>LR990645.1:16294381-17538311 GCA_905147715.2 Xestia xanthographa | reverse complement strand
TCCCGGGCCCATCCCGGAACTGTCAAATTTTCCCAATCAACCTAGAACCTAATGCTTTAGCGATAAAGTTGAAGATCTATTAAAGAAATTTGATAGATTGTAGTAGCATGATGTGCTGGCGTCTGTACAGTTTAGCACAATCTAGCAAACAACAATCGACGCAACCTAATTAAATATTTCGGAAGCGTGCACCCGTAGCGGTTTTTAAAACATTTTGTTAACATTCGCTGCAGCAATTTTTAATTTAATTTGTTTAAGTTCCCGGGTCGCTGGTTAAAACCGAACATTCCTGGTGAGTTAATTAAACTAGTTTCCAACGGACACTTTTTAACCGATTTGGAGCGAAAAATTGTCAGAGGAGGAGTGCAGCGTGTGATGACGTCTCCTTGACACTCCTACTTGAGGAGCCTCCAGTTTAAAAAGTGTCTTTCCTTGCTAGAACTAGAATTACCAAATACATACATAGAAACGAATATTTTACTGACAATTTGAAAAGACGTGTTATTTTTTCGTAAAATCAATAGATTAAGCCGTGTGGTATCCGGCAGAGTATAATAGAACCAACCCATTACACTCACGGGTGTCGTATAAGGCGACTAATGTCTGAGGCAGAACACCTTGCGCCTCCGTAGACCAGAGAATGGGCACAAGCGTTTTCTGTTAGTCTTTTATCACTGCGATCTCCAATCCGCCTGCCAAGCGTGGAGCTTTCGGCAAATTCCTCCCATCATGGGAGAGGCTTATGTCCAGCAGTGGACGTTATGGGCTGTTGTAGTGTAGTAGTAATAGATTAAAGTGAGTTTTTAAATAACACGGAGTATTAGTACTCTATATCCACTCATTGTCCAAACGGTAAGTTTTTAGCTCTGAGTTTTGTTAAGGAATTTGCTAATACAACTTGCAGAGTTCTAATTCAATGAAATCACATACTCTTTTCGGCTCTAAAGAATAGCTTACGCCGATATAAAAGATAATACACCGACGGGAAACCCATCCACAACTAGACGCCAGCAGTAAGCGACTACCTCGACTAGGTAAATTCATAGCGCAGCAGAGGCAGAGGATACGCTCGTTACAGTACATCTGGATGATTTATCGTCTGCGGCAGGCAGCCCCTTTCCTTTGATTAATTGCACCCCGTGAGAAAACTATCGCCTTGTCTCCGTCACTTCATTTGTACGGAGCTTATCGAACTTATATTAATCATTAGTGGGCGGTGCATGGTGTAACTCAGTGGTTATTATTCACTATATAAACACGAAGCGTAGACTACGTTGTAAGTTAGCTTAAGGTAGAGAACTAAGGCTAAAACATGGGCTATATGTTTAATGGTTCAGCTCAGAACCTTTGCCAATATGGGTTGGAAAAATTTCGTTTTGTGCTCTGTAGTTATTTGTCCGTGAATCAATAACTTGATTGTTAAATTAAAGTAAGCAGTAAATACTTTTAAAAACCGTCACACAAACCAACCATTTTTTCGATTTTATACCTACGCCAATAATAAAGCAACGCCTCGTATCGATGATTCTACTTCTAAAGAGTACGTAAGCGCGACGGAAAATTCAATTTGCGGAAGAGTGTGAACAGTTTTATCCATCATCGGCGCGCTGCACACGCTGTTATTTAAGCGCGGCCTATCGCCTAACTTCGGCACCCAACTTTGCCGATGTTCGGTGAGTGTTTCAACTTCCATGTATTATTCAAATTGTTCAATGATCGCGGGCTCGGCGGCTAAGCCTCTCGTTACCCGGCGTGAGCTGCTACGCATTCAGCTAATGGCACCATTTACCGAGATTGTCTGCAAGCCTCTAAGGCGGCCGCTAACTATACTGATTGGCACTCACTTACATAAGACTGACTCGAGCGCGGCCGCCGATCTTGATAACTTTACGCGTATCGATGTTAGGAATTTTACCCCTAATTAGACAAAGAGTGCACTATCGTTTTGGCTCGAGTGATGCCTCTTTTGCTGCATTTACAAAGCTACATTTTCGTGCTAACAAAGGATACATAACGTTTTCGAAGCTACATGTGTCTGTCTACGCCATGTTACCGTACACTCGAGCTCTAAACGTTTCCTAGTTAATGGGCTCGTCAGTGGAACTTTTACAATTTACGGATGCTGTTTCAAAAGCCCAAATTTAATAGCGGTTCGCATGTCAAGTGTTACTCTCACAACGCCGGGTGATATATGTCCACACATCAGTGCTAACACTCTTATCACAGCGGACCATTGTTGTGTCGAACTACTCAAAGTTGGGTCGAGTTCGGAAATCTGAAATGTGTTCATTTTAATCTCACGGGAAATCGTACGCCGCAGCAACCTTTCCATATTAACAAAACTTTAATCTAACCGGTGCGTCCCGGAGGGGGTGCCGCGCTGTAGCGAGGCTAAATTTTTGTGGCCAGTAAATTTTCTTTAAGTCCGTCTCGTGGCAGATAGCCAACGCTACCATGTGCTCCTAAAATCTCATTTTATTTCCGTAGTGGCAACTTTGTTAAAAACACATAAGCGCGCCGCCCTTATTATTCGCGCGGTCTGCACTCGAGCACCGGTGCGTGTTTGCTCGTTCTATTTACAAAACAAACGAAATGTGCTCAAGAAATAACTCCTCCGAATTTAATCGCACAATACATCTTGTACTAACAACGGAGCTCGTTTCAGCTGCAGACAAAATGACGGAGCATAATTCAGGCACTATCAATAACGTTCGCTGTGTATCGGGGTATCGTATCGCTCGCTTGTTTTGCATTTTGTGTTCTTTATTTTGCTTGTGAACAAAAAGCTGCGGCAGAGTAGCAGGGCTCTAGTTACGGCAGAGCGGTTTCTTGACGAATTGCACGCCGACCGCGACTGTCGTAGTGTGCGCTGCCCGTCTGCACGGTCTAGACGTCACTCGGACGAGCCTTGTTCGTGCTGAAATGTGAATGCACTGTATTTTATACAACAAATACAGATATATAGCACGTCCGACTGAATGTGAACAGGTCGCTGGAGCGGCGGATTAGAATTTGATGAATGGAATAGGAGCACGGTTATGTGACGCTGTGTCCGCAGCGCGTGGAGACGGCTAATGAAATTTCACCTTTTTGCTGTGTGCAACAGCGGGAATAACCCAGCAAAACAGCGTTGCGCTCTTAGTTCTTTTTTAAATTGGCTATTGTTACCCTTAAAACAAGTTTATTTCTTCTACTGGCTTGAGCCCGCGGTTTTACCCTCGTAGAGTTCGGGAATTGTGTGGGGCTAGATTGTATTCTATTTGTGAATCGAGGTTTAAAACTATCAGTGTGTCATGAAAATCCGTTATAAGATTAAACGAGTTAATAACAGTATCGATCGTTCTTACCACAATACCGATATCCGCACCATAATGCTAATACCCGTCACCTGCTCAAGACAATCAAACTGATATGTAATTATCTATGCAGCTCATTGTGACTGTCCGACATAATGACAGTGTTCGGGAATCAGTAATGATTTACTGCAATTAACTACAGAAGTTAATTACCATAAATTATATGTCAAGCTATGATTGAAGGTAATTAATTGGACGGGAAACCTAAAACAATCCTGTGGTGGACAGTGTTGACGAAACACGCCCGATGACAGAATTTCACATTTCCATTTTAAACGTAAATTGTTCTCTGAAATATCATTTCACCATTTCGATGTTGCGTTCACTGAAGGATATATAAAAAAGAACCGTGATGACACACGCGTTCGGAAAAGTACACTTTGCTGACGTATGAAATGAAAAGATAGCGAAGCGGTCCCAATAGCTACGACATTTTCATTTTAATAACAAAAAAGGTTTGTTTTTCTGAAGTTTAATTAATGAAACCGCTTCTCTTTTATTCAGCGTTGTCACAAGGGAGAGTGACATAATTAACACAAACTCATTAGTCGTGCAGCGTGTGAGTTTTATTGTAACACAAGGATGCTTGTCATCCTTTTGTTTTAACCCTTTAATCGCTATTTAAGGCAATCGTGAAAGAGAACAGGTGGTCCATTCTTCATCGGGAAGGTGGGTTCAGGCCCAATGAACATAATGATATGACAAAATGTTGAGCATTCATTTCTCGTTACTCTTGACATATTTTTAGTATGAATCGCTCAATTACACAAAGATAATTTTGTAGAGTTATAATAGGATCTATATTCGTTCGTTTTGCCCACGTCGACCTTATAAGAGAAAACTACTGAAATTCTAGAAAATATAGAAACGTCAGATAGACATTCAATTATGATTTTAAAAAGTTATAATCCGATAAATAGGACCAGTTAATATTGCAACAAGTGTAAAAAATCTCTTCAAGTATGTAACTGTTAAGTAGATGAGAGATGAGAGTTTATGATACTCTTTCGAACAGAATGCTTAATATAAGTACGATGTAAGAAAATGTAAGCCGATTCAGGCTGATATGCAATGAAACCATTACGACAAGGACCTCATAAAGAAGGAAATATTGGAATAAGCAAAGGAAGAATAAAGTTTTTGGTACACCAATTATTACCAAAAGTTTCATTTTTAGATATCTATACTTAATATTATAAAGAGGAAACCTTTGTATTTTTGTATGTTTGTATTGAATAGGCTCAAAAACTACTGGACCTATTTCAACATTTCTTTTACCATTACTTAGAGGGATTCTTCCGAATCCGTATAGGCTATATTTTATCCCCGTACTCCCACGGGAACGGGAACTACGCGGGTGAAACCGCGGGACGTCCGCTAGTATTTTATATCTAGATAAAGTCCTACACAAAAACTGTTTCTCTCTTAGGTAAAAGTAGGACCAACAAAAAACATATAGACTCAAGGAACAAATATACCTACAGACTAGTTAAAATCTGATATTTAAATACACAACAGCAGATTACATAGAATCTACCATTACGCCACCTAAGCAAGTACTTACCTACCTATCCGTTGTTGTTTATTGAAATGTCAGCGTTGGCTTCATCGAAATATTGTATCTACGAATAATTATTCAACACCACGTTTTAACCCGTCAATGTTGCCGGAAAATGTTTGTGCTGCACTACAACGTGCTGATGACAGCCTCCATCACAAATTATAACAAAATTACAACTTTACAAAGGACGCTCAATAATAGGGTTCAGAACCGGGAAATCCCGGTCTCGAAAGTACCGGGAATTCCCGGTTCTTTTATCAGCAAAATGGACCCGGGAAATCTAATTTGATTCCCGGTACTTTCGGGAATTTTATTTTTATTACGCGATTCACACTACTATTTACTTACTTACACTTTACTTTACTTTTTCACACTTACTACTATTTAAAAATTCAAAACTAAAGTGAATAATTCAGCGCTAATAGAAATAACACGCGAAATTATTGGTGCGCTCGCTGTAATTACGAATTACCTACACTCGCTCGCTGTTGCTAGTTGCTAGGCTAGGAAGGAAGGTGATGTAGCGACAGCGACGCGGTGTCGAACTTCACCGCGCCGCGCATGCCCTCCTCCGCCCCGCGCAGCGCGATCACTCGTTCACTCACGCAGTTTTCTCGCCCAAGCAGCGATGAAATGTGCAACGCTATAGTGTCATTGCTAAGTCGCACCAAAACCTCAACGACTCCAGTATCTCAAGCTGAACCCCTACCAACCTCACAAGGTGAACAGTCGAGAGAACGTGAACGTGACTCTGATGTGCTTGAAGTTCAAAACATTGCTTTGACGAAAGGCGATGAGTTAAATGCTGAGCTTGCAAAGGCTGTTAGTCAAAAACGCATTAGATCTTCTGCTCAAGAAAATGAAGATCTCTTTACGAATGTAAGGATTGAAATGGCTCTCTTTGAGAATGGAGGAGATCGTGGGCGTTACTTATCTCAGGCGTATGACCATCTATTAACGATTCCGCCAACCAGTGTTGAGCCAGAAAGAGTTTTCTCTGGGACTGGTTTTGCTATGCAACAAAATAAGATCTCGTTTGAGTGATAAAAGTCTAGATGCGCTTTTGTTTTTAAGGTCCTATTATAGAGAAGAGAGAGCAAAAAGCTCTTAAAAATCCAAAATTCAGTTTCAGAGGTTACGCCATATTTTATGAATAGGTACCTACTCGGAAGGAGATACTTATTATGTTATATATTTTTTGTTAAAGAGATTAACTAATCTTCGTTTCGCCGACGACATTGTCCTTTTTTCTTCGTCAGCAGCTGAGCTAGGCCTAATGCTCGATCAACTGAGCCACGCCAGCCTCCAAGTCGGGCTTTCAATGAACATGTCTAAAACAAAACTGATGACGAACAGCACAGAGCGTAACATAGAGGTTGGGGGTGTGGTGATTGAATATGTCCATGAGTATATATACCTCGGCCTGATAGTCTCTTTCCAGGCAAGACAAGATAAAGAAGTTACTCGACGCACCGAGAATGCCTGGAAAAGCTACTGGTCGATGAAACATCTTATGAAGGGATCTCTCCCTCTCGCACTTAAGCGGAAGCTCATGGACATGTGCATTCTCCCCACCCTCACCTATGGAGCGCAGACGTGGTCACTTACAAATCGTCAGAAGTCCGCACTTGGGGTCTGCCAACGAGCTATGGAGCGAAGTATACTGGGTGTCAAACTTACGGACCGTGTCAGAAACTCCATGCTTCGCTCCAAAACCCAAATAACTGATGTTGGCCTTACAGCTGCTAGGTTGAAGTGGAACTGGGCTGGTCACATCTGCCGCATGTCGGAGGAGCAATGGGCAAAAATTACCACTCAGTGGCAGGAAACCAAATAACAGGAAACGACAACGCGGCAGGCCCAGAAGGAGATGGCGGGATGAGCTGGACTCTTTCGCAAAGGATTGGCCTACAATCGCACTAGATCGCGAAATGTGGAAGGAGGGAAGGAAGGCCTTTGCCCTGCAGTGGGACAATACAGGCTTATAATAATAATAATAATATATTTTGTTAAAAATGTTTAAATTTGTTTGTTTTCTTTGAAAAATGTATAAGGTAATTCTAAATGTTTAAGGAATCTAAGATGACTGCTTGATTTTTACCATGTTATTGACAGTAAATACTTACAAAAGTACTTGACAATAAGACTGATTGATTTATAGTCTGATTTATATTTAATAAGTTACTAGTCTACTAGGTATGAGAATAGAAAATAGAAGAAAAATGTTCCAATAAAAATTACTTCAATACTTAATTGTAGTTTACTTTGAAGATTTATTTACTTTACTTATATCACTTGTTTTATAAAACAAAAACTACCAAGAACCGCAAATACCGAAAGAACCGGGAAATCCCGGTACCGATAAAAAAAGTACCGAAATTACCGGTTCTCAGAAAGAATACCGGTTCCGGAAACACTACTCAATAACGTCTGAAAATAAAAGATTTTTGACAAAGGAAAAAACAAAAAAGAATCGTTGAACATTTTATTGTTTCGTCCTTTTATTTTTGCTAAATTCAATATAAATGAGTATTATCTTGACAGCGAATGCTTGGGGACACAAAAAGTGGCGTTATCAGCCGGGAGACGGACGCGGGGTTATTTGTCTCGTGGAGACTAACCGCAGTTGATAAAGAGTGGCCGGCTCGCCGGCTGACCGCGCGACTTAGTCCAGTCAGCTAGTAATCGTGACGACTTGCTAATTCGCATTCTTTGGCTCGTTTAGTGCAGGAGCTGAGCATATTTTTTACGTAAAGTCTCTGTACCTACGTATAGATATCTTTGTCTGCCATTATGATCAATAATGGTAACTACCCTAACTTTTATAAGTCATGTTTCTTAGATGTTGACAACATAAAACAGTATTATAATTGGTATTTGTTCTTTAATAAAGAAGTGAGATGCTTTGGTAAAATTACAATTTTAATTTACGAAATCGACGTAAAAATTTTCGATCAATACCAAAACCCGAAGGGCCTCAAACCAAATTATGAGACCGCGACAGGAATTTCCACAATTTTCACACCGATTCGAGAAATAAAGGTCGAACCGTCATTATCAGGGATAAAAGGCGGAAGCGGACATAAAGGGTTGACCCCATAGTATTTTACTGATAGCTGTGTTGTACCAATCGCCCCTCATTGTAATACCTACAATAAAACAGCGGATTTACATTAAAAAAGAAATTTAAAAGTATAAAAACGATCGGTAGGTTCGAGATAAAACGGCAGTACGGATTTGAACGTAACAAAATGATTTTTAGCGTTACCCGCTCGAATAAAGTCCCACTATAAATTGGTAGATAGAAAAAGGTTTTTATCAGTTACATACTGGACCAGTAGCAAAGTACTGGCATATAAATGAATATACGGTTTAATCAATTTCCTTTTTTGAATTCAGGTGTGGTTTTGGTTTTAAAAAAAGAGCGTGCATTTCATATAAACCTCTTTTTTCGGATATTGATTCTCTTACCTACTCATTTTATGCATAAATTCCTTTTCACTGTGCTTATTATTGGAAATACCGCCTGGTGAAATTAGAACAAATAATTTTAAATATGTACACGTTCATAACTAGCTATGAGTTTTTGTCATACAGAAAAATACGAAAGATAGATTTAGTTGTATAGACAACTAAATCTAGCTTTCCAGGCGATAATTCCAATAATAAAAACAGTCAAGCTAAGATTAAATAATAGAGACAATTAAAGTAAGTGTAAATCAACACAACACGACTTAATGAACTATTTTATACTCTGTCATTGATTAACTTGTCACAACCATAAACTATCAAAACAATAATTAAGTATCTTCACATCCATTGACAAAAAAACAAAAAAAAAACTTAAAAAGTAAATATCCATCCAAGTGCTGTATCGAGAATAAAGTTACACACCTTCATAATTGTCCAATGGCCAATACTTATTAAGTAACAAAGCTACACCATAATTACAGACAGCGTAGACTGTGGACCGATACTTCAATATATTTCACAACGAGCTGCCGTACCTAATGGATGACACGCGAGTATTGATCGCCACCGTTTTACTACCGAGATGAATGATGCCGTAATTACCTATTTATTTATTGTTTTCTCAATATTATTGGCAGCTGTTACTGTCATTTGGTTGGATCTGTACATGTTTAAGTATATGAACATATTTAATCAGGGTGTAAAAGACCTCATTACGAAGCCGTCAACCAAGCATTCTGTACATCAAACTAAGTAACTTTACGCAAAAATCATTGCTGGGAAACGACTTTTTTTTTGGGGTGAAAGATCATGTTTTGTGGTAGAACTCAATGTAAAGCACTCAAAACATTGTGCTGATGGATGGATTGAATAGTACGGGGGTCGTGGAGGTGTTTAAAGTAAAAAATCTTCCATTAATAACTTGTATTTAAAAAAAAAAAACGTCAAAAAGTTGGAACATTGACCCCCAATATCTCCGTAACTAGAAGGTATAGGGATAGTGTAACAGTCCCAGGTATGGTGTAGAACAAAAAAATGATCGCATTAACGAGGAGAACAAGTGCCTTTCGGCTTCGTTAAGAGGTGTTTTACACCCTTTATATAAGGGCCCTACCCTTATATATATGTTCATATACTTAAGCATGTGTTATGTGTGCATGCACTAAGATTGAAGTACATAACATCCCTTCCTTAGAGGACATAATTAAGGTCCCTCAAAGTGCAGGTGGAGTTACACAATGAGCAGGACAGGAAGTGGGCCATAGTTTGGGATAATTTCGTAGGTAGGGTCTACGAAATTTTTTTCATAGTCGTGGAATATTTAAAAAAAAAAACAAATTAAATACATTTTTCATTACTCATACTCTGAAAGTAGGTCTGAAGTTGCCTGAGGAGCGGGTTGAAAGTAATAATACTTTTCAGCCCTAGGGAGAATCGTTTTCAACTGACAGCTGTCAAATTATTTAAAAAAAAAATTGTTCATCTTTCTATTGAACCATGTTCCAACCTTCTATACAGCCACGATGTAAAATGGAAATAACATAAAGTTAAGTATTAATTAAAGAATTACATTTTTAAATACATTTTTTACCTTTGGTATAATTAAGTTTGAACTATTTCTTTAAAATAACATAGTTTTGAGCAATCATTTTTTTTCGATGATGAAAATGAAAAATAGGTAATGGCTGAACAGCTGGCCGGCCACAAAAAAAAAGGAAATACGCGGGAAAGCGGCAAACCGACCTTCATTTGTTTTTTCGAGTTGATTCATGTTTATTAAGTATTAATAATTAGAGAATATATCTTTTTTTATATAACTTTGTTTTAATTAGGTAAGTTTCAACTATTTCTTTAAAATAACATAGATTTCAGCAAAATATTTACCATTTTTTTCGATGATTAAAATGAAAAATAGGTAATGGCTGAATAGCTGGCCGGCCACAGAAAAAAAAAAAAAACAAAATAGGCGGGAAAGCGGCAATCCGATCTTCACTTGTTGATTGAATGTTTTTTTTTTTTTTTTACTTTCCTTGTATTCGTAATGAAAAGCACAGTGTTTACCTCGGGTTAAAGACTTATTTAGTCCCTCGAACTATTAGCGCCCTCGCTTCGCTCGGGCACCAAACCCCGTCTCGGGACTAAATAAGTTACTTTCACCCAAATATAGTACATTGTTACCCTAGGGTAACAATGTACTATATTTAACAGATCATCAAATTTAATTACTTACAGTAATAAGTATTTTGTGTTATTATGATACTGGGTTGTTATGTATTGGTAATCCGCCTCATTAGTTTAACATAAACAATTTCCTATCAATCTGTTACGTATGGCATCTAATGACTACGAAAGTGCTACGCGCTCCAAACGCAACCGTTTCTATCCGTCGCGCGTCGAACCAAACCGTCCTCGGTTTGGGTTTATTTATGAAGAAGAAGATACTTATTTCCGTGTTCTTTAACTTATGCTGTACTGAATTAATAGTAGATTATGCACCGAGGGGCTAAAGTTGTGTCTTATGTCACGGGCGTCATATTGAATCTCGAGCGCAATGAAGTATTCGGGATTTAACTCACGAGCGAAGCGAGGGAGTTAATACAAGAATCCTGAATGCAGCGAGGGATTCAAGCTAGCCCAAGGCAAAGACACCTTTAGCCCAGAGGAGGATACTCTACTTTTTACACCTACTGTGAGAAAATAATAGCAATAGTACGAAAAACAAAGTATTTATTAAATAAACAAACAGTAAGAATAATTAACTAATGTTACAGCCAATTACTATTACGGCGCGGTACGGTATTTGTTATTATTAATGCCAGTTTTAATGTTATTCCATTCCTTTTAAAAAATGGTTCGTAGTTATCTAATTATTCTTACAATATTATGTCTTCGAAAACATGGCGACGATATGAAGAAGCAGTCGTTATGATTTTGTAGGAAATCGAGAATATCATCCACGCGTAGTAAGGGTATCGAGAATAGCTTTCCTCTTTCTGGCACCAAAGGGTGTTTGTTAGTACTATACCTACTGCCAATTTAGCTGAGCATGTGAGATTCCAAATTCAAATCACATTATTGACCAGCGGGTCATAATGAAATCCAGTACAACATTATTGACCGGCTGTGCCCCCGGCCACTAATGACTCACTTTAGGTTAAGGTTGCTTGACATATAATTTGACATTTTCGAGCAGGTGGTGTGAAAAATATTTTAAAGCCTATTCTGGTATTTTAAAACTCTGGTATTTTTCTGTTTAACGATCCTGAAGTCTTAAAACCCGCGACAATTCTGTCCTAAACAAAACACAATAAATGTGTATCATAACCAAGTTCTGTGCTTAATTTCAACATAATTTACATTTAAAATCCATCCGAAATGCCTATTTAAGTACAAAAGTAGAGGAAACTTTGTTAAAATATATATAACAAGTCGGCAAATGATGTGCAAATTTGCGCCGTGATGAGACAGGCATTAGCATAACGTCAGTACCGTAACTTACCCGGGGAAAGGCATATTTGACGGTCCCGGAGACCCGCCCGGGCAATATTGATGTTCATAAATACCAATCGTACCCTACCACAGCTTTCCCATTTAAAATAAATACAACACATCCATACAAATAAATACAATTAAAGTGTCTGTTTGTAATATCAAAATAATAGCTTTTTACTGAATGCATATGAAAATATATTCGGCACATATATATCAAAGATTGTTAACAAAATTCAATTCAAACGGCTAATCTTCAATCGGCTGTAGCCATTTTGACAGGACTTTCACTTTTTTTTTAGATTGCTGATGTTCTAAGGAGTAACTAAGGCTACTTTTATTTTAGAATAAGAATTAGGGTTCCATGCAAAAAAATGAAACCCTGGAAATTGGTAACAAAATCCGATTTACACGACCGTGGGCAGCAGCTAGTGTAAGATATGGTGGGGGTACGACTCTCGCATTAATTACTGTTGCTAAAAGTAAAGTGAGTGTGGCATCTTCACCAAGCTTTACTTCGTAGAGTGTCCGTGCACTTGCTTTAGTAGACTTCTGACTGCGAATGACAAGCCCTATAGACGCGGCAATTACTGGCCACTGGCTATTAGCTGAGTAAAACGACAGTATTGACCGAAGAACGAAGTGTACCTATTCGTTGTGTGTTTGTTGTTTTAGAAATTTGTCAAGTGAAAACCTCTCGTGGCTTAGTTTGATGACCAGATTGTTGATTTCAGATGATGAAATAGTACATTTTGATACAATTGGAGAAAGTTTGTTATTGCATCCGAGGCGGAATTAACTCCCGAGCCGTAGGCGAGGGTGTTTTTGAGCCGAGAACTGCAATAGCAAATGTTCATGTGTATCAAACGACGTTTTTCAATACACTTTTGAAGAAATAAAATAAAATAACGAAAAATATTTTTGTCATAAACTTAGAAACTGATTTAAATTATCTTTTTTTGTTTCGCGTTTTGCTTTCGCCAAGTTGAAGAAGAGGCAAAGGTATGAAGCCGTTAAACAGCCTAATGTAAAATAGTACATTGTTACCCTAGGGGTGAAAGTAACTTATTTAGTTCCGAGACGGGGTTTGGTGCCCGAGCGAAGCGAGGGCGCTAATAGTTCGAGGGACTAAATAAGTCTTTAACCCGAGGTAAACACTGAGCTTTTCATTACGAATACAAGGAAAATAAAAATAAAAACATTCAATTAACAAATGAAGATCGGACCACGGAAGACCGCTTTCCCGCCTTTTTATTTTTCTGTGGCCGGCCAGCTATTCAGCCATTACCTATTTTTCATTTTCATCATCGAAAAAATTGTAAATATTTTGCCCAAATCTATGTTTATTTTAAAGATATAGTTGAAACTTAATTATAATAAAGTTATTTAAAAAATATATATTCTGTAATTAATACTTAATTGTATGTTATTTCAATTTTACATCGTGGCTGTTTAAAAAGTTGGAACATGGTTCAATAGAAAAATGGACTATTTTTTTTTAAATAATTTGGCAGCTGTCAGTTGAAAACGATTCTCCATAGGGCTGAAAAGTATTACTTTCAACCCGCTCCGCAACTTTAGACCTACTTTCCGAGTATGAGTAATGACAAATAGTTTTTTTTTTATATTTTTGAATTCAGAATACAAATAAATGTTAATTTGTTTGAAAAAGTAAATATTAGTTTTAAGTAATCATGTTTATCTATATACAAACACAATTTGAATAATCAAAAAAATATTTACGCCGTAAAGACGCATATTGCTTTGCCGAAATAAAAAAATAAAAAAACATTCACCTACGACTTTATGCATTGAACCGATTTGAACTTCGTTATCTGTGGCATTTTACTTTCCCGCACACGTGCGGGAAAATGAAAAAAAAAACGCACGCCTGTGAAATATATTGCATGTTGAACCTAATCGTAGTGCGAAAAGAACCCGTTTTCGAGGAAGTGTATTGAAAAAAAATGTTATAATGAAACAACAGCGCAGCCCGCGAAATCAAATTTTCTTATGGGATTAAATGCACTTAGAGGGTTGTATTAATGATTTTAATTATTATAAATATGTTAACACCATTGAGCTATTATATGCACCATTGAGCTGTATGGTGTCGGACATAATGTCTGTATGGTGTCGGACATAAAGAATAGCACTATCCCATATCTTCCCGTGGGTGTCGTAAGAGGCGACTAAGGGACTTACCAGAGAATGGGCAGCAGCGTTCTCTGTGTTAATTGTAACAACCGTACTGCGATCGCCAACCCGCCTGCCAAGCGTGGTGATTATGGTAAAACCCCCCATTCTTGGGGGAGGCTTATGTCCAGCAGTGGGCGTCTTTTGGCTGAAATGATGATGATGATTGAGCTATTACTACTACGTATTGAGAAGACAGCGCGAAACAAAATCTGTGCGCAGTGCAGGGCGCGTGAGGGGCGGCTAATCCCGTATATATAGTATATATATAACGCTGTGGCGAGCAAACGACTGAGTGAACTGCAGCCAGCCGACAGCAGTTGATACAGAGTTGAGCACAGATAGATTTTGTTCGCGGTGTCTTCTCTCATACGTACATGCGTTTTAAAAACCACAAATTAAGTATTTTTGTTCAACTATCAGCCTGGCACTAACCTTATTGAATTTCGCGGAGGCTTCCATCTTACAGTCAAGGATAATTACTAAGTTTAACACGTGTTTCTCACATAATTTGGCAACTCCAGTAAACTTGAGGAATCTCAATCAATATTTCCTTACAATCGTAAAAGGTCGTTATATAACAAGTTATCACCGTCTAAAGTCAGAAGCATTTCGCTACTCAAAGTGTCACCCTTCAAAACTTGATCTAACAATCTCTTTGATAACAAATTAACCTGTTACCTTCGTCATCTACAATTAGACGCGTCACACGGGAGGAGGAGCGGGCTCGGGTTAGGAACACCCCTTTCTATCAGGTGCCACCCGGGTGCCACCTTTTGTCTGTCAAATGGTTAAACTATTGTTTGGAGATTACTTATTTTATTCGGGCCTTTAAAGCCGTCGTAAAACGCTTGTCTTTTGTCTTTGTGTCTATTAGAGAATGTTATTGGAAATGTTTACAGAAAATGAACATCTTTTAGATCAACTTACACTGTCACTTACGGGATATTATCTTCCGTGATTTTCAGTTATTCTGTGCTTTTGATATTTCCACACTGTTGCAAGCGCAATGACCGCGGGATGACTGGAGTATGCGGATGGATGTTTAATAAATTGTTAGGGGCAGACAAATTTGTCTATTTTTTCTTAGTCTTTTGGAACTCGATACAAAGTTGAAAGAACATACTCACAGTATCACTAGGTTGTGTGGAGTCGTTTGGATAGTCAATCAATATGATTGTTTATTTAAAGAATGAGGATATACATATTAAGTAATTCGACAGCAAATGTAATGCTCGCTCGTTCATACTAATTAAGCGTGTTTCTAATAGGCAACAGATTTAGGTGTCACTAAGGAGCTTGTGGCTAATCAATACCAGCTACTTGGATCGATCTGCAGGTTTAGCCACGCTTGCCTAGGTTGGTCCGTGGATGAATGACCACACTGACTACCCATTAGGTACATACTGAGTTATCTCCGTGCCTCTGAGAGCACGTTAAGCCGTTGGTCCCGGCTGACATTTGAAGAACAATCAGTCGTTACAAGCAATCAGTGGCCCGAAAGTCTTTACCAACGGGAATCGTATTATGGAATACCCAGAAACTGGATTATGGAGGTCAGATAGGCAGTCGCTCCGTGTAATATACTGGTATCCAGCTGCATTTGGTTAGACTAGAAGCCGACCCCAACATAGTTGGGAAAAAGCTAGGCAGATGATAAAGATTTAGTTGTATCGCGTATAGTATGCTATACTTACGCTTCATATTCACACATTCATAATACTATTCATCATCTTTTTTATTTGTTTATATATCTACACTCAGCAAATCGATTTAAATACGATTCTTTAACTTGGAAATAGCTGAAATTAAACCTTTATGATCAGAGTGTCTAACTTTGAATTCGTCTATGAAGCAATATTATCAAAATTTTCATGTTATGGTTGTGACACTTACGTCAAGCGTCAAATTGTCAAACTGTCAGTTAGTTTTTAATTCTCTTTCTGCTCAGTCTATGGTCTGGCTCTATGATTTCTCTCTTTGGTTTGTTTAATTTAAATTATTTTTATCAATATGCTTAGCCAATGTATTTTGTAAATCATTACGATTGTTTACTAAATAACTTAATTTTAAATTATATCTATAAAATTCTTTACGCACTCATGGATATGTCCTGGCTGACTACACTTGTCAGATGAGATGATGGCCACACTAAGAAAAAGGATATTTGAAAAAGGAAGACTACTTTGGAGAAACGAGCTGACGGACGGCTGAAAAGACTACTCTTGGATCTGATTAGATGAGCATCAGATAACCGCTTGGTTTTCGCTGTCAGATACAAAAACTACCCAGAGGATCCAGCTAAAGATCCACCTGGGACCATTACTCCCGATCTTCGGAAGCTAGCTACGTGCCTGACTTTCCACTTATCTCGCAAAGATATCCTGACGCTGAGCTATTCTGGCCCTGAAATCTACGCTGCCCTACTACAGAGCTGACCTGTTGGACTCTAAGATCTGCACGACGCCCTTCCAGCTGAGGTTTCCTGAAGGTGATCCTCGACGTCTCTCTTGTATTGACCTGCTACCCTGACGCCTGTTCCCGTTCCTACAGTGGTGAACTCATTCTTATCCAACTAAGTGCTTGAACTATAAAACTATTGAGAGTGCGTGCTAGGTAGGTGTTTTATATAACTAGCTGTATTTTATATCTTTTCCCTCATTCAAATTTAATTAAACAAGTCTGCTTATTCCTTTATTTTAATAGGATCAAGTCAAACTCAAACTCAAAGCATTTATTTCAATTAGACCATTACGGCACTTTTGAAAGTCAAAAATACAAAAAAGAAAATCAAAACTACAGTCCCAGTCACAAGGCATAATAACTTGAGAAAGTATTACTGTAGTTGCCCATTCCCTAGCGTAAATCTCTATGGAGAAGAACGAAGTAGATTTGTTACACGCGTAGTGTAAGCAAAAACGGGAAATAAAGGCCTCTGAACGAAACAAATAAATGGGCTCGTCCCCTATACATGGGACTTAAACATAACTGGCCAAATGTGGGTGTACTATTAGGTACACCTCTGCCTAACCCATCGGGGATTCCAGGTATGATATTACGTATGTATACAGTACTAAAGCAAACTTGAGACAAATCTTACCAAAACATCAAAAGTTAAGAACGCCATTAATATAAGAAACACCTTTTACCTACATATGTCACTAATAAAGAACGTAACAAAAACTCACCTAATGGAAAAAAGCGCCAACCATTCAGCCACTCGGAGCACAGCGGATGATATAGTGCATTTGAGCGACCGCTGAATGGCGCTCCTGCAAGCTGTCGGAGCCTGCCTCGGCTTTGTGCCACCGATAACTTGTCACCGTGTAGCCACGCTCAATGAAAATGCTGGCGAGGTGGCACAGTAACATAGTAGTGGCATAATAGTGGCACAGTAGTGTGGCAGTGTGGCACTATACGTACATTGTTGTGACATTTGTGATGTGGGTTGTCAAACTGGGTTAGGTTTTAATAGGTTAGGTGTAAATGTCTCATCCTAGACAATGTGATATTCTTTCAACGGTAATTAGTAGAAGTCAAAATGTATGAAACTGGAATTAAACGAAGTGGTAAGGTACCAAAATGACAGGCAGGCTGTCAGTCCTTTTGAAAGTCGTTGTAGAAATCGTAACGCTTTTGCGCTTTGGATTTGCCAAGAGCCTTTCAAATCACAAATTAAATTTTTATTTTTAATACTGTCTCACATCAGAAAGCTTAAAATCACTCAAAGGGCAATAGAGAGGGCTTTGCACGGACTTTCTTTGCGTGATCAAATCAGAAATGAGGACATCCGCAAGAGAACCAAGGTTACCGCCGACGTAGCCCGAAGAATTGCCAAACTTAAATGGCAGTAGGCAGGGAACATTGCTCGCAGAACGGATGGCCGATGGGGCCGAAAAGTGGCGACCGCGAACCGGAAGACGTTGCGTTGGAAGGTCTCTCACTAGGTCGACCGATGGTCTGGTGAAGGTTCCGATCCGCTGGATGCTAGTCGCACGGGACGGGTTAATGTGGCGACACTGGGGGAGGGCTATGTCCAGCAGTGGACGTCTTTCGGCTGAAATGATATGATGATGGTTGCCCCACAATTGGAAAGTGTTCTGTACTGTGCGTTCGTTTACAAACATTTAAACTCCCATACACAAACAGCCAGACCCGGAACAACTACCTGTGTAGGCCAATCAAATATGTGTTTCGTGCAGGAATCATACCCGCGACACGCAGCGCAACTGCCAATCATTCAGCCGTGCCGTCAAATTGGTGGTATGATGGATATTTGGATGGATCATAATTAAGATCGTATCGCAAAACCTACGATCGCAGATGACAACCAATCGGAGAGTCGGTCAGGAGACGGTTGGTCTCGGAGACGGTCGCGCGGAGTCGGTAGCGGAGTCGGTCGACTATCTTGTTACATGACATGATGTTCGTACCATCGTACTCTGTTGACGCCTAGCATGTGTGCGTTCAACAACGGCTCACGCACACACGCGTACACCGATTGCATAAGACCTTCTCAACAAAATACAATACTGGCCGGAAGCGCAGATGTAGTGTCACTCGTATAGTATGTACTAATCACAGAGCATCTGTCTATATGGTACTAATTTAAAATACTGTCACTCGCTAACAGATCGTTGTATCCGCCACACGTAGGTACTCTGATTGATTTGTAATTTTTAGGGTTCCGTACCCAAAGGGTAAAAACGGAACCCTATTACTAAGACTTCGCTGTCTGTCCGTCTGTCTGTTACCAGGCTGTATCTCATGAACCGTGACAGCTAGACAGTTGAAATTTTCACAGATGATGTATTTCTGTTGCCGCTATAACAACAAAAACTAAATATAGTCAATGGTACGGAACCCTTCGTGTGCGAGTCCGACTCGCACTTGGCCGGTTTTTTTCTTCATTAAACCAATTTATTGGAACTAAGTTCGCCTCATTATCCACCCCACCTGATTAACCATGTGAAGCTCGGTACTCGATCTTCAACTACCAACATGGAAATAACAGAAATTCCAATATTTTTGACATTTTAAATAACAGTCTTCTTGTCTATTAATTCTCATTCGAGTTTCAAATTAAATAATGTGACATTAACATCGATATGTTGTGATCATAAATAGATAGGTTGTACCACACATCGTAATTATACGCTGTCTGTAGGAATTAATTTGATAAACTAATTGTGGTTCAGTAATTGTGTTCTAGTACATTTGACGGGGCTTAGCTGTCAGTATAGTACCCGTATCGGTATTGTTACGGCATTATGAGAGTATGTTAGTAGACGAAGCGACGTTCCGCAGAAATTGGAGCTATTAAAATAGCATTAGGCTTTAACGGAACTATAACGGGTTTTAGACGTAAATGGCTAAATAGACTTATAAATAAGTAAGACTATAGTAAGGTTTAGTGTAAATGGGGAAATTAAACCTGGATTTACGTTTCTTCAGGCTTGTTGCCTTTAAGGTTATCGTTTTAGTATGCTTGAATAGAGAAGAATTATTAACGTCCTTCTTTTTATTATTACACTAGCTGACCCACGCAACTTCGTCTGCGTCACATAAAAGAGAAACAGCTCACAAAAGGAATACATTTCTCCCCGTTTTTGCAATATTTTTCATTTATGCTCCGCTCCTTTTGGCCGCAGCGTGTTATATAGCCTATAGCCTTCCTCGATAAATGGACTACCCAACACTGAAAGAATCATTCAATTCGGACCAGTAGTTCCAGAGATTAGCGCGTTCAAACAAACAAACACTGCAGCTTTATAATATTAGTATAGATTTTTTTGCTGTTTAACAAAGTGTATTATTTGTTTGTAACTAGCCAATATCATTATTATTATTTTTATACATGATGTAATAAATGACTATGAATACATATACGTACCCGGCAATAAATATTGCACATCGACCTTTGGAAAGAGACAATCAGCTAATTTCGGCTTCGTAGAGCGCTATCTCTCTCGCACGAAATACAAACAGTCCGGTATAGGGAACGTGCAGGAACTATAGGTGGCAGCACTAATCGACAAAAGAGACACTATGCGGACAGAAAAGGAAACTTATCACTTCTCACCGTGCTTTCAATTTACTTAGACAAAATTGTCTCTTCAATTATATTATTTTTGAATACCTATGCTAAAAGGTATAAAAATATGAGTTCCGGTCTATCAATAACGATCGTCAGCGTAATATAAATGTTTAATAATATGAATTTTATATCTTTCGTTTACTTTCTGATGAAAATTGTGGTGTATGAAGACATGGTGGCTGGCATAACTAAGATAGCTTTCTTATTTTCAACACATGTTATAATGGAAGGGAATCCTTTATCAGCGAGAACAGTATCTAGTAGTATCCAGTATCCAGGCTCTATTAGATCAATTAGTTCACAATCATTTGATGAAGCAATCAAAAAAATGCAGTCCGTAGCATTTAGATACAAAACTTAAAAAACCAAAGGAGTGCAGTCAACTAAAAACATTATTGTGGGTATAACCATGTTTATATTCTGAGTACATGTGGAGTCTTTGATTAACTGTTGAGGGATATTCGGTGTGAACTTTAGTGCGGTCTAGTAGAACACGTGTATGGTGAAGTATAAATGGTTCTGGTACTTATGTTTGCATGGACGGTTGATTTTGAGGGCCTTTTCAATGCAGAGTGTAACAAAAACAAGTTGTTTTCAAATATTTTTCTTTACTGCGTTTATCCATTTTTTGCGTTTTTCGGTTGGAGTGTACATAACCCCCGTTATGTACACTCCAAACCCACTCACAGGAAAAAACAGAAAAATTTTGATGAATTTTTCAAACATAATAATACTTACTTTTTATGGTTTTATCGTATGGAGGACATCAAAAGAAACAACTTTTTCCCGGGTTTTTTTTTGTGAGGTCAATGACTGCTGAGCTAGGAGGCAAAATTTAACTCTCATTGTGAAGGCGTCTGGGACTTAGAAAATTTTGAGGAAAAAGCAATGAAAAAAAAAATTCACCCAAAAACAACGCCTAATCAAGCCTTCGGGATCCGGTGGGATGTGGGAGTAAGGTCAATGACCTAGACCCCAAGGTCAAGGTCAAATTAAAAAAGACGCAGACATGGGGTATGCTCGAGATCAGTGACCTTGATGCTAAGGTCAGTGACCTTGACCCCAAGGTCAAGGTCAAATTAACAAAGACGCAGACACGGGGTACGGTCGAGGTCAGTAACCTTGACGCCAAGGTCAGTGACCTTGACCCCAGTCGCAGACACGGGGTACGCTCGGTCAGTGACCTTGACCCCAAGGTCAAATTAACAAAGACGCAGACACGGGTACGCTCGTTGAAGCAACTTAGTCCACGAGCGAGCGAAGCGAGCTCGAGACTTGGGGCACTCCGACTTGGACAGTTTAGGTTAGAAGGGGATGGCGGGGTCCAGTGAGCGAGCAAAGCGAGCGAACAGACCCCGCCATCCCCTTCGTGGTTATTTTTTTTATGACCATTAAGCCCCGCGAAGCGGGGCTCCGACTTTGCCCTTTAAGCAACTTAGTCCAAGAGCGAGTGAAGCGAGCTCGAGACTTGGGGCACTCCGACTTGGACAGGTTAGGTTAGAAGGGGATGGCGGGGTCCAGTGAGCGAGCAAAGCGAGCGAACAGACCCCGCCATCCCCTTCGTGGTTATTTTTTTATGACCATTTAGCTGGGGCTCTCCGACTTGGACAGGTTAGGTTAAAAGGGGTGTTTTTATGAATCTGACCTTGAGGTCAAGGTCACTGACCACGAGCGTACCCCGTGTCTGCGTCTTTGTTAATTTGACCTTGGGGTCAAGGTCACTGATCTCGAGCGTACCCCGTGTCTGCGTCTTTTTTAATTCGACCTTGACCTTGGGGTCAATGTCACTGACCTTGGCGTCAAGGTCATTGACATCGAGCGTACCCAGTGTCTGCGTCTTTTTTAAATTTTACCTTGACCTTGGGGTCAAGGTCATTGACCTTGGGGGTCAAGGTCATTGACCTTAAGGTCATCCCCCGGTGTTTCCCCACCCTAGTACTCCCACATCCCACCGGATCCCGAAGGCTTGATTAGGCGTTGTTTTTGGGTGAAATTTTTCTAAGTCTTTTTTTCATAGTGCCCCGTTTTGTATACCATGACCCGTTTTTCACTAAAACATGGTATGATAGTAGTAGTCTTTGGAAAGTAATAGAATTTTACGCTAATTGATTCATTTTTGTGGATGTATTGGTACCTACATCCAGAAATGCAACAATGCACTAAGATTAGTTAATTAATTTTCACTATAAAATTAATTCTGTTTGCTTGTTAGAAAAGTCAATGTCAAGCATTAATAGAGCACAAGATCCAGATTGGCGACGCCAGTTGGCAGCACCGTCGTTGTGCACGTTCCCTATCTATGAACAACGACTGACAAACGTCACATAGGTAGTGTGCGACAGAGATAACGCTCTACGAAGCCGAAATTAGCCGATTGTCTCTTTCCAAAGGTCGATGTGCAATATTTATTGCCGGGTACTGTACAGGGTGTAAACCACCTCATCACGAAGCCGTCAACCAAGTATTCTGTATATCAAACTAAGTAATTTTACGCAAAAATTATTGCTGGGTAACGACTTTTTTTTTTGGGTCAAAAATCATGTTTTGTGGTAAAACTCAATGTAACGCACTGAAAACATTGTGCTGATGGATGGATTGAATAGTACGGGGGTCGTAGAGGTGTTTAAAATCTGCCATTAAAAACTTGTATTTAAAAAAAAAACTTGTTAAAAAGTTGGAACTTTGACCCCCAATATCTCCGTAACTAGAAGGTTCCCAGGTATGGTGTAGAACAAAAAAATGATCGCAATGATAAGGAGAACAAGTTCTTTTCGGCTTCGTTAAGAGGTGTTTTACACCCTTTATAAATCACTTATATAGAGTAGGGGAATAAGTATAGTGGCGGCGCGGCAGTTCGTTGACGATGATTCTTGTTTTACAAATATTTCTAATTCATTCTTGGTCCTACTAAATTAGCACACGGCATTACAAGGAATATTTTTTTTTATTGCGGACCTTCTGTAGGTACTGCTCACTATCACAACCTCTGAACCCTGTCAAAACATTTGTCATGTACTATAATATTAATTATCATTTAACACCATTGCGGCGAGGTGGTGCGCAATGTGACAGT
Source organism: Xestia xanthographa (assembly GCA_905147715.2). Taxonomy (NCBI): domain Eukaryota; kingdom Metazoa; phylum Arthropoda; class Insecta; order Lepidoptera; family Noctuidae; genus Xestia; species Xestia xanthographa. The sequence continues at coordinate 17,515,068 of LR990645.1, read as the reverse complement.
TTGACAAATGAAACGTGCCGGCCATGAAAATGCGTGCCAAGTTGTCTACAGCGTCCAACAAGGCAAATTGTTGACTGTCAGTGTCGAGACGGAGTATCGCGGCAGGCGTTTGATGCGGACCTTTTGAGAGCCACCTCATAGACAAATTGTTCCATTCTTCTCAAATACAGAATAGGCTAGGTTCTATTCTCAGGTTGAGCAAAGTGTTATTGGGTTTTTGAGTCTAGATTTGGGCAATAAGGCCTTTAGAGGACTTACCTGAACCTTATCTAAGTGGTCACATTCACAGTCACCAAAGCGAACATAATACAAACAAATGTTCCAACGTAAGTTTCCCGTGTTTATAAAGAACATTTAAACTGCCATAACTGAACGTAAAAGATTGCCATTTCAACTGAAGTCTTTTTCAAATAAGATTAAAACTGTGACTGCAAATAAGTTATTAGCCGGAGAATACAGTTGCCAGCTATTTTAGGATTCGTGAAGTAGTCTCATTAATTCAAGTGTCCGGAGTCCGGAGTCCGGACAGTGGCGACAATTTTATCCCTAAATCTGTTATAATAGGCGCCTTTGTGATTTTTGCTCCGTCCACCGTTCGCTGCCGCCAGTCGCCAGCGCCACCAATCCAAAACTAATTACCGGCTCAAGTGCAAGAAACTCAACAAGTAAGTAGCCATTACGAAACAGTTTTGTACTCAAATAAATGGCGAATTTATCTTTTAAAATGTACAAATGATTTATTGTTCGAATTGAAACAAAATTGTTTGTTGGTTGCCATGTTCGTCGAGATTAACACGAGTTGCCGATATATGAAGAATTCAACTTCAATTCTTTTTTTTATTAAATAAGTAAATATCTGAAATGCTTTTCCAATTGTCCGCTGTTTACGAATTATTTGTACAATTTGCGAGATACTAGGCCAACATTTAAAATCTTAATTTTATATGCCAATACTCTCCATTTTCCTTCCTTATTAACGGTGTTCACAAAAAGAAAATACAAAAAGAAAAAGCAAAGAAAAATTTTCGAGTTTGATGCGGAATCGGGGACTATAATTTCGATAGCGCACCAAAGCGCAAAGTTCCCTGCGATGTCTAATGAGCAGGGTTTTATGCCGTTTGCTGCCGAACCATAAAAATGTTAATTCAACTGTACTGAAGAAATGAAAAACGTCGTAAATGCAAACGCGACATTCTCGACACTGAAACAAAATGGGTTTAGGAGATGAACGGAGTAGAAGCAAATGGCATACTTAGTTTATTTTGCGAAAAAAAAAATTCAAATCATATTATTTATTCAAATCATCTCTATTGCGTATGATTTGAAATTCGATATTTTTAATATTTTTTTCAAAATTTCTCGTTGTTCTAACATGAAAAGTTTATTTGAAATTTGTAGCGTTTTTTGATGATGGATATTTTGGTATGCCTAAAGCTTCTACTACGTTCACCTAATATACCCATTTTTTTTGGAAAGTGATAAAAAGTCATCCAATTGAGTAGCTTTAAATGTTTGTGTTAGCTAGTTGTGCCATCGATCCAGTCGCGTTATCCTAAAAAGTAATAATAATACCAGCCTATTACTGTCCCACTGCTGGGCAAAGGCCTCTACTCATACAGATAAGGAACGAGCATTGCTCAAAACGGGTTGGCGATTTCTGAATTCCATTGATTTTTAGTCCAGGTTTCCTCACGATGTTTTCCTTCTCGTATATTTTTCTAAAACCTGGCCACAGAATATGTTTATAAATTAAAACGAATATCACTCAAATCGAAAAAATAAGGATCATTTAAAATGGTATAGATAAATTGTCGACTAGACGACAGGCTGCGGACACTGACCTATTTCAGTATAGTTTCTATCATTATCCGATATCCAAAGTCACGCCCTTACGGATAGTCAACGAGATGTGGCTTAAAATTTAAACTAAATGTGTCAAAAACGTCGAATCTCGATTGCCTGTGGGTCTGTGACCTAATAGAACTAAACTTGGATGATACTACACTGACATAACGTTGACATTTGCGTCTACAAGCAACGCCCCCACCGCGAACAGTCACAATAATAAGCTTGCTGTCTTTCTGCCTTGTAACATTAGTATGCAACCCACGTTTCGTTTGATGTTTGTGCCTTGAATTAACATAGACTTTTACTAAACAGATATTTAGACCAACTAATACTGTGTTGTTTTCAAAATATATCGCGAATGTCTAGATTTCACTAAATTGTTAAACCAAGACACGAATAAGCTGATGTCTAGATTGCTCTGATACCAAAATTAAAGAGACATTTTGGTAACTTAATCCTTCAAGATGGCATTAAGAAAAAGTTTTAAGTTAAAGAGCAACATAAAGTTCTCAAATAAGAAACTATACTTCGTTTTGATACAATTTTTTTTTATTTTTTTTCTTAGCCTGTTATTGTGTCCCACTGCTGGGCAAAGGCCTCCCCTTTCTCCTTCCAAACCTCTCTATCTTGTGCGATATCCGGCCATGTTCGCCCCGCAAACAAGACCCAAGACCTGATCTGATCAAAATAAAATAAAAATCATAAAATATTTACACACTTATAATATTGGACTCAATAATACGTGTTCATTCACTCCTGTACATATTGTATTCAGTGCTAATATCGAATCCGGTGTCTGGGAGAGCGGCAGGGCACAAGTTATAATGATCGGGCGCAACTGCAATGTTCCCTGTGTCACACTCACAGTTCACAGAATCTAGTTAGGACTTATGCCGCGTCTACGTGACACTGATACTGTGCCATTTGCATTAATTAGACACTCGAAACTTGCCCAATTATAACCTAATATTATTGTGTAGAGGGAAATTCAATGGGTAGACGAAATTCTTCGCATTTTGGTGACGATAAGATAAGCAATTATGATTAATAATTGTGTTTAACTATGAGCCTGAGTATGTAAGATATCTTTGAATAGAAGTTACTTACTCAGAATGATTAAGTACCAAATAGTATGTAAAAATAAATAGATAAATAACCATTACAGGTTAGGCGGTTTGGCTGGCTGTTTGTGTGTGTGAGTTTTAGGCCAGAATTCCTCCTGCGCTGATGTCGGTTGCCTACGTCAGTGAGAAATATATACAGGGTCTCATCACAAAGCCGTCAACCAAGCATTTTGTACATTTACGCAAAAAATATTGCTGGGAAACTACTTTTTTTTTTGGGTGAAAAACCATGTTTTGTGGTAGAACTCAATGTAACGCACTCAAAACATTATGCTGATGGATGGATTGAATAGTACGGGGGTCGTGGACGTGTATAAAGTAAACATTAAAAACTTGTATTAAAAAAAAAACTTGTCAAAAACTTTGACCACCAATATCTCCGTAACTAGAAGGTTCCCAGGTATGGTGTAGAACAAAGAAATGATCACAATGACGGGGAGAACAAGTGCCTTTCAGCTTCGGTAAGAGGTGTTTTACGCCCTTATAGCGTCGTAGTATAGTGCTTTAAAGAACACAATGTATACTCGTACGAGCGACCGACGTCAGTGTAAGAGGAATTCAGGCCATAATGTTTGTAAACGCACCCACGATACAGACAGAAATTCCTAGTGAGGGGCAGCGTTTTTTTAAAAAGCAAAGATAGGTCATGGAAAAATAATATTAATTTACACTCTGTTCGAGGAACCCGATTCTTTTACTGATATTCGAGTTTATTATGAGCCATTTCGGATAGAAGGTAATTAAGTTTCAGAAGCTTAGTTACCATACAAAGTCAATGATTAAAACCTGTATAGGTACCAGGGACACAGGACATGTAGGACATGTACCTGTGCTAGAACCACGGAAGTATTGGGAAGGGAACGTTTTCGCCAGGCCGATCACGTAGCCCGGAGTGGACTGCGCGTGTCTCCGGAATAGATAAGGGCCAGCTAAAGAAACTCCACGGACGTACGGAACACAAATGAGAAACGTTCAACAGTACCTATACTAGATAAATATGCATTTGAACATGTTAAGAAAAAACTTCATTTTGGAAAAGCTGAAAATGGCATAAATAAGTAGGTATCCAAAAATTCTGGAATTAAAGACGTATATAACAACCATGTGTCAATGATTCTAATCTTAAATCTTAAGATTGAAAAGCTAAAATCGTGGATACCAAGTGTGTAACTACGAAAAATTAGGAGCACCATATATGGTTTTACGTTCAACAATTGCAATGGCAATTGTTGAACGTAAAACCATATATTATTAATGAATAAACAGGCAGGAAGTGAAAAATAGAAAAGCAAGCAAAGTTGTTTCTGAAGTATAAGTATAAAAAGTGCTTCAAGCTAGAAGTGGATGTTAAAACTAATACACAAACAATATCAAAATAACTAGACTCAGCACAGGCGTAAGGTTAGCTGCACTACTTAGTAAATTAACTGAAAGTAGTTTCCATTCCATAGTCTAGTGGGTGCATAGTTATAAAACGAAATGTTTAAACTTAGGTAACGTTAGAGTGCGGGAGGCCAGCTAACTCCTCTCTTGCAAATTGTATGAATTTCTTTGTATTAAAAATTATCTGGTAGAATTTTCTGGTGTTTCAAAATCGGGTCTGATTTTCTAGTTCGATTCTTGTGTTAGCCCGAATGTGTTTTGGCAAGAATTCAACTAATCTGGAATCTTCTACGTTGCATTTGTCATTTGATCAAATCTTCTTGTTTCATTTACGATTTTGCGAAATAATCAAAATAAACACCTCATTGGTTGCAAGCGACGTATGCTGGGTGCAGTAGGTAATTTTATACCTTGGGTAAAATAGCTTTGGGGTTTTGCAGTAGTGAATTCTCAATAATTCTCTAAGTATAAGTGCCGCATAGGCTCGAACCCTGTTATTTGCAATTTGTTACTGCAGGTTTTGCGAAATGAGGATTTAAGTACCTAGGTAGGTATTTAAGGGAGAGTGCAGTACGTGAGGTCGACAAACGGATGTGCGATTACCGCTTTTGCGACAAAACTGGACTGCGACTCACCAAGTTAGGGCAAGAGGCGCGACGCGCGGCGCGTTGTGCCGCACGGCCTGCGTTCAATTCAAACATATGACGATGTATGAGTGGAAGTGATTTTACATGCGTTTGCTGAAATGCAGCGTTGCCCGCCGCGTGCACCGCCGCGGTCAACGCGTGCACGCGGCTTCACACGCGCAAAAACAAACATATGACAAATGACACCGCCTCTCCGTAAACGGAAAAACGGTCAACGCGCCGCCCGATGCGCCGCGTCTTCGTAAATGAGTACTATAAGGGCTTGTACACAACACTGCGATGCGAATTCGCAACACAATAAACTGTAGCTGGGTCGGCAGTCTCGACAGAGATAACGACAAAATCGCTAACTTTTGCTAATTACTAACGAATAAATTGTGCAATAACGATGGTTGCGTGAAACGCATCTTGTATGCGTGACTTGCGTTACTGGCAAGCATCATTATTGCAACTGAATTGATTCGTTAGTAATTAGCAATCAAAAGTTAGCGATTTTGCCGTTAACTCTGTCAAGAGTAACTGGACCTCGTAGATTTTACGATGCGACGTCGCATCGCAGTTTTGTGTACAAGCCCTAATTCAGATGCACGGAAGTACAGTACCCGGCAATAAATATTGCACATCGACCTTTGGAAAGAGACAATCGGCTAATTTCGGCTTCGTAGAGCGCTATCTCTCTCGCACGAAATACAAACAGTCCGGTATCTATTAGGAGCTGTTAAAACAATTATGATTTGCTTCTTTTGATAATTATTATTTGTATAAAATACACCAATTTTTCTATAGTGATGGCTTTAGGTTGGGGTAAAATAAAATAAAAAAAAACATGTTCCCATTATGTTTTCGTATTTAATTATTTTGGAAAATTACAGCTGTAGTGTACATAATAAACAACATTAATCATATTGTTAAAATGAGACATTGTAATAAAAATAATAATAATTCTAATTCTCAATTACTTCCATTTCACTATCTGTGCTCTCAAAGAGATCAATATCACTGTCACTGTCAGCCGTATTTATCACTAGTCTATCAGTGTAATTGTCTAAACCGTGTTGAATGCTTCTATATTCATTCTCACATTTGATTGCATGATCGCAAACCTTTTTCCAATCTTCAGCCCCGATCATGTTTACTTTTTCAGTCAATAATGTTTTTACTGTAGTTGTATTTAAATTTGGGGGTGTTAACAACTCTTAATATATATTTTGAACTGGACGCGACCGCACTTTATCGCACTTGAACAACGACTGACAAACGTCACATAGGTAGTGTGCGACAGAGATAACGCTCTACGAAGCCGAAATTAGCCGATTGTCTCTTTCCAAAGGTCGATGTGCAATATTTATTGCCGGGTACTGTACAACAGACGTGTGTGCGACAACGCGTGTGCGACAACAACGCGTGTGCGACACTATACAGTATGTATTATTATATAGTTTTCACTTTATAACATCAAACAAACCTGTGTGCTAATTAAGTGAACAAAGCACAAAGTTTTCTCTTATTTGCAGTTAACAATTACAAAACCAGTGACGTGAAACACTCGTAAACATACCTAATGAATGACTCTTATAATTGAAACATTAGTTTTTACCGTAACATCATAAATCAAGCTTATTTGAAATTTATAATGGTATCGCGACGCCGCCGCTGCTGTTACTAATCTTATAAATTATGAAAAACAACGAGAAAGCTATAAATTGCAATTCTGTTACCCGACCCGGGATCGTAACAAGCCGGGTTTCACTAGCTACTACTCGCCACTAGTAGCTCGCCACTCGCCCACCTCTCACTATTGTTTTATTAAACACCCTAGTTTTATTTCCATTATTTCAAAGCTTTGATAACGTACCTTTCCAACTATGTTATTGTTTTAGTTACCGTTTTGGGAATCATTCATTTCGTTATTCATTATTTTATAGCAAATTAACAAAAGGTAGGAGTCCGAGGTATCTACCTATTTAAAATAACAAGTGCTGATGAATTATTTAGTTTATTAACTTTAAGTATTTATGTTAATAGAGAACAGTTATGTGTTTTAATGTTGATGGTAGGTAAATACGTAGGTGTTTGTTTTAGTGAGATTGTGACGCAGAGCACACCCCGAATTTAATATTTTTATGTTGTTATGTTATGTTCTATGTTGAACACACACGACTATTTACTTTAACGTGAAACTTCGTTGGTCTAGTGGTCGTAAGCGTGACTGCTGAGCATGAGGTCGTGGGTTCAATTCCCAGGTCAGGTAAAGTGTTATTTGGTCTTTCTATCAGGAATTTCTCCTTAGTAACAGCTATCTTATCTGGATTTGTGCCCAGTTGATGGCAATAGGCTCACTTCCAATTACATGGGACTTAAAGATGACTAGCGATATGTGCGTGTACAGATCTACTATAGGTAAACCTCTGCCTAACCTTTCGAGGATCTACAAGCGTGATGTTTTGTTGTATTTTTAACTTGAATTACTTTAATTAATCTAATTACTTGACTTAAATAAAAAATACCGGCCAAGTGCGAGTTGGACTCGCGCACGAAGGGTTCCGTCATTATATATACAACATGTCCATGTCCTAGAACCAAAAAAATCGAAGACATGTGACATCTACCAATCCGCACTGGGTCCGCGTGGTGGATTATTGCCCATTCCCTCTCATAGATAGGAGGCCTGTGTCCCAGTAATGGGAACATTAATAGGCTGATTATGATGATGATGATAACAACACAAGACAAAACGGTAAAAAAACACGTTTGTTGTATGGGAGCCCCCCATAAATATTTATTTTATTCTGTTTTTAGTTCTGTTGTTATTTATTATTAAAGCGGCAACAGAGATACATCATCTGTGAAAATTTCAACTGTCTAGCTCTCACGGTTCATGAGATACAGCCTGGTGACAAACAGATGGATGGACAGCGGAGTCTTAGTAATAGGATCCCGTTTTTACCCTTTGGCTACGGAACCCTAAAACAACACAGCGATTTTTCACCCCACCTCCCAACAAACAATTAACTTTATTTAACCATCCTTTTAAACCGCTCGATAACTTGACTAGTGAGTCGGTAAAGCATCGTTACTACTAACTACGTTACGTGAACGGCGCATGTAACGGTACGTTTATCAGTTTACGGCCACATCGGTTGCCGACGGCGCAACTTTTAATTCAGTTCGGGCCCCGGGTCCAATGGTGGCCGCAACGCGAATACAAAACCGCTTTTCATTACAATGCAGACGAGGAAACTGGATTGGTTGATGAACTTGCTGTACCTATTGTTTATTGTAAAGATGGTTTAGAGAACATATATGTAGCTTTTCAAACTTATAAATAGGACTCATCATCTGCCTAGCCTTTTCCCAAGTTTTATTGGGGTCGTCTTCCAGTCTAACCGGATGCAGCTGAATACCAGTATTTTACATGGAGTGACTGCCTATCTGACCTCCACAACCCAGTTAGTACTGGGTAATACGATACCCCTTGGTAAGACTGGTTGTCAGACTTTTTGGGCCACTAACTACAGGTAGTTACGACTGTCAAAGATCACAAATGACAGCCGGGACCAACGGCTTAACGCGCTTTCCGAGGCACGGAGGAAACTGGGTATGTAATGGGTGTTCACCCAGCCACAGACCAACCTATACAAGCACGGCTTAACCTAACGATCGACCCGAGCGGCTGTTATTATTTAGCCACGAGCTTCTCTCACTTAAAGTTATTAAGGGGACTACAGGAGCTACACGCCATTTTTATAATGCAAAAAAGCATTATGATTCACTGCAATAAACAAAACCAGAAAAATATATGGTATTCTTCAGGATATATGCTAGTACGATAGTGTTTTGAAAACATAATACAACTAATTTTACACGATAGAAAAAAATCACGAACTTATCTCTAAAAAATTCTTTGAACGAGTAAAAACCATACTAAAATACATGCGATCATTCTGATTTTTTGGCAAATAAATCTACAAGCAACATATTAGCATGATAGTGTTTTATTGTTTTAGTATTTTTTTTGTAAATCGCAAAAAGCCATTCATTTTGTACTATTCGGCCTGCAGTGACTGAGGTAACAAGCACTTTGTAGTGCAAGCTGATTAGAACTTTATTCTAACAGTATTTCAAACGAAGTTTGAACCACCACAAATAGAGTTGCTAATTTAGCTCCTGTCGCCTTTAAATAGCCGGGTATTTTTTTTTTACGAACCCGCGATTCTCAGCGCAGCAGATAATCGTTCAGCCACTACGCCGCGTCGCGGTCGCCACGCTGCCGTGTTATACACGCTTATTTTTAGGTCGTTTTGGAACTGAAAGCCATAAATTCCATAATCGAACTCGGAACGATTGGGACTGTCTTTAAAAAAATAAAGTGCCGTTTCATAGCTTTTTGGTCTTCATACATTGAGTGTCGTTTCGTCAACTTTTCTGACTGTTCACGGCTGTTACAGTTTTTAAGGGAAAACAATTGATTCGTCAAACGATTATGTGAGCAAAAGTTATCCTTTTAATAAAAGCCACTACTTTACTCCATTGAGGATATTGTTGCAGATAAGCAGATGAAGAATAGGGGCGAGGAGTTCATCCTGAAAACAGTCATATATGAAAGGATGACCGTTGGTACTAATAACAAGAATCTTTCTGTAACACAAGAACTTGTATAAATAAAAAACCGAACTACTGAAAAATCACGTACAAATGTAGCCTATGTTACCCGGGCCATAATAAGTAACTAATCGATTGACACCTTATTATTCATCAAAATCGGGTGAATAGATTAGGCGCTACGGGAACCCTTCCTTTTGGCTTAGCTGTAGTCGGGTTAAAAAAAACATGTGGAATTAGTCTCAGCTTGTTATTTAAAGTTTACCAAGATATTAATTAAGAGTGCCCACCTAGTATTTCGGGAAATCACCAAACGGTTGGTCGACTCTTCACGTGACCTGCAGAGGGCGGGCCTATTTTTTGGCCAAAGAATCAGCATTGCCATCCAACGCGGTAATGCTGCCAGCCTTCTGTGCACTTTTCCTGTTGACAGCGATGTGGACGAATTTTTCGACGCCCTGTAACCCTTCTTGATACTTGTAAATATTTTTAATTCTATTATAGTTAGTGTGTAAATTATGTAAATATTATTAGTTTGTGTTTCATAAATTAATACATATTTGTTCAGATATTAATTGTATTCATTTGGACCTCAACCTAAGATCTCAGTAAGTTTCCGAATACGTTCGTCTATTTCGACTCTTGTATATTTGGCTCACTAGTTTATTTTGGAATTGTTAAAAGCTAAACTTTATTAGACGTCATTGATTTGTCTCAGACGGTACAAATATAGACGGTGCTTATTACGTTGGCTACTATTAAAAATTATATCACTTCAATTTTGAGAGTAGTGGTGGCGTGGCTAAATAATAACAGCCGCTCGGGTCAATCTTCAGGCTAAGCCGCGTTTGCCTGGGTTGGTCCTTCGATTGATGACCACCCATTGCAAACGTATAGGAATCCTGTGTCCCACTAGTGGGAAAAGTATGTCACAAGAACGCAGGTATTGAATTCGCCGCCATTGGTACGGTATAGGGACGGCAACCAAAAAGAAAACCGGCCAAGTGCGAGTTGGACTCGCCCACCGAGAGTTCCGTACAAGTATTTTGTTATTAAACTAGATACTTACGGTTTTAAGATTTTTCCTTTACATGTGCTGTAAGACCTTACTTTTTGCCACATTTCGTGACTCTAGGTCAACGGGAACTACCATATAGGTTTTCGACCCAAAACCTATAGGGTATTTCCGGTTGACTTAGATTTGACAATTTTGGTTAAAAACAAGGTCTTACAGCACAAGTAAAGATAAAATTCCGAAAAATAAAAATAAAGTAGAAAGTTAAGGTAAATTTTGGTACTTACAAGTTTTGGCGAAAATCTAAATTTGCCCATATCTTTTTATCGTATTGATTCAGGGCCTTGATTATTATACACCTAATAGGGACTATAGACCTCAGTATCTGGTATAAATTTCAACTTGCTAGGTCCACCCGAGCTCAGACCTCTAAGGTGTTATCGCTGCCACGTGGGACACCACGTGTCAGTTCAGTGCGCCTCGGAGGTCGACCGCAGCGGCCTTTGTTTCCGCTGTAGTCAGCCCGGGCACGTGTCCGCAGCTTGCTGCGCCACGCCGCACTGCAGTGCATGTGCGGCGGCTGGCAAGCCGGCCGACCACCGGGCTGGGAGCAAGGCCTGCGCTCCACCCACCAAGGCCACCAGAGGCAAGGGAAGGCTCTCCGACGCCACCACCACCACCGTCGCCACCGCTGCAGCCGCAACTGCTGCCGCTGCCACTGTTGCCGCCGCAGAGGGGTCCTCGCAGGGGCAGGGAGGAAGCGGTAATGGAGTGCCAATAACGGCCCCATTACGCTTCCTCCAAGCGAACATCAACCACTGCACCTGCGCTCAGGATCTTTTACTCCAGAGCATGGCGCAGTGGTTAATTAACATCGCTGTGGTCGCTGAGCCGTATTTTGTCCTGCCCAGGGAAGACTGGGTGGTGGACCTTAGCGGCTCAGTGACCATAGTGTCGTCGGCCGCCGCCGGTACTCCGACCCTTGAAAATGTCAGGAGGGGTCGGGGGTGCGTAGCAGCCCGGTTCGGGGAGATCGTAGTGGTGGGAGTCTACTTCTCCCCGAGCCGAACTCTCGACGAGTTCCACAACTCTCTCGTAGAGTTGAGCGTCGTCGTTGGAAACCATTTCCTCCCCGTGGTTGTCCTCGGGGACTTCAATGCCAAGAACTTGGCTTGGGGTTCTCGTTGCACAAACATGCGGGGAAGGATGGTGGAGGACTGGGCTCTGGAGAAGGGCCTGGTCGTACTAAATCGGGGCTCTATTCCCACGTGTGTGCGGATGCGGGGCGAGTCGGTGGTGGACATTTCGTTCTCTAGCCCCGCTCTGTCGCCGCGTATCGTTGACTGGCGTGTGATGGAGGGGGTGGAGACCTATTCCGATCACCGGTACATCCGGTTCGACGTCTCCACCCAGACCTCAAGCGCGCCGGTCCAACAGGCCCCGAGTGGTCCGCGTTGGGCGCTGAAGCAGCTGGACCGGGAGCTCCTCCTGGAAGCCTCGATCGTGCAGGCCTGGGTGACATCACCAGACAGGCCTGCCGACGTTAACATGAGGCAGAGTGGTTCCAGGAGGCCACGTCCGACATATTATGTGACGTGGCAATGCCCCGAGTCCGGCCAGGAAGCGCCCGGCTTCAGGTGTACTGGTGGTCGCGTGAGCTGACGTCTCTGCGCGAGGCGTGTGTGGCTGCGCGACACTTGTACGCCAGGCATCACAGGCTCCGCATCCGCCCACCGGATGCGGCAGCCATTGAGGCGGAGCTATATGAGGGTTACAGAGCGGCGAAGACCGCCCCCCGCGAGGCTGTCCTGCGGGCCAGAGACCTGGCCCGCAAGGAGATGCTGGGGACTCTCGACAGAGATCCGTGGGGGCACCCTTACAAGATGGTGCGGGATAAACTCCCGCACCTGGGCCCCCCACTGACGCAGAGTCTCCGGCCTGAGCTCGTGGAGGACGTGGTGAGCACTTTGTTCCCTACGCGAGGGGAACATCCCCCCCGGCCTATGGCTCCGCTACCTGCGGTGCTGGAAGCGGATCACCAGGATGACGTCGACGACGCTCCGGAAGTGACTGAGGTAGACCTGAGAGTGGCGGTACGCAGGCCCAAAAATACCACCCCGGGACCCGACGGCTTGCCTGACAAAGCCTGGGTCCTGGCCTCGGAGGCTCTGGGGCCCTGACTGGAGGGGCTCCTAAGCGCATGCTTGGAGAGAGGCTAGTTCCCGCTTCGTTGGAAGATGGGGAAGCTGGTCCTCATTCGGAAGCCGGGGTGCCCTACGGACTCTCCGTCCGCATACCGGTCCGTGGTGCTGCTCGACGAGGTGGGCAAGCTCTTTGAAAGAGTCATTGCAAACCGCCTCGCCGAGCACCTTGCGGGTACGGGGCCGGATCTTGCGGAACACCAGTTTGGTTTCCGCAAGGGGCGCTCTACGGTGGACGCCATCATGCGCGTGAGGGGCTCACGATGGGGGATGCGGTGTCCAGGGGTGGGGTTGTCTTGGCGGTGTCTCTCGACATCGCCAACGAGGTAAGGTGATCGAGGTCAAGAACAGGCCCATATTGTAATAATAAAAAAAACGCCACTCCATGCCCTGGAGCTGCATTAGGGAGGCACTCCGGTTCACCGAGTGCCGACCTACCTTTGTCGTGTGGTCGGGGACTACCTGACGGACAGAGCCGTCATCTACCCCGGTCGCAGCGGAGAATGGAACCGGCTAGAGATGTCGTGCGGTGTTCCGCAGGGATCGGTTCTAGGGCCGTCCTTGTGGAACATTGGTTACGACTGGGTGCTGCGCGCCGACGGCCACCACGTGGCCCCCGGCCACCGTAGGTGCGGGCCTGTGGACGGTGGGCTATGGGCTAGCTCGCCGTCCGTCCGTCTCATGACAACAGGCCGTGTCGACGGCGCGTTCGTGTTCCACGCGTGCCTCAAAGAGAGTCAGCAATAGGAAGGGGTCCGCAAGGGCCGATGCCTGCCGGGGTTGCGGGACTGTTCGAAAGAGATACCGTGGCCCTGGAACACAAAGGGCGATGAAGGAATATGGATGGGTTTTAGTCAGTAAAAGTCTGACACTCCCTCCTGCTCCGCTCAGAGCGGCAGGAGTCATTTGATGATATCCCATCCGAAAATCAATACAAAAAAACAAAAGGGGTTGAATTCTGAAAAAACCTGAAACCTGTTTCTACTTATTTATCAATAGGAGTACTGCTGTAAAGTTTCGAATAAAATAGTCTTACTAATCTCATTTCCCCATGTAAACTTTGGACCCCCGTTTCAACAACTTGGGAGGTGAATTTTGAAAAATCCTGTCTTAGTGTACCCCTAAACCTCTTAAGGAACATATGTACCAAATTTGGAATTTCCAGCCTTAGCGGTTTGGGCTGTGCATTGACTTTTAGACTGTGTCACCCCATAACCCCCTCTTAGGGGTTGAATTCTGAAAAAACCTGAAACCCGTTTCTACTCATTTATCAATAGGAGTACTTCTGTGAAGTTTCGAATCAAATAGTCTAACTAATCTTGATTCCTATACAAACTTTGGAGCCCCGTTTCAACCCCTTAGAGGGTAAATTTTGAAAAATTCTTTCTCAGTGCACCCTTCGATCACATAAGGAACCTACTTGCCAAATTTGGAGTCTGTAGACCCAGCGGTTTGGGCTGTGCATTGATTTTTAGACTTTGTCACCCCATTTCCCTCTTTAGGGGTTGAATTCTGAAAAAACCTGAAACACAAATGTTAACTCATTTAGCGATAGGAGTACTCCTGTTAAGTTTCGAATAGTCTAACCAATCTTATTTTCCCATGTAATCTTTGGACCCCCGTTTCAACCCCTTAGGGGGTAAATTTTGAAAAATCCTTTCTTAATGCACCCCTAAACCTCACTACGAACCTATGTGCCAAATTTGGAATCTCTAGACTCAGCGGTTTGGGCTGTGCATTGATTTTTAGACTTTGACACCCCATTTCCCCCTCTTAAGGGTTGAATTCCGAAAAAAACCTGAAACTCGTTTCTACTCATTTCTCAATAGGTGTACTCCTTTGGAGTTTCGAATAAAATAGTCTAACTAATCTTGTTTCCCCATACAAACTTTGGAGCCCCGTATAACCCCCTTAGGGGGTGAATTTTGAAACATCCTTTCTTAGTGCACCCCTAGACCACATAAGGAATCTACTTGCCAAATTTGGAATCTGTAGACCCAGCGGTTTGGGCTGTGCGTTGATAGATGAGTCAGTCAGTTTCTTCTGATATGTATTTAAGATAGAAGAAGATAGAAAAACACAAAGGAGACGGTTTTTTTTAGGCCCTCTTCGATGTTGCATAAATATTATTCATATTACATCCCATATCTTCCCGTGGGTGTCGTAAGAGGCGACTAAGGGACTTACCAGAAAATGGGCAGCAGCGTTCTTTGTGCTTTTGTAACAACCGTACTGCGATCGCCAACCCGCCGCCAAGTAAGTAAGTATATTTATTCGCATAAAATGTGGTAATACAGGGTGTTATAAAATGTTATAGAGCACACATTCCGCCATAACAATAGCATGCAAAACGACATATTTTTTACACCGAACATTACGAACATTAAAATGAACAAAGTAGGTAACACAAACCCATAATGGAAACACCTAAATATACCTACACTGAAATTAGACTATATCTTCGAATGAAGTGACTCATGTAATAGTGATCGAACTTCACTAAAGAAGTTCGTTTGATCATCTATTAACACACCATCTTTAAACAATATAATAAAGAACACAACACATAATAAAAGGACACCATAAGTACGTAAATAAACCATCAAACAAAATTATACTAAAACAACTAAAACCTTAAAATAATACCATAAATTAAATGAATACATAAAAACAGTTTGTAAAATTATAACATCATAAAATTAGCAATAAAAAAAATTAAAACTTATAATGCATAATTCTAAAGTGGTAGGAATGCGTAGAGTATTTTTTGAGGAACTCGTTGATAGTATAAAAATTTTCTTTTATTAACCACTTCCGTAACTTAAAACAAAATTTGCGATAGGTCTACAATTTTTAACCGACTTCCAAAAGGAGGAGGTTCTCAATTCGATTGTTTTTTTTTTTTTTTATGTATGTACACGGATTACACTGCCGTTTATGATCCGATTTACGTGATTGTTTTTTAGTTTGATGCGGAATAGTCGCCATTTGGTCCCATAAAAATTTAACATGGTTTGGCCCAGTAGTTTTCATTTTATGAACATTTTTACTTAAGTTGTGTGGTATAATTTCATGTATGTTCACCGATTTCTCCTCGATTTGTGGAGCGATTCTCAAAATTCTTTTTTATTTGAAAGAATATACTTCTGAGATGGTTGTATTTAAATTTGGTGAAGATCTGATGCTGATCTTCGGAGATATACAATGGAACTCTTCAAAACTAGATGGTAAATCGGTTGTGATAGCTGCAATCGCTTGGATGTTTATTGTTTACACAACATCATGACGTAAAATCACGCCTGTATGCTCTGAGGGGTACGCAGATGTATACAATACACCCAAATTTCGACAGTTTAGGTATGTTAAGTTCCATTTATTGGGCATAAGCCTATTACCATGACATGTATTTTTAACAATGTAAAATAAATGCATAGCAAATATTTGTATAGGATATTACAACTAAAAATGGAAAAATAAAAAAACTTTTTTACAAAAAAATAAAACCGACTTCAAAAACACACAAAAAAAACCGGCCAAGTGCGAGTCGGACTCGCGCACGAAGGGTTCCGTACCATTATCTATACATTACACAAAACGGCAAAAAAATCACGTTTGTTGTATGGGAGCCCCCCTTAAATATTATTATTAATTATTATTTTATTCTGTTTTTAGTATTTGTTGTTATAGCGGCAACAGAAATACATCATCTGTGAAAATTTCAACTGTCTAGCTGTCACGGTTCATGAGATACAGCCTGGTGACAGACAGACGGATAGACGGACAGACAGCGAAGTCTTAGTAATAGGGTTCCGTTTTTACCCTTTGGGTACGGAACCCTAAAAAGTGAAAAATAACTTTAGCTTCAGAAGTCGGTGACAAAAAAAAACTGAATGAATCAAACAAAGGTCACCGACTTCTGAAGCTAAAGTTATTTTTCACTTTTTTGTGTTTTTTGAAGTCGGTTATATATTTTTGTAAAAAAGTTTTTTTTTTAGGTAGCGAATTATAAACCAATGGTGCCATATACACGCAGCTGTGTCTAAACATTTCTATTCTGGTTATAGTGAGTGATTTTACGTTTATTTATGTTATTTTGGAAAAGATTCATATTAGTTTTAACAAATTTAGCTATTTCATAGATGTATATATGCTAGGGGCGGTCAATAGGTTTTCAGATTTAAATATGGGTCGACAGGATTCAGACCACTGCATATTAAAAATTGCACGCAAGCATTTTTTTTGTGCTACTAAAATTCGTAACAGCTCTGCTGTATATCCCCATACAACTATACCATAGCGAATTATGGAACACACATACGCATGATATACCAATAGTCAATGCCAATAGTGCGGTTTGTTTAGAAGTAGTTTCTTTGACCTTTTTAAAAGCGAATACGAATTTGTTGATCTTTTTACAAATGCTATCAATGTGTTCCTTCCATGTGAGATGTTCGTCGTCGCGATTATGGCAAAACCCCCCTTTAGGGGGAGGCTCATGTCCAGCAGTGGACGTCTTTCGGCTGAAATGATGAATGATGATATTACACTAAAAAAAAGTAACCATTTTACTATAGTAATAAACGAAATATTACATAGAAATGAAACCGGAATCTTAAAATCATAAGAAATAAGTTATAATATGATATTTTTTTGCGAGTCAAATTATTCCTGTTGTGGTCAATGTCATTTAACAGAAAATACTTACGTAAATAGGGGCGGATTTTTCCGTTTACAAAAAAAAGTACGGTATCTATTGGTAATTGTGTGTAATAATGTCTGCTTTAATTATAATAGAAATATAATATACTATAAAAACAAATAATATTAAACTGTGAGCTTTTTAATACTATTTTTAAATGTTTCCGCTAAAATCTTTAAATGGTATAAAAAATCAGCATGGCACGGAACGTTGTAAATCCTCCGCCTTTTTGGTGGTTGACAGACAACTTCATTTGACATTTACTCTTTCCGTTTCTTTCGATTTTTGTGAAAATGTTTCAGTTTTTTTTTTTTAATAAATCTATTTTATGTAAATGGCATTTACTGGTCGTTTTGTCAATTGTGCAGTAACATTTCAACGCAATGTGCGAATATAATTACTTTCAGAGACTGCTACAGACGTGCAGCAACCAAGGGCGGATCCAGCTTTGGCGCCAGGAGGGGGTCACATTGTCGTGGTCAAGTCACAAGAAGTTAATTTAATTTTGATAATAATAGATACAAGTTAAAAGTAGGTATTTTATAAGTTAGTAGGTACTGTAAATACTTAAAAATACCTACCTATATTTAAATAACAAAATCAAATTTATTTTACGTCTTCTCCCGAAACGCGCTATCACTTCATCTACTTCAATTGGTACGTTTTTATGGGCGTGGAGAAGTGTCAGTCCGGTTAGACGTTCTTCAACCATTGAAGCTTTTCGTATTTTGTTTGATTTTTTGAAGACTCCAAGAACGAGCGAAACGAGCTCAAAAATTTTAACACTCTACCTTGGGCAGGTTGCAATTGTTTAGACCCTTCATAGAGGAGTTACTAGATCGACCCTCAGACAAACAATGACAACACTCAAGAGGAAGTAGGCTGCAAGAGCGAGCGCAGCGAGCTCGAAATTTTTATGACACCTTGCCTTGGACAGGTTAGAAATGTTGCGATCCTTCATATAGGAGTTACTTGGTCGACTTTCAGATAAATCCAAGAGAAAGTAGTCTGTAGAGCGAGCTCGAAAATTTTAACACATTACCTACCTTGATCAGGTTAGAATTGTTTCGACCTACTGGAGTTACTTGGGCCTTCTTATAGACAAAGTTAAGACTCAAGAAAAACTAGGTAACAAGAGCGAGCGAAGCGAGATCGCAATTTTTTACATCATTGCTTAAGATAATTATGCTATAATTGCATATAAGGCTTCGGGGCAAGGGGCTCCTATAGGATACATCTCAATATCGCAATTTAGAATATGGTCAGAAATCGACTGCGGTATGTCCTGACTCCGCTGCCACTTCACCATCCACAGCCGATATTCGTTAAAAACGACAGAAACTGGAGTATTATCTAGTAACAATGTATAATCGGTTGCTAGTAGTTTCAAAGTTTTCAATGTCTTGATTACCGTATTCGCTTTTTGGCATAAAAACGCTTAGCTTGAACAAAATCAGTATTTCAGGAGACGGTCCTGTAGGTCACTTATTATTAAATCCAGAAGAGGGATGTATATGGCTCTGCGGAAATATTCTCCAGCAGATTGAGCAGGTTGGTTATTGGCCCTAGTATTTTGTCTTGACACTATTCTGGTACATTATGTTTAACAATTTTAATTAGTGGTCCACCTAGGTCCTGGACCCAGCCCAGGGGGGGGTCATGACCCCCATGACCCCCCCCCCTTTTTTTTTTTTTTTTTTTTTTTTCGGATGGGAAATCATCAAATAACCCCTCCCGCTCTGGGCGGAGCAGGAGGGAGTGTCAGACTTTTACTGACTAAAACCCATCCATGTTCCTTCATCGCCCTTTGTGTTCCGGGGCCACGGTATCTCTTTCGAATAGTCCCGCAACCCCGGCAGGATGACCCCCCCCCTGGATCCGCCCTTGGCAGCAACTTGTATGTGTGTGGATAAAATTTTCGAATTTCTCATCATTCCGGTTAGACATGGCCTAACTAATATTACCACTGTAATCTAGAGATTGTAAGGAAGAAATCTATATATAAATACGTTATCTATATAATACGTTTCATTAATATCTGCTACAATTTATGTGGGTGGCCTATTCTCCAAACAATAAAAATAGTCTCCTTTGGCACATATAGTTTATAAATTGGATAAACATGTAGGATACTATTTATCCCTTCAGTATGTTTCAGTGGGACAGTAACCAAACTTCACGCGGGCGACGCCGCGGGCAACAGCTAGTTTACCTATAAGATTTGAATTAAGTAAATTCAAATCTTTCATACATCTTGAGACGCTCTTTACTTTTAACTAAATGTTAAAAAATGGTTGTAGTGAGCACTTCTGCCTACTCTGTCGATGATAAAGTCATGTGGTCAGTCATGGTCGTTTTTTTTTCACTGTAAACTTGTAGAAAATGTCACGTACAACGTCCGATAAACTTACAAACACTATACACGCGTTAACGTCAATCAGTAAGCTTGACTTCCTTTGTAGTCACCGAAATATGTGAGCCTATTTGTTCGGCAATGTGTTCTTTTTGAAATGTTCACTCTTCCGTAAAAATACTAGTGACATCACTCCCCGACCGGTCATGAGTACGACAGCCGATGTCCGACCCCACTGATTCATCTTTGTGTGAAATTAAACCAGCACTTGAACGCGATCATCGAAGATTTTAAATAAAGTCTTGCAGACGAGTTTTACAATGGGCTTGGAAGATTTTTGTATGAAGCCTGGCCGGCTTTACTTCCGCCATTTTATTTTATTTTCAAAATAGTGGCCACTTAGAAAACCAGCATTAATCGATAGCGGGCATCAATA
Source organism: Xestia xanthographa (assembly GCA_905147715.2). Lineage (NCBI taxonomy): Eukaryota > Metazoa > Arthropoda > Insecta > Lepidoptera > Noctuidae > Xestia > Xestia xanthographa. The sequence continues at coordinate 17,494,760 of LR990645.1, read as the reverse complement.
CAAACAAGTTTTTTATGAGACAAAATGTAAAAAAAATATGCTATGAAATAAATGTTGCTATCAAAGTTAGACAAATCAAAATGGCGGAAGTTTGGCCGGTCATTTCATTCAAACCCCTCTCAACGTAAAAATGTCAACTTTTTTTATCAGCCCACAAGACCACATAGATTCTGAGCTCATTGCAGCTAGAACACGCCTCACAAAAGCTACGTCGCGTCGTCGGAAAACCCGCAACGCATTTAATTAGAACACAAATAAAAGACAGCCCACGCCATGAATCTTTGAGTTTTTTCAAGAAAATTCTTAGTGCATTCTACTTAGATTACAGCAGGGGGAGCTACCTACTTGTGTCAAGGAAACAGTTGAATAGAAAACATGTCGACAACTAGATATATACGGTTGCCGGCGGCAAACCAATTCCATTTTTCATTTATTGAAAAATTTTCTTGAAACATTTCACCTGCGCCCAGTAAACACGAAAATTCAATCCGAGTTTTAGCTTTCTCAAGTTAGATTGTACCACTCGTATATACGTTAACGTCGACTCGTAACCCTCAAGTTATGTTTTAAACAAGCTTGATTTTGTTTGCGATGTGCCTACATTTCTAAAATATGGAAAACGTAGTGAAAGCTAGGTACGCATAAATTCTTAAAATCCGGTCGAATATTACAAGCAGTAAAACCGAGAAAGAAAGCCATTCATGCGGGAAGTATTTTTTCCAAAAGTTGCACAGGTTTCACGTCCCCCTTCGTCGGGTCGACTTTATGGAAACATAGACCGCCAGCACCTGTGGCCTGTAGGCCGAATGTCGTCGTGTCCTCTGTTCACTCATTCAAAGGGGAATGCCAAGTCGCCATAGTAATTTAGGCCCACTGTGCACACATATGAAGATTAATGATAATAATAGGGGACAATTCCATTAATTAATTAGTAAAATAAATGACTTACAAATAACTTTGCATTTTAAAGTTATTTAAGGTTCTTAGATTTGCAGGTACTGGTTATGTTAAATATCACATAATACATTATTTGAATTTATTAACGAGCATAATTAATCAGGCCGTGGTCGTCAGGTATGGGAGAATCGTCGGAGTCAGTAGTATTCATGGGCAAGTAGTCAATTTAAACCGCAATAAATAAACACAAGTCGCCGCAATGGAGTTGCAAACAAGCAATGATTTTGACATTAACGTTTTCCGGTAGCTGACAAGTTAGACTTTGTGTTGCCATAAAAAGTGCAAAAAAATCGATAGAGCGATTAATTTATCATTAGCTTCTTCAAAACTAGAATGAATAATAATTACGAAAGGGGATTTCTGTGATTCATAATGTATACAATTAAGTTTGCTTGGCAGACAATGAACGGCGAAAAAAATATGACTGATTATTCCGATTAATAATTACCTGTCAACATTTTTTTGCAAAGGCAACATTTAAAAATTAAGTTTTGTTCTAGTTTCACTAATTTAGTCGTTTCAATATTTATTATTTTCGAAAAAATGTTGCTGACTTGCACAGACTAATGAAGACGTGGAACACATGGGAAAAATATGGACATATTTTTTTATGGAAACCAATTCCATGTGCAAGTGTGGGCCTAAAATTGTCATTCCCCTTTATTCACGAGTTAGGATGCCGCGGGCTTCTCCCTCGCTTGACAATTCTCGACATCCGTGCCCTGCAGTGGCGCACGCGTCTATAATTTGAAACAACACTGTATCGTAACACTGCGTCCGGAGGAAATGGATGATCGATATTTATGAGAACGTCGAGGCCGGAATTGTTTTCACTTTAAATGCCAAGGTTCACGAGAGTAGCCGAGCAGAATCACCCACACAAATTCCTAACAAATCGGTTCTTTATTTGAATATTTATTTTTCTCCAGCTTTTGCCCAGATACCCAGTAATATCAAAGCTCAAAAATATGGCGTAGAATATTTTAAATCGACAAATTCCCTTTAACATAAAGGGTATCGCTCGACCAGACCCGCATCAAATTAAACCTTGTGCGACCCTTGAATCCAATTTAACTGTTCCGCAGATAGCTGCAGGCTGCTGGCTTTACATACATACAAGTATTATTTAAGTAATTTATGCCCACATAAATTACGAAAACATTTTCCTTTCATAAGACACACTAATAAATTCTACAATACAGATCTACAAGCTGGACGTCGTAAATGCGTAGCGGTGACATGTTTCGGCCGCTGTTTATTGATGTACGGAATATGGATACATACATTATAATAATATTATGTGTGTTCTGCGGGAAAATTGTTCAAAGATTGGACAATAGGAATACCTACATTGTGAATCCGATTCTTATGAGGAGTTTTGGAATGTTCAGACCCCAGCAAATGATGCCATCATAAAAATAGGTTGGTGCCGTAACAGATTCGTTTTCAGTTTTCAATCAAATGTATTTTTATCTCAAGTTTCCAAATATTTGAATGGATTCATAATATAAAGGGTGTAAGTGTACCTGCCTACGCGACTTGTTGTTTTGTAAATATCACCGAACAAGAAGCCAGCCAACAGAGCGAAATAATCAGCACTTAACCTTTTAAATAAATTGCATCATAAAAGTTATCTAAGAAAGATGCCGAATGAAATTTAACATAAAAGAATTCATCAACAGAGATTATGATATAACGAAATCGGTTCACTACCTACACCGTCAATGAATACGGTGATATGGGACGAAAATGGTGAAGATCGGTAAGAAACTGAAAGTTATCGATAGATATAAATATTAATAGCTTCCACTTACTTATTTATACATGGATCGTTAACACCACAATAAATGGCCTTAAATAGTAGCGGTCGAAAAGACTTTTCCTGACCTATCAAATGTATAAACGCTTCCAATGTTTATATCATTTATATTTTATGATTTTCAACATGACAAACGTACAAATTGTCGTACAACCTATTAAACTACTACCATACATGGAGTTACTATAAAATATAAACGTAAACGTTCAACAAAAAATCAAGAATTGACGGCCCCGAGGAAAGTAATTTTCCAGTTTTATTGCCATTTCCCACACCTTGAGGTAATTCACAACTATTACTGAATTCCATTAAAAACATAATCGCGCCGAGTGCAAGACACCATATGGCCGCTATGGCCATCAACCATGTCCAAAGACATAAATGGGCACGTTGTCGTCACAGTCGGAATACCTGTGCGAGCGGCGCAGGGGCAGCCTTGCGGCGCGCGTGTGGGGGGCGCGAGGGAGGGGGGCGACACTCCCGCGCAACCTGCTGCCTCCGACACTCCTCGCGGCCAGTGCCTCGCCCGCGCATGCTCGGCGCCCGCGCACAAACAACACGCTACACGAACACTTGTGCTCTAAGACTTCAAAACAAACGAAATACTAGTGCTAACTCAGTGAAGTGACAGAAAGATCTAGTGATGTGCCTCTAGTTATTTACGTAAAAGGTAAACAGTGCAGTAAATGCTTTGTTTTCTACATAATCCTACTGTTTTACGATCAGCAAGGGCATTTGTAAGTTAGCAATCCAGTTTAGCATTTATATATACGCACTTATCATGTCTATACTAAAATTATGGTTGTCATAAAGGCATTTTTACCATGGAGCTCTGTGTACTATGACATCGTAGTAATATTCAAAGCAGGTGCATCTGATTTTGTGAATGACTGCGCTGTAATTGCGACCGACCGGTTCGTGGCTTGCATAACATGTTAAATGTACTAGTGTGTCATCGAAGCCTGCGCATTCTGAACACATTGCCCAAGTTGCCCAAGTACAGAAAGTGACAAATATTGCCAAGTGTCGTTAATGACATCATGCTGTATAAAATGTTCGCACTCCACCCACAGCGCACGTGTCGTGAGGTTATATTAGAACAGTGATTTATGACAATTAAACAATACGACAATGAGTTAAAATTGAGGAAAATAAAACAAACTTGATACTTTGTACTTACAAATTATTGTGTTATTATAGGAATAATATAAAAACGAGCAACGTTATTCTCACGAAGGGTAAAAAAACAATCTTAATTTTATAGTTTTTGTACTCAAGTGTGAATGACATTATAATGTCGAGACACATTACCGAAACATGTACATATTGTTATACATACGTTTATTTAATACTTTACATGAGCTTAAAATTATTTGACACCTAGGTGTGAAAATATTCTTTATAAATATCAGCTGTTCATTTATTTTGCTTTAGACGTACCTATGAGTCCATGAAATTATATAATTTTAAAAGCACACAACTGCTTCAGAACATATCAGTTTTAGTAATTAACGTTGCATATAATGTAAACTTCAGATAGACTGCCATGGCAAGAATGATTTATCTAAAACACCGAAAAGAAAATGAATGAATATTTTTCATTATATTTTCATTTAACTGCATCAACTGCATGGTGTTGCGAAATTCACAATACCCGTCCACCTGACTGGTTCTCATAACGCTGTCAAAATACTTCACCATAATTAATTCACCGATATCTCGATCAAATGTATTTCATGAGTGTTAAATATGTTGTAGGCATAAACAAACAACAACAACAACCCATAGCGTCCAGTGCGGTTTAAATACTCACTCACGTCACTTCGTGTCTGTATGTGTGCACACTTTTTCTAAACTAGGTGCGTAATGGACTTTGCGTTTTACATCACCATCATCTGCCTAGCCTTTTACCAACTAAGTATGTTGGGATCGGCTTCAGTTCAAATTGTAAAATATTAGTATTCAGCGAAGAGCAGCAGTGCCCAGAGGTGACGCCTCCGACTTACGAACAGTAAGTCGTGGGTTCGAACCCAGGCAGGTGCATTACTTTGTGTAATTTATTTCATCACCGCTGCTCTCAAAACGGTGAAGGAAAACATCATGAGGAAACCGACATGTCCTAGAACCAAAAAAATAGAAGACATGTGACATCTACCAATACGCACTGGGCCCGCGTGATGGATTATATATAGCCCATTTCATTGGGGAACACTGATGATGATTCAGCGGCACCCGCTGAATACCAGCATTTCACATGGAGCGACTGCCTATCTGACCTCCATAACCCATTTAGTACTGGGTAATACGATACCCCTTAGTAAGGTGGTCAGACCACGGGCCACGGACTACCTGTAAGAACTGTCAAAGATCTGCAAATGACAACTCCAAACGGAGGCACGGGGGATATTCGTTTTTCACCACTGTTTAGTGGAATTTAAACGGGCGAGTAGTCACTAGTATTGTATTAGAATAAAGTAGTAGACATAGGTATAAAATATAGATAGGTGTTTCTTTCTACGTGGATGGCCGGCACATTATCGGACGCAGCCAAGCACGAACCATGCCGTTAGCCAGGCGCTTGTTAAAAATAAAAATAAAATTATACAATTTTAGCACCCTCTCTTTATTCCTTTTGTATACACACTTCGCTTGCAATTCAAGAAAAACACCCATAAAGGTTGTTATTGTTGCCTTTGGTCATATTGTATTGTTAGTAAGATGAAAAATAAACGAACAATAAGTAAATCCGGGCTTCGCTTGCTCTTTATGATTTTCCTTCGCATCGGGTGAGTTTGTATCGATATCGGTATTGATCCGTGTTACAGTCACTATAATTTTTACAACCATTTGTAAATGTGCTGTTTTGAAAAAACCTATTGATAAATCCAACGGTGTATTTTTGATTAGTTTTACTTTATATTTTCTTTAATAGGTAACCAAAATATTTTGGCTGCAAATTTGCTACACATTTGTTACAAAATCAACCCCGTTCGTAATTTATACCTGGTCACCATATTAAATCAGTCCGCATGTCACTAGATGAATATTTTGTGGGCATTAGTGGTCAAATCAGCGAGTACATTCTACCTAAAATTACATTAAAACCAGGCTATGAGCCTACCTAGTATTAAAAACTGTCCAGTAATATCGCTGTAATATAATTACGTCAAATTTGAACCGGTCATGTCTTATGCTAACAGACTGCTTACAGCTTAACATAAGCATCGATCAACATTAAGTTGGTGTAGGTATTTCATCTTTACTTTTACGTGCTTAAAGTAGTTTTTACGGAAACGTTAATATGGTAAGTATTAAGAGCGGGCCGAGCTTCTGGCGCTAATAGATTTTAGGTATTCTATGTGCTCCACGTATGTGTGCGTAAGGCACACCCGCAAAAGCACTGTACGCTAGTGATTGACTAAATCGGAAAGATATCGAATCTTCCATTTATTATTGTACAATTATTTTTTTGGGATCCTGAAAATAATTAAATAAAAAATAATGTCCGGAATATAATATTATAATAAAAATAAACAATATGTAGCTAAAAAATATATTAATAAGTAAATTAAAACAATAAAATATCCGGTTACGTTGGTTTAAGCCAGCGGTCGGCAACCCGCCGCCGTCTCACTTGCGGCCCGTAAAAGTTTTGTAAATAAGTTATAATTATCAAAATAAAATAAATGCATGAACAAACCACAATCGACCGTATAGTGTGAATCCAGCCTTAAGGTAGTCTATATTTTTTCCATAGAAATTTCGGGAGGGAATTACTCCACTGTTGGACACTGTACATACAAACTCCAAAGTTATACATGATATCGTTTTGTCTCAATAATAATTTTACACACACACAACACAGAACAGCACAACAGGAAACAGAATAGTAAAATAAAAAGCCATTAAGGCTGATGCTCCAGGGTAACCCGCGAAATTTTAAATTTTCTTACTTTTTTTGCAATTCGCAGGCCAGTGCTAGGTTGTATGTTGATTAAAATTGTTTGTTTGCGACTGTAAGACGTATGTAGTTACAGAATTATAATCATCAAAATCATCAATACAACCCTCCAAGTTCATAAAGGTGCAAGAATGATTTTGACCTTGGAAAAGTAATTTTTCCACCTTTATGAACTTTGAGGGTTGTATTGATGATTTTGATGAATATAATTCTGTATCTACATACGTCTTACAACCGCGAATAATATTTTAATCAACATACAACCTAGCACTGGCCTGCAAATTGCAAAAAACGTAAGAAAATTTGAATTTCGCGGGCTACCCTGAAGCATTCGCCTTAAAGAGTTACGAGCTACCAAAGATTCGTTTTACTTTTTATTGCCAATTTTAACGCAACTTTGGGCGTAAATTAGTAATAAAAGATGTGTCAAATTTCCAAAACAAGTCGGTACTGACAAAGCACAATTATCGAAGAATTCAATCAATTTGATTTGTACTTGATTTATGCCCTGGTTTTTTTCATAAAACTCGATTTTTCAAAGTTCTTTTCGTATTTTTTAGGCACCTTTTACTATGAATTATCTTGCATCTCACTGAGCTCATTCTGTCGGGCACGATGCCAGGTGAGACAGCGTGCTTTTTGGGCACGCGCAACAGTGAGTTCGAGCCCGCGATAAGTGCAACCTCAACAAGCGCTTTTCATTTTTTCTATGGGATATGATACGTAGGTATATTGGGCTTCTAGAGTTAATATCACAAGTGCTGCCCGCCTTTAGTTTATTTTGCCACCTTGTGGCCCTTGCCTGCCAAAAGGTTGCCGACCGCTGGTTTAGGCTGTCATGGCCTATTGAAACAGTAGTTAGTAGCACGAGGATAAGGCATAATATACGATAATTCAAAGCCAAAAACACTCCACCGATTTAACCTCAAATTTAATTAACTTACTTTACGAAAGTTGGTTACGCGATTCTCTACTATGCTGTAAAATAATCAAAATACGTAAAAACATTATTACCAATCGATATTCCAACCGGGTTAAAACGGTTGACAAATTAAAAAATCGACTAAAATAGCAATATTTCATTCGTCAGTCGATATTGTCGACAGCCTACGTCAGTGGATCTCCACACGCACATCCCTAACTAGTCGCAAGAAGAAGCGGCTGTACTACGCGAAGTATCCGCCTAATGAAGTATCGTTTTGTGATTTTTACATTGCTTGTCCAGTGACTTAGCGACAAACTTACGTAGTGGTCAAAGAGCAATGTATTTATTGCAAAAATAGTACAGTCGTCACGTTGTTGTTGTTACGATCGCGGTCCGAAAGTCGAAATTTAATAAATTATATTTCTATGGCGCGCCGCAAAAATCAACAAGCGACACAAGCTCCCCCGTCCAACAGCCGAAGCAGGACTAAAGCGGATAGGGGGGAAGCGTGGCGGCTCTGGTTAGAACGGGCGGCACGCACGCTAATTTAGGTATTTCCTTCATAATATTCAAACAAAGACACATTTCGAAAATGTAAAACGTATACGTTATAGAAAACATATAGTTTTGTTATTATTCAAAATCTGATGATCTTCCGTGAAGTATTTACGCCGTACTTAGGGTTTATTTTGTTTTTTAGAGATTACTTTGGATTTTTTTTCTATCGAGGAAACTAAAAGTAATCGTGTTTCTAAAGCGTATGATGTATTGAGTGAATCCTTAAATATTATACATATTAATTGCATAACTGAAGGATAAGTAATAACGATGCAGTAAGGGATCAAGCGAATGCAATTATTTTGGAATTACGTATCGTTTGCTCGGTAGCGCCTTAAGGTTTCCTAAGGTACCTTACCCAATATTGCGGACTTTTGGCAGTCGAAGAGCCTGTTGAAAAAAGTACATGTATGTCGTATGAGGTTTGATTATGTTCCCTCTTGTGTGCACATAAATATAAAATAAATAAATGTAAGTTTTCGATCGAACCGGTAGGGATAGATGGCTAGAAGTATCTGTCAGTGTACGGTGTCCTCAGCGGGTCCACAATTTCTCCGTAAAGAACCCCTAACACGAGCGCGCGGTGTTAACGCGGTGTAACGTAAATACGTCCACTTTAAAAAAAAAAAATACTAGATTCATTTATAATAATTTATATAGTTTATTTTAAGAATTTATTCATAATTATGGATGATACAGATTGTGCTTGTTGCAAACCATTTAAGTAAAATTCTACAGGATAAATAATTGTATTTACCGAAAGTTTACTGAAGTAACTGTCAGTGCTAGTTGTCCACATCTGGCCCACCATTCCGTACGAGGATTGACTTTGGTGTTCATCTACCGAATGTCAAATATAAAAGACGGCCATGTTCATTTGAGTCTGTTGATGGTTGATCCTATTCATGACTGACAGCGTTCAGAAGCAATATATGCATTCAAAGTCATTTCCATTCACACGAATATTAAAACAGCAAAACAAGTATTCTTACACGTGGAATTGGTATCTAGCAATGTTATTTCTAGATGAACATAATTACATGTTTCGGATTATTAAGATTGCGATTTTTTTTTTGTTTTCAGAAATCCGTAGGAAAAATTAAGTTTTCGTCATCTCAGATTTCTCAGAAAAAGTGACAGGATTACTTTTTTAACACCTCTGAAAGTTTGTTGCCCGTGCCAGTAATGGCCACAATATATGAGTAATTTTAAAACTAAAGCCGAATTGGGCATTCTTAAACCTGTTTACATGTCCAGTTATTTCTGCAAATTGTAAAATTTCTTACATCAATGAATTAACGAACCCGAGTTTTTGGCAAGAGCCTTAATAGTTTTAACAGCAGTTATCCTTTTTTTTCCGATGGGTAATCATCAAATGACTCCTCCCGCTCTGGGCGGAGCAGGAGGGAGTGTCAGTCTTTTACTGACTAAAACCCATCCATGTTCCTTCATCGCCCTTTGTGTTCCGGGGCCACGGTATCTCTTTCGAACAGTCCCGCAACCCCGGCAGGCATCGGCCCTTGCGGACCCCTTCCCAACTGCGGTTATCCTTTCACTGTGATCAGACGTGTCACTGTCGAATCACAGTTGCACATTAGATAGTTAACTATGTAATTAAATTAATCAATCAAAATATTGACACATGACTAGATTTCTCGCGTCGAGAGCTATCTAATTAGCTGTCCATGAATAACTTAATTGCTGATGCAAATCAAAACAACCGAACTGACCAAAGCACGTCAGAATAGTTTTAATAAAAAATAAAACAATTCAAAACTGAAAGAATGATGATAAATACCTAAGATGAAATAAAATTACAAATCCCAATCTTTATAAAATAGAGGGGAATAATTAATTTGATTTACATGGAAAGTAGCTCATCATCTAAAAATTTAAATTCCAGTTGGTACAGCAAATTAATGTTGCTGAAATATGAGGGATTCTTCATCCTCATATAGCGTTACCCCAATTAATTTAGGGCCGGAACAGCATCTTCCTCTTCCATACGTCATTTTATTCTAGCAACCATCTAAGAACTCAGAAATGCGAGTATAACATTTCAGAAACATAATTTTAGAACGAGCAACGAGAACATCCCCTTAATATTACTAAGGGCCTGTTTCACCACCTACGACAAAGTTCCCGCTAATTTACTTAGATAATTTCAAACAAATTCTGTTCTATTTTTGAATTCAAACAGTAAGTAGTGGCTATTCGGACATCGTGAAATAGGCCCTAAGTCTAGGTTTACACGGGCCTAGAGTCTATTGTAAACTTAGTAAACAAACCAGGTTTTATTACTAATAACAATGACCACATCACGGGTGGCTGCACTGTAAAGAGCTCTTTGAAGACATTGAAGATTACCTAGCGTGACCTGAGAACAAATGGGATTGTATTTAACATCTTATATTTAAATAGGTACACATAGTAGATATATTCATCTAGATCTGTTTGTATTAAACAAGTAAAGATTATGACTAATTGACAGACCAAAAACAAAATATTCTATCTTTCTGTAGAACAGTACAAACCATGCGTTGTCCGCGTATGAACAGTGCGTGATATGCGCGTGCGCTTGAATAGCGCGCATAATGACGACAACGGAACGGAATAGAACCTCACTTCCTACACGTCGCTTGATCGATGTGCATAACAGTTCAGTCTTGTTGTATATTGTTCTGTATATACTAAGGTATTAGACAATGTATTTACTGCTAATAGTCTCCTGATTACAGGAAGATAATCAGAACTTGGGTACTCACAAATGTTCAAAAGAAAAGTAAGCTAATAGAAGATTGAGGGAAACAATGACTACAATAAAAACATAACTAGTGAAATGTGGGTGTAGGTACTATTAGGTAAACTTCTACCTGTAATAAAACTACTGTAGCTCCAATCAACTCTTCAGTATATTCAAATCCAAGTATTTCATTCCACATAGGCCTGGATGGGCACTTACGAACGTCGACAAGGGTGCACGGTTCGGGTTGGTGGCTTCCATGGAGAAGAACCGGCAAGAAACTCCATGGTTACTCTTTTCAAATTATTTGGTATTACACAATTCTACATTACTTCACGTTTTATACAAAATGCAATAATTACAACACCTATCAGTTATCAGACATAGATTCGACTATTAGTCTTAACACCACAATTTCTTCCAATGAACAGCGCTCTCTCGGCCGAGTGTCATGTTTTATAAACTACCCCTTCCCGCTACAACATTGACGGTTAGGTAGTGTTGTCATTTCTCAAATATAAAACGAATTATTAAAATCTTTAAAACCCTACATAATATTAGTTTAGATAGATCACAGCAGATTATTTAATACATATTTGAAAATCATGACATACCTAACTAACCCTTCGGGGATTACAGGCGTGATAGTATGTAAAAACACCTTAAAAATAAAACCGCATTTGAAACGTAGGCACCAACCTACTACCTGTTTACAGAGAATCTTTAAATGAATAAAAGGTAGTCAGATTTTGAAATATTTATATTGTTGATCTTTCCAAATGAACTATCACTGACTAGGTAATGTCCATGTTTAATTATTTTATTTTATTATATAATTGTTTCTTTTGAATGATATGGGAAAAACTATTTACTGCATCACTGTACAATAACGTCATCAGTTTTTTTTATTTTTTTTATTCTTTCCTCTATTGGCCAACCAACAATTGTTTACACTGTAAATATTTCGAGTAATTATCTACCATTATCTGAGGTTAGTGTAACAATTTCTTACAGGTTAGCACCGCATGCCCCATATTAGATGTGCCACAAGCACTGTACACTGTACAATAAAATTGGTGTCTAATTAACTAAAATTAACAAGTTTAAATTAACATTATGTGAAAGAATATAAAACTAATATTAACAGTAAAAGTAAAATTCATTAGAACAAAACAAACAGAGACACAAAAAACAGAAAAAAAATTGAAATAAAATTAAAATCACAATCAATTCAAAACCTAAACCATAATTAGAATCATAATCAAAATTAAAATTAAAGCAAAATAAAATTAATATCAATGTCCAAAAACAAAAACAAAATTAAATTCGAAAATAAAATTAAGATCACATTCAAGATCCGAATCTAAATTACAGTTAAAATCATATATAAAATTAGAATCGAACCGAAATTACAATTAAAATCAAAATTACAATTCAAGCAAATTCAAAACAAAATCAATGCAAAATTCAAAATTAAAAACAATATTAAAATTAACCAATAAAGTCAAGCGTTACTAGTAGTTCTATGAAACTTGGCGTATGAGTCAAAGTGCACGTCAAAAAGATCGCTGAAGCTATTTAACAATTTGCAAAAGCGAGGGACGACAGAGTTTGCACCAAGTATTGTTCTACGGAGTGGAGGGTGTAAAAGAGTAATAGGAGCACGAGGGAGTCTAGCAGGAGCCCAAAAGTGGAACTTGGATAATAATTAGAGACAATCAATTTTGCACCGGAATAGCTTGTATACGAACATAGAATCAATGGTTATTCTACGTTTCTCCAGTGAGACTATCTGAAAATAAGTTAGTCGGGCTTCGTATGATCGTATTCTTTTTACAACTTCGCTGGAATAAGCTAGATGCCAGAGGAATCTTTTTTGAATTCGCTCCAGTCAGGATGTGCGTGGAGTAATGAGGTCTCCAAATCGTACTGCAGTATTCCAAGGTACTGCGAACAATACAGTTGTACAGCAAGATCTTAGTCCGATTACGCTTAAAACCAGCAACATTCTTATAACAAATCCCAGCATTCTAGAAGCTTTTTTGATGACGCTCTCAACATGAGGTACAAATGTTAAGGCGTTGTCGAAAACAACTCCTAAGTCCCTTATTTGATCCACCTCCTGGATAACGTTAGGGCCCACGTGATCTACGCTAGCCGTCCCTCGGACCCTAAATTACATAGATAAATACCAACCGCCACCACGACTTCTCTTGAAATCATTTTAAAAAGTAGGAAAATGTAGCTGCCGAGTTCTCTAAAGTCCAACCAACAAGCAAAAAGTTCTTCATTCCATCAACAAACTCTGAAAATAAGGGCGGTGTACAACAAGTTTGAACTGTTTAGACCCCTCTTTAACTGCTACATAATAATAATATACATAAATATGTCCTGGTCTAAGCGACATTGAGAGAACAAGGAAAAACAAGCTTCATGATTCATCTAACTTTATTATAGGAAAGATTTAAATCAGGATTACTTTGAAGTCTATGGCTTCTTAGACTTGGATTGAAATAGAAGAAGAAATATTATTCTCCGCCAGCTAGCCTTTTGAAATCGGTTTTTGGCAAATCGTATTGTGGTACGGTCCATTTACGTTGAAATCAACAATAAATAGAAGGTGGCATAAATATGTAGTAAAATTAGATTTGTTATGTCAACAATTTATAATGGGCTATTTGGACCTGGGTGATGCGAGTCGCACGGGACCGGGCAATATGGTGACACTTAGGGGAGGCCTATGTGGACGTCTTTCGGCTGAAATGATGATGTTGATGATGATTTGCACCTGATTTTTGAAGGCTTGGTCTGGTCTGGTCTCCAGATATAGCCAATGACCAACATTTATAGGCTCGTACACGCTAGTAATAAGCGGATGGAATAAGAACATTGATCATTAAAGGCACCTCCAACAATTTAAAGTGACGATACTTAAATTTAGCTCTCCCGGTTTACTGGGCAGCTACCCCGACAACCTTGCCGTATATAGCCAAAGCTATTCTCGCCTTCCAGAAACCTACAAAAGACACAAATGTGTTTCGTTGGTTTCTGAATTGAGAATTTGACAAATAATTCTTCTTCTTCTCTTTCTTCAATCTTATGAGATCCCTTCGAGAATCATTTAATGCTAAAGTAAACTTTGACGCCTTGTCAACTTCAAATTTTCAAATCAGAAACATGTTATTTGTAGAGAACCTTCCTTACAGACCTCAAATTTTCAACATGTAATCATTTCAAGGGCCACACATTACTCAAAATCGCTCAGTTGATTTGAGTACTCGCTAAATATACTTCTATTGATACATAGATCGGTAGGTAGATACTTATGGTTAGTGTATCACGACATGTGATCAATCTACGTCGTGTATCGTAGGTGTTCACAGCGAATAAATAACATTATGTATGTAAAGGAAGGAGATGTACTCTGACAATTATTTGTTACGGACGAATGTTTTGACACGTGTCGTCTTAATAATGTCTCTCTATTAAAATATGTTTATTTGAGCAAAAATGTTTAGTCCAATAAAGAAAATATTATTATAGTGTTATTGAGTTTTTCCATGAGGGATTTTTCAGAAGCAGCCACAGAGTCTGTATTTGTGCCCAGTTGATGGCAATAGGCTCACCTCCTATTATATGGAACCTAAACATAACTGGTGAAATGTGGGTGGTACACCTCTGCCTAATCTTTCGGGGAAAACAGCCGTGATGTTATATTCTATTTGATTTTTGATTGATTTTGATTTATTTTATTCTCTTAAAAAAATTCTTAACGCTAGTTACATTGCCCCACAAAACTGCTTACGCAGTTTAACTGTGAGATTATTTTGCTATTTGTGGAACTTTACGGGCCTTTTGTATTCAGCAGCATCCATACATCTTTGCGCTATTACATAGTTCGACCAAAAAAACGATTACTGCAAATTTGCCTCACGACTCACGACGCGACGGTTCCCTACCTAATGATAATGATAAAGATTGTGAAAGCACGATTAACCTTTGGAATATCTATTACCATATCAAAGTACCTTAGTTAATCAGCAATAATGCTGTATTCTGTGTAGCACGCACAGCCGCACACTATTCTACCGAGATCTGTATGCGTGCCATAATCCGATTCAAATCAACGCAGTGGGTGGCAAGCCTCATCGACACCCAATAGCAATCGACCCACTGCTAACCTTTTTGTAATAAACATGCAATGAAATACTCGAAGGAATTCACAACAAACAGTTCCGGGAGCTACGGCAAATTCAAAGAGAATTCCGTTTCGTCAAAAATATGCGCTGCAGATATGAAAGCTGAGGTTTCACACTAGGATTAATTCATATCTGGAAAACAGACTTTTCCTGGAATACCTGTTACTTTATACGTATATACCTCAAACAGAAGAGACAGATAGATGTGAGGTACTATCGAGGACACTCCCGCCTGACCACCACTAAGCTCATTTTTGCTTGCACTCGCAACATAAAAACGCTCTCTAGCCCGGCCCCGTTGACTTTGTGTAGAAAAAAAAGAATGAAATATACCGAATCGGCCGAGCGCACTGACGACGCACGCCAAACGAGAGTTATTGTTATTTTGCGCGCCAAAGTTGACGCTTTCCTAATAGGCCCAAACTTTAAGGGGGCGTGGCTCGGCGCCTCCGCATGATTTAAGCGAAAAAACATTAAAATGGTCAGGCGGAAAAGACCCCCATAGTACGTTTATTTTTGAACCGTCTTATACAAGTTGGTCGGGGGTTCCCTTTGACCAAAGTTTCATTTTGCATCATATTTTTGTACAACCATTGATTAATTTACGCGGAGGACTTTTCGTGGAATACCTGTTACAATAGTAGATATATAGTTCAAACAGAAAAGAGGTACTTATAGCTAAAATCACGCATATTTTTTAATATTTTGATGATTTATATTTTCTTATTGATCTTTTGACCGAATATTTCCATTACATCATGATTTTTTTTGAAAATACTCGTTCCATTTTCTTCGTGTAGCAACATGATTTTGTTTTACTGAATTCAAAGAATTAACTATACCAAACTTATTGGATTCCCAATATTGTAGAGGTATTCAATCTGGTTTTCTTGAAAGAAAATAAATCTAGTAAAGAATCACCGTTACAAGTTTTGATGATGTGCATTTAGTCAACATGAAAATTCTGAACGGTCATTGCGTAATGGTAGAACATCCACCAATATTCAGCATTTATACGGAATCGTCAATATTTCGTAGAACCGGCTGCGTCGAATTACAGCGAAATATAACGGTGGTTGAAATAATTGCTCAGAATTTGCAATATCGGTTATCAAAACGGACTATTCGATGAATTTAGTTCTGCGAAACCCTGGAGGATATCGTTTTCATTTTCATTGTGTAGTTTTACAGTTATTTCTGAAAAAGCACGTTTTTGCGTAGAGGTAATTGCAACCATATAGAGTTCGGGTGAATTTCCAACGCAAAAATAATCTACTAATTTGTTTTTACATGACGTGTGCATCAACTCCTGAGATGTGCAAACAACATGACGGGTAAGACACGATATCAAGTGTCCCATCGTTTGTGGGGCAGCACCACAATTACACTACAGGGCAGAGTCATCTATGAATCTCCACTTGAACAGGTTTTCCTTGCTTCGGCCAGCCTGTGTCCGGAGTATATTTAAAGACTTAGGCAAAGATGACGTACATACAAACCTGCATCCCTATTTATTAAACACCTTTATAGGATACAATTTCAAAAGTCCTTCTTTTAGTGTTCTCTTTTGTTTTAACAAACTATAGCAGCAGCTACTGGAGTCTGGATTTGTGAGCTATACGTCCCATCTCGTGACTTTCCCATTTCGACAACTAAACTTTACTAAACAAAAGACGTGCAAAACAAGTGAAAAAGTGTCCCAACTCGTAACTATTTTAATCTTCATACATTGAATCCCATTTCGTCAACCATAAATTTCAACTGTTTTTTGTGCAGTACAGTCAGATGCCAAAGTTACAAGGAAACCTCAGGCCCGGTTGATGGCAATATGCTCACCCCCTTTTACATGGAACTGTTAGGTAAACCTCTGCCTAACCCTTCGAGGATTACAGGTGACATTATGTTCAGCGAATTTCAAGATGCTTAGCAATTTAAGCTGTGGATTGAGCATGAAGTGAATACGTTTTAAAGTAGGTATTAAATGGAAACAATTTTAGCCACATCTTTAAATTAATAAACACTCTTTCGGACTCCATAATGAGCAAAACATCTTATTTTTTATACGAATTAAGATAAGGTTCAGTCATCATCACGTATGATTTATTTAAATCGAGCGCGTTGTGGGCGAAGTAGGTGAGTTGACGCCTCATGGCTGTCCTTGTAGCCGTACGTATCAGTTAATTAGTAATCATTACGAGAGGAATGTGTGTGCGGTACATGACTCAAATATCTATTGAAACGTAGCTAATAAGGTAATGCTGGCTAGATAAACTGGTATGAGGCTACTCGGGACTGCCTAGGTCCACTACGTCATAGTTTACTGCAAGAGAATAAAATGATTGGTAAATAATCTTATTGTCAAAGTCATATCTACAGAAAATTGTTAAATTAGGAAGATCCTGATAGATTGTAGTAAAAAATACTAATCCTATCTTACTTGCTACCAATATTATAAATGCGAAGGTTTGTGATGGATGGATGAATGGATGGATGGATGGATATCTGTTTCCCTTTCACGCAAAATCTACTGACCGGGTTTGATATTTGGCACAGTTTATAACCTGGATTAACACAAGGGATTCTTTTTATCCCCGAATACGATCATGTGAGACAATTACCAAAATCCACAAGGTCGAAGCCGCGGGCTTAGCTAGTCATTTCTAAACGTCATTTTAAAATTATCCAGCAACTAGGTATCCGATATTCTGTGAAACCTATAATATTTATGCTCCCCTACCGACAATACACAGTACAAATGAATAAAGCAAAGGAGTCAATAATAAACAGAGACAAACTAGTCCTTGTCATTATAAATTCGTTAATTTTATAGCCGGATTGTTTACTTCAGAGAAACTGTTGTTTGATTAAATTAATATCTAAAATATCAAGACTACACCATTCAACTAAACGATTTGTACTATCTTTACAACTAGTTTTGATATTTCTGAGCGTTTAATAGAAAATATGAAACCTTTTTTCATGAAGATTCAGCATTTCATCACACAAACCTTTTGACGTCCATAACCTAACTGGGCTGTGGAGGTCAGATAGGCAGTCTTTCCATGTAATATACTGGTATTCTGCTGCATCCGGTTAGACTGTAAGCCGACCCCGACATAGTTGGGAAAAGGCTAGGCAGATGATGAAGTGGGTCAACCGTTTCTTAATTATGCTAGGGTCGGTTCCTAACCTCACATGTGAATCAAAATCAGTATTAAACTTAGCTGCACGACGACTCTTGGTTGTCAAGATCGGACTTTTGGCCTTCTGTTTACTCATATCGACGCATTAATAGAACCTCTATATAATTATAAATACTTCCTATGCACCAAAAATGTATGAAGCTCATCTTTTCCACACTAACAATTAGTATTCTAGTTAAACTCGTGCCAATAGACACGCAAGGATAAGCCGATTATGACTAACATCGGTTACTAATTAAAGTACCTATTATAAACTGCCTTCGATTAGATGAATCAGTGTTTTTTAACAAGCAGTTTACCTCATCCGAAGAATCGCAATCAGCCGTTTAGTATAAATTCTACGAGATGCGTTTACGATCTCACATATCTGAGGTTTGAGTTAATAAGGTTGTATACCTAGTGACGTAAGTGTTACGATTGGTGGATCGTCGAAAATAGACGTGACGATAGATCAGCTGTGTTCAGTAGGTACAGACGGTAGCAAACACTGCCCACTATTATCCATACTTCCATACTTATATGTTTTATACTTAAATGCCAAAAGTATTTCTATCTGTCTACTACCTACCTTTTTATGTCTAATCCACTGAGCTGATCGTGATGAAATTTGACAGATAGGTAGCCTTTACCTGGGTCTACTTTTCTATTAAAAAGCAAAATTTAAAATAATAAAAACCCACGACGTGAAAAGTAATTGAAAAAGGATAAAATAATTTAGAAAACCCAAATTAATAAAAAACCCAAGAATATCCGTCGCACGACGAATCAACCACAAACTGCATCAAAACCGGACTAGTATTTTTGGTTTTGCACAAACAAATGTTTGCTGCAGCGCCCCTTGATGAGTTGTCACCGTAAAACCTATCTAAGAACAAGCACCAATCAAACCCATAAAACTGCAAACATCAAAATCGGACCAGTAGTTTTGGAAAAAAATGGCAACATGGTTTTGCACAAACTAACAAACATCCTCTCACCCCAAATGCATATACCGTCTCAGTTCCGTCGTGGGTAAAAAAGATGAGACCTCAATACGGTGAAGGAAAACATCGTGAGGAAACCGGCATGTCTTGGAACCAAAAATTCGAAGACATGTGACATCTACCAATCCGCACTAAGCCCGCGTGGTGGATTATAGCCCATTCCCTCTCATAGAGAGGAGGCCTGTGACCCAGCAGTGGGAACATTAATAAGCTGATGGTGATGACCTATTAAATACTCGTCGTACTTAACGGATTTGGCTGGATTATGGCACACATTCTAGACCTGGGGTCTTACCAAATCTCCAAGAGTCTTGCCAAGGTGTATCGGATATCCCATAGTAGCTGGGTTGTAGAGGTAGGATAGGTAAGCAGTCGCTCCATGTAAAATACTGGTGTTCGGCTGCATCCGGTTAGACAGGAAGCTGATCCCAAAAGTTTAGCAGATGGTGAGGTAGACCTGGTGGCCTACCATGACGTCTTAAAGCAGAATCGTTTTATTCTTGTTCCAGTGTGGGTAAGAGACGGAGCTATAAGAGGACGTCTAGGGCCATCTCTTTCCCTCACTGGAATAAAATTAAAACGATCAGGCCACTTGGTATAATTTCCGACCTCTACGCGAGTGAAACGGCGGGCTAAGGCTAGTAATGTTTTAATAAAATATGTTGTATAATATAATAATATTATAGTCGGTCCGGTTTAAACGCGCGGCCCACGCGTCACAGCCTCCTATACGTTCATTGTTCTCCTTTGTTGGGCTCGTTCTTGATTATTATGTGCGTTTATTATGTATTGTACTCAATCAATACTTAATGAGTGATTTATGGCGAATCGATAGAGAATTTTCTGGTTGGCAATTGCATTGAAACTTAATAAGTGCGATACTTAAAATGAAAAATAAAACCGACTTCGTACAAATAAACACAAAAAGGGGAAAAGTATCTAACTCTAGGTTCAGAAGTCGGTGACCTTTTTTTGATTAATTTAGTTTTTTTTGTCACCGACTTCTGAACTAAAGTTATTTTTCACTTTTTTGTGTTTTTTTTTGAAGTCGGTTTTAATATTTGCAAAAAGTTTTTTATTTTTCCATTTTTAGTTGTTCCCAAACAAATATTTGCCATGAATTTATTTTACATTGTTAAAAATTACACGTCATGGTAATAGGCTTATCCCCCCAATAATGGAACTTAACATAATTATCTAACTGTCGAATCTAGGTGTATTGTACACAACTGCGTACCCCCTCAGAGCATATAGGCGTGATGTTACGTCATGATGTTGTATTAACAATACACATGAAGCACCAGCATTCAAATAAAAAAAATATCGAAATCGGTTCACCCAGTCGAAAGTTCTGAGGTAACAAACATAAAAAACGGTCGACTTGAGAACCTTCTCCTTTTTTTCAAATCGGTTAAAAATGCCCACATAGCAATAGATAGATCGTTTATTACGCGTACCTTCACCAAACAAATTACAGGTATAAAAGTAGACATGTTACATATAGGTTGACACAAAGGATGAAACCTTTGGGCTAAAACCAAACCTGCTTATTACTCACTGCAGCGTTTTCAAGAAACGATTAAAGCCTTAAAGGGTCATTCTCTACGCTTATTTGCCTGGCTGTAGATAGGTAAGACACACACAGAGCGAGAGTACACGAGTACAATAAACTACTGTAGCTCCAATCAACTCTTCAGTATATTCAAATCCAAGTATTTCATTCCACATAGGCAGCCCCGGATCTTGAAATTTTTCGAGGCGGGGCAAAAACTAAAAAATGCCGCCCCCGCCCGTCTATATTTTTATTTTTATCATCATCATTATTTCACCCATCAGACGCCTAATGATGGCCATAGGCCTGGGCCTACGGCCACCGCCTACGGCCGGCCGGCCTACGGTCACGGTCCACCCCTGGGGGTGGACCGTGAGTTGGTTGGGCCCTGGGCTAATACTACTTGGGGCCTGGCCAAGGGCGTCGCCAGCTTTTGGGCCAGAAGGCCTATCAGAAGGGTGCGATTTGTAAGTTTACTATTTACGGATGCAGCTCAAGTGCATATAGCCACTTCAAAAACGTTAGCACCTCCGTGACCTCGGATTGGTTAGTTTAGGTTTTGAAGAGTTATTTGAAAAGGTTAGGAACTAAATGAAAATTTGATTCATAAATAGATGCTATTATATCAATTTAGGGAGACAATTTAATGAGAAAGAGGAATTAAGACTCCAAGAGCGAGCGAAGCGAGCTCGAAAATTTTAACATCCTACTTTGGACAGATTAGAATTATGTCGTCACTTCATACAGGATTAACTTGGTTGACTTTCAAAGTTAAGATTTAAGAAGAACTTGACTGCATGAGCGAGCGAAGCGAGCTCGAAAATTTTTTGACACCTCGCTTTGGACAGGTTTGAATTGTTTCGATCCTTCATACAGGAATGACTTGGACGACTTTTAGGCAAAGTCTAAAGAAAGTAGTCTAAAAAGCAAGCGAAGCCAGTTCGAAAACTTAACAGTTTACCTACCTTGGACAGGTTAGAATTGATTCGAACTACCGGAGTTACTTAGGTGACTTATGGACAAAGTTAAAATTCAAGAGGAATTGGCTGTAAGAGTGAGCGACGCGAGCTCGAAAATTTTACGTCTTTCCTCAGAAGAGAGAGATCTTGAGATCTGAGAATGTCCACATGCACCATTTTTTACAAAAGGTGACTGGAGGCCCTTTATATCCACGGGGCGCTGGGCTGCAGCTCAAAAAGCCCTTATATAGTTCCACCCCTGCATAAGCCTCGCGGATAGAATGCTACAAGGACCTAACTAGCGCTGCTCTTTCTGTGTTTACACTATTTATTTACAAATATACCTACATACATGGACGTGTAGGACATATATTGTAGTTATGAAAGCACCTACCCTGTGCTTTGAAACAAAACGAGTTGGATATATAATTGTATTGTATTTCAAATTGAAATTACAATTTTACTCTTCTAGCTTTTTGTTCTGCCAACAAATCTATGGCCTTGTCATAATTTATTTCATGTGCCATTCGATTTTCTATCGCTAAGATTGCCAGACTTGACAAATGTTCCTGGCTCATAGATGATCGCAAATAATTTTTAATAAGTTCTGTGATGACTTAGGAACAGTCTCCACAGTTATAGTGAACAGGGCGTTGGTTCCCGAACTTTGCGGCACAGGTGCTTTTCCAAGAACGCATCCCCGGAGAGTACCCGTGTCAGACGGAAAATGAGGGCGCCATGCCGTCTCTTAATGCCTCTTCTTATGTCACTTCTTCGTCAAGGGTCTTATCGCCGTAAAGTGAAAAAGATGTGTACTGGGTTTAGAACCTGGGTTGGCGAACTTCTCATTCCACCACTAGGACCTGGTGGAGCACAGCCCTGTACACCTCGACATCATGGCGTTGGCGGCGCATCAGGTACTTGCTCTGTGTAAGGACTATAACGTCAAGATCTCATGGTGGTGATCCGGCCAAAAAGATCGCCGCCTTGAATGAGACCGTTCGATTGATTCTCACCACCCTGACGGCCATCGCTCTCTGAGTTCATCTTTAAATTACGGTAAGAATTTAGCTCGTCAAGTTGTCCGCCCATACTGGCACTCCATAGGGCGCTATGGACCGTACGATCCCCATATAGAATCTTCTGCAGGAATGGGATCCCCTCAGATTGGGCAGTAGCCACGAGATTAAGTTCACGGTGCCCATCAACCGGGGTGTCAACTGCTGAAAATGCGGCTATTAGAGACGAGTCCCAGGTACTTCATCGTCGACTCGGATCCCATCTACGACCCCAGAGCTGTCGCCAAGATGGTCACCTGCCGAAACGTTTGCCTTCACCAGCGTGTCATCAGCTTATCAGATGACACAAAAACCATGAAGAAGCTAATCGCGAAGCACCCAGTTTTACATAGATGATATCTCTATCCCTCAGATAGGCCCTGATCATGCGGCAGAAGTTGGTATGGCATAGGTTTGGCATGGTATAGGAGTGCCTCCAATCTTTTTTTTTTCTCGAGGTGGAAATCCTGAGCCCTGTGGAGAGTCGAGGAGTCTGACAACTGCTTAGTTGCTCTGCGACGCAGCGGCATCTAAGCGTGTCCGCCAGATCCTCAGTAGCCAGGTGCTTATAGGTGAAATAGGCGGTCTACAGTTTAGCTCTCAAATAGTTTGTCTTCCTCATCTAAATCGATGGGCTAGTATGCATATGGGGTGTCGGCGCTCCTTCTTCTTCAACAGGAACAGTTTTCCACTCTTCAACAGAAATCAATGAGTTGTATCGTTACAACTCGAATCATCATTATCGCAACTTTGACCATATGTCTGCCAAGCTTGAATTTGCCGCCCCCTAAACTTGTCGCCCGGGGCATGGGCCCCGGCTTGCCCCCCCCTAGATCCGGGCCTGCACATAGGCCTGGATGGGCACCTACGAACGTCGACAAGCGTGCACGGTTCGGTTGGTGGCTTCCATGGAGAAGAACCGGCAAGAAACTCCATGGTTACTCTTTTCAAATTATTTGGTATTACACAATTCTACATTACTTCACGTTTTATACAAAATGCAATAATTACAACACTTATCAGTTATCAGACATAGATTCGACTGTTAGTCTTAACACCACAATTTCTCCCAATGAACAGCGCTCTCTCGGTCGAGTGTCATGTTTTATAAACTACCCCTTCCCGCTACAACATTGACGGTTAGGCAGTGTTGTCATTTCTCAAATATAAAACAAAATATTTAAAACCCTACATAATATTAGTTTAGATAGATCACAGCCGATCTTATTATTTAATACATAATTTGAAAATCATGACACGAGTATATTGGGGAAGATTTGAGTATTAACTTTAACCAATAACGTTTTGTTAAATTACAATAATCTTTATGAATATTGCTTAAGAAACAAAGCATACCAGGTCCATGATTTTCACTCTACTGGCACTCAGTCTTTCTCTCTAAGAGGGGAAATGGGTAATAGTAATACACGTGGGCCCAGTACGGTATGACACACGTCCTCTAAAAAGCTTATAATAAATGTGTGCAAGAATATTGTTAGTACTGTTATATCAGTGTCAAATAAAACTCACAGTTTATATAGGTACAATAAATAAATAAAAATATGCACATACGATACATGCGTAAATATGTACGTATTTCGTCCATATTGTGTTGAGTGCAATATGTTTGAATGACATTTTTTTTTACGTTTCACGTTAGTAAAATTGGACACGCGAACGCTTTCAATTCCGATTCTGAAAATATTGGTTTTAAATTCTCTATGAAAATAATTAAAAAATGCCATTGTGAAAGTGATACCTATTGTTGATGAATAGAAAAATAACTATGACCATTCATCAATGTTTCGATTATTCGGTGAAAATTAGTGACAAGGCACATAATATACGAGTATACCTAATCAATTACGAAAATTAAATAACGATTGTTCTAATCACAATTTTAATGCGTCTTTTAGTGATTTCTAATGTTGGTTCCTTCTTCGTCTTTTGTTGGTCATAGACTATAACCAACTAGACAACCAACAACTAAATAACCTTACCTGTTTAGACGGGGTACCCTAGGTTCATGCTACCTAAATCACTGCGCTACCAACGCTGAAAAACGCCAGAAAATTAATAGGGCCTCATTTATTTACTAAACGAAAAATCATAATTGTTAGAAGATGAAAAAGATCAATTAAATATTAGGGTAGAGATGACAAAAAAAATCTAATTAGTCAGTCAGATAGATTTCCAAAAAAATATTGAACATATATTTTTTCTTTTTTCACGTAAACAAAAAATTAAGATGATACAGTGCGTCGAAAACTCGTGTGCGTACTTTTGAGTACATTTTTTTACCAGAAAGTGACGTCACAAGCCCCTCCCCCCATTCATGATCTTTGACGCGTTTTATTTTCGTCAATTTTTATTCATTTGATAAAACAAAAATCACGTACTTATCCAATATTTTTCAATAATCTAACTGACGGACTAAACAGAATCATATTTTTTTTAGTCATGAATCATCCCTGTAGAAAAATCTAACTCTACTAATACTCCTAAGTACACTTCATGATTCTGAATTATGATTTACTTAGGTCCTTGTATGTTTTCGACATTTCCGACGAGGTGTCATTCCCATGCAAAAGGGTCCCGGAAATTAGTTGGGCATACTCGAAATAGATTTAGTTCCCTTCAAAATGGTTAAGCTGAATGGTGCTAATCTATGCGTCAAGTTCGTGAACGGGCGGCGTCAGTAGGGACTGGTCATCTCTTAGCTGCCTTGGTTTATTTTATTACTGAATTGTTGGTTGATGTAATCTTTTACAGACTCTGGACGCCCAATCCAATGAAAGTTAATTAATTGCACGTTTACATCGTTCTCACATAATTATATGTACAATCTCAACATGAACGATGGAACTAATATTTTGATATAAAATAGTGTCCATGGAGTTTCTTGCCCATTCTTCTTCATAGAGATCCGACGCTTTATAATGGGCAACTACAGTACTATCACAAGTTATTATGCCTTGTGACTGGGACTGTAGCTTGGTTTCTTTTTGTTTTTTTGACCTTTAAAATTGGTCCAATTGAAATAAATAGTTTGAGTCTGAGATGCGTGATTATGGCTTTACTCATGCATCACAATAATCGCATCTTCCACAACTCTGCCATTTTCTTTCCGTGCATTGTTTCTATGTAAACCTACAAGCCGTTTACTTAGTAATTTCCTATTTGCATAATAGGAAAATGAATATTCTTCTTAACAATGTCTTTTTCTCGTCAGCGCGTAAATACACAACACGACACACGACGACGAAACACGATTTACACGATGCACGGTCTACCGTTTCCATCAACTTTAGCTTTATAATCCTTGTCATGTCAATACAGACTCGTAAAAATGACCCTTACATAAAAGAATAACATTTATTGCTCCGTATAGCTTTGAATCTGTTCCTCCGAGTAAGTATATCAGAGCACACATCAACCTAATACCTTATTAATTAATGCTGACCTACGATGAACAAATATCCCACCCCCACCAGCTTTTTATATTTATTCATCCCTTGTAATTATAACAGTCAGATTTGAACTGTTCGTTTTCAAAGAATTATGTGTAACAAATAACAATATTAGGAAGCGATGTGATTTCGAACAATGAATGAGTTTTGTCTGCAAATGTTGTACAAAGACCATTGTTAGAAAAGAAAGGTTTAAACATTGAGGTTACTGTTTTATATTAACGAATGAATATTAATTTATTTTTGAGTTCAAATAAACACTATTAAATATCCGTTGGTAGATTTATCATTTATGGCATAATGGAAAATTATTCAGGAATATAATTTCTCGCAACTCATTAATTATTAAAATTTTCACAGAATTCTCTTTATACCATTACTCTGAAATGTCTATCATTTATTTACGTTAATTAATGAACAACAACAAATTAATATTCTATTTCCAGTAAACGAGTATTATTTTTAATCATTTCTTTTTACCAAAATGACAGACTAGCAATAGAGAAAAGTGCCACTTATAACACGAGCGCGCGATGTAAACGTTATGTAAAGACGTCAATTTTTAATCGAAAATATAGTTTTTCCACACGATTTTAGTTAAATTGTTTGGAACAAACAATCAGTTTCATCCATTTGTAGGAATATATTCCTATAATTTTGAAAATATTATTCGTGTATCTGTGGAGAACGTTGTTGGTTGAACATTTGTATAACTCCTTATATGTTCTATTTTTTGTAAGATACAGGATGTAAAAGACCTCATCACGAAGCCGTCAACCAAGCATTCTGTACATCAAACTAAGTAACTTTTCGCAAAAATGATTGCTGAGAAACGACTTTTTTTTTGGGGTGAAAAATCATGTTTTGTGGTAAAACTCAATGTAACGCACTCAAAACATTGTGCTGGTGGATGGATTGAATAGTACGGGGTCGAGGAGGTATTTAAAGTAAAAAACTTACATTAAAAACTTGTATTTAAAAAAAAAAACCTGTCAAAAAGTTGGAACTTTGACCCCCAATATCTCCGTAACTAGAGGGTTCCCAGGTATGGAGTAGGACAAAAAATGATCGCAATGACGGGAAGAACAAGTGTCTTTCGGCTTCGTTAAGAGGTGTTTTACACCCTTTATAATGTTTAATTGTTGGTTCTTCCAAATAAATAAAACAAAATGAAATAAAATTATATGTGAAACGAGTATTTTTAATTTTAAAGTCGACGTATTTACCGCGCGCTCGTGCTAGCTCCTCTTGTTGTTTTTTGACAGCGCCAATCTATGGAGATTGGCGCTGTCAAAAAACAAAACGGCACGGCAATTTTTACTTCGAACGCGTTTACTGAGGACGCAGAGACTAATAATTAATGCGTGCCAGAGCCTTTGCGATGTTATTCTTGTTCGAATAATTGCAGCAACCCTGCAAAGGTCCTGGGATAGTCACGTTGGTAGTCTTCACATTGACATACCTCTAGGAACGGTAGCCCGGTAGACGTGTGTTTACGGAGAAAATATAACTTGTGTAGTTACTGAGAGATTCTACGTTAAACACGGTGAATAAAATAATAATAGTGGAGATTATTGTTAAACGAAATCTTTATTTACCAGACATAAATATTAGGTACAACATTCACAAACAGACACTAACATAAATGAAACACATTTTTTACATTACACATAATATATACACGGGCCTCTGCAGCGTTTAAGGCTGATGCTCCAGGGTAGCCCGCGAAATTCAAATTTTCTGAGGCTTTTTTGCAATTTGCAGGCCAGTACTAGGTTGTATGTTGATTAAAATATTGTTTGCGACTGTAAGACGTATGTAGTTACAGAATTATAACTATCAAAATCATCAATACAACCCTCCAAGTTCATAAAGGTGGAAAAATTACTTTTCCAAGGTCAAAATCATTCTTGCACCTTTAGGAACTTTGAGGGTTGTATTGATGATTTTGATGAATATAATTCTGTAACTACATAGGTCTTGCAGTCGCAAACAATATTTTAATCAACATACAACCTAGCACTGGTCTGCAAATTGCAAAAAACGCAAGAAAATTTGAATTTCGCGGGCTACCCTGAAGCATTCACCTTATGGTAGTCATTACTGCACACTACGTATTTATTAGAAGTAAGGTTTCCTATGTTGCGAGACTTATTTATGTGTCTAAAAAATGCGTCGAAAAGCAGATATACTTTGATTTATTTATTAATAGGGCTGTCCAAATCGCCCATCATTTTTTAAGAATCTTTTATTCAAATTAGGCTGAAGAATTAGCACCTTTTGTACGAAAAAGTTACAAAATCAGCCCTTAAAATAGCCCTCCCTTTCTTGTGTTGAGCTGGCCAGAAATAATGTCAATAACTTCTTAGTTTGCCAATGTCATAAATATTTATGACAGTTATCGGAGCGTTATTACTTGTTAGTCAAATAGGTAAGACATAACGTAATCGGTCGTAGGTACATTATATACTCCGCATTCAGAATGGGAATTAGGCTAGGAGACTCGTAAACTTTGCTTCAATCTTCTTCTACTTTATCGTTTGGTTAGTGCCTAACCGCCGTGTGGTATCCGGCAGAGTAGAATAGAACCAACCCATTACACTCACGGGTGTCGTATAAAGCGACTAATGTCTGAGGCAGAACACCTTGCGCCTCCGTAGAGCAGAGAATGGGCAGCAGCGTTTTCTGTTAGTCTTTCATCACTGCGATCTCCAATCCGCCTGCCAAGCGTGGAGATTACGGCAAATTCCTCCCATCATGGGAGAGGCTTATGTCCAGCAGTGGACGTTATGGGCTGTTGTGGTAGTAGTAGTGCCTAACCTGGTGTCAAGAGTTTTTATGCCGCCCTTGCATTGGGCCTCTGACCTCAATAATATATTAATGCACATCATCTAGCCTTTTACCAATTACGTTAGGATCGCTTCCAGTGTGACTGAATGCAGCTAAATAACAAAGTCAAAATTGTTTATTGCTAATCCATACAATACAATACAATACAATTACAGGTGGTAAATAAAAACATAGAAACAATAATGGACCCTGTCGGGCACAGCAAATTTTGTAAATCTGTAGAGAGGAAGACCGCTTTATTACAGTTTAAAATGTTTCATATCCTATTAAGTATGTTATAATCCCATCCATTTACTTATTCTATTAATATTATACTATCCATTATTATCAACCCATTCTTTTCTTATTATATTTAACTGTAAGTATTTAAAATTGCTTAATTGTTTAGTCGCTTGAAAAATGGACATTATTTTTAGCATGGTAAATTCAATTTCAATTTAACACAAACAATTCACATTGTGTTTGTAATAACAACAATAAAAAAATAACAAATGAAATCAATAAAAACTTAAAAAGAACACATTCAACAAGTAACACATAAATATTAACAACATAATTATTATTTCTCATCAAATCCAACAGTACAGTAACAGTACTCTACATAAGTAGAGTAACTGCTTATTTGACCTGATTGGGAGGAGGCTTCACATAGATAATTCCATAAACGTAGCGAAACTGATCCTATTGCCCTAAATTGATAAATAGAATCATCAGTCAAAACAGTTCCATAGTTTTAAATCGTTTAATACACAAAGGATTTTCCAATAATTTGATTGATACATTATTTATTTGTTTAAACCTTCTACGGCCTTGCCAAACTTTCATTGATTATTTTGAGGTCATACATAGTTCTAAGACAAAATAAAAAGGTTATTGTATTCCTTACCTTGCCCGACCTTTATCTTGAAACAATTGACGGACAGAAGTTGAGATACGAAACAATACAAATGAAAAACCGGCAAAGAGCGAGTTGAACTCGCACACGAAGGGT
Organism: Xestia xanthographa; assembly: GCA_905147715.2. Lineage (NCBI taxonomy): Eukaryota > Metazoa > Arthropoda > Insecta > Lepidoptera > Noctuidae > Xestia > Xestia xanthographa. Next base: position 17,464,532 of record LR990645.1, on the reverse strand, counting down.
TCCGCGTACCACCGTACAATATTTAGCACTATAGTTACACTAACGATACTCGAGCAAAAAACACGTTCCTTAAATTTTAATAAACTTAATTTTATTATTATTTGTTGCTACAAAATCTATAGTAATAAACTACTGAGTAAAAATGTCAAGTGTATTTATTACGGTTCAAAAGATACAGCCCTGTGAATGACGGAGGTACTAGAAGGGGGTTACCATGACGTCTTAAAGCAGGATTGTTTGTCACTCCAGTATGAGAAAGTGACGGAGCTATAGAGGACGTCTAGCGCCATCTCTTTCTCATTCTATATTAAGATTAAAACAGTCCGGCCTAAAGACGTCATGGTAGGCCATCAGAGCCTCAGTAATATGGCCCCGTTGGCACCCTTTAGATGTGGAACCCTGAAAACTACAACTGTTCAGATAAGGCTTGACTGCCAATCTTTTAGAGGGGCCATTATATTATATTGTTTTCTATATAAGTCAGCAATAACTGCTGCATAATGCGGAGGAATTTATTGATCTGACTCGAAATTATAATTGGCACAATATAATCGGTGAAATTCTGAACACGATTGCTTTATTATTCTCCTTTTCTGATAAAAAATAATCTAGAAAGAGAAAGGTCCACCTAATTGCATGATAAATACAATTTTCCTCTAAATTAATAAATGAAAGATTTTTCTGTGATTGTGCATTTAAAGTTTGACTTACTTCTAAATAAACCAATGACTAGTTTGCGTATAGGCACTGATTAGTTACCTACACTTTTTTTCCTAATATGATAATAATTGGAAAAAAGAAACAATTTTATTGTTCTGTGATATTTTACATTTCCATCATCATCATCATCATCATTTCAGCCGAAAGACGTCCACTGCTGGACATAGGCCTCCCCCAAGTGTCGCCACATTGACCGGTCCCGTCCGACTCGCATCCAGCCGATTCCCGCAACCTTCACCAGGTCATCGGTCCACCTAGTGGGAGGCCTTCCAACGCAACGTCTTCCGGTTCGCGGTCGCCACTCCAGAACTTTTCGGCCCCATCGGCCATCCGTTCTGCGAGCAATGTGCCCTGCCCACTGCCACTTAAGTGTGGCAATTCACATTGACATTTGACGTTTGACATTTTCATAATAAATTTAAATATCAAAAACTTACTTACCTACTCTGAAAGTAATTTTAAGTTTCTCCAGTAGGAATAGGAATGTATTCCTCTTGGGCAGTGGATCCCAACCTATGGTCCGCAGACCACCCGTGGTCTGCAGGAGCCCCGAATATGGTCCATGAAAGGTTAAAACGTTATTCGTCCTTTTTAACTTGCATAGCAGACGCAAGCTCAACCCAACTTTTGATTGCACCTATGTAGAGGCAAGGTGCTAACATTTTTTGAGAATCTAATTCCTATTTTTGTATGAATGATTGCAAAATTTTGCTCCTTCGATTGCTTTTATATCTTTCACTATCGTAATTCTAAAGGTTTTCATCAAATTTTCCAATATTTGCATTGTTTGAGTTGAAGATTCACTCCCGTAAATACAGGGTGTAAAAGACCTCATCACGAAGCCGTCAACCATTCTGTACATCAAACTAAGAACGCACTTAAAAAACATTGTGCTATTTGATGTATTGAATAGTACGGGGGTCATAGAGGTGTTTAAAGTAAAAATCTTACAATAGCAACTTTTATTTTTTAAAAAACTTGTAAAAAAATTGGAACTTTGATCCCCAATATCTTCGTAACTAGAAGGTATGGTGTTGAACAAAAGACACCTTTAGATTGTTTATAACCTGGATTAACACATAGGATAACTTTTATCCCGGTAGTACGATGCCAACAATTACCGAACTCCATGCGGGTGAATCCGCTGGCATAAACTAGTACAACTCTATGCTGACAATATCATACAAGCGACGGCCTAGTAGAACCTTACATAAACTAGTACAACTCTATGCTGACAATATCATACAAGCGACGGCCTATAAGTAGAACCTTACATAAACTAGTACAACTCTATGCTGACAATATCATACAAGCGACCGCCTAGTAGAACTTTACATAAACTAGTACAACTCTATGCTGACAATATCATACTAGCGACCGCCTAGTAGAACCTTACATAAACTAGTACAACTCTATGCTGACAATATCATACAAGCGACGGCCTAGTAGAACCTTACATAAACTATACAAGTCTATGCTGACAATATCATACAAGCGACGGCCTAGTTGAACCTTACATAACGACCGTCATAATCATACATAACAAATTCCAATGACACACAATTTACACCACATTAACAAAATATTTCAGTTTGTCCGAACACGTAACGTGCGAGTAATGTAATTACTTAATTTCGGCTTTGTTTTGATAAATATATAAATCAGCATAATTTGATTTATTTCGAAACGGTCTGGTGGTCATAACAAACTCATACCCACATAAAATTAAATAATAGTTTTTAGAATTTTTGCATTTGTTGTCAACTATCTTCTTGTCGCATCGTTTTGTAACGGCCGAACAGAGGTCCAACGAAAATACAAACGAAATAGGATACCTTTTTTTACGGATGGGAGGGAAATCATCAAATGACTCCTCCCGCTCTGGGCGGAGCAGGAGGGAGTGTCAGACTTTTACTGACTAAAACCCATCCATGTTCCTTCATCGCCCTTTGTGTTCCGGGGCCACGGTATCTCTTCCGAACAGGCCCGCAACCCCGGCAGGCATCGGTCCTTGCCCCTTCCTTTTGCTGACTCTCTTTGAGGCGCGCGTGGAACACGAACGCGCCGTCGACACGGCCTGTCGTCATGAGACGGACGGACGGCGAGCTAGCCCATCGTCCACAGGCCCGGAAATAGGATACCTTCCAATAGCCTTTTAGTCCAATTGTTTGCAACAAGCATAATCAGTATCATCCATAGAAATTATGAATAAGTTCTTATTATTTGAAAATAATGTATGTGAAATGAGTATTTCTAATTTTAAAATCGACAAAATTACGTTAGGTTAACACCGCGCGCCCGGTTAAAAACACAAAGATATTTGAATAAAGAGTCTAGGACCTCAAATCCCAGTCGTCACTAATCTTCTCCCATCTCATCAGTTTTATTTTCTCAATTTATTATGGGGTCGGCGCAGTCTTCCCTATTTTTCGATCACTAGTCATCGCAGCAGTCACCTTCTTTCTACCCATATCGTCTCCACAACAACACAAACCACATCTATCTAATAGATCATCCTTGTGGTATTTAGTATTATAAATGTAACTTAAATCCAAAAAAAAGTGAATAAAGTATTAAAGCCAATATACCTACAGATTAGAAAACTGAGTTAAGTCTGGAACAGCTAGTAAAGTGTATAAGCTCATAAAGTTACTTAACGCTAGTCTCGTCAGGTTTTGTTGGGAACTGTGATCAATCAAAGGCGAGGTGACAATGCGCCATCAATCTGCTTAAAACTCTAGATCCGTCCGGACTGGCAAGAACAACGAGTAATGTACCTACTATAACCGGAGGTCATGACTACTTACAGCCATCAATATTGCTTGCTTAGATAGCAAGCAATATTGATGGCTGTTAGGTTGCTGCTTAGGTTGATAACTTTTAGCTTATTTATTGAATGGGAGTGGTCAAAGACGTTTAAATATACTTATATGTAGAATAGACATGACTACGGAATTGCAATCTGCTTTCAAGAGCCAAACTACCTGAATTACTTTATTTTTATTAGTCATTAATATCCCACTGCTGGTCAAAGGCATCCCACGTCTGTTTCCAGATACTCTTTTCGTGGGCCACCTTGAACAAGCCATCGAAACAGAATATGGCTTGATTTATTTCATTTCGCTTAAAGGTGTCTCTAAGACAAGAGATCACATTTCTCTATGACATTTTTTCTGATAGACGCTCTGTAATTATTATAATATTAAGCTCTTTGGGCGCGGTCATTTCCAAGCTCTCAGTATATCTCACGAGCAATAATTCACTAGATCAAAGTACGTATATAAATCGCTGATTGACTCAACTTATTGTACTGTTGAACTATGATTAGGATTCCTATTATTCCTAATCAATATTCTAGATACGAGTCCCTGTATAGAAATTTCCATTCTTACCAGTCACACATTAACATACATAAATTCCATACTTATGATATAACCATATTTCCAGATGACAACGATGTGCAGTGCCAAAGAAAATGAAGTGATATTAAGTAGATGAGATATAAATAAGTGATAAGTTGTGATCATGGAGGGGGTGAGAGTGACGCACCAGGGGGTGCGAGCGCACTCAGCCGAGGGCTCGGCGGGCCGCAGCACGCAGGCCGGCCTCGCTGCCCGCAGCCCTGAAGGGACGGCTGCCAAGGGCATGGCCATCAAAGGCCACGAGGATCTCTGGGTGGAGATCCAGGCCAACACCTTCAGAAATTGGGTCAATGAGACTCTGAAACCAATGAATATAAAGGTAAATACCGTATTAATTGAGTTAACAGTTTCATACAACTTGCTACGCTAATTTGTGGGTAGTGTTTTCTAATGAACAGCGTATTATCAACATTCGACACTGATTCGTTTGAATTTTTGTAAATCGCCGTAACATTGTTTTTGCATAATCTTTTGGAATCGACCATGACATTCATTCATACTTTAAAATAAGCGTTTAACCATTATCTACAGGTTGCAGACCTAGTGGAAGACCTTCGAGATGGAACAGTGCTGTGTGCACTAGTGGAAGCTCTTCAGGGTCGAAAGCTGAAGGGCTGGAGCCGCAACCCAACGAACCAGCACCACAAGCTGGAGAATGTAACCACTGCGTTACAAGCCATTGAAGATGATGGGGTCAAACTTGTCAATATTGGTACGAACTACTTCTTTGTTGGATGCCGTCTTTAGCCATAAAACTTCATGTTACACCTTTGCTATTTCAACCTCAATTTCTGGAGTCTAAAGTGTAGGTATTTATTTGCCTTTAATCAATTTAGAAAATCTTGACAAACCTTTTCACTTCGGTTATTGAACTGAAGTCAATAAATCCTTCATCTTTTGGCCACCATTCATAAATCATCAATCATTTTTGCCTTTCAGTATTCCCAAATGTCCTGCCTCACTCCACTTAAACTTATGATCCAGTTACCCTTAATTAATTACGATCAAAGGTTCGTTCGACCAGGGAATCATGAACTCTCAAATTGTATAACATTTGAATTTACTTTTGGAGGAATCTATGGAATATATATAGAGGTAAAGTTTGTAAGTTTGGATGTAAGGGGTAATCTTCAAAACTACTGTTCCGATTCCGTAAACTTTATCCTTGAGTGTAATAAAAACATGTAAAAAGGTCCCGTGGGATAATTTCCAACCATAAATCGCACGAAGCTGCGGGTCAAATCTTGCATTCCGTACTCACGAACTTCTTTTGTTTTAGGTAACGTGGACATAGTGAATGGGAACTTAAAACTAATATTGGGTTTGATTTGGTCACTCATTGTTCGATACCAGATCGGGCGCAGCAAATTCCCTCCAAGGTAAGGTTTTATTTCAATTGTCTATTGCTTATTATTTGTTTACTTATTAGCTACAACTGTTTTTACACAGGGCATATTTAACTATTTATCTATTTTTTATACTTAGATGGACACATCTATGATTCTAATCTACAAAAATGGGTAGTTATCAAATTAAAATTAATTACTTTGGTATCCGGAAACGGACCTAGACTATAATAAAAACTTAAATAACAAAGCAAAATCTTCAACAGACTTCGAACAAAAAATAACAATGCATAATAATAAACATGATGCAGTACCCAACAGATGCGATGAATTCAGAGAGCGAGGGAGCGGTGCAATCACGCGACAATGCTGATGTAACTCGAACGTTTGAATCAATAAACCTTGGGAAAAAACTAACTGTATCTAAATAAAACGTTTATTTGGTGTAATAGCAATTAGCGCGACACGCCTGCGCCTGCGCACCCGTCCATGTCTCGAGACTGCATTTAAAATAAACGCACCTAAGATACGCTCAATGAGCTTGCCTAACAGCCCAGGCGTTTCGAAATACCGGTACCGTCTAGTTTTTCGCAGCTTTAGATAATTTATTCCATCTAAGTCTCTATTTAATGTTTCCCCATACATGTACTTGGTACGTACGAGTATGTGTCAACATACCAAGTGGAAAAGGATATATTCAATAATTCATTTCCGTTCAAATATTCGTACGCAATCAAAGGAAGACGTAAAGCTCTAGCGGTGACGAAAGAATTCATGCCATCTCCGCTATGCGCGACGAATATTAGAAATTCCTTATATAAAAAATGTAAGTTGCTCAACACTTCTCGCTTTTATGGAGGTTCGATGTGAACTGGAGCTGCGTTCTAAAGTTGTAACTGAGATCGAAACTGGATAAATCTGTGCCCTACGGTGCTGGTGGGAAGTGAGTGGCAAATTGCACGTTTATTGGTGTTTGATTGCAGAAAGTTGATGCTATCGTGGCTGCAGGCGGCGATGCCGGAGTGCCGCGTCAACAACTTGACGACGGATTGGAACAGCGGGGTTCTGCTCTCCGCCTTACTCGACTACTGCAAGCCCGGCACTTTCCCGCACTGGCGAGAGCTCAGTCAGTATTGATTATGACAGATTTCATTACACCGTCCAACGTTCCGAGCAGTCTTTAAAAGTAATTGGAAATTCTGTAAGGGCGCAAATTGATTTTATAAAAATTAATTGCCAGCCGTTTTAACTTTGTAAACTGTTCGTAGATACCGCAGCAATTTTCAATCTTATCAAGTGCAGACTTTAACACAAGTTTGTTAGGAGTTGTAAAGGCGAAACCTTCGCGGATACTTGCATAATTGTTGCAGTTCATTTTAGTCCATCTTAGGGTTGTCTGGCAGAGATCACTTTTAACGACAAAAATATTTGATAGATGCGCAAAGGGCGGCCTTTGCGCATCTATCAAATATTTTGTTTAGGTATGTGTGTCTTTTAAATGTTGTACTGTTAGACTTAAATAAAGCTCCTATATAACACAATAAAATCACGTTTCACTTTGTTACCCGCGACCACGGCTGGTGCAATCCGGTCGAAACGTCGGGCATATTAAAGGTAAAATTCGCGAAAATACCCGTATACATATGTTTTATAATATGTTGGGTAAAAATTTAGTATCGTGCGGCACGCAAAGGGGGTTGTGGGGGTGGGGGGGGGAATGAGGGGGGGGGTCCCCCTTGGCCCCTGGTATCACTCCCATGAAAAGGTAATGCACCATTCCTGAGAAAAACTACCTAACCTCTAAACACTTTAAAGCCGCTCAAAAGGCATAGTAGGGTTAAATTTGGGTTGGCTTTAGTATTGTTTGGCAGGAGGAGGGACGGAGAAGGTCTCCCTCTGCCCTGACACCACTCCCATGTAAAGCCAACGCACCGTTCTTGAGAAAACTCAATTTTTTTAACCTAGCCTCAAAACACTTTATATGTTACCCTAAAAAGCGGAATCGACGGAGCCCCGCTACGCGGGGCTCCTATTTCTGTCTGCAGGGTTTAAAGGAACCTAACTAACCTAACGTTTGGGTGCCCCAAGTCCTAGTAGTATCCTATACCACTTACCGTGGCGCAGTTGTGGGAGGGTCAGTCGACGCAGCCCCGCTTCGCAGGGCTCCTACTTCTGAATGGTTTTAAAAAAAAACCACGAAGGGTATGGCGGGGTCTATTCGCTCGCTTCGCTCGCTCATTCGACCCCGCCATACCTTTCTAACCTAATCTATCCGTGTCGGGGTGCCCCAAGTCCAGCTTACTTCCAAAGTCATCGAATACAGCCACAAGAAAAACACAACGAAACACTGGGAACACACACATTCACGCAACTGGAGAACAAACGGAATAAACAGACAAATGACAGTGACACATAACATACGTTATACGTTCTGTTTTGCCATTTTTCACGTCATTTTGCACAATACACAATTATGTGGAACAGAATAATAGATTTGGTTGTCTGATTTGAGGTTAGAAATTTTTACTCGAAAAATATGCATTACCTAGTAATAAGAGTGATAGAATTGTAATCGGGGACCCAATCCCTAACAGTTTTAACCCCTTTTACGCCCCTCCGCGTGCCGCACGATTCTAAAGCCAACCCATATGTTGTTTCACGCTGAGCTCCAAAACCACCAAATCGATTTCAGTGAAATTTTTATGATTGTGAACGGTTGGTTCAAATAAAAACATGGGAGTTTGGTACACGATAGGTGGCGCAGTGCTTCTACAAAATTAACGTAAATACATGATTACTTCAGATCGTCACGAAGCTGTGGAGAACTGTCGTCGTGCGATGAGACTGGCTCACCGAGAGCTGGAAGTCCCCATGGTCTTAGAACCTGAGTACCTGGCCTCTCCCTGGCTTGATGAGCTGTCTGGCATGACCTACCTCTCTTACTTCATGAAGCCAGAATCCGCAGGTTTCAAGGCTACTCTAGATTGGGTCAACTCGCGGTTAGAGAGAGGCATCACTAATTTTACGGTAAGTCTTGAACCGGTGGATTTTAATTATACCCTGTTTGAACCAAATTGTTTTGAACTATTGGTGTATACTTGTAAATGATTACTTGTGTTAATCCCTCCAGGGGATAATAGGCGTGTCACGAGAACATTTCGAAAGGCAAAGCTTTCTTAAAACACTAATCAAAGTAGGCGTTAGATGCATTTAGATATCGTTGCCAAAGGAAATCTTTTTCTCATTCATGTTAACACAAGATTACGTAAAATCAATAGGTGAAGGTGTCTTACGCATGCCTAAAGTTGTTGCAATGGTTAGTGCAAATAATACCTGAGTTATTCAATCACGTTTTATTATAAAATTTACGACGGCTCCTCAAGTAAGCGGGGTCTGAGTCTCACGACAAACTGGGTAGTGATTGAAAGATATGATTTACAATGGTGTAGGACCACTTTGTGAGTTAGTGTTCACATATTCTACTTTTCTCTCGGCTTCTATTATTACAAAATTACTAAGGCAGGGACTATCGCGATTTTGAATCATAACTGCATAATTCATTAATTACCTGCTTGGATTTTTACAGGACCGTGTTATAGGTACTACGCGTCTATAAATAATTGCTTTACCCTTTGCTGTAGTTTTCGTCCATACTTAATCGCTTTATTTCAAAAAAACATTTATTACTGATTACAAGTAGGAAAAGGTTGAACCGTAGCCGTTTTGAGGCATTCCTTTTGTTTGAGATTTCCTATTCAAAAACCGCTGATTTTAGAAAAAATAATAAATGACTTTTGATTTGGAATATTTATTCAAATTCTAGAAGAAAAGACAATCAATCAAAGACATTTAGAAATTAAAGTAATTATAGTCTGTGCCAGATAAAAAGGAAATAAAGGTCATTAACCCGCATACATTTATTCAAATACATAATTCTGAAAACAGAAATAATGACATAAACTTGTCCCGAATCGACCTTTATCGTGATCCTTGACTTTCTCTAGTAATAAAAAACGGTTCATAATATATTGTCGGGGTACCTACGCAGAGAAATTAAGGAAAGAGCAATGACCTTTAATTCCTACTTATCTGGCGCAGACTATAATTTGTTTTTTCTTGTCAGACGGACTGGAACGACGGCCGTGTTTCGAACGAGCTGGTCAGATCTATTGGTGGTCCAGCGCCGCCCCCGAGTCGGTTGCGACGAGACCCCGCGCGCTGGGAGGAGAATAACCAAATGGCTATAGATGCTGCTAAGAAAATTGGTAAACAATATTAATTAATTAGTCTGTTAAGTATAAGGGAAAATAATAAAAAAAATATTTTTAGAATAAGAAACAAGACATCGATTTATAATAAACTAGCGGACTTCACGCGGTTTCACCCGCGTAGTTCCCGTTCCCGTGGGTGTACGGGGATAAAATATAGCCTATGTTACTCAAGGTGAATGTAGCTTTCTAATGGTGAAAGAAATTTCGAAATCGGCGCTGTAGTTTTTGAGTTTATTACAAACATACAACACACAAAAATACAAATCTTTCCTCTTTATAATATTAGTGTAGATGTATATTGGCTGCAAAGTATTTGGAGCCATAGAGGTCCAGTATTCGTTGAATATCAAAAGATGCAGAATTTTGGATAATTAGTCATTACTACCATAACATATATCATCACGCCTGCAATCCCCGAAGCGTTAGGCAGAGGTGTACCTAATAGTACACCCACATTTCACCAGTTATTTTAAGTCCCCTGAAAGGTCGAGCCTATTGCCATCAATCAGGCACAATTTTAGACTCCACGGCTGCTACTGAGAAAATTCTGGATGGGATTTTTGGAAGGGATTTTTTTATTGTCCTGTTAGTATTTTGTGTGTAAGTACAAAAAAATAAAACAATTTGCCCGATCCGGGAATCGTACCCAGGACTTCATACTCATAGTCGCAAGTAATTATCCGAAATTCTCCATTTCTGCAGACAGACAGTACGGTGCATACACACACCCTAACCGATTCTGAACGGACCAAATCGAATGGACCGCGGTCCGTTCAGACGTAGACAAAAAATGTCTACGTCCGAAAGGACCGGTGTCAAAAAAAACAAATGAATAAACTTCATCAAGTACATTCGGGTGCAAAAGTAAGAAAAATGAAATAAAATGTTAATTTATTGCCCGACTACGGCGAAGCCAAAAGGACGGGTTATGTTTTTAACAGTCTTTTTATTATAATTTATGAATAATTCCAGATTTGTATTATCTTCTTTAGAAAAACAATTAATTAAGGGCAGTGTCGTACACGTCACGGAAAGTACTAGGCAAGCATGAATCCAAGATGGTATTTAAATGATATAATTGTATTCATTACTAGTAGACCGATTCTTAAAATAAATACCACCTTGAACTGGATACCCAACGTACCCCTGCCCGCGTAGCATGACCGCTGTAGAAACAAAAGAGAATCGACAAATCTTTTGTTCATCTGTCATTTTGTCGATTCAATGACAGATGAACAAAAGATTTGTCGATTCTCTTTCGTGTCTACGGTGGTCATGCTAAGCATGCTGGGCGTACCCCTGGTGGTACGGTGGGTTTTTTAAAGTTAAACGATACCACCAGGTCGTATTTACTAGTGTTGTATTTTTTAATCCTATATGGGCGGCATGGGCACCGGGCCGTAGGCCGACGGAGGCCCGGCACTTCGGGGGCAGAAGTTAAAGAGTTTTACGAAGTTTTCGCGAAGCGAGTGCGCATCATGGAGTCTTGGCAGGTTCTAAATTTGCTTATATCTCCAAAAGTCTTGCAACAACCAAAAAACAAAAACAAAAACCAAAACCAAAAACTAGTCTACAAACTCTACAAACAAACAAACAAACAACAAACAAACACAAACAAACAACTCAACAAACAAACAAACACAAACTACAAACACAAACTCTACAAACAAACAACAAACTCAAACACAAACTCTGCAAACTCAACAAGCAAACAACTCTGCAAGCTCTACAAACTCTGTGTTCTAGTCGACTAGTCTTGCAAAAACTAGTGTTACAACTTTACAACACTATTACCTGGTCATTCTTTCTTTATCGTGTGGTTAGTGCCTAACCTGGTGTCAGAGTTTTTATGCCGCCCATGGGCCTCTGACTTGGCTTTACATGCCGTCGAGAAATATCTCTCAGGCATGCTGGTTTCCTCACGATGTTTTCCTTCACTGAAGCAAGTGATAATTATACAATACGCACATGAATCCGAAAAATCAGAGGGGCGTACCTTGGGTTCGAACTCGAGACCTATGACTTTTGCAGTTCTCGGCTCTCCGCCTCGAATACAATAACAAACTTTCTCCACTTGGATCATTTAATTCTTTAAGGGGGTAAAATAGGGGATGAAATTTGTATGAAACTCCATCATTCTTGAAGTTTCAAAAAAGTGACACAGTATACTTTTATTTCTAACCATGCATTTTTTACAATTCTAACTTCAAAAATGAAGAAATTTCGTACAAACTTTCATCCCCTATTTTACGCTCATGAAGAAGGTTTTTTTTTAATTCGTTTGAAAACTAGCCAACTCAAATCTTAGGCTTCAATATACGTGAGCAATGACAACAACAACAATGTATGCGACTGTCCCTTTAAAGTTATTATTGTTTATTCATTTGTTTTTTTTGACACCGGTCCGTTCGGACGTAAACATTTTTTGTCTACGTCTGAACGGACCAAAATGAATTGACAGCGGTCCGTTGAGACTAAACACCCAACGGTGCATGCCTGAACCTCAAATAGTTTTCACAATACAACATTACAGCCGTACTTAGTATAACTATCGTGGTGTCGATTCTGTTGTGCACAAACTAAACTTAATTTAGACTATTGCTATCTTTTTCCCTCTAATAAAACGAGAAAGAGAAGGACGTAATTAAGAGCTGTCAAATTTAGTTGAAACTAATATTTCATACAAATGAAGGGTGCACGTAAAAACATGTCGACTAAAAACACGGTGAAGCGCAAGGCATAAACTAGTTTGACATCTCTAATTTAGTTAATAGCTATAGCCGTCCTTTTCTCGCACTGCCTTTTAGTATAAGATAGCAATATACTAAATTAAGTTAAGTTTGTGCACAACAGAATCGACACCAGTTTATGTATTTAGATTATATTTCACTGTATTTCAATGGTCATTAAAATCATCACCGTACAATACATTTGAGATAGTAGTGGTAAGTTATTAATTACAGTGATTGCCTGATTCATAGCCCAGCACCCAATGAATTACACCTATTTGTTACATTCTAATTATTTGAGCTAGTATTACAAACAGTATTGATCATTGAAATATTAATCTGAAAATGGATATACGAGTATTTTACTGTAGGTGACTAAATCAACATTTTGGTGAGCTTTATTATTGATTATAGCTCATAGTAAATTATTCATATTAAATTAATCTCTCTTTTGCATGTAGATAATGGTGTCGATTCTGTTGTGCACAAACTAAACTTAATTTAGGCTATTGCTATCGTTTTCTCTCTAATAAAACGAGAAAGAGACGGACGTAATTTAGAGCTGTCAAATTTAGTTGGAACTAATATTTCCATACAAATGAAGAGTGCACGTAAAAACATGTCGACTAAAAACACGGTGAAGCGAAAGGCATAAACTAGTTTGACATCTCTAACTTAGTTCATAGCTGTCCTTTTTTCGCACTGCCTTATAGTAAAATATAGCAATAGCCTAAATTAAATTTAGTTTGTGCACAACAGAATCGACACCAATGTTTTTATTGAAATACTATCCTTTACCCACGTTCGGCAATAATTATCCATTATCCCACGGGAATATATTAAAAATGACTTTATAACGCTTGGGGATTATGTATCTTTCCATTAGTAAAAGAATTGTCGGAATCGGATTTGCTGTTCCGAAGATCTCCTTCCACATCCAAACTTACAGACTTTATACCTTTTTATAATGTAAGTATAGTTTTTTTTTTGTCTATTCGTAGTCCTATTGTAAACCGACCTTTGGTACTCCCACACGGCCGACTACCACCCCCAAAACCAATTTTAACATGGAATTTTTGTGTTATCCAGGTGTACATCCAGTATTATCAGCTCGAGACCTGAGTCAAACTGACGTGGAGCACCTGGCTGTGATGTCATGGGCCACTCAGCTACGGAACGTGCCTCCTCGACCACCCATACATGACATGTTGAGAGTAGCTCTAGACTCCACCTCTGGCAGAGTGGGGGAGACCGTGAGTACAAACAAGTACTCTATTTTTTTCGCCCAAATGGCTGCTAACAAGTGATAGATTCGTAACAATCTCTAGATTATTGTAGACTTTGTAAAGAAGAAAGAAAGAAAGAAAAAATCTTTATTTATCGCAGGGACATGACATGCATACAACATTTAAAAACATAACAAACATACATAGTATTACAAAACGGAACATAAACAAAAAGTAAATTTAAAAATATAGTTGACAGCTTGCACGTCGTGAGTGCGATAAATAGGTTACCACTCAGCATGATGCTGTGCTATGGGGAGCCCACAGCACAGCGCTGGTTTTCAGTGGTCACCCGTGAAAAGAAAAACGTACGGAAGTCAAAAACAGCATATTTAAATATTTGATTAGAAAAAATAAAACAAACAGTACCTAAACGTAAAACTACATACAAAACAAAATAAACATTACTGCCGATTTTTGTAAGCCGTACTCTACCAAAATCATAAAGCGCTGTCAATGTTAAATTGTTAAACTACTAATTCTAAGATCAAAATAACATAACACGTAACATCACGCCTGTAATCCCCGAAGAGTTAGACAGAGGTGTACCTAATAGTCTAATAGAACCCCCCTCATTTCACCAGTTATGTTTTAAGTTCTACATAATAGGGGTCGAGCCTATTGCCAACAGCCGGGCACAAATACAGAGTCCGTGGCTGCTACTGAGAAATTCCTGATGGAAAAATCCAACAACAATATCCTAAGATCAATAACATTAATATTACTAGTTTGTTTTATACCAATACTGCTTCTGCCAGCGGCTTCGCCCTCGTGAAGTTTGATTTGTGTCCCATGGTATCTTACTACCGGGATAAAAAGTATTCTATGTTTTAATCCAGGTTATAAACTATCTGTGCGCAAAATTTTATCCAATTCCGTTCGGTAGTTTTTGCGTGAAAGAGTAGCAAACATCCCTACAAACATATGGATGTTTGTAGGGATGTTTGCTACTCTTTCATGCAGTAGTGTAGTGATGCGAAAGTTTGTGAGTATGGACTCACAAACTTTCTCATCACTACATAATTATTATAAAAACAAAGTCCCCCGTCGCGTCTGTCTGTATAGATCTTTAAAACTACGCAACGGATTTTGATGTGGGTTGTTTTTAATAAATGATTCAAGAGGAATGTTTTAGTACATAATTTGCCAAGCAGGCGAAGCCGCGGGCATCAGCCAGTTTATAATATTAGTAGGAAGTAGGATCCTACTTCGCACACAATACAAAAGATAATCGAAGATTCAACTACACAGTCGTATTTGACTACCCACTTATTGCGTGTACCTAACATAACCTAAGTACATCTTAGCAAAAAAAAACTTTATTGAAGCAAAGCAGCACTCAAAGCGCATCCTATTGAGTTTAAAAATTACGTCAACGACCCTCCCCAATGAAAATAACGTTGAGTTTTAAAAAGGCAGTCTTTCAAGAATAGATGGCTAATTCATCCAGTTTTTATGAGTCGACATCAAACGGACAGGCGGAAGCCTTATGAAATTCCCCCGATGCGAGATACTGTCTATCTCAGCCGGAAGTGGCCCAGCTGATTTATCCGGCACAAGTGAAGATTACTGAGAATATTGGTACTCAAAGAAGATTCTAATCATGGAATTTATGGCGAATTAAAAAGAAGGAAAAAGTTCTTTTGAATTTAGATTATTTTCAAGGGGTTTGTGGAACGTTAAAATGTGTTGATTATTTTTTAAAGTTTATTCTTTTTTAAAACGGTTTTTTTTTAACTTTATTCTTTTCTAAAACGGTATTTAAATTGCTTGGTTGGTCGAGTGATCGCAAGCGCGACTGCTAATGAAGTCCTGGGTTTGATTCCCGGATCGGGCAAAGTGAATGCTATTGGTTTTATCCATCTAGAATTTCTCAGTAGCAACCACGGAGTTTAGATTCGTGCCCGGTTGTTGGCAATAGGCTTGCCCCCTATTACATGGAGCTTAAACATAACTGGCAGGTGTACTATTACGTATACTTCTGCCTCATCCTACAGGCATTACAGGCGTAAGGTTATGTTACGTTTTAAATTGCCTCCTCTCCTAAAAAAACTCGACTATAGTTTGGCCGCTGAGAGAATGCGTTCCTGACGTCTGTCAGTTGGTACAAAAATTTAGCGCGAAATTATAACATTTATTGATAATTGATTTAATGATATCGTTTTTAATAACATTATTTGTTAAAAGGGCAAAAGGGGTAATAATATATATAAGCATTAAGTTATCTATCATCTAAGTTATCTATCATAATAATAAGTTATCTATCATCATCATCAATATATAAGCAATAAGTTATCTATCATCACCAATAATACTAAAACTCGCGACCTGTCAGGAACGCATTCTCTCAGCGGCCGAAGTATAACAATGTGACAAACATTTGAAGGCATTGAACTACTTCTATGACTTTGAATTTTCGTCGCACAGCTGATCAAACATTCACTTCACTTCGTTCACTCGCTTCCCTTTCAGACGTACATCAAAATCGAGAGCATATCCAACGAGTTATCCATATCTGAAGTAAAAGTATCGATAGTAAACCCTCTGGAACAGGAATCAAGGTTGAAACTTGATTCGCGAGGTGCCGGTGAATTTGTGCCCGAACATGCTGGCATGCATGAAATCGTGCTCACCGTTGATGACATCAGGTATTTTAATTATGATTTTATTGCTAAGGTAGTAAAGTGCTTATTGTCTAGTACACAGTCGTGCTATTGAATCCCGAGGTGTGGCATGGCGTGCAATGCCAACGTGTGACATTAAGAGTAGCGATTATTTTGATTGTACATTTAATATTACGTATTTTTAAATTACATGTGTCCTTGCGTGTAACCTAAGAAGGACCAATTTCGCTAGTGATACTGAACTGGATTAAGGCATCTAACTCACGTTTAAAAGCTGTCATGTTCCAGGGTTTGTAACAGTATTCTGATTTAAAAGAGTGTCCATGGAGATTCTTGCCAGTTCTATACCCTAGGTCTACGCTTTGAAATGGGAAACTACGGTACTTTCACAGTTTTTATGCCTTGTGACTGGGACTGTAGCTACATTTAATTTTCGTCTTTATTTCGACAGTTCAAAAGTGCCTGTAACTGGCTTATGTACTATCGAGGACACTCCCGCCTGAACACCACTAAGCTCATTTTTGCTTGCACTCGCAACATAAAAACGCTCTCTAGCCCCGCCCCGTTGACTTTGTGTAGAAAAAATGAATGAAAAGATACCGAATCGGCCGAGCGCACTGACGACGCACGCCAAACGAGAATTATTCTTATTTTGCGCGCCAAAGTTGACGCTTTCCTAACAGGCCCAAACTTTAAGGGGGCGTGACTCGGCGCCTCCGCATGATTTAATCGAAAAAAAAAAAAAATGGTCAGGCGGAAAAGACCCCCATAGTACCTACTTGAAATAAATGCTTTGATTTTTAATGCAGTTTAGGTTTAGTGCTGATCACTTTCATTTTCGTTAGTGAAATTCGCCTTAAAACAATATGTCATACCAATAGTCACACAGATTAATCAGAAAACGTGTTCCAAAAATAAATGGTTAAATTGACTAATATAATTATTTCAGGGTTGACGGAAGATACTTCTTCCGCGTTCTCCCGAGACTTGTAACCGTCCCACCGCCAGGCATGGCGCCCTGTGCCATAGGAAGCATCGTCGAAGTACTAGTCAGTGCTACAGGTATGTGAAAAAATGATGCTGGTCAGATTCGATCACAAGCGAATTGTAGAATGTTTCAATTGTTTGATTTGATTTTTGAAAGCGTGTGCCAGGCTGTTGTAAACAAGCCCTCCAGACGCCTCCACATCGGTCTCCACCGGCGGTTTACACGCACGCACTGTTGACGCACTGTTATAAACTGCCGGTGGAGACGTGTGACAACGACTTGTGTACAACAGTCTGGAACGGGTATTAAATAAGTTTCATTGAATCTAAAGTAGTAATATAGTTTTGCCTACCCCCATAGGGACTCGTTATCGAAATAAAAAACTTTTTTGCAAAAAATAAAACCGACTTCAAAAAAGACAAAAAAGAGAAAAATAACTTTAGCTTCAGAAGTTGGTGACTTGTTTGTTTGATTTAGTTTTTTTTTTGCCACCGACTTCTGAAGCTAAAGTTATTTTTCTCTTTTTTGTGCTTTTTGAAGTCGGTTTTATTTTTTGCAAAAAAGTTTTTTATTTTTCCATTTTTAAGTGTCGAAATCTGGGTGTATTGTACACATCTGCGTACCCTCTCAGAGCATACAGGTGTGATGTTACGTCATGATGTTGTATACATCAACAATAAACATCCTTAGCTATTACAGCAATCACGGCAGATTTGCCGTCTATTTTTGAAGAGTTCCATTGTATATCTCCGAAGATCAGCATCAGATGTTCACAAAATTTAAATGGGACCACACGGGAAGCACCAGCTTTCAAATAAAAAAGAATGATCAAAATCGGTTCACCCAGTCGAAAGTTCTGAGGTAGCATACACAAAAAAAATACAGTCGAATAGAGAACCTCCTCTTTTTGTAAGTCGGTTGAAAAGATCACGATTTTTTGTATACTTAGTTTAAAAAAAGCAGCATGTGCTATGACTATGCGGTATTATTTCAGGTACCAGCACATAAGTGCCCATCACTGTACTATGTAAAGACGACTGCATTAATTAGTTACCCCTTTTATTGAATGTCTTAATGCTTGACGGATACCTAATTAATGCAGCTTAAGTACCTACATGAGTCTACAGGCCGGAATAGAGCAAACACGATAACATCGCAATGTCCTTAGGTCATGCATGTACTACCGCTCCTTACGAGCAATTGACCTTTGGACACCAAACGTTAATGCTACGTACATGGTTTGTAGACGTTACAGTGAGATGTAGATAGTAATAGTAGGTAGTAGTAGGTATAATGGAAACAGGTGTACATAATATGTAAAGCAAGACCCTTGTAGATAAAGCCCTGTTTGAAATTCCTCAAAGCTAAACTAGGCTAGATACAAGGTTTAAACAAACCCTTAACGAACCCGTCAACCAAGCATTCTGTACATCAAATTAAGTAACTTTTCATTACTCATACTCGGAAAGGGAGCGAGTTGAAAGTAGTTCTTTTCAGCCCTAGGGAGAATCGTTTTCAACTGACAGCTGTCAAATTATTGAAAAAAAATAGTCCATTTTTCTATTGAACCAATGATATTCTAACAAACAGATATGTTATACACCTACAAAACCACCAAAAAAGTGTGCCGCGGGGGAGAGCCAGCTCACATACACACAAAAATAGGTAGTGGCTGAATAGCTGGCCGGTCACAGAAAAAAAAAGCAAAATAGGCGGGAAAGCGGCCTTCCGTGGTCCGATCTTCATTTGTTGATTGAACGTTTTTATTTTTATTTTCCTTGTATTCGTAATGAAAAGCACAGTGCAGTTTACCTCCGGTTAAAGACTCATTTAGTCCCTCGAACTATTAGCGCCCTCGCTTCGCTCGGGCACCAAACCCCGTCTCGGGATTAAATTAGTTACTTTCACCCCTAAGGTAACAATGTACTATTACGCAAAAATTGCTGGGAAACGATTTTTTTTTATGTGAAAAATACGTATCTACGTTTTACGATAAGACTGGATGCGCACTAACACATTGTGCTGATGGATGTGTTATGGGTAATACCCGAAGTGCGGCTACACCTAGTTTTAGCCGGCTCAAACTAGGTGCAGCCGGCCACATGCGGTTAAACCTAGGTGTATCCTCTTATCTTCTGTTAGAACTAGGTTTAGCCTTCATCATAGAGGCTAGAACTAGGTGCAGCCACACACCGGTGGTTAAACTTAGGTGTATCCTATTCGCGGGGCCCGTTTGACCGGTTCTCCCTCGACTCGGATGCATCTGCGAGGGTAATACGAAATCTAATCAATCGGGAAACGTAAGATAAGAATCTCAATACAAAACCAATAATTATGCTTAACTGAACTAAAAACCTTGTTCTAGCCGATGATAAATAAGACACACCTAAGTTTAACACCGGTGTGCGGCTGCACCTAGTTCTAGCCACTATGATGAAGGCTAAACCTAATTCTAACCGATCATAAGAGGATACACCTAGGTTTAACCGCATATGGCCGGCTGCACCTAGTTATAACTGATGAAAATCTATTCATCAATTCAAAACACTCGCATTCACCTCTTATTATTAGGTATAATATTATGTTTAATCCCTCGACCCTTATTCCTTCCAGGAGCACCAAGGAGAGAAGATGTGGACGTCACAGCTTACTCTCCGAGCGGTCGCGCCGTTCCACTAGAGCCTCGTCATCCACCACCTTCAGCCCCTGGCACCACCGCCTCCAGCGCCACCTTCCAGCCCGATGAAGCGGGCACCTGGACTATAGCTATCACTTATAAAGGTGATCATATACAGGTGAGAGTGGATGAGACTTACATGTTTTTGTTGATTTCAATATTAGGTACTTGTTGCATATCGTGGGTTTTTGGAACCCAGGACCCAAAACCTTAGACCATATTAGTTTGGCTTGCAACAGTAGATAGCCAATCTTTATGCCGAACCAGCGCCGAACGTCGCTGACGACCTGCTTATCGGCGCTGGTTCGGCACAAAGTATACTGCCTGAGCCGACTCCCTGCGCGGACCAGTTCTAGTAAGCGCTGGCAAATCGGCACCGGTAGCCAGCTTTCTACGAGAATACACTCTTAGATTTGAACTGCAGTCTTGTTTGTATGTCATGAGCTAAGTAAGACTTCTTGATTTAGCGCCAAAACTCAATCGAGACATGATATGGGAATAATTTCCTGAGGTCCTATACCATTTCAGGGTGGCCCCTTCACCTGCGAAGTCTTCGATCCCCACGGAGTTCGGTTGAGCCCTGGAGCTCTCGAAGGAGCAGAACCCCTCAAGCCTCACTCCTTCGAGCTCGACACCAGTGGCTGCGGAGTCAAGGGTGATCTACAGCTGGACATTGTTCACGACAAGCGCAGTGTGATGTGCGCTCTCGAGAAACTGTCAGCTACCAAGTATCGCGCTACCTTCATGCCTAAGGCACCTGGAAAACATAGGGTAAGATTTCCTCACGAAAAACATGAATGATCATTGTCACATATACTAGGCGACACCAAAATGAATGCGCCTAGTGTTAGAGTTAAATTACAAATCTTTCAACCCTCATCGTGTAACCGGTATACATACATATCTGTCTGGAGATATCTCAAATAGTTTATCTACACCCATGCTATAAATCCTCTATAAAAGTATCTGAAACAGTTAGCTTATGGCCAACATTAAAACAGCCAGTGTCATGATAACCATTAAGTATAACACCCAAACGGGTTGTACTGAATTTCATTATGCAACGCGATTTAAAAAAGAACATTGCCTAGCACGTGCGATTCACTACCACAGCGCCGTAATAAAAAAAAACTTATAGGTTAATTCGAATTCACGTCGTATCCCGCCATTTTTGTTCGATATTAGTATTGCATTATGTACTTGGTTGTTTACAAAAATTAGTGATACAAGCTTTGTGCATTTTAATAATTGTACTTACAATCAAAATTAAAATAATTATATTATTACCTATACATGGTTTGTTTTTCCCGCTCGTTCTTCTCCATAGAGATCTACGCTAGGGAATGAGCAACTACAGTACTTTCACAGTTTTTATGTCTTGTGACTGGGACTGTAACTACATTTTATTTTCATCTTTGTTTCGACAATTCAAAAGTGCCTGTAACTGGCTTACTTGAAATAAATGCTTTGATTTTGATTTAGTATTGTATACTCAGCAATTAAACTTTCCATGAATTTAGGTACATAGACTTCTTACAACACTACAACACCCTATGGTTTCAGAACCTTTTATATGGAGGATTCATATCATGGATGTAGATAAAGTCTTGTATGCAACTGTACATAATTAGGTATTAAAACACTCATGTGATACTATTATCACACTCGGCTTCGCCTCGTGTGATAAACCCACATTCGTGTTTTAATACCCCTCATTATACAACAGTTGCATAAATAACTATTATATTTGTAACCACTAAGGTGACTATTTGGGAGAGACGTATCTTCAGTCGCTAGTGTGGAAAGTCCACTAAGGGCCAAAAACATATGACTTGATGGCCTATCTACATCTTTACAATTTGAGCGAACTGAAGCTAGGACTACAAACCGCTCATTACTCGGGTTTGCTATTCTTTTGTCTTGTATTTCCAGCTGTACATCTACTTCAACGGCTACGATGTGCACGGCTCGCCGCACATGTTCCGCGTCGGCTCCCGGTCTAAGAAGCCCCGCGACAGCTCCAGCCCGTCCCCGGCTTACGCCAGGATATCTAGTCCAGGTACCATGTAGTACACATAAGCATAATCTGCGTATTAATGTTCCCATTTCTATTCTGGCCTCTTTATGAGGAGCGGTGAGCCATAAATCCAGAATAACTCTCATCTCTTTGAAGTTTTGATTCTAGGATATGGTTTCCTGTGGAAATAAAATAAATTTATTAAAATTTCTAGTTTATAAAAAAGTGTTACAATAGAAGATATTATCCCACCAAAAACATTTTCATGGAAAATTGTTGCCAAGACGAGACCATATAGACTCGCACTGTCAAAAAGTTATCAGATCTCATGTAGAGCCAAGCTTTTAACTCTACACGCCCTAACTTCACAAACTCTATACCTTATAGTCAAAATATGTGACTTGGCCCTTTCGTTACTAAGAACTTGATGAAATTGTATAACAGAAAAGTGAATAAATTTATCACCTTACGCCCATGTGAATGTTCTCATTTCCTTTTGTTACAGTAACTCGTATAAGATCAGAGAGTCCAATGAACCAATACAATCTATACGAATCAAACGCTAAGCACAACACAAGCTCAGTGGACCGTCGCGAGGAGAGACGTGACTCCACCGATTATTACAAACCCTCCTACGGCGCCGAGCCCAAGGAGAAAAATTACGACGTGACCGACTCCGCATACTCGACATCAAAAGCGACGAAAAAGGAAACGTACACAAGATACGGCTCCGAGAGTCCGCGGAACAGGACAGCAAGTCCGATAACAACAAAACATTTGGGGAACGGCTCCCGGCTCGACGTCAATAGGTCTGCCAGCCCGTATCGGGCTAGCTCGCCGTACCGCGCGACGAGTCCGGTCGGCCGGACGACGAGCCCTCTCGCCAGAAAAGACAGCCCTTTGAACAGAACTGCTAGCCCAATTAACAGGTGCGTTGTATTCATTCACACGGAACAATGGACTTTAATACCTCACCATGTTTCACGTATGCTAATTAATTAATTTATATTTAAAGCTCGCACGAAGCTGGCTGGTATTTACAGCGCAAATCAATTTTCATATACATAGTTTTCAGCGCCGTATTGCGGTATTGCTATAAATAAAATTCCATTGTGTTAACACATAGTGGCTGTATTAGTACATCTGAACAGCGTTGGTTGAACACGATTCAGTAAACAATTCGTTCTCTGAAATACCTCATTGATCAGCCATAACATGATTTGCTTAATTCAATTTGGTTTTTTTGTTGCTTGATTCATGAAAAAGTGAAGCTACAAACTAGTGAAATTCATTGTGAAATATCTCATAAACATATCAAATGTATTTTATTTATTGCCAATCTGAAAACGGTAATCCCTGAATATGGAAGATAAAACAAAGTCGTATATGCGCACAGTAAGGATAACTTTCAACCAAATCTATCAAGAAAGAGATTTTGATTGCTGGAATATATATATTTAGAAATATCATTATTTATCACTTACGTAAAGCCGCGGCGCAACATTATCTGCATGAGGATAATTATAGATTTTATTGGTATTCAACTAAAATTCAAATAACATATATTTGAACAGTGTGGGTTCAAATAAGCGGTTAGCGCAACCACAAATATTTAACTAAATCGGATTTAATTCGATATGCCACTCCAAACATTAATTTGCTAAAACATTTCATAGCGAATGAAGTGTTTTCACACTGTTCGTTATGTGAGTACATGGGACTTAAAAATAACTGATCAAATCAGGGTGTACCACCGATACAGTGACGCCGATACATTTTCAAAAGAAAATGCCTTGCGCGCCTCTGGCCCGATCGCTGATTGTTCGCCGCTTTTTGCCAACCAGCCCGCGAAAATCAAATTTTCTTACGTTTTTTGTAATTAGCAGGTCAGCGCTAGGTTGTATGTTGATTAAAATATTATTCGCGGCTGTAAGACGTATGTAGTTACAGAATTATAATCATCAAAATAATCAATACAACCCTCCAAGTTCATAAAGGTGGTAAACTGACTTTTTTTAAAGTCTTTCTTGCACCTATTAACTTGGAGGGTTGTATTGATAATGAATATGCAACCTAGCACTGGGCTGAAAATTGCAAAAAAACGTAAGGAAATTTGAATTTCGCAACTGTCCATATTTGTACACCACTGCCTAACCCATCTAAAAATACAGACGTGTTGTTATGTTATTTTCAGAGTGAGCAGTCCAACAGATCGGTACAGTCCTGTGACGACCACGAAGCGTGTGGTCGAAAAGCGGTCCAACTACAAGATGTACAGCTCATACAGTGGGTCGCAAGAGAACTTGGACCAAGCCAGCCCTCTCTCCTCTCTAGAGGGAGACCGCGCGAGGAGGCTCGGCAGCCCCAGTAAGATACACGACTTCATTTACATAAAATTAGCGTTTACACTAACTTTAGTACGAGTACGTGTACGTTATAAACTAAACTAGACTAAATGTTTCTTATAATTTAACAGTTTGGAATAAGCTCTTTGTTTATGCAAATGGCCTTATTAATAACTGCTACGTAATTAAGCTTGTTGGCGTAGTGGTTGCAAGTGCTACTGCTAAGCTAAAGTTCGATTCCCAGGTTCTCAATAGCAACCCGGTTAAGAGGAAACCCCTGCCTAGTCCTTTGGGAACATACAGGCGTAATGTTATTAAAGTTTAATTAGAATGCGAGAGCTTTCATTTTGTAAAGGAAGCTCAGCACTACCCCCGTATGAGATAACGTACGCCTTATAAATCAGCGACCCGGAATTCGTATATAACAGCTGACCAATAGAATAAAATAGCCACGGTATGCAAATTCAGTCACCATCATCTGCCTAGCCTTTTCCCAACTATGTTGGGGTCGACTTCCAGTCTAACCGGATGCAGCTGAATACCAGTATTTTACATGGAGCGACTGCCTATCTGACCACCACAACCCAGTTAGTAGCGGGTAATACGATACCCCATAGTAAAACTGGTTGTCAGACTTTTTAGGCCACTGACGACTGTCAAAGATCTACAAATGACAGCCGGGACCAACGGCTTAGCGTGCTTTCATGGCTTTCTGAGGCACGGTTTATCCATCCACAGACCAACCTAGGCAAGCACAGCTTAACCTAAAGATCGACCCGAGCGGCTGTTATTATTTAGCCACGAGCTCCTTTGCAAGTGCAAATTCAGTACTGTACCTAAATAATCTTTATAACCTCTTTTAACTTTTTGGATAGGTATTAACCTAGTTTCTGGACGGATTTCTAAACACATGTTGACTTCTGGAATTTGCTAACAGATTAGAAAGCTTCATGATTCTTTTGGCGCTCGGCTTTAAACAGAACTATCGCTGTCATGTTGTTTTTTCTATTCAATTTCCGGCGACAGTTTCAAAAATGTTTACCAGTAGCGCCCTCTTGACAACGTTAATCAAGGGCATCAAGAACTATGCACCACTGTAATGACAGACAATCAAATCATTTGACATGAGTTTGACAATCTATCAGCTGATTTCGGACCTTACAAAAACCGGAATATTTTACCAAGCTTTTCTTCCTAGGCACAGGTGATCCTGGCGGGAAATCCTATCACCCTCGCAGAGACTGGGATAGCGTAGAAAAAACAAGACAAATGATGAGCGCTAACAGGTGAGATATTGATAATATTCCACACAAAGGAAATAATGGACCGTGATTAATGATAGTGGAGTCGATATTCTTGCGCAGTATTACGCGGTAAGGGAATAAGTACCTTAGATAGACTTCTAATTAGAATAATATTGTGTTGTGGTAAACGGAAACAAATGGTTGGTAATGCATGGGAAGTTTTTGCGTCACTTTTTCCTTCAAGTTTCGACTTTGAAGGATGTCTTTTCTATCTTTTGACTTTCTGTAAGGTGCTGATTCATATCCTTAAGAGATATTTCAGTTTTATTTTACCTTTTCTAGAAATTCGAATCATAACTGGATAAGAATGCTCAGTCGTCTAGAGCAGTGGGCCTTAACTTTTAATTAAAATTCTTTAAAAATTCTCACAGAAAAATTCAAATAGTCAGTTTATATCCGTTGTGATAAACCCACATCCAAGTCTCTTGTATTTTTATTTATGCTATACGAGCTTATGCCCACGGCTTAGCCCGGGTATAGTTGGATAATTGTCCCTCAGGAACATTATAGTACCGGGATAAAAAATATATTTTGTGTTAATCCAGGTTATAAACTATCTGTGTGCTAAATTTCATCCAAATCTGTTAAGCTGTTTGGGCGTGAAGAAGTAATAATAATAATGTATTATCAGAAAGACACATTTAAAAGTTTTACAAAAACTATTTAAAAATAAATGAGCATTTCCAACAAAAGTGAATCGGTGGTGCCTGTACTAATGATTAAAATCATTGTATCACAGACACCAGCGCCTTCCAGAAAAGGTTACATAAAAAGAAAAAAGAAAAATGGCACGTAAAGTAACAAACATACACACACATACAAACTTTCGCTTTTATAATATTAGTGTGCAGACTGTTCCTAACCAACATACGTAATAGTACATAATAACCATTTCTGTGTAAAGCCTCGAGTCGCCCAAAAGCCCAACGGAGCGCCTGCCGGGGCAGAGCACCCTGGAACGAGAGACGAAACGCAACACACAGCTGAACAAGTTCACGGACTACTCGCGGGACTCCTTCAACAGGCAGCTGGACATGTTGGCTGATGATCGGGACTCTGACACGTATACTAGTCGGGTAAGTACCGGTTTGTTACATTGACGAAGAAAAGGAGATACTGGTTTTTGTTAGGCCGCGTTCCCACTTTGTCGTGACGACAGACAATCGTGTAGTTTTAAGTGTCGTGGCTTGTATTTAAATGGAGGTGTTCACATACAGGGTGTAAAAGACCTCATCACGAAGCCGTCAACCAAGCATTCTGTACATCAAACTAAGTAACTTTACGCAAAAATTATTGCTGGGAAACTACTTTTGTTTTTGGGGTGGTAAATCATGTTTTGTTGTAGACCTCAATGTAAAGCACTCGAAACATTGTGCTGATGGATGGATTGAATAGTACGTGGGTCGTGGGGGTGTTTAAAGTTTAAAATTTTACACTAAAAACTCGTATTTAAAAAAAAAACTTTTGATAAAGTTGGAACTTTGACCCCCAATATCTCTCCGTAACTATAAGGTTCCCAGTTTAGGTGTAGAACAAAAAATGATTGCAATGACGAGGAGAACAAGTGCCTTACGGCTTCGTTGAGAAATGTTTTACACCCTGTAGAACGACGTGATTACTGTCGTCCACGACTATTGCCAACTAAAAACCAACGATAAATTAATCGTCACGACATAGTGGGAAAGGGCCTATAGTGGTAATTAAGAATCTGAATCTTGATTATCTGGTGATCTTTTACAAACGATATATCAAAGATGATGTGCGAATTAAATTAAAGATAAAGACTAAACATAACATCACGCCTATAATCCCAGAAGGGTTAGGCAGTGCTGTACCTATAAGTAACACCCACATTTCGCTAATTAAGTCCCATGTAATAAGGGGCGACCCTATTGCCATCAATAAGGCACACATTTCTGAGAAATTCCTGATGGAAAACCCAATAACACTTTGTCCCGGTAATCGAACCCAGGACCTATTGCTTAGCAGTCGCGTTAGCCACTTGACAAACGAGGCAGTCGCAGGCAGATAAAGACATGTTTGCCATAATAGTAAAATGACTTGTTCAAATTAAAGGTGAACGCACACCTAGCCGCACCGCAGTCGCCGTAGTCCTTTTCTTCGTATAAAGTTCTATGCAATCTGTGTCTGTGTGCAATCTGTGTCTATGTCTGTGTGCGAGATTGCATAGAAAAAAAATAATGCAGCGACTGCGGCGACTGCGGTGCGGCTAGGTGTGCGTTCACCTTAAACATTCAAAATCTTCAAGTTCTTACTTTACCTTTGTTATAACTCCACTGGATATAGATAAACGAAGGTGTATTGTTTTAGAATCGAACGGTAAGGATAAAACAGAATACAAATGATGTGCAGCTTTTTGTTTTCCGAAAGCATAACACACAAAAGATCACGTCTCCTGTAATTCTCGAAGGGTTTGGCAGAGGCAAACCAATATTAGGTACACCACGTTTTGCCAGTTATATTTAAGTCCCATGTATAGAGGGCGAGTTTATTGTCAACAACCGGGCAGAAATCATGACTCCAACAGTAAATCCTGCTTTTCCGAAAGAAAATTAAGTAAATGAGAGAGTAATAAAGTATCGCGAGCCTGTGGACGGTGGGCTATGGGCTAGCTCGCCGTCCGTCCGTCTCATGACGACAGGCCGTATAGACGGCGCGTTCGTGTTCCACGCGCGCCTCAAAGAGAGTCAGCAAAAGGAAGGGGTCCGTAAGGACCGATGCCTGCCGGGGCTGCGGGACTGTTCGAAAGAGATACCGTGGCCCCGGAACACAAAGGGCGATGAAGGAACATGGATGGGTTTTAGTCAGTAAAAGTCTGACACTCCCACCTGCTCCGCCCAGAGCGGGAGCAGTCATTTGATGATTTCCCATACGAAAAAAAAGAAAAGAGTGATAAAGTATGAAACATGACCACCTAAACTCAAATACACATAGTCCCTCACAACAAATCCTCGCACATAAACCGTAGAATAGTCTCAAAGTAAGAGCGAGAAGTGTACCCTGTACAGCTGGCGTCGAGTTTAAAATTAAGTTTGTATTCACTGGCACGACACAGTACAGTTCATATGGAATCACAACGTGTGGGATGCCACAACTAGGGGCGCTACACACCGCCTCTACTCGCTCACGGCGCATTCGGATGAACCTCACGTTTCTATGTAACATACAAACAATACCCTACCACAGACATAATATAATGTAGATCTATGTACGTATTCCCGCTATACAGGGTTAGTTTTCTAGATATCAAACCAAAAGTGCGTTTTAAATATTGTTGTCAAAAATATAAAATAAAACTATAGTGGGTGCGCGAGCTGCGCGCAGCTCGCGGGTTTCGTGTTTTTGAGAAGTATTCCGTACCCTTATAAAATTTTGAGAATCCATAGGAATCCTTAAATGAATTGTAAAATCCGTTAGAATTACCCCTAAATCAGTACGAAAACCCTTAAGAAACCCTAAAACATTACCCTTAAGTTTGATTGTCGTCGCCCGTGAGTTACGCTTCACCCACTCTACCTTCGTTACGTTACGGAGGTCCTACCACCACCGGACAGGTTTCGACGCCTTCTATAATATATGTTCAAACACCTAATTTCTATCTCTAACCGTTATGAAGTTACAGCCCTTTCAATTTTAGGGGAGGTTGGGGAGGGCAGGGTATACAAATTTCAACGCCCCTCAATAATAAAATACAGTTAAAATCAAAAAGCCGCTACGTGTCCTAGTTTCCGAGATACGATGGGAGGAGGGGTGAAGAGGGGGAGAGTGGGGAGTTTTGAATAATAATTTCGACTAACGCATTGCCCCTTTGTATGAATCTGAAAAAAAAAATGTTCCAAGTCACTTAACTTCTGAGATCCGCCCAAAAGGGGGCAGAAGAGGGGCCAGGGGGACAACTTTGAAAAATGGTTTTTACTTTTCCAAGCCTCTATGCGAATCTGAAAAAAAAATGTTCCAAGTCTCTTGGTTTCCGAGATATGAAAGGGAGGGGGGGGAGGAAGGGGGCGAAAAGGGAAAGTTTGGCACTTTTTCCATACTCGCGAGAGTTACTTGTTTGCGAATCTGTCAAAATACACCCCCCTCCCCATCCACCATCTGGGAGAACAATTATGTCAGTAAGTGAGTCAGTCAGTCAGTGGTAATCGAGCTTTATAAAGAGTGTAAAACACCTCATAACGAAGCCGAAAGGCACTTGTTCTCCTCGTGATTGCGATGATTTTTTTTGTTCTACACCATACCTGGGAACCTTCCAGTTACGGAGATATTGGGGGTCAAAGTTCCAACTTTTTGACAAGTTTTTTTTAAGTACAAGTTTTTAATCTAAGATTTTTAACTTTAAACACCTCCACGATCCCCGTACTATTTAATCCATCTATCAGCACAATGTTTTGAGTGCTATCACAAAATATGATTTTTCACCCAAAAAAAAAGTCGTTTCCCAGCAATTATTTTTGCGTAAAGTTACTTAGTTTGATGTACAGAATGCTTGGTTGACAGCTTCGTGATGAGGTCTTTTACACCCTGTATATATATATTTAAAAAAAACCTAAATCATAACCTAGTGGGAATTAATGCACTTGTGTGCGTGCATGCACCGCCAAATTTATGTGTGTGCTAACTGCTATCTATCTAGGTTGTTGAACTGGATTGTGCTGTTGCAATATCCACACATTCGCTTTTTAGTGGTGGACAGGAAAAAAATTCATTTTTTTATTTTTTTTTATTGAGTATGTTGAAAATATTATCAATTCTAAACCAACACCAACCAACCAAAATTTGAAAACTAACCCTGTATAGTCCCTGACTAGCTTACAGTTATTTGGTCTCTGTTTTTCCATTGCTGTCAGAATCCAAGTGATCTTTATTTTCATTGCCATAAGTCTGCTGTTGGCTTACTCCCAGTGAAAAGTCTGTCAAATATAGCGTGTTTTTCTTTTCTGTCAAACACGTCGTGTTTTTTTTAGTTTCTTTTGATTTATATTCCAGTAAAGCCCAATACTGTTGACTAATGTCGACCAGGGTTATTTCTAACTAGCTGACGTCCCGCGGCTTCACCCGTGTAGTTCCCGTTCCCGTGAGAGTACGGGAATAAAATATAGCCTATAGCACTCACGATTATTGTAGCTTTCTACCAGTGAAACAATTTTTAAAATTGGTTCATTACTTCCGGAGATTACCCCCTACATACAAACTTACAAACATACAAACTTACAAACAAATGTTACCTCTTTATAATATTAGTATAGATTTAGAGCTAACCTGACATTAATATGGCTATGGATAACTCTGGGTTAAAAAAATATACAAATGTATTATTATGCTGGGTGAACTATAAAAAGACTGTGGTTATCAAAATAAGATTTTTTATGTAAACATTTTATTGATAATTTCTCCACCGTCTTGAAAATCAGTTTTGCAACTGCCTCTGTAGTTCTACTCTTTAGTGAAAGCAGTCAATAAAGCATGTGGTTTGCATAGCAGCAGCCTTACAATCTAAAGCTGCGGTTATAACGCCCGTCTGCAAATTACAACCTTACAAGTACACCCCGTCTAAACTCTGCAATAAAGTCGGTTTGCAGGCACCCTTACAAGCGAGAACTTGTTCGAACTGACCCTTACATAGTACTATGTAAGTTTACGAACAAGTCTGAACTATGTTAAGAGCGTGCGTGACTCCCGCGCTTATGGAACGTTATGGCATCACTTTGGTTGCCAGTCCGCTACAATGGGATAACTTCCCGTCATTAAGATTGCGACTACTGACTTGGTCGTCAGTTTTAGGTACAAGGTACTTACTTTAAGTGTACTCTGTAACATTAGTTATAATCCGTAACATAATCCTTTGAAGAGGTATTTAAATAGTAGGTATAAGTAAGAAACACTATTCAACAATATGCAAAATGCATGCAATACAAAACACTTTTTATTTATGAAAAATGCCTTGTATTGGCGCACAAAAACATTGTGGTACACTAGTTTAAGTTTCTAGTACATCACTTATTTTACAATTTACTGTTTTATGTAGCATGTTTGCATGCTGAAAGGGAACGCACTGTCAAAACACACCGTCCTCGATAACGCCGGTATTGACGTCAAAGTTCATTGTGTCAAAAAAACACTTTTATTTGAAAAGTGCTTAAAGTTTCACTAAAATTTTATTATAATATTGTTATTGCATTTTTTTCTTCTTTTGACAGTTGGTAAAATTATTTTGTTATGGCCAAAAAAATTAGATGTAAACAAGGCAGATTGTAGATAATGACGTCACATCATGGCCACGGACGTTTGAACTGTCGTAGAAAATTGCAGGTGTATCATATTATTTTTGTGCGACAAGCAGTAGTTGAACTTAACTTTTAATACTTTTCTTGGATATAGTACTGTATTTTATTGATTTATGTGAATAAAAAAATACGTGCATATTCCCTATTGTTTTAAACTTATAATAAGTCCTAACTTACAACTTAGCACAGACGGTTTTTCATAAACCGGGCATTTTGCACTTAGTATTAAAACAGTAGGGCTATTATGTATCTTTTTGATCTCCAGTGACTATCAAGCTTCGGTTGTACACCGAACTTTGATGACAACCGAGAATGTCAAAATATTGGTATTACGTATTACACAGAATGGACATCACTTTACCGTGATTAACAGCCCGGGTACGGTGTAACGTCTTTTACGAAAGCCACTTCAAACTCAGTTGTCATTAATTTGATGTCCACTATGCTTACATAATCGCAATATTATAAGAATCGATAAGAAAGCGTCTGTCAAAATGAGTTACGGTGACTATCAGCCACGATCGGCACCGATGACGTCATATTTGATCGCGACTGGTCATACATAATACGAAACTTACCTTTTGACAGTTATTTGATGGAACTCTGAGCCCAGTTACTATCATTTCGAGCTGTCAACAGAGATACGTAATAGCCCTGCAGGACACCATGCTCACGTACAATACTAACAAGAGACGGAATGATATACTTAGTATGCATTTCTAATACAACCTCCAAACATGTCTTTGTGGAAAGATTCTTTACATTTTTAGGCCCATTTCTGTACAATAAAATAAATAGAAAACTAAGTATTTATAAGTTAAACTATCTTAGCTGTAAAAAGTCTATTATAACTTTTTTACAACCCATCACTTATGCACAGACAGAAGATCGACTTGTTGTCTGCAAGTAAATTGCTGACACATTGTTTGTTTATCTTTTATGTAATTTTAGTAATTTACTTTTCTTTCACTGTTGATTTATTTATTTTAAGTAGGTATTTAAGCACCTTTCAGCCTGAAACACAGGTTTTACCTAGTTCAGGCAATAAGCAACAGTGCTCTATTTTATTTAATAAGATTCTTAATTGTAAATGTGCCCCTTTTTATAAATAAACGATTTTATTATTATTAAAAAAAAATATATACAAATCGGGTTTGCTACGAGAATTTCTTTATGACAAATCCAACAGATCTTTATCAAACCCAGGGATCAAACTCCCTTACTCGCTTTCACGTACGAAACAGTACAGATAAACATACTTACATAAAGACTTTGAAACCCGTGCACCGTGTGATGAAAGGCGAGCATACGTGTTCCCAATTTCCCTGAGTTCGCCAACATCACTGGTATTTAACCCCATATAGAAGAGAACCCATTGAAAATCCTTCCTGCTACCTGCGCCTTTTGACATTGAAGGACAATCAGGAACTCCATACTACTAAGAAACCGCTCGATTTTCAAATAAACCTACGATGCATGATATTTCCATTCCAAATGAGACTCAGATAACACAACCTCTCGTCTGTGCTTACGGAACTCTTGTTCTACAAAACCTTATAAGACTAGATTTCTCCTAGGTAACATTCCAGCAGCTACTACAAGAAATAAGAATGCTCTTACCTTCGTAAGTACAGCACTGTAGAATATTCATGCTCTCATATAACTTGTAACAAAATAAAAATAGAAGTCTAGAACATAATATAACGTTGAAAACTTCCGTAGCACCTTTCGCAATGTACATTCCGTTTATAAAGGCATTTGATAGTGATTTCTTCGTATTGCAAGCTACAAGCTGGCATGCCTCTCCAACCTTTTGCGTACTCCTCGGAGAAGTTGTCAGGGCAATATTGCGCAAATTGTACACGTAAATATGAGTGGGTCTCGTTAGCGGCTTCTGTGTTGCAGTTTCTAGATATAATAATATTTTCTGTGACATTTTCGCGTGTTTTAAAACAAAAGAACAATTAGGAATCTGTATTCACAGAAGCATCCTTTATGATACATCGAGCTTTTAGCGAAGTCTAGTAGTGGTGTCTATTATATATTACGGATATGACTAAGATAAGTCGGGCTAAATGTTATTGGGTTTCCTATTTCTATAATTTCGATGTTTGATGATAATGGACTCGCCCTTATAAATAGGATTTAAACTGGCAAAATGTGAAAGAAAGTAATAAAGGTTGCCTCTGAACCCGTAAAAAATAGAGGCCTTAATTCGTAGCCAAGTTCAGGGTCAACTCAATTTAGATTGACATCGACACGCTAAAAAGAAGAACTACGCTGACTGTTTATCTGTATGTGCATGCTATGACCTGTTCTCATCACGCTCCAGCTTAATAATGTTCTCAGGTATATTAAATGGTTTCCTTTTGTTGCAGCAAGAGTTCAGTAAGCGCGAGGTACGTGAGAGTACGTACGTGGTCCGCGACTCTTCGTACAGCAGTGTGGAAGAGAAGCAGCAACAGCAGCAGTCTTTTTTATCCAGTAGGCCCCCCCGCGACCCTGCCGGGGGGGCCCGCACTGAAACGGACGCCGCACACGCACGTTTCAGGTACATATTGCTTTTTTTTAAGCGTCGAGCATGCACTAGGAAATCTCCTGCATCGTGGTTGCGTTGACAAACATTTAAAGTCACATACACAAACAGCTAGACACGGAACAACTAGGCCATACAAATACAGGGTGTAAGCAACCTCATCACGAAGCCGTCAACCAAGCATTCTGTACATCAAACTAAGTAACTTTTAGTCCAGTCAAATTAGCTCAAAAAATAGGGGTTAGGTTACAATAATTCGCATAGAGCTAAAAATTGGTACGAATGTTGGGAACATCATTACAAATGAAATGTCAAAAGTCCCTATCAATCCGACCTTTGCAAAAATAAATATTCAAGGTCAAAGGTCGTGCAAATGGGTTTTTTGCATTTTTCAGCCGAACGGTAAGTTTTATCATAAAAATATGTTTCATAAAATTGTAAATCGTGCAATTATCTATAAAAACTGATTTATTATTTTTTCTTAAAAATCACCATTTCTGAGATATAGCTGTTCAAAAAGATTAATAAGTCGTGTTCTTCATAAAAATCAAATGTTTCCACGGCACCGCTGAAGTGGTGTACCTGGTGAGTTTTTTTTAACGTGGTGAGCCTATTCCACGATCTATTGAGGTCATGTTTAATAAAAAATATTGTATTGAATTAAAAATTGAACTATTGGGAATTGCGGTGAAAGTTATGAGTAAAGAGCTTATGCCCGCGGCTTAGCCCGTGTGGAGGTCGATAATTGTCCCACGGGATCATACTACGGGGATGAAATATACTATGTGTTAATCCGGTCATAAGCTATCTGTGTGCTAAATTTGATCCAAATCCGTTTAGTCGTTTTTGCGTAAAAGAGTAACAAACATACACAGTTACACAGATACAAACCTTCGCCTTTATACTATCAGTGTGAAGTGTGATTGTAGAAAATGATTCGTCTGAATGAAAAATAAATATTGAGTGCAATATCAATCAGCTTGTATTCCCATAACCTCATCTTCTGCTTGGAAAAGCAACGAGGCTTGTGTCGTGGACACCAGCCCGCGTAGCATGACCACCGTAGAAACGAAAGAGAATCGACAAATCTTTTGTTCATCTGCCATTTTGTCGATTCAAAATTGACAATGCATTGAAAACGCACGATTATGGAGTTTTTCCGGTGCGGGTGTCACCAGCAAAACTCCGTAATACAATTTTTTGCAATTTCATTAAGGGGTGTCATGCTAAATGCAGCTGCAACAAAGTTGGGTTGTTTAGTTTATTAGCATGTGCCGGTTGTTAGGAACAGTTGTGCTCCAATGTTGAATCGCCTTTAGAAAAGTATTCTTACGATATCAGCGAGGAGAATGAATCGATCATCAGGAGGATGTATCGGTCATAGAACAATTTACTTGTACTTAGCAGGAAGAAAATGAAGGAAAGAAGAAGACATTGCATTTGAAGTTCCATTAGATAATTTTATCAATCAGACGAATGATTTTCTATAGTTACGTGCTCATAGTTTACACTGTTTTCATCTTTTCCAATTGTACCATTTTTTATTTGATACAATATCTTTATGATTCCGTTTCCAAAAGGTATCCAATGGGACCCTATTACTAAGCCTCTGCTGTCCATCCGGCCGCTGTCTGTCAGCGGGGTGTATCTCATGATCGTGCTGTAACAACTATGCTGGGGTCGGCTTCCAGTCTAACCGGATGCAGCTGAATAACAATATTTTACATGGAGCGACTGCCTATCTGACTTCCACAGCCCAGTTACTACTGGGTAATACGACACCCCTTGTTAAGACTGGTTGTCAGTCTTTTTGGGCCATTGACTACCTGTAACCACTGTCAAAGATCTACAAATGACAGCCGGGACCAACTGCTTAACGTGCTTTCCAAGGCGCGTAGGAAACTCAATATGTAATGGGTGGTCACCCATCCGCAGACAAACCTAGGCAAGCACGGCTTAACCTAAAGATTGACCCGAGTGGCTGTTATTATTTAGCTACGAGCTCCTCGTCCTATAACAACAATAAATAAATTAAAAATTAAAGGCTCACCTACTGCGATGATACGGAACCCTTCATGCGCGAGTCCAATTCTAACTTGGCCGGTTTTTTAACGAAACAGGGCCACAATAATTATAGATCGTGGAATACGCTTACCGGGGTAACCACGTTTAAAAAAAGACACGCGAGGTACACTACTTCACCGGTGGCGTGGGAACGTTATACGTAGATTATTGTCAAAAACACAACTTTTCATCGTTTTGAACAGCTATATCTCAGAAATGGTGATTCTTAGGAAAAAATAATAAATCAGTTTTTGTAGATAATTGCACGATCTATAATTTTGTCAAACATATTTTTATGATAAAACTTACCGTTTGGCTGAAAAATGCAAAAAACCCATTTACACGACCTTTGACCTTGAATATTTATTTTTGCAAAGGTCGGATCGATGGGGACTTTTGACATTTCATTTGTAATGGTGTTCCCAACATTCGTACCAATTTTTACCTCTATGTGAATTATTGTAACCTTGCATGTCTAATTTGACTGGGCTATTTACGCAAAAATTATTGCTGGGAAACGACTTTTTTTTTGGGGGGGAAAAATCATGTTTTGTGGTAAAACTCAATGTAACGCACTCAAAACATTATGCTGATGGATGGATCGAATAGTACGGGGGTCGTGGAGGTGTTTAAAGTAAAAATCTTACATTAAAAACTTGACAACCAGTTGGAACTTTGACCCCCAATATCTCTGTAACTAGAAGGTTCCCACTTATGGTGTAGAACAAAAAAATGATCGCAATGACGTGAAGAACAAGTGCTTTTCGGCTTCTTTAAGAGTGTTTTACACACTTTATATGATCCCGCGACACGCAGCGTAGCATCCAATCGCTCTGTGCCAACAGTGCCGTCAACCCATTGCTGAGTTACACAGACCTTTTCCCATGTTCGCCATATTTCTAGCATCATTGCTTATCAAATACCTATATTTGCCTATCTCTCACTGACCGTTCAATAAGACTGAACCTTACTAAATAGTCAAGAGTGATGTGCAGAAGTTAATAATAATGACGTATGGCATTGAGCTTTCGTCACACGGGTATGAGACACCGTGAAAGCTCTCTAAAGATATTTTTGTTTAAAACAATGCGTAAAAAAAGAAAAATGGTGTAATTTCAAGAAGAGACTTTATTAAAATCATTTTAATACGATCAAATAAAAAATCTACCGCAATTGCACTTGAAAATAGCATCCCATTATACATATCTTGCCGTGTGGTATACGGCAGAGTAGAATAGAACCAACCCATTACACTCACGGGTGTCGTATAAGGCGACTAATGTCTGAGGCAGAACACCTTGCGCCTCCGTAGACCAGAGAATGGGCAGCAGCGTTTTCTGTTAGTCTTTCATCACTGCGATCTCCAATCCGCCTGCCAAGCGTGGAGATTACGACAAATTCCTCCCATAATGGGAGAGGTTTATGTCCAGCAGTGGACGTTATGGGCTGTTGTAGTAGTAGTAATAGTATACATATCTTGTAGGAATGCACTATTTATTTCGTAAGCCAAGATAAATTATCACAATGAGGGACTGCCCTGAACAAGTCTTCATATTTTCACAATATATAAAGCTGTTAAACACAGCAGACAGTTCCAGTATCGTATAAATTCACTTCGCAGACTATTTTTCTTCATAATAAATTTAATTTTATGCAACAAAGAAGTTTTTTTACTCCAACATTGTAGAACTTCGCTTATTTCGCTCATTTCATCGTCACCTGCAATTGTGTATTGTATACAAGTTTTTGTTTAATTAGGAAAGAGTCGTGCTATAAAAGTTCAGCAGTATTTACTTTGTAACTCGTTGTAAACTATGCTTTTTTGTTTGCAGACCTATTCAAAGGGATAATAATAGAGGTGCCAAAGGAATAGTTGTAAAACCATCGTACAAAGGAACCGTAGGACAACCAGTCGAATTCATAGGTAAGCTCACATTACATCTTTGGCAATATTTGTAAAAGACCCTTTTTCCACCAATGACCTTTGCCACGATAAAACTCACTATGATAGTTTTTAAGAAGACTAAATTTGCAACAAAATGAAAGCAATTTGGTTATGTTAAACCATAAAGCTTCTACGGTACAGCTGTTCAAAGTTTTCAAAATATCCAAGAAATATGAAATTTTTGACGTTTCTTAAGTTTTCGTCAATGTGGTCAAAAATCTGAACTACCTTATTTAATGCAAGGCAAAATGTACCAATTCCATGGACTATGAGTAAATTTTTTTTTCATGAGGTCCTAGCAGCCACAGACTATTCCATGGCACATAACATAACTGGCGAAATTTGGGTGTACTATTTAGGTACACATCTGCCTACCCTTTTAGGCGTTACAGGCGTGATGTTATATATGTATGTAATAATTTTGGTGCACAATAAAGGATATACTCTCTGGCTAGCTCTCTCTCTATTCAATGAAGGGGTAAAGTACTCAGGAACCCCACACTTCAGTAAGTCTCCATATAGGCAGTACATTACAGCCTATTTGCCATTAAACCGGGCCGAAATCCGTACTCAGCTCTGCTATCAACGTATTCTAATGAAACTCGACTTACTCGTCGCTCACCAAACGAGTAGAACCTGACAACAGCTCAGCAGTCGCATATACACTACCTCAAGACTAACGAGGCAATATAGGGCTGATAATTAATTGTGTCTTATTCAGTTTTTTAGTGCAAGTTTGAGTTTGGGTTTCTGCCAATCAGAATGAAGTTTTAGGAATCGGGGTAACTTTAACTAAAAACAATAAATTTATTTATAAACATCACACCTGTAAGCACAGCTGTACCTTTAATAGGTATACTCATTTCCCGACTTATGTACGTTAAATTCTATGAGGAACTCCAGAGGTCAGACACCATTTTAATTAAGACAGACGGTGTTACAAATATACCTAAGAGGGTTGCTATATTTAGGGAGGCGAAATTCTAATCACATGGGTTCGTATTACGCCGACCATTTCAGATTAAATAATTATGTACTTAATTACATGCCTCACAGGAAACACTTTCGTTATGTATCTTCAAAAAAATTACTGTAGCGTATCGATCTAACAGCATGACGAGATGATAATAATCATCTACAAATTACAACAGCAATTTGCATAGACGTATATTTTGTAGAATAAGTGGAACCACTTGGAAGTACGTGCCAATGATTTTATCTTATCGGCATTTTATAAATCTTCATTTTATTTTCTAGAATGATTTGTTCGAAAATGAAACGAAAAGTTTATTATCAAAGATCATCTACCTACTGGAATTTTCTGGAAATTTCGTACATTTGTCATTCACTTATTGAGATGCTGGAGTTTTGTATTGAGCCGTTTGCACCCACTTTTTAAATCCTCCTTTTTTTTACCATAACTTTTTCCGCAGTTATTAATGAACTTCGTTTTTGTTTTTTTTTTCGAGCCTTTTAAGGTCCTGAAATCAGTACCTACTTTGACCTTTGTCATACTTTTAACTAATTTTAACAAGTAACTCCTCTACACAGTGGATGGAAGTATGGCGGGCCCCGGTCACCTCGAATTGGAGGTATCAGGCGGCAACGGGGCCCTGGTAGCAAGCTCAGTGCGACCCCTCGGGGGTCACCGGTACGCGGCCGCGTTCACACCGCGCCTGTCACGACCCCACACTGTGAGGGTCACCTTCAATGATGAGCATGTACCTGGTAAGTTTAATATAGTATATTATATGCACGAGTTTCAAATTTGATATTCTAAGGTCCCATTACAATAGATGTACAAATTTTAACACAGTGTTCAGAACGTCTAACGAAAAATATCCAAGCAAAAAAAACACTGATTAAAGTGATTTTTTTTTTGCGCGAAATTATCTTCTATCTTCTACCTAACTAACCTAACAACACTACCCTAAAAAGGTAATGTGTAGTCAATTGAAAGATACTATGGTTAAATACAGAATGATATTAATTAACAGAACTGACTGGGTACCTACTCACGATAACGTGCCCATAATGAATGTGTTTATTCTAGAGTGCCGGCAATTTATTATTTTAGGTCAAAATAAAATCACTTTAATCAGTGTTTTTTTTGCTTGGATATCTTTGGTTAGACGTACTGAACGCTGTGTTAAAATTTGTCCATCTATTTTACTGGGACCTTAAACAGGGTGTAAATTTCCTCATCACGAAGCCGTCAAACCAAGCATTTTGTACATCAAACTAAGTAACTTTACGCAAAAATTATTGCTGGGAAACGACTTTTGTTTTGGGGTGAAAAATCATGTTTTGTGATAGGACTCAATGTAACGCACTCAAAACATTGTGCTGATGGATGGGTTGAATAGTACGGGAGTTGTGGAGGTGTTTAAAGTAAAAATCTTACATTAAAAACTTGTATTTAAAAAAAAAAACTTGTCAAAAAGTTGGAACTTTGACCCCCAATATCTCCGTAACTAAAAGGTTCCCTGGTATGGTGTAGAACAAAAAAATGATCGCAATGACGGGGAGAACAAATGCCTTTCGGCTTCTTTATGAGGTGTTTTACACCATTTATCTCTTGACCGTTTTCGGTCACGGCGGCCAATTTTAGCGGAGATTAGCCACCGGCGAGATAGCGCGGGAGATTCTGTACTTCACAGGCGTGTGCGCTAACACAGGTGCACTCTCTGTTCCTTTACTCTTAAAGTCCGATCGGCAATCCAACATGACCGGAGAGAGATCAGGCGCAGGACCAACGGCTTAACGTGCTTTCCAAAGTACGGGGATATCTGGGTCTGGGTGGGTATCCAGAATCCTGGCTTACTTAAATACTTACTTTGAAAGGAAAAAAGAGCTTGATTTGTGACTTCTAGCCTTTTTTTATTATTTTTTTATTGCAATATGGGCCTGCACTTGACCTCGATCAAGCCTGATGGAAAGCGATGGATGAGATCTATGATGGAACGAGCGTGCCCAGAAGATGCCTGTTCACTCTTGCTTGCTTTTTCGATAGTTCGAAACTACCCTTTAGTATACTAAAGGATAGTTTAGAAAAAGCAAGAAAAGGATACATACCTACTTTTCAACGTAACTGAACTTGGCAGCCGTGTGAGCTTTATAAAACAAACTTGCAACATGACTATTTGACATAAAGGCACACCGGAGCCTGCCTTTCTGTTTCTTTACCCGAAACACTTATACTTATCACAGGTTGACAACAACTGTTCTCAAATTACAAGTACATATTTTATGTAGCACTAGCGGACGTCCCGCGGTTACACCCGCGTAGTTCCCGTTCCCGTAGGAGTACGGGGATAAAATATAGCCTATGTTACTCGTGGATAATGTAGCTTTCGAATGGTGAAAGAATTTTTTAAATCGGTCCAGTAGTTTTTGAGCCTATTCATTACAAACAAACAAACAAACAAACAAACAAAGTTTACCTCTTTATAATATTAGTATAGATTAAGTTGACACCTGATAGACACACTGAATGCGGTCGGCCTTGCCGAACAAAACAAGTTGTGACCAAGCTTAAGTTATTTTAATGACAATGAGAAAATGTTTTGGTATGTGGATTTGCAATTAATTAACCTTCTGGATACAGGTTGTTACTGCTTGGTATTCCAGACTCATCTCTCATTTTAAATTCGAATGAAAATAAATAGTTTATGGCTAGTTCTATTTCAAAGAAACCAAGGTATACTCCGCTTGAACTATCTGGAACAGAAGTAATGGAAATATCAAATTCATATTCCGTATAAGGTACGCGAACTTTAAGCGCTGAGTTCTTACTAAAGCGCAACGTGAAAATCATATTTCATTTTCAAAATCAGAGCGCTGTGCAGCGCGTGCATTAATTAAAAGAAGACATAGACTCGTAGACCTATGAACTGAATTTCGCAAAGCGTAGAAGGCTGGTAATGCTGGTATATCTAAGAACACACTCGCTGTATAAATTGTATGTGATTACCGGAATACGAGAACAAAGGAGCGAGTCACACCAGCAGGCAGCATTGTAGGAAACAAATCAAAATTGCAACAATACCCGGTTTCAGTACCTACGCATTGTTTATACATGGTTTATACTAACTACATTTCTTCAGCTACGGCGCCATAAGCTACTATTTTCATCTTGGAGTGAAATATCAAACATGCATTCCATTTTATTTATTCATAAATGTTTGATGCATTTGAAATTGTATTCGAAATAAAAAAGTAGATTTGAAAACGAAAATTTTAACAAACGATACATCAAAAAACTCGGCAATAATAGGTATAATTATCAGCTTTTATCTACGTCTATTTTTGAGTATAAATGAGTATCTTGTTAGCAGATACTGTTACACCGTTCAGATTTTGAGTATCTCGAAACGGATCTTGAAACCTGACACCAAAATATCCAAAATAACGGTACTTCGATGTAAGTGACATTAGAAAAGAAGTGACTAACCAAGAATCAAATTAAGACATCTTAGGCACAACTGTTACAAACCTGTTAGTTGATAAATGGCAAATCATTTAATGGTTATGCAGCCTTATAAATCTTAAAAGGAAATTGATTTATCAGATCCTTGTTATTAAGACGTCCGCGTCGGCGTAGTTACAAGGAGGTTTTTAAGTTTTTATCTGTCGAACTGCTCAGACTTAATTGCATAGATCCGTTGTGCAAAGTGGGTGTTACAGTGAATAATTATTGGTATCCTAATAACGCGATTTCGTAGATTTCTTTAATCTGACAAAGGTCATTCTGCTTAGTGATTTTAGGTAACTTGCATAATTATCTATCGTGCTAATTACGATCTACTAGTATTTAGTATCATTAAATTACTGAATTGGATGTTGTTTCATTTCCCTTTTAAAAGAATCTTACTGCTTAAATCTGTACTTAATAGTTTTATCTTATTCTAAACTTAAATGATTGGCCTATGATATGACTCAGAGCTATCATTTCATCGAATAGCGATGCTTGTAGTTAAGAGCTTATTTTTTCATAATATCACCATGGGAATAATATTACCTAAGATAAAATAAAGATACTAACAAATTCGGACAGTTCGTTGATTACAACACGTTGATATTATTGCTCTAGATACTTGTTCGTATTTCGTCGTCTAATAAAAGTAGTGATGATATCGAAAAATAACACGTGCGTAACTAATCAGTCCAACAAATGTATAAAAATAATACTTATTCAATTACGAAAATAATGTATCTAGTTAGTCTGTTACTATCTAAATGATCTGATAATACGTCAATTTGTGTGCAGTGAATCCTATGCATGCATATTGTGCTTTCTATTTCAACATACACAGGTATTGTGATGAGTTTCCATGGTGCGTGTAATTTGGGCATTACTGCTCGGCCAGGAGAACCCAGCCAGGGGAAACAACGCACTTAGAATATCACCTCGACCGTACATAGCCACGTTAGTGCTCAGGAAAGTGTCAACTTGCTTGACGCAACTTTCGACATTTCTAATCGCTGACTTTCGCATAATTGACGTAAATTCTTGCTATTTTGCAAAACATAATTAGTAACTTAATATGTAGAGGCTAAGTGTTGCCATACTACGTGGCAACGCCGCCAGTCTCTTGGGCACATTACCAGCTGACAGCGTTGGGGAGGAGTTTTTCTATGCCCTTATATGGTTTGTTGTTAGTTTATTTATTTTAGTTTATTTCATAGTTTTTAATTAATTATGTACATAGTTAGTTTATGATTAAATAAGTTCAAGATATTCAATATGTAGTAATATAGTCAAACCTTCTGATTTTGTGCTCAAATACAAAGGGAATTGAATGTTTAAAAAATTGTTGCTATAGGTACCATACTTGAAAA
Source organism: Xestia xanthographa (assembly GCA_905147715.2). Lineage (NCBI taxonomy): Eukaryota > Metazoa > Arthropoda > Insecta > Lepidoptera > Noctuidae > Xestia > Xestia xanthographa. The sequence goes on along the minus strand of LR990645.1, from coordinate 17,420,112 downwards.
TAACGCTCCTTTTTTGGGCAGTTGTGTAAAAATAATTAATGGCTGCAATTTCCGGATGAAAATAGGTAAGTATTTCTCGTGTTTATAAAAGCTTTAATTTTAAATATTTTAACTATACAGCATCTTTCCAGTGAACTGTAAAAAATACATGTACAAGTACCTACCTACATACTTAAGTAATCAATTAATTCTCAGCTTATCGATGGATTTCAAAAATATTGTAAATATTTTGAGAACTCATCGAACAAACTCAATCTCAAAGCATTTTTCAATTAGACCATTACAGGCACTTTGGAATGTCAAAACAAAACGATGAAGCTACAGTCCCAGTCACAATGCATAATAACTTGTGAAAGTACTGCAATCGAAGCGGATCTCTATATAGAGAAAAATAGGCAAGAAACTCCATGAACACTCTTTTAAATCAAAATATTTTTACAAGATCTTGGTAACATATTTCATGTTGAGACTTACATATACGTGAGAACAACGTAGAAAGACATGCACCACATTAAGATCGTCCAGAGTAAAAAGACAAAACAATAATTCAAAAATAAAGTAATTAAAATAAACCGTGACAGCAAAGCAATGCCCAGTCCCAACTGACAGCGCCCGTTCACGAGCTGGGGGTTTAAAATGGCCGCTTTAGCAGAATCGTAATATGAATCACGTTAAAAATTTAAAATTCTTAAAATGGACTTTAGGCTCATAGCCATAAAGTCCATTTTAAGAATTTTAACGTGATTCATACTAATATTCTGCGTGGATTCTGCTAAAGCGGCCATTTTAGACCCCCTGATTGGTTGAGCAGAAAGATGTTCATCCTCGCCTCAATATGACCAGAGCATTATTAAAAACTATAATTCTACTTTTTTTAATTAACTGTAAACCAAACCATTAAATCTGGTGCCTATTTTTAGTTTTTTTAGAGCAGACATGTAGCTTTACATAATTATGCCAAATATTACGATTTTTATAAGAATATGTGACACAGCAGAATCCAAAACTACTTATCAGTTAGTTAACTTTGGAAATAGTTTAATCTCATCCATCAAAGGTAGACATTATTTAGTCACGGCATCGCGACCGTAGTGCTGCAAGGTTTTGCTCTTCTCTTGAATTTCTTCGACTAAGGATACGCAGTATACGTAGTACCTACCTATATATATTTTGTACCAAAACTAACATCGCCACTTAGGCCCACTCTCGAAGATAGGTGATTAAGTAATAACTGATAATCTACATAAATCAAAACGATTACGCAATCAAACGAAAAATCTTATTTAGGTAAACAGTTTATTTTGGGTCACAAAAGTTTATGAGTAGAGTAGGGACTACATTTTCCGCACTTAGACTCTCATTCGGTCCTGTGCGTAGGTGTCCTGGCTAAGTTAGCCAGCCTAGCTCCGTCCAGAAGCACAGAAGTTTTCTGGATTCACAGGCTTCGCGGAGCGACCTCACCGTTCCGAGCATTTGTTTGCGTTGGGTAGCCACGGCCTCGCATTCCAGGATGACGTGGTGGGCAGCTGATTCTTCGGCGTCAAAGCAGCCCCTGCAGAGTGGGCTGTCCGTGTCGCCTATGTTAAAGAGATGTTTGTTAAGGGGGCAATGGCCGTATTATTATTCTGAGGTTATTTCTGCTTAAGCTGAGCAGTCATTTTGTTAGTCGTGGATGTAGACTTGGCATCGTCATTTTTGACTGCCTACAGTCTGTAGACCGTGACCATTTGTTGTTATGAAGTTCAGTTGATCTCTGGCGAATCCACGTACGGAATTGTGAGAAAGGTAGAGGAAGGAGTGGGTACGAGCCTAGCACTGCCATCTCGGAACCTCTCTTAGCAAGTTCGTCTGCGGCGTCATTGCCTAGGGATCCACTGTGCCCCTTAATCCACTGGAGGGTGATTCTGTTAGACAGCGATATACTCTCCATGGCGAGGTGACATTCAAATATTAATTTACTGTTGGTTTGTTTGTTTTCTAGGGCTTTAAGCACAGCTAGGCTATCAGATACGAATCTGATTGCGTATTTGTGAATCCCCAGACGTTTTACGGCTGTTGCAGCTTGTCTTAGGGCGACACACTCGCATTGGAAAATCGAGCTGTGTTCGCCTAGTGGTAGGTGAAAGTTAATGTTGAGGTCAAGCTAGGCGTACACTCCGTACGCCAGCCCCTGAGCCGTTTTGAGTTTTAGAGCCATCTGTGTATATGCGTACTTCATTGACTCCTGACTGATCCCTTAATTCCTCTGTTGTTCTTGTTTTGTATGCTATAGCTTTTGTCGAACATAGGTTTATTATGTGTCCTATCACACGGGGCAGCGATGAGAGGTTGATACTCGATCACCCGGTCCAGAATGCCTGCGTGGGGACTGGTGTGGTTCTTTCCCCATATGCCCAAGTGCATAAGCCTGATAGCTGCTAGTGCTGCCTCCTGCTGTATGTACAATTCAAGGGGAGTTAATTGTAGGGCTATCTCCATTGCCGCAGTTGGGGTTGTCTTCATACAGCCCGTGAGAGCGGAACAGGCCAGCCTTTGGAACCGCTGAAGTCTAGAGACGGTGGTCGAGAGTTCAGTTCTCGTCCACCAAACCAAGGCGCCATAAGTCAGCATTGGTCTGATCACCGCTGCGTAAAGCCACAGCGTGATCTTTGGAGAGAGCCCCCACGTTTTTCCTAACATTTTTTTGCATTGGTGTACCAATTCAAAAAAATGCGCTGCACAAATGCACTGTATGCTGTGCAAATGCACTGTAGTGCGATTGTGCTTTTGTTAAGTTTGTAGTCAAGATGCCTATTCCAGAGCAATTTGTTATATATTTAAAATGTTATGACCTTTTTGGTCAAATTCCCAAATCTGGGATAAAGAAAATTCTTGTTGTCTTGGTGCCTTAACAAAATAGGAGGTCCTACTACACCGACCACATCAACCTCACACAATACATACATGTTCACTACGTACTACATGCGTAAACCACGCAGGTCGTAATGAGTGGGCACGATCGCGTGTTAGCCGGGCTGCCGGCACGGATAGTTGAACATTATCGAGTCGCGCTCGCGATCTTAACTGCTTACCTACTTACATCAGTCATGTAACTGGGGCTAAGCTAGAATTATTATGTCCGGTCTCAATGTGGGGAATAATTTAGGGTTTCATTGATTCAGATAGAAAGTCTCTGAGTATTTCCACCTCATTCTTCTCTTTATCGTGTTGTTACTGCCTAAACTGGTGTCAGAGTTTTTAAGCCACCCATGAGCCTCTTGACTTGGTTTAACATGCCATCAAGAAATATCTCTCAGGCATGCTGGTACCTCATTAAGGGGGGAGGATTGAACTTGAGGGACTAAGAGGAATCACTTACTCGTACATCGTTCTTTATGCACCCGTAATACATGCGTTTTCAAAAGTTCTTCTTACAAGGAAATTCTTCTTTATGTTTAAGTTCGATGAACAATCGAAATAATCTACATAAACGAAAGGGTATCATGGTATGGTATGGTATGGTACCTTATCATGTCTTTTCGTTTTGTTTTCCTATTTAAACTCTTTTGTGTTGCTTGCCTTACCACACAGGCTTATTAAAAGCAATAGTAGGTTTATATATTGTAGATCAACTTAGCCCCAAGCAACAAAACCTAGCAGATATATGAGTTACGATAATTTGCAATTCATACATGAAATCAAACCTCGAATCCTCAAATTACTATGCCAGAAACAATGTCAATTTTGAAATCAGAATCCCAAAACCACTAAACTCACTAATACCTCTTTACCTATACTTACATGTGGCGGCTCTTGATCTTCCGTCCAAAATAAACAGGGCTAGAGGCAGTCTTTCCCGAACTCAGTGCAAACTCCCTAGGAGTTCTGTATACTGTGTACAACACAACACCTACTCAACATTATTAAGTTGCACTAAGTTAGGCATGAAACAACACTACTACATCGTACTTAACTCACTGAAACTGCAACTGCAATAATAAATACAAGACGTTTTAATTGTTAATGTTTTTTTTATATATGTTGCGATAGTTGTTAAGATCGCAATAGTGGTCATTGACCCTCCTACATTCATTTAAGTTCTTAACTTTGAAATCCAAAAATAAGCCTGTTCAAGTCTTGAATCGTCATCTATCGTGATCTTCTCATTTTTTTTTTCTAATACTAACGATACATGGTTCATTTGTTTTGGTTCGTCCGTACGAAGAGATATTAGGGAAAGGGCAATGACCACTATTGCGATCTTAACTGGCAGCAAGCAACAGCAACTATATGGTAGGAAATAATGAGGATCTCTAAATAATAACAGCCAGTCGGTTGGCGCTTGTCTAGGTTGACTATTACCGTCAACCAGACTACGTGGGAAATACCTGATGAAAAAACCCAATAACACTTTGCCCATCCCGGGAATCAAACCTTGAAGGATTTTTTCAGTAGCAGCTACGGAGTTTGGATTTGGATCATTACATATCGGGGTTCCTCCGTAACTCAGAAAGTAGATCTTTGACAGTCGTTACAGGTACAGTGGCCCAAAAGTCTGACAATCAGTCTTACCAAGGGGTACCATATTACCCAGTACTAACTGGGTTGTGGTGGTCAGATAGATAGTCGCTCCATGTGAAATACTGGTATTTAGCTAAATCCAGTTAGACTGGAAGCCGACCCCAACATAGTCGGGAAAAGCTAAGGAGATGATGACGTTAGGAAATAATGTTAGCCTTTGTAGGAGTGATACACTTATGGCGGTATTTATCTACTTATAGTGGATTATGTGGCTATAGGAATTATTTCACAATAGCTTATGTGTAACCAGCCTATAAATATTCCCACAACTAGGACAGAGACTTTCTTTCTGTAACTGAGACAATAGATTTCTCGCAAAATATTATTGTATTGCTTAAAAACGTTAGTATTCCCCACACTAAAATAAACAAGATCAGTTCCATATTGTACTGGAACAAATAGCTGTAGACCAAACAAATATTGGAACCCTGTGGGAATCCACACCGCGGTCAGTGGCATAGTATGTAAACCCTCTCTCACTGCGCTAAACCAACCAACAACGCAACCAATAATACGTAATGCGAATCGCTATCTAAAAAAACCGCATTTCCAATAAAATCACTTGTTAATCACTAACTAATCGTGAGCGCGTTAAAAACTCGAGCTTACAAATACTGGTGCCCCAGTTCTGACTCGACACCGAGTCGACGTCGACTGAACGCTAAATGCGGTAATAGAAGTGCATACAAAGCCTTATGCTCCGTCTCTTTCGTTTCTTTTGGCAGTGAGCGAGTGAGAAGTCCACCGTCTCTGACAGTGAAAGGGGCCGTTGTACCGAGTGGTTAAAAATCTTAAAAAGTTTGTCGAGGTCTTTTATCAAGTTGATTTGCTGGTGAAAAATACTCGAGTTCGGAAAACAGTCTCCAACCGATTCTCAACCGTAATATTATTTGTAAATTGAGAATGTATTCAAGTAAATAGGTGTTCCAAACTCCTCCGTCTGCTATTTAATCCTTACGGAGGTGTTCATGCACGTAATACCACAATTAAACGCTCGTACGTGTTCCAAACTAGCGTGTATGTCGTGCAAGTTCGGCTAGTTCCCATTTAGTGCCGTTTGTCACCGCAAGTAGGTTTCGCTTAGCGTGGCCCGCGGGTGACTAGTGAGTGCTGACGTCACGTCACCGCCATAATTCCTGAGATCCATACAAATTGCCCACGACTTGACACACTTGCAGCTGCTAACAGAGCTGGATTAAACATGTCGAGCTACATTATTTATGTTTGTTTATACAATTATGTTGTCTTTTATGTTGCACAAAGGAAGCATATTAAGTTTTTGAAAAACAAATTTAATTTAGGGTACAACTGCTTGTAATTTTTTAAACTGTAAAAAATAAATTGCTGTAATTATTCGTAACTCCGAAAAAATTGTTAAAACTCTGCACCTGAATAACCTTCATTTAATTCTAAAGACGCAAAACATTAATTTGCCAACAACTTCTTGTGTTATGTACAGAAGAAGTTGTTGGCAAATTAATGTTTTGCGTCTTGTTTCAAATAATAGCAAAATTGCACTCGGAAAAAAAAGAAAACAATAATCAAATCAAGTGGGTGTAGAGTAGACTATCCGAATCCGGCGCGACACCGCCGCGGCCGGCAAACTGGTTGTTTTGCTACCACTACGTGTAGGCTCTCGAATTCCAGCCGCCATTTTGAATACCAAAGTGACGTCACGCAGCTGGGCGCGGGCGACTGCGCCTGCGCACCTCCAGTGTCTGACATTTGCGTCGCGTTCGCTTCCGAACGAGGCAATGCCTCCGAGCCATCAAAATGCATTACCGCCGCGTATTCTGTCGCATAAGTGCTAATTACTAATACACGTAACACAGTGCCTCTCTGATCTTAGCGTTGAACAAGAACAGTTGAGCTTGTCTTCATACAGACTCCATGGTGTGGTGAATGTTCTATGAAAGTGTTATTGTTGTGATTTCTTTTCCTCTGGTCAGTGCAGTGTACTACATAGTTGTCGCTAGGGGGACGCGAGTTTGTCTCCGGAGGTCGTGTCGCCCTCAATAAGTGAGTTTATTTGCATACCTATAATGTATTCCTACATCCGTATTGTAGTGTGGGCGCGACACGTCATTCGCAACCTTTGCGCAACCTTTTTGAACTAATTGGTTGCTGCAGTAGGTACAGTTCAGTTATCCCTGTACAAAAGTTATGATTTGATCTCATATTACTGTAGCCAGTCGAATCTAAACGTGGGAACGAGTACGGCAAATACACAAACTTACTTCAAGCTCCATTAAAGTAATCTAAGTAATAACTAAGCGACCGCCCACACGGTTTTAGACATTTAAATGAGAATACGGACGCAGTTAGTAGATTAATGTTCAAGTTATAAACACACAGAACAGAGCTGTTTGATGATAAGGCAAAATTGTGTTAACATCAAAGGGTATACCTGACCTACATGGCGTATGTTACAGCGGATTAATTCAGCTGTACGCATTCGATGTACGATTAGCACAGTGACAGTTAGATGCACCCTGCCAGTACCTATGGGCATGTCCGTTAGGGATCTAGGCTACGTTTCGCGCCACTGGGTACATACAAAGCACGCACCGTGCGTTGAACTCTTTTATAAGGGCCTCTTCTCACGCACACCCCTCGGTTAGCAAAACATATGCAACGAAAAACACGCTTTAATAGTATGTAGGTTAGTGTATATTGAGTAAAAATCTCTTGCAGAGATAACGGATGTTAGGTTTTTATGGACAACACTCATCCAAGTGGTCGCACGCCCGTCCGATGTTGCGTGACTGTAGCAGCTGTGCGCAAAAACTACCCACCTTGTCTGATCGTTATCTGTAAATCTAGTCTGAATTGAATTGCAAGTGTAGTTTGTGTTGGTCTAACTGAAGTGTTTATGAGGTTACTGGGTTTTTACTATTTAGAGACTTTTTCAAGTCTTAGGAGCACGTTTTGCGTTTGTTTTTTTTTAATTGGAGGTAATCCGATTTCTCTTAAATCCATTAGGTACCTACCTCATTCGGAATTTAATGTTAAATATGCTTCATATTTAACATGGGAATCCGCTGGATGCGAGTCGCACGGGACTGGTCAATGTGGCGACACTTGGGGGAGGCCTATGTCCAGCAGTAGACGTCTTTCGGCTGAAATGATGATGATGGTGCTTCATATTTCTACTTCTATTTCTAATAGAAACCCTCCTAATAGAAGTACCAGCTATGGGAAAGTTATACTGATAATGATTCTTATAATCTTCAATTTACGACTCACTAGCTTATGCTCGCGGTTTCGCCCGAGCCGTGTTCGGTAATTATCCGACACGATTACTACCGGGATAAAAATGTCTTATAAGTTAATCCATGTTATAAAGTCTCTGTGTGCCAAATTTCACCCAAATCCCTTCAACCGTTTTTGCGTGAAAGAGAAACAAACATCCTCACAAACTTTCGCATTTTACAAAATCGCAATTGCGTTTTTTTGTAATTATATCAAATGTATTTTTTTTCTAATAATACATTAGTTTATTCCGATAAAAATACTACTATATGCACGGTTACCCATCACAAGTTAACAGTTACCACCTTCCGCCCACTTTACAATAAAACTTAACCGTCTAACATTAATTCCTAAACTACGGTTTTATTTCGCGTTACGTAGTGAAAGCACCGGCCAACGTAAACGTTATTTACTTGCATAAGTTATATATTCAAACATATAACACACGTGCGGGAACTATCACTTTCTTCTTATGTAATTGTGTTCAGATCTTAGAACTGAAATGATTTGATGACTTGATAGACAATCATTCTTTTGATCTTTGATAAAGGCTTTGAAATATCATCATGGATTTAGAATAGTATTGTACAGACACAGCACATCAAGTTACCCGCAACTGTCAAATTTACCCAATCAACCTGCCCGCTTAGCATGAACGCCGTAGAAACGAAAGAGAATCGACAAATCTTTTGTTCATCTGTCATTTTGTCGATTCAATGACAGATGAACAAAAGATTTGTTGAGTCTCTTTCGTTTCTACGGCGTTCATGCTAAGCGGGCTGGAAACTAACGCTTTAGCTATAAAGTTGAAAATCTATTAATAAAATTGACAGATTGTAGTAGTTTGATATGTAATTTTGGTGTACAGACCCCACTGTACACCAAAATTTAAACACAACTGTTTTATAATATTGCTAATTTTATGGTTGCAATGGCGGTCTTATCGCTGATAGCGACATCTTCCAGGCCACCTTTGGATGGACTGTACGAACATAAATATGCGGGGGCTAATCAGTAGTGTACTGCTAATACTACGCAAATATTATGTGAGTGAGTTGCATTGGTTTTGATACATAATATAGGTAATCTCTCTCCTGATAAACCCGAAGGGTTGTGTTTAGGGTTGCCACCTTTTTTTAGGACGAATAAAGTATTTTTTCATTTGGTAGAACAAAAATAAAGTACACAGCATAAAAAAAGAGTATTAATTATTATTTGTCCTTAAAAACGTATTTTTTATTTCTCTTTGCGACATTGAACAAATATTTGTATTTCTTAAAGATATTTACAGCCTCTTTGCAATCAAAATTAAAATATTAGAATCAACTCGTTTTTTTATAAACTCTCTCAGTGAACGCTGAACGGCTGAAGTACTCGGAACAGACAAAATATATGAAGTGAATTTGAAAATATATAGAAAATCTTCACTTTGATTGAAGAAGTACCTACTCATAACCAATAACAATCAGTTTTACGTAAATACAGTATTTTAGCGTACTTTATTGGTGTCGTAGATTATTATTATGTCACTGTGATCTCCAATCCGCCTGCCAAGCGTGGAGATTACGGCAAATTCCTCCCATCATGGGAGAGGCTTATGTCCAGCAGTGGACGTTATGGGCTGTTGTAGTAGTAGTAGTAGATTATAAAGTACGCCTACATGAAAAAGAGGACAATACTCTATTTTAGAGTAGGTACGGGTGGCAAGGGCAACCCTAGTTGTGGTGAACCTATAGTTACGCACACCCACATTTCACCAATAATGTTCAAGTCCCTGTAAAAAGTGCCTATGGCCATAAAATCTCCACAGATGTTTTTGAAACTCGATCATCAATTTTTTTTTGAAAAGCAGTGTTCAATCACCAATATCACATGAATAAAACATTATTTTATCAAGATCAAGATAGGGACAGGACCTAGAAAGCGAATCAAAAATCCCAATAATTGCCAATATATTGAACAAATATAATTCCTATTCTAATATAATGGAAGATTATCATTTAAATTGATATAGTTTAGTGTTTTAAACAGTGACAAAAACTCGTCAATAAAATAAATTAAGTTACAAAAAATACAGTCGAATTGAGAACCACCTCTTTTTGGAAGTCAGTTGAAAATAGATCGGCTCGGCGATTGTATTTGATTCAAAATATGTATATCATAGAAGAATGAACACCATAATTGAATACACGTAGGTGCAAGATAATGCGCCTCCACCAGACCCTTCGTATTCTGAAGCGTGACGGTTATTACGTGAAATTACAAGTCGTCTCAGTCAGGTGATCACAACGTTTTAAAGTTATAGATGTTGTATAATAGAAGTTATCATAACGAAGAAACATAAAGTGATACTTTATAACCTCTTTGGGACTAACATGTCCAAAAAGTATAAATTTAAAACCATGGTTTTTTTTATACGAATATCTATCTTCAGATGGCTTTGCTCTTTAGCATACATACCTTGCCAACGGTTCTTCCCCACTGCTCAACCAGATTGCTCAACTAGTTGAGCTGTAGGACATAGTTTGTATTACCGAACATTTTATGCTTTATAGCTCAACTATTTTTTGTTCAACTTATTTTATCAGTAGTCATCGTAACTAAACTAAACTTCTAACTAACTTCGTTAACTAAATGTTAAAAAAAATCGATTTCTTCTTTCTTTAAACAAGATAAGTTTTATTAAAAGTAAGAAGAAATAGTTTTTTTAATTTTAAGATTTCTTAGTAAGTTGTTGGTGAAGTGAGATTTGGAGTTTTTATTTCTAGTCTATCAGATCAGCGCGAGCGTTGAGCTAGTTGAGCAATTACCAGTTGAGCCGTAGGTATTACCCACAACTGCTTAAAGTTGAGCAATCTAGTTGAGCAGTGTGGAAGAAGTGCTTGGCAAGGTCAGTCATTGTCCAAGAAATACCTAACAGTAAAACAAATAAACATTATTTGTACTTACATGTAAATTGTATCAGCTAAAATGACGAATGTCAATATTTCAGTCATTGCGACTGGAACTCATTCACTTAAATTATGGAAGCCACCATATTTGTCAAAATAACCGCTTCATACGATTTGCAGTAAACGCAGCGTGTTTGAATTCGGAATGAATAATAATCCAATCGTTAGTTCATTAGTTACGTGCAATATTTGGTGATAGCTAGTGACGAGTAGGTGACGTGTTACGTAATTATAATGGTAATTACTGAGTAAATATTTGCTACTCAATATTTATGCACTGTTGTGTAAAGCCCTTACTGAATATCAATAGAGACATACCTATGATTCGACGTGCTTGCTAAATAGCTTGCTTTTGCAATTTCTAAATTCCTTAAGTTGTAGGTATGGGAATACCTACCTACTTTGAAACACCATTTTTCAACTACTTAATAATTATGTAATGTATGAAGTAGACAAACAAAAATAACGAATGTTATCGTATTTAGATAAATCTTATCGTTTCCTAGGAATAGGCCTTCCCAAAAATGACGCACGAAATAGTACATTTTGATACAAGTGGAGAAAGTTTGTTATTGCAATCGAGGCGGAATTGTAACACCCGAGCCGTAGGCGAGGGTGTTTTTGAGCCGAGAATTGCAATAACAAATGTCCACGTGTATCAAACGACGTTTTTCAATACACTTTTGAAGAAATAAAATAACGAAAAATATTTTTGACACCAAACCACCACCAAACTATGATTTTAATTTTCTTTTTTTTTCGCGTTTTGATTTCGCCAGGGTGAAGGAGAGGCAAAGGTATGAAGCCGTTAAACAGCCTAATATAAAAAATAGATTTATTTTATATTTTTGAATTAAGAACACAAATAAATGTTAATATGTGTATAAAAGTAACTATTAGTTTTTAAATTTCATGTTTATCTATGATATTCTATTTTTAAACACAATTTCAATATTCAAAAAATATTTGTGCCATAAAGACGCGTAGTGCTTTGCCGAAAAAAAAAAACATTCACCTCAGACTATAGGCATTGAACCAATTTGGACTAAGTATAGGTATATTTATCTGTGGCAATTTTCATTCCCGCACACGTGCGGGAAAGTGGAAAAAATCGCACACGTGTGAAATACATTGCATGTTGTAGGTACCTAATCGTAGTGCGTTATGGACCAGTTTTCGAGGAAGTGTATTGAAAAAATATTGAAATTCAGGATTGGCAAATGTTGCTACATACACTTACTTAATGTGCGCGTAAAACAAAGAAGAAAACCATACAACTGAGGAACATGCACTATACCTTAGAGCAACTTGAACTAAGTACCTACGTCTATCAAAGTAACAACACTTGAAGCTTACTTAACCATCTAGCTGTTTCAGTTTAGTTACTAACAGCGACAGAAACCACATTGCATACGCAGGACAAATAATAATACAAAAAATACTGGAACTTCTATAATATATTGTGGTAAGCATAAGGCGGCCTGCAAGGCAAGTAATTGTGTCTCTCGAGTGTCGTGTTTCGAGTCACGGATGCGGGAGTCAGGTTGCAGCCTCACTACTAGCACGGTAATATTCTAGGTACCGACTCCTGTTCACGGGAACCCTTGTTTTTTACACGGTTGTACTTGATACTTCCTATTATTTATAATATAATGGTCATTATACTTACAAAAAATAAGGTCAACGGCAATTTTAGGCATAGCTCAATATAACGGCAATTCGAGTCAGCATTTTTGTTTAGTAAGCAGTTTAGGAATTTGCATATTTTTAATTTTATAGGCACATAAGTTACGACCGCAATCTCAAACTCCTATGAACGAAAGTGAAGTTTTATCTTTCATTTACATAATTCCATTTTTAATTGCATCCAATATGAGTTATTTCATAAATATGGATAGTGTTAGGTACTGCATAATGCATGGGGCCTAATTTCATTAAAAGAAGATATATTAATGTAATAGATCGTCCAATAAATTAAAATAACCACAATTTTAATAGCATCAATAAATCTCGTACAAATGTTGCAATAGCCCAGCGAAATAGGTATCTGCTCATCTTCTGCGGTAATTTAGTATAAGTACATAACACACATGTGTAGAACATCGATGAAAAAAAACAACCCGTGAATGAAATTCCGCATGTTTCATAACTACTGGCATTCTCAATACGGTAAGCAATATACCAGCCCAATATGTCTGGTTTCAAGTGTAATAAAAACCACTGTAGCTCCAATCAACTCTTCAGTATATTCAAATCCAAGTATTTCATTCCACATAGGCCTGGATGGGCACTTAAGAACGTCGACAAGGGTGCACGGTTCGGTTGGTGGCTTCCATGGAGAAGAACCGGCAAGAAACTCCATGGTTACTCTTTTCAAATTATTTGGTATTACACAATTCTACATTACTTAACGTTTTATACAAAATGCATTAATTACAACACTTATCAGACATAGATTCGACTGTTAGTCTTAACATCACAATTTCTCCCAATGAACAGAGCTCTCTCGGTCGAGTGTCATGTTTTATAAACTACCCCTTCCCGCTTCAACATTGACGGCTAGGCAGTGTTGTCATTTCTCAAATATAAAACGAATTATTAAAATCTTTGAAACCCTACATAATATTTTTGAAAATCATGACATTCGGCCATCCGACACAGTGTGGCCTCCTGGCACACACAACAATCATAGAAATAAAATCATGACATTCTTAAAAGTTAAAAATGAAGAGAGAAAAACAAAAAATACAAACAACAAAAATAAATATTTCTATACATTACAAATATAGATAAAATTTTAAAACTTGACAACATATTTAACTAGAGCTTCTGAGCTTGTACATTTAAAGAAAATGTTTTGCAATAAAATAGACAGTAAGAGGAAATATTTTAAGTTAGCTTTACTCAGTTACTTTTGCCAGCATCCTCTAAGCTACTGGACATCGGAGCTATGCAGTTCCAAAATGTATCCATGATCGGATTCTATCAGCTGCAACTTCAGTGATCTTGTATGGACCCGCAAACTTCGACAGAGGCTTTGTACTTTTCTTATCATATCAAAATTAAGTTTTTCGACCTAGGGCAACTCTAAATTAGTACTTAGACTTATCGGCGCTAAGCTTATTTGACAAAATGTCATGTAATTTATCTCGTGTATTTATATATCCCAAACATAGCCTCTGCCGCAGTTTTCTGTGTTGAGGCATTAACAGGACTTCTATATAAAGAACGAACTCTGTTTTAAGCTTTCACGGTTTAAAACTAAACTTATCACAACTAACTAACTTTCTTATAAACTAACTATCTAATTAACTAACTTAACTTAATATTGGGAGCTCAAAATAATGAACAATCACGGAATATATCCCGTAAGTGACAATATAACTAAAGAACGAACTCTTTTAATGTGTGGACTAATTTACAATTATTATTATTTAAAAAAGATTTAATTTTACTAAAGAATTTATAAATAATGTTAATAATTAATGTATTCTAAAATCGAAATTATGGTAACGTTATTGAACGTTTTGCTAAAATAATGAATGATAAAAATGGATGTTTAAAGACTAATACTAAAGAATGGTATTGTGTAACTTGTAAAATATGCATGTGATGATATATGAAATATATCTGACTATGTATTACGCTCAACTTATTTTAAGACCAATAATTGTATATGTACCAATGTACAGTAATATGTACCAATAATTATTTTACTTTACTAATTATTTTATATTTATTATTAATAATAATTATTTTACTTTACTAATTATTTTATATTAATTATTAATAATAATTATTTTACTTTACTTAATAAGTACATGTTAAATTTCACATAGATACGCATTATACAATAATGTAAAATTATATTTGCATGCGCTAAAAAGCCAAAATATCGTTTGTGCCTAAACCACCAACTTTAACATCTGGTAACACCTGTATTTTAGGCAAATAAATAATTCTTATTCTTAACATTACAAATAAATGATTATGATTACGAACAGTGTTGATAGTGCCCTATTGTATGTTTCCCAGACACTTGTCTCAGTCACGTTTAGGCTTGATAGGTTTTAAGATGATCATGAATTTTACGTTTAAAATATGTTCTAATACCATGTGTATTACAAAAGGTTTTTAAAGTCTTTCAACGTAAAGCTTGTGTCACGGTCAGACACAATCTTAGTTGGAACACCGATGACCGAAGTCATAAACTATTTTCTCAAAGACCTTAACCGTGGTTTTGAGTCGTATGTTCACGTAATTTATTATTAAACTGCGGTTGAGGTCTCTGAGATGCAAGAAAGTTAAGTAAATCTTCGGGATCCAAACTATTCCGAGTCTGTGACCTATTCCTAATCGAACAGTTAGTCAGCCAGCCAGCCAACAGCTACCAGTAATTTAACATCTATTTAATAATCCTAATTAATTTATCATAAAATACCCACGAAGACTTTCATCAACAGGTAAAGTACGATTCAACATCTCTTCCAACGGACGTCCGTAACTTTCTTCACTAGGGAAAGTCTTTTCGCTCGAACTATGTAGATATCAATGGGCTTCTCTGCCTTAGCCTTCATTTTCATGGACTTACGCCGGCGCCTCAGAGGTATACCAGACGGGGTACCAAGCTCAACATCAGACGACATCGTCACGGCTTACTGAAACATTGTACATCATTTGAGAAGTAATCCATTCACACTCGCATAAAAACGATGTCATGTGAATGATCGATCACAATAAGCTTAATTATCATTAATTTTAATTAATTTAATTCTCTCTGACAGAAATATCCATATTTTGGGTAATAGGCATAAAAACATTATTTACCACACAATACTATTTACCAAATCAAGTCAAATAAGACGTTGGTCTTGGTCAAACAAACAAATAAGAAATTGAACTAAAATATCAATATAAATTAATTAATCAATCAATAAGTGAGCAATCCAACAATGTAAAACACAAAAATGTCATTTGTTTGCTAGGCATTTACAGGCTGTTAGCAACACAACATTTAGTTTGATTAATTATTTGTATGGCACAAAGGCCCAGAGGGTATTCCAAAAATGTTGTTTAATTTATTATTATTTATTTATTTATTTAAACTTCATGTACAATAGTGGTACACTCGAATTCAAATTGCCTTTATTTCTGGTATTTTTTTTTTCACATTTGCCTATTTTATAAGACATCGTTTTATAATTTTGTTGTGCATGCTATACTATCACTTTAGTGATTTAAAGTGAGTAAGAAGACTTATGAAATTATGTAGTGATACATAGGCGGACTTAATGCCACAAGGCATTCTCTACCAGTCAACCTTTGGGTTAAATAGGAAAACATTGTGATAGGATACAAAATAATATAAAAAAAAAACTAGTTTTTTGGGAACGAGAATACCAATACTTATATTGATTTTAATACACATATACAGATAAAATTAACTAATATATATTTTATCAAATACCAAAAATTGAAAAGATAATATCGAGAAAACTAATAATAATTATTATGACTAGACTTCGAATTGAGAGCTATTTAGTCTGACTTAAATAGTAGTTACGAACTTTTCTTTAGAAAGTTAATTTGCTTTGCTTTTTGCTTTAATCCGTCAATGTAATTAATTGTCAGACGTCAGTCTATACCAAGATTATTAAAGAGGAAAGATCTGTATCTTTGTATGTAACGAATAAACTTAAAAACTGCTGGACATTTTTCTTTCAGCAATGGATAGCTACATTACCAGCGAGCAACAAAAGCTATATTTTATACCCGTACTCGAAACTGTAACGTCCGCTAGTACTTCTACATAAAAGTACAGCTTAGCAGTCAAGTTCCTCAACAATAACCGCCTATTGATTTCTGAAATGTGTACAATATTCATCGACATAATCTGTCTCTTATTTATTTAATTAAAAATCATTCGAATTCAATTATTGCGCTTCATCTAAACGTTGTAAGAGTCATTAACCAGTAAGCAAATATAGTCTGCTCAAATCCGACGAATGTATGCAGCTCACCCAATAATCCATTGAGAAAATATCCATCGCCCCTAACGCATCCAGCGAGCAACTCACGGGCTCCATTAAAAGAAAAGATAACCCGTAACATTGATAGGGAATAAACAACTACTATAATTCACTGCTCACTATAATTCATTGCTCACCATTATTAATTAATTTAAAGTTTAAAAAATGACGTGTAAGTGTTTGTAAAAACCTACTTGCAAAATAAACATCATTTAACATTGATATCATCTATCATTTATCATTTATCATTTACAAAAATCCAGCGAACACACTAAGTCGCATAACATAGGCCCTGTGAACACATTTAGTTCACTGGGTTAACATCTGCCTGACGACCGATTCACTGTGATAAATCAGTAGGACACACCTGCATAAAATCAAGTGAACTAACCAAGTCGCCTAACATGGATCCGACGACCGATTCACTGTGATAAATCAACAGGACAAACCTGCATAAAATCAAGTGAACTAACCAAGTCGCCTGTGAACACACTTAGTTCACGTTATCATTATCATCATCATTATCATGGATCCGACGACCGATTCACTGTGATAAATCAGTAGGTCATACCTACCTAAAATCAAGTGAACTAACCAAGTCGCCTAACATGGATCCGACGACCGACTCACTGTGATAAATCAACAGGACAAACCTGCATAAAATCAAGTGAACTAACCAAGTCGCCTGTGAACACACTTAGTTCACGTTATCATTATCATCATCATCATCATGGATCCGACGACCGATTCACTGTGATAAATCAGTAGGTCATACTTACCTAAATACAAGTGAACTAACCAAGTCGCCTAACATGGATCCGACGACCGACTCACTGTGATAAATCAACAGGACAAACCTGCATAAAATCAAGTGAACTAACCAAGTCGCCTGTGAACACACTTAGTTCACATTATCATTATCATCATCATTATCATGGATCCGACGACCGATTCACTGTGATAAATCAACAGGACAAACCTGCATAAAATCAAGTGAACTAACCAAGTCACCTGTGAACACACTTAGTTCACATTATCATTATCATCATCATTATCATGGATCTGACGACCGATTCACTGTGATAAATCAGCAGGAACAAGTACCCACTGAAATATCCAGCGAAATCACTAGGTACGTCTCTTGACAAAGACCCTATGAACCAACATAGTTCACTGGGTATCCATTTAGGAAATTACCATGGCCAGAATAATAATTTATTGACATTTACCTCTGGATGCTTGTAAATAATCATAAATAAAGCATGTTACACTGGCACTACCAATGTTGCTCATTTAAATCCCGGTGCAGAGGCCTATGACGGCATAGCTATGTACATAATAGCAAAAACAATTTAGAATTTTATAATAAACATTGTGGGTAATCATTCTCATAAATGCCTCATGGTAAATTCTTCAAAACACTTCAAAACGTAACAGTTTTTATGTTTTTTTTTTTTTTATCGAGCAAATATTAATAGTTTAACGACTACGAGTATCCCTATCTCTACCTACATGGCATGACACTACATGTAAACCTACATGGTTTATTAACAACACTCACACATGGTTCTTTAGAATGGATGTTAACATGTAAAATCAACACATCTTCATGGCTGCATTGTTAAACTCATATATTAAATGCCATAATTATTTTAATTTTATTTATTTAACTAACCAACAGCGATACATAAAAATATTTTACAAAATATGCTTGTGACAGTTATTATGGCCAATTATAGCATTCCCTGTGTAACTGGGATATATATATATATAATACATGGGCATTAGTCCGTTATGCCAGATATTTTCAAAAAATAAAAATACAATACAAAAATACGATACAACATAATTTTAAGTTATTTTTAGAACTGGATTACAATTTTGAAAAATTTTAAACAAAAAACGGTTGAATATTATGTCGGTTTATAAGAGTTAAATAAATCAACTTCAGAGAATTCCGAGTAATAAATTCGAGCAATGCGAGTCAGAACACAGTTCTTAATAATTATGTATACTTTCTGCATAGTTGAATCACGTGAACTTTTTAGCGGGGTAGAAATCTTTCTCTATTTCGTGTTATAACAATAATCTCCATGGTGTAAAACACTGTGCATACGTGAAAGTTTATTTGTTAAATTTTCACCTTCCCTTTTTTTTTTCAGAAATTTAACAGTAAGTATACATCTAATTAGGGTAAAGAAAAGGAAACAAATTACTTACTATTTCGCTGAGAGATGGCTCGTGGTTCTTGTCACTTCTGACTGTAATAAAAACCACTGTAGCTCCAATCAACTCTTCAGTATATTCAAATCCAAGTATTTCATTCCACATAGGCCTGGATGGGCACTTAAGAACGTCGACAAGGGTGCACGGTTCGGTTGGTGGCTTCCATGGAGAAGAACCGGCAAGAAACTCCATGGTTACTCTTTTCAAATTATTTGGTATTACACAATTCTACATTACTTAACGTTTTATACAAAATGCATTAATTACAACACTTATCAGACATAGATTCGACTGTTAGTCTTAACATCACAATTTCTCCCAATGAACAGAGCTCTCTCGGTCGAGTGTCATGTTTTATAAACTACCCCTTCCCGCTTCAACATTGACGGCTAGGCAGTGTTGTCATTTCTCAAATATAAAACGAATTATTAAAATCTTTGAAACCCTACATAATATTTTTGAAAATCATGACACAAGTAAACCAGCACTAAACGGCAGGAAGTTGATAGTTAACAAAATTGTTAGAGTATTAAAGTTATTACATCATGTTGATTGCGAACCATGATTGGTTTTTCCTGTATTTTAGCGCTGGCTTACCTACTTAAAATCGCGTAGTAGCCACCACGACACCTGCACGAAACGGGTTAACACTGCACATCGCTTTCGAAATTATATGGAGAAGAAACAAGTTTCCGAACGTACAGTGTCCCGCCTCTACTTTTATTGACTATATTCAAAATGAGAAGACATCCAAGACCAACCATCATGTGAATTAAATCAGTAACGGTCCTAAAATTCTCTAGGAACTAACTGTGAATCTTGATTATGATTTTCGACTGCGAAAACCACAAAAAACGACCCAAGCCGGTCCAATTTGATCGACATTGTGCCAATAGGAGTCAGTTCTACGCCTATTAAATTCAAAACTTTGCATACAGACATGATAAAGCATCAATAAAACTGTATTACGAATTTCGATGCAAATATTTGGTAAAATATTGACGATTTGTTTATGCAAGTTATTTCCATAATTTACTGGAGCGTCTACATAATTCGCACAAACTGGACCGCAAATATTCATCATTCATAATTGAACATTTCGTAGGTAATATTAAAATTTGTCGTCGTCGGTCGCTCCCTCGCTCGGTGAATGCGGATGCGATGCAGGTTGTAATGAATAGCTCCATCAAAGGCGGAGTAGGCACCAAGTTATCGGAGGTTGTGAGCTTGTGAGCCGGCTGGACGTGTCGACAGCCGAGGACAACGGGATGCCCGCATTACCTGTCTAAATAGGTACCTTTCTACTTGACGCTGTCACACAGTGTCCCGGGGTACCGCACTGCGGCGATACGCGGAAATCACCCGTCTCACTGAACAATCGCTACCTCTTGTATAGATTAGCGGAGACGTAATCCGTCCATTTTCAGACACAATAGTTATATCAGTATCGTATGTAACATAACTAATCTGTTTCGCATCATTGAACTTACAAAGTTAATATACACCTCTTTGATCGAACTGCGAAGCATTATGTAATTTGATTATAAAACATAAATAATAATGAACGATATTTTGTTGGCGAATGATGTGCAACGGAAGCAAGCGAATACTTCGAGTTACAAAATTAAACAAGATCTCTTTTGATCAAATTACATTAACGTTCTCGGCTTACACAATTCAGTGCGCAGCCTTATTCAATAAAGAACTCCACACTACTATTTGAAACTTCTTTTAGAATTCTCAGGGCTTTGGTATTTAGGTCTAATGAAAGTTCGTTTACATTATACAGCTGGTGAGCTAGTGAAGTCGTACTACTTGAGGCGCGCTGCGTACGCGCAAGTTTTACACATCGAATAGGTAAAGTGTTCGAAACCGTTGATTGCGCGAGGTGGGGTGAGGCAGTGAGGCAGTGAAGTTGGAAGGAGGTCATCAGACGAACGCTGAGACATGCCAGACGGGGCGCGGGCGGAACAATACTAAATCGCGTGGATGGATACAATACCTTACAATACGTGAACCAGTAAATTGATGGAAACTGGTAAATAGGTGTGGCCGTAATCGCTATTATTAGGTATATTCAGATAGCACGCCTTCGATTGTTTTGGGAAGGCTTTGTCTCAATTTATCAAACTTCCAAACTCAGCTGTTTCATTGTGTATGGAATGATAGATAACATAATTTGAATATGGCTAGTAGCATTATACTCTGATAACTTAATTTCTCTATATGCAAACTTAGACTTGAATAAGGGGTTATCCTGTAATATGCTTTTTTTTTAATTCCTGCTAGCAATTTTGAATAATTTCAATACAAAAATATAATTTTAAAGAAAGTCCTTACAAAGCTAATTTTATGTCGATCGGTCGTGTCGTCCCGAAGGAAACACCGATGGTGGTGAAACAATAGCAGCTGAACTCGTGACATCCGCCAACACCCGACATTTTAAACAAAGAAACTAATAGACCACACTTGCGATAAAAGGGGCAACAAGATATTAGAAAAGTAGTAGACAACAAAGGTTTTCGATTGATTAAGAGGCTAATAGGGAATATGCATGTATTTTTTTATTCACTTAAATCAATATAATACTGTACTATCAACCCAAGAAAATTATTAAAAGTTAAGTTCAATACTGGTTGTCGCTCAAAAAAAAAATTAAATTCCATCAATTTTCTACGACATGCGACAGTTTAAACGTCCGGGACTCTAACGGCCATTCATGTCATGCTATTAGACGTCATTTCCCTCTATTTGCCTTGTTTAAAATCTAACTTTTTACCCCTAATATAATATTTTACTAAATGTATGTGCCATATACAAACATTACAATAACAATATTATAATATAAGTATCTAATAATAACAACTTTGTGAAACTTGAAGTAGTTTTTTTTTTCAGCATTTGACGTCACTACCGGCGCCGCACAGAGGAGTATTTGACTTAAAAAGTCGATCAAAATTATTTTGTGATAATTATAGATTGGATATAAAATAAAAAGTGGTTTAAGATGATAATTTTGTATTTAAGACACCAGACACATGTACAATTTATATAAAAGTAGAGAATGGTTGACTGGTAATGAATTCCTTGTTGCATAAGTCCGCCTATTTACCACTACTCTACATGAAGTTTAAATAAACAGTTTTTACATAAAAATCTTCTAGTCAGGATCACCTTCACTATATCCATCGTCCTCCTCTTTGTCAAACTCTGTAGACGAGACGTACGATGTCTCCGGGAGCAAGAGTTCCAATGCTTCAACGGAAAATGGCTTACTTTTTTTTCGTTGCCTTTGCCTGGTACTGCTCAAAAAAGGATCCGAAATTAGCAGAAGTCTGTTTAGCACATCTTTGTGTTGTTTGTCGTTTGTCTTTCTGGAATAATTCTGCCTATACATGCGGAAGTGTTTGTTTCTGGTGAGGTTTCTGGCCTCAGCCGCCTCTTCCGACAACTGGCCAATAGGCAGAATTGCGTGATCAATTACTGTGGCCCTATGTCTAAAATGTTGTGCATTGTAGGCGACATGGGGTGCCACTCATGCAAATCTACATATAGCTTTGCAGTTTGGTCAGCAAAGTTTTCAAATTTCTGCGTATCAATTTTGAGCCCACTTGACAAAGTCTCCAATATGACACTGCATTTTTTTAATTAAATTGATGTCAATCCCAGTAATGCGGGAAGAAGTTTCGGGATTTGAGAAAAACCTCCTTGAAGTGTTCCCATCATTGGTGTTCCCAAACCCTGCCTTC
Organism: Xestia xanthographa; assembly: GCA_905147715.2. NCBI lineage: Eukaryota > Metazoa > Arthropoda > Insecta > Lepidoptera > Noctuidae > Xestia > Xestia xanthographa. The sequence continues at coordinate 17,397,345 of LR990645.1, read as the reverse complement.
GGAATATCCACTAGCAGCCCCATTTCCTCTTTAAAAGCCTCTTGAATTTTCTTCTTCCTTTCTGCTACTATATTTGTATGTTCTTGAGTTCTTGCCTGCCATTTTTTTTATTATTTTAAGACGATTTTCTAAAAACTCAAACTTTTGGTCATTTTTTCTGTCTGAAGATTCTTGTATGACTCCATAGAGTGATTTTCTGGTCATCTCTATCGACGTCATTGGAGATTCTGGAATAGAAAAATAAAAATAAAACACTGTTTAATGGAAGCTGATTTCGACTAATTTTGTAGAAAATAAAAATAAAAAATGGCGTGAATATGCGGGACATTTTCCTTTAAAATCCTTATCTAGAATAATGAAACTATATGTTACATCCAAAATCATAAGTTAACTCGGCTTAACTCATAAACAAAAACACCTTTAATTACAGAGTTTACTAAAAAAAAGTTGCATTTTTTATGTAGTACATTTGAGGTGCAAAATGTCACTTAAATAAAGTGTAAAACCAAAATAAACATGCTTTTATAAAGTAACGACATACCTTCTTCCAAAATATCCATAATGGTTATCACACAATTTCACCAAACACAGATTAAATGCAATTTAAAGATCACGTTTTAACTGTAGTGCCGAGAACAAAGACATACGATTCACGCAAGGACTGAGTTCCGACTGCTGCTGCGGTTGGTGGAGAGGCGGTGTATGGCCAAATTGGCCGTTAAGTGACGTAATAGCTATTGGGCTCTCACGATACAATAGTTGTAAAGCAATATAACAAATTTCGACTTTTCGACTTTTGATCGGGTTTTTAGGTGAAATACTCGTCTGTGCGCCGATGCGTTTTGAATTTGCGTTCCGTTTCACCAAAACCACGCTACATAAAATTTTAAATTGTTGTATTAGAAATTTAAACAAGTGTACCACAATGTTTATATGGGCCAATAGAAGGCATTTTTAAGGAATAAAAACGTTCTGAATTTCTTGCATATTCCGTATTGCTGTAGGAACCTATTTTCAGCGCTACTTGTAAAATCCCTAGAACACGTCCAGCGATCTTATTCGTATAGCATCATTTTTTGTAGAGAAATAGTAAAATCTCTGTATCTGTATCAATATTTTGGAATATCTAACTACCATCATTCACCTAGCCTTTTACCAACTTAGTTGGGGTTGGCTTCCAGTCGAACCAGATGCAGCTGAATACCAATATTTTATATGTAGCAACTGCCTGTCTGACCACCACCACAACCCAGTTAGTACTGGGTAATACAATTTTATTCCTCTCGGTACTATTTTAGAATAACTACCATGATTTCCTTTAATACGTTACGTAAATGCATATTTTTGGGTAGTAAACAATATAGGTGAACATCCTGCAGATCACACAAGACTCTAATCTGCTCAAAACTAATGATTTAACTGCATAAAGTACTAGTGCTAGGTGTAGGTAGTGGATAATCTGTCAATTATTTTATTTGTACTCACCTAAATTAAAAACAATATAATATTGAACAATTATTATAAATATTAGCCTACTGCGCCGCTGCGCGTTCAGTTTAGTGTCGTTAGAGCCTCGTAGCCACATTAAAAATGACCTAGATAAGTGACACTCGTAAATTACAATTGTTACAGTTGCTTGACATAATTTACAAAAAAGAAAACATTTAAAATATCATAGACCTCTACGCCTAAAAAAACCGGCCAAGTGCGAGTCGGACTCGCGCACGAAGGGTTCCGTACCATTATTTAAAAACATTAGACAAAACTGCAAAAAAATCACGTTTGTTGTATGGGAGCCCCCTTTAAATATTGGTTTAATTCTGTTTTTAGTATTTGTTGTTATAGCGGCAATAGAAATACATCATCTGTGAAAATTTCAATTGTCTAGCTGTCACGGTTCATGAGATACAGCCTGGTGACAGACAGACGGACAGACGGACAGACAGCGAAGTCTTAGTAATAGGGTTCCGTTTTTACCCTTTGGGTACGGAACCCTAAAAAAGAATATAAATCAGCTAAATTCATAATCAATTAATTTGAATTTATCGCGCGACTGAAGATACATTTTTGGGAGCAATGAACCCAAAGCCATTAAAAAGGCATTCTTGGTGACCTCATACTCTTAATTATTATCTTTGATAATTACTTTGCTTATTATTTATTAATAATGTAGAACTGGTACTTGTAATTCATGATATCGAAGTAGCTCTGGGATTGAAACTTTAAGATGTATACGGCCTACAAGGAGTTGTTTATTAAGAACCTAAAACACGTTAGCTAATAAAACTCGGTAACAAATTCCTCCTTTTCTTGAATAAAACAGTCTACCAAACTTTGGTTATTTAAACAGGCTGAAATATCGTGTACTTAGGTGTAATTAAAATACACACCTTCGCTTGTCAGGTATCGGGCCTGTTTTACGGGTTTCACCACAGACCTACGATAAAGTTCCCGTTAACTTACTTGGCGGATCATTTCAGACAAATCCTGTTCAATTTTTGAATTTATTCGAGAATTAGCGGCTATTCAGACTATTTCAGACATTGTGAAATAGGCCACTGGAATGGAGACACGAAAGAGAGAGGAGAAATAAGCATGATAGTCCTTAGAATTTTAAATCGTCTTCTTCGTCAAGACCAAAGATAAGATTACCTCTGTTTATAATTATACATCATAACAGTAGTAAAGAATAGTACATTTTGACACAAGTGGAGAAAGTTTGTTATTGCATTCGAGGCGTAATTATAACACCCGAGCCGTAGGCGAGGGTGTTTTTGAGCCGAGAACTGCATTAACAAATGTCCACGTATATCAAACGACGTTTTTCAATACACTTTTGAAGAAATAAAATAAAATAACGAAAAATATTTTTGTCACGATCTAAGAAACTATGATTTTAATTTTCTTTTTTTTTTTTTTCGCGCTTTGCTTTCGCCAGATTGAAGGAGAGGCAATGGTATGAAGCCGTTAAACAGCCTAATATTAAAATTAAATTCATTTTATATTTTAGAATTCAGAACACAAATAAAATGTTAATTTGTGTATAAAAGTGACTATTAGCTTTTAATAATCATGTTTATCTATGATATTCTATTTATAAACACAATTTGAATATTCAAAAAATATTTATGCCGCCAAGACGTGTACTTAGTGCTCTGCCGAAATTAAAAAAAAAAACATTCACCTCAGACTATAAGCATTGAACCACTTTGGACTAAGGATAGGTATAGTTATCTGTGGCAATTTTCATTCAAAATGAAAACAATCGCACGTGTGTGAAATACATTGCATGTTGTACTTAATCGTAGTGCTTGGACCAGTTTTCGAGGAAGTGTATTGAAAAATGCTTTGTATGGTACCTATTGGTAAACCATACAAGAACCACACATTGATTTACCAACTGTGGAAGGTACAACAAAGCTACTAAAGAAAAGATCAACGACTGAGTTCTACCATTGTCTTAAAATTATTATAATACGATGACTTGTTCACCTTGTAGTTATCTTGATCCCGCATTATAATTTATTGTAATTATTCTAACCACTAAGCAGTTGATTATTTCAAGCTTAAGACTTACGAATCACTTTAGAGCCAAGCAGGTAGGAACGTCGTCACAATGCATCGCTTGAAATTTTAATTGTAATTAAAATCTTGATAATGTTCGTGCAAATGTATGCAAAGAGAACTCATATCCTGTCCCGTTGTGTCGAAATTACATTATATTTGGAATTTGCATCGCTAACGAGTACTTTGTAATTACACAATTAATACATAGTTGTTTCATTGTAATTTGTTTACTACGAAGTTTGCACATTCATACATTTTGTTTACGAATTTTATCGCCGAGTTATGAGGTGGTAACTTGGAATATTCAAGTAAACTACTCGAGTAAACTACTTTCAAGTTATCACCATGTATGTAACGTTTCCTCGGTTAGGAAACATAATATATCACATTTTAACTGTTAAGTTGCGATAACTGTGCCTACGAACCTGTCCGACAATCACGTTTACTTTATAAATTACTTAATCATTTAGCATTTAAATATTCGATTCCGAATACCGATATATTCGAATTGTTTAGAATGTAATAGGCAAATACCCACAGATGTTTTACTTCCGTAATTAACTAATTGAATAATTAGAACTTTTGATATAATGGAAGACTCTAGGTAGCAATTAGAAAGTCGTTTAGCAGTAGACACGTTTTTTTTGTTTCGATTGACGATTCAGCTTAGACTTAATGGTCTAAGTGATTTCGTCGTAAATTATCTAAATCTTAGATCCTGTGTTCTTCTCTGCGTGTCGAAATGACTCAAATGTTATATCTAACCTATGCAATAGCCACCTGTACACTATATCATTGGCGTCGTTTAAATCCTGAACTCTTTATTTAGGAAACGTCATTAATGATACTCAAATCTGAATTAAAAACTTATTGTTGTTTGAAATTTTGCGAAGGTTGCAAACCTTACAGTGTATAGGAGAAACCTGTAACTGAAATACACTACAATAGCAACATCACACTTGATAAAACATGAGTAAACATCTACTATATCAAGCCACAAACATATTACATAACGATATTAAGACGTTATATCAGCTGCTGTAACTGTAACAAGTGTAATAATACTACCTTATAATACTATAGCTTGCGAACAACAGTCGATCATAGTCCGTTGTACTAAGTCCCTCGAGCGTTAAGATTTAGCGATACTTTGTTAAATTGTTAGCGCCGTATCGTATCGCGAATAACTTTCCATTTGCTTTCGTAACTGCTTTGTTGGTCTAGTGGTCGCAGGCACTACTGCCGAGGATGAGATCTTGGTTTCGATTCCCAATTCGAGCGTTATTGGGTTTTTCCATCAGGAATTTTTCAGTAGCAGTGACGTAGCAGTGACGTTTGGGGTCCATAGTCCTCGAGGTAAACCAGTTCCCGACAAGCTGGTCTAAGTTGGCTCCTGGAGATGTACTTCCGCAAGGAGAGTAAATTCTAGCCCACAGACATGTACCCCACACTGGTCCGCTGAGGCCCCGATTCCCGATTACCTTCTTCTAGCAGTGACGAACCATTCGTGACGAAACTTAGCTGGCGAAATGTGGGTAGAATATTAGGGGCACGTCTGCCTAACCCTGCTAGGATTACAGGCGTGATATCAAGTGTGTAACTTTCGTAACAAGGTGTAACAGCAACACAGTAATATAGCAAATCGCTTCTCGCTATATTTACAAATGTCTTCCGTTTCTAAGCGAATCTACACGATTGAATGCGTGCACCTAAATAACTTGTGTGTACTACATACACGTATTTCAACGGAAATTGTGCGAGAGCTAATGTCCACACATTTTCTCTTGCGATATTACGCTTGATATTCTTTAGAAGGGATAGGTAGAGGTGTACTAGGAGCGTTGTAATTTGCAATACGGTAATTTGATAACCACTCTCGAAGTTTATCACAGTTAAGCATATTCTTGTTAAGTGAATCAATACTTTGATCAAAGATATACATCAAAATCGTGACAAAACCGTAGCGTTGGGGAATCCATACTAATATAATAAATGCGAAAGTAACTCTGTTTGTTTGTTTATTACCTTTACACGAATAAATGGCTGATCGGATCGTAACGAAATTTGGCGAGGATATGGGTTTATTTTTTTAACACTTCAAGCGCAAAGTACAGAGGCGGACTTAATGCCATAGGCATTTTCTACCAGTCAACCTTTGGGTGATGCAGAGACAAGCAGTGGTAGATGTACATCTGAAAATAATTAAATTAATAGTAAGGTAACCTACAAGGATATAGTAAATATTATAAATATTTATATAAATACTATAAATATATATCAAACTATATATAACTGTAAGTGTAAATAGACATTTATACGGATATACTAAAATAAAAACACAAACAATGGAGAAAACATTACCGTTGTGGTGAAACTGCCAGCTTCTAGAGAATGTACTCTCGAACTTTAACTTTAAAAGATAATCGATTGGTTGCTGATTTCCTGGGGAAGAGCATTCCACAGAGAAATATATTGGGCAAAGAATGATCGGTGAATGAAGTCAGTGCGATGGATTAATACTAGGGAAAGCTAAGGTTAGGAAGGCGAAGGTTAATACATAGGCTATCATTTTTCTCACACACACATAAAAAATCCACGCGAATGAAGTCGTGGGCAGCTGCTATAGTTGGTGCCAGTTAAGTTGAAAATATCGGTTATTGCGCTTTCCCTAATATCTCTTCGTAAGAACCAAAACAAAACCACGTTTCTTCGAAAAAAATGTTGTAGATCACGATAGATGACGATTCAAGACTTGAACAGTCTTATTTTTGGTTTTCAAAGTTAAGAAGTTTAATAAATGTAGGTGGATCAATGACCGCTATTCTCATCTTAACTGGCACCAACTATAGTGAATATTGCTAAAGTTAGAAACTTTAAGCAAACAAACATTATAAGCCACTTAGAATTAAGAGCAACCAAAATCAACACGATCTTCAAAGTAATTTATTAGACATTTTGATTTCTAGTAAAACGAAATCATTTTCTAACCTAAGCTATAATAGGCTTGCAAACATAGAAGCACCATTATTTTCCATGACTTAAAACAAGTTTGCACCGTTAGATAGCTGATTCACGCATTAATAGGCCCAGACATAGTCTTAAAGCCTGTTATTGGCCATAACACCGTATAAACCCACTAGTGGACCCATTTTGCAGCAATCATCAATTAGCCGTATATACACCATTTAAATTTTGATGTAGACAGTTTTTTTCTTATGTGAAACTGCTTGAGGCAAAAAAGAGCAATTTGAAGAATAAATTGGTAGCGTAGTAGAAACTACTTATCTTTGGTAAATGCTTGATGTCTTATTTAACATTGGTTTTAACAGCTTACGATAGATTATTAAAACTCGTGTTTATTCAAATGCAAACGCTCTAGGAGTAGTTAACTTCTGTTTCTAGACCGAAAAGACTGGGCTCTCTAATAGAACCTTCCTTCTCAGTGCCTGTATTACAAGTGTTGTGCGGTTCCATAAACAATGGAACACTTGGTCTCGTGTCCTGGGCCCTGTTTTATGAAGCTGACAATCCGACAAGTCGACATATGTCAGAAAGTGACAATTATAATTTTTTTCTGTTTTATGAAGCTGACAGGTGACATGTCATGGTGGAAAATTCACAAATATGTCGAATTGTCGCGACAATCTGTCATATCTCTGTTTTATGAAACTTTATTAGCGACAGGTGACAATTTGTCGTGAAAAACTTGTCAAATCTGCTTTATAAAACAGTAAACACACAATTGTCATGACGTCATGACATATTTATGTAGAATTGTCCGAGAAGTCTGACAGGAGCGTTGGCCTCTGTCGCGAAATAATTCGACTGGTTTTTGACATTATGTAGAGTTTCATAAAACGCGTTCTTATATGACAATTATGTCAAGATTTCACCTGTCGTTTTTTGACATATATGTCACGTTCATAAAACAGCCTAAGCGCGGCAATTCTACAATTTTGACATTTTTTGACATTATGTCGGATCGTCAGTTTCATAAAACCAGGGCCCTGGTTGTAATTGGCTGATGCCTACACACTATAGGAATTAATGGACGATAGTGATAGCGCCAAACTGGTACCTAAGTTAAGGGCAACTCAGTATAGATTGCCGTCGACAATTCGACATGCTAAAAAGAGGAACCTTCCATTCCTTCAGCATTGTAAACTGAACCTTATAAATCAATGGAATGCAGAGTATTTAATTTGCTACCCTTGCTTTAACAATCAATACCTAGTCGAAATGTAATTAATCTTACATACATATATTACAAATTCAAGGCTAACTGCCTTGCTTAATATGCATAGGAATGTGTCAGACAATGCGTTAGTAACATGCCAGTTATTTTAATAACCACACATTATATATCTAATCCATGTTTATAGGCAGTTATTAATTTAACACGCACCATAGATCAGGTTAAAATATTTGCTATGTTAATTTATCTATTTGCATAGTGAAATATGGATTGATAATGATGATCCGCCATGCGTGTATAAAGTACATAAATAACTAACTAGTTTTATGAATCATATCGAACTAATGCGTGGAAGCGGGTTTGTCTCCACCGATCACAGTATCAGATCACGTTAGCCACGGATCACGGCGTGCTGTATCCACTGATACCGTGATACGATTTTCTCGTTATGCAGCTGGCATTCTCTAACATTGTAAATGCGAAGGTTTATAATTGTTTGATAAATTTGAGAGTAGATTAGATGCTAGCTGCCCGCGGCTTCACCCGCGTGGTGGTCGATATTTGTCCCAAGGGATCGTATTAGCGGGATAAAAAGTATTTTATGTGTTAATCCAGGTTATAAACTATCTGTGTGCCAAATTTCATCCATATCCGTTCAGTAGTTTTTGCGTGAAAGAGTAACAAACATCCATCCTCACAAACTTTTGCATTTATAATATTACGAACTAGCTGACGTCACGCGGTTTCACCCGCGTAGTTCCTGTTCCCGTGAGAGTACGGGGATAAAATATAACCTATGTTACTCAGGGTGAATGTTGCTTTCTAATGGTGAAAGAATTTTTGAAATCGGCGCAGTAGTTTTTGAGTTTATTCATTACAAACACAAAAATACAAATCTTTCCTCTATATAATATTAGTGTAGATATACAGTAGGATTAATTATAGTTAAGTCTTCTCCTTCTTTGCGTGTCAATAGACTAAAATAATACCCGACCAGTATGTTGCCACCTGCAAAGCTCTGTCGTTGGCTTCGTTTAAATCCTGGAAGGTTCAAGTGGCTGTGCAGGAAGCGCAAAAAGGAGGTGAGGCATATCCTGCAGAGGGGCTCCACACTGACATTGTATATGGGACGGGTCGGTGATACCCCATTTGGGCAGATTATTTCTACAGCGGCCAACGTGAGCCCGCAAACGGTTAAGAGACTTCCAGATTGGCCGCTGCAGTTCCTGTCCAGGACGAAGATGTTCTGCTGGATTGATGAAGTGGGTGGGGAGAAAATAGTTTAGTGGGAAATATTACTAAAGGACGGGATAAAACAGAAAGGTCATATAATCAAGAAACGTACAAGCTATATAATGTTATTTTTCATCATCGCCCTGTATTTATCCTAGTCTATTAAGATAATATGTTTATTTCTGAGTTAACTTCATCAAAACAAATCCATACTAACCTAACTGTATTTTGTTTGGCCTGCCGCTGAAAAATCTTGCAAAAACCTGTGACTATGTAAATACCTAACTGTCTTGAAACCGTATTTAATAATACACTATTAACATATCTACATAAAACGTTGTAAATACATAGAAGCCGCTTCTCGAGAATCGAGTCATCCTATTACGTAAATATTGGTCACACCAGAAGAAGTCACTCGGAGTTGTTAGAGAAAGTTGACAAAACCAATTATTACATAATTAAGTGTTAATCTATTACATACCGCGAAGTTAATTGTACGATAGCGAGTTATTTCTTCTACGCTATTTAAATGGAATTTTAGTTTTTAGAGAGAAAGTCGGTTGAAATATATACATACAGTCTGCAAAAACCTCAGAAGATTCTAAGGACAATCAAATGACGACCCGAATGAGGCAGCGGTAGTGAGGCTGCCTTACGTTCTTAGGGTCCCGGGTTCGAATCCCGGTAGAAGCAAATGTTTGTGTGATGAGCATGGACATTTGTTGCCTAGTCATGGAGGTTTTATGTATATTACAGTGGCGTAGCGTGCCTTCGCGGGGCCCCTTATAAAAATTTGTTTGGGGGCCCTTAGGAAGGATAAAGATTTCTCACAAAAGAAAAAAAAAATGTTTCATCTTAAATAAAAAATAAAAAAAATAATTCAGACAAAAAAGTCCATAGGCAAGACAAGATTGTTAGTAACAAGAATTTTGCTTATATCTATTGTTAGTAATTAAAAGTAGGTAACAACAACAAACTGGACACACCGTCTACCCCTGCACAGTAGGCTCACCGGTCCCGCTACACATGGAGTTCAGTGAACCTACTGAGCAGAACAGTATCGGTTCTCTCGCCAAACATCCTGAGGACGGTATTCGGGCTCCCCCGTACTCGGCGCACCACCGACGCTACTTTTTTACGCATAATTGCGTAGAAGTCATCTACGCTGGCGTCAGCAAACATGCCGCTGGATGCACTGCAATACTGAGAGAGCCGAAACAGAGCCCTGAACACATTATTATACTGGACGCGCAAGGCATTTTAGGCTTTCTGTGTAAAGTTTGCCCACAGGCCGCTCGTGTAGTACGTCTGGCAGAATGCCTTGAACATAGTTAATTATCTTCACTATCCTTGCCTTTTTTTCGGCAAACTAATTTATTAAATCATTTAGGTATAGCTGATGATGACTTTAGTTTTTCTCAAGTTTCTGCCTTTATGGACAATAGTGTAAACGGGGAAATCCCGCAGCCCAGGATAACCAATGTAGGGTGTTGCCAACTTTTGAACGCACGCTTTACGCGGGAAAAAAAGAAGAAAAATTTAGGAAGTTTTTATTAATTTTTGCTTACGCACGTTGGGGGCTCCCGTGGCCCGGGGGCCCCGTATAATTGATACGGCAGATACGGCGGTAGCTACGCCCCTGGTATATTATGTATGTAAATGTAACTACAAAAAAAAAAAAAGTATCTATGTAGTATATGAACTATCTGGTGTCCACAACACAAGCCTCGTTGCTTAGTGTGGCACTAGATGGCGCTGTGTGTAATGTCCAGCGATATTTATTTATTTATTTAAATAATCTATTTTTAAATGACCTCAGAGATTATATAAATATACTGCCTCGTTGGTCTAGTGGTTGTAAGCGTGACTGCTGAGCATGAGGTCGTTTTTCCATAAGGGATTTCTCAGTAGCAGCCATGGAATCTGGATCTGTGCCTGGTTGTTGGCAATAGGTTCGCCCCATATTACATGGAACTTAAACATAACTAGCGAAATCTAGGTGTATGTACTATTTGTACACCTCTGCCTAACCGTTCGAGGATTACAGACGTGATGTTATGGTATTATACATAATTATATATGTAAGTATATAAGTATTATATTATATAAGTATTATATGTAAGTATTACACACTAAACACACACCCACACACCTCACACTAAATTACACACTAAATCACACACACACAAAAACATTAAATCACACCAAATCTATACACTAAATTATTTCTTGAATAATCGAATGATTAATGATTATTAATACAAACACAGGATATTTTTGAATGGAGAAGATATCCATTCAACAATATCCTGCGTTTGTTATTACACACCTCATTATTAACGCCAGTACACCGATAGAGGACGTTCCAGTGGCCACAGCACGTAATAACAAATACACCTCTATAAACCAGAGACAACTTGTAAATCATAGAAATGTGTTTTCTAATGGACTCTTTTATCTCGGCTGAATCTCGGCACAAATGAACAGCACCTGTCATGGACCGGTCGTGTTTGTAACGATGGTCATGACCATCCCTCTCGACGAATAAAGAACTCCTCCAATTTAATCACTCACTTAAACTGAAAATTCTTTTGTATCTTTCCAGTTTTTGGAACAAACGTCTCGAGAATATGAAGAGCCTTGAATATGTTTTTATTTTCGAACTGAAGGCGATGTTAATTGATTAGAAAACATTGTTTGTTTAACAAGCGTCTGAAGCGACAAAACGTCATTAAATAAACCTGAGAAGAACGTGTCGGATTTGTCAAATTTTGAGTTTCATACTTAAGGCTAATGCTCAAGGGTAGTCCGCGAAATTCAAATTTTCTTACCTTTTTTGCAATTTGCAGGCCAGTGCTAGGTTATATGTTTTAAAATATTGTTCGCGACTGTAAGACGTATGTAGTTACGGAATTATAATGATCAAAATCATTAATACAACCCTCCAAGTTCATAAAGCTACCCTGGAGCATCAGCCTAGCATACAGAATTATAATCATCAAAATCATCAATATAACCTAACCCCTTGGAGGGTTAGGTTATATTGATGATTTTGATGATTAGTATTTATTAATTCATAAAGGTCGAGGAATGACTTTGACCTTGAAAAAGCAGTCCCTAGACCTACCTCGTAGGTTCGTGGTAGGTAATTATTAACTCAAATCGTTACTGTATAATATAGAAACACCCATACATTTAATTACTACCATCAAAACATACCTTCCCATACGAAGGTTTTAATTAGGGCAGCCGATTACAATTTTTATTAACCGTTTACCTTTTACCGTTATTTATATTCGCATGACCGATCTTCAGTACTATGTAACGAAGTAGTATGGGCCAGTAACGGCCCGGCCCGGGTTAAGCAGGTGCGCCTATGGGCTAGCTATGTGTTCTTTAAGTACGCAATTATACACAGTCCAGTCGGTCATGGCCGTTCGATGATTATAAATTGCTAGAATGTGTGGGCCAGTCTGCTTATTGGCTTCATTTGTTGTTTTATTATTGTTATAGCATGTACTGTCCCATTAATGGGAAAAGGCCTCTCGGCTCCCCCAATACCTTCCATGAGCTCATTTCCCGTGCCTCCTTGAACCAGCCCTCGCGGTAAGCGTCCTGATCGACTCGCCACCTCTTTCTGGGCCTGCCTCGGGGGCGCCATCCATCTTCCTTGTGTGGCGACTTTTGCCCAGACTTTTACCATTTCTTGTTAGGGGTTTTCTCTAAAAGATGGGACATTAGCTAGCCTTACGTATGGTAGTCTTTTCAAGTCTCTTAAAGTTTGACTGATAGAGAATGGAATTACTGAAGATAGGTAGTATAATGATAACCGAAACTCCGCCACTCCAAGGTCAAAACTACTGCAACTATTTGAATATACTGCAAATGATATCTTCGTCAAAATAATCACCAACTCAACGATCAGTTCGATAACTAATCTAAAACGAAACAATAGCGCGGCGAACTTGTCTATATGGAAGCATCTTCCCACATGTATTATTAAATAGTCGAGGCCGAGGTCGCAACTAATAAGGAAGGGTTATGTCAGACAATCATTGCGATAACTAACCTCGCGAGCTATTAGAAACTTTAAAACAATGTGAGGAACCCAAGGGTCTAGAGAAGAGATCTTTTTCTAAACGTTTCGGTAAGTTTAAAAAGGACTTTTGGGAAACCACCGACCAGTGGTCTACATTGGCCCTGGATCGAAGGATTTGGAAGTCATGGGGAGAGGCCTTTGCCCAGCAGTGGGCAAATGCCTCTCCCCATGACTGAAAAAATAATACCTGCGGTTATTGTAACCGCAGGTATTTTTTCGGTAACTTACGTCAATCCAGTGTATAATTTATATCATTGTTTTCTCTGAACAAACGTAATTTTAACCTGAAAAAGATTTCTTCTTAGTAAGTTACAGGATTATGAGGCATTTCAGCTTCGGGATAGTAATGGCAACGCTTTCGTGAAAACTTTGAATTTTCATCATCATTTAATGAAATTTCATCTTCATTTAATAAAATGAAGGTGACGATGTGCGTTTTTAAATCTGACAACTAGTCCAAGGGGTTTCGGATTACCCAGTACTAACTGTTCAGTTGTGGAGGTCAAATAGGCAGTCACTCCATATAAAATACTGGTATTCAGCTGCATCCGTTTAGACTGCAATTAGCCGACCCCAACATAGTTGGGAAAAGGCTAAGCAGACGATGATAATGTATGTGATAATCGGTGACCATTTCAAAAACATTAATAAAAGTATCTTGTCTTAAATGTTGAGATCGGTTAGAATCTGGAATTCTGGATGGAAAAATAACCCCTGACCTCTACAATACGGATTGGGGGATACCGCTCCATGTAACGATTAGCTAGCATACAAATGTTCTAATTATAGAAATTGGAAATCACCTGTAGGAGAGCAGTCTTGTGAAAATATTTTCGGCACGTTCATAAGAAGGAATTTGTATTGAAACAGATGAAATTATTGCTCTCTGTGTAAATTATGCAACACCGAATTTCGACTATTAAAAACTATAAATTCTGGAATGAGCGGCACGTTTTTCCTATAGAGTTCTAGACCATCACATCGATCAGGCAGGCCGGTTGTTAGGCATTTGGTCTCCCAAATGCCCGTAACGACAGTCATAGGTATTCGTACGACAACCTGGACCGACCATTCAAACTGTCGCTTCCGTCCGACAGGATTTATGTAGCCACATGAATGGCGATCCGTCCATGTAATGGTCCCAAAACACGTTCAAACACATCGCAATCTTCCACAACGAATTCTGTCGCACAAAATGTATAACTTCTCACCAATGAGGTGTTACACGTTTTTTCGGTCGGCACATTTGATATGGCAGTATTTTGTTGAACATAAAAGCCGATGTCGAAACAATTACTCTTGTACGTGATTTCAGTTTACTCGGAACGAAATTTTGCAATTTTGGTGATTAGGTTTTAAAAGGATTTTTGCAAGAAATAAAGGTATCACTTTTATGCATGCTAAGAAGCCTTTGGTACATATTTAATATTATAGAAAATAATAGTCATAGCCTTGATACTTTCTTGTAAAAAAAATAAAATAGCCAAGTTTCCAATTTCTATGGGGCAATTTCTGTGGTTTCCGTGGCATCTCGTGGCCCACGGAAATTACACGACTCCACAGAAATTTTACCAATCAATTATTGCATTAATGTTAATGAAGATTTTTGAAAAGAAAAGAACTTGTTATGCCGAAATTACTTTGACAGAACTAGGTCCTTAGCCCCGGACATTAAAATAAAATTGTATTACTATTTCTTGAAAAAGTCATTCAATTGGATTAACTGAACTTTGAGGGTTGCATCCTCCAGAAGCTCCTCCTGGAAGCCTCGATCGTGCAGGCCTAGGTGACATCACCGGCCAGACCTGCCGACGTTGACAATGAGGCAGGGTGGTTCCAGGAGGCCATGTCCGACATCTGCGACGTGCGCAGATGTCGAGTCCCCAGCATCTCCTCGTGGGCCAGGGATCTGGCTCGCGCCTGAGCTCGTGGAGAACATGGTGAGTACTCTGTTCCCTTTGCGAGGGGAACATCCCCCCGTCTATGGCTCCGCCGCCTGCGATGCTGGAAGCGGACCAACAGGACGACGACAAAAACGCTCCGGAAGTGACTGGGGTAGACCTGAGAGTGGCGGTACGTAGGCTCAGTGTCTTAAATACCGCCCCGGGACCCGACGGCTTGCCTGACAAAGCCTGGGTCCTAGCCTCGGAGGCTCTCGAGCACCGACTAAAGGGGCTCCTAAGCGCATGCTTAGGAGCACTAGCCGTGTGGTATCCGGCAGAGTAGAATAGAACCAACCCATTACACTCACGGGTGTCGTATAAGGCGACTAATATCTGAGGCAGAACACCTTGCGCCTCCGTAGACCAGAGAATGGGCAGCAGCGTTTTCTGTTAGTCTTTCATCACTGCGATCTCCAATCCGCCTGCCAAGCGTGGAGATTATGGCAAATTCCTCCCATCATGGGAGAGGCTTATGTCCAGCAGTGGACGTTATGGGCTGTTGTAGTAGTTGTAGTAAGCGCATGCTTGGAGAGAGGCCAGTTCCCGCTTCGTTGGAAGACGGGAAAGCTGGTCCTTATTCGGAAGCCGGGGCGCCCTGCAGAATATCCGTCCGCATACCGGCCCGTGGTGCTGTTCGGCGAGGTGGGAAAGCTCTTTGAAAGAGTAATTGCAAACCGCCTCGCCGAGCACCTTGCGGGTTCGGGGCCGGATCTTGCGGAACACCAGTTTGGTTTCCACAAGGGGCGCTCTACGGTGGACGCCATCATGCGCGTGAGGGCCCTCACGACGGGATATGCGGTTTCCCGGGGTGGGGTTGTCTTGGTGGTGTCTCTCGACATCGCCAATGCCTTCAACACAATGCCCTGGAGTTGCATTAGGGAGGCACTTCGGTATCACCGGGTGCCGACCTACCTTCATCGTGTGGTAGAGTCGACTTTTAAGTACCTAGGACTCGTCTTCGACAGCCAGTGGAACTTCGTGGAGCACTTCCGATGTTTGGCCCCCAAACTGGAACGGACCGGCGCGCGGCGCTGCCTTCAGGTGGCTCCTGCCCAACCTGGGGGGGGCAAACGCCCCCTGCCGGAGGCTGTACGCAGGAGTCCTGCGGTCCATGCACATGCAGTCGTGGCCGGGGGCCACGTGGTGGACCTGTGGACGGTGGGCTATGGGCTAGCTCGCCGTCTGTCCGTCTCATGACGACAGACCGTGTCGATGGCGCGTTCGTGTTCCACGCGCGCCTCAAAGAGAGTCAGCAATAGGAAGGGGTCCGCAAGAACCGATGCCTGCCGGGGTTGCGGGACTGTTCGAAAGAGATACCGTGGCCCCGGAACACAAAGGGCGATGAAAGAATATGAATAGGTTTTAGTCAGTAAAAGTCTGAAAGTCCCTCCTGCTTCGCCCAGAGCGGGAGAAGTCATTTGATGATTTCCCATCCTCTTCATAGAAGTAAAAAACATAGTCAGTTCCTTGATTGCTAATTTTATAAGATTGATTTATCCAATTAATAGTACACCACGTTGTTTTTTTAGAAATGCTTAAAATGCTTATTAAAATGATCAAATCGTTTATTTGTGATACATGGGTTACATGCAGGTGTTCATTACATAATTACAACGATAATATATACATATATTAACGACGATATTCGTATTATATGCGTTTTTACATTAAACCTTATCTTTCTTTACATATTATTAAAAAACAATGTATTTATATAATAATTCACAATTTCGGTGCAAACGCAGAATTTCTGTGTCACCAATACAATTTCGGTGGCAATAATAAAATTTCTGTGGCTCGCCAATTTCGGTGGCCCAAATATCTCTCTAAGTAATTTAACTATAATATCCCCTTTCAGAAAATGTATATATAATGTGGATATGTTGCGCTTTGTTATTAAAGTTTTTCAAAAAACCTGAAAATGAAAATGTCCATGGAAATTAGGTAAAAAATCGAGTTGTTGAAATTGACTCACTAGCCAAGTTCAGCTCATGCCGTGCACGTTAATCCTGGGTCCTATCTGTAGATAACTACATGATAACTGTAAATACAGGTAGTCAATGGCCCGAAAATCTGAACACCAGTCCTACAAAGGGGTATCATATTACCCAGTACTAATAGCGTTGTGGAAGTCAAATAGGCAGTCGCTCCATGTAAAATACTGGTATTCAGCTGCATCCGGTTAGACTGGAAGCCGACCCCAACATAGTTGGGAAAAGCCTAAGGCAGATAATAATGATGAGTGACTTTTTCGCGAACGCACATCTGATAGGTTACAACAACAACAGCCCATAACGTCTACTGCTGGACATAAAGCCTCTCCCATGGTGGGAGGAATTTGCCGTAATCTCCACGCTTGGCAAGCGGATTGGACATATAGGTTAATTATAAATTCATTCGATTTATCGCCGGTCTGTGCCGAGTTAGCCGAACCGAAAATGTATGTAGCACCTCCAAGGTGTGCCTGCAAACTGCGTGGAATGTGGCCACAGGTGATTGAAAAGTTTCAACTGTCTATTTTCTTGCTAAACGACCTCGTGGCAATCGGTTCCGCCATGCGGCATGCGCCATGTCGACCTTTGAAGTGTCGTAACACATTTTACATTACACACGCCTATTGTTTTAGCGAAACTTTCATATGGTATCAGAATATGGCTGGCTTTAAAGTGTAACCGGTTGATCGTTAGCAAATGTATCCTATTTATCCGAAAGAAACTTTGTCTGTCTCTTACATTTTCAGCATTATCAGCTTAATGGATTTGGATGGAATTTAGTACACAGGAGAGACCATGAGCTAGTTTAGGACATAAGGTACTTTTTAATCTGATATTTCGTTCTCGTGAGATCATTTCTGAGCTCCATTCTGGCAGTACGTTCACCTGGAAAATAATCTCCTCGTGGACAAAACCACGCTACCTAGTAGTCTGTCAGAAACGATGTGAAAATATATAAAATAGAGATAGTTCAATAATAAACATTCGTTTCGAAATCCATCATAAAGTTTTAGTATCACTTTGCATCGTTGTGGCATCATGGGTATTGCAAAACGTTTACTACTGGGTCATACGTTACTTCCAAGTGTACTTGGAAACATCTGCAGGAGTATTAGTGTAGTAATTACTGCAATTAGCACCTTTGTACCTGTGCTTTATGTTAACTGCAAACGTGCAAGAATCTTAAAATACGTAGTTTACGTAGCTCGATTTTAGGTGTGGGGCCATTGTGAACAAATAGAATTCATGAATCGCGTCTCCTTGCCTATAACAATTTTATGAATTTCCTTCGAAGAAACAATTTGTTAGTAAAGAAATATTAAGTTGTGTTTAAGCGCAGGCCTGCACTTTACTCGCTTAAAAATAAATAACGAATGAATTTGGAATGTTTAAAGGTTAACTACTTTCAATTCTGATGAACTGATGAATATTTTACAGTTCACATTAAAATTATACCAACAGCAACGCATACTTTACTTGGTACAGACGACAGGATTGACTCATTTTGATAAAAGCGACCAAATTAACTTCGAAGTTTGAAGCACACAAATGGCTTAATCAATAGGTAAAGTTGTTCAAACTTTAAGAGCCAAGTTATTTTTCGGAATCGCTCATTTTATAATCAACTTGTATCTGCCTTTGTAAAGTAACTACCCGGTACCATGATCTAACTAAGTAGATAGTAATTATACTAATACTAATAGAAACAAGGCAACTTATTTAGACACAAACTTCGGTACAGACTCCAGCATATCAAGCTACTATTACGATCTGTCAAATGTCTTTCTATTCTATTCTATTTTTTATTAAGGCAAGCAAAGCCGATGTCGACCAATCTGCCAATGTCAAACAAAAGTGAATTGGAAAAGCATGTAGATCTTAATGTAGATCTTGTGGGGTTAGTACTGGAAAGTCAAATAAATGTCTTTAATATATTTTCAACTTTATCGCTAAAGCTTTAGATTGAAGGTTCATTGGGAAAATTAAACAGTCTCGGGTAGCTTGATGTACTGGTGTCCTGGACGGTGTACCTAGAAGTACAAAAACTATCCGTTTATGCATGACTACCTACATTACAAAACAATTTCTATACCATTCTTATTCTACAACATTCTCTCTGACGTCACAATAAAAATATTCAGGGAATAGAAAAACATGGTTTATATGAGAAAGTTAGCCATAATGATGTCTATTACGCGCTACCCGCTAGTGCCATCAGCCAGTACATCTATCATGTCTTGTGTCATTATACCCGCGCTTGCGATCGTTCGCGCCCCAGGCCGAGGGAGGCTTTATCAGTTTTCTTATGCTCCACATTGACATTTATTGTGTACCTATAAGCACATTCGATTTGCACTAAATAAGTATCGTTTCCGTCAAGAAGTGCCTTTATTTTTATATAAGAGGGGTTAAGATTATCGCGCGCTTTTTTGTGGTTGCTTCTTCTTCTGCTTATCGTTTGAAATTCAATCATATCAGATAGAACCACTGTTTCAGATGATGATAACTTGGCATAAGGCAGGAGGTTCGATTTTAAAAACCTCTGTTGTGTCTAGGATTCGAAAACTGTATTGGGTGATAGAATACCTAAGAAAAGGATGTAGTAGTGAGCGAAGCGAGCTCGAAAATTGTGGTAAGTATTTCGCCTGGGATAGGTTGCCTCTATATAAGATATTGTTGTCTAAATAATAAGTTCCGGGTTTCCATTACAGCTGAGACCCGAGACAGGAGATCATAGGAGATACAAGAGATGCGATGCGGATTTCCATCAATGTGACTGATCCATTCCCTCATGTCTCTTCTCCGCTCCACTCGGTTCTTCCTATTCTTCTCCCTTTTCTCTCTCCTATCCAGTAAGATTGATTGTGAAGTCCCGATTCATACCAGATTAGGTACTGTGCATAGTTGTTATATCTCAGCTTTTTAAATGTAGAATTTTTGTTCTTTCCAGGGTCTCCGTGGAAGGTCGAGGTGATGGCAGGGCCGTTGGGCGGCGGCGGAGGGGAGCCCACTCGGCTGATCCCTGCCAGAGTACCAGCCGTCTTTGAGATCTCCACCTCAGCGGGAGAAACTACCTTCAGCAAGAACGAGGTAGGTTTACTGATCACTAGTTTTAGACATTTATAAAATTAGGAGAAAAATATTGTTTATTTTGTTCTTAATTTTTTTTTTTACTGAAAAGTTGCGGAGTCACACTAGAATCAGACAGAAAGGTAATGTGGGTGCCTACTGAAGCATCGTTCGGAGTTTGAGAGTCCGCAACCAGCCGCCCCGCAAACCGACCTTTTTGTCCTTACTGGTCTGACCGAACTCTAAGTCCGCCTCTGTACTTTTATTTAAATAAAAATAAAATATTTTTTGTCACCGACATTCATTTAAGTACTTCATAATCGGACCCGTAAAAGCAGTGCCGGATTAAGAAAGCGCGGGGCCCGTAGCAAGTTCTATCGAGGGGCCCTTTATCTGTGTAGAGGGTACAACCCAAAAAATATTTTGCTTCTCCACCTGGGCAGGTTATACCTACCTTCTTCTGATCATTCATACTGAAATAGGAGTTATGTAGATATCATGTAATATTATTATCTGCATTAGTCGACTAGATCAGAGACAAGAGCGAGCGAAACGAACTCAAAAATGTTGACAGCCCTGCGCGTATGAATTAGCTTCTTTTTGCTCATTTATTTAGAAATTAGTACTTATTGAACTAAATCTGTCACCTTATATTGAATTGAGTACCTAATTAGAGGATGTATTAGTGAGCGAAGCGAGCTGGAAAATTGTAGTATTTCGCCTGGGATCCAACCTGGGTTCTCTATAGTTGTCCGAGATTTGGAATGAGAATGGGCAGCAGCGTTTTCTGTTAGTCTTTCATCACTGCGATCTCCAATCCGCCTGCCAAGCGTGGAGATTACGGCAAATTCCTCCCATCATGCGAGAGGCTTATGTCCAGCAGTGGACGTTATGGGCTGTTGTAGTGTAGTGTAGTAGTCCGAGATTTCGGGGGGGGGGGGTTTGAATCCCCAACAGTGGTGCCCACCACTGTTGAGGGTTTGTATACGCGCCGATGCGGGCCCCCGATTGCACGAGGCCAGTAGCAATTTATTACTCCTGCTACTGTGTTAATCCGGCACTGCGTATAATAGAAGCAACACTACGTTGGAATCTTTTGAAGATCATTGTTCTTTTGTAGGTGATTAATTTTGTAGTGGTTGAGTTAAAGGTAATTCAATCAGTACCATTAACTCAATCATTGAATTACAGAGGTGCGATATTTTATCGAATGCCAGTATTTTCGCTCAGTGCCCGATGCACTCGTCCCAATTTGTTTCAATTTAACTCTTCATTCAAGGATTGCTCGACATGTTATCCATTCGACGGAAAGCTCTGAAACTGTAGGTGATTAAATTATTCAAATGTTTGTATTTTTGCTTTTATCTGGACTTTACAATACAATAACTAAATGACAGATAAAATGTTATTTTATTTCAAAGATTATAGATAAGCAGCATTATGAGACAGTACTCGTTCGAAGTTATGAAAAATAACAACAAATGCGATCTTTTAAATCCCAAACAAAGCAATTAACATTTCTTAATTTCATAGAAAACTGTTCTATTGAGCCATCATCATCATTTATACCAAAAGCAACCACTACAACCAACAGGGCTTAGAAGGGAAATTCATCAAACATGCTGCATCGATATCTTGCAGTTGCCATTTGATGCGCTAATTTGTCCAGCACATTACGATCAACTCAGCTCTTAAGCTGTGCCTAAGGGGTTAACAACATCTAAGTTGTTGAAATTGGTGTTATTTAAGCAGTTTTATAAGAAAAACTATTTGTTCCAGCACATCAAAAAAAAAAGTTAATATTCATCATATTTCAAAGACCTTGGACGGACTCGATACTTATCTGGACGAAATCAGCTCGATAGAAAATAATTGCAAAAATCGGTCATAATGTCTTTATTTTTTTGACGTATGGATCTGCAATTAAAAACATGAAGTCAATATATTCATACCTAGACCGCTAACGAGTCATATTTCACAAACAATCTACACTTTTTTAGGGTTCCGTAGTCAACTAGGAACCCTTATAGTTTCGCCATGTCTGTCCGTCCGTCCGTCCGTCTGTCCGTCCTCGCTTAATCTCTGTGACCGTTAGCACTAGAAAACTGAAATTTGGTACCAATATGTATATCAATCACGCCGCCAAAGTGGTAAAATAAAAATTGGATATAATTTTTTTATTAGGGTAGCCCCCCTATATGTAAAATGGGAAGTGATTTTTTTTTTTAATTTCAACACTAACGTGTGATATAGGTATTGTTGGAAAGGGTTTTCTAAAATCATTTTTTGATAATGTCAATAATTTCGGAAATAATCGCTCCAAAAGTAAAAAACCATGTGTGTCCTCCCCCTCAAAATTTTGAACCATAAGTTTAGAAAATATGAAAAAAATCTGAAAAGTAGAACTTTATAAGGACTTTCTAGGAAAATCGTTTTGAACTTGATGGAAACAACAGTTTTTGTACAAAAAAGACAAAAAGTTGTACAAAATAATTTCTGGACTAAGTTTGTAGTATATTCGTATATGCAAGCATTTTTACATAATGGATACCCACCTTTAAACTCATAAGTGGGAACACTTATTGTGACGGACGGGAAACTACGGAACCCTACACTGAGCTTGGCCCGACACGCTCTTGGCCGGTTTTTTATTTCAATATTAGGTATTCATTATTTTCTTCTAAAACCTGGCCGCCCAGTAATACCTAGTGACGTGTCGTTTACTCCCATACAAATAGACAGTGTGGGCGATTTTGGTGTGGACAGCGCCTTATGTCCACAACACCCCATACTCCGCTTTCTACATCCTGTATGAAAAGCCACCTTTTTAAAGTCATCGGTTCACCTAGCTGGGGGGCGAGCCACACTACGCTTGCTGGTCAGATACAGGGTCTCCATCCAGGAGTTGTTTGTGCTTAGGCCATGAATCCTTCAGCTAGCTTGCCAGTATAAAGGGTTGAAGCTTAGGATTCATGCACTGAATAACTGGTAACCGTTTTATCGTCGGTTTCCCTTCCAACTTTTATTTTAGATGTATGCATATTTCTAGCTAACCAATTGTAACGTTCCCTTCAAGGTCGGCGTAACAGTAACAGCTCCATCCAGAAGGCCGGTGACCTCGCGGGTGCTGGACGTGGCGGAGCGCCCCGGGGTATACCGCATCGAGTTCACCCCTGAGGAAGTCGGAACTCACCTTATCGATGTAAGTACTACGAAACCAGATACCCAGTCAGATAGACCAGACCAGCCAGATAGTAAATCAAGCGAATGTTTTGAAAGATTTAATAGTATCAACCTGGTTCATCAAAATATTCAAGGATTTTTGAACAAAGAATTAGAAGTAGAACTTTTCCTGAATTGTAACAATATAGATATTCTTTGTATAACGGAGCATTGGCTCAAATGTCATCAATTAATTTTCAATTTCAGTAATCACCAGGTTGGTAGTTCATTCAGCAGGGTAAATGCTATACATGGCGGCGCATTAATCTTAGTAAATAATCATCTTAAATTTAAAGACCGCAAGGATATTGTCAGCCTATCTGTTGAGCGAACAGTTGAAATAGCCTGTATAGAATTGGAGCAGTTTATTATATTAAGTGTGTATAGACCTCCTTCAGGGTTGTATGATTGTTTTGAAAAGGTAATGGATGAAGTGTTGCATAAAATCTGTAGTTCTAAGAAGTCAATAATCATTTGTGGTGATTTCAATATTAATTTGTTAGAAAATTCTGGGTTAAGTACTAAAATTATAAGCCTCTTTCAGTCATACAATCTTGAAAACAAATTTCTCGAGCCCACCAGAATAACCCCAACTAGTGCTACTTGCCTAGATAATATTTACACTGATATTATACCCACCCAAAAAGCAATTATTAACTTAATAGATTCAGATCATTGTGGGCAATTGATCACAATTCCAAATGTAAGCAAGAAAGTAACTAAAAAGGATATCATCGTTAATCC
The DNA here is from genome assembly GCA_905147715.2 of Xestia xanthographa. Lineage (NCBI taxonomy): Eukaryota > Metazoa > Arthropoda > Insecta > Lepidoptera > Noctuidae > Xestia > Xestia xanthographa. Next base: position 17,373,279 of record LR990645.1, on the reverse strand, counting down.
AAAAAGTAAAAATCGCCTGGAAACTTTTAAAACTAAACTTTTATCCAAACTACCACTTTTGTCAGATAATGATGATCCAAATCAACAATATAACGATTTTTTCAGTATGTATTGCTCACAATTTGAAAACACATTTGTCCCTAAGACAATATCTGTAAAAAGTAACGCTTCTTTCAACGACTGGGCCACCATTGGTATTCATAAGAGTCGAAAACGACTTTATGAGCTGTATGAAGAGCGGACTTATGTAAAAACTGTAGAATTTAATTTGTATGTTAAGAATTATTCAAAATTATTTAAAAAAGTTTGTTTTATAGCAAAGTCACGTTACTTGAGTTCAAAAATTAAAAATAGTAGTAATGTGGTTAAAATGACATGGAACATTATTAATAGCGAAACGGGAAGGTCTTGCAACCGAAATAGTGACTACAGCCTTGCTATTGGCGATAATATTTTAAATTCAGATACTCAAGTTGCCACAGCCTTTGAAAATTTCTTTGCGGATATTCCCGTATCGACTACTAAATCGCTAAACTCGTCACCTACTGCTGCCGAGTCTTTACTAAGGGAAAACGTTTCAGTCTGTGAATTCGAATTTAATTTTCAATATGTCACCTGTAAAGATATTATTAAAACTTTTCACACCATAAATGTTAAAAAGACCGCCGATCTATGGGGTCATTCTGTAGACGTTGCTAAATCCATTATAAACATTGTAGCTCCTTCATTAGCTGTAATATTTAACGATTGTATTGACCGTGGTGAGTTTCCTGATCTAATGAAATATAGTAAAATAATACCATTGTTTAAATCGGGTAGTACATCAGACCCCACAAATTATAGACCCATTTCAGTACTACCCACCTTTAGTAAAATTTTTGAAAAATTAATTTTGGCACAAATGCAAAGTTTTTTCAATAAACATAAGTTATTGCATAAAAAACAGTTCGGTTTCACAAGGGGTCGTTCAACTACTGATGCCGGTGTTGAACTTTTAGGACACATTTATAATGCCTGGGAGGACAAATGCGATGCTTTGGGCATTTTTTGCGATTTATCTAAAGCTTTCGATTGCGTTCTTCATGAAACATTAATCAGGAAACTACACCACTACGGAATCCGTAACGCCTCTCTTGATCTTCTTATTTCATATTTGAGTAATAGGATTCAGAGAGTTGATGTTAACGGGAAGAGATCTCCCGGATCCGTAGTAAGAATGGGGGTACCACAGGGCTCAATTCTTGGTCCATTTTTGTTTCTTATTTACATAAATGACTTGCCTCACCTCATAAAGGATAATCATGACATAGTATTGTTTGCAGACGACACTTCTCTTTTATTTAAACTCAAACGTCAGCAGTTAGTTACGGATGATGTTAATAGCGCCCTGGCAAAAGTCGTTAATTTGTTTAATGTTAATAACCTACTCCTAAATGAGAAAAAAACTAAATGTATTAAATTTACGATACCCCATGTAAGACAAGTGGAAACTACTGTACTAATTAAGGATGAAGAGTTGAAACCGGAAGATAGCACAGTGTTCCTAGGCATAACTTTGGATGCCAAGCTTCAGTGGGGCCCGCATATAGACAAATTGTCAAAAAAACTTAGCTCTGCAGCATACGCCGTTAGAAGGATTCGTGAGTTAACTGATTTAGAGACAGCCCGTTTAGTTTACTTTAGTTATTTCCATAGCGTGATGTCGTACGGTATTCTCTTGGGGGGCAATGCCGCCGATATTCAGACAATATTTGTTTTGCAAAAAAGGGCAATTCGTTCAATTTATAAATTAAGTCCCAGATACTCCCTCAGAGAAAAATTTAAAGAGATTAATGTTCTTACTGTCCCTTCTCAGTTTATTTATGAAAACCTTTTGTACGCACACAAAAATATTAATTTGTTTAAAAAATACAGTGATATCCACAACATAAATACGAGGAACAAACACAAATTTGTTGTTCCTGCAACGAGGCTCAAAAAAATAGGGGGTACGTTCAGATGCCAATGTATACGTTTTTACAATAAACTTCCGAGCCAAATTCAAGCACTAAGCCTAAATAAATTCAAATCGTTTATAAAACGGAAGCTGTGCCTGAAAGCCTATTATCATGTTAATCACTATCTCGAAGATAAAAAGGCTTGGGATTAAACTGCTCCAATGAAATTTGCTCTGTGAATGTCGAAGCTTCGGATTTCGGTTGTTTATTATTTATTCCTTTCTTTTCCTTTTTTTTTATTTTTTTCTTTTCCTCCTTTTTTTTTTATACACTCTGACATTTAATGTTTTGACATGTATTTTATTATTTTTTATACACTCTGACATGTAATGTTTTGACATGTATTTTATTATTTTTTTATTTGACATTTACTGATTTGACATGAATACTTATTTTGTTAAGTATTTTAGTTTTTTTTTTATCATCATTGTGCCTTTTAATGATTTTTGTGATTTTTATTTACATTATTTTTGAATAGAACTTGTTATGAATTTTATATGATTATTGTGAATGTGGGGACCATGTGGGTCACATTTATATTTTTTTGTTTATTTTTTCCCACAACTGTCTGACAGTTTGAGTACTCTAAGCGACCTACCCAAATGTCCTTTCTTTGGTATTGTTCGTCGTTTCGTTGAGCTCCTTGGGTTATAAGTCGAGCTACACGTTAACTGACAAATGCTTGCACTGACTGGACAGGTCCACTCAAAACTGTATGGTTCTTTCTTCAAAAGACCATATCAGACACTAATCTGCATAGTCCTCATGTGAATTGAGCAAGATTGTCTGGACTTTAAAAGAGACTATGACCTCTGAGTTTGTTTCGGCTGTTTCTTCTCAGAGTAGTCAGGTACGAAACACCGGCCCCATCTAGTTTTAAAAAATGACGTGTAAAAGTGTTTGTAAAAACCTACTTGCAAAATAAACATCATTTATCATTTATCATTTATCAAACCTACGATTATTAAGCATAGCCTAATCAATTCGAAGCACGATCAATTTGTTGCGAGGCTAGGAGCTAATGCGCTTCTATGGATTGATTACTAGAATCTAGATGCTTAGTTTACAGTCAAAGGCACTACCTGACTTGTTTTACCCTATTCTTCTTTATTAGAGTCAGCTGAATTGCGTTTTACCTCTATCATGCTACCTGAGCCCTTAGAGCAGCCTTTCCCAAAGTGGGCCATAAAGCCCCCTTGTGGGCGCTGCCGGCCTAAAGGGGGGCAGTAAGAGACCCAGAAAAAAAATGGGGGTGTTGTGTAGAGGCTTAGGGAACGATTTGTAATTTCATCTAGTCATCAGATCAGTCTCTTAGACACCGACTGCTCTAGCTCTCGACTAAAACTTGTGAACATAAACTAATATTAATTTGGAGATCGAGAGAAGAATCGATTGTTTGTTTTATTTTGAATAAAAGATACTCTGTCTGAATACTATAAACTTGCATTTCAATAATCATTCTCATTGGCAGGTGTTATAGAGTTGACTTGAGACCTGAGCGCCGTTGTGTACTACCTACTACGCTCAGTTCTCAAGTTAACTCTTGCGGGTTATAGTAAAAATTCATTCTAGAATTTTTAATCTCCGCTAATATAGGTCACAATAATTGATTTAATTTGAAGTTATAGTGGTTTTTAAGTAGGTGAAAAAATGGGGGCGTTAAAAAATAATTTATTCTCAAAGTGGGCAGTACACAAAATAAGTTTGGGAACCTCTGCCTTAGAGTAATGAATTCACGCGAACCCCAAAAACTCCATTCATGGAGTCTGCAAAAGGACACAACGCGAACAAAACAAAGAATTGAAATCTTCTGTTAATTTGTTAAATTAATTTTCAATAAACATGAACTGCACTGGTCTGAGCTCACTTATGTAATTACGTCGTACATAACACATACGTAGCACGTACATAATTTACAAGAACCTGGCAATACCTATTAGGTAAATTCGCTCTAGCATCCATCCATAGAATGGTATTTATAAGACCCACCTTGTCACAACTTTTCACATGAATCTTTGATTAAAATGTAATAAAATAAAGATCATGAGCTGATTAAAATTCTCGCTACGTTTATATAATACCTTTCACTAGGTACTTATTTAAATTTTGTGAAAACCCGTCCCTTATTAACAACTTACTTATAATATTTTCACGCTTGGTTATCTAAGCATAAATAAAAAGTTATCCAACTTTTCCTCATGTTGGTGTTTTTTTAGGAAAACACCGCTTTGAGTTTTTGTCAATCAACTAGCCTACCACTGGATGGTACAAATTCTTTCCTTATTCGACTTAGTTAGTAGGTACTTTGTAGTCTAAGTAAACAAGCATTGATACATAAAAAAATGTTTTTTTTTTTTAAGTTTTTTTTTAAATATATCAATGACACCAAGTAATTAGTTGCGCCATAACTGCGTTTTCTCTTATACTTTTATATATCTAAGCAGTCAGCCTTTAGGCCGAATGGCTGGGGCTGGGGTCCCCTCTAAGCTACGTTTTTCTTTTCTGATTCCCAGTCTCTACCTATGGGCTCTTCCGCGTCAACAACCACCAATGATTCGAATTTATAATCAACTTGATTGTGTAGTTAATCAACTGAGTAGGTATTCCAGTATATCAATAATAATAATTTATTCGCATATAGGCCTATGTCCAGCAGTGGGCGTCTTTCGGCTGAGATGATGATCATGATGATTCGTATAAAATATAGGTGCGCCTATTACATAAGAGTAAGTAATATGTATATTATTTTAATTGCATTGTTTCAGGTCTCAATCGCAGACGACAAGCTAGCAGCAGCTCCACTGGTGGCCAAGGTTTACGACGCCAGCCTCATCAAAGTGACGGATGTTGGCAACGCGGTGGTCGGACAACAATGCCAGTTCAGAGGTAAGACCATCCAGCTAAGACTGTACGTTCACCAGCCGTGTTTACGACCACTAGATAGACGGGCAGTAAGTACATCCCAAAGCTTGCCGTATTGTGTGTTGTGTGTATTGTAACATCAAGAAAAACTGATCATCTTCCTTATTCAACTGCCCGTATCATACTTATGGCTGAATCTGGGATACCTACCCTCAGAATGACTAGATAGCCCAAAGATCCAATAAGTACCTACGTAGATATAAACAAACAAAATAAAAAGCCACACGTAAAGAACAGAGGAACATTTGCTGCATAATATAAATTAGTTACAGCGAACTTCAGACCAAAAAAATAGCACAAAATTGCACGACTTTCTATTGTAGGTCGCAAAAGCAAAATTCTTCACTTCAACGTTAATCCTCCGAAACCCACCAAGCACGGTGATTATGGTATTATCCCCCTTAGGACATAAATTATAGCGCCGTGGGCATGGGAAGAAGGGGACATTTCCCCCATTGAACATTCGCGAACTAAGGGGCCGTTACGTTACCTCTCTTAGCATAATACCCCTCACTTCCACAATTGGTTAGCTATCTAGATTTTAATTTAATTGGCTATAATAAATCTCCTTAATTGCCCAAAAGCTGGTTTACCGGAAATTGGTACCTGCTTAATCTAGAACGATAGCATAACAAATAAATTTGATGTAGAGATTAGTTTGGTACAGAAAAATTGATCATAATTATTTTTGTATTACATGACAGGCAAAATTATTTTGATGAAATGCCATAGGACGGCAAGAAGGTCTGTATAAGGTACCTACTCGTATCTAGTCTACTTAAAGGTAGTGAGTAAGGAAATACTTAGCAATACTTTTAATAAGGTACAATTAAAGATTGGTAAAACATCGTCTGTAGATAATAAGCTAACTAAGAAGAAAAACAGATAATAAGTACTACCTGCCTACTACTTCTCCACACGTGGTATTAACGGCCAGTATATTTTTCAGTGGACGCCAGCGCTGCCGGAGAAGGACAGTTGGAAATCTCAATCAACGAAGGAGAAGTTCCTAATCACGTGCAGGTAAAGTGGCGTCATTATATTCGTAATCTCTAACTTTAAATGAGGCCCTTCATTCGCTTTTCAAACTTTTAATTGGATTTTAAAAAACTTTATCTCTATCTATGACTATGATTCGATAGCACAGATTTGCGATAGTACCTATGCCTTTGGCCTAGGAATTTACGGAATCTCTGTTACCAATATAAATGCGGCCAAATTATTTTAATATTAAGTAATGGTAACGAGTTCTTAGTGGAATGTCGAATAAAATCCATAATAAATATTCATCAGATTTTTCATTGATATTCAACTAGGTATTTAATCATAATTGCGCGACTACGGCGAGTCACTGAGCAAATAATGACTAATGAGGTGCCTCCCTATTATTTGTAAGAGTACCTACCTATTTGTATTAGAAGGCTCTTGAAGTCGATCATCACTTGATATGACGTAACGGTAATAAACCTAGTTGGAAGCGTCAGGGTTGCCCGCGAATTTCAAATATTCTTACTTTTTTGCAATGAGGGATTTTCTTTTTAGCTCTTCCCTAGTCGCTGGATAGATGGTGCTAGGAGTTAGTATGATAATGCAAGGAACGGACCCTAAAAAATCTGATTTTAACAAAGCGCGAGAAAACTAGGTTATATTCGGAAGGTTAAGCAAATGAAAGTGTCAGTCAACGAGAGTATGTGACGTGACACAATGTTTTTTTCCAAGCGTTTTGGCTTTGGCACCAACTATCATAGTAAGTTCAACGCCATCTATAGAGTTCTTGGAAACTAAGTTTTTTTTTAAAACCTCAAAAAGAAAACCTCTCATTTCAGTTTTAGTGTCAGGTTGTTGTTGTTGTTGTTGTTATTGTCTTTTTTACGCAATTTTGCATTCTTCTAGGTGGTTGGCGGAGGACGATGCCTCGTATTTTGGCGGCCAGAAGCAGCAACACCTCACCGGGTAGACATTAAGTTCAACGGGGAGCCTGTGCCATCTTCTCCTTTCATCTTCCATGTAGCACCAGCTCAGAGAGTCACTATAGACACGTCACAAGTTGGTAAGTACCTAGTCATTTTAACTTGTTTCTGAACCATTCAGAACTAGTAGGCTCAATGTATGTATCAACAGACAGTTGCCTATTGTTAAGGCTGATGCTCCAGGGTAGCCCGCAAAATTCAAAATTTCTTACGTTTTTGGCAAATTGCAGGCCAGTGCTAGGTTGTATGTTGATTAAAATATTGGACGCGATTGTAAGACGTATGTAGTTACAGAATTATAATCATCAAAACCATCAATACAACCCTCCAAGTTCATAAAGGTCGAGAAACGATTTTTTCAAGGTCAAAGTCATTGCTAGACCTTTATGAACTTGGAGGGTTGTATTGATGGTTTTGATTATTATAATTCTGTAACTACATACGTCTTACAATCGCGTCCAATATTTTAATCAACATACAACCTTGCACTGGCTTGCAATTTGCCAAAAACGTAAGAAAATTTGAATTTCGCGGGCTGGTCGAAGCATTCACCTTAATGCCTAGCTAACTACATAAATTGTAGCCAAGGTACATAATGGCTATTTGTACCTACAGTATGTGTTGTGTATATATATTTATTAAGTAAATATTTTTTTTTCTTGTGATCTTTAATCTAGTAAACCGTCGGAATCCTTTCGTACGAGTTTAATGTTACTTGTACCCGCATTACATTTGGGGTGGCGCTGCGGTCTAAAACAATGATTCCTTCTTTTTAACTAGGTATAGAGGTTTTATGGTCTTATTAATGTGTAACTGGTCAAGTTGCTTCAAAATATTCAATGTAAAGGCCATAAAATAACATTAAAAAAGATAAAACAATTTATTTTTCTTGCTCTAACGGCTTCAAAATTTTTCTTCAAGCCTTCTTGCCAGGATGAAGATTTTGTGTATTCTAAAAATTGCTTTTTTAGCCAGGTATTCTGCACAATAATTATATTATTTTTTTCATATAGTATTTAATTACATTACAATTATTTTAATTAAATATTTGCAATTAAAACAAAAGATTATTTTCTTGCTAACCCCACTGTTGGTTGGATCTGTGACATTTTCATAAGATATAGTGTATTATCTATGGTCAAAGATTTGACAGCGGTCAATACGATAAAAGGCGGGAACATGAATTATATAATCAAAACATTTATAAATAAATACAATAAAAATAATTAATGGTACAATTATATTTTTCTCCACTAGAATTGATCCCCGTGGGTGAATTGGCATCATGTTCAGTTCGAGTGGAAGGTTCTGCAGGTGGCGAATTAACAGTAACAGTTCGAGGTCCGAGGGGCGAAGTCCCTGTGCGATTGACTGGAGACGCTGTCACCGGTCTGGTCGCCAGTTTCACCCCGAAGAATGTCGGACCACATACGCTAACCGCACAGTACAATAACCAAATAGTACCGGTATGTTTTTCTTTTGTTTGTTATATTTACTCCATAATAAATTGTCCCAAAAACAAATCTTTACAATCAATTTCAAACAACAATAAATACCGCCCATACGACTATTAGTTGACTTCCATGCAACTACATTTTTAATTGCAACCATGTTAGAAGATCTATAAAAATATATTGTTGTTTTCAGGACACGCCATTTGTTTGCAAAGCATATGATAGCAAGCTAGTGAACGTGAGTGGAGGGAATGCTGCAAGAGTTGGAGTACCAGTTCAGTTAGCAGTAGATGCTGCACAAGCTGGTGAAGGCAACCTTGAAATAACAGTTGCAGCTCGTGGACTGAATATTCCAACACAAGTACATCCACAAGTAAGTACTTTCACTTTTCCTTCAACGAATGTGTCCTCTGATTCAAATTTTGAATGGCAATTCTGTTTTGCAATGGATAACCTAACAATGTCTTTTTTTTTTCAGGGAAATGCACGCTTCATGGTATCTTTCACACCAACAGAAGCCTGTGAACATGTTGTCAATGTATCTTTTAATAAAGTAAGTAATTTTACTTGGTGTATACTTCTGTTACTACATTGCAATGCCTTAATCTATTTGGAGTATGGTAGTATGATAATTGTATTTGTATGTTAACATTAACAAACTCAAATGACGTAGATGACAGCTCAAACAATAAATTGCTAAACAACGTTGCCTATTCGGTGGATAACATGAAATTCTGTAAGTTGATTCTGCAAATCCTACCTAATACTAGCTGCCATACTGGTTTATAGTAAGGGATATGAGTACTGTGCCAAAATCTAAGATAACATGAGGATTGATTCTTATCATCATCAAAAGTAAGCTGCTCTATCTTCATAACAAAAGTCACCTTTTAGCTTCAGAGATGTTGTAACAGAATATAAACTTGTAAGCATGCTGCTTACTGAGATTTTTTTGTGAATGTTTGAATGAATGAATGAATCAAGAACTAAGCCAAAATATTCACATCAAAACTATCTTCTATTATTCTAGATGCGAGTCCCCGGCTGCCCTCTGGTCATCCAAGTATCAGAAGGCGGTGGTGGCGGGGCTCGAGTAACGGTCCCCGGGCCTGCACCCCTACACCAAAGCGCCGCACTGACACTGCACCACCCCTCCGCCTCTCTGGATCAGATTGAAGTCAATGTTGAGGGTAAGAACTTACACTTATTATGGGAAAGCTAACAATGTTTATAGAGAAATCAGTGATGATCAGGGTCCCAAGTCTGCTAATGAAATTATGCTGGAACAAATCATTTATCTGCTAATTTAAATATGTTTTTCCGATGCTGTACCACTGACAAGGTCATGGCATGTTTTATAATATAATATTCTAGACTGAAATTTTGAAATAATATCAATGACGTGGTGTTAATGACCGATTTTGGAAAATAGCAGACTTGGCCCCCAGGATTGATGTGTAAATTATCTTGACCTTATTCTTAAGTGGTGTAGTAGCTGTCTAACCATTGTTTTAAATGTTATCTCAAATAGTATTTTTGTTTCCTTTTTATGTCTTGCTACCTGGGTAAAGTAAGAACATGAAAATTTAATAAATGCACAACAACATTAGCTATAGAAGCATGTTGATGTAACAGCATAATATGACCCCAGTGTGTGTGCTTGTTGTCTTGAATTTAATGTTTATAAAAATGAAATAAAGTGTTTGATTTCTACATAAAACATAAATGTAGAATTTAAGCATTTTTGTTTATTATTTAATAACGCAAAAAATATATATATTTAAACACATTTACTAAGCACACACATGACTCCCAGACATAGTCCACTTATGCACCATGTTGCTTCTCCCTATGTAACATTACCTACCCCCTCGCTCTTTGCTTTATAAGCTATGAAATGTATCATAATTTAATTGGTTATTTTTTCCAGGGTGGTATAAATGAAAGAGATACAAAATAATACTTTTTGGATACCTATCTGAAAACGATTAGACAAAGAATGAGGGAATAACGTAGGGCCTGGGGATCAAACGAAGTTTTATAGAGGAGAGATCATAGTTTATTATGAAGAACTTAACGTTAGAAGTAATATCATAAATGCTTAGCCGCACTAACAACTTCACTTATAGAGCTTAGTTATTAGTACTAACAAAACTAACATCAATTATTATTTTTAAATAGGGTAAACTAACGGGTAGCCAAGTAAGTTCACAAGAGACTAGTAATAAGATTTCAGTTTACAGAGAATACTCAAAAATAACATGACGACGTAACGTAACATTCATATTTTGTAAGCTCATCCGCTTCGCCCTAACTCCTAACATCCACGTTCGTGTCGAGTGGGGTCGTGGGGTAGTGCGTTAGGGCGGGCGGAGAGCTGAGCCGCGTGTCGCGTGCAGGGCCCAACGGGGCGTCCGTACCAGCAGCCGTGGCCTCCGCCGGCGCCGGCCTGTTCCGCGCTGAGTTCGTGCCGCGGGCCGTCGGGGAACATCGCCTCAATGTGCTCGTGGACTCCGTGCCGATACCGGCTAGCCCGTTTCATTTGAAGGTGAGTCTAGTTCTAAAGTTACGCGTCAAACCAGAAGGCAATGTTATCGCGAAGGTATTTAAATAACAATATAGTACCAGCAAAGGTATTGTGACCAGAAAAAGATATAGATACAGAGTATAGTATCAGCGATAGTAACGCCATTTCTTTCTTTGGTCTATGGAGGTTTAGAAATACAAAATAACGAGATTTCTGACTATTCACAGGTGTACGACGTCACCGCCATAAGAGTTAAGGATGTCACACATGGCACCGTTGGGAAACCGGTCACATTTTTGGGTAAGTCAAAAACAAAGCTATTATGCTCTCATCATAAAACTGGATGCCCACGACTTAATGGTCACCTAATGGTACCACTGAAATCAGAATCATCAACCCATTTCCCTAGGAAATCCCCCTAAAAGCCTCGTTGCTTAGTGTGGCACTAGATGGCAGTGTGTGTAATGTCCAACGATATTTATTTAATTAGTATAAAGGGTGTAAAAAAAACCTCTTAACCAAGCCGAAAGGCGCTTGTTCTCCCCGTCATTGCGATCATTTTTTTGTTCTACACCATACCTGGGAACGTTCTAGTTACGGAGATATTGGGGGTTTTGTAGTTAGTTAGTAGTTTTATTAAATACAAGTTTTTATTGGAAGATTTTTACTAAACACCTCTACGACCCCCGTGTTATTCAATCCATCCATCAGCACAATGTTTTAAGTCGTTACATTGAGTTCTACCACAAAACATGATTTTTACCCCCAAAAAAAAAGTCGTTTCCCAGCAGAATGGTTGGTTGACGGGTTCATGATAAGGTTGCTTACACCCTGTATAACATCATATCACCTTCTTCTCTTATCTTACAATGATTTGTAACCCTCTATCCATCTCCACAGTGGAGACAATGGCAGCTGGTCCCGGCAACCTGGAGGTGACAGTGAACGGAGGTCGTGTGCCAACCGCAGCAGCGGCCCAAGGAGCTCACACCTACGCCATCAGCTTCACGCCGCGCGATCCAAGACCTCATACCGTCGAGTTGCGGTTCAATGGAGATCATGTGCCTGGTAACTATGAAATTACTTAATAGTACTATTAAGGGTCTATACTACCTCAAATTAGCAACTCTATATTTTATTGATGGTGGTCCAAACTTCGTTTGAAATACTGTTAGAATAACGTTCTAATCAGCTTGCACTACAAAGTGGTTGTTACGTCAGTCACTGCAGGCCGAATAGTGCGAAATTAGTGGTTTTTATTCTTTATAAAGTCAAATTTCGTCTTTTAGAAAAAATAAAAACTATAAGACCTGCTTTATAGTTAGTTCAGTTAGTATGCAAAGTTTCATGATCTAATTTGAAGTACTTTTGAATACCAGCGGTTTATTGTTCGATTTGGAGGTAACTTTGGATTTTTTTTCTATCGAGAAAAGTTTATGTAATGGTGTTTTTGCCAAACATAGGACTTAACATTAATCCTCCACTTTGCCATAATATTTATTTCAAAATTAATGCTGCAGTATTTAGGCGTAACGGAGGATAAGGCTAAGCCATTTGAGGTAGTATAGGCCCTTAATATGGCTGATTTGGAAGCTTGATGTGTCATATTAACGCCTGAGTTCTGTACCTACTTACTTTTCTTGCTGTTTTACTGATTATAATTATTAATGTTTCTTCTCTGGATACATTTTACTATGCTGGTTAATAGATTTTAAATCGATGATGGAATTACATCCATTTCAAACATTATATATTAAACATCATCATCCATGACATGTTCCATATTATAATAAGTACACCCACAATCGGTAAGTTGGGTTGGAGGCTGGGAGCCGTGTTAAATCACGGAATCTGGCACATCTATCCCAGGAGATGCAAAGGCTCTGAATTGTGGGCGTACTTAAAGTAACCCTAAAGTAGTCGTGCTTATTTCAAGGTCTACTTAACACTTACCTACTCTGGACGTTCGGTAAAGTGAGCAGTATAACCTTTTTGGTCAAATCTAATGTTCAAAATGTGCTTTCCCAGGCAGTCCCTTCGTATGCCACGTGTCAGCACCAGCGCGAGTCATCGGCGCAGGTTCAGGCGAGTCTCCGGACAAGGTGTCGGTGGGAGAGGCGTACACCTTCAGCGTGGACTCGCCCACCTCGCCGCACGTCGAGGTGCTCGGGCCGGCGCGACGACCCGTACCTGTGCAGGTTTGTACCCAGTCTATCTAGCTAGAGGAGAAAAATACAGTGTAAAGGGATCCATCACGAAGCCGTCAACCAATCATTCTGTACATCAAACTAAGTAACTTTACGCAAAAATTATTGCTGGGAAACTACTTTTTTTTTGGGGTGTACAATCATGTTTTACGGTAGGACTCAATGTAGGTAACACACTAAAAACATCGTGCTGATGGATGGATTGAATAGTGTGGGGATGGTGGTGCTTAAAATAAAAACATGTATTTAAAAAAAACCTAGTGAAAAAGTTGGATCTTTGACCCCCAATATACAACATGTTTTTTTTATATTACATAACTCTAGGGTATGATTGAGACCATATCAAAGAATCAACTGGCATATGAATTATGTTTCAATCAACCTTTTTTTTTTTCATACAAAATAATTCGGCATAGCCACAATTATTAACGTAAAACACCCTTACGTGAAATATGACAACGTCGCATTTTCTTAGCTTTAAATATGAATGATTGGTTTGAATTAAAATTAATTAAGTACTCTTATTTATCAATGAAACTTAGATACATATTTTATTTTACTATTTATTTTACTGCGAAGTTTGGCAACCTCGCAAAAGTAAAGATTCGTCATACTGGTCACAATTTTTGACTTAATTTAATTATGATTGATGATATCTCCGAAACTATGCATTTTGGACCACCTATTCTAGGAGTTTCAGTATAATTTTTACCTACAGAATATAACCCTAGAGTTATGGGATATAAAAAAACAGGTTGTATACGTAACTAGAACGTATGGTCTAGAACAAAAAAATGATCGCAATGACGGGTAGAACAAGTCTTTAGTGCCCTTTATACTCCCAGGTACTCCCAGGTAATAGTTTGTCAATAGACAGCCAGTGGTGTAACAGACTACATTCTTCTGCATAAGTATGATCAGTCATTCCATTGACGGTAAACAAATGATTAAATTATAAGAGAAGAGTTGGCTCATGAATACCTAATGCTCTCATCTGTTCTAGGTATCTGCCGAAGAGACTATTGGCGAGAATGAAGCCAGTAAAAGGTACACCATCTCCTTCGTACCAGTCGACGTTGGAGATCATAGCATTGAGGTAAGTACTCTACGTATATTTAATTAAACTAAGGTGTTTTCTTATCTGTAGCGACCAGTTCAAAGTTATAATGAAAAGATAATGTATCTTATCTTAACAATCAAAACAACTAAAAATACTAACGTAGCATAAAAATAAGTCCTTAACCAGTTATTCTAACTACACTCGTTTACAGGTGCGAGCCGGCGCGATGGGTGGCCACGTTGAAGGCAGTCCGTTCCTCGTCAAAGCATACAGTGCGGCCCGAGTCAACGTCACCGATATCTCGCCAGGAATTGTCGGCAGACCTGTGTCTTTTACTATCAATGCTTCTCATGCAGGTAGGAACCTTTACCTTTCGTAATATTCAAGGATAAAATATAGCTGCAGGTACCTAATTTGGTTGTTTGTTTCAGGTGCCGGAAATTTAGAAATTATCGTGGCTGTAAACGGAAGGAATGTGCCAAATTATGTACAAAGTGAAGGAAATGCCAGGTTCAAAGTAAGTAAAAAATGATCAACTAACAATGTTTTATGCCTTACTGTTACTTACACAAGCATTCTACAGATTTAATGGTATTTTATAGTCGTATGTTAGTTACGAAGTCTATGCGAAGCAAAAGAAAGCGATAGAACAATAGCGAGGGGAGCGGGGTTAGGGCGACGGGCGCTTGAACTTGACCTATTTACGGGCGGTCCTCAGTCGGTCGTTCGCCTTGATGCGTTTGTTTTTAGTAAATGTATTATATTTTGTAAAAAGTCATAGAACAAAAGATGTTGTTTATGCTGATAGTAATACAGTCCTGCAAGGTTGTCGTTACTTTAGAAATAACCCTGTATACTGTCTGACTACTTCGTATGTATCTTAACCATAGCCGGGCACTGTTAATCAAATAGTTAACTTCGTTAATCGTTAATACGCTACAAAAAAAGTTAGCTTCTTTTAACTTTAAAGCGTTAAATTTCGGAAGAATTAACGCAAGTTAACGTTAATCCGTTAATATGTGTAAAATTGCATCTTTATATCGTTGCGTTAGTGAACACGAATGAAATGAATGAATGAAGTGCACAGTACACTTTTCACAGAATCTAAGGTCCTTGTACGTGTAACGAGTAAATACGCAAGGAGCGTATTTAGTCGCTATGTACACTACACTTTTATCTAACTAAATTACACTGCACTCTTCTTTATCAATTATCAACACGCAAATGATCACTGACAGTAATTTATAATAATAACAAGTTGCTATTGACTTACTTGACTTAATGTCCTATGTCCCCTAGATGGGGCAGAGGGCGTCCACAGATGTCCTCCATCGCGATCGGTCTTGAGCTTCACGCTTCACCTCGCTCCACGTCATTCCGATGCTCGCCGCTTCTGCCAACACGGTGCGACGCCAGGTTTGACGGGGACGGCCACGCTTTCTTTTTCCTTGGGGATTCCAGTCCAAAGCTTGTTTGGGCATGTGGTCAGGGTCCCTTCGGAGCGTGTGGCCAATCCATCTCCACTTGCGACGCTTGATCTGGCGGTCGATCGGGCTCTCGTGGCATTCCTCTAACAGCTCTACGTTGGAGATGGTCTCGGGCCAGTAAATTCCGAGAATGCGACGAAGACAGCGGTTGACGAAAACTTGGATTTGGCGTGAGATGTCCTTTGTGACCTTCCACGTTTCACACCCGTAAAGCAGCACGGATTTCACATTGGACCCGAATATCTTGAGTTTAATCCTTCGGGTCAGTTTCCGTGACTGCCAAACAGGTCTCAGCTGTGCGAAGGTTGCTCGGGCTTTGGCGATCCGTGAAGCGATGTCCTCTTCACTGCCCTCAGTCTCTGCCACGACGCTCCCAAGGTAAGTGAATTTGTGGACGCGTGCCACTGCCTCTGTGCCAATCAGCAACGGTGGGTGATTCTTCACACCAGTTCTCATCTCCTGGGTCTTCCTGATATTTATTTTAAGCCCGGTTTCTGCCGCCTCCTGCTGTAGATCGTTCAATTTTGCTTGCATATCGGCGCGGGTATGACTCAGCAGGCATAGGTCATCGGCGTAGTCCAAGTCTTCCAAGACGTTGGATAGTCCCCACTCTATGCCGCGGCGCTTGTTTTCAGAGATGCGAAGCATAATTCCGTCAAGAACAACTAGGAAGAGAAGCGGTGACAGGAGGCAGCCTTGGCGGACACCCGCGTGTACTGCTACGTCATCCGAGATGAGGCCGTCATGGGTTACCTTACAAGAATACTTCTTGTAGATACTCTCCAACAAACGGACGATTTTCGGCGGCACTCCAATTTCCAGTAAACGGGACCAGATGCTAGACCACTTCAGCGTATCAAAGGCTTTTTCGAAGTCTACAAAGGTTAGATAAATCTCTCTCTGCCATTCTGATGCCTGTTCCAGTATGATACGGAGGGTGTTGATCTGGTCCGTACATGAGCGGTTCGAGCGGAAACCAGCCTGTTCCCTACGTAGAAGAGGATCCACGGCCTTCGACAGTCTATCCAGGATGATTTTGCAGAAAACCTTAGAGGGAATCGAGAGCAGAGTAATACATCTCCAGTTATCGCACTGGCTAAGATCACCTTTCTTAGGAACAGTTATAATAAGACCTTTGTTCCAATCATCAGGGAGCTCTTCAGCGGTCCAGATCTTTTCAATAAGAGGCGTCAGAACGTTGACTGCGGAGGGTAAGTCGGCTTGTAACATTTCCGCCGTTATCAGGTCGAGTCCTGGTGCTTTGCCTGTCTTCAAAGAACGGACTGCCTCCGCAACTTCAGAGGCTGTCGGTGGTTCCGTGTTGATGTTCAGATGCCGGGATGGTGGGGGATTGACTTGCAGCGCGTCAGGCGCTAATGTAGCAGACAAACGGAAGACCTCCTCAAAGTGTTGACGCCAGCGTAGCAGCTGCCCTTCTGATGTCACAATGAGCTGACCATCTTTGGACTTCAGCGGCTTCTTCTTTGACCTGCTGTTACCTGCCAGGGTTTTGGTAGATTTGTACAGCTCCTTCATGTTGCCGGTGTTTGCAGCTTGTTGAGCACGATCAGCAATACCATCAGCCCACTGTCGCCTGTCTTTGCGGGTACTGCGGTAGATTTCTTTGCGTTTCTGACGGTATTGGATGTTAAGGTCGGCCCGTATGGCGTCGTTATGGGTTTCTAAAAGTCTCAGATAAAGATTTCTCCTTTCTTCGATCAGGCTCCACGTGTGTTGTGACATCCAGTCCTCCCGAGAGTGAGTCGATTTGTGCCCTAGAACGGCGGAGCTGGTCTCTGTATAGGCCACTTTTATGCGCTTCCACTCCTCGTCTATTGAGTCCGGAGCAGTATCGAGTACAGAAAAGTGATTGCGCAACTCGAGTTGAAAGGCTTTACGCGTGTCTGGGTCATGCAGTTTGTTTATGTCGAACCGCCTTCCAATTTTGCCGGGTCCTCCAGCCGCACGGGCTACTGCAACTTTCAGCCGGACTTCAGCAACCACCAGATGGTGGTCGCTATCAATATCGGCACCCCTACGGTTGCGAAAATCAAGCAATGAAGAACGACATTTGGAACTAATGGCAAGGTGGTCAATTTGGTTCTTGGTGACCCCATCGGGTGAGTTCCACGTGTACTTATGATGTTCACCATGAATGAATAATGTTCCTCCGATTGTAAGGTCGTGGTTCTGACAAAATTCAATAAATCGCTCCCCATTCTCGTTGCACACCCCAAGTCCCTGTGTACCCATATGTCGCTCGCGGTTAGTATTAACACTCCCAACCTTTGCATTCAGGTCCCCCATGACGATGATGATGTCTTGCTTTTTTATGCTCTTAAGGGTGGCGTTGAGGGCATTGTAGAAGTCATCCTTGGTATCCTCAGGTGATCCATTGGTTGGGGCGTAGCACTGGACAATAGAGATCTTCCGGGCTCTTGAATTGAAACGGGCATACATGATCCGGTCTGAGATCGGTTTCCAGTCCAAGAGACTATTCTTGGCTGCTTTAGAAAGGAAGAGCCCCACGCCATACTCGCGCACATCTTCCTCACTTTCTTTACCAGAATATAGCAATGTCAAGCCCCTGGACGTTCTCAGCTCCCCAAACCCGTTCCTCCTCACTTCGCTTAGACCGAGTATCTGCAAGTTGTAGTTAAGCATTACTGCTTCTGCTTGGGCTAGTCGACTGTCAAGTTGCTATTAACAACAAACAAATAAACAAAGCACTCGTCACTCTAAGTAATGAAATGATAAAACAAAACAAATCTCGTCGCAGTTTTCTTTCTCACTCGCACGCGCCGCCCGGCACTTGTCGGTGCCGAGCGGTAACTATTAGGCATTAGATTAACGATTAACGGACGTCTGCATATTAACGGAAGTTAACGTGTCCGCTAACATTTTAAAAGTTAACTTAAATTTTAATCCGTTAATCAAAATGTTAACTTCGTAAATTAACGGATTAGGGAGTTAATGCCTAGAGCCTATGATCTTAACCCTATTGTATCTTCTCCCAGGTAAACTTCAAGCCCGTAGAAGCAGCTCCCCACACGCTGTCGGTCCGGTTTAACGGTCAAGCCGTCCCCGGCTCCCCGTTCACGTGCGCCGTGTCCGCGCCGGCCGCGGCCGCAGATGCGCGCGCGTCCGGCCCGGGGCTCGTGTCTACGCCCCGCGCCGAGCCTGCCGAGATACAGCTTACTGGCTTCCATAGTAAGTTGATTTTAATATTATGGTGAAGGGGGATGATGACTGACTAAAAAAATATGATTCTGTTTAGTCCGTCAGTTAGATTATCGAAAAATATTGGATACGACGTGTTTTTTGTTTTATGAAATTAATAAAAATTGACGAAGACAAAACGTGTCAAAGATCATGATTGGGGGCTTGTGACGTCACACGATTTTCGACGCACTGTATCGTCTTAAGTTTTTGGTAAGTACTATGAAAAAAGAAAAAATATAAGGCCAAAATTTTTTGGAAATCTATCTGACGGAGTAAGGGCCAAGTTGACCGAAAAAATAACAGTCTGATTATCTAAAAACAGCTGTTTAGAACACATTTGTGTACATGAAAATGTGTTTTAAACAGCTGTTTTTAGATAATCAGACTGTTATATTTTCGGTGAACTTGGCCCTAATTAGTTTTTTTTGTCATCTACCCTATTGGGATGTGTGAGGCTGG
The DNA here is from genome assembly GCA_905147715.2 of Xestia xanthographa. NCBI lineage: Eukaryota > Metazoa > Arthropoda > Insecta > Lepidoptera > Noctuidae > Xestia > Xestia xanthographa. The sequence continues at coordinate 17,353,974 of LR990645.1, read as the reverse complement.
GTCTTGAGACTGGACGATTTACATGTCACCTCAGTCACCTCATCATCTGTCTAGCCTATTCCCAACTATGTTCAGGTCGGCATCCAGTCTAACCGGATGCAGCTGAATACCATTATTTTATATGGAGCGGCTGCCTATCTGACCTCCACAACCCAATTAGTACTGAGTAATACGATACCCCTTGGTAAGACTGGTTGTCAGACTTTTTGGGCCACTACCTGTAATGACTGTCAAAAATCTACAAATGACAGTCGGGATCAACTGCTTAACGTGCTTTCCGAGGCATGGAGGAAACTCTGTATTGGGTGGTCACCCATCCACCCAACCTAGGCAAGCACGGCTTAACCTAAAGATCGACCCGAGTGGCTGTTATTATTACATACACACCGCAGTCACCTGTTAAGTCTATAAAAAATGCGTAGATCGGTAAACCCTCGCCAACATCAACCGTGACTGTTTAGCACCGTTGCTTTGTACGGAGTCCCAAATGTTGATGCAGTTTGACGTTAACCGAAGGCCACTTAGCTAGGAGCTTCCCTTAGTACCATACTTTGTGTGTTATAGCTCGAAAAAGTGACAAACAATATGGCATTGCAACGCAAAACCATGTGTTGATTAGCTACGAGCACGTCAATTTATAGGACTCATTTTACCCTGTTTTCCATCAGTAGAAGACTTGTCACAAATTTCTAAAACATGCTGCATATCTGCTGTTATAAATTTTTCATCTCCAAAACAAAGTCAAACGAATTGGCATCTAATACAAACTATTACCAAATCTTAAATTGTAAATAATTCCTTTGTAAAGATAGTTTATGTTTAACAACTAGATTGAATACTAGCATTGTCTAAGGGGAATGTTTATTATTTGGGGACATATTGAGTTAAATAGTAGCAGGCAAATGTCGAGAAACATTCGACGTCGCTTCAGTGCATTACTTTGGGGTTGTGTAAGATGTCGCTGTACGTTGCTTTGTTCAAGTTTCAATAACTGAAATGACCTACTAGCTCCCTATACACTGTAGCAAGGGAAAGTATGTAGAAATATTCAGAATTCAAAACATGAAAATATTGAAAGTTTCTAGTAACTTAATCGAAATTTCTGCCGTGTTATACCTGTTGATTTCAAATTTATAAGCATCAGGGAGCTTAAACTTTTGAACGCCATTGTCACATATACGTGACAACCAAGCCCACGACACAAATATGTAACAAAATGGTAAAATTGTGGCTTGGCGTGGAGGGCACGCGCGTGCGTTTATGCTCTAGTGTTCAAAAGGTTAAGTACTCTCATTAATTAATATGAACAACTTATAGACTGTCGGATCAACTCAGAAATAGATAGCATCTGTATCATTATATTTGATTTTGTGTGGGTTTCTTTTTACTGGTAGTAAAAGTGGTAAAACAATTACGGTGTAATTTTTATTCCGAAAAGTTTTTAACAATTATTAACGCTTTCCCTAAAAATATACCAAACAATTCAAAGCCAACCTGTATATTTCAAACCAAACCAAATCACATTCTACAACTCCTAATTTCCCTCAGCAGGCGAGCCTACAGTGTACGTAGCGGGTCCCGGCGGCATCACCGTCCGCTCCCGTCTGTCCTCGACCAGCGAAGGTCGGTACACAGCGACGTACACGCCGGAAGCCGTCGGGCGGCACACCGTGCAGGTGACGTGCGCGGGCCGACACGTGCCCGGATCACCGTTCACTTGCAACGTGTATGATGTGCGACGGGTTAGGGTCACTGGATTGGGGCCTGGAGGTATGTAATGTTTTTGAGTTATTTTGTAAGTGCGTTTCTCTCTTGTCTTTTAAAAAAATCTATTGTATACATGGGATCCTGCCGTTTTGCCGAAAAGATTTTGCCAAAATTTCACTACCCAAACAAATTTTAGCAACTTTTTTTTATACCATTGCAATATTTCGAATGATTTTAGTACGCATATTTTTATTTGGTCAAATTTTTACTTGGTAAAATATTACCAAGTATAATGTCATTATGGCATTTGGTCTTTAATCAAATGATTTATTACAGCAAACAATCTTCAGACAATAAACGTTTGGTGAAATGATTTGTTAAGACAAAAAATATTAAACCAAAAATAAGACTTTTTGTGCCGCGGCAGCGGCCGGCGAGTGCCAGAAACAATTTGCATTAATAGAAAAAAAAAAAATTTTTTTAGTCGGTTACCCGGAACTCAACTATTTAGATTAGGTTAATTTCTTCTTTAAACAAAATGGGTAGGTTAGGTTAGGTTAAAACTGCGACCTCCTACGCACGAGCCGAGCGAGCGAAGCGAGCGGTGCCGCGGCAGCGGCCGGCGAGTGCCAGAAACGACTTGCATTCATAGAAAAAAGAGATTGTTTTCAGTAGGTTACCCGGAACTGAACTATTTAGATTAGGATAATTACTTATTAAAAAAAAATACTGACGATACTAAATATTTGGCTTATTTGATTTTGCGTAAAAACTGTTATTCCAACTGAAATATTTGACTAAATAAAAAATGTTAAAAGTACTAGTTGGTAAACAAGTTATAGTTTAAACGTTTATTTCCCAAACATTAGGTTTGCGTTAAAAATTTTTGTGAATAGATTTTTTGCTAAGTAATAATTTGGCAAATGAAATTATGCGAAACATTTTTTGGGAAGTGAAAATTTGTCAAATTCCTTTCGGTCAAACAAGGGAGACCCTGTATACATACAGGGTTAGTTTTCAATGACCAGCAAAATTTAAAATTAAGATATAGATATGAAACCAAAAGTGCATTTTAAATATTGTTGTCGAAAAATATAAAATAAAATAATAGCATTCATTTGAAAATGTCCTAAAAATTTCCTAAATCATAAACCTTGTGCGAAACAATGCACTTGTGTGTGTGTATGCACCGTCAAATTTACGTGTGTGCTAACTGCTACCTATCTAGGTTGTTGAACTGAATTGTGCTGTTGCAATATCCACACGTTCGTTTTTTAATGGTGGACAGGAATGAAATTTTATTTGAAAAAATGTTGTTTACTTTTTCATTATATCGAAAATATTATTTATTCTAAACCATCTCTAAAAATTTGGCCGGTCATTAAAAACTAACCCTGTATAAAGTCTAAAATCTATTGTATGATTATACTTTTTGAAACCTGTGTTTTCCTCACTGCTAAACAAAAGCCTTCTCCACTACACAACTTTCAACTTTGCTTTATGTGTGATCCACTGCGGAAGATCTCCTGTCAGCATTCTAAGCCTTCCTCGGCGTTGACCAATTCGCTATTATTCCGTTCCGTGGTTATGTAAATCAAACTTAGAACTCCTTGAAGGTCGCTTTTAGCGATAAAACCTACTTTATGACTGCTTCATTTCTAAATTTTGTCCTTAGCTACAGGAACTCAAGCAGTCCGTATATTCAAATCACACATAGGATTTCTTGAGAAGGACAAATTGACGTAAAAAATTAATACGCAATTTCTTTGACCTTACTTGTGACTTTTCACCTCACAGAACTGGAAGGTACACTAGAAGGCCTCAGCCTAGACGAAGGAGTGGACGACGAGCGAGGAGTGGAAGTAGGCAAGCCGGTGACGTTCAGCGTGGACGCGGCCGGCGCGGGAGAGGGCACCCTGGAGCTCGTCGTGTCCACACCCTCCACTACTGTCAAGGCGGAGGTATGTACCATCTTTTCGACATTTTTGTTCTTAGGCATGCCAGTTTCCTCACGATTCCTTCACCGTTTTGTCTTCACCGGTGATAAAATAAATTATTACACAAAGTAATAAGCCAATTTACAAAACACTCACACGAGCTCCTAGCAAACAAACACATAATTAGTCCGTCAGATAGGTTTCCAAAAAATATTGGAAACATATTTTTTCTTTTTTCACGTAAACAAAAAATGATAAATGATACAGTGCGTCGTAAACTCGTGTGACGTCACATTTGAGTACATTTTTTACTCAAATATGACGTCACAAGCGGGGGCTTGTGACGAAGATAAAACGTATCAAAGATCATGAGTGGGGACTCATGATCTTTGATACGTTTTATCTTCGTGAATTTTTATTAATTTGATAAAACAAAAAACACGTATCCAATATTTTTCGAAAATCTAACTGACGGACTAAACAGAATAATATTTTTTTTAGTCAGTCAGCAACACCATAAAAAAAAAGTTCAGCATACCAACCAACGACATCATCAAAATCATCTTGAAGTTGTGACTTTAAAATTTTATTAAAGGAGACATTTTTTTTTGTTTGGAGAACAGGCCACCCACATAAAATTGTAACAGACATACGGATATTAATTAAACGTATATAGATTTCTTCCTTATAATTTCTAGATTACAGTGGTAATATTAGCTAAGCCATGTCTAACCGGAATGATGAGAAATTCGAAAATGAAAACGTGAATCTAACAATAAATAATAACACGTCAAATGTCAAATGAAGTTGTCAGTCAACCACCAAAAAGACGAATTTACAACGTTCCGTGCCATGATGATTTTCTATACCATCTAAAAGGTTTTAGCGGAAACCTCTAAAATAGCATTAGAAAGCTCACAGTTTAATATTATTTCTTTTTATATTATATTATATTTTAATTAAAGCAGATATTAGTACCAATGGATACCGTACTTTTTTTTTGTAAACGGAAAAAACGCCCCCCCCTATTTACGTAAGTATTTTCCGTCAAATGGCATTGACCACAACAGGAATGATTTGACTCGCAAAAAAATATCATAATACAACTTATTTGTTATGATTTTGTTATGATTTTAAGATTCCGGTTTCGTTTCTATGTAATCTTTCGTTTATTATTAGAATAAATGGTTACTTTTTTTTGGTGTAAGTAATATGAATATCCGCAACATCGAAGAGGGCCTAAAAAACTGTCTCCTTTATGATTAAATATCGCTAGGAACTTCACAACATTATAACGTCTGTGAAGTTCCGCTAGCTAATCTATGTACTAAATGCACCGGTGTATTTAAATCTGTGTGAGCCGGTCAGGTGGTAGCAGTCGCGCGCGGGCTGTACGACGTGACGTTCGTGCCGGTGTCGCGCGAGCCGCACCGCGTGTCCGTCACGTTCAACGAGCAAGCCGTGCCCGGCAGCCCCTTCGTGTGCCGAGTCAGCGAGCCACACACTTATGTGCAGATTGGTAAGGAGCTCATCTAGGTTCATTGCAATTAACATTTTTTTTTATTTAGCCATTTCCGTCTCACTGCTGTGCAAAGGCCTCCCCCAATTCCTTCAATGAACTCTTTTCTCTAAATCTTATAAAAGTAAATAGTTTTTAGAATGATTAAGTAGATGACACTTGCGAACTTTTTTTTTAAGAATTCGGAACACAAAAATGATCGAAATATTTTTTTTTACAAGTTTTTTGTGTTATTAAGCTTTTCCTTCCGAAAGACGCTTATTTAAAATCACCATTTTATTTTTTCTAGCATTATTAAAAGAACCCCAAAAAATTTCGTCAAATGTCTACTTGATTGTGATTATCGATCAGCAATCAAATAGCAGTCAAACAGCACATTTCAGTGGACAATATAAAAACAATTGATATTTTATAAAATAAATTATAATTTACTAGCTGTTGCCCGCGGCTTTGCCCGCCCTCAAATTATATACTAAAACCTTCCTCTTGAATCACTCTATCTATTAAAAAAACCCGTATCAAAATCCGTTGCGTAGTTTTAAAGATCTAAGCATACATAGGGACACACGCGGCGGGTAACTTTGTTTTCTACATCTACACTATCTACACTAATATTGTAAAGAGGACAGATTTGTGTTTGTAATGAATAAACTCAAAAACTACTGCGCCGATTTCAAAAATTCTTTCACCATTAGAAAGCTACATTCACCCTGAGTAACATATAGGCTATATTTTATTCCCGTACCGTACTCCCACGGGAACGGGAACTACGCGGGTGAAACCGTGTGACGTCCGCTAGTATAATATGTAGTGATTAACATTATTTTGTTTTTTTTTCTCCAGGCGGCATAGCAACAGTAGAAATAGACGAGAACCTATCAGAAGTGGAAGTCATCTCACCAACTGGTACTCGCGTCGCCGAAGCGCATTTAGAAGACACAGGTCTTCTGACCTTCCCCGCCAGTCGCGTCGGCAGATATGTGGTGCGCAGTGCTAGAGGACCAGTAGCGGACGTGGAGGCGCTAGACGCGTCCGCTGTCAAAGTGCTGTCGATTGGAGACGCGGTGGCGCATCGACCGGCAATACTTACTGGTGAGTGTAGTGACATTCTGTGTTTTTTTTGCTAGGAATAAGTAAATTCAGTCTTTGTAGACGCGTAATACTCGTAACTGAAGTACATGATGATACTGGACTGCTGTGTTCACCTCGGTGGATAGGTGGTGCTCAGAGCAAGTGACAGGGATTTTCAAGTATTTTCAGCCTTTCTTGTCTCGTTGAAAGAGCCGAGGCGTCCCGTTCCGTAGTTAATTGAAATCAGTAGTTGGCTCAGCGGACAAAGCTACGGTGGCGTACTAGACCTCGCCTCGCAAAACGCTGTAGCGGTGTTATCGCCACGTTTTATGCGCCATCTCGAACAGAATATCGCAATAAACGAAGCTTTATGTTTCCAGCTATCTATAACTGTGGATTTCTAATTTCATGTTTTTGTACAATTCTTATTTATATATTATTATGTGCAGTAAACACGGCCGGCGCCGGCAACGGGCGCCTGTCGGGGCGCGTGACGAGCGGCGGCGCGGGAGTGCCGCACTCGGTGCGCAAGCGCGGCGGCGCGCGGCAGGAGCTGGTGTGGCACCCCGCCCGCGCGGCGCCGCACCGGCTCACGCTGCTGTGGAGCGGCGCGCCCGTCGCCAACGAGCCACTCATCGTCGACGTACAGCCCGCGCATCACGGACAGGAGGTACTAGATATAACAACGGGCGCCTGTCGGGGCGCGAGACGTGCGGCGGCGCGGGAGTGCCGCACTCGGTGCGCAAGCGCGGCGGCGCGCGGCAGGAGCTGGTGTGGCACCCCGCCCGCGCGGCGCCGCACCGGCTCACGCTGCTGTGGAGCGGCGCGCCCGTCGCCAACGAGCCACTCATCGTCGACGTACAGCCCGCGCATCACGGACAGGAGGTACTAGATATAACAACGGGCGCCTGTCGGGGCGCGAGACGTGCGGCGGCGCGGGAGTGCCGCACTCGGTGCGCAAGCGCGGCGGCGCGCGGCAGGAGCTGGTGTGGCACCCCGCCCGCGCGGCGCCGCACCGGCTCACGCTGCTGTGGAGCGGCGCGCCCGTCGCCAACGAGCCACTCATCGTCGACGTACAGCCCGCGCATCACGGACAGGAGGTACTAGATATAACAACGGGCGCCTGTCGGGGCGCGAGACGTGCGGCGGCGCGGGAGTGCCGCACTCGGTGCGCAAGCGCGGCGGCGCGCGGCAGGAGCTGGTGTGGCACCCCGCCCGCGCGGCGCCGCACCGGCTCACGCTGCTGTGGAGCGGCGCGCCCGTCGCCAACGAGCCACTCATCGTCGACGTACAGCCCGCGCATCACGGACAGGAGGTACTAGATATAACAACGGGCGCCTGTCGGGGCGCGAGACGTGCGGCGGCGCGGGAGTGCCGCACTCGGTGCGCAAGCGCGGCGGCGCGCGGCAGGAGCTGGTGTGGCACCCCGCCCGCGCGGCGCCGCACCGGCTCACGCTGCTGTGGAGCGGCGCGCCCGTCGCCAACGAGCCACTCATCGTCGACGTACAGCCCGCGCATCACGGACAGGAGGTACTAGATATAACAACGGGCGCCTGTCGGGGCGCGAGACGGGCGGCGGCGCGGGAGTGCCGCACTCGGTGCGCAAGCGCGGCGGCGCGCGGCAGGAGCTGGTGTGGCACCCCGCCCGCGCGGCGCCGCACCGGCTCACGCTGCTGTGGAGCGGCGCGCCCGTCGCCAACGAGCCACTCATCGTCGACGTACAGCCCGCGCATCACGGACAGGAGGTACTAGATATAACAACGGGCGCCTGTCGGGGCGCGAGACGTGCGGCGGCGCGGGAGTGCCGCACTCGGTGCGCAAGCGCGGCGGCGCGCGGCAGGAGCTGGTGTGGCACCCCGCCCGCGCGGCGCCGCACCGGCTCACGCTGCTGTGGAGCGGCGCGCCCGTCGCCAACGAGCCACTCATCGTCGACGTACAGCCCGCGCATCACGGACAGGAGGTACTAGATATAACAACGGGCGCCTGTCGGGGCGCGAGACGTGCGGCGGCGCGGGAGTGCCGCACTCGGTGCGCAAGCGCGGCGGCGCGCGGCAGGAGCTGGTGTGGCACCCCGCCCGCGCGGCGCCGCACCGGCTCACGCTGCTGTGGAGCGGCGCGCCCGTCGCCAACGAGCCACTCATCGTCGACGTACAGCCCGCGCATCACGGACAGGAGGTACTAGATATAACAACGGGCGCCTGTCGGGGCGCGAGACGTGCGGCGGCGCGGGAGTGCCGCACTCGGTGCGCAAGCGCGGCGGCGCGCGGCAGGAGCTGGTGTGGCACCCCGCCCGCGCGGCGCCGCACCGGCTCACGCTGCTGTGGAGCGGCGCGCCCGTCGCCAACGAGCCACTCATCGTCGACGTACAGCCCGCGCATCACGGACAGGAGGTACTAGATATAACAACGGGCGCCTGTCGGGGCGCGAGACGTGCGGCGGCGCGGGAGTGCCGCACTCGGTGCGCAAGCGCGGCGGCGCGCGGCAGGAGCTGGTGTGGCACCCCGCCCGCGCGGCGCCGCACCGGCTCACGCTGCTGTGGAGCGGCGCGCGGCAGGAGCTGGTGTGGCACCCCGCCCGCGCGGCGCCGCACCGGCTCACGCTGCTGTGGAGCGGCGCGCCCGTCGCCAACGAGCCACTCATCGTCGACGTACAGCCCGCGCATCACGGACAGGAGGTACTAGATATAACAACGGGCGCCTGTCGGGGCGCGAGACGTGCGGCGCGGCGGCGCGGGAGTGCCGCACTCGGTGCGCAAGCGCGGCGGCGCGCGGCAGGAGCTGGTGTGGCACCCCGCCCGCGCGGCGCCGCACCGGCTCACGCTGCTGTGGAGCGGCGCGCCCGTCGCCAACGAGCCACTCATCGTCGACGTACAGCCCGCGCATCACGGACAGGAGGTACTAGATATAACAACGGGCGCCTGTCGGGGCGCGAGACGTGCGGCGGCGCGGGAGTGCCGCACTCGGTGCGCAAGCGCGGCGGCGCGCGGCAGGAGCTGGTGTGGCACCCCGCCCGCGCGGCGCCGCACCGGCTCACGCTGCTGTGGAGCGGCGCGCCCGTCGCCAACGAGCCACTCATCGTCGACGTACAGCCCGCGCATCACGGACAGGAGGTACTAGATATAACAACGGGCGCCTGTCGGGGCGCGAGACGTGCGGCGGCGCGGGAGTGCCGCACTCGGTGCGCAAGCGCGGCGGCGCGCGGCAGGAGCTGGTGTGGCACCCCGCCCGCGCGGCGCCGCACCGGCTCACGCTGCTGTGGAGCGGCGCGCCCGTCGCCAACGAGCCACTCATCGTCGACGTACAGCCCGCGCATCACGGACAGGAGGTACTAGATATAACAACGGGCGCCTGTCGGGGCGCGAGACGTGCGGCGGCGCGGGAGTGCCGCACTCGGTGCGCAAGCGCGGCGGCGCGCGGCAGGAGCTGGTGTGGCACCCCGCCCGCGCGGCGCCGCACCGGCTCACGCTGCTGTGGAGCGGCGCGCCCGTCGCCAACGAGCCACTCATCGTCGACGTACAGCCCGCGCATCACGGACAGGAGGTACTAGATATAACAACGGGCGCCTGTCGGGGCGCGAGACGTGCGGCGGCGCGGGAGTGCCGCACTCGGTGCGCAAGCGCGGCGGCGCGCGGCAGGAGCTGGTGTGGCACCCCGCCCGCGCGGCGCCGCACCGGCTCACGCTGCTGTGGAGCGGCGCGCCCGTCGCCAACGAGCCACTCATCGTCGACGTACAGCCCGCGCATCACGGACAGGAGGTACTAGATATAACAACGGGCGCCTGTCGGGGCGCGAGACGTGCGGCGGCGCGGGAGTGCCGCACTCGGTGCGCAAGCGCGGCGGCGCGCGGCAGGAGCTGGTGTGGCACCCCGCCCGCGCGGCGCCGCACCGGCTCACGCTGCTGTGGAGCGGCGCGCCCGTCGCCAACGAGCCACTCATCGTCGACGTACAGCCCGCGCATCACGGACAGGAGGTACTAGATATAACAACGGGCGCCTGTCGGGGCGCGAGACGTGCGGCGGCGCGGGAGTGCCGCACTCGGTGCGCAAGCGCGGCGGCGCGCGGCAGGAGCTGGTGTGGCACCCCGCCCGCGCGGCGCCGCACCGGCTCACGCTGCTGTGGAGCGGCGCGCCCGTCGCCAACGAGCCACTCATCGTCGACGTACAGCCCGCGCATCACGGACAGGAGGTACTAGATATAACAACGGGTGCCTGTCGAGGCGCGTGACGTGCGGCGACGCGGGCGTGCCGCACTCGGTGCGGACAGGAGGTTAAACTAAATTCTAAGATTTCTTGAAAGGGGTGCTAAACTGTACCTCACTCAAAATAATCTTAACTATACATTCAAAAACCGAAAGAAAATCGGACAACCTGTCTCACTAATGGGTACCGTGGTTGGTAAACTTGTAACTTCTGAGCTGTGAATGAAACTGATTGATTGGACTGGAAGCCGAACCTAATACGGTTCAGCTTCTAGCCTAATCGAATACATAATAAGCAAAAAGCTAGATGATGATGAAATTTTACTCGTTCGATTCAAACTTAATGGCGGCTCGGAACATCGACCCTATAGCTGCGCAGTAAATTTTAGGTATCGGGGCACAGAGGTACGGGACGGGGGGAAGGCACAGGCCACGCGCTCTCTCTTTCACACGTGTGTGTAAGAGAGCGCGCTAGGCTCAGTGAATTCAGAGTGTGAGTAACGTCCATAGCACACGCGCGCGCAGTTGAGCACGTTATAATTTGTCCTGTTTGTTCCAACAGCTGATTCAGTACTTTAGTGTTTTTCTTTGGTTCTATTGACAAAGTAAAAAATAAAGTGTCTTAATAAAAATATATATAACGCAAATACATATTAGGTAATTTTGGTTGGTTCACTTTAAAACATTCAGTGACGGCCGACCACTTTTCATCTTGGGCTGCCTGTCTTCTGGAGCGGAGCTGTGCAAATTTTGACCAATAGAATGGGGGCTATCGTTTTTGATCTCACCAGATGGCGCCACTGTCGAGTAAGGTCTTGTCAATAATGTTATTTTATACTTTAAAGTACCAATAACATCATAAAAAGTTTATTTTATTACGTATAACAATATAGTGTAAACTTCAGATACATATTTACCTTTCTCCCTAAAATTAGCGAGCATGAAACATTTAAAAATCGTTCTACCTACAAGTACTAATAAATAAGATCCTAAGTTGCTACTTAAAATCTTCAAGTCATAATTAATCAGGAATGGCTCAGTCTAGAACACAATCGTGAGCATTAGTATAAATACGTGATAAAAAAGCACACAACGCGCGAACACTGTATGACATCTGACATTTCGGAAGACCTTAGTCTACACGAACGCCTCTAGCGGCGAATTCATGCGCGATAGCCCCCATTGCATAGAATGAGCGGAGTGTAGCGGGCCTTAGGCTTTGTGCTTTTCTATTGGTTAAAATTTCCACAGGTTAGCTCCTCTTCTCCCTTCTCAGCTTCAGTGAACAGGCAGCCTTATGCCCTCAGTAATAAGGTTGATAAGTACATACATTGTTACTCTTTCTAGTGCTAAAACCATTGGTGTCTATTCTGTTATGCACAAACTAAACTTAATTTAGGCTATTGCTATCTTTTACTTAAAGGCAGTGCGAGAAAAGGACGGCTATAGCTATGAACTAAGTTAGAGATGTCAAACTAGTTTTAGTCTGGTAAATGAGTGCTCAAAAGGGGTATGTGGTTGGAAAAGTCGAAAGCAGAAAATCTGGCTTATGAACTTCGTTTGGACTAGTTAGAAGATAAACATATTAAAAGTCCTGACCCCTCCGAGGTGAGCCCGAGAGAAAGAAGGTCCCGTTTTTTAGTTTTTTGCTTATATCTCGAAAACGATGCGTCGTATAAAATTTTGTTGTACTACATAATAAAACCTCATAAAATTCTCTACAACTTTGTTTGTCACACTTTTTATCTATCTCCAATATTACAAAAAAAAAAAAAAAAAACAAAAAAATTTGCTAAGTTGTAGAGAATTTTATCAGATTTCATTGTGTAGTACAACAAGTATTCGTGCGACACACCGTTTTCGAGATACAAACCAAAAACAACGAACGGGACAGAGAATAGGACAAATTTTTAAAAATTGTTCGTTTTTCGGAGCTCATACCAATTCAACGATAAGAGATAGATAAAAAATTTCAAAAGCAAAGTTGAAGAGAATTTTATGAGGTTTTATTATGTAGTACAACAAAATTTTATACGACGCATCGTTTTCGAGATATAAGCAAAAAACCAAAAAACGGGACCTTCTTTGCCCCCCCCCCCCCCTCGGGCTCACCTCGGAGGGGTCAGGACTTTTAATATGTTTATCTTCTAACTAGTCCAAACAAAGTTCATAAGTCACATTTTCTGCTTTCAACTTTTCCAACCACAATCATTCATTTACCAGACTATTTATGCCTTGCGCTTCACCATGTTTTTAGTCGACATGTTTTTACGTGCACCCTTCATTTGTATGGAAATATTAGTTCCAACTAAATTTGACAGCTCTAAATTACGTCCGCTTCTTTCTCGTTTTATTAGAGAGAAAAAGATAGCAATAGCCTAAATTTAAAAGTAACTAAAGTTTAGTTTGTGCACAACAGAATCGACACCAATGTCTCTCATTTCTTATTTAGACGTCAGTAAATATTTATTTATCATTGTTTTTGTTTGTTATCAGTAAACAAAAGTCTGTAAGGTGTCGACATTTCTAAGACAAACACCTGAAGTCATAAACAACCGGCTTGCTTTTGTTATTACCCTCGGATTGCATTGTCTCTGTCACTAAACACATTAGGCAGGCACCTATCGTATTTAGAAACAATGTTATTATTATTAGGAGCTTATTGATACAAATATTGACTGCCTCGTTGGTCGTCGTAGTTAGATTCCCAGGTCGGGCAAAGTGTTATAGGGTTTTTCCATCAGGAATTTCTCAGTAGCAGTCACGGAGTAAATAATTTTCGAGCCGCCATTAAGTTTGTATCGAACTGTATTTGTACCCCCGTCCAAAGCGCGTGATGATGACGGGATCTTACATACCACTGTTAAACGCATGTTTGCGTGTTTTTAGGTTAACCATTAACCCTTTTGCACCCAAAAGGGTTAATGGTTAACCTAAAAACTGCTAAAATTCAAACAAAAAAATTTTTCTACTATCATCAATGGGGTAGATGACACACCAATCCATTGAGATACTTTTTAAAAGCTGTCAAAACGTGGTTCTCTCATAGATTTTGTATGGCAATAGCCAGCTGTGACGTCACTGATTATTCAACTTCAATGACTCAACTATTTATTGATTTCAAAGCAACTAAAAATCGAATTTGGCAATTAATTGAAAATAAATCAGGTGTTCAGGCCCAAAATAAAGTGTTTTTTTTTATAGATAGGTGTCTTGGTATTATTGTTTTATGGTGTCATCTAGTCAAGTGTAATTACACTACCAGCATTCTTTGACTCCATAGACCCCGTTCCCACTATGTCGTGATGATTAATAATTTATCGTTGGTTTTTAGTTGGAAAAACTCGTGGACGACAGTAATCGTGTTGTCCTATATGTGAACACCTCCATTTAAATACACAAGCCACGACACTTAAAACTACACGATTATCTGTCGTCACGAGTGCAGTGTAGTACTGGTGTTATCATAATTAGATATCCCACCCATTATTATTATTAATAAAAATAATAATAAATAAATATTGCTGGACATTACACACAGCGCCATCTAGTGCCACACTAAGCAACGCTTGTGTCGTGGACACCAGATAGTTGATATACTACATAGATACTTTTTGTTTTGTAAATACATACTTAATATACATACAAACTACACACTACACTACTACACTACACACACACACACTACACTACTATACTTATTATACCCATTATTTCCTTCCTAAAGAACACATTTCTCCTGTCCAGGTGGCTGCCTCGGGCCTAGGCCTGTACCAGGCCCAAGTGAACAGGGTAGCATCCTTTAGCATCGACACGCTCGGTAGACCGGCCAGGGAGTTCGACGTAGTAGTGTCTGGTCCCGGGTCTAGAGCTCTGCCGGTGCGCTGTTATCAGACCAAGTCGGGCTTGTTGCAAGCGGAGTACACTATCACTGATGTTGGACAGAGCACTATAGGTAAATATATCTTTGATTATATGTCTGAACTAAACCAATATTTATTCATATTTTGAATAAAATTTTATTTATTTATTTTATAAAAAAAAAACTAGCGGACGTCACGCGACTTCACCCGCGTAGTTCCCGTTCCCGTGGTAGTACGGGGATAAAATATACCCTATGTTACTCAGGGTGAATGTAGCTTTCTAATGGTGAAAGAATTTGAAATCGGCGCAGTAGTTTTTGAGTTTATTCATTACAAACATACACACTAAAAATACAAATCTTTCCTCTTTATAATATTAGTGTAGAAAACAAGACAAGACGAGACAATCAGCCGAGATATTTTTTTTTCTTCATTGTATCGGCGCTTTTTTAGTTGTCGCCACAGTTGATTCTGGCTTTCAGGAGTTGCAGTGGGATGGAAATAAGGTGGCGGGCTTTTCCGAAAAAAATTGAAAAAAAAAATACAGGAGCAAAGCTGTGCCCCGAAACTGAGGCTGGTTCAAAGCATATAAACAGCAATTATTATTCTATACGTATATGTATTGTAAAGTATATTAAGCATTAGCAGTCTATAACGTGCCCACTGCTGGGACACAGTCCTCCTATCTGTAAGAGGAGTGGACCATTATCCACCACGTGACCCCAGTGTGTGTTATCAGATATCACACGTCTTCATATTTTGGAAAAGTTTAAAAAAATATAAATTTATTTCTATTTCATCACAGACACAAGTCTTCAATGCTTTGGAAAATTTTAAATTATTTTATTTCTATTTCAGAGGTACTACACTTGTCAAAACCTGTGTCTGGCAGCCCTTACACCTGCGAATCGTTTGACTCTAACAGAGTCATTATTTCTGGATTACCTACTGGGAATATTATCGCACAAACACCCATCAATTTCACAGGTAACAAACAATTAAATATTAGTTTATCAAAATCCAAAGTATAATTATTATTACATGACTGAGAATCATCACTTTTAACGTGATCATCACTAATATAATAAACATCAAAATTCTCAAATAGGGTAGATGACACCATAAAACAATCATTCCAAGACACCAATCTCTAAAAAAACTTTATTTTGGGCCTGAAAACGCGTTTTATTTTCAAATAATTGCCTAATTCGATTTTTAGTTGCTTTGAGATCAATAAATAGTTGAGTCATTGAGTTGACTAAACAGTGACGTCACAGTTGGCTATTACCATACAAAATCTAAAAGAGAACCGCGTTTTGACAGCTCTTAAAAACATCTCAATGGGGGCTATCGTTTTTGAGCTCATCAGATGGCGCCACTGTCGAGTAAGGTCTTGTCAATAATTCTATTTTATACTTTAAAGTATCAATAACGTCATAATAAGTTTATTTTATTACCTATAACAACATAGTGTAAACTTCAGATACATATTTACAATATTCTCCCTGAAATTAGCAAGCATGAAACATCTAAAAATCGTTCTACCTCCAAGTACTAACAAATAAGATCCTAAGTTGTTACTTAAAATCTTCAAGTCATAATAATAATCAGGAATGGCTCAGTCTAGAACACAATCGAGAGTATAAGTATAAATACGTGCTAAAAAAGCACGCAACGCGCGAACATTGTATGACATCTGACATTTCGGAGGACCTTAGTCTACACGAGCGCCCTCTAGCGGCGAATTCATGCGCGATAGCCCCCATTGATTGGTGTGTCATCTACCCCATTGCTCTCCCTTAACGTTTGCTGTGCTGGCTGTGGAGAACATGTGGCGCAATATACTCCCAACAATATCCTTGATGTTCAATTCAGTGTTGATAGCTTATTCTCATCATCGATCTAGGAGGGTTACCATGACGGCTTAAAGCAATATTGTTATATTCTTATTCCAGAGTAGGAAAGGGATGGAGCTATAGAGGACGTCTAGCCCCATCTCATTTCCACTCTGAATATTGCTTTAAGACTTGCCCTAGTCCTGCCCTTCGTAAAAGAGACGCGTAAAACGCCATCTTTTTTTGTATTGGAACAATGATGATTGATACTTACCATGTTAGCCTAGGCTGTTATTTCAATACCTGTCTCATAACTTCTTATCTATGCAAAAAAATATTTTACATATTTTAATTTATAAATTTTTACATTTTATTTCAGTCGACACAAAAGACGCGGGCGTAGCGGAACTAGAAGTGATTTGTGAAGTGATGGGCGAGCGCCGCATTCGTCTGCCCGTCGATATCAGAGAGGACGGCAATACCTACAGAGTTCGCTTGCGACCTTCACTGCCAGCGCACTACAGAATCTACATCACTTATGGAGGTAACTGGTTTGATACACTGAAAAAAGACAACTGAATTAAATCAACCTTCGATTTAAAACAAAAACTTTTTTGTTACGGTAGAATATATATTACGAAAAAAATGTTCTTTTTTTTTCAAATGTTATTTATATTTAAAGAAAACACAACAAAGGATTATTCTTGATAAAGTTCAGTTTATAAAAAAAAATATTTATCAGCCTAGTGATCACAAACTTTTTTTCCCATTGTGGATTAAAATCACTCGCTAATGATTCTCGCCAATAAAAATGGTGGACCACTGTTTTAAGCTTTCACGGTTTATAACTAAACTCATACTGTCACTTACGGGATAAGTGCCTTGATCGATCATCCCGCGATCATGGCGCTTGCAGCAGCATAGAAATATCGGGAGCTAAGAATAATGGATAATCACTGAATATATCCCGTAACTGCAGTATAAGTTTAAAAATAATGGAGTTGTCAACTCAACTAATAATGATTTTGCGACAAAAACATTGGTATTTAAATTGAACACCTACCTTATTAAACTAGCATAACCAATAACTATTTTAGACACGATATATTTTGTACTGAAACTCCTCAAAAAATAAAAGATCTTGACATTTGTTAGCATAATAGTAATAAAGTTTAATTTCCGATAGCGGTGTCAATTTACTATGGACTTGACGGCTATCAAAACTGACTTCATAGATTTCGTCGACATTACATCTGAATATAGGAAAATTTACTCCAAAATTATCTGTATTGCTAGATTTAGTATTTAAAAATAAATAATCCTGATACGGATGGCCGATGGGGCCGAAATGTTCTGGAGTGGCGACCGTGAACCGGAAGACGTTGCGTTGGAAGGCCTCCCACTAGGTAGACCGATGACCTGGTGAAGGTTGCGGGAACCGGCTGGATGCGAGTTGCACGGGACCGTTCAATGTGGCTACACTTGGGGAGGCCTATGTCCAGCAGTGGACGTCTTTCGGCTGAAATGATGATGATGAATCCTGATACTAATGCAAATATAATAAATTACAGGCGCAACCGTATCCGGCAGTCCAGTATCGCTCGGAATTCTCAGCGGCAGAAGCAGCAGTATAGCGCGGTGTGCGGGCACGGGCCTGGCGCAGGCGCACGTGGGTAAGGAGGCCGCCTTCACCATCAACTGTACCGAGGACTCGCCGCCCGTCGTACAGGTACGAGAAACATATCATAGTCATTGTCCTGCCCTTATCCAACTTGTATGGTCTCACGCCGACCATGGCATAATATCTTCTTTTTCTGTACTTCTCTCATCATCTGCCTAGCCTTTTTCCAACTATGTTGGGGCCGGCTTCCAGTTTAACCGGATGCAGCTGAATACCAGTATTTTACATGGAGCCTATCTGACCTCCACAACCCAGTTAGTACTGGGTAATACGATACCCCTTGGTAAGACTGGTTGTCAGACTTTTTGGGCCACTGACTACCTGCAACGACTGTCAAAGATCTTGCTTGATCGTGCTTTCCGAGGCACGGAGGAAACTCGGTATGTAATGGGTGGTCACCCATCCACAGACGCACGCTAGGCAAGCACGGCTTAACCTAAAGATCGACCCGAGCGGCTGTTATTATTTATAGCGACGAGCTCCTCCTTTCTCGCTTGCTTCTCCTTTCTCCGTACTTCTCTATTAATAGTTATTACAGTAGTCGCCCACGTCACTTCACCATCACCTACTCTTATAGCCATCCACATTCTGGTATAAAGAACAACATTTTGTATTCACAAAAGAACATCATTTTCAAAAAACTCATTAAAAAAAACCGGCCAAGTGCGAGTCGGACTCGCGCACGAAGGGTTCCGTACCAATTATTATTAAAAAATCACGTTTGTTGTATGGGAGCCCCCCTTAAATATTAATTTTATTCTGTTTTTAGTATTTGTTGTTATAGCGGCAACAGAAATACATCATCTGTGAAAATTTCAACTGTCTAGCTGTCACGGTTCATGAGATACAGCCTGGTGACAGACAGACGGACAGACAGCGAAGTCTTAGTAATAGGGTTCCGTTTTTACCCTTTGGGTACGGAACCCTAAAAAACTACCCAAAAATGTCTAATATTTCCCCATATCTTTCCTTTTGACGTTCTGTAACTGCTTGTGACATTTATAAATAAATAAAAAAACATGAAAATTAAATTAAATGAATTTATAGATGCCTCGTTTTCGGGTACACTGTCTCCTTACAGGCACATACGCATTGTTTGTTTTAATTTATATCAACGCGTTTAACTTTAAAACATTACTTTCAGGTCGAAAGACTAACAACAGACGACAAAGACGACAGCACAGATACTGGTCTCCTGGAGTGTAGGGTGGTACCCGGCGCGCCCAGAGAGTGGCTCTGCGCGTACATCCCGCTCGTGGTGGGGCTGTACGAAGTCAGGATATTCACCTCGTCCGGCCCACTGCCGGGGAGCCCCTTCTCTGTTAAGGTGAGCAATATTACCATATTTTTTACAGGAGTAGATAGCTCAAAAATCTCATTAAAAAAACAATCAAGGCAGTCTTTTGGGACTGCCGATAGAAGTGAAAACAAAAAGTACACAGGCTCCTCCCCAGTCGTAGCACTGGTTATGCCCTGCGCATGCTATGTGGTGCTACGCCGTAGCGGATCGCCTACGAGTGCTACGAAGCGTGATCGCTCGTTACGTCAAGTGACGATGAGTTCAATGTTTTTCCTTCACCCAATAAGTGCTCAACGCGCCTAAAGAAGTTTTCACTTCAAAAAAATTACAGCTTTCTAGTACTAACCATCTCTTAGCAAAACCTCGGACAGACAGACAGACAGATAGACGGACGGACATGATGAAATTATAAGGGTTCCTTGTTAGGACTACGGAACCCTAACCCCTACACCCTAAACCCTGAACCCTAAACTTAGTCTCGCTTGTTAAATTGTTAGTACGTATGTAAAAGTGAAATACTGCTCGCGAATTTTGGCCAACTTCACATTGATCCCAACTATTTTGTAGTGATAACCTGAGGCCTTAATCATTCGTTCATAGTGCCATTCTATCAACGGGAACTATGATGGAAACGAAATGTATCGGATCGACATAAGCTACCAAAACGCTTATGTCGAACTTGTCGACAGTCGTTGTGAAAATAGAAAACTCTTCTAAGGCAATATAACCGCATGTCTAGCTAGACCCAGGGGTCCAGGGTAGCCACTATTCTTATAAGTGAAGGATTAAAAAACGTTTTTCATCCCATCTATTCGAAAAGGACGACTTGGTTCGCCTTTAAGTGCACCCAAAGGTGGTGTTTTCTATAAGAAACTTTTAGCGGGCAGTAATGAGTTTTTAATCCTCTTTATAGATGTTCCAAATTCAAAAAGTGCGCCGCAAAGATAATTGCGGCGCACTTTTTGAATTTGGAACATCTTAGTGTTCAGCGCCGAAAGAAATCGAACGCAAATATTGTTTGAATAAAGACTGGCTGGTACGACGGCCCAGTCGCGCCGCCGGCCGCCGCGCTGACTGAATAAAAAAAGAAATCAAATTAAAAACGCGCGAACTACAGACCGCGTTTTCGTCAATTTTCATGAATTGTTAGAAATTCATGGTTTTGTTTTGAAAAATGAGTTTTTCAAGTGACAGTGAATAAAAAACAATAAAGTGAAAAATAACTTTAGATCTTCAGAAGTCGGTGACCTTTGTTTGATTCATTTAGTTTTTTTTTTGTCACCGACTTCTGAAGCTAAAGTTATTTTTAACGTTTTTGTGTTTTGTGGAGTCGGTTTTATTTTTTGCAAAAAAGTTTTTTTATTTTTCCATTTTTAGTTGTAATATCCTATCCAAATATTAGATATGCATTTATTTTACATGTTGAAATTAGACCACACGACTGAAGTAAAAATGTTCATAAAATGAAAACTACTGGGCCAAACTATGTTACATTTTTATAGGACCAAATGGCAATTATTCCGCATCAAACTAAAGAATAATCACGTCAATCGGCTCATAAATATCAGCGTAATCGGTGTAAATACACAAAAAAAACAGTCGAATTACCTCCTCCTTTTTGAAGTCGGTTAAAATTATGAGGCGCCTTTTATTTTCTCATAGTGGGTGATGAAAAGTAGAGTGTATCACTCGGGCGCAAAATATATTTTTGGCTCGGGCGACGTACTTTGAATCCCTCGCTACGTTCAGGATTCTATTAAAGAATCCCTCGCTACGCTCGGGATTCTACTCTAGAATCCCTCACTTCGCTCTGGATTCAAAAAAGCGCCCTCGCCGTAAAAATATTATTTTGCTCCCTTATGATACAATCTACTATTCTTTTATGACCAGGTGATAGACACATCAGCAATCGTACCAGTCGGAGGATGGGGTACAGACAACGCGGGCCGCGTGCGAGCTCCTTCCAAACTAGTGCTCGACACTAGCAACGCGGGACCCGGCACGCTAGAGTGTCTGCTGGCGGGCAGGCATCAACGTGAGTCATTTATTACTCAGCTTTATTGTTTATATCTTTTCCTCATTTTTAATACTGGTCTGTTGGTATCGGGAGCAGGGTCCAAGTTACCGGTGGGTAGGGCTCCAGAGACAAGAATCTCTTCACAACGCGGGCCCATATCGAAAAGTAAATCTTCTAAATCAGACCCTTGATCGAACCGCCTAGCTAGAGCTTCCAGAGATGCTCGTAGAGGCTCTTGTCAATCAATAAATCTCAATCCATTAACTGTAATGACAGCCTGGTCCATACTCCACAAATGTTGAAAAACTCGTGTGCTTATCTCTATTGTTGTATTGATTGTCTAAAAAATCGCACTAAAAGTTAGCATAGCATTTAATTGAACAACTTCTGATTTCTTAAAGATACGAGTATTGTCCCTGTGGAAAAGTTTCTGTCACCAGCGTTATGTTGATGCTAGAATATTCAATGCTGTTTTCATCATCGATACAATATACAGCAACTACATTATCTTATGATTTAATGTATATGGAGTTAGGTTTGTGTGCCTCTGTCCACATCTAGTGGCCCCAAGCCACAAAGTGTGGGTTGAGATTTGAAAAGAGATATTAGATTCAGTTCATTAGATCTGCTTTGTCTACGTTTTCCCACATGACAATGTTTTGAGCAAATGAATAGCTTCACGTAACTATTACAGGTGTAGAAACAGTATCGGGTCGCGCAGTAGTGACGCTGGCGGGCGGGTCGGGCAGCCCGGGCGGGTCGGCGGAGCTGGAGCTGACGTACAACGGCGCGCTGCTGGGCGGCGCGCCGCGCACCGCGCTGCTGGCGCCTCCCGCCTGCGCCGACCGCGTCACGCTGGCCGGCCGCGGACTGGCGCACGCCGCGCCGCACACGCCCGCGGCATTCACCATCGGTGAGTACACCAGAAACTGTTTTTAGTGTTCCGTAGCCGAGTCCGACTCGCACTTAGCCGGTTTTTTTTATAATTGTAGAAAAAAAATGGAAAATCTGTAGTTGAGTTCGTCTGGGACGTTCGCATAAAATGGATAAAGAATAGAATGATCATAATTATAAAAGGAAGTATGAAAGCGGCTTCAGTTACAGAAAACATAAAAGAGAGTCGTCTGTCATGTCTGTCGTGATGAAGGAAGAATCACATGTGACTAAAATAAATGTAAATAATATGTAATGTATACGTGAATAGATGGACAGGGAGAGGAAGACCAAACAAAAGATGGATACCGGATGACTTTTTTATCACTTTCCAAAAAAAACGTGTTGCACAGACCCCAAATGACTTGGAACAAGGACAGAGAGATAATGAGTTCATCTGAGTTTACCTGCAAACCATTTTTGCCCCTAAATCAAATTCCTTCAATTTGCCTTTTTACATCCATTTAAAACAACTGACAGCCACAGCACTACTTGAACGTCAATTATACTTAGCAGTCTCGTCGGTAAACAATCAAACAAACAAATTAAGTTCCCTGACTTTACACAAATTATCCCTAATCAAAACCTTTTCAAAATTCTAAAAAGCAGTCTTACGTTTTTAGTCCAAGTTGTTTAACAAAATTTAACACAGCAGACAAGGAAGGCCGAGTACTTATTAATAACTGAAGCGTTCAAGTAGGCACTCGAATTAATTATGTAGCGTTTCCATCTTGAAATATTGATAATTTGTGTGTGAAGTATGCTTTCATGGATAGCTGTCTGTAAATTCAGATTTGTTTCCACAAGACTCCGTGGCGCAACGGTAGCGCGTCTGACTCCAGATCAGAAGGTTGCGTGTTCAAATCACGTCGGGGTCAATTTCTTTTTATTGTTTTTCCCTATCGGCTTTACAATATCGAAGTATTAAAAGCGATAACATTTATTTTAATCCAAAACGATACCATATTTTATCATTATTCAAAAATCACAGTACATCAGCATTGATTTATTGTCCAAAGAGATATTATCTATTTCGCATTACCTACTTCTAACGCCTGTTTACAATATACAATATTTGATTAGCAATATTTGCGGTACCTATTTCTTAAACAAGCAGTAACTCACCTTTTAAAACTGAAAATGTTTTTTTTTTTGGTAATTACTAGGTAATACATAAAAGTTGGTGCATACACATATCAAAAAAAGTTTGTGATCACTAGCATAATCTGATATAATTTTTTAAATTGAACTTTATCAAGAAAATTCTTTGTTGTGAGAAATACTTATCCTGTTTAAAATTAAAAAATATAAATCTATATTTTAATTATAGAATCTAAAAAGAAGAAGAGAGCATAATATAAACTACCGTAACAATAGTACATTTTGATACAAGTGGAGAAAGTTTGTTATTGCAATCGAGGCGGAATTAAACACCCGAGCCGTAGGCGAGGGTGTTTTTGAGCCGAGAATTGCAATAATGGACCAGTTTTCGAGAAAGTGTATTGAAAAAAATATTTCGATTTTTCAAAGTGATCGCAAACTTTTTTTCACTAGTTATCTTCAAGTTGAGGTATGTCACAAGTGGCTTAAAATATTACCTACACCTAGTTTATGTAGGTTTGACTTTAGTCTATATCTTGGGGCTACGGATTTGATTTCTAAAATTATGTAGAAATTGCATACCATGACAAATCATGCTTCACATTTTTAAATCTTTTAGTAGAATTTGTATGCAATCTTTCTACTGATTACGATACGGTGTAGCTTTTTATTCAATCGACCCTTGGGAATGGTCAGAAGCTTTAGTTCAGACAGGCTTAATTATAACCAGTGATAGGAATAGGTAGTGCTTATTAGCCTAAACTTCGAAGAAGAACAGAGAAAAGAATCGGAGACTTCCTTAGACTATATTTTATTATGCGACCGCGGCGAGTTTTTTTTTGTAAATTCTAAGAGTGCGTACCTAAGAGAGCGTATCATAGTTTTATGATGAAGAAGTCGTTTCCAAAATGTTCTTAATAAGAAAACTTTCAGAAATTTTGATGGTTGTAACGACTGTGTTATGTTATGTCTAGTCGCAAACTTTAGGTAAACATAGACCAATTACTTATTCCAAATAACATTAATTTTTGATGTACTTACGTGATGTCCCGGAAAAAAATATAGTCTAAGGAAGTCTCCGATTCTTGTCTCTGTTCTTAGAAGTTTAGGCTAATAAGCACTACCTATTCCTATCACTGATCATAACTTGGGTTTTCGAAACTTTCATCACCATCTTCTTGCCCTTGTCTCATATTATTGTTTAAGTCCCATGTAATAGGGGGTGAGCTTATTGCCGCCAACCGGATAGGAATCCATACTAGGCTACTATTGAAAAATAGGGATGATGACTGACTAAAATAATATGATTCCGTTTAGTCCGTCAGTTAAATTATCGAAAATATTGTTTGTTTTTTGTTTTATCAAATTAATAAAACATGACGGAAGATAAAACATGTCAAAGATCATGAGTGACGTCACATTTGAGTAAAAAATGTAATCAAATGTGACGTCACACGAGTTTTCGACGCACTGTATAGTCTTCATTTTTTGTTTACGTGAAAAAGAAAAAAGATGTGTCCAATAGTTTTTGGATATCTATCTGACGGACTAATTAGATTTTTTTGTCATCTACCCTATTCCATAAACTTTTCGCCATGATTACCCAATAGTTGTGTTCCCTCAGACGGCAGCGCGGCCGGGCCGGGCGCCCCGGAGGCGTCGCTGACGTCGGCGGACGGCGACAGCGTGCCGGTGGCGCTGGCGGCGGCCGGGCCGGGCCTGTGGCGCGCCAGCTACACGCCGCGCCGCATAGGGGACCACCAGCTGAAGGTGCTGTGGGCTGGACGACTGGTCAAAGGTATTATATCTTTTTTTATGAGATGTATTCAGTTGGTCATCGATGATGTCTATAAACAGAACCACCGTGCGGTATGTAACGCCATAGTGTCATTTGGAAGTCATTGTTGGGCCGGTTATGAGGCCGCCAATCCTATCATAGTGTTTTATGGTTGTTTGAAGGATTCGAGGAAAAAAAATAAAAATGAGATTCTCATTAAAATTATGAATTTGAAACTATTATCGTGTAATTAAAATATTGCGCATCATAATTGACGGTCTGGTAATCCAACCAGTCGACCAACCTGATGAGTGGTTACTTGATGCAATTGAAGTGGTAATTAATGTTTCTTTTTCTTTTTGCAGGTTGTCCACTGACAGTGAACGTATCATCGAGCTCGGAGAGCGGCGATGCGTCGCGCGTGGTGTGCTCGGGCGCGGGGCTGGCGGGCGGCGTGCTGGGCCGCGACATCCGCGCCTGGCTCGACACGCGCCGCGCCGGGCCCGGCGAGCTCACCGCGCACTGCACCGGCCCCAACAAGGTAACTACCAGGCCGAGCCAGATGAGACCAATCCAACGCGACCAAGGGAGATCAGGCGCAAGAACCCAAGGCACTAGGGAGGTCTCGCGTCCGGCCCTGGTTCAATCCATGGTCCGGAACGAGACGGAGTGGGACGCCGTCACCTCCTTCCGCGAAGTAGTCATGCTAGAGAAGGAGGTGGCGGAACGTGAGAGGGAGAGAACCTCACGTCCCAGCCGCCGTGGGAGACGCCCCGGTGGCATATGGGCTAACTTGCCGTCCGTCCGTCTCATGATGACAGGCACCAGGCGCCTCAAAGAGAGTCAGCAAAGGGAAGGGGTCCGCAAGGACCGATGCTGCTGGGGCTGCGGGACTGTTCGAAAGAGATACCGTGGCCCCGGAACGCAAAGGGCGATGAAGGAACATGGATGAGTTATAGTCAGTAAAAGTCTGACACTCCCTCCTGCTGAATTAAAAAAAAGGCACTAGGAAGAGAATCGTACCACCAACTTCTGAACTCCGGGCTACTACAGAGAAATTTCCAATGGAAAAACTTAATAACACTTCGTGGAACCTGGGAATCGGATTCACAAGCCTGTTCAGCAGGCGCGCTTGCAACCACAGAACCAATGTTATAGAACACAATAATTCACCAAGCGACCACCGCCTGTGATTGATGATTTTAGCCTGCCTCATTTATTTAGAATATACTAATCTTGATTAGCATAAACCCGCCCGAAAGGGTCAGCAATTCCAAACGCTTCATACTCACGCATTCCGCAAATGTTACAAGCATCACCTAACCATGCTACCTGTTCCAGGTCGCGTACTGCGAACTGTACGAGCATGGAGACGGCACGTTCACGCTGAACGTGAAGCCAGCGGAAGCGGGCCGACACATGCTGAGCATACAGTTCGCTGGGGAACACGTGCCCGGCTCTCCCTTTGTGCTCAAAGTGGCCGGCGCTCCCGACCCTTCCAAGGTAATTACGTCTTTATGGTATCACTTTGGGCCCTATCAGAATATCAGCGCTGTGAGTAGTCGTGGCCCAGTGGTGCCGGCCCCGTCTTTGTGGGTTCGAACCCAGACAGGCGCATTACTTTGTGTAATTTATTTCATCACCACTGCTCTCAAAACGGTGAAGGAAAACATCGTGAGGAAACCGGCTTGTCCTAGAACCAAAAAATTCGAAGACATGTGACATCTACCAATCCGCACTGGGCCCGCGTGGTGGATTATAACCCATTCCCTCTCATAAAGAGGAGGCCTGTATCCCAGCAGTGGGAACATTAATACAAACATGGTGATGATGACTATCAGAATATCAGCGCTGTGACGTTTATTTTTTAAATGTTACAGCACCATGCTGAGATAGAAGCCTTTTGGCCTCGTACAGGACCAATGTCGTTTCTTTTTTTTCATTTTATTATTTTTCTCTCAATGTTTACTTTTTATTGGTTGTAATTATAATTTAACCATTTTGTTTTTGTGTGTTTTGTCCTGGGCGGGCTAATAAATGCCTTTTCACTTCTCATGCTTTAAAGTACACCTTTATGTCGTGCGTAGGCGACAAAAAGCCGCTTTTTATGCTATATAGCATAAAGTAAAATCTTCGTCGAAGACCAAGGCAATCGGTCCAACAGCCACGCGAACAAATTCAACTTCAGAGGTTATTCTTAACCTCTTTATTTTAATTCGTTTCGTTGGTATTGTGTGTCTGTCTGTCTGTCCGTCTGTCTGTCTGTCCGTCTGTCTGTCCGTCCGACTGTCTGTCCGTTTGACTATTTTTCTCACATTCAAAGTAAAAAGTACAGTGTGACTCGGTTCCTATTTACTAGTAAAACTACATCGTACATAATGGGTCATTTTAGCCCCTTGTATTGTAATACATATACAATAAATAGTACATTGTAATGTACTATTTCTTTATTTATTTATTTATTGTGCAAGTCATAAACATAATTAGAACAGGGACCTGTGTTCGCCCTATTATTACTTGCGTGGTACAAGTGCATCTTTCCTCAATCATTTTGAATCTTTGTCAGTAATTAATCACATTACAAACAGTTAGGTCAAGTCACTGCTTGAATGATACTGCTCATTAAAAAAATGAAAAAGTCCCATGCATGAAATAATGCTCTGTCTGTGACATTATTGTCAGTCTACCCCTACGTTCGTTTCTCCTTGACCTTGCAAACTCTATTAGTTTTATTGAGCTACTTCTATTCTCATGTCGTTATTTCCCACCAGGTCCGTGTATACGGGCCGGGCGTGGAGCCCGGAGTGCTGGCGACGTTCCAGTCGCGCTTCCTGTGCGACACGCGCGGCGCGGGCGCGGGGCAGCTCACCGTGCGCGTGCGCGGGCCCAAGGGCGCCTTCCGCGTCGAGATGCAGCGAGAGAGCCAGAAGGACCGCACTATACTATGCAAAGTGAGTTACTACTGTTTTATTTAGACGACCTGAATGGCGCAGCGGTAGTGAGGCTGCCCTGCGTTCTTAGGGTCCCGGGTTCGAATCCCGGTTGGAGCAAATGTTTGTGTGATGAACATGACCATTTGATTCTGAGTCATGGATGTTTATATGTATAATAAGTATGTATTTACAAACAAAAAGTATCTTTGTAGTATATTAACTATCTGGTGTCCACGACACAAGCCTCGTTGCTTAATGTGGCACTAGATGGCGCTGTGTGTAATGTCCAGCGATATTTATTTATTGCACCTTTTCTTGGCGTTTTATAAATGCTACTGTAGGCCTTTGTGAAATAAAATATTTTAATTTTGAGTATTTTATAGACATTTCAACCTTTTTCAGAAATATTGGGTGACTACAAATATGTTGTAAACAATTACGTCTTTGTAAAAAGATAACACAGATTTACATTAGTAATGACGACAGTTTCGTAAAGTGCTAGATAATTGAGATATTGATCTATTAAGCCGCACAATCGTGTATCTACCAGCTTATCATTTTGTCATAATACAGTACCCAACGTGTGATTGCGTTGCTTGCGGCAAACATTCCTTTATCACGTGGAGAGAGAGTGCGGAGGACTGCATCTCTACTACGTAGGTCCCTCTAAAACTAAACTAAAAGGACGGCAAAATTTGACTCAGCCGAGCGGCATGATTTAATATAATAATGTAGATTTATCTTCGGGAAGAAGCTGTACGACTTAGCTTGAATCGTGCAGAGACCACCCGAACACAAAATGCCGATCACTTTGCCGGACGGCTCAACCCTAAGGAGGTCGAATATGCAGGGTAGGCTTTGTTGTTCAAAAAATACCGCCGAATCAAATAATAATAAACTATTAAAATATGAAAGCGCAAAGTTATTAACTTCTTTATTTATCACGATAACTCTGCATCAAAAACGAAATCCTTAATAGATGTGCGTATTGTCCACAGTTTTCTCCCACCGAGCCCGGCGACTACCGCGTGGAGGTGCGATGGGCCGGCCGGCATGTGCCCGGCTCGCCCTTCCCCGTCATGATCTTCGACACGCAGGAGGAGCTGCGCCGCTACATGCAAGCTTCTGCCGCTTGATACCACACCACACACTACTTGCACCTACGTAACTAATTGGATAACTACCCAACAAAATATAAACTTATCTTCTGATTTGATTATTCAGGAAAGTAAAAGATTGAATGTGATTTCGGTAACCAACGAATTCTTAAACAAATTGCAGACTACCAAATAAAACAGTCCTGTATATTCAAAACACAACTGTCATCCGTTGACAGTTGTATAAAATGGCTATAAAAATGGCAAATCGGTGTAAGGTGCCAAAAAAAAAGAAATAGATTTAGAATTCTGTTATTTAGGGAAGCAAAAGTTTGTATATGATTAAGGCAAACATATAAATATAGAATCTTTTGATTTTATATCGTTAGCATCTTGTAACAATTAAATAATTTCTAAAAGTGGGTAGTTGTCCTTTCACACTTAATCTTTTACTTTTGATGGTTATACTGATAACACACTTTTTCACAAATATTGTCTTCAACAAATAAAATGCCTTATTTTAAGTAAGATTTTAATACTAAATATCTTCATTGTTGTTTCATTCAATCAGGAGATACGATTGTATAGCACTGTTTACATGTATGTATATCGTCTAAAATATTAAATATTGTAATCTTTTACTGATATAACGTGCACGTATGCGTTATAATCCGAATCCGTACGCATTTACGATTATATCTGAACGAACAAAACATGATATCGCAAGTAAAGTGAGGTTTTATTTATTTTATTTTATCAGTAACATGATGAATTACTGTTCTAATAGTAGTACCACAAAATGTAATAATCCGTCCATGTATTGTTTATAAGGTAGTGTAGGCAAACCAGTAATTCCTGCAGTTGTACGATTTTCTATAAAAACGGCGCCATCATCGGAATAAAGGTATTTAAATTATGAACTAAAATAGTCTAATAGAATCTCTGTATTTTTGTAAGTACATACATTCTAATGCAAAATTCTAAATGTAATTTTAGAGATAAATGCATAATAATTTGTTTGTTAATATTTATTAATAATGACATTTTAGTTTTACATCATTTAACTTAACTATTGTAACTAACGAGGTATTTGTTTATTGTTATTGCGGCTCAGGCTCGATAACCACACCGATGTGAGC
The DNA here is from genome assembly GCA_905147715.2 of Xestia xanthographa. Classification (NCBI taxonomy): domain Eukaryota; kingdom Metazoa; phylum Arthropoda; class Insecta; order Lepidoptera; family Noctuidae; genus Xestia; species Xestia xanthographa. Next base: position 17,323,867 of record LR990645.1, on the reverse strand, counting down.
TTGAGTCCGTAAGCTGCTGAATTATTCAGTTACTAATTGTTAATAAATTGAACTTTATAAATATTGTTGTTTTTTTTTTTTACTAGTCACATATTACTTTCCCACCACACATCACATTATTGGTCACCCAATGTTAAGAATCAACTGTTCATGAAATGGCTTGATCTTCGATCAATAATTGATCGAAGGGCTTGATTGATTCAGTATCATTCATATTAACTGAAGTTTAAACTAACTTCAAAGCACACATAATTTTCGATTCAGTTCAATTTTGTAGAATTTAAAACTTTCATAGGTGAACATAATTGAACCTTTACATCCATTATTTACGTCGGAGTCACCTTCCATTCTAACTGAATGCAGTTGCACACCAGTACTGGTGCTGACCAGTCTCTTATGAAGTAGGAAATCATTTATTTTCACCTTCAAAGTTTTATTAGAAACAATAAGGGAGCCGTTGGAACTAAAACAACACAAAAAGGTATGAAGTGTGTGTTTACTCTAATCGTTTTAATTCCATTAGTGGAACTCTAATTAGATACACTTCGAGATATTCACAAGGCTATCTGACCTTGTGAATATCTCGAAGTGTAACGACTTTGAGATTAAGATCTATTTTTCTGAAGACAAGAATGGATGATCGAAAATTTATTTTGAACTAAAACTTGGGTAATAATCGCGGTATAGGTCCCTCCACAACTTTGTTTCTTCTTATCAATTTGTCTCCTTGTAAGCTTTTAGAATTTTTCAGCAATCTAACGAAAAATGCAAGCCAGAGCGCTAAGCGATGAGAGTGACATGCTTATCGATGTGGAATCAGTGAGGGCTAATCAGAAAGACCCTTATGTCCATGCAATAAAAGCTAAAAAGACGTGACGCCGAACTAAATCGTGGTGATACGTGATAACCTCTCACTGATTCCGCTTCGATAAGGTTGGTTAGTACCTAAGTTAAAATTCACTTCAAATATGTGCAGATATCGAGTTAATAACCCTAAAAATCACAGTTGCTGATGATGTTGGTAAGAATGTGGAGGTTGGTATCTGAAGGACACAGTATTCCTAGACGGGTACATGTTATTGTTGTTAGAGCGTGGGACTCTGCTGGCGACGCTTGTGCGCAGTGCGTCCAAACTCTGCCACAGCTGCTGCATCTGACCGTAGATTATTACTTCCAGGCGCTGGATCGAGCTATGGAGCTCTCCTGAAAATTGAAAATTAATTGTCTTATAATACCAAAAAGTTAAAAAAAAACATCAAAGATCCCGATTTGAACTATTCCGCAAAAACATCTGTGTTGTCCCAAACAAGGAAATCATGTATTATTGTCACGTTTATCTAAACTCGCAACAGACACACAACAAGATGTTCCCAGGAGAATTCACCCAGAACAACAAAAGTGGAAATCGAACCCGCGATACTACCCACAAACACTTGCGCCGCCTGTGTTTTAATTAATCTGTTTTGAATGATTCTAAGATATATATATATATTCTATTTGATAAGATTAGAACTAATAAATCGATGGCGTTTAATTGCTCTATCGAACCGTGCCTAAGCACACGGTGATCTTATGACGTGCCATCGTCTAGCAAATATACATACGCACTCTGAAACCAAGGATGCTGCTTTTTCAAGGCAGTAACACACACCGAGGAGCTACTGAAACGCGTCTTTAAAAGGCGTGGTAGGCCCTAACTCGTAGGTACTTTTGAGAGCCAGTCACCCATTATTTTCTCGTGGCAATAACTCAATGAATCAATGTGTCTGTGGAAAATTGAGCAGACATGAATTAGCCAACGGTGGCGCTGACCTCTCGTGTCTAATCTGTCTTACTTTTAAATTAATGCTACATTGCTACCTCATGTGTTCTACTACCATTTTAGGTAGTTCGATGGCCCAAAAACACATGTACTTAGTAACCTTTGATTATATAATCAAAGTTAGTAACATAATAACTTTATGATTAATGAAGAAGATTATAGACTTACTGAGAGAAACACATGTGACTAAAAGATTGACGATTACGTTGTTATAGATGGCCAAAAGAAAAGATGGATGGATTGTGTGAGGACTGATACGAAAGAAAAGGTAGTGAATGATATAGCGTGACCTTTGATTATATAATGGAGCGTGACGACTAACAGTTGAGTAGGTCCATACATTATAGAAGAAGAAAACTATTGCTCCGATCCCCAAGTGACATGGGCGTGGCATGGACAAGGGCGATGATTACAAACTTACGAGAAGTAACGACTCCATGCAGCCTCCTTGTGATAGTAGCGTTGGCTGTGGCGTTGACTTCCTGTGTCTTGACTGAACACATGGCCCGCGCCTCCTCTCGCGGCCCGCTGCCGTGGTACGTCGAGTTCCGCACCTCGATGTACGGCTTGCGCTGTAGTTGCTCGGGGGCATTCGTCAGGGTATAGCTTGGGCCGCGAGCTGTGGAAAATGTGAAGACAAAAAATAGGGGCTGCATTTATTTAGAGAAAAAACGACCAAAATCGAGGACGGACCATATCTTTCGGACCTCATGAACTTTCTTCTCTAGTGTGAGCCAGCCCCTCCGGCCGTTTTCGCAACTGCGATTCGCAACCAGTTGCGAATTAGGAATTTTTACTCCTTTTTCGCAACCAGTTGCGAATCAAGAAAACTTTTTCCTTAAGGCTGATGCTCCAGGGTAGCCCGCGAAATTCAAATTTTCTTACGTTTTTGGCAAATTGCAGGCCAGTGCTAGGTTGTATGTTGATTAAAATATTGGACGCGATTGTAAGACGTATATAGTTACAGAATTATAATCATCAAAACCATCAATACAACCCTCCAAGTTCATAAAGGTCGAGAAACGATTTTTTCAAGGTCAAAGTCATTGCTAGACCTTTATAAACTTGGAGGGTTGTATTGATGGTTTTGATGGTTATAATTCTGCGGAATTCTACGTATTCTTGGCGTATTACAAAATACGCCAAGAATACGTAAAAATCGTCGAAAAATATCAAGCTTTACGGCCCACTAATACAAAAACCGACAGATTTTTCTTACAATACCATGGCGGAAAATGTACTCGCCAACCTATCGGAATCAACAAAACAAAATAGGTGCGATGCCAAAAGAGATTGCCAGTTTCTTAAATCTATCGAATCCCGAAAAGTACACAGGACATTGCTTCCGCAGAAGCTCTGCCACCCTTTTAGCAAATTCAGGTGCTGATCTTATAGAACTAAAACGCCACGGAGGGTGGAGGTCCAGCACAGTAGCAGAAAGTTATATCGAGTATTCAATCGAAAATAAATCGAAAAGATGCAGCCAGATAGTTGAAAGTATAAATCTAAAATCTGTTGAGCCTTCTGCGCCACTATCTCCGGCGCGCCCTTCTATATTGAAAGGTTGTGAAACGACTACATTACAGCTGTCTCAGCAACAGCAACCACAAAATACGGCGACTTTGCCAAATACCCAAGTGTTGTCTAATACAACATTTTCAAACCCAAACCAGCCTATAACACTAAAATTTAAAAATTGTTCTAATTTTACTACACATTTTTAATTTTAATTTAATATTTAATCCTTTGTTGTTATAATTGTAAGGTTTCGTTAATATAACTAAAACTACACGGTTTAAAATTTACTAATTAAATCGACCTATGGTTTAAAATATTTGTACTGGCCATACTGACGACGGAAATGCATATTAAATAAAAACGGGAGATTTAAATTATTGGTCTGGCCACATTGATGGCGACGGTTGCGGTGACGGGTTTAGATCGTGCACTTTCCGAGTGGGGTTGGCAGCGAGCAGTCATGGTGTTTTGATGTTAGATTGATTGATTTCAAGAAATAAGTTTGGACAATAATAAGGTTAATAAATAAGTTTTGAAAGACAACTGTGGTTATTTCTGAGATATCCTATATCTCAGAAGTGGGATTAAGATCCGTAAGTACACGCCTACCTCCTATTTTTATTATTCTGGTAACAATAAATTCGTTATTTGTGTTTTTCATATTTTAACCAATGAGTTTTGTATATATATTTTGCTTGAAATTATTACGTAATATGTACTATAGTTATCAAAAGCAGAATTTATTCGTCTTCCATCATTATCATAAGTTTAAATTCGCACGGTGAGACCGTTGTCGAATCATTCAAACGATTAATTTTATATTTAAAATGTTTGTTTTTGTTTTTACGATTTTAAATCTCAACGACCGTTGAAATTTTCTACCTGATTTAAATTCTAACGGTTTGGACGAGGTTGCAAAACGATAGGTAATTGAACTCATGTTTTATAACTTTTAGTTGTGATAATAGGTTGCCAAGGATATAGAACCCAACCAAATATAATGGTTTATTGGTGTATCTGGTATACCACACACCAGTAAGGGGTTTCTAAAAGGGGGTGAAAATTTTCATTATTTTTGCTCTAGGACGCACCGTTTTCGAGATAATTAGTTATTTCTGTTTTTATTTTCTTTATTATTTTATAATTTGAGTATTAACGTTTCTTTATTTGGTGTCGAGTTTCAGGAAATGGTCGGAGGAAATGGAACTCATCGGAGCTTGGATACTCCACGTCGTGATCGCTCGCGCTCCAGACACAGCCAATCGAGCGTACGCCAGAGAAGCCGCAGCCGAAGCCGCACCTTTAGCCGCAGCCGTAGTCGGCGCCTGCTGGAACGAGAACAAGCTTTGCTGCGGGAGCAGGAGCGGATTCGTCAGATGGAGATCGATCTACAAAAAGAACGTGACATGGAGCAACGGCAACGAAGTGAACGACGGGGCTCGCCTGAAGTTGGGAGGAGTTGCGAGCGCAGTCGCAGAGGGCTGCCGGGTAGCAGCAACAGAAAAGATCGAGGTACTACAAGCGCGGATCATCGCAACAAAAGGTCATGTAGTCCCACCTTTTCTTCTAAAGATTTAATACAAATTATACAGTCTATTAAAGATGTCTTGCCATCGCATCCTCAAAACCAGAGCACTCTATCTAGTAATAGAAGCCTAGATAACAAAAATATGATTCCTGAGTTTAATCCCTCAGAAAAGAATCAACGCATAGATATATGGCTCAAGAAAGTCAACGAATGTGCAAAGGTTTATGGCTGGGATGAAAAGACTGTGACTCATTTTGCTATGCAAAAGCTAACTGGCTTAGGTAAGACTTGGTACGAGAGTCTCAATACAATATTGTTTACTTGGGCAGAGTGGCAGGTAAAATTAATGGATGCTTTCCCCTCTGAACAAAATTACGGTCAAATTTTAGAAGACATGTTGAAGCGAAAGAGTAGGCCTAACGAATCAATTGAGATATATTATTATGAAAAGCTGGCACTCCTAAATCAATGTGAAATAACGGATAAGCGGGCCGTTGATTGCATCATTCACGGTATCGGTGATAGGACTATTAGGTCGAGTGCATTGGCACTACGTTGTGAGAAACCGGATCAGCTTTTAAGATTTTTGCTAAGCAACAATAAAGAGCTTTCCACACAACAGCCACCGTTTAGAGATAGGAATGTTAATGTAGTAGATGATAAACAAAATAATAAGACGACTTCGAAGATAAATCCGTACTTGTACTGTTACAACTGTAAGGAGAAAGGGCATCCGTATTCTAGGTGCCCAAAACCCTTGATTAAATGTAGTCATTGCAATAAGGTGGGCCATAAGCCTGAGATCTGTAAAAGCAAACAAGATACAGGGCCAGCGAAGGCTGACCCAGTAGCAAAGACCATGCGCATCTCCAGTTCTTGCCCAAGTGGAAAATTTATGAAAACGGTAAATGTTAATGGTTCTCTTCTGGAAGCATTCGTTGACCTTGGCAGTGAAGTCACGCTTATAAGACAATCTGATTTTGTAAATCTTGGACTTGGTCATGACCACACTCCATCGACAATGAAGGGTTTTGGCAACAGCCTCGTGCAATCCATGGGTTCTGCAAAGCTGAAAGTTATCATCGATGGCGTGGCCGCTACTGTTTCGTGTAGGATTGTAGATGATCACTTGCTGGAGAAGCCGATGCTTGTTGGTCAAAGTTACTCGGAGCAGCCACACATAGTTGTTTATAAGGATGCGAACAAACTACAGTTTCTGCACATCGGGATCGAGTTACCAGATCTATATGAGCATGGAGAACACTTAGAAAAGGTAAAGGCTATAGGTAATAGTCGTATTTATGGTACTGCGAATATAAGGGCTAAAATAGAGATGTCATTTACTGGTAGCATAGTGTTGGATACTAGAATTGTAGGGAAGCCAAACCAACAATTCTTAGTTTGTGGGGGTGTTTATGATGTGAAGCATGGTTCGCTCTTTGTTACAGTGACGCCGTGTTCGATACCATGTTTAGTTCAGGACAATTTTGTGTTTGCTCGAGCCGAAAGGGTGCAAGTAGTAAACAGTCTTGAGATCATTGAATCTTCTGTCTCGGACCAGCAAGTTGGGGACTCTTCAGCCACACAGTTTGATGTGAATCAAGTACGCGTGGGCGATGCTGTATCAGATAGTGATAGGGCCAAGCTCGTAGAAATTCTTCAACGACACAAGGAGTGTTTTGCTTACAACTTAGTTGATTTAGGCTGTACTAATGTTTCCGAGATGAGAATCGAGTTGAATAGTCAACGTCCGGTTGTTTATAGACCCTACCGTCTGTCTCACTATGAACGTGAAAGGGTTCGAGGAATGGTAGACGACATGTTACGGGCAGGTATCATTAGGGAATCGGTATCCAACTATGCCAGTCCAATCATTCTCGTGCGCAAAAAAGAGGGCGGTGTTCGATTATGCGTAGATTACCGATTACTTAATTCGATCACTGTAAAAGAGAGATATCCCATACCGGTGATAGAGGATGAAATAGCAAGGTTATCTGGACAGGCATGGTTCGTTACACTTGATCTGATGTCTGGTTATTATCAGGTGCCCATATCTGAAGATAGTAAACATTTGACGGCGTTTGTCACACCGGACGGCCAATACGAATACAATCGTATGCCGTTCGGCTTGGCAAACGCGCCGGCTGTATTTCAGCGTATGATGAACCATGTCCTTGGTTCAGTTCGGTTCGACAAGGCTACCGTATACATCGATGACGTTCTTATTTTTGGGAGGAATCCAATTGAATGCTTAGATCGATTAGAGGAAGTGCTTGTTTTATTACGTAAGGCTAACCTTAAGTTAAATTTATCTAAGTGTAGTTTTCTACAAAACACGATAAATTACTTAGGTTTTGAAATCAGTTCAGTAGGTATGCGGCCAGGTAGCGCAAAAATCCAGAGTGTAGTCGATTTTCCCCGTCCAGACAATGTGCACGGAGTGCGACAATTTCTAGGGCTCGTTAGCTACTTTAGGAAGTTTATACAAGGGTTTGCACAACTAGCTCACCCTATCACTAAATTGCTTAAAAAGAATGCAGTGTGGGAATGGTCCAAGGATCAACAAGAAGCATTCCTAGTTCTAAAGGCCAAACTTATAGATAGACCCGTACTCGCTATTTACGACCCCTTAGCTGAGACCGAACTTCACACGGACGCTAGTAGATTAGGTGTTGGCGGTATTCTCTTACAGCGTGATCAGGGGGGTGAGGGTTCATTTCATCCGGTGGCGTACTATAGTCGTCAGACGACGCCCGAGGAGAAGAATTTTCACTCCTATGAATTGGAGACATTAGCCGTTGTTTGTGCTCTTAAAAAGTTTAGAGTATATCTTTTAGGAAAGCCATTCAAAATTGTGACAGATTGTAGTGCACTACGTTCTACCTTTGTAAAGCGCGATCTGATTCCGAGAATTGCTCGATGGTGGCTAGCTCTACAGGAGTTCGATTGCTCTGTGGAATATAGGGCGGGTACAAAGATGACTCACGTTGACGCGTTGTCCAGGAATCCAATTGTTGATGCAGAATCTCAGAGTCCCGAACGATATCCCTCTGTTATGGCTATAAGTGACGAGGACTGGTTACTTACGTTGCAATTAGGGGATCCGGAGTTGTGTAGGATTCGTGACATTGTTGCTAGTGATTTAGACCCTCAAGGGGTAGAGTACATCAAGGTTAACTACGTTTTGAGAGATAACAAGCTCTTTAGGTGTATCGGGGGTGACAGGGAATGTGTGAGGTGGGTGGTCCCAAAGGGTGCAAGGTGGCAGTTATGCAAAAGAAACCACGACGATATAGGTCATGTTGGTTTCGAGAAAACCTTTGATCGAATAAAAAAGCACTATTGGTTTGCAAAAATGAAACGTTTCATAAAAAAGTATGTAGGGTCCTGTATCGACTGTGCATACGCCAAAAAGGCTACGAACACACGTGAAGGGTTATTGCATCCCATTGAAAAGATTGAAAGACCCTTTCACACATTGCATCTTGACCACCTTGGACCCTTTGTTAAGTCCAAAAGAAGCCACACTCACATATTGACTATCGTTGACTCGTTCACCAAGTTCTTATTCATCAAACCGGTCAGAAATACCAATGCGCAAAATGTGATAAAAGTCTTGCAGGATATTTTTGACACATTCAGAGCTCCCGACCGAATTATTAGTGATCGAGGTTCCTGTTTCACTTCCCACGCATTTAGAAAGTTTTGTCTTGACCGCGGAATAAAACATGTACTAAATGCAGTTGCATGTCCAAGGGCCAACGGTCAAGTAGAACGTTACAACAGGACCGTCCTCGATTCGTTAACGGCACAGAACCTTAGCGCAAATGAAAAAGACTGGGATAGCAAATTAGGTAGAATTCAATGGGGCTTGAACAATACGGTTCAAAAGACGATAGGTAGGACACCCGCTGAAGTTATGTTTGGGACGGCAATGAATAGTGAGTTTAACGCAGCACTGAACGAGATAACTGAAACAACGCGCGAGGCCACCTCCTTGCAATCTATTCGCGATGAAGTTAAAAGCAGAATCGACAAAACACAGGTAGCACAAAAACGATATTACGACCAAGGGAGACGACCTGCGCGTATTTACAAAAACGGTGACTTAGTTAAAATTCTAAAAGTTGCATTTCAAAATGATGGCAAGAGTACAAAACTCATGCCCTCGTATGAAGGTCCTTTTAGAATCATAAAGATAATAGGTAACGATCGATATAAAGTGGCACCAATTGCGGGGTTCGAGGGAATGAAGAAAAAGCGGAAGACTACCGTTGCCGCTGATCGAATGCGACCGTGGATCCATGTTGATTCTTTAGAAGTCGATAATGACACTGATAATGATGCCGAGAATGATGTAATTGATGAGGATAACTTATCGGAATGATAATTTGATTATGTGTTGTGTTATCAAAATAATATTGTAGGTGATAACACTAGCTCAAACTGGTCATTGTATATTGATAAAATTGTAATTTTTATTTTATTTATTAATGGACTGTTGTTTCCCTTTTTCAGGTCATGCACAAGAAATCGCGGAAAGATTTTCTGTCTTGACCTGAATGAAGAAAAGTTCATGGTTGATCTGTTAAACCGTAACATCCTAAGGAACGGATTGGTTTACAGATTTATGGTTAATATTGGTTGGATAAATGGATAGATAATTGGTTACAAGGATAATTGGTTACAAGGATAATTGGTTACAAGGATAATTGGTTACTGGGATAATTGGTTACAACGATAATTGGTTACAGGGATAATTGGTTACAAAGATAATTGGATACAAGGATAATTTATTAAAAGGATAAATAATTATACGTAAAATTGGATAAGGATAATAATGATAAAGATAGTTCTTAGGATAAGTGGTTGTAAGAAAGAAATTGTTGGAATTGATTTGTATTCGTAATCAGATATTCAATGTTTTGAATTATTTTTATTTTTGTTTACTGATTATTGTAATTCTTTCGAAATGTGCACGATTTTTACCGAGTGTAAGGTTTCACCAGATACGTGTATGAGGACATACACGTCGTCAGGATGGTCGAGTGTAAGGTTTCGTTAATATAACTAAAACTACACGGTTTAAAATTTACTAATTAAATCGACCTATGGTTTAAAATATTTGTACTGGCCATACTGACGACGGAAATGCATATTAAATAAAAACGGGAGATTTAAATTATTGGTCTGGCCACATTGATGGCGACGGTTGCGGTGACGGGTTTAGATCGTGCACTTTCCGAGTGGGGTTGGCAGCGAGCAGTCATGGTGTTTTGATGTTAGATTGATTGATTTCAAGAAATAAGTTTGGACAATAATAAGGTTAATAAATAAGTTTTGAAAGACAACTGTGGTTATTTCTGAGATATCCTATATAATGCTGATTATATAATAAAAACTGCTAAATATAAATACCATGCTCCTTTTTATTTTCTCACAGTCAATGGTAAAAAGTAGAGTACACAACACGTGAATAAAAAATTTATCTCGGTACTTGTATCCCTCGCTCCGCTCAGGATTCTAATCTAGAATCCCTCGCTACGCTCGTGATTCTACTCTAGAATCCTTCGCTGCTCTCGGGATCCAACTTCGTACCTCGAACTAAATTCCCTTTTTATTCACTTGTTGTATAATCTACTATTTTACAATATTATAAACCAATATTTTCGAATAAAAAGCTACTATTGTATGAAGATGAAGAAGTGTTCTATCGGTTTTAATTATTAGTTACATTTGGTTTAGTTTCATTGTTCCGCAAAAGCATCCGAAAAACTGCTAATTTTTTAAAGTTATAGTCGGATATGCAAGCGCGTCCTTAAGTATCAAATTTTTAGCGGTGTTAGGTTTACAGCTCGTTTCGTGTGCCTTACATTTTATTGTTTCATTCCGCATAGTAACGTTAAATTTCCTTTACACACTTTCTCATTGCAGCATTTCCAAAATAAATTACCATTCGTGTAAATTTTCTTACGATGGTACTGGTAGCCCTCATACAGCATTTTCGAGCCCCCTCGCTTCGTAGATATAAATTCCATGTTGGATGTTGTGGGAAACTTGTTGGAAGACTTCCTTACTTTTTTTTTTATTAAAATAGACTTTGAAATACTGCAAAAAATAAAATTATTATTCTGAAATTACTATTACTATTGTAGTGGCCGGAACCTTTTGAAAAGTTTTTATACAAATCAACAAAATAGAGTGTCAACAAACAGACAACGATGGTTGCGAAGAAGGAAAATAAATTCTTTTATCGTAACTGGTTACGAAACTTAATCATCGGGATGCTTAGTTGCGGTTAAGGAATAAGCTTTTTTGATTCACAACTGGTTGCGAACATGGAGTATAAATTCCTAATTCGCAACTGTTTGCGAATCGCAGTTGCGAAAACGGCCGGAGGGGAGCCAGCAGTGCCAACATATTTGGCGCCAAGCCTGGACACTACAAGGTGGATCTCGATTCTTGTATTATTATATAGTGTATTTTATCTATGATCTAGATTCTGAGCACAGAGGAACCGAGTCATGCTATATAGTAGCTGTAGAGACAGTAGAGCAAAGCACAACGGTTGTTTTAAAAAGAATGGTTGTCTGTAAAGTCGGTTTACAGACGAAAATTATTCGTGATAAGATAACGTAATTTTTCATGATATTAGTGATTTTAACTTAAAAAACAAAATTTAAGCGCCCTTTTCATTGGATTGAAATTCTAACAACACCGTTGCGTTAGCTTCTTGTTGGAAGCTAACGCAACGGTGTTGTTAGAATTTCAATACGCATAAATAATACATTTTGGGATTTTCACTTTTTCATAAACAACTTCATCCCCTTTTTTAACCCCTTTTTTGGAGGTGGAATTATCAAAACGCTGAGACACGTGTAAAGTAATTTTCTACCGTCAGCCTAAACACAAAATTTTAAGATCCTAACTTTAAAACCGACGGACTTTTATACAAACTTTCATACCATATTTAACTCCCTTAGGGGTTGAATTTCGAAAAATCCTTCCATTCTTTGTCTACATTATAAAGGGAACCACTGTGCAAAATTTCAGTTTTCTAGGTCCAAGGGTTTGGGCTGGGCGTTGATCGACTGGCGCGCGGAACGGTGTGTGACACTTTTTCGTGCGTGCAGCCGGTATTCATCGATTTATAAGACGTTACCATCACGTCAAAATTGCGTTACGCAAATACAACAGATTTGAGTCAGGAGCTAAATAATCTGCTAACTTTGTTTAGGTATTATGTCTTCCAAGACTATACAATTACTTGGAAATAAGTAATTGTATACCCCCATATTAGGTCAACAAGTTCTTAGGTTTCAAAACTTATCTAGTTTTGGTTAGCTTACAGATCGACACAATTACGTCTGTATCTCCCTGAACGAATGCATTGTTACATTTTTCAACCGACTTCCAAAAAAAGGAGGTTTTCAATTCGACAGTTTTTTTTTTTTTTTTGTGTTTGTTACCTCAGAACTTTCGACTGGGTGAACCGATTTTGACAATTATTTTTTTATTTGAAAGCTGGTGCTTCCCGTGTGGTCCAAATTTTGTGAACATCTGATGCTGATCTTCGGAGATATACAATGGAACTCTTCAAAAATAGACGGCAAATGTGCCGTGAATGTTGCAATCGCTTGGATGTTTATTGTTTATACAACATCATAACGTAACATCACGCCTGTATGCTCTGGGGTATGTAGATGTATACAATACACCGAGATTTCGACAGTTAGGTATGCTAAGTTGGCGCGATCGTGTTCAGCGCGCGACTCAAATAACTTAACATCACGCCTGGCCCTGTATGGTCTGAGGGGGTACGCAGATGTGTACAATACACCCAGATTTTGACAGTTCGTCCGTGTTCCGTGCACGCCTCAAAGATATGTCAGCAAAAGGGACTGTTCTAAAGAAATACTGCGGCCCTGGAACACAAAGGGCTAAGAAAGAACATGGATGGGTTTTAGTCAGTAAAAGTCTGACACTCCCCCCTTCCGCTCCGCCCAGAGCGATAATTTGATAATTTCCCATCCGCAAAAAAAACCGGCCAAGAGCGTGTCGGGCCACGCTCAGTGTAGGGTTCCGTAGTTTCCCGTCTCTATAGCTACTATATAGCATGACTCGGTTCCTCTGTGCTCAGAATCCAGATCATAGATAAAATACACTATATAATAATACAAGAATCGAGATCCACCTTGTAGTGTCCAGGCTTGGCGCCAAATATGTTGGCACTGCTGGCTCCCCTCCGGCCGTTTTCGCAACTGCGATTCGCAAACAGTTGCGAATTAGGAATTTATACTCCATGTTCGCAACCAGTTGTGAATCAAAAAAGCTTATTCCTTAACCGCAACTAAGCATCCCGATGATTAAGTTTCGTAACCAGTTACGATAAAAGAATTTATTTTCCTTCTTCGCAACCATCGTTGTCTGTTTGTTGACACTCTATTTTGTTGATTTGTATAAAAACTTTTCAAAAGGTTCCGGCCACTACAATAGTAATAGTAATTTCAGAATAATAATTTTATTTTTTGCAGTATTTCAAAGTCTATTTTAATAAAAAAAAAAGTAAGGAAGTCTTCCAACAAGTTTCCCACAACATCCAACATGGAATTTATATCTACGAAGCGAGGGGGCTCGAAAATGCTGTATGAGGGCTACCAGTACCATCGTAAGAAAATTCACACGAATGGTAATTTATTTTGGAAATGCTGCAATGAGAAAGTGTGTAAAGGAAATTTAACGTTACTATGCGGAATGAAACAATAAAATGCACACGAAACGAGCTGTAAACCTAACACCGCTAAAAATTTGATACTTAGGGACGCGCTTGCATATCCGACTATAACTTTAAAAAATTAGCAGGTTTTCGGATGCTTTTGCGGAACAATGAAACTAAACCAAATGTAACTAATAATTAAAACCGATAGAACACTTCTTCATCTTCATACAATAGTAGCTTTTTATTCGAAAATATTGGTTTATAATATTGTAAAATAGTAGATTATACAACAAGTGAATAAAAAGGGAATTTAGTTCGAGGTACGAAGTTGGATCCCGAGAGCAGCGAAGGATTCTAGAGTAGAATCACGAGCGTAGCGAGGGATTCTAGATTAGAATCCTGAGCGGAGCGAGGGATACAAGTACCGAGATAAATTTTTTATTCACGTGTTGTGTACTCTACTTTTTACCATTGACTGTGAGAAAATAAAAAGGAGCATGGTATTTATATAAATCAGTTTTTATTATATAATCAATCAAAATATCAAACAAGAGTCACCGACTTCTGAAGCTAAAGTTATTTTTCACTTTTTTGTGTTTTTTGAAGTCAGTTTTATTTTTTGCAAAAAAAGTTTTTTATTTTTCCATTTTTAGTTGTTCCCACATATTTGCCATGAATTTATTTGCCATTGTTAACAATACATATGTCATGGTAATAGGCGTATCCCCAATATATGGAACTTAATATACTTAGGTACCTTTTTTTTTTAAATGAGCAGTCTTTAACGGCAACAAAATAAAAATGCCATGTCCATTGTCACAAACTTTAGGCCATTTCTAAATACTTGAATGCCTAAAACATATTATTGCACACTCAAAAATTTAACTCTCAACGCTAAGCCGAGGTTACTTTTATTTAGGCATTAATTAGGTATTGCATAGAGTAAGTGAAAACTGGCATTTTGTATACCAAGTGGCATCTTGTATATCAGCTAAAATATAATACAACAGAGTGATTCATTAATAAAGCATAGTCGACTAAATGATCTCCAAAATATAGTTAGATAAAAAAGTAGGTCAATCACATAACAGGCATCTGTAAATTGGTCCTAAATTCGATGTGGATAAGAGTAATAGACACCTATTTGTTCCGCTCTTGAACATGATCACGTGGAGTCAAGAACACGATGATTTAATTTACAGCTGTTAAACAATCATTAGGTATTTATTGTTTAGAGTGAAAATAAGGCGTAACGACTAGACTGCTTACATGATTGACTAAACATTCAACGTACACAGCCTTTCAACTAAAGAAAAAGATCCCCCAAAGCATAAAAAATCTCTACCCACATTAGGTAGGTAAAAACTGCCTTAGGATTTTTGAAAATTATCAACTAATGGAGTGTACGGAAGTTGATATCTTTGGGGTAGTAGATAAGGTAAGGCAGCATCTCTGTACCTATTTTAAAAACTATTCAGATGTAGTGGATCAGCAACGATTCTTTAATCTACACTAATATTATAAAGAGGATAGATTTGTATTTTTGTATGTTTGTAATGAATAAACTCAAAAACTTCTGCGCCGATTTCAAAAATTCTTTCACCATTAGAAAGCTACGTCTTTACTGAGTAGCATAGGCTATATTTTATCCCCGTAATCCACGGGAACGGGAACTACGCGAGTGAAACCGCGTGACGTCCGCTAGTATTTATTTTAAAAATAAACTTACCACCGTGTTGGTAATAAGTCGGCGCAGTGGTAACATGGGTAACTATCGCATACAAGAAAACTGAAAGTCCCAAAACTGTTCGCCACATTTTCAATTAAATCAAAACAAAAAAAAACACCAATAGTAAATCTTCCAAAACGTTTCTTCACCAAATGTTTATTACAAAACTTTTTTTTTTCAGTTTAAATTTTGAATTCGTTTCGCGCGTTCAAGAGGTCGAACTCTATGGTACCACGGATCAACGTGTACTGCATGAGATGGAGTGGGCTCGCTGAGAATAAATACTGGCATATACATTGGACGAAATATTGTCCAAAAGCATCACAATACACTAGATTTAATTACTTTTGAGTGCATAAGGTCTATGGTAGTCTAGTCACATGTTGGGGTTAATGGCCATTGGCCAATGGTATCTATACTTTGACATGGTACCAATACCTACTTATTTTTAATGGACTTAGCATTATCAATAGCAAACTAGCTACTATTATGACTTCTGTAATGTTAATGCAATTGCAATCCGGTTAAACATTTTCAAAGACCACAAAAGTTCCGCTTATTGGACTCTATAATGTATCTAAAGTCATTCACTTAAGGGCGGGGCCCCTCAAATGACTTAGCATGATCCTCCGTTACGCCTAAAATACTGCAGCATTAATTTTGAAATAAATATAATATAGTAAAGTTGAGGATTAATGCTAAGTCCTATGTGTGACGAAAATACGATTCCATGAACTTTTGTCGATAGAAAAAAATCCAAAGTTACCTCCAAATCGAACAATAAACCGCTGGTATTCGAAAAGTACTTCAAATTAGATCATGAAACTTTGCATACTAACTGAACTAACTATAAAGCAGGTCTTATGTATTTTATTTTTTTAGTCCAATCAATAGATTTTTTGTAAATCACAAAAAAACCACTCATTTCGCACTATTCGGCCGCAGTGACTGACGTACAACCGCTTTGTAGTGCCAGCTGATTAAAACTTTATTCTAACAGTATTTCAAACGAAGTTTGAACCACCACAAATAGAGTTGCTAATTTTAAGGTTAGAAGGGCCTTAAGTACATCGTTAACACAATTTGCTTATCAATGCCTAAAATATGTCTGTCTGTCTTTAGGAAGCAATATTGTTTGTTACGAATATAATTACTAATGAAAAATTAAGTCAAAAAGAGTAGGTATATAAGTTAAAGAGAATTTTAAATTCTTACAATCTGAAAGACAATAACTTCTTGACTAACAATTATTGTGTATTTTAATTAATGCTGTTGAAAGAAAAAGTAGCTAGGTAAATAGTAATGGACGCAATTAATTTATATGAGCAAATGTTGCACGGGAGCTTATATGTATATTTATTTTATTCTGTTTTTATTTGTTGTTATAGCGGCAACCGAAATACATCATCTGTGAAAATTTCAACTGTCTAGCTATCACGGTTCATGAGATACAGCCTGGTATGAAGCTTTTTATTTCTCGATGCGACAAATAACGAAATTATTGCTACGATTTTTCGTAGCACTATTCGTAGCAACCTTTCCCGTACCCTCTACGTAACCAGCATAGTTACCGTAATAGGTACTTTTCCTCAACGGACTCTACGGCTAGTCACCGCTTCCGTTTCAATAAACTAATACCTATCTATACCTTTAGGGCCCGGCAACGCTCGACCTTGACCAAAATAGCTCGGACACGGGAAACAGATACGAACGAAAAGAATTTATTGTTTCCACAACACCTACTGGAAACAGCGAATGAAGTGTCTAAAAAAAGCGCTAAAGCTGATTAATTGTTACCAAACATTTGAACTCAGGTATTTTTATGTTCGTAGCGCGTAGCATAGACACTTACATCAGCTATGTAGATATAAATTGTAAATGAATGATATGTACAAAGTTACTCATGTGATTTGTAGAGTCATCTTCATCTGCTATGTTGATGTCGGTTTCCAGTCTAACCGGATGCAGATCAATACCAGTAGGTATTTGACATGGAGCTACGGCTACGTCAGATAGGCTAATTAGTACTGGGTATTACGATACCCTTTGGTAAGACTGGTTATCAGACCTCCACTGACTACATGTATACGACTGCGAAATATCTGTATATGGCAGCAGGGACCAACGGCTTAATGTGATTTCCGAGGCACGGAGGAAACTCGGTAGGTATGTAATGGGTCACCCATCCACGGACCGACCTAGGTTAACACGACAACCCTTATGTCCCCAGCCGTGCCCGACCCGGCACGGTGCATTGTTATTTTAATTGTGTCTGTAATTGCGGGTATCGAAGTGCTACCCTAAAGATCGACCCTAGCAGCTGTTATTATTAAGCCACGAGCTCCTCGTGATTTGTCGAGTATTCTTTAAAAACATCAATCAATCTCAATTGACGAAGAGGAGGAGTTATCTTCTGCACTATGTATATATTGTAGGTTCGATTCGATCACCACTTGGGAGTCATGGAACGCTGGCAGTTAAGGGCCTACACTACCTCAAATGGTATGATCCTCCGTTACGCCTAAAACACTGCAGCATTAATTTTGATATAAATATATGGTACAGTTGAGGATTAATTTTAGGTCCTATGTTTGGCGAAAACATGATTCCATAAAATTTTCTCGATAGCTAAAAACTCCAAAGTTACCTCCAAATCGAACAATAAACCGCTGGTATTCAAAAAGTACTTCAAATTAGATCATGAAACTTTGCATACTAACTGAACTAACTATAAAGCAGATCTTATGTTTTTTATTTTTTCCAAAAGACGATAATTTGATTTTATAAAGAATAAAAACCACTCATTTCGCACTATTCGGCCTGCAGTGACTGACGTAACAACCACTTTGTAGTGCAAGCTGATTAGAACGTTATTCTAACAGTTTTTCAAACGAAGTTTGAACCACCACAAATTAAGTTGCTAATTTGAGGTAGTACCTATATAGGCTCTAAGTTTTTTAATTATTTCTTGACAATTACGTATTATGACAAAATGAAACTGTAATGAACGTATTAACGTTTTAATAACGTATTATCTTGAATTAAAAAAACTGGATAAGTTAGTTAATTACTTCAGTTTCTATGGATACATTATCCACTCAGCAGCCACTCAGCCTTTATCGTACCTTGATAGGTACGCTAAACTGCTAAAGTTCGCGAATTATTCGCGAAATATTCACATGAGTAAAGAGTAGAAGACCAAGAAACGATGGATGGACTGTGTGAAGGATGGTATGGCTAGAAAGCAGGCGCGGATACAGTGGGGGGATGATACTAGGTATCATGGATTTCTGTAAAGTAACGCCCATATATTATCAAAAGTTTATCAATTTTTTTTTCATGAATTTTCCGAATATTGCCCCCCTTAAAGGAAATCCTGTATCCGTGCCTGCTAGAAAGGAGGTGACTGCTAAGATGACGAGTAATAGAGAAGTATGGATGATGAAGACATGCTGCGCCGACCACAATAGTAGATTGTATGACAAGGGAGCAAAATAGTATTTTTACGGCGAGGGCGCTATTTTGATTCCAGAGCGAAGCGAAGGATTCTAGAATAGAATCCCGAGCATAGCGAGGCATTCTAAAATAGAATCCTGAGCGTAGCGAGGGATTCAAAGTACATCGCCTGAGGGAAAAATATGTTTGCTCTCGTTCTATGAGAAAATAAATAAGAGACACTTTTAAGTAATTAATGAATAAGTTTAATTAAAAAAATGACATGAATTTATAAAAGGTCAATTACAAATTTATATTTATATCTAATAGATATAAATATAAATGGCACTGGCAAAATTTTGAAAATGTATTGTCACTGTGTGTATTTTGTTTGGGATTGATATAGTTGTGGATTTATTTATACATTTTTTGTTTTTTAATTACTCTTTCTTTGTTCTAATATGAAAAGTTTACTTGAAATTTGTAGCGTTTTTTGATGATGGATCAATTCTTTTCTAAACTGTGGAAATAGAAAAACAAAACTAGTTATGCTTTAAGCTTCTACTCCATTCACCGAATATACCCATTTTTTTTGGAAAGTGATAAAAAAGTCATCCAGTATTTTGAGTGTTTGTAATCTCAGTATCTGGCTGGTGCTCAGGAAAAGGTTCCTTTGATGTAGAAGAGCGCGGTGAGAACGGCATGGGCGAACTATCTGCAACTCTTCATTTAATATTTTCAACAATGCGCGTGCTGACCCCCGCACCGTACAGCAAACACTTGCAGTCATTTACACAATTTTCGTTCGATTTCAATGAACGATTCATGTTCCAAATTCAAATCTCATTACTGCCCGCTAAAAAGTCTAGTGGAGAAAAGAGCTACTTTGCTCCCGCTAAACGGGGAACAAAACGACACTTTTCGAATAGAAGGGATGAAAATAAATTGTGATAACGGCAGGACAATGATGATGATGGGATTTTGATAAACTAGTACCTTAATTTTCTCAAGAATGTCGCTAGTCGAACAAAGAACACCCCGAAAGCTAAACCATATGCACGCCGCTACGAAAAAGCCTTTCCTGTTAGATCCAGAGCCATATATTACTGCGCTCAAAAGTGCCAACTAATAATCTAACTACATGACAATGCGTAATTACCATGGTACTTGCCTTTGTCTTAGAAACGGAAACAAAAAATCGTACGGTGTACGGAATGTTGGCGCCGCTTTGAAAATAATGACGAAGTCGACCGTTACAGACGTTTCATCATTGGCACGTTTGACATTGGTGCCAGAAAATCAGAAATGTATTGTTTATTATTGTACTACTAGGAACTTATGTACCTACTTTGACCTACGTACGTACGTACTAACTACTCCACAGCGTACAGCAGTAGATTAATTAGTACCTAACCTAAGTAATTCGTTTTTTGATTGAAGAGTAGGTTCAGCTCCACGTTAAACTATTTAAAAAAATTGAAATCCAGGCTGAGTGATTGACTCTTCTGGCGACTTCGTACCTATATATCGCTATAAGGTGTATCAATAATGAATCTCCTACGAACTTATTGTGATAGGTACTCGAAAGCGTGAACAAGTGTGAACATTTTATAAAGACTTCTAACTCTAGTATAGTGTCCCCTCGTGTCTTATCAGTTATTTTTTAGGGTTCCGTACCCAAAGGGTAAAAACGGAACCCTATTACTAAGACTTCGCTGTCTGTCCGTCTGTCTGTCCGTCTGTCTGTCCGTCTGTCCGTCTGTCTGTCACCAGGCTGTATCTCATGAACCGTGACAGCTAGACAGTTGAAATTTTCACAGATGATGTATTTCTGTTGCCGCTATAACAATAAATACTAAAAACAGAATATACAACAAACGTGATTTTTTTGCCCTTTTTTTGATAATAATGGTACGGAACCCTTCGTGCGCGAGTCCGACTCGCACTTGGCCGGTTTTTTTATCTTTTGGAACTACTGAAAGTGGGTACTACGGACCATGTGTAGTAGAAGGTTAAATACCGTGGTTTCATCATTCTTCAAGAGTCATGCCTAGAATCCCCTGACTCCAATGTACCACATTCAATGATATTCTACTTGAATATCATTATTATTTTAATATTATTATTTATTCTGTCAGAATATCATTGACCACATCTCACATAATGAACAGCTTCATAATTAGGTACAGTGCCATTTCCTTCCGTTACGCCCTACATCCAGATCTAGGTGACCCATATCTAGGAGCCCCAAAACCGATCACCAACGCCATAATTGAGCATAAAAAATAATTTTACAATCTACTGTCAGATACTAATTGATTTACGAGTTCGATGGCTCTCAAACTATTATAAATGTCAACGGGTATTTGTCCGCCATGATGTGTTTTTGACATCTGGCGTCGCGTGCGCCGAATCGGAACACAAATAATACGGAGCTATAAATCTGAGTCGTAACTATCAATGAAGCAATCGAGTCGACGTTTGTATGGATGCATCGATATCACTCATAGGTGGATGGACTTGACAGATATATGTGTATCCTGTGTTGACATGATTTGAGTAGGTACCTATCTACTTAGATATCTATTGACTTTTTGTAAACTATCAGTGCCTACACTAGTTCTTGCAGTAGTTTTTCAACGTGAAGGCAGGTGAAGGCGAAGAACAAAATCGGAAAGAGACCTATCTATTAGTTTTTATCAAAGTTTGACCAATACTCCAATTTTAAATAAGAATGTCTCTGAAACATTTGAATATGCGTAGTGTGTAAAACTTTGTGTATTTAGAAGCAAGATAATAATCATGGTATTCAAGCTATTATAATGTGTATTTCATAAGGTCCTGTTGACCAATAATAATGTGTGTATAACCTATAACCTTATTACCTTGAAACTTCTTTTTGACTGAAACTGATTAGAGAACTTATTCTTTCCATTTTCTGCTGTGGTTTTGCGACATGAGGCTTGATAAAAGTGATAAGTACCTACAATTTAGTTAGCAGCTTTCATTGGAGAATGTAAACACTCTATTTAACACTCGTAACGAGTGAATGTCAACTTATGAACCCATGACGTTAATAGCTAGTTAAATGGGACATAGTTTACTAATAAACTTATGCGTAAGCGCGAGCTAGATTTTGGAACAGAACTAATATTGTTATGTCATTAGTTACAAGGACGAAACAGTTTTTACGTAATCAGTTCAAAATCTAGTGAATTCTATTATTAGTCACATGAATGTAAACATTTTTAGCAGTTAAATGTAAACAAATCAGTAATAGGTAAAGAGCTTTCGGCCAGACGAGTGCCGTGGGCGAGACTTAATTGTTAGTTATAAAAAACCATATTTTCTAGGCCGTTCAGGTCAACGATCTAAACATTTATGTCTATCGTAGCTTTCGACATAATAACTGACTCATGTGGACCATAAATTAGATTGCCTTTTCAGCGAACACAATCTGTCCCGACTTTTATGGTGATACGTTATGCAATGTCACACTCTACAATAGTGCTATAAAACCCTAGGCCAGGGAAGGCAAATCTTTCCACAGCTGTGACCATACCAATATACCTACCCAGTATCCATAAGAAAATAAATGACAGAGACACATACGCAATTACGCATACCATACCTCCAAAATCCAAGAAAAGCTAGAAAAAAAAAAGTCAATGCACATTTTAGGTTAGCCTCGTTTATATCAAAAATAGTAACCTTACCACATACTTACGGACCCAGCAAAAGCTATAACAAACGGGCCGTATAAGCCGTAGACTGGATGGAAAATGGGGGAAGAAAGTGCTAGAGTGGAGAACATGGACGGGACACAGAAATGTGGGAAGACAACAGACTAGGAGAGGTGGACAGCGATCTGCCGGAAGAAACTGGAGAGGCATATGACACTAAACCGCTAAAAGTGGAGAGATTTGGAAGAGACCTACACTTAGCATTGGGAGGCCAAAGATTGAACTTTAAAGAAAGCCATGGTCCGGAGCGAGACGGAATGGGACGCCGTCACCTCCTTCTGCGAAGCAGTAATGCTAGAGAAGGAGGTGGCGGAACGTGAGAGGGAGAGAACCTCTCAACGTCCCGGCCGCCGCGGGAGACGCCCCGGGCGTCGGGGGCCACCACCACGTGGCCCCCGGCCACCGTAGGCGCGGGCCTGTGGACGGTGGGCTATGGGCTAGCTCGCCGTCCGTCCGTCTCATGACGACAGGCCGGCCGTGTCGACGACGGCGCGTTCGTGTTCCACGCGCGCCTCAAAGAGAGTCAGCAAAAGGGAAGGGGTCCGTAGGGACCGATGCCTGCCGGGGTTGCGGGACTGTTCGAAAGAGATACCGTAGCCCCGGAACACAAAGGGCGATGAAGGAACATGGATGGGTTTTAGTCAGTAAAAGTCTGACACTCCCTCCTGCTCCGCCCAGAGCGGGAGGAGTTATTTGATGATTTCCCATCAGAAAAAAAAAAAAAAAAAAAAAAAAAAAAATTGAACTTTAAAGACCTTACCACATTTCGTATACGTCAATCACTTGCGTGTCTAGTATTTTCAGTCGCATTAAGCCACAGGTTGGCCATCCCTGCCCTAGTTTACGAAGACGGGTGTGCCGAACAGCAGATCCCCACTCACAGATATGCATTTAAAACGTTTTCAACTTTAAATGTGTCAAGGACATGGTACAAACTACAATGATCTAGTCCTCATGGGAAGTATAATTGAATTAGTTTAGATACGTTTCATGTACGATTCGACAAAGGTTGGCGGAGGCATAACGTTGATTGAGTTCTCTGCTGACCGTGAAAGACATTGAACCCTGTCGAATAACAACAGATTTTGATAAAGGTGAACCTGAAATTATAGCTTAGTTTGCCTGATTGTTATCTGAGAAAAATGGGTATATTAGGTGAACGGAGTAGAAGCTTATGGCATACCTAGTTTTTTTTTTCCTTTTTTCCGCAGCTTAGAATAAAATTGATCCATCATCAAAAAACGCTACAAATTTTAAATAAACTTTTCATATTAGAACATCATCATAATCATCAGCCTATTAATGTTCCCACTGCTGGGACACAGGCATCCTCTCTATGAGAGGAAATGGGCTATAATCCACCACGCGGGCCCAGTGCGGATTGGTTCTGTGTTGTGAGTGTGAGTGCATATTACTTATTAGAACAAAGAAATAGGTAGACATTATGAAAAACAAAAGAAAATTTCGAATTTCAAATCATTCGCACTACGCGTGTGATTTGAATTTCGATTTTTTTTTTTCACAAAAAAAACACTAATTATATTTAAAAAAAAAAATAGTTATTTATGCAACTGTTGTATAATGAGGGGTATTAAAACACGAATGTGGGTTTATCACACGAGGCGAAGCCGAGTGTGTTAACAATATCACATGAGTGTTTTAATACCTAATTATGTACAGTTGCATACAAGACTTTATCTACATCCATGATATGAATCCTCCATAAAAGGTTCTGAAACCATAGGTTGTTGTAGTGTTGTAAGAAGTCTATGTAAATTCATGAAAAGTTGAATTGCTGAGTATTTAATACAAACAAACCATGTATAGGTAATAATATAATTATTTACATTTTGGATTGTACAATTATTAAAATGCACAAAGCTTGTATCACTCATTTTTAGGGTTCCGTACCCAAAGGGTAAAAACGGAACCCTATTACTAAGACTTCGCTGTCTGTCCGTCTGTCTGTCCGTCTGTCCGTCTGTCTGTCACCAGGCTGTATCTCATGAACCGTGACAGCTAGACAGTTGAAATTTTCACAGATTATTGTATTTCTGTTGCCGCTATAACAACAAATACTAAAAACAGAATAAAATTAATATTTAAGGGGGGCTCCCATACAACAAACGTGTTTTTTTTTTCCTTTTTTTGATAATAATGGTACGGAACCCTTCGTGCGCGAGTCCGACTCGCACTTGGCCGGTTTTTTGTAAACAACAAAGTACTTATTGCAATACTAATATCGAACAAAAATGGCGGGATTCGACTTGAATTCGAAAGTTTTTTTTTAATTACGGCGCTGTGGTAGTGAATCGCACGTGCTAGACAATGTTCTTTTTTTAAAACGAGTTGCATAATGAAATTTAGTACAACATTATAACACCCGTTTGGGTGTTATAATAGTTATAATGACACTGGCTGTTTTAATGTTGGCCATAAGCTAACTGTTTCAGATACTTTTATAGAGGATTTATAGCATAGATAAAACTATTTATTTCCACATGCATTCCTAAATTTAATACAAAAACAATAACGCTCAATCTTTCTACTGCAAGATTAAATAATATGCCATTTGCCTCAACTCCGTTCACCTATTATACCCATTTTCAACCGACTTCCAAAAAGAGGAGGTTCTGAATTCGACTGTTTTTTTTTTTTTTTGTGTGTTTTACCTCAGAACTTTCGACTGGGTGATCCGATTTTGATGATTCTTTTTTTATTTGAAAGCTAGTACTTCCCGTGTGGTCCCATTTTAATTTTGTGAACATCTGATGCTGATCTTCGGAGATATACAATGGAACTCTTCAAAAATAGACGGCAAATGTGCCGTGAATGTTGCAATCGCTTGGATGTTTATCGTTTATACAACATCATGACGTAACATCACGCCTGTATGCTCTAAGGAGGTACACAGATGTGTACAATACACCCAGATTTCGACAGTTCGTTCCTGTTCTGCGCGCGCCTCAAAGAGATGTCAGAAAAAGGGACTGTTCTAAAGAGATACTGCGGCCCTGGATAAAAAAGGGAAGGAACATGGATTGGTTTTAGTCAGTAAAAGTCTGACACTCTGAGGGGGGGGGGGGGGGTAATTTGATGATATCCCATCCGAAAAAAAAAAGATATGTTAAGTTCCATATATTGGGGATACGCCTATTCATCATCAGCCTATTAATGTTCCCACTGCTGGGACACAGGCCTTCTCTCTATGAGAGGGAATGTGCTATAATCCACCACGCGGGCCCAGTGCGGGTTGGTAGATGTCACATGTCTTCGAATTTTTTGGTTCTGGGACATGCCGGCCGGTTTCCTCACGATGTTTTCCTTCACCGTTTTGAGAGCAATGGTGATGAAATAAATTACACAAAGTAATACGCCTGCCTGGGTTCGAACCCACAACTTACTGTTCGTAAGTCGGGGCCGCCACCACTGGGCCACCGCTGCTCACGCCATGTATTGGTAACAATGTCAAATAAATTCATGGCATTAACATAACTGGCGAAATGTGGGTGAACTGTAGAGGTCCTATGAGGATACATCATTCTGGGCGCTAGTGGATACTGGCAGCTTAGAAAAATAAAGAGATCTATATACATATAATAAATTTGTAGATAAAAAACTTTTTTGCAAAAAATAAAACCGACTTCAAAAAACACAAAAAAGTGAAAAATAACTTTAGCTTCAGAAGTCGGTGACAAAAAAAAAACAATCAAACAAAAGTCACCGACTTCTGAAGCTAAAGTTATTTTTCACTTTTTTGTGTTTTTTGAAGTCGATTTTATGTTTGCAAAAAAGTTTTTTTTTAATTAAATGATAAAATGTCATCCTGCAATATCTATTTATTCAATAAAAATTTGAAGCTCTAAAAGTTTAAAACCCAGTCACTTCCTAAAAGGACTAAGCCACATAATAATCACTTTATGCACTCTTTTACTGAAGAAACGAATCTTCACAAGAGTTTGAAAAACTACATTACCATAATCATTACCCTAATGGCCTAATCCATTATTTTAGATGTGATAATGTGACTTAGGCAGCCGGTAATAGCGAATTAGGTCGCAATTGCTTATAAAAATAAAATGGTTGCACTACACAGTTATTTATCTAAAACAAACAAAACAAACTATAGTAATCAGATATCGAAATACGGATTTCGAAACTGCAAGATAACGTTTTCAGGTTAAATTACGGTTTAATTCACAAGACGGGTATTCTTCAAATAGACGTTGCCGCATATGTATAGCAGTATTCAGAACTTTTATATGAGCAAAGTTTTAATTTGAGCAAAGTTCTTATTGTCTTGTCGTAATCCAACTTCTGATGATAGACCTCCTGTCTAAAGCCAAGAGTTTCAAGTGCAACGTGTGAAAATGAAAAAACTCATCTCATTTTTAATGTTGGTGGTTTTGAATAAAATCGTCAATTGCTACGGTAGCGGTGGGTGCCTCGTTAAGTCTCGTTTAAATTATGACGACGTATATGTTTAAGGTGGATGCTCCAGGGTAGCCCGCGAAATTCAAATTTTCTTACTTTTTTGGCAAATTGCAGGCCAGTGCTAGGTTGTATGTTGATTAAAATATTGGACGCGATTGTAAGACTTATGTAGTTACAGAATTATAATCATCAAAACCATCAATACAACCCTCCAAGTTCATAAAGGTCGAGAAACGATTTTTTTAAGGTCAAAGTCATTGCTAGACCTTTATGAACTTGGAGGGTTGTATTGATGGTTTTGATGATTATAATTCTGTAACTACATACGTCTTACAATCGCGTCCAATATTTTAATCAACATACAACCTTGCACTGGCTTGCAATTTGCCAAAAACGTAAGAAAATTTGAATTTCGCGGGCTGGTCGAAGCATTCACCTTAAAGGCCAAATTGATCGTTGGTCTCGCTTATTGTTACGAATTAATTGTGACATTTTCACCTTTTTTCTAGCAATGTCAATACTAAAGAATAAGTAATTAAAATTTCGAAAAACAATGCAGAACGTGTGATCTATTCATTTCATGCATTTCAAACAAACGTGACTGAAATACAGTGTGGTTTAAAACGGTCGAGATTTCTAACCACCCTGTATATCAGCGAAGTAAGTCGATAACCAGAAATCATGGTGGTCCAATCACAGTCACAAACATGATTTATAAAGAAAAACTCCTCTCATTTTTTTTATTTTTCAGATACCAGTCCCACCAGCAACAGGAAGTTGACTCCAGAGGGAATATTTCACCTACTATCAGAACAAGTCAGAAACCTGATCAGAACTGGCGATGTTGACAACGGAGTACCAGTTCTGGACCCTTACGAGTTTCAGTGGAGGCAAATGAACTTTGGAGCAGGAGAAAAGTTTACGTACGTTATTAAAACCTTCAAATAATATTTACGTACTTCTTCCTTCAAGACAGAAAAACTGTATAGGATGTTAGTGACATCGACGCGTATAGTATTTACCATGAATTCAGTACATGACCCAAAAGGGTGGAAATATTCGCCGTCTATTTTTTTCTGTTATCGTGGTTGCATTTAGAACATATAAACTTACATAAAGAAACAGCTAGACCAGAAACAACTACCTGTAAGTCTAAAAAATATATGTATACATAATATTTCCATGCGGAAAATGATTCCGCGACACGCAGCGCAACACTAATCGTGTTGTAAACGTGTGCTGCATTAAAAAAACATCTGCCCTATTATAATTTCAATATCTGGTAAGTTTACCCAGAGATATCCATTACATCGTGTAGTCTGTATTTCAACGCATCGTATCGTACTAATATCTATAGCCTTTTTAAAAGATCGCAGCAAATATGTTTAGGGCAGAAATAGGAAAAACTCATAGAGCTATCTAACCAGCCTAGATTAGGATTAGGAAATTGTGCGATGTAAATAACCCAAAAAACCCAAGGAAGATCGACCTACTTATATTTCGAAATAATAACTAACACTTTTAAAATAACTAATACCAAATGTAACCCCTGATGTTTCAGTGCTAACGTGAACATAACCGACGGAAGATTTACTGGTTTGGGGGACTACCGACTACAACAATTCAATTTTTCCAAAAGTGAAATTTCGATACAATTGAACATTGATATTCCATCCTTGAAGTTTTATTCAGGTAAATTATGTTTGTCGGGTTTATGTAATGGACATGTGATGCAGAGGAAATGAGGAAAATATGAAATGTCGTTGGGAAAGTTTTGAGCTTAAATGTGAATGATTATAAGAGTAGGGCAGGAGAAAGAAACGATGGATGGACTGTGTGAAAGATACAAAAGGGGTAACTACTGAAAAGAAAGACGAGTACATAGAGAAGAACTGAACAAAAGAGTTGCTGCACTGACCGAAGTTGATGGTGGTGACATTTCTCTAGGTTCTTGAAAATTCCCCTAAATACTATAGAATTTACTCATGATTAGGTAGCTAACTAAAAAGCTTTTAATTTTTAACAGAATTTTACGAGTTGGACGGAAATATTTACGAAGCAATACCTATAAAGGGTCAAGGCGTAGCCGAGTGAGTACATCAATAAGTTTCAATCAAAATATGAATTCTTTGGGATAGCTCTTACTACCAACTTACTTTTTTTAATTATAATTATGTGTTTTGCAGCATTGAAATACAAAACATTGCGCTATGGGGGAAAGTATACCTGAAACAGTCCACAGATGGTGAATCTATACTCCTGGACAAGATTGAAGATCCTGAGTTCAGCATAGAACGTATTGTAGTAAGTGCAATTAACTCAGCCAATTTTGGAACACACACATTGTGTGTTTACAGTCTACTAGGTACTTCAACAGACCCACGAAGCACAGCGAAATATATATTTATTTCAGTAATCGTTTTCAGCAAGACATCTCATCTAGACGCACCAAAAATGTCCCATTTTTCCTATGAAAAAATCGATCTAATTGAAATAGTACATTTTGATACAAGTGGAGAAAGTTTGTTATTGCATTCGAGAAGGAATTTTAACTTTTTTATTTTTTTTTGTTTTTGAGCCGAGAACTGCAATAACAAATGTCCACGTGTATCAAACGACGTTTTTCAATACACTTTTGAAGAAATAAAATAAAATAACGAAAAATATTTTAGTCACGAACTAAGAAACTATGATTTTTTTTTTTTTTTTCGCGATTAGTTTTCGCCTGGTTGAAGTAGAGGCAAAGGTATGAAGCCGTTAGACAGCTTAAATATAATAAATTGATTTATTTTATATTTTTGAATTCAGAACACAAAATACTTAAATGTTAATTTGTGTATAAAATAACTATTAGTTTTTAATAATCATGTTTATCTATGATATTCTATTTATAAACACAATTTCAAGATTAAAAAATATTTATGCCGTAAAAACGCGTAGTGCTTTGTCAAAATTAAAAAAAAAAACATTCACCTCAGTCTATAGGCATTGAACCAATTTGGACTAAGTATAGTTATAGTTATCTGTGGCAATTTTCATTCCCGCACACGTGCGGGAAAGTGGAAAAAATCGCACGTGTGTGAAATACATTGCATGTTGTACCTAATCGTAGTGCGTTATGGACCAGTTTTCGAGGAAGTGTATTGAAAATAAGTATTTGTAAGCAGTTTTGGTGAGCAGCAGTGGCCCAGGTGGTGGTGGCCCGACTTACGAACAGTTACTGGCGGGTTCTCGAACCCAGGCAGGCAGCATTACTTTGTGTAATTAATTTCATCACCACTGCTCTTAAAACGCTGAAAGAAAACATTGTAACAAAACCGGTATGTCCTAGAACCAAAAATTCGAAGACATAATGTGACATCTATCAACCCGCACTGGGCCTGCGTGGTGGATTATAGCCCATTCCCTCTCACATAGAGGAGGCCTGTGTTACTACTTTTGCTTTGTCACTTTACTTTGTGTTTTACATTTTCTAAAATCAATGCCATGAAAAAGTTCCGTTGAACGCCATACTACTGTTTCCTCCATTCCAGTCCCGAACCCAGTTCGACAACAACATAGACGGCGTCATCAGCTCGATGGTGGAAGACCTCCTGGCTGAGTACCTGACCCGCTTCAACAAGTACATAGCCGCGTCATTTAGTGGCTACATACCACCATTCCTGAATCCTACCTTGGACAACTATGACAACTGGAACCTCCTTGATACTTTACTGTATGATGAATTTGAATATTAAATGGAAAGTTATGTTTTTTGTGTTTGTATTTTGTCTTTTATCCATAACCTAAGCAAAATAGGCCTAACCTACTTACATGAGTAAGTTTGTCAGTGTTTTAATTGCACATAGGAAGTAATTCTGTACATCTTCCAATATTGCTGATTTACAACACCTAGTTAGTACTCATACTACCTACACTACACACAATTTTCTACCTTCGGGCCATGACATTCTTTGTGATTATTTGATTCAGAATGCTTGAGCTGTCTAACATACATAACGCCACAAAAAAATAAGAGGAGAGCAGAGCCTGCTAGGAATTTGAAAACCTATTTGAAGAAAAACGTTGCCGTTGCGCTGCGTCAAGCCTGCCCCGTATATTGCGATAGGGACAGCTGCAGCTCAGACCGATTAATCGATTATATCACAAAAACGTTGCCGTTGCGCTGCGTCAAGCCTGCCCCGTATATTGCGATAGGGACAGCTGCAGCTCAGACCGATTAATCGATTATATCACAAAAACGTTGCCGTTGCGCTGCGTCAAGCCTGCCCCGTATATTGCGATAGGGACAGCTGCAGCTCAGACCGATTATATCACAAAAACGTTGCCGTTGCGCTGCGTCAAGTCTGCCCCGTATATATTGCGATAGGGACAGCTGCAGCTCAGACCGATTATATCACAAAAACGTTGCCGTTGCGCTGCGTCAAGCCTGCCCCGTATATTGCGATAGGGACAGCTGCAGCTCAGACCGATTAATCGATTATATCACAAAAACGTTGCCGTTGCGCTGCGTCAAGCCTGCCCCGTATATTGCGATAGGGACAGCTGCAGCTCAGACCGATTATATCACAAAAACGTTGCCGTTGCGCTGCGTCAAGCCTGCCCCGTATATTGCGATAGGGACAGCTGCAGCTCAGACCGATTAATCGATTATATCACAAAAACGTTGCCGTTGCGCTGCGTCAAGCCTGCCCCGTATATTGCGATAGGGACAGCTGCAGCTCAGACCGATTATATCACAAAAACGTTGCCGTTGCGCTGCGTCAAGTCTGCCCCGTATATATTGCGATAGGGACAGCTGCAGCTCAGACCGATTATATCACAAAAACGTTGCCGTTGCGCTGCGTCAAGCCTGCCCCGTATATTGCGATAGGGACAGCTGCAGCTCAGACCGATTATATCACAAAAACGTTTCATAATCCCCTTTTTTTTTGTCCTTGAAAACTGACTCAATTATTTTTGAAATTATACATGTCTATAATTTCTTTTATGTTATTTTTTTTCGAATTTGTCTGGTAGTCTTTTAATCATAGCCGTAAAAATGGGGTATTTTTTGTCATTTTTGGAGGGTCATATTGCTTTACTTATTAGTTGTTGAAAATAAGGAAATGACAGGGTTTACTGTTACCCACGTTACTGTAGCGCGTCAGGAATGTTTGCGGAAGCACGTACTGACGGTTTCAGTACCATTTTACGTAAGAAGACTGCTTCTATGATGCGCAGAAAGTTTGGGAGCGGAAATGACATTCTGAAGGTCATTAGTGATAAGCCGTGCTGCACCATTATGGTGCATTGGGTACGTGTCCATGTACTATAGAGGACACTTCCGCCTGATCACTACTAAGCTAATTTTTGCTTGCACTTACAACACATAGAAATGCTCTCTAGCCCCGCCCCATTGACTTTGTATAGAAATAATAAATGAAAAAAGATACCGATCGGCCGAGCGCACTGACGACTCACGCCAAACGAGAGTTATTGTTATTTTGCGCGCCAAAGTTGACGCTTTCCTAATAGGCCTAAACTTTAAGGGGGCGTGGCTCGGCCCCTCCGCATGATTTAAGCGAAAAAGAATTTTACTGATCAGGCGGAAAAGACCACGACTGTACATATACCCGGTGCGTCTAGTGAGTGCAGCAGAAATATGAATTAAATCTTGTTTTTCTTTTGTTACTTCTTTTCTTATAAGTAGTGTGTAACTAACATCATATGGAGGTCTGAAATAAAGTATTTTTATCTATTTTTATTTATTTTTATTTAATTTTTAATTTTTATTTTAATTTTTTGCTAATAATATTTCGAACCTCCCCTCAATGACGACTTAGTCAGATTTTACTTACTTAGAAGAGACATCTGATAATTCCCAGCACTACCTAACCCATAACCCAAGATGAATAACTACTCAGCATTCAAAACAGATTCGCAAGAAGTTTTCTTACTGCGGCCTACGGCTTGCTACAGGTAACAAGGCGTTGCTACGCCCGTAGCAGCATGTCTACGAAAGCGTAGAAAGTAATAAATGTAGCTTTGAGTAAAACGGCATACCGGTTACCTACAGCAGATTGAAGTTTTCCATTAATATGCATTTAATTAATTGTTTTGAATACCTACCTATACGTAAATCAGATGAGATAACTTGCTAAATCAAAGTCGTTACCTTGAT
Organism: Xestia xanthographa; assembly: GCA_905147715.2. Taxonomy (NCBI): domain Eukaryota; kingdom Metazoa; phylum Arthropoda; class Insecta; order Lepidoptera; family Noctuidae; genus Xestia; species Xestia xanthographa. Next base: position 17,290,776 of record LR990645.1, on the reverse strand, counting down.
AGCATTATCAAAGAATTACCAGCGTTCTCAACCGATTAGAGGTCTCTTTGTGTGTTCGATAATAATTACAAAAACTAAGAATTAAAAACAATCTATGTTAGCCAACTGAAGCCAAAAATAGAGATTATAACTAGATTATTATTATAATGCGACACTGATTACTTAATTATCTCACTATTTAATAGCAGATATTAGTGATTGATGGAATAAATCAGTGTTTGATCTTCGAGATTAAGTTCCTTTACCAGGTGCTCGTGAAAATACATGAACAGTAGTCGTCCGTGAGTCGAAAAAACTACTAGGTGAGTTGTGGAAGAGGGAGATTATTGATAGCTCTAAATCAGTTTTAGATTTATTGGATCGTATTTGTTGGGTTTTATTTTTGCAAAAGAAAACACAAACTAAGTATTACCGAATAGGTATTGCAAGTTCACTTAATTTAAATATTTCCTGTTAAATTCCTAGGTCAACCCCCAACGACAACCAATGTTGCATTGTAAATGGTCAACTTGCTTTTCTGTGAGCAATTTTTGTTACTGAGTTGAGGTTCCCAGAGGCCAAAACAAGTGGCAATAAGTTGTAAAGCGTTCCATTTTCTACAATAACTCGCAACGGGATTAACAAGAGCTTTTCCGTAGTAGAAATTAATAAGTCAATCCACTGAATTTATGATTTTCCATCAACTGGTAACGCTGATAGAATATTACTTCTTCTTTTTCTTTTGTTCTGGGTTTTAGTTAAAAACTCATTCTACCAATTATAATTTTTACATTTCATATTCATTTATTTTGCATTCCATATTGTATAAAAGATGTTACCAAGGGCTTAAAGCTATAGTTGGTGCCAGTTAAGATGAGAATAGCGGTCATTGACTCACCTACATTTATTAAAAATAAGCCTGTTCAAGTCTGGAATCGTCATCTATCGTGATCTTCAACAGTTTTTTTGTAATGAAAAACGATACATGGTTTCAGCCCCGGATCTTGAAATTTTTCGAGGCGGGGCAAAAACTAAGAAATGCCGCCCCCGCCCGTCTATATTTTTATTTTTATCATTATCATTATTTCACCCATCAGACGCCTAATGATGGCCATAGGCCCAGGGGTGGACCGTGAGTTTGTTGGGCCCTGGGCTAATACTACTTGGGGCCTGGCCAAGGGCGTCGCCAGCTTTTGGGCCAGAAGGGGGGCCTATCGGAAGGGTGCGATTTGTAAGTTTACTATTTACGGATGTAGCTGAAGTGCATATAGCCACTTCAAAAACGTTAGCACCTCCGTGACCTCGGATTGGTTAGTTTAGGTTTTGAAGAGTTATTTGAAAAGGTTAGGCACTAAATGAAAATAAGATTCTTAAATAGATGCTACTAAATCAATTTAGGGAGACAATTTAATGAGAAAGAGGAACTAAGACTCTAAGAGCGAGCGAAGCGAGCTCGAAAATTTTAACATCCTACTTTGGACAGATTAGAATTATTTCGTCACTTAATACAGGAGTTACTTGGTTGACTTTCAAAGTTAAGATTTAAGAAGAACTTGACTGCATGAGCGAGCGAAGCGAGCTCGAAAATTTTTTGACACCTTGCTTTGGACAGGTTTGAATTGTTTCGATCCTTCATACAGGAATTACTTGGACGACTTTTAGGCAAAGTCTAAAGAAAGTAGTCTAAAAAGCAAGCGAAGCCAGTTCGAAAACTTAACAGTTTACCTACCTTGGACAGGTTAGAATTGTTTCGAACTACCGGAGTTACTTAGGTGACTTAAGGACAAAGTCAAAATTCAAGAGAAATTAGGCTGTAAGAGCGAGCGAAGCGAGCTCGAAAATTTTACGTCTTTCCTCAGAAGAGAGAGATCTAAATCGATGGGCTAGTATGCATATGGGGTGTCTGCAGGGCGCTCCTTCTTCTTCAACAGGAACAGTTTTCCAGTCTTCAACAGAAATCAATGAGTTGTATCGTTACAACTCATCATTATCGCAACTTTGACCATATTATGTCTGCCAAGCTTGAATTTGCCGCCCCCTAAACTTGCCGCCCGGGGCATGGGCCCCGGCTTGCCCCCCCCTAGATCCGGCCCTGCATGGTTTATTTGTTTTGGTTCGTACGACGAGATATTAGGGAAAGGGCAATGCCCGCTATTCTCATCTTAACTGGCACCAACTACAGGTATATAATATAGACCCTGTAAGGGCACAGCAAAGTAGAAGAGAGAAAGAGAGCTTTTGAGCTTTTGAGTCTTAATTCCTCGAAGTGGTAGATTAATACGTAACCAAATAGCCTAATGTTACCACACAGTTGACTGCGTCAAACCACACATTAACCGATAAATGACGTACCTACCTAATTGATGATTTCACCGATCCTATTCTAGTTTTGATCAGTTAAACTAATGTCTAAACTACCAAAGGACCCCATGCATCTATCGCAAACCTAACATGACTCAACTTACGTATCAAAACTGAAAACCAAGCACGTAACATGTTTATAATTTCGCCATCAATGATACGATCATACAAATATGTACATAATTACACTGAATGTTAATGACCATCATTATTTACGCTACCATGTACACAAATGCGATGCTTTCCGTTTCAGAATGAAACTTGTAATCGTGTTGATGCTGTGCGCCTTGGCGGCTGCGGCACCTAAAGTTGGAAAACCAGCACCTGTCCAGAGTGAGTACCTAATCTAGGATTCTAGGCTATTAGTCTGGTAAATGAGTGCTCAAAAGGGGTATGTGGTTGGAAAAGTCGAAAGCAGAAAATCTGACTTATGAACTTCGTTTGGACTAGTTAGAAGATAAACATATTAAAAGTCCTGACCCCTCCGAGGTGAGCCCGGGGGGGGGGGGGGGGCAAAGAAGGTCCCGGTTTTTGCTTATATCTCGAAAACGATGCGTCGTATAAAATTTTGTTGTACTACATAATAAAACCTCATAAAATTCTCTACAACTTTGTTTGTCACACTTTTTATCTATCTCCAATATTAAAAAAAAAAAAAAAAATTGCAAAGTTGTAGAGAATTTTATCAGATTCCATTGTGTAGTACAACAAGTTTTCGTGCGACACACCGTTTTCGAGATGCAAACCAAAAACAACGAACGGGACAGAGAATTGGCCAAATTTTTAAAAACAAAAAACGGGACCTTCTTTGCCCCCCCCCCCCCCCCCCGGGCTCACCTCGGAGGGGTCAGGACTTTAAATATGTTTATCTTCTAACTAGTCCAAACAAAGTTCATACGTCAGATTATCTGCTTTCAACTTTTCCAACCACAATCATTCATTGCCCGACACCACATACTTACCCGTATCTCATTTCAAAATTATTTTAGATTGTTCTTATTTATTTATCCTGTGGTTAGTGCGTAACCAGGTGTGAGAATTCTTATGCCTCGTATCATATGGGCCTCATGTGACTTTGCTTTACATGCCGCGGCACAAGAAATATCTCTTAGGCATGTTGGTCCTCAAGATGTATTAGCTTAATCATCATCATCTGCCTAGCCTTTTCCCAAGTTTTATTGGGGTACCGGCTTCCAGTCTAACCGGATGCAGCTGAATACCAGTATTTTACATGGAGCGACTGCCCATCTGACCTCCACAACCCTGTTAGTACTGGGTAATACGATACCCCGTTGGTAAGACTGGTTGTCAGACTTTTTGGGCAACTGACTACCTGTAACGACTTGTCAAAGATCACAAATGACAGCCGAGACCAACAGCTTAACGTGATGTAACGATGACGATGACGACGTCACCGTCGTCGTTGTGACGTTGTGATTGTACGTGTTCTTAGCTTAATAATGTGATATAAAATGTTTATTGTTCTGGAAATGTGGAATTAAACTTATTAACTAACGGGCATTGTAACAGTGACTTGGTAGTTTTCATGTCAAACACATTGCAAATTGTAGGTACCTATACCTAATGTACGTAATTATTGTGTTCGTAATTGTTGTGTGGCCCTTTGAGGATATAGGTACAGGCGTGATTTTGTATTTTTGAAGTGAAAACTTCTTTAGGCGCGTTGAGCACTTTTTGGGTGAAGAAAAAACATTGAACTCATCGTCACGTAACGTAACGTGCGGTCACGCTTTGTAGCCGTTCGTAGCACTCGTAGCATCCGCTACGGCGTAGCACCACAGGAATGCGCGGGGCATAACCAGTGCTACGACTGGGGCGGGGCCTGTGTACTTTTTGTTTTCACTTCTATCGGCAGTCCCCAAAGACTGCTCCGATTTTTTTTTTTAGATATATGAAACCATCACATGAAAAATGATGTTTACTTCTGTAACTACTTCCAGAAGTAAAAAAAAATGCCTTTTAAACTAGATGTTGCATAATTCCTCTTCCACATTCATCTTTGAACCAAAACTGAGAAATGAATAATTATTGAGAAGGATTCATCCTAAACGGTATCGAAACACAATGTCATTTGTCATGTTCACTTACAGGCCCATCGGATCTAGTCAACACGGCGGAAGGCCGCAACGTCCTGGTGAACGCCCTCATCCGTCAGCTGATCGCGTACGTCCGCCGGGTCATCAACAATGGTTCCAACCTCTTAGGGCTCCCGCCTCTAGACCCCCTGGACTTGGAGGAGTACCATCTCTACGTCCCCGCGGGACTTGTCAAGTAAGCGTGCTCCTTATCAACGCGGTTTATGAAACTCTATATCCTTAACATTATATATCCCACTGTTATCCCCGAAAGGTTACTAAAATTTGGTTGTGTTCAAAACCAAAAAAACACTGAAACACTGTTAAAATAAAGTTCTAATCAGCTTGCACTACAAAGCGGTTGTTACGTCAGTCACTGCGGCCGAATAGTGCAAAATGAGTGTTTTTTTTGCGATTTACAAAAAATCTATTGATTGGACTAAAAAAATAAAACACATAAGACCTGCTTTATAATTAGTTCAGTTAGTATGCAAAGTTTCATGATCTAATTTGAAGTACTTTTTGAATACCAGCGGTTTATTGTTCGATTTGGAGGTAACTTTGGATTTTTTTTCCATCGAGAAAAGTTTATGGAATCGTGTTTTCGTCACACATAGGACTTAGCATTAATCCTCAACTTTACCATATATTTATTTCAAAATTAATGCTGCAGTGTTTTAGGCGTAACGGAGGATCATGCTAAGCCATTTGAGGGAGTATAGGCCCTTAATAGTTCACCCACATTTCGCCAGTAACGTGTTTTTAAGTCCCATCTAGTATATTGTCATCAACCGGCCATAAATTTCATCCATGGCTATTGAGAAATGCCTGATGAATAACCTAATAACACTTTGACCGACCCGGGCATCGAACCCAGGACCTCAGCAGTCGCTCGTGCGACCACTCGACCAACGAGCCCAGTTCCTAATCTAATCATAATATTGTCCTTTTTAGCTTGGACTTACAGCTGAAGAAAATCTTCGTGACTGGTCTCGGTGGGTTTGTGGTGCACAGGAGTCACCTGGACCTGAGCGACCTGACCTTCGACCTGGACATATCTGTGCCAAGACTGGAGGCTACTGCTGGTATGTACCAAGTTAGAATAAGCAGAGCGTTAGGCTTAAAACTTGATAACTTGTTGTCTGTGTCAACTTCAAATAGATCGAAACAGAATGCAAGCCATACATTCAGTTGTATGTTATTATGTACTTAGGTGCAAGGTGCTTAAATTTATATAATATTTCAAGCTTATTTATCTATGTAAGTAGGTACATGCCGAACAGGCCAGGCAGGCATAGGCTGTATTGTATACAAGCTGTTGTTTTTAAGTTCGTTTTTATACTAGGTACCTATCAGATGTTTAGCAAGCTGTCTAAAGGTTGTATTGGTTCTTAAATAGCCATTATCTGTGAAAAACGGCCCTTATTATACAGCTTTTTCGTTACATTTAAGGCTGATGCTCCAGGGTAGCCCCCGAAATTTAAATTTTCTTACGTTTTTTGCAATTTGCAGGCCAGTGCTAGGTTGTATGTTGATTAAAATATTGTTTGCGACTGTAAAAAATCATCAATACAACCCTCCAAGTTCAAAAAGGTGCAAGAATGATTTTGACCTTGGAAAAGTAATTTTTCCACCTTTATGAACTTTGAGGGTTGTATTGATGATTTTGATGAATATAATTCTGTAACTACAAACGTCTTACAGTCGCAAACAATATTTTAATCAACATACAACCTAGCACTGGCCTGCAAATTGCAAAAAACGTTATAATATTTGAATTTCGCGGGCTACCCAAACCATAGCACTCAGATTATTATCTTATCAGTACCACCTTGTAATACATTTTTTAGAATTACAAAAATAAAAATAAAAAAAATATTTTTGATGACGTTAAAGTTCGTCGCATAGGGCGAGTATTTTGGCGATAAGTCGAATCTGATCGATAGATCATATGCAGAACTTACTTATACCTAAGTAATTATCATAATTCTATAACACCTGTTTTTTTACAGACGAGTACGACCTAATCGGTGATTTCTTCACCGCTATCCCACTTTACGGAAAAGGAAGAGCTAAGTAAGATTTTTCTTAAATATATATTACCGTTATTAAAAATTGATACCCAAATGCAAAACTAATCTCGTTTACACTCATTGTCTTCTTCTACCTTATCGCGTCATAGTTTGAGGCCCCAAACTTGGGGCGGATTTGTCTTTTCTTAAATCCTTTGTCTACTAATATTTTGTGAGCCAAATCAGTAGTTAGTTCCTTCATAAAAGAAATGTATGAGGCCATCCCTTGTATGGTTGTCTGGTCATGACCTAGATTTTAGCTGGGGCATGATTATCTAGTCCAGGTAGTATTATATACGTGGTGGATATGTGTTAGTGATTAGCCAGAAGTCCAATAAGTGGACGCATTATAATCTTTATCAGAAATGCGTCTTATACAGTACAGCTTGTGTCTTATGTTATACAAGATGTACTTATGCAGGATATAAGGTCGTATATAGTCAATGTAGGTACCAAATTCATGGTAACTGTTTGTCGTCGATGTACAGCCTGTAGTTATATTTTTTGACTGAAACATCGCATTAAAGAGTTATTTTGTCCTTTTTCAGCTTCTTAGTGGAAGGCTTCAGGTTCCAAGCTAAATTGTACCTTAAACAATCCGATGACGAGAAATCTGTACTCATTGACAAGATAGAAAATGTTTCCTTCGAAATTCCTAGTTTCAAGGTAAGGCTAACATTTTTTAAAATCTTATATAAGTACCTAAACATTTTAGTCTAACGTTTAAACGATTTTTCGTGCCAGAACTCTGAACAAATTAATGAACACAAATATGGTCGCAAATGATCCCGCATCAGGGTCCAGCATTGTTTCTATAACCGGCGATACTGGGTGAATTTGATTACACTCCTGACTTAGTCAGTCACACCTTCGGAGAGTGTTGCGTGATGCTGGCCCAAAACTTCACCTTTACCCCGGCGTCGTTTTTGTCAGCACAGATCACATTGACTGCATATTTTAAGTTAGAAAGCAGGATAGGAGGTGGAACATGGTTGAAGACATGTGAAATACTGTCGTCACTATCTGACGACGTGAAGAAAAAGAAGCGTTAGAGCGTAGGTATACACGTAGAACGCCGATTGCCGGCGCCAATCTGCCAGCGCTTATCGACACCAGTCCGCGCAGGTAGTTGGCGCAGGCAGTCTCTACAATTTGTGCCAAACAGCGCCGATAAGATACGATACGTTCGGCGTAGAGATGTCCAGGTCGAAGGTCAGATCGCTCAGGTCCAGGTGACTCCTGTGCACCACAAACCCGCCGAGACCAGTCACGAAGATTTTCTTCAGCTGTTCAAGCTATCAAGGAGAATATTATGATTAGATTAGAGACTGGCTCTGGAACGTTGGCGATGTTCGGCGCTTATCGGCGCTGGTTAAAAAAAAAGTATACCAAGAGACTGCCTGCGCCGACTCCTGCGCGGACCGGTTCCGATAAACGCTGGCAGATCGGCGCCGGTAGCCGGTGTTCTACATGTATAGGTACGCCCAAACGTTACAATGTTGACTAAATTATACTTAAATTTACCTTGTTCATTACAGTCGGGCTTGACCGGAGTTATCGGCGGGGGTGAGATCGACGGCATCGTCAACTCTATGATTGAGGAGGTGATCATCGGCTATGTGAACAGATTCCAGGGTGCCATCGGCGCGGAAGCTTCCAAGCTGGTCATCTCAGGACTCAACCCCATCTTAGATGAGCTCGACACCTGGGCATACATCGCTGTGTTGCTACCACGCCATTAAGTTTAAGAGAACAACAGACTTTGTAAATAATACATAAGCTTCATAAATGACCAGATTGACGTGTTCTAGAGAGACGACAAAAAGAACTTGGTTTTTAGTGAATCAAGAATTTCCAACATGATATTATGACATTAAATAATGTTACGTTTTAAACTGCAGTGTTTATTAACCGACTTCAAAATGAAGGAGGTTCTCAATTCATCGGAATATTTTTTTTTCCTGCCTGTTTATTTGCTTGGTTTTGGTTGAGGGCATCGTTTTTATCCTACCTTGGACATTATTTAATGAAAACTATACATATTCCTGCATGATCACCAACGTACCTATTTAGCAACATTGCAATGTCAGATCTAATGATAAGAAATCAGATTGTCGTTTATCACCTTCTATAATTATGTTCCTATAAGCCTATAACCTAAAAGGCTAAATGAGTTGCGTATTCAAAGGAACTTACACGAGGATATATAAGTACTTAGTGTTTATTATCAGTATCTAAACGTTAAGTGATAAAAAAAAATGAAGATAATTAAAACAACACGAATATCAAAGCAGATTTAATACAAACAAGAACTATTGCAAGTAGTTAATAAAATGTCGACCATTATTTATAACAAGTAGGTTACATTATACCATGTCCAGTGGAAATCTCCATCAGATGACAGCAGCAGGTTTCAATGAAGAACAAAATATGGAAAAGCTTCTTCTCATTGCGCAATATCACTTGATCTTCGTCTAGATATCATAATCATCGTACCAGACCTCACGACAGGATCCAGAGATATCCATTTTTAAACCCTCGGGGCAGCTGCCACTCACTGGCGAGTCTTCAGCCATGGCGAACAAGTCATTGTTCTTGTGCACTGCTTGAGGGAACACTACGTTTCCCTGCTTCGCGACGTTGGGTCGAGAAAGTACACCCGCAGTACACACAAGTAACATGAAAATCAGGAACAAACTTCGGAACATTTTGTATGTTTGTCTATCACCAGGAGACAAGCGTTAATGGACTGAGGATTTTGGCGGTTTATCACGTACAGATTATGTACTTCCTTCACCCACGCTTGTCTGGCTGTTTATGATGAAATAGGTCCTATATCATTATCAGAGAACGTGTACCCAATAAGTATTTTATATTTCGTAGTATTTTGATTCATTCCGTGAATTTTATTATTAATCTGTAAATACCTTTTCTCCGTTTCTCGTTTACGCTTACCTACTCATACAACCTTAATCATAAAACCTGTCATCTCATTAGTAATTAAGTATTTAGTAGAAATTTCATGACTTAAATGCACACCGAGATAGCCCCAGTAACAAGTTGGGAACAAAGCATTTTACAACTACCTAAAAACACAAAACCAGCTGTCGCCGCAACCGTGTCTCGGCCACTCTCGGCGGATTGAATGGAAAGGCAGATTTTCTATAAGGAGAGCACTAGGTACTAACTCAGTGACTTACCACTGAGTTAGTAGTGCTCTCCACTAAGTAACACCCGTTACCCCCGCGTTACATCCGCACAGGTTACCTTAGTAACGTCTCTGAATTACGAGTTGCAGATCGTGGGTTCGAATTCGAACAAAGGCGGGTGTTACTTAGTGTAGGTAATTTATTTCATAACAACTGCTCTCAAAAGGGGTGTAAGAAAAACGTCATGTCCTAGAACCAACACTTTAAAAAGTGTTACATCTGTCTACCAACACGCATGTTTTGGATACAAATGTTTAGTTTGGATGACAATGCATGGTTAGATAAGTGACGTCATTCTAAATATTACAATATGGCGGACTCCCAAAGTTGGCGGACTAGTAACATTGAGTCCTATTACATTTTTTACGTAAATTCATGCTTTTTGACGCAGTAATTCTCAGCAGCAGTAAGATATTTTAATTATTTGCCTAAGAATAACGATAGTGCAATTCTCTTTCTTGTAAGTTGGAGTTACACATTTTCATTTTTCTTTTTCGTGTAATTTACTACAAATATTTTACGAACTCAGTTTGCAAGAAAAACCGTCGACGATGGAACTTTCACATAGTTACATTCAATTCTTATAAAAGCTAAAATTACTAAAAGATAAGTTGAATGTTTTACTTGTTTATTGGAGTTTTAGAATTTCTTTAAATTCCTTGAGTTTTCACGGAAAAAATCGTAAAGAAATAGGAATTTAAGCCATAAATGTCTTAATTCAGCGTCCACTAAATTCCAAATAAACTCTACAATTGAGTTTATTTGGAATTTAGTGGACGCTGAATTAATATAATAAACAAATTAATATGATATAAAACTTCGATCTACAATGAATAAGTTTCATTAGTTTTCGTTTGTCAATATAATAAGACAAAAATACAATAAATAAAATTTTCACTTCTCATGCTCTGAAAGTGCTTGTTTGTGCAGGATATAGGCTGCACAAAATCGAATTTTGTGCACAAGGGCATTAATGGATCTACTCATAAATGTATCTATATTAAGGCAAAGAAAATGAGCCATACAGCCAAACGCAATAAGAAGTTCATAGATAGAATTTGTTATTTTATAATATTTACTTTAATTTATTTGCCTTATGTGTTTTTTAAGACATAAAAGACATAAAAAATTTGATTCAAGTACGGTAGGTTATTTAATTAATTTAAGAAAATTATTATTAAAAAAAAAATATTTCATAGTAGGCTGTTTAGGTCTGCAGCCCAAGTCTTATATCAATGTCGCAAGATTTCAAAAAAAGAAAGCGGCGGGAAACAGCTCTTGTTTTTGCGTGTTTATTAATTTCTTCAATTTATACTACTGTTTTATTTCCTCGCAATCGAAGTGAAAAGCAGAGTTTATAACTCGTCCACAAAACCATTTTTATCCTCGACATTACTATCAGCCCTCGCCTTCGGCTCGGGCTGCTAAAAATCTCGGATAAAAATGGTTCGTTTTGTGCACTTGTTGTAAAATCTACTATTTCACACCACCTGCTCGAAAATGTCAAATTATATGTGTGGCCGGGGGAACAGCCGGTCAATAATGTTGTACTGGATTTCATTATGACCCGCTGGTCAATAATGAGATTTGAATTTGGAATCTCACATGCTCAGCTAAATTGGCAGTATAGTACTAACAAACACCCTTTGGTGCCAGAAAGAGGAAAGCTATTTTCGATACCCTTACTACGCGTGGATGATATTCTCGATTTCTTACAAAATCATAACGACTGCTTCTTCATATCGTTCCCATGTTTTCGAAGACATAATATTGTAAGAATAATTAGATAACTACGACCCATTTTTTAAAAGGATTGGAATAACATTAAAACTGGCATTAATAATAACAAATACCGTACCGCGCCGTAATACCGTAATAGTAATTGGCTGTAACATTAGTTAATTTATTTTAAGTAAACTAAGATTGCTGTGGATTTGGTGAATAAATAACTAAATAATAAAACCTATCTATATTAAAGTCGATTTATCACATTTTATCTTTGCACAACTGGACCAATGTCTCAAATGTTACCATTAACTTCAATTAATATGTAAGTGCATATAACTAACTAGTTCTAAATATGTTATTCTTACTGTTTGTTTATTTAATAAATACTTTGTTTTTCGTACTATGGCTATTATTTTCTCACAGTAGGTGTAAAAAGTAGAGTATCCTCCTCTGGGCTAAAGGTGTCTTTGCCTTGGGCTAGCTTGAATCCCTCGCTGCATTCAGGATTCTTGTATTAACTCCCTCGCTTCGCTCGTGAGTTAAACTCTTAACTCCCTCGCTGCGCTCGAGAGTTAAATCCCGAATCCTTCATTGCGCTCGAGATTCAATATGACGCCCGTGACATAAGACACAACTTTAGCCCCTCGGTGCATAATCTACTATAAAGTACCTACTATAATTCTCAATTCAGCTCGCTCCTCAGTCTTATGTCAGTCTCGTCTCTAATATTCGTCAATATCAATCGACAATCGTCCAAATATCGCTATCGCTATTATTATCGACTCGTGTACGCCGACCGAAATAATTTGATCCAGGAAGTAAAAATCAAAAATTTGCCTAAAATATGTAATATGACTCTTAGGTTTTGTTTACAAAAACAAATCCAGCTAATACTTTCTATGATAAATAATCACGACTTATTTCTAAGCAATACCCTACAGCTCCTTAAATATCAACCTAGGATTTTTTTGTGTATTTTTACAAGTTTTGACAAATTCAAATCTAGGTTTTACAAAAAACTTCAGACCTCTGCGATGCTTTTTCAGCGAGATATCGGCGATAACGTATTTTTCACCGTTTCGATGGCGCGGCCATGGGGTTTTAAGTCTTACAGCTTCTAAGATATAAACCTAGGATTTTTTTGTATATTTTTACAAATTCAATCTGTTATTTACCTAAATTTCAGGTCTCTGCAACGCTTAGTTTTAAAGATCTCCGTGGCCGCGCGGTTCTCCGCGTTTCCGTATATTCCCAGTTGCCCCCGCGGGGATTGCCACCGGAGGCAAATAGGAATAACGCGGCCACGTTCAAACCCTTATAACTTTTTACCCACAACTTTGACAAATTTATGGTTTTGGGAATCAACTTTTACAAAATCTTGGCATAGTTTTTTAAAAAAAAAAACGCCGTGGCCGCGCGGTCGAAACGCACACATAAAAGTTTAGGGAGGTAGGTAATAGGTAGGAAAAGTGCATTTCAATATCGTCTGTCGGGTCAGCTAGTAAGTTATAATATTTAAAAGAAAAATACACGCTTTTACATTAGTACATTGTTCACCGAGAGGAGAAAGTGACCGATTACCGTCGAGGGTGTCGTTTGAAGCCCGAGCCGTAGGCGAGGGCTTTAAAACACCCGAGATCGGGAATTGCACTTTCTCTCGAGTGATACATAGTGCTTTTTACTACACCTAAGAGGAAAATAAAAAACGAAATCTTTACTAATTGAAATTTATATTGAAATTGTTGCAGTTATAGTGAAGCTTAATGTAACACTTTTTCCAATGTTTGTTTGAGATGTTTGCGACAATGTAGGAGGAATAACTGGCTGTGCTGTTGGCACTGCGCTCGTAGAAGGCTGTGGTGCCAAAGGGGCAACTGGCTGCTGAGGGGCATTTGGCATCACCGCGCTCGTTGATGGTTGAGGAGCATTGGAGCGTTGGATGTTGCGCTTTTTCACTGAAATAAGCTAGCAAAACAGTTTCAGAAAAAGATGCCGCATTTTTTTCACTTTTCCATTGCAAAAAATCGTCATAAGTTTTGTTATATTTTTTAATTGATTTCTGTGGTAAAAGGTTATCAATCAGTATTTTTGCTGTTTCCTTCAACTGCGGCGGAGTTAAAAAATCTTCATCATCACTATCACTACATAACATTTTGATAGTTTTATTTTACTTTCTACGAAAACTGAATCCTCAAACAACACACAAATTGGAAATGGCGCCAAATCGCCAATGGCGTCTGCAATTTTCACATGCCGCCGCCGCAGGGTCGCACTGCCAGCCCGACACCATCCAACACACAGCTAGTGGCCAGTGTCATTTTGCGAACTTGGAGATAAAAACTCACTGTAAAAACTTTTTGGCTTTTGATAATATTTAAGTTACCGGCGCATAGTCTTACCCAAAATTAAAAAAGAAAAACCACGTAAGAAATGGATTTTCATACACTTTTCTCTCCCGCTCAGATGTGTTTTCTCCCCGCATATAGGGAACGTGCAGGAACTATAGGTGGCAGCACTAATCGACAGAAGAGACACTATGCGGACAGAAAAGGAAACTTATCACTTCTCATCGTGCTTTCAATTTACGTAAACAAAATTATCTCTTCAATTATATTATTTTTGAATAAGTTAAAAGGCACAAAGTATGAGTTCCGGTCTATCAATAACGATCGTCAGCGTAAATATAAATGTTTAATAATATGAATTTTATATCTTTCGTTTACTTTCTGATGAAAATTGTGGTGCATGAAGACATGGTGGCTGGCCTAACTAAGATAGCTTTCTTATTTTCAACTCATGTTATAATGGAAGGGAATCCTTTATCAGCGAGAACAGTATCTCCAGGCTCTAACAAATCAATTAGTTCACAATCATTTGATGAAGCAATCAATCAAATGCAGTCCGTAGCATTTAGATACAAAACTTAAAAAACCAAAGGAGTGCAGCCAACTAAAAACATTATTGTGGGTATAACCATGTTTATATTCTGAGTACATGTGGAGTCTTTGATTAACTGTTGAGGGATATTCGGTGTGAACTTTAGTGCGGTCTAGTAGAACACGTGTATGGTGAAGTATACTTAAATGGTTCTGGTATGTTTGCATGGACGGTTGATTTTGAGGGCCTTTTCAATGCAGAGTGTAACAAAAACAAGTTGTTTTCAAATATTTTTCTTTACTTTGTTTATCCATTTTTTGCGTTTTTCACCAAAACATGGTATGATAGTAGTATTCTTTGGAAAGTAATAGAATTTTACGCTAATTGATTTATTTTCATTTTTGTGGATGTATTGGTACCTACATCCAGAAATGCAACAATGCATTATGATTAGTTAATTAATTTTCACTATAAAATTAATTCTGTTTACTTGTTAGAAAAGTCAATGTCAAGCATTACTAAAGCACAAGATTCGGATTGGCGACGCCAGTTGGCAGCACCGTCGTTGTGCACGTTCCCTATTTGTTCGATATGCAATGACGTACTTTCTACCGTAAATTTGATAAAGTATCAAGGTACTTTCCAAGCAGGTGTAGTATAAATAATTTTTCACTTCTCATGCTCTGAAAGTGCTTGTTTGTGCAGGATATAGGCTGCACAAAATCCAATTTTGTGCACAAGGCACAAGGGCATTAATTAATGTATCTACTCATAATTAATGTATCTTTAATTCTATATTAAGGCAAAGAAAATGAGTCATACAGCCAAACGCAATAAGAAGTTCCTAGATAGAATTTGTTATTTTATAATATTTACTTTAATTTATTTGCCTTGTGTTTTTTAAGACCTATAAGACATAAAAAATTAAATTCAAGTATCTACGGTAGGTTATTTAATTAATTTAAGAAAATTATTATTAAAAAAAATATTTAATAGTAGGCTGTATAGGTCTGCAGCCCAAGTCTAATAACAATGTCGTAAGATTTCAAAAAAAGAAAGCGGCGGGAAACAGCTCGTATTTTTGCGTGTTTATTAATTTCTTCAATTTTATACTACTGTTTTATTTCCTCGCAATCGAAGTGAAAAGCAGAGTTTATAACTCGTCCACAAAACCATTTTTATCCTCGACATTACTATCAGCCCTCGCCTTCGGCTCGGGCTGCTAAAAATCTTGGATAAAAATGGTTCGTTTTGTGCACTTGTTGTAAAATCTACTATTACCTTTTAGTTTAAGATCCCTTGAAGAACGACCTTCACCGAGCTGGTTATTGGATGAAAAGTATTTTATTTCAAATTAAATATGTCAAAAAATATATTGTAAATGGGTTGTCTAAAAAATTTCAGTCCAGAATATGATTAATTATCAATTTATTTTTTAAATATATTTTTTAACTTTTCTCTGGTTTGCTTAATAGACAAATTCCATACCAATTGAAAGTATGAAGCCTATAGAATATATACAAACGTTAGGTTGACCGGTTAACCTAACGTTTGCATATTCTATAGGCTATAGAATATGCAAAAGTTATGCAGCCTATAGAATGTGCAAATGTTAGGTTAACCTAACGTTTGCATGTTTTACAGGTTTCATACTTTCGATTGGTATGGAATTCGTCTATTTGCCAAACCAGTGAAATGTTGAAAAAAAAAAAAATATATATATATTATTATTATTAAACGTTTATTTCAGATTATAATCATCCATATAAAAAATATAAAAAGTTACATAATTAATTAAATATAAAACACAATACAATTACAATTCAATGAAAACAAAAAATATTATCACTAAATTATCCAATTCATACATTATATACAACGAATTAACAAAATTTCATAATAAAATAATACAAATAAAAATCAACCAATCAATCGGCGAGCCAGACCGTCACCTTCATTTATGTAAGGCCACCGCCAGACACCAACAAACTCCTGCGCTAGTTTGACGACATCTAACGTCCCAACATGATGTTCATCCATCTCTGTTGGATTGGGCAATCAGCACGCGAAGCAATCATCTTCAAGATACTGTTACTGCTGTCTCTCACGCGCTTAAAAATAGACGCGACTTTCTTGCGGATAATCGCATGAAAACCGTCTGTGCGCGCCTCCGCAAACATTGCAGATGCACTGCAGTAACGAGGCAGCCGTAACAGCATCCTGAATATGTTGTTGTACTGTACTCTAATGACATTGGCGGCCCGCCGGGTATGACTCACCCATAGGCTGCTCGAGTAGAAGGATTGGCAGTATGCCTTAAATAGAATGATTTTCACTTCTACCGAACAACGCGCAAATCTACGAGCAAGCATATTTCCTCGCACCGCCAATGCCCTTCGTTCCCTTTCCAAATCGGCGTCATCTGTCAAGTCTTCAGTGACAATGTGTCCCAAGTACCTGAAGCTAGCCACCACCTTCAGAGCCACTCCACTCTATATTCTGGACTGAAATTTTTTAGACAACCCGTTTGCAATATATTTTTTGACATATTTAATTTGAAATAAAACACTTTTCATCCAATAACCAGCTCGGTGAAGGTCGTTCTTAAAGGGATCTTATACTATTTCATTTGATAGGTACCAGGCTTTTGTTTCTATGATCTGTGGTACCAGGGTACCACCCATCCACAGAGAATCTATATCACCCATCATCTAAACATAACCTTTATTGTCTGCTTTTAGCTTTAGAAATATTGGTTAACTATCGTTTTTTTTTCGTTTTTTTTCGAAATAAAATAATGATTTGAATTAAAATCAATTTTTTTATATTTCTTGTCTTCTTAAAACTATTTTAACAGTTATAAAATCGAAGACAAATAAAACAGTTTCTTATAAATCAAACTACATATTTACTTTAGGATTAGTTTAAAAAAATAGTTGTTACTATCACATTGTTACTAAATATTAATTTAATAACTGGAAGTTTAAAAAGTAAGAATAAAAGAATATATTGGACTATACACTATCTAAGCCAACTAAAATTAGATTTCCATAGATAAACTAAAAATATTTCAGACATGTTCCTCATCTTTGGCTCCATTTCCACAATCCTTTCATGCTCGATTTCAACGGCAAAAAAAAGGAATATATTATACCTTGTTTACAATTTAGATTCTAAAAATGTCAACAAAGTTTAATTTGGATCAAAGTTTGGATCAAACTTTAAATTTTTGATGACCTTTAATATTAATAATCAATAGTTATTCTAAAATCAACTTAATTAGTACATGATTTATGATTTTTCTTTAAATGGAACACAACCAAGACTGAATTTGGAAACTTTTTGTTTTGGTAATCACAGCGATTACTGTACTGTAATTTATTAATATTTAACATAGCAAAGCACCTGATTTTGTATAATTACACCTAATTTAGAATGTTTCTTATATCAGTCCTTCTATAGGCCCTCTTTATTTGAAGATGGCAGAAACAAATATGTTTTAGCGATAAAAACATTTAGGTATTTGTGGTGTAAGCAAGTCTAATCTACTTAAGTAAGCTATATGATTAGTTTAGCTCTCTTACATTACATAGAACTCTTAACAGGAACAACAGTTTACACAATATTTTTAACAACATTAATCACACTTTTTCCACTAAGCATAAGAGTCATGACATGATTCACATTACTTATCTTAATACAAACACAAAATGTTCGTCATGTTAAAAGTCCATGAGCTTCACAGTATCTAGATATACCTATATACTTTGGATAAATGAACATTCACTTTGTGAACTTTGAATTAGTATGAAGCTTCTGATAGTGGATTAGCAGATATACCTATCTAGGGACATTGTTGTGTAGCTCCTGACACACATAAATCATCTAGTGAATGTGGCCAGCATATGTGGCAGTGATCATCATGTAGCTGCTAGAACAAAAGATCTGCATGATTTTAGGTGACAGACAGTGGCAAGAGGGGGGGACAGGGTAGTTTGTCTATCCATCCACAAGTACTCTCCACCCAATGAGGTAGTCCCCAGATATTTCCAATGGTAACATCACATGTGCTTCGGTGCTGGTGGTGGTTGTCGCTCCCGGGGTGCGGGAGGAGCGCGGCGCTCCCGCGGCTGTGGCGGGGGCCGTGCGGCGGCGCGGCGCGGGGCGGGAGGGGCCTGGCGAGCTCGTGGCTCCGGGGGCGGCTGCCGCTCGCGGGGCTGCGGTGGCATGTGATGCACGGGCGCAGTCTCCATTCTGAAACCACAAGTTCTACTTTCAAATGGTAAAAGGGTCTTTTGACGGTCGAATGACGTGAGCGCGCTATTGGGAAACATTTTTGTGAAATTGTATTGAAAAAACCGGCTTCTATTGGTTTTTATTGTACACTCAGAATATCAATCAATAGACAATGTCATGCCATTATAAATGAGACAAGGACTACGAATATGTATTTGAATTTCGCGCGATTTAGCTATTTGGTTTACCAGTTTAACCCACAAATTACATTGTAAAATGTAAACCAAATAGCTTGTTCGACCGTACCTAAGGATGTGGTACGTGGTACAGACCATTGTAATGAACAACATTCTTTAGGGACCAACATCGTAAATTCGTTATCGTAAAAAAAATATCACCTGTCCCATAAAAAACTTCATTAAGTACTACCTGCCTACTGGACCCAAATGTTCCAGCCAGACATCCGTACACCCTCACAAACTTACGCATTTTTATTACTATGGTAGGATGACCAAATAAAAATAATCCCGAACGGCTCAGGTTGAGGGCTTGACGGTATAATTATGTGCTGCTAAGCTAAGCACAGCAGTGCTTAGCTATGAATTCCTCACACAAGTGTGAGGAGTGAGGAGCTCATAGCGTTCATCACAACACAATAAATAAATTTGTTTAGCTACTGTGTTAAATTGTTGCTTTGTTTATTTATATATACATAATTATAACTAAAAAATACTTACGCAACAAGAATTACTTTGCAATAGGTGTAAACTAGTATTTAAATACAAACAATTTAAGTTAAATTAAATAGAAATAGCTGATCTTGTCTTGTTTAGCTTGATTTTTTTTTACTGCCCAATGAATGACATGACGCATGCAGCCAGTGTTGCCAACTCCTATCTTCAAGTCGCTAGACTCAAAAATCACCAGAAAGTCGCTAAAACTGATTCTACCGGAGCGGACTAAGGATTTTGTTCTGGGAGGGGCACAAGAAGCTAGTGGCGGTATTTACATACCTAAAAAATACTAATCTATACATATAATAAATCTGTAGAAAAATCGTTTTTGTACATCGAAAATATTTTGAAAAAATATTTACAGGGGTCTAAAGGTTAGAGCAACAGAACACATTACCAGCATTTTTGTAATTTTTGTCTGTTTCGATGATCAAGCATCACGTAAAATTTATAAAACCAATGAAGATAACTTTTATACATAAAAATTGTGTGTAACTTGGGGTATTATTTAGTTTTTGTTTCATTGTACCTAATCGGTTAATCCTATCAAAAGATATATGAACTTAAAGTTTTCAAGAAGAACTAATCATCATATTATGTAAGATACATACTTGCAGCGACATCTGTTGAACTAAAATAGTACCAATGACTAAAAATGTGCACGCTTTACTGACTAAAACCCATCCATGTTCCTTCATCGCCCTTTGTGTTCCGGGGCCATGGTATCTCTTTCGAACAGTCCCGCAACCCCGGCAGGCATCGGTCCTTGCGGACCCGTTCCTTTTTGCTGACTCTCTTTGAGGCGCGCGTGAAACACGAACGCGCCGTCGACACGGCCTGTCGTCATGAGACGGACGGACGGCGAGCTAGCCCATAGCCCACCGTCCACAGGCCCGCGCCTACGGTGGCCCCCGACGCCCGGGGCGTCTCCCGCGGCGGCCGAGATGTTGAGAGGTTCTCTCTCTCTCACGTTCCGCCACCTCCTTCTCTAGCATTACTGCTTCGCAGAAGGAGGTGACGGCGTCCCATTCTGTCTCGCTCCGGACCATGGCTTGCACCAGGGCCGGACGCGAGAGGTCGCCGCCGCCAACGTGTCAGTTGCCTCAAGATTGTTTTTTTAACCGACGAAACAAAAAGAAGGAAGTTATCATTTCAACGCGTATTTTTTTTTATATATGACCACGGATAACTTTTACAGAGAAGTCCGTACATGGTCCTTTTTTTTTGTGAAAAGCGTACATCTAAAGTTGGTCCCATTTATAATTGAAAAAGCGTGTTTGGGCTAATTTCTTGCACCTTTGATGAGAACTTTCGACCTAGCTGGAGTATGACTGTCATCGAGTGTCTAAGGATGAAGACGTAAGGCTGTCGAGGTAAGCCCTTTTTTGGAAAAACATAAGTAGATTATTTTAGCGATTAATACAAACATATTGAAGAAATTAAATTATTACACACTTGGATCTATATCTACTAATATTATAAAGCTAAAGATTTTGTTTGGTTGGTTGAACGCGCTAATTACAAGAACTAATGGTTCGAATTAAAAAAAAACTTTTGGTGTTGAATAGTTATCGAGGACGGCTATAGGTTATCTAACATCACGCTATAATTAAAAGGAGCGGAGCATCAATGATATATGTTGCAAAAACAAGGAAAATTTATTTCTTTTGAGAGCTTCCTTTTGCGGGCGCTGCATAAACGGTTAAAGTTATGCAATAATCATGTACCTATTATGGAATTGTTCGTTTTAAAACGTTCTAAAAAAAAACCTCTCTAACCCTCTCTCTCTCATGTGACGCAGATGAAGTTGCGTGGGTAAGTCAGCAAGTGTTTAAATATCTCTCTCGCTCTGTGTAATTCTATGTCGAGTTAACAATAAACGTATATAGTAATGGCCCTAAAATTGTTCTGATTTGTACTCTAAAAGTCGTCAGATAAGTCGCTAAACCATATTAGTCGCCAAATCTTTTTTTTTTGTCGCTAAGACATTAACAAAAGGCAACTTTTTCTAGCGACTTGTCGCTAAATCTAACGACATTTCGCTTTCAACAGCGGCTTAAATTATGTGTCTAGTGACAAAAAAATCTAGCGACTATTCTAACTTCTTCTAGAGTTTAAATAAAAAAGTAAATAAGTATTCCAAAGGTCTTCTTTCTATTGAATTAATAGTGAAGATTGAGATAATTAATCTTACAATACTATTCTTGTCATGTTTACATAGAATTATATTATTATAATATTGTTGATTAACCAAAGATTACCTTTAGAAGCAGGTGGCAAAATGTTGGACAATTTTCAATTGATTCCAGAGGTCTTCTTTCTATTGAAGTAGAAGTGAAGATTGAGATTCACTTAAAACCTAACAAAACTTTTCATATCATGTTTATTATTATATCTAAACAAAAGTTATAAAAAAGAAAAAGAAAAAATAAAAGCAGAAAAATAACGAACCCCACCAAACGAGAACCGATTTTTTTTTAACGAATTCTAGCGACTTGATCTTTGTCCATAGCTAGCGATATCTAGCGACTTTTCAAGCGTACGTTAACGACTTTTTGACATGTAGAGTTGGCAACACTGACACTGCATGCAGCCCATGAAGGTATAGATAATTTTTTTTATCTATATTTTTATCTATACCTTCATGATGCAGCCGGCTGCGTGATGTGATGTGTAGGTAGATATGTCAATTTGTCACATTTTGAAACCATGCTTTTTTATCCTATTGTCTTTCGATGTGAATCCCCTACTTGAGTAAGAACCACAGCCCATCCGACGTGAGGTTAGGATTTTTGTTCAGGTTTTATTTATCCAAATGTGATATCTAGTCCA
This sequence comes from Xestia xanthographa, assembly GCA_905147715.2. Classification (NCBI taxonomy): domain Eukaryota; kingdom Metazoa; phylum Arthropoda; class Insecta; order Lepidoptera; family Noctuidae; genus Xestia; species Xestia xanthographa. The sequence continues at coordinate 17,268,652 of LR990645.1, read as the reverse complement.
CATTCTGCAAACAACTAGATCCCACCAATAAATGCTACAAAATCATCACCACTGCTCAATATTGCCTGAATTCTGAAAAGTTAAGGTGGATGCTCAAGGGTAGCCCGCGACATTCAAATTTTCTTACGTTTTTTGCAATTTGCAGGCCAGTGCTAGGTTGTATGTTGATTAAAATTTTGTTTGCGACTGTAAGACGTATGTAGTAACACAATTATAATCATCAAAATCATCAATACAACACTCCAAGTTCATAAAGGTGTAGGAACCAAAAAAAAACAGAAAAGTTATTTCTACACCTTTATGAACTTGGAGGGTTGTATTGATGATTATTGATGAATATTTATGAATATTTTAATTGAAACTATCAATACAACCCTCCAAGTTCATAGAGGTGTAAGAAACAAAAAAAAAAAAGCAGAAAAAGTCATTTCTACACCTTTATGAACGTGGAGGGTTGTATTGATGATTTTGATGATTATAATTCTGTAACTACATATGTCTTACAGTCGCAAACAATATTTTACACTGCACTTGCACTGGCCTGCAAATTGTAAAAAAACCGGCCAAGTGCGAGTCGGACTCGCGCACGAAGGGTTCCGTACCATTATTATCAAAAAAAGAGCAAAAAAAATCACGTTTGTTGTATGAGAGCCCCCCTTAAATATTAATTTTATTCTGTTTTTAGTATTTGTTGTTATAGCGGCAACAGAAATACATCATCTGTGAAAATTTCAACTGTCTAGCTGTCACGGTTCGTGAGATACAGCCTAGTGACAGACAGACGGACAGACGGACAGACGGACAGACAGCGAAGTCTTAGTAATAGGGTTCCGTTTTTACCCTTTGGGTACGGAACCCTAAAAACGTAAGAAAATTTGAATTTCGTGGGCTACCCTGGAGCATCAGCCTTAAACGCGGCGTATTCGCGAATATTCGCATGTAATTAAACACCTTAGATAAAAACACTTGACGATCGCAAACTACAAGAGCTAAAGTTAAATAAAATTTACAGTGAATAGCTGACGGAATCAATTTAACCAAAAATTAGGATATAATTATCATTTTAATTTGATACTATAGAAAAGTAGAACTTGAAAAACAGTGATGAAAATGGATATTTTGCTAGTCAATTTAATTTGATGTATGTAAAACTACCAGGCGCGGAAATTTAAAAAAAAATTGTTATGTAAACCTTAGTTAATAAATTAATGGTTACTTTACAGAAATCCATGATATGCAAGATACAAGGGTGCCGCCAGCTTTTGGGCCGGGGGGGGGAGCGTAGCGAGAAATTCTTACGACACCTTGCCTTGGACAGGTTAGAATGATTTCGAACGTTTATAGGAGTTACTTGGTCGAGCTTTAGATAAATTCAAGAGAAAGTGGTCTGTAGAGCGAGCGAAGCGAGCTTGAAAATTAACACTTTTCCTACCGACCTACTAGAGTTACCTGGTCCTCTTATAAACAAAGTCAAGACTCATGAAAAACTAGGCTTCAAGAGCGAGCGAAGCGAGCTCGAAATTTTTTACAACATTGCCTCAGATAATTATGCTATAATTGCATTATACGTATACATCTCGGGGCAAGGGGGCTCCTAATTTATTTCTGTCTATTGTATAAATCGATCATGCAAAAATCCAATAGAAGTGCCAATCCAGAGGTAAAAAAAAACGAGCCTTTTTGATGTGTTTTCGCAGGGTTATACAATATCTTAATTTGAGTAATTCGATTTTACGCTTCAGTTTATTACGTGCTAAGGCATCAGGCAGCTAGGCTATAATTTTTAAAAATCCTGAGCCTCTAGGAGCAGCTGCCTTCTCCTGGCGACGCCCATGACAAGATATACAACTAGAATATTTAGTTTCAATTCCGTCAAACTAGTTCAAGCTTGGCTAATGACGTATTTGGTCTGGTTCAGGGGGGGGCAATTGCACCCATTGCCCCCCCCCCCCCTGTATCCGCGCCTGAAAACTACTATCTTTTTATTAATTTTATAGAATGTCAATGGTCAAAGGATAAATTAATAAGACAAAGTAAAGAGCCAGTAGCCAGCCTAACCGGATTGTTAAATCTCGCAACCTATTCGTAAGTCAGGCTGATAATTAATATGATCATGGCTACAGCACCCGCCATTTGTGCAATTCAATTATTTATTAAAATACCCATCTTAATCAGTTGAGCTGTGCCCTATTTTATTGTGCTGTTACCTTAGGCTTAAAATAATAATAAAAATAAGTTTGCATTTTTCCTTTTTTTTTCCTGATTTTTGTAAGAAAAACTAGCGTGATTCAAATATTTTGACTATTGAATGGAATTGGTGTAAACCTGGCTTAAAGTTTTCTTTTAATTTATATGATCTGTGCGCTTACAGGAAATAGTGCCATCTATTGACAAAAAAAGAAAACAGAAGCGGAAGTGCTCTTATGATCAAACAGTTTTCATCTAAAATGAGCAAAGGAAAATGTTGCCAACTTATTTGCTTTCCCGCTTTCTTTGGTTTATCTTGGACTGTATATTTTTAACTAGATGTTATTTTTTTAATTGACTTTGTAAATCCCGTTTTTTTATTAATCATCAGTTCAAATAATCACATAATGTATCTTAAAAAATAACTAAAAACATCGTGCTGACTGATTAAAATTCACGATCTTGCAATCAAGTGGTTTTTTTGATTTAGATATGGCAGTATTGACCGAATGCGTGGGAGTGAACGAACGACAATTGAAGCGAGATGCTAAATAATCAGTGAAGAACAAAAACTACGAATGAAAAGTGATTTCGGAGAGAAAAATTGAAGTCTTTTCATGTGATTTTGTGAATTTGTGTTTGTGCAAAATTCATTGTAGACTGTGTTTGTATAATATTTTTGGAGCAAAGTTGCCAAAAAAACGTACCGCTTGGTAGTAATATGAGTAATGTTACCAACCAAAATGGAACAGGTCTAGAGCAGCAGGTCTGTACCTCATGTACCTACATGCACTTATTATTGATTTTTACAGAAATTGATGGAAATATACATATAAAAGACACTATTCAAATATTTATGCCCTTAATATGAAACGCCTCTAATTCATGAAACGATCTCTTGTTTTGATGAAAGCATCGATCTTTAAAATCGCAATGCTTTACGTGTCTCAGATAAACCAACATGGCGACTTAGTTCTTCCACTTCTATGGTATCTATTTCATCGATTTTGTGAAAATTTCATGTTAATATGTAGCCTCGAAACGAACTTGGTTATAACAGTAGTTTTCCAATCCAAAGGCTCTTACGAGTGAGGTCATTGTCATGCTATATTTGCGTGTCATGGCGGGAGGAAATAAAAGGTTTCGCAATTAATTTGGTACCTGCACCGGAATACGCACTTGAAGAGATATCTAAAATGTATCATAGCTGTAATTTGATCATCTTTTTAACAAATTTAAGCTACATAACTAGTTCATCGAGGGTTTAACATGTAGTATTTTGTCATGCTTGATAGTCAAGTTAGCATGTCTAATTCGGTATAGTCGGATATCGATGCTGATGTTGGTTAACTAACCAATAGGTTATCTTGAAATTTCAATGATATATATTTTTACGACGTGGAAAGTTTTGTGGGCATCAATCAGGTGTAACACTTGATGCACAAGGTTATTTGATGACTAGTTACATTTAAAATGAAATTACGGCTCGTAGTTATATTCGCACAGTATAAGTTTATTTAGCAGTTATACAATAACAACACTGTAAAACACTGTATCAAATTACAAAACATGTATTTTTAAATAACTGTGGAAATCACAAAGGCTGTGTGTTCGGTACAATCAAAAATTCTCTTTGGAAATATAAGTTTCGAAACTTAGCCTAGATATTACTAACTTTCTATTAGATTGTACTTTTAGTGCAGACAAAGAATTCGTCAAATGATTTTGTTTTTTTTTAGCAATATGCTTAAGTATTTTTAATTGGAAATTTCTAATGACTATCACAATGCTTCTTGAATGTTTGACACAGGACAAAATTGGCTGATTGAATCAGCTGTTAGCAAACAAAGGGCCGACTTATCCCAAAACAGGGTGCGGTCAACAAGTTTAATGACAATTTGTACTATCATCTAATAATGTAACATCATATCAAAAAATATTTTCAAATCAGCTGTACAAGGGTTGGATGTTCCATCTTTTTCATTGAGAATTGCAGTTAATGCAGCCACTTACACACAATTCTTATTTACATTTTTTGTATTTTTATTGGTGTTACAGCTTGCTGGTCTGGACTTGCAGCCTCAGGCTAACAAGAGTGCTGGCCGCTACATCCCCCCGCATCTGCGCAGGCAGTTGCAGGCCAGCCCTTCACAAGGTACCGGTAAGTCTATCATTTACTTTATTTTACACTTATGCCTTTTGCATCATGTCCTTGGCTTATATCCTCCCTCTTATACCTATAATGCTAATCTTATGATGATTTTGTAGGAGTATTTATTGCTTTTGAATTGATTACCTACTTACTGTTTTGCAGATTTGTATTATTTTTATAACTGATTTGAATCTTGTTGGATACAAAACAAAGGGACTTATAAATTCTGGTCATTTACATTACACACAAATATGTAAAATAGCAAGTGCACTAGTTTAGGAGAGTATAAATTGGTAATCCATTCATTTGTATGAAATAATGGCTGAGGTGGACCCAATAGTAAATTCACATTTTGCTGGTTATATTTAAGTCCCATGCAATAGGGAGCGAGCCCCATGACTCCGCGGTTGCTACTGAGGAAGTCCTGTTGGAAAATCCCAACAAATCTTTAAAAATGAAAACAAAAGAAGAAAAATATTGTTTTAACAGTAGCAATACTCTTATGTAGGTCTGGGAAACCCAAAATGTATCTAAGTTTGTTAGGGGTGGAATATTCTGTAAGTACACACTTTCTTATTTCAAGTACATTCAATGCTTCTTGTAGACAATGGGAATTCCATTATGATATAGATAATAATATAACAATACAACAAACAAATTGGTGTCAAGTGTGTGCTCAACATTTTGCGGTTGAAGAGTAAGGAGTATCTATTACTTGACTTTCTCTAATTGACTGTGGCAAACAATCATAAGGATGGAGATACTATAAAAACAGTGTTCAAGTCGCAAACAGTCAACACGCTTCCTGCATCACTAAAAATAATCATTTCATGCTCATTTTATGCTTGGATTCCTCATTTAGTATAGAAAGGTAACTTCACATATCCCTCAATGGACTTAGACTTTGCAGCATCTTTAAGGCATCAATTTAGTTCTAGATTGTTTGGTAGCAAGTGCACTTGGCATCTCATGACATCATATCAGCCATTGTTAACATCCATTATTCATGTACCTATCCATTGTAGGTCTTAGAACTACCAATTAGGGTAAGTGGAGACTTTTGATCATATTTTAGCAGAGGAGAATGATACTGGTCATCGACTTAATATCTAAAGCCGCGTTTAAGAAACAGATTGTTCCGTATTATTTATTATGCACGTCACATTCTGCAATATGAACCCAACTACGATTTCAACGATAAAACTTGTAGTAAACAACGTGCAGTAACAAGGTATTCGTCATAAGTTTCAAGCCATCTGGGAACTTTAGCTGCCATTTAACGTTGCCAAGCAGTTCGCGCATCGCTTGTTGTCTAGCGCAAACGCCTGTTGCCTTTTTGCAACACCCACAGGAAGAGAGTCGGTGGACTAATCACTGGGAACCAAATGTCTGCATCTGTCGTGAATTTTATTCTAAATCATCACTTAGCTAGGCTACACAAATATCTGCATGGTATAAGTACCATGGAGCATTCATTTACGTTAAACAAAAATCTGCGCGCGACACGGTTGCGGCTTTGCTGCTTTGCTTATGAGAACATGACCTGTTGCTTCAAGCATTGTAGGTTTAAGAAATACGTACTAAAAGTTGTAAAGATGAACACTACCTGTATGACCTAACCAATTACCAATGACGCATGGCCAATTTACCCGTGTCGAAGTATTATATTATCTGTGCCCGTGTGAATCGAATCGACGCGAATGTCTCATTCAAAATTACCAATCCAAACATGGAAGTGTTTTCTAAAACAGAAATATAAATAATAATATCGTTATAGTTCCTGCATCATTATACAGCTTTGTCCCGGCGAGTTGAGTAGAGGTCAGCGTTACGTGGTATCACGTCCCTATTCTCGTTTTGTGAAACAGGAACATTAAACGACGACGTGATGTTAGTTTTGTTCTGAATTCTGACAGATATTATTTCTGGAAAGTAGGACATTACGATAAAATAGGTATTGTAGCATTGATTTTTATCAATTCTTTCGTATTAGTCTTATCAGGCGTGTTGTCGCCGCGTTTATTGCGCTGTGATGATAGTGCAGGTACTAGAATGGCTCTATTCAGAGATAGATCATAATAGGGATTTCATAGGATATGCACTTTCCGCGCCATTCATAAGACGGTGATTCAGGATCGATTGTTATCACTTCAGGAATTATTCAGTACCTGTCTTAGTCATAAATATCACATTTACATGCATTTGAATGTCCTTTTGACGTCATTGTATAACTGCATACATTTTGTGTTTGTTTCGCCAGATTTCATAACATAACTTACACATTTATTCAAAAAATGGTATGGTCTCTCGAAGCTTATGATTAAATGATAACTTAACTGATATGCTGCTCTCTTTTTGAAGCGCTGATCTTTCATTTAATTTGATTGAAAAGAACGTCGCAATGGAAAATATTTCAGACGTGGCCCGTGGGCGTCTCCAAGCTTTCTCTTTTCAATGAAAGTGTTATCAAGTAAAAGATAAACGAAAGGTCGAATCGTGGCCACACACGACTCGTGCAATTGGTTCAGTAGATTACTATATGATTCATCTGTGCAGGGGAAGAGTCTAAGCGCCCAAGCTTAGACGCCCGTTCAAACGAACAACGGGACAACCGTTCATCATTCGGAGGCAACTCTAGAACCTACGACCGTGGTGGTCGGCGCGACGACCGCGACCGTGACCGCGAACGTGAACACGATCGCGGCAACGACTCGCGATTTCCGCGCAGGGACCGCGGTATGTCCACATGTCTTAAACTACTTATGTATCTCATATGCATAGTTGTCATGTATCTGTCTAGATTTACGTTATCTACGATCTTATCTCAGTTTCTGCTGTTATCAATGTATTGATTGGTATTCGTTCTTATGTAGATATAACTTGTAAAATACCAAGCACTTAACGTTTGTTAGAAGTGCTGCAGATCATATTTTTAAGTCGTTTGTTTATATAATGGATAGTCATTTTGGGTGCAAGGGGAAGCGCACAAGATCCGCCTTCCCCAATCGTCAACCGAGATCTTACTCGGTGCACCTTGTGTTGAATGACGAATACTGGCGTTCAGTTAATGGCGATATACCCATCCAATCATTTGCACTTAGCTAGTTTAATACTAAATATTTGGAACGGACAGAGTGGCTACGTAGACATCGGCTGTGACGTAAGTGGCGGTAAGCAGAGCTTCTTTGGGATGAGAAGGCTGTAAGTTGTGGAGCTGATGAATTTGGTAATGAATTAGTTTTCGTGTTATTAAAATGCTGTGTTTGGTTTAGGTCGTGAATCGGGATACCAGAATGGCGACTCAGAACCACAACAACAACGCTGGTCAGAGTCGTCTGGAGAGAGATGGGGCGCGTCTGGTGGCGGGGGGCGAGCGTCGGGCGGCGCGGCGAGCGGCGGGGGCGGCTCGTCCAGCCGCGAGTCGCGTGACATCCGCCGCGACGAAGACTTCAACCGCGACGAGCCGCCGCCGCCGCGCAACGACCGCTGGAAGGAGCCGGAGCCGCGCGCGGACGACCGCAACAACTCGCGCTGGCCCTCCGACGACGTGCGGCGCAACCGCAGGGACGAGGGTGGCCATGAAAGCAACTCAGTCAGTCACACTTTTATTACTTAAAAAGGGGCGACTGATAATATTAGAGCTTCATTATCTCTATTCGCTTTTAGTTTTAAGTAACTCGCCCCCTAACGTTTTTCACATCTGCACCCCTAACCAAGTTGACAATCTACAATCGTTAACGCTAGTAGAAAACTATTCAAATGAATGGGAATGACATCATCTCAATGTTAAATCACGTGATCAACACAAACGAATAGAAAATTCGTAGACAAGTTTACATCATTCAAAATTATAGAATAGAATGTTATCGTTTCTACAATGTTGATTGCTAAACTCTTTGGTAGGAATGCTCACCATAGACTAAAGTGTAGCTTTTTTGTACAGACATTATAGAACGAGCGATCGACTCAGTCGTGTCAACTTGGCTACCAATTTAGCGCTTTCTACAATCGCTTACGCCGAGGCGTTTATGATAGTAGAAAGAGAATCGAGACGAAACGTTTGTAACTTGGCTAGGGGTGCTGAGCTGGGAGGCTAACCTAATGTAGTCGTAGGGCAGATTATAAGAAACCTTTGTTACAGAATGATTGGACGGTGCCGCTACCTCGCGACGAGCGGACGGAGTTGGAGCTGTTTGGCACAGGCAACACAGGCATTAACTTCTCCAAATACGAGGATATACCCGTTGAGGCCAGCGGCGATCGCGTCCCAGAGTTCATCACCAGTGTAAGTACATAACAATTGGATTTATCCAACAGAATTTGTCTTTTTCGTAGTACTCATGTTGAAATATTGTTTACAGTTTGAGGATGTTAACCTGACGGAAATAATGCGCCAGAATATAGCTTCGGCTCGTTACGACAAGCCGACGCCGGTCCAGAAGTATGCAATTCCGATTGTACTGGGCAGAAGAGATGTCATGGCGTGCGCACAGACTGGTTCAGGCAAGACGGCTGCATTCCTTGTGCCCATACTCAATCAGATGTACGAAGCTGGGCCTGTAAAGCACATGGGGTGAGTATCAGTTGCCGATACATACTTCTCCTTTCCACATTATTGGTTTATGGAAACATGTTCTTGGTTCGCAGACCGTACAACCGGCGCAAGCAGTACCCGTTGGGTTTGGTGTTGGCCCCGACGCGCGAGCTGGCTACACAGATTTTTGATGAGGCTAGGAAATTCGCCTACCGCGCCCGCGTGCGGCCTTGTGTCGTGTAAGTATATAGAATTTTCAAGTCGGCCTTATGTATACTAGTTAAAGTAGAAATGTGATTTATAATGGTAATAATGTAAGATCAGGTACGGCGGTTCCCCGATACACGAACAGTTCCGCGAGCTGGAGCGCGGCTGCCACCTGCTGGTGGCGACGCCCGGGCGGCTGGTGGACATGCTGGCGCGCGGCCGCGTGGCGCTGGACCACTGCCGGCACCTGGTGCTGGACGAGGCCGACCGCATGCTGGACATGGGCTTCGAGCCCCAGATCCGCAAGATCGTCGAGAGCCACACCATGCCAAAGACTGGCGAGCGCCAGACGCTCATGTTCTCTGCGACTTTCCCCAAACAGATCCAGGTGTTGGCGCAGGATTTCTTGTTTAATTACGTTTTCCTTGCCGTTGGACGCGTCGGTTCCACATCCGAGAATATCACCCAGAAGGTAAATACTAACATTAGCAATACACATACTGTTATCAAAATACAAATGTATGTAGTAAGACAGTGTTAATATTACAATGTTATAATGATGTTCTGATGATAATCATAAACTTCCAGGTGGTATGGGTGGAGGAAATGGACAAGCGTTCTTTCTTGTTGGATTTGCTGAATGCTTCCAACTTACTGCAGCGTGCAAACCCTGAAGAGGATCAACTTATTCTAGTATTCGTCGAAACCAAGAAGGGTAAATTGATCACAATTTCAAATTTTTTTTAAGCTAAGCATAGACTCAACAATAGCTAAAAAATATACTTGAAAAAAATATGCAATAACAACACTGCCTACATAATCACATTGTTTTTGTCGCGAGAATTCAGTTACGCTATGGCATAGCTGAATTCTTATAACATACCTACTAAACTTCGTTCATGATTATTTAGTTTTCAATTCATGTGATTTTGATGTTCATAAAGTTTAGTTCCGGCTACAGCTCAATTTTGTATGCCTTTTTACTAGTAATTCAAAAATAAACTTAATAGACACAAAACTAAAATTTGTATTCGTTTAACTTAAAACATCGCGTCGTGAATTTGAAACCCGAAATTGTATTGGCCACGTGTATTGTTCATATTTTAAATAATGTAATTGCGTTTGTTATTCAGGTGCCGACCAACTTGAGGAATACTTGGACAATCTCGGCTACCCGGTGACGTCTATCCACGGCGACCGGACACAGCGCGAGCGCGAAGAGGCGCTGCGCCGCTTCCGTACCGGAAATACTCCGATCCTCGTCGCTACGGCGGTCGCGGCCAGAGGTACTCAATAAAAAGTTTTATCTTTACTATTAAAAACTCAAGATCACAAGCTTAGAAGTATATTCTTTAACTTAATCAACAGAAAATAGATTTTTCAATTTGGTTTAACGATACATTAATAAAGCAGTGAATTAAATCGTAAAGTCAATTAGCGTGATTAAATAATACCGCAATATTAATTCTCCGTTGCATTGTTTCATGACAATAGAATTGTCACATCCAGCGTTATCATTTAGTGTGCACACACTCACATGTCTACATAGAAGCTTACATGATACAACCACAGTGCAGTATTAATCGCTCATTTCGCGTTTAGTTATTTTGTTCAAGTCCTATTAGTATTGTTGAACAACAGTTTTATTCCATTGTTGGGTAAATGGGCTGTGTGCTAGGTATAGGTTGTTAGTGTAATGCAACAGAACAGATCTAGTTCGATTCAGCCAAAATAAAAATAAAGTCAAAATAAAAGCAGCGCTAATCTGTGATCGGCAATGGTGCTAGCCTTAAAGAGGTGACCGCGAAATCGGCTTGAGTCTGTCAGAGAGAGCTTAATGAGTATTCAATAAAAGCGAATGGTCCTATGCATTTCCGAGCCGCGTCGGGCGAATCGAGACGAGGTGAATGACGTCTTTTTCGCTTCCGCCGATAATTCTGATTCTGCCTAGCTCTTGCAAGTTTAGTAGTAAGGCCTGAAGTGTAAAAATCGATTTTGGTTTATATTAATTTCGTTAATATAATTTTTATTTTATCCAGGTTTGGACATACCTCACGTGCGTCACGTGATTAACTTTGATTTGCCGTCGGACGTTGAGGAGTACGTGCACCGCATCGGTCGTACCGGCCGCATGGGTAACCTGGGCGTGGCCACGTCCTTCTTTAACGACTCCAACCGCGGCCTCGCGGTGGGCCTCGTGGAGCTCCTCGTTGAAGCCAAGCAGGATGTGCCCAAGTAAGTATTTGCTCTTATACATCCATTTACAAACTTTCCCAGGCATAAATCACAGAAAGACTAATTATTACATACTCTTTTTGATCTTTCTGCTTTCATACATCGTTCACGACAGTTGCACTAAAAAAGCACTTTTGAACGTCAAACTTAACACGGAAATTGAATTGATTCTTGTTGTAGTTCATGTTCTTAGCGTTTTGTAACACTTTTCATGTGGAATGCAGAATTATGAATTGAACTAACTAAATCGTGTGTATTTTCCAGTTGGCTGACAAGCACGGCAGCTGACGGGCGGATGGGTGGCGGCGGACGTCGCACGGGCGGCACTCGCTCGGGAGGAGGCGGACGGTTCGCGACCAGCGGCACCGGCTTCGGCGCGAGGGACTTCCGTACGCAGTCGCGTCAGACTCCGCGGTCTGCAGGGCCTTCTACGATTGGCTCTGGTCAGTATCATTAAGTGATAGTAATTTGGTGAACTGTCATTTCTGATTCTGGAAAAAAACATCCAAATAACTGAAACATTTTGATACTAATTATTTTTTTAAAGGTCGTTTATTGTTCGGTTGATAGCTGTTTTGACACGTCTGGAAATATCGATCGCATGCTGTCCCTACATTTCCTATGATTGCTGTTAGTGAGCATCCAATGTAACTGACCCATATGCCTTCCACTTGCAGGATTCGGGTATGGCGGCGGGTCATACGGCGGCAACTACGGTGGGTCGTACGGCGGTGGCGGCGGCGCCAGTAGCGGCGGCGGCCCCGACTGGTGGGACTCGTAAGCCCCGACTCGCACCCGCAGCTCGCACCGCACGCGACCCCGTACTCGACCCCCTCATTCGTAACTTAAGCGATGTGAAACGTTCTAGATTAATATATTTTATTTTAATTCGTAAACTGATAGTTGGACTGAAATTGACCTGTGACTATTTAATACGGTAATGTTTGTACAATAGAAGAGAGCGGTGCGACGGAGAGATGTGTTTGGGCGCGTTCGGCCGCGGGCGCTGAATCTCAGGTGCGCAGCCCGCAGGCGCGGACGCGCCTTGTTTCTTAACTTCATACTATCACCATGGGCATGCTTAACAAATGTCTGTGAATATATTCAGCGAGAATGGTAGTTCGCGATCATTAATGGAATTAATCGACTAGATTAAATTTTGATCACATCGTATCGTTTGCGTCATGCGCGTCGTGACTCGCACGCGTTTTGTCTTTTTTAGTAACGATTATGTGAATGTAGTTTATTAATATAGAAATATTTTTGATGTCCGATCTGTATCGTGAATTCGTAAGTGAACAATGTAATTGTGTATTTTCGATTTTCTATTTTCTGACAGTCTCATAGCTGACTCACTCATGACACTGGAATTTTGAAGCATTTACGCACTCTAAAATCGATGTAGCTAATAAAGCAGTAGATTTAGAAATTGAGAAGTACCGATACAGTATCATAGCAAATAATTACTAAATTATGTCAGTAGAAATCCCATATTGTAATATCTGTCTTCGACGTGATCTATTATTTGAATGTGAATTTACCAATAAAAATTAAGAAACAGAACCATGTTGTTTTGTTATTTTTAGTTTAGCACCTAGTCCCGATATATTTCTGCAAATTGGCAGACAACCTTGGATCGAAATAGCTTTTACTGAATACATACCTCGTGTGAGAGCAAACAATAATGTTATTTTTCATTTATTTGAATTCTTGACTTTTTCAAAACGTAGATAACTAGAGCTTGATAAGGAGTACAAATTGTGTGACTGACATTGGCTTTGCCATCATCAGGGATTACAAAAAAATTGTCGCCAAATATCAGAATTTGTCAGCCAGGTTCAAAAGAATGCTCTAGTTTATATATAAACTAGCTGACCCGCGCAACTTCGTCTGCGTCACATGAGCTACCTTCTACCTACCTACAGAATAAATCTTTAAAATTGTTTTCGAAAATAGAAACTTTTTTTTACGTTTTCGTTTTTTTTAAATGTATTCTGCTATTCAGGATGGAGACAAATCCAACGAAACAAAATCCATGAAAATTGATCCAGCAGAATATCTCGAGTTATAAGTGATGTAACAAACCCGACTTTGTTTTATATATATAGATGTGGCCAAGCTGGGGAGACTCTTCAGATCGGCCAACCTATAAACAACCCTTATATCTTTTGACCCAGTGACCGACAAATTCTGATATTTGGCGACAAAGACAAATTTCGACTAATTAGCGACTATTATTTTTGTTTTCAAACTCGAAATCCCTGATGGTAGCCAAGCCCGTGTCAGTCACACCTTTTTAAATTGTAATTTAAATTAAAAAAAAAGTTTATTATTACATCAGAAAAGCGCCTGAAGAAAAAGTATCAGAGCCAAGTATCAATTTATGGCTATTACAATTTGTTTAGGCGTTTCAAACGTTTGGGCCGCATAGAATACAATTTAATTTACTTAACTACTTCTTGAATTTAAAACAATTTTAATACACACTACCAGGCCTGTGTCACTCCGCGTGTAGGTATTAAAAACATACCTACAGGCGGCGGCCACTGCGCAAGGGCCAATCTAGTAGGCTGCCGCAAGCGAAACAAGACACGCGCGCGCGCTATTTGTTCGACCACGTTCAACTTTCTCGATAATTGCAAGATGGACACAAAACGAAAAAAAGCAAAAAGATACTGTGCAGTATTTAATTGTTTAAATACGGATCGTGATCGAAATTTAACTTTTTTTTTGGTTGCATAAAGACGCTGACAGGTAAAATCTACTTTGATTGGATTACATTATGTTCCTATTTGAAATGAAATTAATTCAAACTACAAACTCTTTCTCCCCTTGTTGAACAAAGTACTGTTCCAATACCCTAAAAGTATTCAAAAGTACAATAAAAAGACATTTTAGTCGTTTCATTCGAGTTGCATTTCAGTCGTATTCATTTACGAACTTAGACTAAGAGCCCAACGCAAAATATTTACGGTGATATTAAAGGTGATACCTATGGAATTCTTTTCAACTTAAAGGAAGTTTGTGAATCCACACTCAGGCGCGGATACAGGGGGGGGGGCAATGGGTGCAATTGCCCCCCCCTGAACCGGACCAAATACGTCATTAGCCAAGCTTGAACTAATTTGACGGAATTGAAACTAAATATTCTAGTATATCTTGTCATGGGCCTCGCCAGGAGGAGGCAGCTGCTCCTAGAGGCTCAGGATTTTTAAAAGTTATAGCTTTTCCTGCCTGATGCCATAGAATGGTAATAAATTGTAGCGTAAAATGGAATCACTTAAATTAAGATAAGTTTAACCCTGCGAAAAAACATTTATCAAAAAGGCTCCTTTTCTCTACCTCTGGATTGGCACTCCTATTGGATTTTTGAATCATCGATTTATACAATAGACAGAGCCTGAAATAAATTAGGAGCGCCTTGCCCCGAGGCCTTAAATATATATGCAAATATAGCATAATTATCTGAGGCATGTTGTAAAAAATTTCGAGCTCGCTACGCGGGTCAGAGCCCATTCGTCCCCTAAGATTCGCACCCTGTGCCCACTCGTCCCCTGGAACTTTTGAGGGGCCCATTCGTCCCCTGAAGAATATTTATTTTTATTCATTCTTCTAATATAAGTACCTACATGTATATGTGTATACTGCAGCTTGGTAGTCCTGGTACAGTCGCGCAGAAAAGGGTAAAATAAAAAATATAGTAATTCGGTAGATATCATGTTTATTTCAAATAAGATTAAGTTTAATAAAATGCCTCTAGGCTCTAGGCATTAAGTCAGTCTTCAAAATAATTAATCAACTTTTGGTTTCTTGTACATTTGTAAATATTTAGCAAAATATATGATAACTATAATATCTTTATGCAGTAAAATAAAACTGTGTAACTATTTAAATAAAATCCCAGTAATAACTGAATTTTAGATTAATTTACATCCAGTGTACAAACAATTAACCAAATATCAATACCAATATAACAAAAATAACAATTAATTGTTAGTACTTTGTACAGTCAAAGAGATCTACAAAATAATGCAATATCACAATAACTTTGTATAAAAGTAATATAAAAAGTAAAGTCAGTCTTTATCAACTATGTAAAACCAACATTTTTACTAACTACAAATACACATGCAAAATCACAATGTCCTAGAAACTAACAAAATACAACTCTTTTACAAAAATCAGCCTTGATTGACCATCATATAAATCAACATTAAATATAAAATATGCAAAAAAATAGTCACAACACATATATAGTCAGTCAGAACACAATATCAACAGTAAATAATCACTTCTTATTTTTTTGTATATTTACCAACTACATACATGCAAAATCATAATAACTTAAATCTAAAAAAATATAACAGTACAAAAAAAATACTAAAAACACGGTAATTATTGAAGACTAGTTATATCAACATATTTTTAGACTAGATAAATCAACATATTTTTTTGTATAATAACCAACTACATGCAAAATCGTAATAACTTACATCTAATAAATTATAACTAGAAGTACCTACATAAAAATTGGCTATAATCACCGTATTTTTTGTACATTTACCAACTACATGCAAAATCATAATAACTTAAATCTAACAAATTATAACTACAATAACAAAAAATGACTAAAATCACAATAATTATTGAAGATTAAACAAATCAACATTATTTTAGTATAAAACTAATCTTATATTTGTTTCTTCATTTTATATTAAAAAAATTCTATAATAAATAGTGAAGTATAAATTCTATAATTCTGTGAATTACCATCAATAATAATACTAATCATATTCCAGGATTCAAATGAGATAATTCGATTCAATTATGTTAAAAATAATATTATTATAATATTAACAGTATTGTTATTTGGTTAGGCGAACTTCATTTAATAAAAGACCAAAGACACATTGATCAGTCTCGTATTCGCAGTCACTTTCAAGAATCAATATGTCACCGAGGCTGCCGTAACATACAAACAAAACACCTTAACAATATTACATCGTAAGCCTATCGTCAGGTTATATTATTATCATGACGGATTATCATTGATCATAGCTCTTTTTTCAATGATCTGTTATGATTTATTAAATTAATTCCGTTAATAAACTGTTCACAAGTGTACTATGTTAACCGTTTCTTATGTAAAATATAGCTAATTTTATCTCAGGGGACCAATAGGCACCTGAATAGGTGCCGAATCTTTAACTTTTATTGTATATATATTAGAGGGGACGAATGGGTACCTTAAAAATAATATTTTTTGTTAAAATATTAATTGGTCCCCTACCAGGAGACCAATGGGCACCTATATAGGGGCCGAATCCACAACTTTTATGCTGGGAGACGAATTTTAGGGGACGAATGGGCTCTGACCCCGCTACGCTCGCTCTTGAAGCCTAGTTTTTCATGAGTCTTAACTTTGTCTAACTCTACAGGAGGCCCAGGTGGCCTACCATGACGTCTTAAAGCAGGATTGTTTTAATTTTTTCCACTGTGGGAAAGAGATGGCACTAGACGTCCTCTATAGCTCCGTTTTTTTTACCCACACTGGAACAAGATTAAAACGAATGGTAGGCAACCAGGTAACTCTAGTAGGTTGGTAGGAAGTGTTAAAATTTTCGAGCTCCCCCCCCCCTGGCCCAAAAGCTGGCGGCCCCCTTGTATCTTGCATAATTATCATGGATTTCTGTAAAGTAACACCCATTTATTATCAAAAGTATATCAATTTTTTTTGATGATTTTTTCCAAAAATTGCCCCTCCTTATAGGAAATCCTGTATCCGCGCCTGTCCACACTAGACGGCGTAAGTAGTTTCTCGAAGTAAGCAACCCTAGTCCGCGGCTCTTTCAATACGTATAACCACGTATAACTTATTATGAACCGTAGTCCAGTGAATTAAGGCCCATATTCCCTAAAAAAAAATTTGGTAGGTATGTAAATGAACACGTGCTCGACTGGAAAGCGAGCTAAATTAAATCATATTGTTTATCAGATTAAGTACCTACATATTTCTTTGAAAACCATTGCGAAGTAAAGCTTCTGTAACGCTAGTTACTAGTTATTATTCTGTGACACTACTTACTTATTAAACACGCAATTTTTACACATTTTCGCAATTTTTCGCACATTTTTATCGACACATATCATGACTACAGTGAAAACGGATTTTATCGACGGAAGGATCAACAAAATCAGAGGCGTCTTTACGTAGTGTCAAGTGTGCAGGGTGTGTGTTGCACACAGGCACAGCGGTCTTCGGCGCCTTCCCAAAAATGATTTTACCCGCAGCAGCGGAGCTCACCTGCGAGCGAGGCCCACTGTACAGCAGTACAGTGGGCCTCGCTCGCAGGTGAGCTCACCTTTCCAAATTGTCAAATGTTCCCAATTGGTGTTGAACTTAGTATGAGGATATGAGGTTATATTATTATGAGGTCGTAATTAGAATGAAGAAATTTCAAAAGTTAGGACATTGATGATGTAACACGCTTGGCTTGACACGCTCCCGTGTGTCTAGAATCTAGATTATACATGTTAACATGGGTAGGTTTTGGCTTGTTAGGGTAAACACCAGAACATCCTGTATAATTCTAAATACAGTCAACAGCATATCATGGTATCCAAAACCGACAAATTTCTTCTTCATGTCCAAACAATAGAATTTATTATCTATTGGGGAAATTTGACAGTTTGTGGGAACTTGTACGTACCTTTGTACCCATTCCATTTTGACCGCGCGCTTACTAGGGGGCGCTAGGGTAATGTTTGAACACGGGCGCTACATAGGCTAGAGACGCCTCTGGGGGTCTAAAAAAATGAAATCTTTAAAATGGACTTTATAGACATATTCATAAAGTCCGTTTTTAGGATTTAATTTTTTAGTGAATAAAATTATGATTCTGCTAAATGTAATTTCTTAAAATGGACTTTATGGTTATGATCATAAAGTCCGTTTTAAAGATTTCATTTTTTTAAAGTGAAATGCATTATGATTCTGCTAAAGTGGCCATTTTAGGCCCGCTGAACAAAAGACAGATTGTAGAAAGATTTCTATCGTCGTTAGCATGGCAATGTTATTATCTGTGGCAATGTTAAAAATGTAGAAAAGAAATGTTTCTATTCTTCAGTCGACAAAAGTTTACATGACGACAATTTTTTCTCTATTTTTGACACTTGGGGGTTCAAACATTTCTTAATAAATGTCAAATAGTCTTTAGCACATCGGACCCTAGACTAAAGATTATAATAAAATATTCTTTTTATTACTAGTCTTTGTATTTATTGACGTATATTTATTTCAAGAACATGTCGGGGTCCTACCGTTGCTATCTCCGCAGTAATTAGGCCGAGAAGAATTAAAGAAACTCCGTAAGTATGCTGTACGAGCATTAACCGGGGCTCTTGATCTTCCTTCTGTGTACGGCAAAGATTTTAACAGACAATGCCTAATTGCCTGTTATCACCAACACTGTCACCAAACTGGGTGCCTAATTCCTGTTTTTAACAGCACTAAGTGACACTCAACTCAATGCCTAATGCCCATTTTCACCACCATTAAGTGACACCTAACTCAATGCCAATGTTATGTTTAGTAACTTTTTTTTTATTACACAAAATCACATCGATTTTGAAATTGAGAAAAGCAGTAAATCTTTATAAGCATACTACGACTTGGGGTGGGAACGGCGTCCATGAAAAACATTTCGACATTTTTTCGATTTAATTCCTATAAAATTATATTAGAGTATCGTTTCCCAATTTTCTATTTCCTAATAAATCTTGTTGGTTTGGTAGGTACCTGGAAAAATATTTTTCTATGAACTATCTGTATCTAGGTAGGTACTATTGTAACAGCGCAAAGTTGGAAACTCCACTTGGCCCAATGATATTATAAAGAAGATACGCCATGTTCACACTGAATGGCGTTCAGATATCGTTGCGAGTAATTTAAAACTACGACAGCGATAGATAATACGGAACGTATAAGATAGAAAGAGATAGCTAGCTATCAAAGTGCAACAATTGTGTCACTTTGTCCTCAACAATTTGTGCCTGCTAGTGCGATATCTACCTTTTTTACTATATAATATCATTGACTTGGCCGCGAAATAATGCAAGGGAGAACGTGTTTTTTTCGTCAGTTTTGCTCTATTGAGAAGTTTGGTGCCTTCGTATGCGAGTCCAACTAGCTTATGGCCGGATTCTTGAGTTATTCGCAAATATTATGAAAACTAGATGTCCTAGTTGAAAGAACTGGCTGTCTGTAAAGTCGGTTTACGGACGATATATAATTTTACGTGATAGCGTAATTTTTCATGATATTAGTGGTTTTAACAAATTACGTGATATTTTTCATGATATTAGTGGTTTTAACAAATTTCATGTTCGTCGATTTATAACCTTTTCGTACCACTTGCTCAAAAAAGTGACATTCTATGCCACAAAAAGCGAACATAACAATAGTCATTTTAGTCAGTTAAAAACAGGGAAAGAAAATTGTACTGAATTTCATTCATCCTTTATGGGGAGAATGTGATTTAAATTTGGAATACTTACCTACCGAAATTTATACTGAACTACATCTGTGTTTACACCATTGAGTTTGTATATAAAGTATTATACATCTTTTTGAAAAAGGAATACGCTTTTATTATGCAGTTAAAATTACGAAAATCGACGAGGCCTTATGAGCTTGATGCCTTTGCTTTTCCGACAGAAAAATATTAGTCTAGACTAGGAATTTGCCGCGTTTTTGTTTTCTTCAAATACTTAAACGTTAAGCTTATTTTTTTTTTTTGCTAAGTTAATGTTCTAAAAATACGTTACGATGTTAAATCAAAGCGACAGTGACAGTGAAGTGTCGGATTCGATCAGTGCAAATGCTGGCGCAATTATAAATAATTTGCTTCGAACAAAATCCAAGGAAAATTATTTAAAAACTTATGAAGAATTTTTAACGTGGAGAAGTGCGAAAGGCCCATCAATTTTAGAATCAGTACTTCTTGTCTATTTTGCTTATTTATCCAAGACAAAGAATCCGAATACACTTTGGTGCATTATACTCAAAACTGAAAGCTACAATAAGCATCAAACACAGCATTGAAATAAATAGATTCACGAAATTACTGGCGTTTTTTAAAAAGAAAATCAGAAGGGCATTGCGCAAAGAAGTCTAAAATTTTTACGACTCAAAATGTGGAAAAAAATCTTAATGAAGCTCCTGACGAAATTTTTCTGGCCACAAAAAAAAAGGTGTTGTATAGCTCCTGCCAGGAGGCTGGCAGGAGCTATACAACACCTTTTTTTTCGGATGGGAAATCATCAAATATATTATTATGTTGATTAGACTGGTTGTAATTGCTTACCCTGACAAATTCTCTATAAATTTATTGAAATCCTATAAAGACTTAAATTTTATTTGCCGGAACCGGGGTAACAGGTTCGCCCGGTTCTAACTGCCTTAGTAGGCAGTTAGAACCGGGCGAACCGAACCGGGCTGAACCGGGGGTCTAGTGACCCGGTTCTCAAAAACCTGGAACCGGATCCGGTTCTGCATGCCCTGCCCTCGTTGTATTTTGTCGTTTATTCAAACTTAGAACTTGATAACTTGGAATCCACTTTTCAAGTTTTAAAGAAGCGTGAACACTAGGTGCCTACAATAAACTTATGTATTCCATCTCGCCGTAAGATAAAACAAACTAAGGATTGGATTGTAGAGATCTGATATACTGCAGTACAGTGTAATTTAATCAAGATGACTCATTAATAAAGCTCGGGCTGCCTCACAAATTAGATGTCTGTTTAAGCTTTTTTCCTCAAATGTCTTTATTTATTTTCTTTTTAAGTAAATGAGGCGCCTTATGAACGATGGTCATCTCGAATTCTCGACAGATAAAACTAGTGCTTGAGTGTCTGTCTGCTGTTCATGATTGTGATTGCTATGAGATGTTGATTTTTAACTGACTTCCAAAAGCAGGCGGTTAATTTTTGTATTTATTTTTTGTTTGTTCAGTGATCCATTTTGATGGTTCTTTTTTTGTTTGAAAGAATATTATTTCGCGGTGGTCCTGTTTATTTGGTGAAGGATGCTGATTTTCGGATATACATGGGAACTCTTTAATAGTAGACGGCAAATAAATAATACTAAACTAACCAAACATACACACTACTATAATACACACACAACACACAATACCTACACAGCACACAATAAACACACAACACACAAAACTAATTGTTGTCTATTATATAGAAGAGATCCCTAAAAATGTAAAAGATAAAAAAACTTTTTTGCTAAAATAAAACAGATTTCAAAAACACAGAAAAGTGAAAAATGACTTTAGCTTCAGAAGTCGGTGGCAAAAAAAAAACTGAATTGAACAATCAAAAGTCATCGACTTTTGAAGCTAAAGTTATTTTTCACTTTTTTATATTTGAAGTCGGTTTTATACGTTGAACATTAGACCTGGTACCGGTACCTGCTTACCTGCAGGGTTACAACCCCACTTGATACTATGTACATTTTCTATTAGGTATTTTACACTTGTTGTCTGGCACTGATTTTCGCCAGTAAATGTCCTATCTCTATGAAGATGCGGGAATACGTCATGGCTCGATGCAGATGATGAGTAGCGGTAGTTGCCACCACTAGAGATTTCATTGCGAACTTTTAAGTTTCACCAGTTACCAATGAACGCGTTTGTTGCTTACATAGGAGAAGAGAAATATTTACGACTTCACCTGCAAGCCTGTAACTTATCAAGATGGGAACACTGCCATGTGTGGCCAGGAGGCAGGACTACTCAGACGAGGCTGGGAGGCACACCAATGTTTACGTGCCCGTCATCTGGAAGAACTTTATAACAATGTATAAAGTTCTTTGAATTACATATATAACTGCTTAGGTATCTCTACATAGACGTTATGGATCTATTGTTCGCAAAACGGAACTGTTATTTTTTACTCGAAATAAACTTGGCTAGACCAAATATAGACAGATATTCATTAGGTTTTTGCACAGCGGACCATACGCGTCGCTAGCGCTGCTCAGACATTCAACTAACGTACTAAGCCCGTCCGCGGCTCCACAGATTTTATTATAACTAATTTATCTCATCGATTACGTCCGGTAATGGCCAACGGCTTATTGAATAGGTCTTTTTGTGGCGCCTTTTTATTTGGAGATCGCGTCTAGAGCAGCCGGGCCACAGGGCCCCGCCGCGATGGCATCCACGGAATGCCTAAAAGGTGACTCGTGGATAAATTACGGACATTTCTTCCATTTTAACGATTCCCTTTATTATTTAATTTATTTTTATCGTATGTTACACATTTGGCTTATAACAATGTTTGTTTTTGGGTTTCATTAGCATAAAGCTCACGCTGGGGTGGAAAAAAATTAGAGGCTCGGTCATTTTGGTTTGTCGATAGGATCTATTTTATCTTATGACGGGTGTTATTCGTTAAAGAGCTTCACGTGTCTATAGGGCAGATAGCGGGATGTCTCAATTTGGTAATTTGTCGGTTTTTTATCACGTCTGGGATGTGACATAATAAAACAATTAATTTATGATCGCTTGTGGAGATGATTCCGATCAGTTTATCGCCGGCGTGCGCCGCTCCGCTGGACGTTAATTGTTTGATGTAACAAGTAACTTTTATTAATTGTTCTTTGATGGGAATGGTACTGGGAACACTCTCATATTCTGTTATCATGCGGGAACTGTTGGTAATACTCTGTAATATTTCTCACAGGATTAATTTTCACGTAATTTTGTCATTTAACTAACAAAAAACAGAGTCTTCACATCAAGTTTTTACACAGCTATGTCCAGAATGGTTCCCTGAGATATAATACATATACAATAGCTGGACAAACTTTTGTAATAGAGTGAAACAAAAACAATGTTGTTGTAACAGCTTGTTTTGTGCGAAAACACAATAAGTTGTAAATCAATAGTGTCGTCCGTGTAAAAGTAGAACTGTAGTAATTTATTACGGGTCATTTACCCTCGCCTGAATACGCAACTTATTTGTTTTAACGTGATTTACTGGTTAAAAGGAAATGCATCTTTAAAATATTGTGGGTCCTGAATGAATTACTCAGAAAAGTGAGGACCGTAGCAAAAGTAAATAAAATATGATGGTACTTATATTTTTTCTTATAATGTAAGTATATAATTATTTTTATAGGAGCTCGTCGCTAAATAATACAGTCAACAGTCGATCGGGCTCGGTTCGATCTATAGGTTAAGCCGAGCTTGCCTAGGTTAGTCTGTTGATGGGTGAAGGTGACCACCCATTTATACCGAGATTCCTCCTCGAGATTTCTTAAAAAAAAGACCAATTTATAACAAATAGTAGGTATATTTTATTAACACTAAAAGTACATTACATTCAATACATCTCACATAATTAGGTATAAAAATAAATAAATCTAGATTTTATTATCACTGGTTGAATAAGGCATAACTAAAGTAAGTTTGTAATACTTTTGACTGAAATCTCAGTTGTAACTTGGAAATGCTTTTCGGTACTTTGTATGTAGTAGGTAAGTACCTACTGTGGTACCTACTAACCTATGGCTTTGGTCACTTAAATACAAATATAGGTAACTGGTTTTAAGACACTTTTGCTTATAAATACGACAACACGATCACTTAGCTTATATAATTAATTTATCACTAGGTACTTAAGTAAATTCAGCAGGCCGTGTGAGAGTCCTGCTCTCAAAAATTGCTGAACGTCTTTTTAACTGACTTCTAAAAAGGGAGGAGGTTATGTTTTCGGCCGTCATCTTTTTTACACACTTTATATTTTAGGGTCCGTACCTCAAAAGGTAAGAAAAGGAACCCTATAGGATCACTTTCTTGTCCGTCTGTCACCACCGATTTTCTCAGGAACGGGTAGACCTAATTTTCCCTATACTTGCGCTGTAAGCCCTTGCTTTTAACCAAAATTGACAATTCTAGGTCAACCGGAAGTACCCTATAGGTTTTAGGACGAAAACCTATGTAATAATAATAATATCTTTATTTCAGACACACGTCCATATTCATGTTTACAAAGAAAGTGTTAGTAGGGTTGTTAGTAGTACACACAAAAAAATAATAATACTAAAAGAAAAAATAAAAAGGTGTTAGTAATTTGTTAGTAAACCAAACAAGTTAAATAAGTGCACAAAGGTAATTCAATCTATTTCCTATTTCTGTGCAGGTTTACACTTGCCCAGTACACAGTAAACAGTCTATCAAGTTTGCACGCTAATTTATCGCTCTGAGGACAGTGTTGGTGCTACCACGGACCCTGATCATCGATGCAGTTCTTTTCCAGATGATGGAGAAGAAATCATCAAAAGACTGACAGAGGGCTCTGAACAGTAACAGTTTTACATCTGTGGTACATCGTGCGAATCTGCGGGCCAACATATTGCAGCGGACTGCCCTCCTTTCCCTATCTAGGTCTTCATCGTCCTGTAACCGATCCGTCAGCATGTGACCCAAATATTTTATTTTAGTCACCCTCTTGAGTACCGACCCACTGATCTTAACTGGCGGCACATTCAAGGGAGCCTTGTTCCCTGCTTTGTATATCACGAGAACACTCTTACTCGCATTATATTTGAGTCCATGTGACAGAACATATGATTCATAAATGAACAGAAGTCTTCCGAGTGCACTCACTGACGGGCTCAGCAGAACCATGTCGTCCGCATAACTAATTTTGTTGATCATTCTTCCGTCTATTGAGCATCCGACCATGGATCCGCTGAGCCTGCCAATCAGCTGGTTAACAAACAGGTTAAACAAACTCGGGGAGGTCAACCCGCCCTGCCTAACACCGCACTTCAAGTAATATTCCTGACTCTGTGTGTTGACCCATCTGACAGCATTCTTTTGATTACTGTACCAATATTTGAGGAGCCAGCTCCCTCAGCACAGTGGTTTCTTCAAGCAGTTTATGCCAAAGAATATCATACGACACCAGGTCGAAGGCCCTTGAAAGATCAAGAAAACACGCATATATTGGTGTCTTCCTGTCGGTATAGTACCTTACAGTTTGTTTCAGAAACATAATTGCCATTTCCGTTGACAAGTTGGGTCTGAAGCCAAACTGCAAGTCATGTATCTGAAGGTGTTCGCTCAGTTGCGCGTTCATGAGACTGTCAAGGACCTTCGCCATGGTTGTGGCCAATGATATAGGGCGGTAATTATATGGTAGTTCCCGTTGACCTAGAATCACGAAATTTGGCAAAAAGCAAGGTCTTACAGTACACGTAAAGGGAAAAATCTGAAAACGTAAATATGTAGTTCAATAACAAAAAAAAGCGATTTTACTTTTACAAACTTATTATTTGCGGTAGGTGCAATAGCCGTTTTTAGGGATCGAACAGCAAAGTTAAGTTTGGCCTTTAAAAAGTTTGTACGGAACCCTCGGTGCGCGAGTCCGACTCGCTCTTGGCCGGTTTTTTTTTAAGTATGTAGGTATGTACACGATTTCTCCGTGATTACTGGGCCGATTGACGTGATTTTTCTTAAAAGTAGTTTAATATAAATAAGAGTTTTTTGTTGCTAAAATTATCGATCGGAGCGTCTCTTGGAGGATGTTTATGTGATGTAGGTATATTAGCTGAGCTAAGTATGAGTCATACCGGTACGGACAAATTGCGGCTCGCTACCGGACACTGACGGTCATTCCAGTAAACTGTCAGTGTCAATACGGGAGACACAGGCAAAGATAATCTAAGATGGCGCCACCATAGCTGGTCACAATCTGACCAATGAGGTTACGCTATTTTGAAATATAAAATGACATTACCACATTTAACAATAATAATAACCGGGTTTTCAGGTCTAAAATAAAATCTTCTCTTTTCGAATTATTATTTTTGCAGCAACTGTTGTCGACCGCGTCCGCCATTTTGTTCGTATCGGTATGACCAAACTTTACATCACGGTTTTTTTAAATAATTAAAATGCTTTCATGAACATCTAGCTACGGATTGTTAAAACCTAAGCGTATCCCCTCCTATTGAGGTTGTAGTACAGTCCCTTCAGGGCGAGGAGCTCGCCATGAGTGCCCATCTCGGCGACCTGTCCATCATGTATGACGCAGATGACGTCAGCGTCGCGGACCGTACTGAGGCGGTGGGCGATCATCACGCACGTGCGGCCGGCCTTCGCCTTATCTAGGGCTTCTTGTACAACCTGGAATAGAAGGAATAAGTGTCATGAAAGAACAAAAAGACAGTTTTAAAGTAAGGAAGTTTCTGGAACGTAAATCTTCGACGTTTCAGAAATTAACGCAAATTAGCGATTAACTATAATCATAACTGTTTACCACTGAGGTATTACTACTAAGTAATATAGTTCAATGCTGTTTACGCTAGATTTATTGGTTAGCTATTTATTACACACCGTTAATTTTAGGTCGTTCTGGAACCGAAAGAAAAACTCGATCATCGATCTCAAAACGATTGGGACTTCTTTTATTCAAAAAATTACAATATTAAAATTAAATTTATTATAATTTTTTTTTTTTTTTTTTAATAAAAAATATAAAAAGCACGTATTTTTTTTATTGTTATTTATTGGAAAAAAAATACAGTCCCTATCGTTCCGAGTTCAATAATCGAGTTTATGGCTTTCGGTTCCGGAACGACCTAAAAATAATGGTGTATTATTATTATTTGTGTTGATTGTCGTTTCTGTAATAGGTTATTTAGGGTGGTCCATGGTCCTAATTATTTAAAATTCAAAGTAACGATCACGGGGAGGTGTGGGCAAATCACGTTTTTTTTTGTTGTAGTGATATTTTTATAAGTAAATTGGCATGGAAGTCCAATATTTCACATATTACGGGCAATCGATATTATTCCTACAACGCATTGAATGGTAGTCATTCTATTGCGACCGCGAGTCTTCAAAGGACCTAATGATCTAATTTTCAAGTTAAAGAAAGCATTATCTATTACCAACTCGTCCATCTCGTAGACCCTCTACGCCGTAGCAATATTGCTACGAGCCCAAAAATCACCGTTTGTGTACCTTTTCGCTCTCGGTATCCAGGGCGCTGGTAGCTTCGTCCAGGAGTAACATCTTGGGTCTCCGTATGAGCGCCCTCGCGATGGCTACTCTCTGCTTCTGTCCACCGGAGAGCTGCGTGCCTTTAGCTCCGATGTTGGTCTCGTAGCCCTGGTAATATAACGTTGGACAGTAAGAACATTTACAAAGTATGTGGAATAGGTAGGTTTACCAGATGAATCATTAGAAAATGAGACAGACTTTGTTTATTTTTAACCGACTTCCAAAAAGAGGAGGTTATGAATTCGTCTGTTTTTTTTTTGTGTTTTTTCTGCCTTTTTTTCGCCAATTGTGAACCGATTTCGATGATTCTTTTTTGTTTGGAAGAAAATACTTCGCGGTGGTCCCGTTTAAATTTGGTGAAGATCTGGTGGTGATCTTCGGAGAAATACAATGGAACTCTTCAATTATTGACAGCAAATCGGTCGTGATTGCTGCAATCGCTTGGATGTTTGTTGTTTTCACAACATCACTAGCATCACCAGTGTCAACAAATGATATTATTTGATATATCATCACGCCTGTATGCTCTGAGGGGGTATGCAGATTTGCAGATGTGTACAGTACACCCACATTTCGACAGTTAGGTATGTTAAGTTCCATTTTATTGGGGATTTCACCCGCGTAGTTCCCGTTCCCGTGGGAGTACGGGGATAAAATATAGCCTATGTTACTCAGGGTGAATGTAGCTTTCTAATGGTGAAAGAATTTTTGAAATCGGTTCCTTACTTCCGGAGATTACCCCCTACATACAAACAAATGTTACCTCTTTATAATATTAGTATAGATTAGGATAGATAAGATAGATAGATTAATATTAGGATAGATAAGCATAGGCTTATCCCCAATAAAATGGCACTTAAAAAAAACTTCAAAGTTTTTATCATTTCATCATCAAAACTGGACCGAACTGCCTTGTTAGTCTAGTGGTCGCGAGGTCCTGAGATTCTATTCCCAGGTCAGTCAAAGTGTTATTGAGTTTTTTCATCAACAATTTCTCAGTAGCAGCCATAGAGTTTGGATTTGTGCCCGGTTGATGGCAATACGCTCGCTGCCTATTACATGGGACTTAAAATGGATTGGCCGAAATGTGGTTGAACTTTAGGGACACCTCTGGCTAACCCTTCGGGAATAGGCTTGTCTACTGAAAAAATCTAAATAGTTTATCAGTTAGTTAGATCATCAAAAAATATTTGACATGTCATTTTTAGGGTTCCGTACCCAAAGGGTAAAAACGGAACCCTATTACTAAGACTTCGCTGTCTGTCCGTCTCTGTCCGTCTGTCCGTCACCAGGCTGTATCTCATGAACCGTGACAGCTAGACAGTTGAAATTTTCACAGATGATGTATTTCTGTTGCCGCTATAACAACAAATACTAAAAACAGAATAAAATTAATATTTAAGGGGGGCTCCCATACAACAAACGTGATTCTTTTGCCGTTTTGTCTAATGTATAGATAATGGTACGGAACCCTTCGTGCGCGAGTCCGACTCGCACTTGGCCGGTTTTTTCTTTTGTTACGTAAACCAAAATTGACGAAAATACGACGCTTTTAAAATTCTCAATACGTCACGCCATGCTATAATTTTTAGTGCATTCTGACGTCACGAGTTCCCACACTCGAGTCTTATCTATGCGTTTTATCTTTGTCAATATTCGTTGATTTACAAAAACAAAAAATACGTGTCCATTATTTTCCAATACTTTATCTGACGGACTAAATAGATTTGCAATTTATTGATGGTGAAAACTAGCCCAATACAGACGTGATGTTTTCAAGCAGCTTTTACTATAACATTATTTTCTTCTTATTGATGTAGTGCAGTATAAGAACCAGTTCAGTATGTAGGAACTGAATTGAGCAAGTTTTCAAGATTTATTGACGAAATACATAAATGGCGCTGGTCACAGTTGAAGTAAAAAGATACCTAGAAATACATAAAGGTAGTCTGATTGTTTAGATACTAAGTTCATTTTTTTAAACATTGTTCGACTCCCGCGGAATGCGTCGCGGAAATACAAACAAAAACTGTCGATATAGTAATCGTCTAGGTTTCATCGGAAATTAAATCTGTTCAAAGTTCTTTGGAACGTCTAAATATTACAAGGATTATTCACGATCATGTTTATTGAATCAGACTGCAAACATTCTATTAGTATCAATAAAATTATCCTTCCATACTTTAGAAAACCTTAAAATTCGCAAAGTTACATTTCTATACTTGGTGCCAGTTAAGATCGCAAAAGCGGTCATTGACCCACCTACATTTATTAAAGTTCTTAACTTGGAAATTCAAAAATAAGCCTGTTCAAGTCTGGAATCGTAATCTATCGTGATCTTCAACAATTTTTTCTAATCAAAAACGATACATGGTTCATTTGTTTTGTTTCGCAGGAAAAGATATTAGAGAAAGGGCAATGACCGCTATTGCGATCTTATCTGGCACTAACTGTAGAAGCCTTTGTAACGTGTTGACTGCCTCGTTGGTTTAATGGTCCCAACCAATACTGCTAAGTATGAGATCCTGGGTTTCATTCCCGCGTCCGGCAAAGTGCTATTGGGTTTGTCCACCAGGAGTATTTCAGTAACAGAGTCCCCTAGAGTCTGGATTTTGCCCAGTTGAAGGTAAAAGACTCGCCCCCTATTACACGATACTTTAGGTGTAGGTCTATAGTTAGTGCCAGTTAAGATGAGAATAGCGGTCATTGCCCTTTCCCTAATATCTCTTCGTACGAACCAAAACAAATAGACCATGTATCATGGTTTAAGACGTCATCGTCTTAAAGCAATATTGTTTTATTCTTATTTCAGTGTGGGAAAGAGATGGCGCTAGACACCCTGCTTAGCGCTGTCACATTCCCTCACTAGAATGACAATAAAACAATCCTGCTATAGACGTCATGGTAACCTCATAGGCTTAAATAGCAACATCAACAAGAGGTTTCCTTGTAACTTTTGGGGCTGACTGTACTGTACAAAAACAAATGAGAATTGAATCGGTGGAGTACTTTGAGAATAATGTCAGATACCTATGGAGCAGAATGGGAAATAATAATTCCTTGGAGTAACTTGGGAATTAATGTATGAGATTTTTATATTTGTAGTTCAAAGGAAATGGAGTACTTTGGGAATAACCTTTATTTTTGGTTTTCAAAGTTAAGAAGTTTAATAAATGTAGGTGGGTCAATGACCGCTATTCTCATCTTAACTGGCACCAACTATAGGTTCTATAGAGTACAGCACTGCACCCTTCGGGGAAACATTAGGCTCCCCTTTTCTTCTGCCACACCTTCTCGGTTAAATGTGCCACGCTTCTCGGTTAAATGCGTCCCGCAACCAGATATTACCCGAAATGCAACAGACTAAGTACAAAAGACTTCTTACCAAAGGCAGTGACGTAATAAAGTTGTGTATGTTGGCCTGTTTGGCGGCTTCGATGACTTCATCAGGTGACGGCATGGTCTCGTTGTTCCCGTAGGCGATGTTCTCGCCGATGGTGCGGTCGAACAGAATCGGTTCCTGCTGCACGAAGCCGATCGCGCGCCGGGCGTCGATCAGGCGGAGCTTGGGGAGGGGGACGCCGTCTTGAGCCTGGGAGGTAAACATGGGTTTATATCAAGGACTGTTGTGGATGAGAAACCATAGAAAATCAGCAGGTGATTGACAGAGCGCAAAATTTAAATTTTGTTGAATGATTTTCGACATTAATATTCTATGGAACGGTGGTTCTTATATCTCGGTCACACTTGCCCGCTTAGCATGACCACCGACGAAACGAAAGAGAATCGACAAATCTTTTGTTTATCTGTCATTTTGCTGTCATGAATCGACAAAATAACAGATGAACGAAAGATTTGACTTGATTTTAGATGTCTACGCGTATGAAACTTATAAGTATGTATTTACTACAAAACGGTAGACATTTTGAATGAATTGAACTAAATCACCCTTACTGCTTCGAATTAAAGAGGTTTTTAAAGTCTACTTACCACTACTCCATCATCAGGATCATAGTACCGCTCCAGCAGCTGTATGACCGTACTCTTCCCGCAGCCGCTGGCGCCGACCAGAGCTAACG
Organism: Xestia xanthographa; assembly: GCA_905147715.2. Taxonomy (NCBI): domain Eukaryota; kingdom Metazoa; phylum Arthropoda; class Insecta; order Lepidoptera; family Noctuidae; genus Xestia; species Xestia xanthographa. The sequence goes on along the minus strand of LR990645.1, from coordinate 17,237,173 downwards.
TCTTGCCGCGTTGTATCTCCAGGTCTAAGCTCTTGAGGACCTGCACCATTGGCCTCGTCGGGTACCTGAACTGTACGGCCTGAAGGCTCGCTTCACCTGTCCCGACCTTTGAGGACATAAGGATGATTATTGTTTGAACAGAAAATCTTAATTTTATCGTGTGCTTCTTGATCCAGGTGATTTATTGAAGTTGTGCATGATTGGAGAAAATAGGGCTAGATTCAAAGTGTCTCATCAATCACACCATTTCTTTTTCGTTTTCTTAGAAGGTAGTCAAGGATCGAAAACTGCCGCTAAAAAAACCTTCTGTAGGTGTAGCACGCACGAGTTAGTTTATGTACCAAGAAAATTGAATCAGGTGCGTTGTATTGAATTTTGATTGCTGTTTTTAATACTGAAGCTCTCAGTCCAAACGAGATCAATATTTCAGTAATTATTATCGTACAGTTTCGGGCGTATGATACACCCATTTTTGTGATCTAAGACATGATATTGTGCGGGCATAATGGCAAAAAGCAAATATTAAGGCTGATGCTCCAATCAGTCCGCGAAATTCAAATTTTCTTGCGTTTTCTGCAATTTGCAGGTCAGTGCTAGGTTGTATGTTGATTAAATATTATTTGCGGCTGTAACACGTATGCAGTTATAGAATTATAATCATCAATAGAACCCTCCAAGTTCATGTAACTCGATTGAATGAATATTTCATGAAAAAGTCATTCAATCGAGTTACATGAACTTGGAGGGTTATTTGGTCTGCAAATTAGAAAACTTGAATTTTGCGGGCTACCCTGTAGCATCCACCTTAACGCAAAAGAATAAAGACGAACACGTACAAACTGTCTGACAGCCGGTTGAGGGGGGTCAGTGATCTTGGACTGTCGGTTGAGCAGTAAGATGACGCGGCCAGCTGCTTTGATGCCCTTCTGGAAGTTCGGAGCGAATGCGAAGGCCTGTGCTGCTGATGACGCACCCATTAGTAGAGCTTGAGCTGACCTGGGTGGCGGAAGAAGATCTTTATTGCTACAGGTGCAATGACTGCTTCGTTAGTCTAGTCACTAGTGGCCGCAGGTGAAGTCGGGTTGGGTATTTCCTTCAGGAATTTCTCAATCAGCCCGGAGTCTGGATTTGTGCCCGCTTGAGGGCAATAGGCTCGCTCCCTTTTACAAGGAACATAAGTATAGCTGGTGAAATGTGTCTGTTCTGGGGATTACATGCGTGATGTAATGTTAAGTGCAACGTCTTGCAGCGGGTGTATAAAATTTTGACACTTTACGCTTGCGTGAAAGGGAAGGTGTTATTCGTCCTGTCCCCATCTCTTTCTTACACTTCAAATATATAGTTAAATTGTGCTAAACAAGTCTTCGAAACATTCCTATACCCGCTGAAGGTTACTAAAATAAGCTTGAGTGATCTCCGAAAATTTTAACTAACTGTCTTACCAAAATCACATTGATCTTTTAAGAGATTGTAGTGACGTGCCTCAATGAGTTTATCTATATTAAGATTAAAGAGGTAAGTTTGTAAGTTTGTTAGTCTGTAGGGGTAATCTGCGGAACTAATGATCCAATTCTAAAAAAATTTACCTATAGAAAGCTACATTGTCCGTGAGTGCTATAGGCCATACATTATTTTTATATCATTCATATTAGACGAGCTATTACATTTTTTGCGGACGAAGTCGCGAGCAAGTGCTAGTTTGTTATACCGGTAGATAAAAAGAACGAAACTTACTTGAAAACAACTTCGTATGCAATACCCTCATTCACAATCAACGTTCCTCCGTAGTACAGTGAGGAAGCGATGACAAAGTTGAATATGCCTCTGGACAGGCCGAACACCAGCCCTCTGTAGTGGGACGCGTTCCTGGCGGTCACCAGGGCCGGGTGAAGCTGTTTGGCGTACTCCTGACGGAATGTCTCTTCGCGACCCAAGGACGCTACTGTTCGTACGTTGGCTACGGCATCCACGGCTATCTGAGGATTAAACAGGTCTTTTTTTCAGGAAATTCATCATCATCAGCCTATATTAATAGGTTCCTACTGCTGGGACACAGGCCTCTTCTCTATATGAAGGAATAGGCTATAATGGATTATACATGAAGACATGTGACATTTATACCAATCCGCACTGGGCCATTTGTAGATGTTTGACAGTAATTTCAGGTGGTCAGTGGCCCGAAAGTCTGACAACCAACTGGAGAACCAGTTTTCAGCCAAGGGGTTTTGGCTGAAAGCTGGTCATCCAGTACTAACTGGGTTGCGGAGGCCAGGTAGGAGGTTGCGGAGGCAGTGGCTCCATGTAAAGAACAGGTTATTCAGTTGCATCGGCTAAAGGCTAGGCAGATGATGGATACCTACAAAAATCATGATTGTTCGGGTCACAACATGTCCGTAGGATCTCTGACTGAATTTAGCCAAATAATTGAATTGTATTAAGTGGCTTTGTATTAAGTGTATTAAGTGGATGTACTCAAAAGAAGACGAATAAACGTGGCGTGTTTGCAAGAAACGAAATGGAAGGGAACAAAAGCGAGGGAAATTGGTGAGGGATACAAGTTTTTCTACTGTGGAAGTGACGGGAAAAGGAATGGCGTGGGAATAGTGTTAGATAGTAAGTTGAAAGAAAGCGTGATGGATGTAAAAAGAATTAATGATCGATTGATAGTTGTAAAAGTTATGATAGAAAATGTAATGCTGAATGTAATTAGTGTGTATGCACCGCAAGTTGGATGTGATGTTAGTGTAAAAGAAAAGTTTTGGGAGGATTTTGACAGCGTTCTGATGAACATCCCGGTACATGATGAGTTAATTGTTGGAGGTGATTTTAATGGACATGTGGGAAGAATGAAAGGGAATTATGAAAGAGTGCATGGAGGATGGGGATTTGGGAGTCAAAATAACGAGGGAGAAACCTTACTACAATCTGCTACCGCATTTGACCTAGCAGTAGCCAACACTTGGTTCCAGAAGAACGACGGACACCTAGTTACATACAAGAGTGGTAATCACAAAACCCAAATAGACTACTTTTTAATCCGACGAAGTAAGTTAAAATGCATCAAAGACTGCAAAGTCCTACCAGGAGAAGACTTGGTCTCACAGCACAGACTCCTGGTTCTGGAATTAGACGTACAAATTAAACCCAAAAACATCAAAGAGAGACCCCCCCCAAAAATAAAATGGCATATGTTAGAGAAGGATGATTGTGCGAAAGAATTTAAAGAGCGAGTGGTGGATAAAATGATAGAGATGGGAGACATGAACAAGCGAAGTGTAAATGAATGTTGGAATGAGATGGCTGGTTATATTAGGAGTGTAGCAAAGCATATTTTAGGAGAGACGAAAGGAAGGGGTACGATAGATAGGGATACATGGTGGTGGTCAATAGAAATTCAGAATGTGTTGAAGGAAAAGAAGAGGAAATTCAAGGAATGGCAGAGTGTTGAAGTTGCAAGTGTTAGTCTGAAAGCTGAAAGGAAGAGTGAGTATGATGCTATTAAGAAAAAAGCGAAGAAAACTGTGGCCATAGCGAGAGCAAAAGCCCAGGATAAGCTTTATGACGCACTTGATAGTCCAGCAGGCCAAAAAGACCTATATCGGCTTGCGAGAGCTAGAGAAAGAAAGTCGAGGGATGTATGTCAGATAAAATGCGTAAAAGATGAAGGTGGAATGGTTCTGTCGGATGATGAGAAAATAAAGGATAGGTGGAAGGGGTACTTCGAAAGACTGATGAATGAAGAAAATGACTGGAATGGTGTGCTGGACAATAAACCAGTGAATAAGGGGCTAGTGAGAATGGTTAGTATGGATGAAGTGAGAGTAGCAGTAAATGGAATGAAGAATAGTAAAGCATTAGGACCAGACGGTATACCAGTTGAAGTTTGGAAGTTATTACGGGTGGATGGATGGACGTGGTTAGCTTTATTTTTCAATAAGTTGTTGCTGGAAGAAGCCATACCTGACGAATGGTGCAACAGTCTGCTGGTGCCCATCTTTAAAAACAAAGGTGATGTGCTGGAGTGCAATAACTATAGAGGAATAAAGCTAATGGCACATAGTATGAAAGTTTGGGAGAAAGTTATTGAAAGACGACTGAGAGAAGAGAGCGAAATTTCACAAAATCAATTCGGTTTTATGCCTGGTCGAGGAACGACGGACGCCATTTTTGCCATCCGCCAGCTGTGCGAGAAATACAGAAGTGCGCACAAAAACTTGCACATGGTGTTCATCGACCTCGAAAAGGCATACGACCGGGTACCTCGTGAGGTTTTGTGGTGGGCCCTGAAAGAGAAAGGTATGCCTGGGAAGTATGTGCAGTTGATCCGAGCGATGTACAGTCGATGTAGTACCCAAGTCCGGTCTACAGCGGGCACTACCGGCAGCTTCAATGTGGCTGTCGGCTTGCACCAAGGGTCGGCTCTAAGCCCCTACCTCTTCCTGCTGATAATGGACGCACTTACGTCGGACATTCAGGAAGAGGCTCCCTGGTGTATGCTGTTTGCCGACGACATTGTGTTGGTTGCCGAGAGTGGCCTAGAGGTCCAGAACAGATTGGAGGTGTGGTGGCAAAGATTGGAGAATGTTGGCCTGAAATTAAGTAGGTCCAAAACAGAATACCTATTCTGTGATTTCGGCGGTCTCTCCAGTCCTACGCCCATAACTCTTGCCGGAACACCCATACCGATCTGTTCCGATTTCCGGTACCTCGGGTCGCTTGTCCAAGGCGATGGTGAAGTAGACCGTGACGTAACGCACCGGATCAACTCAGGATGGATGAAATGGCGACAGGTCACTGGAACAACTTGCGACCCACGGATGCCTCTCAAGTTAAAGGGGAAAATATACAAGTCCGTGATTAGACCTGTCGTACTGTATGGATCGGAATGTTGGGCTGTGAAGAAGATGGATGAAAAAAGATTGCATGTAGCGGAGATGAGAATGTTGAGGTGGATGTGTGGTGTGACAAGAATGGATAAAATAAGGAATGAGTATATTAGAGGAAGTTTGAAAGTTGCGCCAGTTACAGAAAAGTTAAAAGGGAATCGACTGTCTTGGTATGGGCATGTGATGAGGAGGGAAGAATCGCATGTGACTAAAAGAGTGATGAATATAAACGTGGATGGATGGAGAGCGAGAGGAAGGCCAAGGAAAAGATGGATGGATTGTGTGAGGAATGATATGAGGGAAAAAGGTGTAAATGATTGCGTGACGGTTGACAGAGGAGAATGGAAGAAGAAAACGTGTTGCGCCGACCCCAAGTAACATGGGATAAGGGCAGGAAGATGATGATTAAGTGGCTGACCTATTGCCACTATTGCTTCTCCTTCCAAACTCTCGACTGCTACTGAGAATTTTCTGACCTATACAGTTTAAACTGAACCCAAAATTCTAACGGTGGACTATACTTAGTTCAGCTCAGATAAATTTCTAAAGAATCGCTTAGCCTCTGATTAAATGAGACCACATTCATATGAGACTTATCAAAAACTAGCTAAATTGACTAATTTGAGTATTTTGTGAGTTTACGTCCATCGTCCTATGGTCCTTAGATAATAAATGATGTTAATTTTGCCAATAGGTTTTTAAACACTTTTACACGTTGTTTTTTTTTTAAACTTGGTGAGGCCGGTGTTTTGTACTTGACTACTCTGAGAAGAAACAGCCGAAACAAACTCAAAGGTCTTTTAAGGTCCAGACATAATCTTGGTGAGAGATGGTCTTTTGATACATAAGAATACCTAGCAGAATATTTATTTACCTTTGAACTCGTCTCCATAGTCTTCGCAGTGCCAGAAGACGCGTTGTAAGTCATCCTTCCTTCCTTATACAGCACGAAGACAATGATCGGCACGAATGTCAGGGCTACCAGCCCGACTCGCCATTCATAGACCAGTGACAGGATCAGAGCGAAACCAAAAGTGCCCACTGCTTGGACTACCGTGCCGATTCTTTGACCTGTGGCCTAGAAGAGATTTTGGACTTTAGAGCAGGGACCGATTAATCGGGTTAAAAGGTTAACCGGTTGGACGGTTTAATATGCGGGTTAAGAGCGGCAAATTTCGTGCTCGCTTCGCTTGCTTTTGCAACCTACTTTCTCTTGAATGTTATCTTTGTCTTTAAGTCGCCCATGTAATTCCTGTATGAAGAATCGAAATAATTCTGTCCAAAGCAGGGTTTTTAAAATTTTCGAGCTCGCTGCGCTCGCTCTTGGAGCCTTAGGTGTTTTGTTCTTAAAATTGTCTCCCTGAGTCGATTAACTTCTATTTCTGAATTTTAATTTAGAAAAGTTAACTTTTATAGTCCTTTTGGACTAAAGAAAAGTTAACTTTTATAGTCCTTTTGGACTAAAGAAAAGTTAACTTTTATAGTCCTTTTGGGCTAAAGAAAAGTTAAATTTTATAGTCCTTTTGGACTTAAGAAAAGTTAACTTTTATCGAGTAGAGAGCTTATATTTTACATATTATAGTTCCTACACTTTTCAAATAACTCGACATTTGTAAGTTCTAACTACGAACAAGTATAATAAATAACATCTAACCAATTCCGAGGTACTAACATTTTGGATTCCTAAAAGAACGTCAATTTAACCCTTAAAAATCTGTTTCTCTTCCTTTTGTTCCTCCCCTAACTCAAAAGCTGGCGACGCCCTTGAGCGTACTTATTACTCGTGGGCTCGTGAGCTTGTGTAACGAAATTACATGCCACTTATTATGCACACATTCATTGCGTGGTTTAAATTTTGACTGACTCGAATAACTGTATGGCTAAGTCTGGCTAAGTATCTCAAGTTAACTCACCCCTTGAACGGCAGCCGCTTCACCAGACAGCTTCGCACAAAGAGCGCCAGTGGCGTTGTTCTTATCATCGTAGAAGCCTATATCCTGTTGTAGAAGTTTGTCGAACATCGACAGTCGCAGCCGCTGGGTCAAGTACTCGCCCGCTATGCCATAGAAGAACACCTGAAACGTTTCATGGCAATAGCAATGTGTAGTGAAACTCCGCAGCTGTGATTAAATGCAGGGTTCGAAGGGATCATTATCATGAAACAAGTCTTGCCAAAACTGTTTTACAACATTTCACAATTTTTAAAAATAGAAAAAGATAACAAATTAACAAGAAACAAGTTAAATGTGACAACAAAAACGGTGATCGTGAAAGTTTAAGAACATACCGTGATGAAGTTAGTGATTCCTGAGAAGACGCCAATGCCGACGAATATCAACGCGAACCTACGAACTGACCTCAAAACCTCCTCCTGGTCGTCATTGGAAAGAACCTGTTGACAACAACAAGATAGTCAAGATAACAATATTTTTGTTTTCATTCGAGGAATAAATAGGTCACCAGTCTTACCAAGGGGTATTCTATTACCCAGCACTAACTGGGTTGTGGAGATCAGATATGCAGTCGCTCCATGGCAAAACTTAAGGGGAAAGCGATAAGGCTGCCCGCGAAATTCAATTTTCTATGGCTAATTCATGAAAAAGTAATATACTTAATACAATTTTTGTTTCACATACAGGCTGTCACTATGTCAATCGTATGAAAATTTGAATTTCGCGGGCTATATTGGCTCTTCCAAAGTAAAATGACTTCGCTCTGCTGGGCATTGGCCTTTCCCAGAGTGGATTCTGGGAGTGGGAATCGGCCGATGTCTACAAGGGCGGCCCAGCGCGGATTGGTACCTAGACTAGATCTAACATGTCTTGGAATGGTTGTTTCTAAGACGTAACGGAACCCTCGTGAAGTTTTCCTTCAATGTTTTGACGGCGGTATTGTTAGAAAAAAAATACAGAAATTGTCTGGCTGCTTTGGGTTTAAAGCTTGGTAAGACGGGATGGTCCTATTTCTACTTCATATTATACTATAAAAAACTACTTACGCCAATAAAGTCTCCAAAGATGACAGCGAACAGTGGCATACAGAAGCCACTGAGCAGCGAACATATGCTGGCGGCGGTGACACTCTTCCATTCCGGCTTGTTCAGCTTCAACACCCTCAAGAACGAAATGTCTGGGGCTTTGTCTTCGTGTTCCTCGGGATCCTGTGTAAATGATCAATAACTTATTAGCCTTTGATTATATTATAAGGTTAAATGTAATGTATCTGTGGTGAGTTATGCGTGCACTGTGGTGAGGGATGCGCGGTGGAGGGAGTGCAGGGTGATGCGCCGGCCCGCACTCTCAGTCTAGTTCGAACACCCGTAGCGACAGCACGTCCAACGCAGTAATATTGGAAACAGTATTTTAGTGTATAACCCAACCCCGAACGAAGACACCACACTGATATATGGTGATTTTACTTTAAACCCTATAACTAGTGTACGAGTAAACACCACAGTATCGAAAGAAAACACCATCAACAGTTTATAAATGGTCGTACATAGTACTATCAATACTCACACTAGTTTTGAATTCAAGGAATTCGTCTTCGTCAACCTTTTCACTTATTACTGAAACTTCACGACTTAGTTTCGACTTTTCTGAAAATAATAAGGTTTTATTGAATATTTTGAGATCGAGAGATAGCTAAATATTTTAGGTGCACTGTTCTAGGATCGTCATAAATTGGTAAATGGCGGTATTGATCGTGAATGTCGTACAATTTTGAGGAGTGTTGTTTAAATATTGCCAAACACATTATGAAAAATCATTAAACAGCGGACGATGTCGTTCTCGACGTCTTTATGGGGAGCAACACACGTCGCGTTCCGCAGAATTTGTTGAACAAGAAAGCCAATCCAAGTACACTTAGTACACACACATATCCGGCTTTCATTCGGCTCTTGCCGATTGGGAAACTACTACATGTGTGACTGTGCCATTTCCTGCTACCCATAACAGTTCCATTATAACTAAGTAGATCCAGATAAGCTATAGAATTAAATGGTTCAGTACCGCTCTTCTCCTGCAGAGCGCCAGGCATCGTCTGCAACATGACCATGTCGTAGTAGTGTCCCTTCTTCGCCATCAGGTCGTCGTGGCTGCCGCTCTCCTCCACAGCGCCGCTCTTGAACACGTAGATCATGTCCACGTTCCGGATCGTGGAAAGTCTGTGGGCTACAACCAGGGTGGTGCGACCTTCTTGTGCCTAGGAGAACAAAGGTAAGTTTACACAAAACTCGTTTGGCAGGAGACATAGTAATATGTGGGCGATTGATTGGCCAGTGTTTTGTTTTGGTATCCATTGGAAACAATGTTGAGTAAGAATCACGTGCAACATTTTATGCACAAATTTTTGATGTCACGAGAAGTTCTTTTGTTTTGACATTGGAAATGTCTTTTCGTTCGCTCCAGTGTAGGCTCCGTTTTCACGAAAAAGTGCGATCCCCTTATATCTCGGAGAGTTATGAAGATATTAATATTATATTTAAAAAAAAAGCTCAAAAGACGCGTATTCACAAGAGCAAAAAAGGTAAAAGTGGAAAAAAAATATTCTAGAAAGTCAAAAACTAAAAAAGTTCTGCCGAAATAGTGAAAAAAAAATTATTTTTTCCGAATTTTTGCTTTTGGCGCTCGATATTTTGGAAACGAAGAATGATATAAAAAATTTGGGAAAAACTTCTCTGGTCAATTTTGTCATCTACAATCAGAACCTAAAACAAAGACGATCGGGTTAAGGGTTTGCCCTGTAGCCTATCCTTTTTGGAAAAAGTCAAAAAGTCAGAACGACATTTTTCAAATGACATTTATGCCTTCATGTTTCACAGAGTTCGTTATCAGTGTCGTGGATACTTATGTTAATTTAAGAATAAAATTATTATTATTCAACGTTGTAGTTTTATTTTGTAACCTTTTCCTTATCCAGACTTTCTCGTCGCTCAGCAACAATATTTTTCCGTAATTCCGTAGAATCTGTGATTTTTTTTTTATGAATACGGATCAAGCCAGGACCACTCTCTGTTTAACCAGTAACTTTTTACCCATAGCCATGTCGCTGAAACATTTGCACGTTGCACAACTTTATTTCTCAATGAATATGCCATCTTACCAAACTTGCAAGGATTAAGGAAGAGTACACATAATAATTACTAGTAGTCAAAACAAAAAGCCCGTGTCAAATAATGATGAGTCAGAGACACGAAAGAACGCCCCAGAGCTGTAGGCTAATTATCTTCTTATATTTCAGTAACATAAAGTTGAAGTCTAAAGTAAAACTTTACCTTATCGAGAGCCTTCTGCACCCTAGCTTCAGAGGAGGTATCAAGCGCGCTGGTAGCCTCGTCCAGTAGTAATATCTTCGGGTTCCGTACAAGCGCTCTCGCGATAGCAATGCGCTGCTTCTGACCTCCTGATAGAGAAGCACCGCGCTCTCCGACAAGTGTGTCGTAACCCTGTGGTCAAGAATTTTGTATTATGGACTTATGGTACACATGAATATATGTAACAGACTTCCGATACTGCAAAAATAATGAGTTGTATGATTTTATAATACAAACCACGCCAAAGTTAACAAAGTTGTCTTTGAACCAAAAGCCCCATTTGAGGTCTGTTTTGAAGAATGTTTGTTTGAAAATCTTGCAATTGTTTCCTACATTCCTATATCAAGCTAGTTGCAGTGCAGAGTAAGTTAAGTACTCTCACCTTCAGAAATTTCATAATAAACTGATGCGCTGATGCTTCATTGGCAGCGTCCTCGCGCGCATAGCAGATGTTCGTCTTGAGCATGGTATTTAACAGCATATAGTATATAGTTCCCGATATAAAGTTAGTTGCAATGGAAGGACTTACCTTCGGCAACTTCATAATAAACTGGTGTGCATTGGCCTGTCTGGCGCTCGCCTCGATCTGTTCATCGGTAGCGTCCTCGCGCCCATAGCGAATGTTCTCTCGGACTGTCGTATTGAACAGCACTGGCTCTTGGCCTACCAACCCGATCTGTTCGCGGAGCCAGCGGATCGATACGTCACGAACGTCGTGGCCGTCGATTAGTACCTAAAAGGAAAGGGAACATAAGTTTCTTCTTTTGATGTACATGACGTCAGCATATCAAACTACCCGAAACTGACAAATTTTCCCAATAAACCTTGAATCTAATGCTTCAGCGATAAAGTTGAGAATCTATTGAAATTTTATTGATTGCAGTGGCTTGATGTGCTGGCGTCTGTACACGTTTATATCAAAGAAGAGCTAGTCCTCGCTGAAATGGTAGTGGTCGGCCATGTTTGTCGAAAGACTGATGGTCTGGATGATGGAGCAAACGAGTTCTGGAATGGAGACCGTTTACGGCAAGAGTAGACGCCCTTCAGGTAGAATCTAGCTGAAGGGCGTCTAGTCATCTAGCTGCTAGATGAACCAACGACTTTAAAAATGTGGCTGGGTCAGACTGGATACAGAAAGTGGAGGGCAGAGTGCTGTGGTGCAGCCTATGTCCAGCAAAGGATTGCTAGGTACAGGTTGAATCGATCGAATGATTATTTGAGATGGTCGTCAGGCAGACGAATCCTTGGATAGAGAACTGAGATAGTAAATAAATCAGCACTTTGGCAAGCAAAGTCTGGGATGCAAAATGCGATAGACCTATACCGCAGTGATCAGTATAGGCTGAGTTGTTTGGAGCTACGAATTCTCAAGATGTTAAATTTTTTTTTAGGAAACTGCAGTTTAGAAAAACAATAACCCAGCAAACAAATTAATGGTTATTTAATCCACTTCGACCGTTGACCAAACTTCAACATAGCGTGCATACTGTCCAAGTGAGTGGCCGAGCCTTTGATTCGAGTTTTAGTAGACAGAATGTATGGACAACATAGGATGTTCATCTACCTGCTTTCTATAAATAGTTAATAATCAAAACAAGTGCTGACATAATATCCTTTTTAGAGTCGTTTTCTCGTTTAGATAATAATTTATTTATAACTACGATACCTACCACCTAAATAAAGCCCAAATAGGTAGGTAAAGGTATTGACTTTGTTGATGTTTTATTTCGTGTGAAATAAATAATACGCAGCTAGATTACACTGGATAAGCTGATGAAATAATAGAGAATCGAACATCACACCAGGATGTAGATAACATGAAAAATTAAACTTGTTTATGCCTATCTGATATAGTTTTAAAAAGTACTCAAGATGGCCGCTGTTTGCTTGCCAACAAATAACATAAACAAGGGTCATATGAAATTAATTAGCGAAACTCCATAGACATGATGGGTATCGAAAACTAAACATGACAAAACAAAAAATAACGATCTTTTGGAGTAAACGACCGCACATAGACTAGTTACTTGAAGTAGGTATAAAGTAGTTTAAAATCAGAACTTTTTGGTAATTGCGTTTTACCCATCACATCAGCTAAGTTTCGCTACCTAATTAAGCTTGACCTCATACGGTTGGCACTTACACTGCCATCGATGACGTCATAGAACCTGGAAAGCAGCTGTATGATAGTCGACTTGCCGCAACCAGAGTGGCCCACCAGCGCCACAGACTGACCACGTTTCACGGTTATATTGACACCCCGCAGTACCTGTTTAAAGGAAGTGAATAAAGGTTTAGTTTTAAGTCTGTCCTAGCAATACTTATATATACCTATTAAGCAATACTTGTGTAAAATTGAAAATAAATTCTAAGGCGGCTTACTATACCGCCATAAATATATGCTCCATAATGTGGTCCCATTATTTTCTACTGGGATAATAAGGCACCTAGAATGGAGTCAGAGACAGTTTCTATTTGTGCATGTATTTTTATAAGGCCATCTTATTTTTACAATACAACGCGCAGGAAAAAAAACCATTCCGCGCTACTTGTATGATTGTGTAACATGGCATGCTAGTGCCACGTGTTGCTCATAAACAAAAATATTTTAAATTTAATTCTCATCATGAATTGCGAATTTCACCTACCTAAATACCTGTGCCTATCACACGAGTAGGTAATGAATGAAATAGATAAACTGAAATTATACTTTTAATCTAAATAATCTTATTTTTTGTTAGACACTGTAATCTAATGCGACTTTTCTTGGCGGATAGAGGTGCTATTTCAAAAAACCTTATTAATCGTGTTTTGCAGGCAATTGCAGGTCTTGCGCCGATTACTTAGTAGTATAGTTTTATAGATAGTGTGTCACAAGAAATCTACGGTTCAATCTGTGAAACTTTGTCCTGAAATAACCCATCTGGGTTGCTTGATGTTCGCAACCGTAGGGGTGCCGATATTGATAGCGACCACCATCTGGTGGTTGCTGAAGTCCGGCTGAAAGTTGCAGTAGCCCGTGCGGCTGGAGGACCCGGCAAAATTGGAAGGCGGTTCGACATAAACAAACTGCATGACCCAGACACGCGTAAAGCCTTTCAACTCGAGTTGCGCAATCACTTTTCTGTACTCGATATTGCTCCGGACTCAATAGACGAGGAGTGGAAGCGCATAAAAGTGGCCTATACAGAGACCAGCTCCGCCGTTCTAGGGCACAAATCGACTCACTCTCGGGAGGACTGGATGTCACAACACACGTGGAGCCTGATCGAAGAAAGGAGAAATCTTTATCTGAGACTTTTAGAAACCCATAACGACGCCATACGGGCCGACCTTAACATCCAATACCGTCAGAAACGCAAAGAAATCTACCGCAGTACCCGCAAAGACAGGCGACAGTGGGCTGATGGTATTGCTGATCGTGCTCAACAAGCTGCAAACACCGGCAACTTGAAGGAGCTGTACAAATCTACCAAAACCCTGGCAGGTAACAGCAGGTCAAAGAAGAAGCCGCTGAAGTCCAAAGATGGTCAGCTCATTGTGACATCAGAAGGGCAGCTGCTACGCTGGCGTCAACACTTTGAGGAGGTCTTCCGTTTGTCTGCTACATCAGCGCCTGACGCGCTGCAAGTCAATCCCCCACCATCCCGGCATCTGAACATCAACACGGAACCACCGACAGCCTCTGAAGTTGCGGAGGCAGTCCGTTCTTTGAAGACAGGCAAAGCACCAGGACTCGACTTGATAACGGCGGAAATGTTACAAGCCGACTTACCCTCCGCAGTCAACGTTCTGACGCCTCTTATTGAAAAGATCTGGACCGCTGAAGAGCTCCCTGATGATTGGAACAAAGGTCTTATTATAACTGTTCCTAAGAAAGGTGATCTTAGCCAGTGCGATAACTGGAGAGGTATTACTCTGCTCTCGATTCCCTCTAAGGTTTTCTGCAAAATCATCCTGGATAGACTGTCGAAGGCCGTGGATCCTCTTCTACGTAGGGAACAGGCTGGTTTCCGCTCGAACCGCTCATGTACGGACCAGATCAACACCCTCCGTATCATACTGGAACAGGCATCAGAATGGCAGAGGGAGATTTATCTAACCTTTGTAGACTTCGAAAAAGCCTTTGATACGCTGAAGTGGTCTAGCATCTGGTCCCGTTTACTGGAAATTGGAGTGCCGCCGAAAATCGTCCGTTTGTTGGAGAGTATCTACAAGAAGTATTCTTGTAAGGTAACCCATGACGGCCTCATCTCGGATGACGTAGCAGTACACGCGGGTGTCCGCCAAGGCTGCCTCCTGTCACCGCTTCTCTTCCTAGTTGTTCTTGACGGAATAATGCTTCGCATCTCTGAAAACAAGCGCCGCGGCATAGAGTGGGGACTATCCAACGTCTTGGAAGACTTGGACTACGCCGATGACCTATGCCTGCTGAGTCATACCCGCGCCGATATGCAAGCAAAATTGAACGATCTACAGCAGGAGGCGGCAGAAACCGGGCTTAAAATAAATATCAGGAAGACCCAGGAGATGAGAACTGGTGTGAAGAATCACCCACCGTTGCTGATTGGCACAGAGGCAGTGGCACGCGTCCACAAATTCACTTACCTTGGGAGCGTCGTGGCAGAGACTGGGGGCAGTGAAGAGGACATCGCTTCACGGATCGCCAAAGCCCGAGCAACCTTCGCACAGCTGAGACCTGTTTGGCAGTCACGGAAACTGACCCGAAGGATTAAACTCAAGATATTCGGGTCCAACGTGAAATCCGTGCTGCTTTACGGGTGTGAAACGTGGAAGGTCACAAAGGACATCTCACGCCAAATCCAAGTTTTTGTCAACCGCTGTCTTCGTCGCATTCTCGGAATTTACTGGCCCGAGACCATCTCCAACGTAGAGCTGTTAGAGGAATGCCACGAGAGCCCGATCGACCGCCAGATCAAGCGTCGCAAGTGGAGATGGATTGGCCACACGCTCCGAAGGGACCCTGACCACATACCCAAACAAGCTTTGGACTGGAATCCCCAAGGAAAAAGAAAGCGTGGCCGTCCCCGTCAAACCTGGCGTCGCACCGTGTTGGCAGAAGCGGCGAGCATCGGAATGACGTGGAGCGAGGTGAAGCGTGAAGCTCAAGACCGATCGCGATGGAGGACATCTGTGGACGCCCTCTGCCCCATCTAGGGGACATAGGACATTAAGTCAAGTAAGTAAGTCAACCCATCTGGGTAAAACAACATCATCAACAATGATTATGTAATCCTACGTAATTTTAAATGGCTTTAAACGACATCCTTCAAACTAAGGAGCCCTTCACAACTTTCTAGTAAGAGATTATAATGCGGCAATATCCTCCCAAAGTCCCAATAACCCAACAATTGAAACATTCGATAATATTGCGGTCACTGTATCTTCGCATTATTTCCGTAGCGATAACGACGGACGTGGCACATAATTGATACGTCACATCACGACGCAAATCAATTTATATTTGTCTCCGCGCAAATCAGTGAGTCAGACTGTTATTGGCAAATTATTGCATAGTGTCGAGTGATATAACAATCAGCGCGTCAAAACAACTTGAGTTTTGAAATCTCACGCGATTCGATCTAGGTACTTAGTCTACTCAGATAAAAAAATGCTAAAAATATATACTTAGTCCATTAGGTACTTTACGCTTAAATTGAAGCGAAAGCCACACGCGGGGAAGGTTTGTTCCGCACAAGTATCTGGCACCTTTGACGAGAAAGCAACCAGATATCTACTGTTTTCTCGCTTAAGAACCGTACAATAGATGTATAAGCCGTATCGATAAAGATCATCATCATCATCGTCAGCCTATTAATGTTCCCACTGCTTGGGCACAGGCCTCCTCTCTATGAGAGGGAATGGGCCACCACGCGGGCCCAGTGCGGATTGGTAGATGTCACATGTCTTCGGATTTTTTTGGTTCTAGGACATGCCGGTTTCCTCACGATGTTTTCCTTCACCGGTTTGAGAGCAGTGGTAATGAAATAAATTACACCAAGTAATGCGCCCGCCTGGGTTCGAACCCACGACTTACTGTTCGTAAGTTGGGGCCGCTACCACTTGTACACCGCTTCTCCTGCCGGCCGTTGCTGCTCGATAAAGATGAATCATAATTATTAGATATTAAAAGTTGGTCTTTTGACAACTTGTTTTTAGTTGGTAGCTCTATTCGCTTCTTGCAAATCATCGGTGGTAAAACCAGGTAGGTACCCTATGTCAGAAAACAGCTCATTACTTCCTGAAAGTATAATATGTTAAAAGCAACTCACCGGAACATCAGTTCTTGACGGATAATGGAACACAACGTTCTTCAACTCGATATTTCCTTCAACCGCTTTCGGCACAGTTCCCTTGTTCACCAGAGGGTTGATGAAAGGTATATTGTCGATCATGTTGAAGATCTGTGCGCCGGCGCCGCGGGCCGAGCCGAACACCTCCATAAGAGTCGACGAGATACCGAAGTTAGCCGAACCCGTCATTACACCGAAGAATACCTGAGGAGGTCAAATTTTTTGGTAATTAATGTAAATTGGGACGTAAAATAGAACCAAAATAATGTTCACTTCTTTTATCTATACTATATATATTATATATCTTCTATATATGTTGAGAAGCACAGCCATTTGAAAATTAATTTGTTTAAATAACATCGTAGTTTTAAGATTACCTAGCTTGAATAGATACCCTATGACCTAGGTCATCTCAGAATAATAGGATAATAACATTATGTAAAACAGCAATAACATATAATAACTATTTGTAGGTAGTTAAACATGTACAAATTCAGGTTAGCTGATTGGCTAAAGGAAGTCCTCTTAGTATTTTATATCTAGCCAATCAAAGTTAAGTAGGTCACAGGGGTGAGGAAAGGGGAGTCGAGGGACGGGAAATGCCGGCTTCCACGCTACCGATAGGAAAATGGATATAAACCAAGTATTAGGTCAGCCACTACTTGCGCTATTAAAAATGTAAATAAAATAGGCGACTTTTTTGAGCATAGGCAGTCTTCAGTCAGCAGTCCTCAGTGTTTCTTATA
This sequence comes from Xestia xanthographa, assembly GCA_905147715.2. Lineage (NCBI taxonomy): Eukaryota > Metazoa > Arthropoda > Insecta > Lepidoptera > Noctuidae > Xestia > Xestia xanthographa. Next base: position 17,219,910 of record LR990645.1, on the reverse strand, counting down.
ACTTACTAGTGTAAAAGTCGTCGTAAATTCTGTGCAAATTGGGTAAAAGTATTGAACTATATTAACTGTGTACTCTCTATAAACTGTATTTTCTATGTGATTGCAAACTTTTATTGATAATTGTGTGTTTCTGTGTCTTTATAAAAACTATTTCGAATCAGTGTATAATCAGTTTTAAAATCAGTGTAATTAATCTAGTAAATCAATATACAGTGTTTAAATCAGTTCATCTTCTGTGGTTTTCTCTTGTAATCAACCCGTGCGGCCTGAGATCCTTTACAATTTGGTCCTGTCGAGCCGGATCTGTTGAGCTCGCTAAAGAAGATGAGCACAGTTACGACGAGAAGTAAGTTGCGTAAATTAGAGGCAGACATGAACAAGCGGCGAGAATTAGAAGCTGACTCTGGGGTGCCATCCGAAAGGGCACACGGCTCGCCTTCAGTCGCACCTACATCAATGTCTATACCTATACCTGTGATCCCAGGGGCGGGAGGTCGAGTTTATGACCACAGAGACACGTTCACGCCAATGAGATCGGAGAGGTCACACAGGGCAAGGTCAGGGGCAAGCCACGTCTCCTCGAAGAGCGGTCACAGAAGTGCCGATTTCCTTCGTCGGAGGGTCGAATACGAGGCAGAAAGAGAGTTGGTGCGCATGAAAGAGCATTTAGTCAAGAAGAAGCTTGAGGTCGATCTCGCTGAGATAGACGCCGCTGCTGACGAAGATTCAGGGTCAGAGGACGAGGGAACAACGCGTCGAGTGGAAGAATGGGTGACAGAGACAGCACCCGGTGATAGAGAAACTCTCGCGTCCACTATAAGTCGCGAGCCGCCGCCGCCGCCGCGTCCAGTGCCCGCGCCCTCCCGCGAAGTGTACGTGCCCTCTCGCGAAGTTACCGCGCCCTCCCGAGAGGTAGTAGCGCCCGCGCCGCCGTCTGAATATATACCTGCGCCCCCACAGTGTGCGCCCGCGTCCGTACAGTTTCGCGAACCGCCGTACCTAGGGAATGTTACAACCCCAGCTACAACCAGTGCCCCGCGAGTGAGAGAACAGGCTCGAGAAGTGCCTGAGTGGAGCAACACGTTCGCTGACGACGCAGACAGAAGCAGGTCACGAGATAGGAAGATAGATCAGCTGGCGGACGCTATAACTAGCTTAGCACGTCCGCGACCGGTACCAAGACAAGCATACGAGTTGCCGTTTTTCAAAGGCGACCCAGCAGAGTGGTTGTCGTACAAAAATATGTACCATGACACAACAGTTATGTACGAGTTCAAGCCGCACGAGAACCTAGCGCGCTTGAAAACATCGCTGCAAGGCGACGCAAAGATAGCTGTGGAGGATTTATTACGAACCTCTACTAATCCAGCTGAAATCATGAAAACACTTGATGAAGAATTTGGGCACCCAAATCTAGTGCTTGAGTGTGCCCTAAATAAAGTGCGTGCATTGCCTAAGGTAACTGAGAGTGGTCGTGAACTTAGAAAGTTTTCAACAACAGTAAGAAATTGTGTGTCGCTCCTGAAAAGTGTTCGAGCTAACGGTTATCTAAATAATCCTCAACTGGTGAGTGAACTTTTAAATAAGCTTACAGCTGTACAGCGCGCTCAATACGGTGATTTTGCAATGGGCATGGCAACCAACCAGGGCATAGATGTGCGAGTTTCACCAAGCCTAGAAATACTCGCAGAATTCCTAAGTCATCTAGCCCGAGCCACATCCTATTATGTACAAATGGAAATGAACACTAACGCCGCTAAGAACCGACCCAATGTACAGTTTGTAAAGCAGCAATCTAAAAATATTCAACGTGTACACGTCCACTCAGACAATGAACAGTCAGTCAAGGAAACAGAGGAGCTATGTACTTTATGTGGAGAAAAACATAAGCTACCTAAGTGTGAGAAGTTTTCTAAATTAAGTGTTAACGACAGATGGCAGCACGTCAAGCAAAATAAATTATGTTTTAAGTGCATTGTAAAGAAACATGGAAAGAATTTCTGTCGTGCAAGTAGGTGCGCGTCGTGTAATTACGCCCACCACACATTGTTACATGCCGACAAGAAGAACGAGAGCGAGAGCGTCACGAATGTTAGTGATTACACTGGGAAAGCGTTATTGAAGATAATGCCTGTGTGTGTAACAGTGAACGGTGTTGACAAGCATTGTTATGCCCTATTGGATGACGGGGCAACCGTATCATTGATAGACGACTCGTTAGCCAAAAATATAAATGGAAAGCAAGTACCATTGACTCTACACAGTGCGCGCGGCCAAGAGATTGTAGATGAAACATCAAGAATAATTAGTGTGTCAGTGCGTGGACCTAACGGACAAGCACATGAAGTGAAGTGTCGCACACTGAAAAGCCTGGACTTACCCGCGCAAACAGTGCCAGCCGCAGTCATAAATGAGCACGCCCACATCCGCGACTTGGGCTGCGAGGAGATGAGAGGAGCCAGACCGCTGCTATTGCTGGGTCAAGACAACTGGGAGCTGCTGACCAGCCAGGAGACTCGCCGAGGGAAATCCGGTAAGCCAGTTGCCTCTTTGACCAGTTTAGGGTGGGTTGTGCACGGACCTGTAGGTAGCTATTTAGATACTAGTGAACATTCATTGAACTGTGTAGTAGAATCAACTATTGACTTACACGAGATAGTTAAAAAACAATTTGAGCTAGAAGCTATAGGTATTTCGGAAGTGCCTAGAACACACAAAGACGTAGAGAGAGCTAAAGCTATTCTAGATTCCACTAGCCGTCAAACAGAGAGCGGCGCGTGGGAAATAGGATTATTGTGGCGTCGGGATGACATTCAGTTACCTGACAATTATAAATATGCACGTCAACGACTAGCGGGAATTGAGCGTCGTTTATGTAAAGACGCTGTGTATGCATCAGCCTATGCAGCACAAATAGATAGGTTGATAGCTGAAGGGTACGCGAGTAAGGTGGACGGCGGTATCAAATCCGATTCGGTGTGGTATTTACCCCACTTCGGAGTAACGAATCCTAACAAGCCGGGAAAATTAAGATTGGTATTTGATGCCGCGGCCAGCTACAATGGGACCTCTTTGAATGATAATTTATTATCTGGGCCTGACTTGCTCAACTCCCTGTTAGGCGTGTTATTTAAATTTAGATTAGGGCCTGTTGCCTTCACTGGTGACATAGCCGATATGTTCTTACGTGTTTTGATTAGAGAACAAGATAGAGGGGCACAACTTTTCCTTTGGAAATGTAATAGGAATAACGAGCCTGACGTGTACGTGATGAACTCTATGATATTCGGGGCTGTGTCTTCACCGACATCAGCAATTTATATACTCAACAAAAATGCTAACCAACATAAAGAAATATACCCCGACGCGGTAGCCGCCATACATGAAAAACACTATATGGACGACTACCTAGATAGTACTTGGTCGGCCGCACAAGCCAACAATTTAATTGAGGAGGTGACTCACGTCCACGCCAGTGGCGGGTTTAATATACGGGGGTGGGTGACCAACTCTCCAGAGTTGCGCGATAAATTGAAAACAGAAATGCCTGACCGAGTTTCACTTGATAAAGGTGAAGGTGCTACGGAACGTACACTAGGAATGATTTGGTCACCGAACACAGATCAGTTGGCCTTTGACCTATCATTTAAGCGGCTACCTAAAGCCATAGTAGAAGGTCACGTTGTTCCAACAAAAAGAGAATTTCTTCGGTTCATCATGTCGATCTTTGACCCCTTAGGTTTCTTGTATCCATGTGTCATACAGTCGCGCATCCTCATGAAACGGATATGGCACACGGGTATTCAATGGGATGAAAAATTGAAACAGGCAGAAGCCAAAATATGGTTTGAATGGCTTCATAACCTACATCACCTTAAAGAGGTATCTATACCTAGGTGGTACGGTTTACAGTTAGAGCACCTAGAACTACATGTATTCGGTGACGCGAGCGAGTCCGCCTACGCGGCGGTAGCTTACATAGTAGGAATAAATACAGAGGGGAATAGGGATGTCGCCATAGTAATAGGTAAGGCAAGAGTAGCGCCACAGAAGGTAACATCTATCCCACGACTAGAGTTGCAAGCAGCTGTGCTAGCTTGCAGACTAGCTGACACAGTTGTTAAAGATTTAGGAACAAAAATTAGTAGTGTACATTTATGGACAGATAGTAAAACTGTTCTTAAGTGGATAAATTCAGACGCATTAGAATTTCAAAGGTACGTGTCACACCGTTTAGCTGAGATAGATAGGAGGTCAGAGAGAACAAGCTGGCGCTGGGTTCCGTCGGCGATGAACCCAGCTGACAAGGCCACCCGGATGGACTGGCCTAGTAATAGTAATGAGTGGTTGGCGGGTCCCTCTTTTCTTCGCTGTCCACAGGAGCAGTGGCCGGTTGACATCGACCTCGACGCAGTGGCAGAGCAAGATTTGGAGAGAGTGCAGCGAGTGCACACTGTTGCAGCACAGGCCGACCCACTGCTACGGTACGAGCGGCTGCCCACATGGACACGCGCTGTTAATGTTATGGCACGTGTACATATTTTCACAGAACGATGCCGCAAGAGGCGTCAGACAACCACACCGTCAACAGACGACCTGCACGAGGCCGAGTTGCGCCTCTTACGTCTGGCGCAAGCAGAGAGCTACGCAGCCGACATAGCAGCACTACGAGAAGCTCGCCCACTGCCTCACAACAGCAAGCTACGAGCACTAGATCCTATGCTGTTTGACGACGGGCTGGTGCGAGTGCGCGGCAGGCTGGGCGCCTGCAGCGAGCTCAACTTCGGGGAGCGCCATCCTGTCATTCTAGATGGGAAGCATGCGCTCACGCGGCGCCTTTTACTCAAGTACCACGTGGAGGCGCTGCACGCAAACCAAGAGACTGTGGTAAACAGAGTCCGAGAGAAGTATTGGGTAACCAATCTACGGTCAACAGTTAAAGCCGTCACTGCAACCTGCCAGCGGTGCCGGCTAGAAAGAGCCAAGCCGGTGACACCCAAGATGGGTGACCTTCCAGCAGCAAGACTGGAGGTCACAAGAAGAGCCTTCGTGCACTGTGGGGTCGATTATTTTGGCCCCATGGAAGTCGCCATCGGTCGGCGCAGGGAGAAGAGGTGGGGTGTGCTATTCACTTGCCTCACCACCCGCGCCGTCCACCTGGAGCTGGCGGCATCACTGAGTGCCGACTCAGCCATTCTGGCCCTGAGGCGCTTGATTGCGCGCCGCGGGCGACCATCAAACATGTACTCCGACCGTGGCACAAATTTTGTCGGTGCACACACCGAGCTGCGCGCGGCTCTGCGCGACATGGACCACGACAAGCTGAGCAGCGAAGTCACCGGGCGTGGGATTGCCTGGCACTTCAACCCCCCGGCCTCCCCACACATGGGCGGGTGCTGGGAACGACTGGTGCGCTCTATCAAGAACGCACTAAAGGCGACGCTACGAGAGCGTGCCCCCCGGGAGGAGGTCCTCTACACCCTCCTTGCCGAGGCCGAGCTGATTGTCAACAGCCGGCCTCTCACGTACGTGAGCAGCGACATCGAGCACCCAGTGGTGCTGACTCCAAACCATCTCCTGCTGGGCACTGCCGCGGGAGATGCCCCGTGCACACGTCGACATCCAGCCGACCTGGACTCCCGCCGCATGTGGCGACGGGTGAACGCGCTGGCCGATCTCTTCTGGAGACGCTGGCTGCGCGAGTACCTGCCGACGCTACAACGACGCAGCAAGTGGTCAAGTGACATTCCAAATGTGAAAGTGGGTGACGTGGTAGTGATTACTGATGATAGTAAACCACGAAATCAGTGGACCAAAGGGGTCATTAAAAGTGTTTATCCAGGTGCGGACTCTATAATAAGAGTGGTAGATATAAGAACGAATCATGGGGTCTTGCGCCGACCCGTTGTGAAGGTGGTTGTGCTTCCTACAGACGGAAGTGTAGTCGGTTGAACCCTTCTACAGGGGGTGGAATTGTTGAGAAGCACAGCCATTTGAAAATTAATTTGTTTAAATAACATCGTAGTTTTAAGATTACCTAGCTTGAATAGATACCCTATGACCTAGGTCATCTCAGAATAATAGGATAATAACATTATGTAAAACAGCAATAACATATAATAACTATTTGTAGGTAGTTAAACATGTACAAATTCAGGTTAGCTGATTGGCTAAAGGAAGTCCTCTTAGTATTTTATATCTAGCCAATCAAAGTTAAGTAGGTCACAGGGGTGAGGAAAGGGGAGTCGAGGGACGGGAAATGCCGGCTTCCACGCTACCGATAGGAAAATGGATATAAACCAAGTATTAGGTCAGCCACTACTTGCGCTATTAAAAATGTAAATAAAATAGGCGACTTTTTTGAGCATAGGCAGTCTTCAGTCAGCAGTCCTCAGTGTTTCTTATAACTTACTAGTGTAAAAGTCGTCGTAAATTCTGTGCAAATTGGGTAAAAGTATTGAACTATATTAACTGTGTACTCTCTATAAACTGTATTTTCTATGTGATTGCAAACTTTTATTGATAATTGTGTGTTTCTGTGTCTTTATAAAAACTATTTCGAATCAGTGTATAATCAGTTTTAAAATCAGTGTAATTAATCTAGTAAATCAATATACAGTGTTTAAATCAGTTCATCTTCTGTGGTTTTCTCTTGTAATCAACCCGTGCGGCCTGAGATCCTTTACAATATATATAAATAAAAATAAAAGGCCTGACTGACTGACTGACTCATCAACGCCCAGCCCAAACCCTTGGACCTAGAAAGCTGAAATTTTGCACAGAGGTTCCCTTTATAATGTAGACAAGGAATAAGGAAGGATTTTTAGAAATTCAACCCTTAAGGGAGTTAAATAGGGGATGGAAGTTTGTATGAAAGTCCGTCAGTTTTAAAGTTAGGATCTTCAAATGTTGTGTTTAGGCTGACAATTAAAAATTAATTTATACGTGTCTCAGCGTTTTTCATAATTCTACCCCCACAGGGTTAAAAAGGGAATGAAGCTGTTGTGTATGAAAGTCCGTCAGTTTTAAAGTTGAGATCTTCAAATTTTGTTTTTAGGCTGACGATTAAAAAATAATTTATACGTGTCTCAGCGTTTTTGATAATTTCATCCCCAAAGGGTTAAAAAGGGGGATGAAGTTGTATATAGAAAATCGTCAGTTTTAAAGTTAGGAACTTCAAATTTTGTGTTTAGGCTGATGATTAAAAATTAATTGATACGTATCTCAGCGTTTTTCACAATTCTACCCCCGAAGGGTTAAAAAGGGGGATGAAGTTGTTTATGGAAAATCGACAGTTTTAAAGTTAGGATATTCAAATTTTGTGTTTAGGCTGATGATTAAAAATTAATTGATACATGTCTCAGCGTTTTTTATAATTCTACCCCCAAAGGGGATGAAGCTGTTGTGTATGAAAGTCCGTCAGTTTTAAAGTTAAGATCTTAAAATTTTGTTTTTAAGTTGACGATTAAAAATTAATTGATACGTGTCTCAGCGTTTTTCACAATTCCACCCCCGAAGGGTTAAAAAGGGGGATGAAGTTGTTTATGGAAAATCGATAGCTTTAAAGTTAGGATATTCAAATTTTGTGTTTAGGCTGATGATTAAAAATGAATTGATACGGGTCTCAGCGTTTTTCATAATTCTACCCCCAAAGGGGAAGAAGCTGTTATGTATGAAAGTCCGTCAGTTTTAAAGTTAAGATCTTCAAATTTTGTTTTTAGGCTGACTATTAAAAATTAATTGACACGTGTCTCAGCGTTTTTCACCATTCCACCCCCGAAGGGTTAAAAAGGGAGATAAAGTTGTTTATGGAAAATCGTCAGTTTTAAAGTTAGGATCTTCAAATTTTGTGTTTAGGCTGATGATTAAAAATTAATTGAAATGTGTCTCAGCATTTTTCACAATTCTACCCCCAAAGGGTTAATAAGGGGATGAAGCTGTTGTGTATGAAAGTCCGTCAGTTTTAAAGTTAAGATCTTCAAATTTTGTTTTTAGGCTGACGATTTAAAATTAATTTATAGGTGTCTCAGTGTTTTTTATACTTTCACCCCCAAAGGGTTAAAAAGGGGGATGAAGTTGTATATGGAAAATCGTCAGTTTTAAAGTTAGGATCTTCAAATTTTGTATTTAGGCTGATGATTAAAAAATAATTGATACGTGTCCTAGCGTTTTTCATAATTCTACCCCCAATTAAATAGGGGATGAAGCTGTTGTGTATGAAAGTCCGTCAGTTTTAAAGTTAGGATCTTCAAATTTTGTGTTTAGGCTGATGATTAAAAACTAATTGATACGTGTCTCAGCGTTTTTCACAATTCTATCCCCGAAGGGTTAAAAAGGGGGATGAAGTTGTTTATGGAAAGTCCTTAATTTTCGAAGTAAAACTCACTAAATTTATTATCTAGGCTTATGGTTGGAAGCTAACGCAACGGTGTTTTTAAAAATTCTAGCCCCTAAGGGGGTGAAAGATGAAAAGGGGGCTTTATCTGTACAAATAAATACAATTGAAGTGTCTGTTTGTAATATTAAACCAACCGCATTTTACTACATGCATATGAATGTATATAGGGTACATATACCAAAATAGCATTTTTTTTAATTTTTGTCTATTGTCTGTTTGTTCCGGCTAATCTCTGGAACGGCGGGACCAATTTGGACGGGACTTTTACTGGCAGATAGCTGATGAAATAAGGAGTAACTTAGGCTACTTCTATTTTAGATAAAATCTATACGGTAACCCTCCTTCTGGCGCAGTCGGGTAAAAATATATAAAAGAAGAAGAAACTGACTGACTGGCTGACTGACATATCAACGCACAGCCCAAACCACTGGGTCTACAGATTCCAAATTTGGCAAGTAGGTTCTATAAGTGGTCAAGGAGCGCACTAAGAAAGGATTTTTCAAAATTCACTCCCTAAGGGGGTGAAAAAGGGCTCCAAAGTTTGTATGGGGAAACAAGATTAGTTAAACTGTTTTATTCGAAACTTAACAGGAGTACTCCTATCGATAATTGAGTAAACATTTGTGTTTCAGGTTTTTTTCAAAATTAAACCCCCAAGAGAGGGAAATGGGGTGACAAAGCATAAAAATCAATGCACAGCCCAAGCCGCTGAGTCTAGAGATTCCAAATTTGTCACATAGGTTCCTTATGAGATTTAGGGGTGCATTAAGAAAGGATTTTTCAAAATTCTCCCCCTAAGGGGCTGAAACGGGGGTCCAAAATTTACATGGGGAAATAACATTAGTTGCACTATTTTATTCGAAACTTAACAGGAGTACTCCTATCGATAAATGAGTAAACATTTGTGTTTCAGGTTTTTTCAGAATTCAACTCCTGATATGGAGAAATGGGGTGACAAAGTTTGAAAATCAACTCACAGTCCAAACCACTGGGTCTAGAGATTTAAAATTTAGCACGCTTAGGTTTCATACGAGGTCTAACGGTGCACTGAGAAAGGATTTTTCAAAATTTACTCCCTAAGGGTGTGGAACGGAAGTCGAAAGTTTGTATGAGGAAACAAGATTAGTTAGTCTGTTTTATTCGAAACTTCACAGGAGTACTCCTATCGATAAATGGGTTTCAATTTTTTTCAGAATTCAACCCTTAAAGGGGGAAATGGGATTAGTATTGTTTGTATGGTGTATCGGGTCGGGTGTATTACAAAAACAGCGATTTTAAGATTTAATGAGGCGGACCTGAAATACCATCATCCCCGTTGGGGTGCGATGGGGTCGAAATGTCTAAAAATCAATGTGGGTGTCGATTCCGAGATTATCATTGGTGCTGATTACGAATATGGCATTTATTTTTAGATCCAAAAGATGGCGGATTAGATTTATTGTGATGATTGTGATAACGATGATGGTGATTGTGATAATGATTGTTATAGTGATTGTGATTGGAATAGTGATGGTGATGGTTGTTGTGATAACGATGATGGTGATGGTGATTGCGACAGTGATAATGATGGTGATAGTGATGGTGATTGTGATAGCGATTGTGATGATTATAATTGTGAAGATTATAAAATTTGGCAAATAGATAGTTTATAACCTGGATTTACTTGTAGGATACTATTTATCCCTTTAGTATGATCCCGTGGGACGGTTATCGAACTTCTCGCGGGCTAAGCCGCGGGCAACAGCTAGTTATATTATAAAGCTGAAGAGTTTGTTTGTTTGAACGCGCTAATCTCAGGAACTACTGGTTGGAATTGAATAAATATTTTTGTGTTGGATAGCCCATTTATTGAGGAAGGTTATAGGCTATATAACATTACGCTACGACCAAAAGGAGCGGAGCATAAATGAAAGATGTTGCAAAAACGGGGAAAATGTATTCCTTTTGTTAGCTTTTTCTCTCTTATGTGACGCAGACGAAGTTGCGTGGGTCAGCTAGTTTGCTCATAATTCGAAAAGAAGAACTGAAAAATTCACCCTTAGATTAAAAAAATGCATTTTGAGCATCGTTTTCCTGCATTTTAATTTCTACTGACTAATCAGTCTTTTCCCAACTCAGTTGGATAAAAAACTGCAAAATAAACATCATTTATCATTTATCATTTATGCAAAGATATTTTATATTTTAACCTGCGCATATAATAGCGACTATCTTCATCCATATGGTACCACAGATTAGTTGCTAAATGATGTAATAAAAGTTATCCCAATTAACATTACTTCACCTACAAAGCTGATGCAAATTCATCTGACATTGCCAAAATTATAATAAGTACCCTAATGCTATAATTATTATACTTACCCACATAATCTACATACCTATTAAAAATAGAGCGATTAGAAATTCGATATAGTAGACATAATAATTTATTAGGATTTTTGGCTACAGTTATTAGTGTACAGGATAGTTTTCAAAACAAACCGTTATCAATATTATCTACCGTTAGATACAATTATATCAGGTATCATAAAGTGGGTGATAGTCGAACGAGCAAAAGCATATGGCTAGGCGATATCTTTCGCCCATCGACTCGTTGAAAAGTTAAAACGCCATATCGGACATTGAGCGCGCTGGTAAAGCAACGTGCAGTTCATTGCCGAAAGCTGAATATCCAACAGACGCTAAGCGGACCTACGATATTTCAAATTACTAACGCTGCCACATGAAAGGGAACAAAAAGAGAAAAACCTGGGCGAAAATCCATCGAGTGGTTTGGAAGATATGAGGGAATAAAGAATATTAAACCCAAAACCCAATTCTGGGTTAAGCTCGCCTTTGTACATAAGCTATATAATTGCAATTTTTTATGTATTTTTGTTTTTTTGTGTGCAATAAAGAATAAGAATAAGAATATTACAAACAAAGATGCGCGAAAAGTGAATCGAGCTTTGAGCTTATACGTATAAGCTTAGCTTAGCTCAAAAATACTGATTGGAACTTACCGCTATCATGGTGCTGACATCATAGTGGTCGTCGCTGATCATCAGCTGGTAGCCGAACCAGAAGGAAAGAGCGTAGGCACAGAAGATGCAGAAGAACAGCAGTCCCATAGCCAGCCCGTTGAACAAGCCTGAAATAGTCGCAGCAGTAAGGAAACAGAACAATACAGTACAAAACCTAAGCCTCATCTTAATCTACCTTCCAACTATGTTGAGGTTGGCTTCCAATCTTACCGAATGCATTTGAATATCAATATTGTTCACGGAGCGACTGTACGGAGGTATATAGTGCTGTATCTAGAGCTTTTTGACGTCAGTCAAAGATCTGCAATGGACAGTCGGGACCAACGTCTTAACGTGCCTTCCGAGGTTCAGAATATACGTAATGGACCCATCTACGGATCGTCAACGGCTAGCGTTGCTTCACCTTAAAGATTAAGAACCCAAAGTCTGCTCACCTTTCTTAATGTTGATTTTTCTGGCATCATCGAGATGTCCTTCGTATCTCTCAAGCTCCTGTTTTTGTCCGCTGAAGGCATACACGGTACGTATCGCCGAGATAACTTCCTCGGCGATGGCACCAGCCTTGCCTGATGCTATGGCTTCTTTCTTAGAAAGATTGGCGGCTACCTGTTGAAATAAATTATATTGAAAAACTTTTTATTGACATAGTAGGTAGCATACCAAAGCACTGCCCCAATCGGGGACGTTATCCGAAATGTCCCAAATCTCACTTTTGCAACAAGGTTGTCGCATCGCTTCGGCCGCTATCGATTCCATGATTCGAGTTCATGACAATAATTAGAGTTCAATATGAAGTCATATAGCTTGCAGTACTAGTGGTTCGTCGAAGGCTGTCGAAGAAGCAAGGACAAGAGCAAGAACGAGTTCTAGAGTGCAGACCGCGTATCGGTAAGCATAATGTAGGACCTTTCCTAGCTAGATTGACTAAGGACCTTAAAACGGTGGCTGGGATAGACTGAATGACGTAGGTACTGGTTGAGGTAGGTCGTAGATAGGAAGGTCCCAATCTCCTCGTACCCACGTAAAACTAATATTGTTAGAAACAGGAAGTGATCGTGGATAATCTAAATGGCAGAACATCTAGGTACCTTTTAATCGATATACGTCATACTTCTGTCGTATCAGTAACTATGCAAACAGTTTGAGTATTTTATTGGAGTTTCATATCACAGTACTTACTTACACGGACATAGCACGAATTACACAACAATTCAACTTATTTCTTTATGATTACAATTACCTATTATCTTTTGCGACAACGTTTCATCATTGTTTTAGGATTAAAGAGTACTGTAGTCAATTGATCGATTACTTACGTCAATCAATTAACTAGAACGTTGAGAGAGGTACGGGTTCGCCATCAATGGCAATCGATCAATGGAGCCGGAATTTAATATTATATTAACTTACACAATATACCACGCGGAGTACCTACTCAACCTATCAAATATACCAAATGATTATTGCACGTTGCACTCACACTGAGTTTTGTTTTGTGTAAGTTTCTATAAAGCCTGTGCTCATCGATATTCGATAATAAAGCAATTATCGCGATAAGTTGCGTCAGGTTGTATGCAATTTAAGTACCTAGGTATCTGAGGATGTTAGGCCTACGCAGCTATTTGACTGAGGTTTCTAAAAGGTTAGTTCGCGGTATACGGCAAACCAAAATCATGCATGAAAAACTACATTGGACACAATAATGCTGTACTCTTGATCTTAGTAAAGTATTCTAGAAGGGGAGACGGGCATGCGTTTAGGCCCGGTTTCCACCAAACTAGAGACGAGCGGAGCGGAGAGGAAATGTGAAAATTGACCATTCACAGGAGAGACGAGAAACGCGATGTAGATTACAACGATTGGTCGGTTTTCACACTCTCTCCTCTCCGCTCCGCTCGTCTCCACTTTAGTGGAAACCGGGCCATTTTTTTTTTTCGGATTATTGAAATCATCAAATGACTCCTCCAGCTTTGGGCGGAGCAGGAGGGAGTGTCAGACTTTTACTGACTAAAACCCATCCATGTTCCTTCATCGCCCTTTGTGTTCCGGGGCCACGGTATCTCTTTCGAACAGTCCCGCAACCCCGGCAGGCATCGGTCCTTGCGGACCCCTTCCTTTCTGCTGACTCTCTTTGAGGCGCGCGTGGAACACGAACGCGCCGTCGACACGGCCTGTCGTCATGAGACGGACGGACGGCGAGCTAGCCCATAGCCCACCGTCCACAGGCCCGCGCCTACAGTGCCCCCGACGCCCGGGGCGTCTCCCGCGGCGGCCGGGACGCTGTGAAGTTCTCTCTTTCTCATGGTGGTTCTCTAGCATTACTGCTTCGCAGAAGGAGGTGACGGCGTCCCATTCCGTCTCGCTCCGGACCATGGCTTGAACCAGGGCCGGACGCGAGAGGTCGCCGCCGCCAATCACCGCTTCGCCTCGCGGACGATCGTGCGGTACCCCCGGGCCAGCCTTACGGCTACCACCTTTTGTGGAAACTGGGCCTTAGGTGGGCTGTTGCCCGATGGTAGCTGCCGGCTGTTCGGCGGAGTAGTTACTTAACACACTCGTAATAATCTGATCATTTTTTGCGTGAATGTGACGCAGTTTTTCCCCCTCCCCTACTAATAATAATATACTTTGGTAATTTTGTGTTATAAGCGTCACGTTTAGCGCAAAGAAAGTTTTTTTCAATCCTAATGCTGCTCAAAACAAAATTAGACAAAACCAACGACCAGTGGTTCACATTGGCCCTGAATCGAAGAATTTGGAAGTCATGGGGAGAGCCAGGTCCAGGCTGGTCTATGCCCAGCAGTGGGATGACACAGGCAGTAACAGTAATGATGTTCATTTTGACAATATTCATAGCGTGGTTTAAGCTGTCGAGCAAACAAACTTGGAAGAAGAGCATTTCACGAATTTCCTTGACGTCAGTTCTTATGTGGCGGTATACTATAACAGTCAGTCGCCACAGTACGCAAAAGTAAATAAAGGTGTGGAATAAAGGATCAAAGTGATCATGCCGTGAGTGGGTAGTTTTCTGAAACTGGATGAGCCATGTCAAAGACCTTTACGCTTTGATTGGGAGTCTGTTGTGCCACTTCCACACTGTCGTGTAGGTAGTGGTATAGTTGGTGCCAGTTAATATGAGAATATCGGTCATTGCCCTTTCCCTAATATCTCTTCGTACGAACCAAAACAAATAAACCATGTATCGTTTTTCATTACAAAAAATGCTGAAGATCACGATAGATGACGATTCTAGACTTGAACAGGCTTATTTTTTTCGAAGTTAAGAAGTTTAATAAATGTAGGTGGGTCAATGACCGCTATTTTCATCTTAACTGGCAGTACTGGCACCAACTATAGGCGTCTGAGGGACTATATTATGTCATATCAGATGAAGTTCAAAGTGCTGATTCTGAAGCCAATCTGATATCCTAATAAAAAAAAAATGATTTAAAAAAATAAAACTTACCAGACCAGCGACTCCCACCAACGTCATGGTGACAGGGAATGATATCAGACACAGCAGAGCGAGCTTCCAACCCTTGATAAGAGCCATGATAATACTACTGAAGAACGACGCTTGATAGAACAAAAATGTCGACAGCTTCTCGCCGATACCATCTTCTAGTTTTACTATGTCACTGCAAAGAAAGGCATACATTAATTTGGAAATGGTAGCTATAAAAAGACAATATTGGTGTCGATTCTGTTGAGCACAAACTAAACTTAATTTAGACTATTCAATGATATTCTAACAAACAGATATTTTTCATCCCTTCTATTCGAAAAGTGTCGTTTTGTTCCCCGTTAAGCGGGAGCAAAGTAGGTCTTTTCTCCACTAGACTTTTTAGCGGGCAGTAATGAGATTTGAATTTGGAACATGAATCGTTCATTGAAATCGAACGAAAATTGTATAGATGACTGGCTGCAAGTGTTTGCTGTACGGTGCGGGGGTCAGCACGCGCATTGTAGAAAATATTAAATTAAGAGTTGCAGAGAGTTCGCCCATGCCGTTCTCACCGCGCTCTTCTACATCAAAGGAACCTTTTCCTGAGCACCAGCCTGATACTGAGATTACAAACACTCAAAATACTGGATGACTTTTTTATCACTTTCCAAAAAAAATGGGTATATTCGGTGAATGGAGTAGAAGCTTAAAGCATAACTAGTTTTGTTTTTCTATTTCCACAGTTTAGAAAAGAATTGATCCATCATCAAAAAATGCTACAAATTTCAAGTAAACTTTTCATATTAGAACAAAGAAAGAGTAATTAAAAAACAAAAAATGTATAAATAAATCCACAACTATATCAATCCCAAACAAAATACACACAGTGACAATAAATTTTCAAAATTTTGCCAGTGCCATTTATATTTATATCTATTGGATATAAATATAAATTTGTAATTGACCTTTTTTACATTCATGTCATTTTTTTAATTAAACTTATTCATTAATTACTTAAAAGTGTCTCTTATTTATTTTCTCTCCTCGCTACGCTCAGGATTCTATTCTAGAATCCTTCGCTTCGCTCTGGAAT
Organism: Xestia xanthographa; assembly: GCA_905147715.2. Classification (NCBI taxonomy): domain Eukaryota; kingdom Metazoa; phylum Arthropoda; class Insecta; order Lepidoptera; family Noctuidae; genus Xestia; species Xestia xanthographa. The sequence continues at coordinate 17,203,951 of LR990645.1, read as the reverse complement.
CAAAATAGCGCCCTCGCCGTAAAAATACTATTTTGCTCCCTTGTCATACAATCTACTATTATACACCTACAAAATCACCGAAAAAAGTGTGCCGCGGGGCAGCGCCAGCTCACATATACGCAGTGACGCAGAATAAAGGCAAAACAAGCTAATTGGCCCGTTTTCGAGTCTTCACGATTGCGCGCTCACAACATATCTGTTTATAATAGAATATCATTGAGACTATTGCTATCTTTTACTAAGAGGCAGTGCGAGAAAAGTACGGCTATAGCTATGAACTAAGATAGAGATCTCAAACTAGTTTATGCCTTGCGCTTCAGCGTGTTTTTAGTCGACATGTTTTTACGTGCACCCTTAATTTGTATGGAAATATTTGTTCGTTTAAATTTTACAGCTATAAATTACGTCCGTCTCTTTCTTGTTTTATTAGAGAGAAAAAGATAGCAATAGCCTAAATTAAGTTTAGTTTGTGCACAACAGAATCGACACCAGTATTCCCGAAGGTTTAGGCAGAAGTGTACCTTACTACACCTAAATTTCGCTTTGTTATGTTTTAGTCCCATAATAGTAATAGGGAGAGAGTATATTACCTTCCACCGGGCACAGCAACCTCCAAGCTGCTACTGAGAAGTTTCTGGTGGAAAATCAATAACACCTTGCTCAACCTGGGAATTGAACCCAAGACGGCCGGCATGTTCAGCAGTAAGTAGCGCTTGCGATAGCTAGACTAAAGAGGCAGATAAACCACCTTTTAGTTTAAGTAAATTAATTAGTAAACTCTGAGTATAGGGTGTGTCCTACACATTAGCTAATTGAATTAAGTCTTACCTGGTAATTGTAGAAGCATTGAATTTAGTCTTACCTGTTAATTTTAGAAGCTATGTCCCCGTTTTTATGAACATCGAAATAGGCAAAATCTTGATTTAGAGCTGCTTTTAGATATTCTTGTCGTATTACAAACACCTGGGGATTAAAAATTAAAGTTGAAATACACGAAACTGCAGACAAAAATATCATAAGAATAATTTTCTGTTGCAGTAAGGTCGAATAGACCAAGGGTCAGGAGCACCATTATTATAGTGTAAAAAAGAGAAGAAAATAAAACAACATATTGATATAGTGCTGCATGATTCTTTTGGCGCGTGACCAGAGTCGGAACTAACGCTCTTTCAATAGAATTTCCACAGGCAATTGCACAAATGCTTATCAGTGCCCTTCTGACAATATCATTCAAGCGCCAAAAGAACTTTGCTGCAATTCAACACACTATAGAGCTATACATACTTGGTTATACGCAGCGATGTTCATCAGCGTAGTGGCAGCATATGATAAAATAATAAGTAATACTCCTATAATAACGTTGTAAATGGCAAAGTAGAACAGTGCGTCCAGGAATTCTTCTCCAGCTTGTTCATTAGGGATCAAAGGATTTGCCAAGGATATTCCATATCGCACCATAGCGTCCAATAGGTACGCTAGTAACAAAGTGTTGAGGGGTGTCGATATTGCAGCAACCGTCGAACATATTAGCGCCAAGGTTATGAAAATTTTGTCCATAAGGGTCGCAAATCTGAACTGTAAATAAAAGATTTGGGTAGAAGATAATTATGATCATATTGAACAAACTTAAACCTGTCAGAACCATATTTAAGGCGGTGGTATCTGCTAACGAGAGGTTTTCTCCATGTAACTCCTCTTTGATGAGTGAATATATATGTTCAAAAAAAATATATGTTGCTTATTAGACTCTAAACTTTAATTGGTACAATTGAAATAATTCTAACTTTATTATTACTACTAGTATTTGCGTGGGTGCGCGAGCTGCGCGCAGCTCGCGTGTTGTCGTGTTCTTGAGAAGTATTCCTTACCATCATAAAAATTTGAGAATCCATAGAATCCTTAAAATAATTGGAAAATCCGTTACAACTACCCCTAAATCACTATGAAAACCCATAAGAACCCCTAAAACATTATAAAATGAATTTTAAAAAAAACCTAATAATATAAAAGTAAAAAACCTTACTTAAAAACTGAGACCCATTAAAAAAACACTACCCTAAAGTTCGCTTGTCGAACCTACCACCACCGGCCAGGTTTTGACGCCTACTATAATATTTGTTCAAGCACCCAATGGCTATCTCTGACCGTTACGAAGTTATAGCCCTTTTAGTTTTAGGGGAGGTTGGGGAGGGGAGGAAATGGTATACAAATTTTTAATTTCAACGCCCTCAATAGTTTTAGGTAAGAATCAAAAGATTTGTCAGTAGCAATAAAGGGGTGAAGAGGGGGGGGGGGAGAGTGGGGATTTTTGAAAAATAATTTCGACTAACGCGTTGCCCCTTTATATGAATCTGAAAAAAAAAATGTTCCAAGTCTCTCAACTTCCGAGATCCGCCTAAAGGGGGGAGAAGGGGGAAAAAGGGGACAATTTTGAAAATTGGTTTTTACTTCTCCGAGCCTCCTCTATACGAATCCGTAAAAAGAAAAAAATACGGGTCTCTTAGTTTCCGAGATACGATAGGGAGGGGGAGGATGGGGGGTGAAAAGGGGAGGTTTGGCACTTTTCCCATACTCGCGGGAGTTACTTGTTTACGAATCTGTCAAAATATACCCACCTCCCCATCCACCATCTGGGAGAACAATTATGTCAATGAGTCAGTGAGTCAGTGAGTGGTAATCGAGCTTTATATAGTATAATAATATGAAAAAAATGTTCAAAGTGAAGCATTTTTTCTTCGAAATTTCGTAACTACTCCTAAACGGCATTAAAATTTAGTATTTTTTTTTCACTCAAATATTCGTCACGTTTTTCTTCACAAACTGTAAAATTAGAATTTTGATCTAATGATTTATTAGGCTACAACTAATTATTTTTTATATATTATTCGGTTAACCCAGATCCGTCTCTAGCCCATGTAGCGCCCGTGTGCAAACATTACCCAAGCGCCCCCTAGTAAGCGTGCGGTCAAAATGGAATGGGTAAAAAGTACAAGTAACAAGTAGTACAAGTAGCACATCAAGTTACCACAAGCTGTCAAATTTCCCCAATGGATAATATACTCTATTGTTTGGAGATTAAATTTGAAGAAGAAATTTGTCGGGTTTGGAGACCATGATGTGCTGTTGTCTGTGTTTAGAATTATACAGGGTGTTCTGGTGTTTACTCTAAAAAGCCAAAACGTACCCATGTTAACTTGCTGCTTTGCTGTAATTTTACAAATATAAGAAGAGCTCCAGATGCTATACAAAATTGATGCCAAGCGGAGTTTTTATTACGTTGGTTATTGAAAGTGCCGCGCCCGGCCAACGCGCGAGTCGAGTGTGGCACCGTAGTGAGTGGCGCTCGGCAGCCCCTAGGGCCGCTGCGCCCTTGTGCAACGCACACCCTGCACACTAGGTAAAGACAGCCCTGGGTTAACCATAAATAGGTAGGATAGGTTGGTAATAGGTCGGTAGGTAGCCTGAAATAAATTGATGTTGTTGTTATTGTTATAATTTCGAAAGTGACCGCAGACCGCAAAAGGCAGCGGCAATCGTAATGAGTCACTCATTATTTAGCAGCTCGCAAAAGGCAGCGGCAATCGTAATGAGTCACTCATTATTTAGCAGTATAGACTATAGCTGCTAAATAATGAGTACATAACTCATTACGATTGCCGCTGCCTTTTGCGGTCTGCGGTCGATATCTTAACTCATTAAAATTGCCTTTGTATGTGCTGTCAGTGGCTGTCATGTCACACAGCGACGTTATTTGACAAATGAATTTGTTGTGTAATTGTAACTGAAGAAAATAATATACTGGCTGAAGAAGAAGTTACGACGTCGCGTTCGGAATAAAAATCGCAGCGGTATGGCATCGTTACTTCGTTAATAACTACTGGATCAGCAAGATTTCATGATTGATCAGCAGAGAAAACATGTCTATAAGCAGTGTATTTGATTGGTATGCATATTGAAAACATGGTGAGCAAAATAACTATTTGTATTGCGTTTTTGTTGAAAAAGGCGGACTTAATATTCTAATAAATGTAATGTTACATTTTCGATTTTTTCCAACCTGTATGATTCCCTATCCTGAACACGTCCGAACTTAGCTGATAAACCCAAATGGCTACATGAACATTCCATTTATATTATTGAGTTAACTTATGTTCGCGTGTAGTATCGGTGTTCATGGTTTGAAAGCTAATTAGGTAAAAGCACGGGCCGAAACGGATCGATGGTGGTAGAAAGATAAAGTAAGTGCGTTTTATACGCACATTCAAAGTGACAGGTAAATTGTGTAATGATTTCAATGACACTAACTGTTAATTACTATAACTAGTTTTAAAATGGTGGAGGAAAACATTATGACATGAGGTATATATACCCTACCCTACCTACCCTATAGCCTTTCCGCACGCAAATTACGCACATTGGACGTGGAATTGCGGACACCAGCCCGTTTTTATACAATACAATACATCTACCGGACACTCCCCCGAACATACCTAGCCTAGTCTAGGAGACAGGGTTGAACCTGTTAACCAACCCGCACTGGCCATTCCTTTTCATAAAGAGGAGGCCTGTGTCCGCCAGTTAAAATATTAAAAAATAGGCTAATCATGGTTAAGATAAAAGGTTTCTCGATAGTTTGAGACAGTTTTCTCACTATAAGTAGTCGGTGCCAGTTAAGATCGCAAAAGCGGTCATTGACTCACCTACATTTATTAAAGTTCTTAACTTTGAAATCCAAAAATAAGCCCGTTCAAGTCTTGAATCGTCATATCTATCGTAATCAGCAACATTTTCTCTAATGAAAAACGATTCCTGGTTGATTTGTTTTGTTTCGTAAGAAGAGATATTATGGAAAGGGCAATGACCGCTATTGCAATCTTAACTGGCACCAAAGAGATTTAAAAGAATTAGGTAAATATTTTAATGTCTTTGACTGGCACCAACTATACCATCATTATCTTTCTTCGTATCTCAATTTATTAGGGGTCGATGCTGCATTTGCGGAAATCTAAAGGTCTACACCGTCTACAGGTCTACATCGTAATTATCAGAAGAGCAATGCAAAGAAATACAAACGCTTGGATGATGTTTCTGCAGATTTTTCTTCGGGCCGCAGCCTTTTGCGGTGCTAGTAAATGGAAAATATTAGATTTGTGAAAGAAAGTCAAGTGTATTTCCATTTATTTTAGAATGAATCATTATTTTATATTCTCTTTTTTTCCTGATTAAATGCAAGTTGAAACGCGACATTGTTTCCCGTGTCATACCCGTGTCACATTCTACTTTCTATCGTGGATTCATAAATGGTATATGATATTAGCATGGATACTCACCAGTGTAATAAAAGGTATACTTGGAACTTCATCCTTTTTGGTATCTGGTTCTGAACTTCTGCAAAAAAATGGATATGAACATTAGGTAGAGATAGGTATAGGTGGACCTAACTATTATCAACACATTGATTCGTTATATTTAGGTTACCTACCTATTCAATATGTTTTCTGGCGCTGCGGACCCGGCTTTAGTAGTGCACATGGTATGTTTATTTTGTCTTTAGGAACGGTTTCATGGCTTGTGAGTTATGACTAAACTATTGAACGACGAATGATTTTGACTACTGCAATCTGTGCACAAGCCTAAAATGGAACTGCTAAATAAGACTGTTTGCTGACAACAGCAGATAAGATCTAAATAATTATACATAAGACGAGACAATTTTATAGCTCAGTAAGAATGACAAGTGTTTCAAATTATTTTATAGCTCAATGAGAATGACGTGTTTCAAATTATTTTATTAACTTGATGGCCATGCGTTGTAAAATACTAAATTATTGCTGGAAAATACGCAATATTATGTTTGTCCTACTACGATTTTTAGTGACAATCTAAAAAAAAACCAATCCGAAAATAAAACTAATCCGAATTGTAATGTTCTGTTTCTGTCATTCATGGGTTTCTACTAGGGCATCGAAAACTGACTATTTTTCAGAAACGGTTTTTCGGTTTCGGGTTTTTATTCTAAAACCGGGTGGGTACCCGGTTTACCCCGGGTTACCCGAAAAACCCGGGCGGGTTTTTCGGGTATTTTCGGGTTTTTTCATTAAACAAAATGCTCTTGCCCTTTTTATTAATAAACAATTACAAAGGTTATAATATTGACCAGGCGCTCGACCGAATGGTGGAAATCTTCAGGGAGGAAGCACGTACGCCGTACGGGCAGGAAGTCCAAACTTTCGGAGTAGACTCTAGAGCTTATGACGGAACGACGTGAAAACCCACTCATCACTTCGACAGAACTACAGGCACTCAGCAAAATAATTATAAAATTGGTAAGACGCGATCTTCGATGTTCCAGCACACGCTCAATAGAAAAAGCAATTGAGCAAAACGGGGGGTCGAATGTGTCCGTCTAATTACTTAGGCCACCTGACGAAGTTGACTAAATCTAGCGGAGAATAAGGATATCGTCGTTTCGAAGCTGAAGATTTTTTTGGAAGTCGAAAACTTATACGGCCAGTTGTATGCATCGTATGCATCTGGACCTAATCCCGAAAATAGGAATTCCAGAGTAACCTTAACCCGCCATTTCACAGATCTGCCGGCAGTCGGCCAAGATGAAATCGAGGCAGCTCTTAGACAGCTTAAGAATCGAAAAGCACTGATGAGGATGGGATAACGACTAAGCTTCTGAAAGCGGGAGGAAATCCTCTATTAAGAGAGCATTTCAACTCAGTCCGGTTTTCTGGGAAAACTGCAGAAGCGTGGAGAAGGAGCGTGGTCGTTCTTTTATTTAAGAAGGGGAACAAGGCCATTTAAAGAATTACATATCCATTTCGATCCTTAGCCAAGTGTTCAAGCTGGTTTCAAGACGCGTCACGAATCGTCTAGCGCGAATACTCGTAGACAAAGGAGTAAGCCGAGTTTCGAGCAGGATACAGCACCCTAGACCACATCCACATAGTGCAGCAGATAATACAGTCCGAAGAGTAAAATTGGCCTCTGTGTCTTGCATTTTTGGACTATGAGAAGGCTATTGATTCTAGCGAAACTTGGTCAGTCCTGGAGTCTCTGCAGCGGTGCCAAGTAGACCAGCGATACATCTAAGTGCTGAGAAGCAAATATAGCACATTCCATTGCATCGGGGGCTGAGGCAAGAGTACGTAATTCCCCCGAAATTGTTCACCAACACACTGTATGTATGTAAGACGCTGAACTGGGAAGAATGTGGCATTAACATCAACGGTGACTACATCTCTCACTTGAGATTTGTAGATGATATCGTCATACTGGCTGTATCGTTGCACGACTTGTAGCAAATGCTGAATGTCCTAGTAGATTCTTCAATACGCATTGGTCTCAGGGTGAACTTAGACAAATCCCAGATTATATTCTACGAACACGTCACCCCAGGACCTATTATTGTCAATGGTGGTCCTCTCGAGGTTGTTCGAGAATATATTTACCTCGTGCAAACTGTACAGTTTGGTAAGAACAACTTTGAGAGGAAGGCTACCAGAAGAATCCAGCTGGGCTGGGCAGCATTTGGAAAACTTCTTCGGATCTTATCGTTACGCATTCTATACGTACAGAGCCTAAAGACTAAGGTCTTCAACAAGTGCGTTCTGCCTGTTATGACTTACGGAGCCGAAACGTGGACACTCACGGTACGGCTGCAGGTCCGTAAATTCAAGGTCGCTTAGCTATGGAGAGGACTATGCTTGGTCTCCCTGAGGGATCGCATCAGGCAGTAACGAGGTGATCAGTGATCAGCACCCCTAGCCAAATTACAAACGTTTCGTGTCGATTCTCTTTCTTCAATCGTAAACGCCTCGGCAAAGCGATTGTAGAAAGCGCTAAATTGGCAGCCAAGTTGACACGACTGAGTCGATCGCTCGTTCTCCAATGTCTTTAGAAAAAAAAAACTACACTTTAGGTAGGTACTTATGGTGAGCGTTCCTACCAAAGAGTTTAGCGATCAACATTGTAGAAAGAGAAACGATAACATTCTATTCTATAATTTTGAACGATGTTAACTTGTCTACAAATTTTCTATTCGTTTGTGTTGATCACGTGATTTAACGTTGAGATGATGTCATTCCCATTCATTTGAATAGTTTTCTACTAGCGTTAACGATTGTAGATTGTCAACTTGGCTAGGGGTGCTGATACTTTTGTTTAAAAACTACAAATTTAAAATTATAAGTAGGTATCTCAGAAGAATAAACAACAAAAAATATACAACGGGTACTTCTGATTAAGAATTTTACCAATTCCATAACCCAAGAAACCCTGCAGCGTATTTTTGAGAATAAATTATAAATTAGATGAATAACTCGAGGGATATAAAATTTTACTTATGTACTTTTTTATATTTTAAACGACCTACGACGTGTTACGTGTCTGATGTCCCTAGTTTCTATCAGTATTCGTTCTTCATAATATTATGGGTCTTACTTTTACCGCTTATTTAGACACGGCTATTAAAAGTGATTTTACGCAGATAACTTATTAATGATGCATGAGCTAGCCCAATTGGGTAATTATTCCGTGGTAACTTTGGAGTTTCCTCCAGATCCTAGCCTCGGAAACCATCGAGTCGTTCAGCAACTCGTCCCACAAGCCTATGGCCCATTTGGGACGAGTATGCTAGTCGTTTGTTTGCATCGTTTGCTTTTTCTTTCTCTTTTCTTTCTATCCGACAAACGGCTAGGAAGCTGGCCGGAGTGGGGCCAGCTTCTTACAGAGGGGAGGACTGTGCCCCCGTTTTGAAACCTGGAGGAGATTATGCAGGCATAGAAGGTTCATCTCCGTGCATGTGTAAACTATTTTTGTATGAGCTTCAAACAAAAACAGATTGATTTACGTTTTTTATTAGTGTATCCCACATCCCATACTAAACACACGTGGTTATTGTACTGACCAAGGTTAGAATCAAGGCTACTGCTGAACCCGGAATCGTACATTATGAAGCGTTAAGTGTGGGTATAGCTCCGATTTTATTAACGTTTTAATCAAGACATTTAGGTACTGGATTTTTCTGGATTTTGCCAGCACGTCAATCTATCCGAAACTGTCAAATCTTCTCAATCATCCTCGAAACTAATGAATTGGAGATAAAGTTGGAAATCTATTAAAGAAATTGGACAGATGATAGCAGCTGGAGTCTGAACTTAGAACATGAAGGTATACGTATCTTTGATAGATAATGATGAATAATAACAAATCGACGCGAATACCTTTTGTTTATTAAATGGTTTTGTTATCAGTAACATTATTTGTTTAATCCATTCAATTTACACGCAGGACTTACGCTCGTAGATAAGAATATTGATAAATGCCTAATAAATTTATAATTTATCTTGAAAAACTATATTTTATCATATCACGTAACATTCCGGAACAAAAAATCGAAAGTCATTTAAATACCGATAATAGAACCCGGGCACTAGTTACTCGTAAACATAGTTCGTTTATTTTTAACTCATGGTTATAGAATAAAGTATCGCCGAAAAATGGGAGAGCGTGCCAACCAGTCTCATGATGATATCATTTTTAATCAGTCTCGCCCGGCGAAATAGTATGTTTCATATATTACCTATGCCTATAACGTGATATAAATGTGTAGTTTAATGTAAGTAATAAAATTGTAGTGTGTGTCTGTCTTGTTCATCATTTACTAAGAGGTGTTGTTCAATTGAAACAATTCGCGTTCAGTGTCATTCGTGCTTAGGGTTCTGTTTCTGCAGATTGTGTTACGATTGTACTCCTTATTTATGTATAGTTTAGGTCCATAATTATTTCAAAATGGTATAGGTACTTACGTGTCAGATTCTGGCGTTTTCGTAAAATCTCCATTTAATGGGTCTGGCAGTTTGTTCTTATTCTCCTTTTCCCCAGGCTTTAATTGCCATCCATTTCCTTCAGGGTCCTTCGACATTATAAATAAATTAACTTATAAACAATTACACGGAACTAGGAACTACACTAACACGTTTGTTACTGTGTATAAACACTCATTGTACTAATGTTTAAAGTGTGTAATTTATATATACGGTTCCACGTTTATCCGTGGTCGTCCCATCCGCGACTAACGTATCCATGATACGTTATCAATTTATCAGTTCGATAAAAACATGATACATGAAAGGTACGGTAAAGTCAAAAGCTGATTATACTAAAAACGTTTGGTTCATAACCGTGTGTGTACGTCAATGAACGCCTTTGCTTTGAAGCGGGAAAGCTACAAATAGTCTGAAACTCTGAAAGTCGACGAGGAATATTTGTTATACGGAAGATCTGGCGTTTCTTAATGAAATTGTGCGTTACACTCGCAGGTAAACTAGATATACAACTATAAGTGCGTAATTGTCTCTTGAGGGTTTTTCTTAATTCTAGAATCTACTATTTAGGACACCTATAAGTTTGAATAGTTGTTAGGTGCTAAAACAGCTGAGTGGATTCGCGGGAACGGGAAACACCTGGATCTGAAAAGCACAGGACCGGGAAGTGTGGCGGAAGAAAGGGGAGGCCTATACTCAGCAGTGGGTGATTCCGGGCTGATATGATTATGATGAAGTTCAAAGATATTTGTCCTGCATAAACACACGAACTTCTACTGTAAACTGTTACTGGTACTGTTCGAAAAGCTTCAAAGGTGAGAGTTTGCAATGATATTTTTAAAAACAAATGAGTTTGTTTTCGATTTCTGTGCAAGAGACTACTCTAATATCAACGGTGCCGGGTGCGATCACTAGGAAGGCTCATTTCTAGGGCACACTTTCACACTTAACACACTCTTTTAAAAGACAGCTCCAATGTTTGATATTATTATTCGTTGCTATGATACCATATTTATTTCCCACGGTCAAGTACCGTTATAACGGCCTTAGACTTTGATTAAAAATAAAACCAAAAAAAGCTTTTCTCTAAAATCACTTCCCCTCTGAATGAAGGGAACTTTCAGAATGCTGAACGTTTGGCTGAAAACATGTAAAGCTTGGCGAGGGGCGAGTGTTTGCTGTCTCCACACCCTCAAGGTCTTATCGATTGCGTAAACAGCTGATTTAAGGGTGCGATGTTGTGTTGAGCGAGGCTCTAAGCGAAAAACAAGTGTATGAGCAGGATGACTTGACTCATCGCTCACGTAGGTACTTACTTCATTTTATTAATTTGATCCATAAATATTATATTACTTTGATTGGATGTAAATTTGTGACAGTTATACATACGTGGCTGGTAATGTGGAAAGTGGTTTCAGATGTACAGATCCTCACTTACCACAATCATCGCCAACCATACCTAAATGTTGAAATCAAGCGTCAAGTTTCTATTACGTTGTACACGCCAGCACATCAAACTACCCCAAACTGTTAAATTTTCCCAATCGACCTTGAACCTAAAGCTTTAGCGATAAAGTTGAAATCTGTTATGTAAAGATATTTGACAGATTGTTGTTAGCTTGATGTGCTGCCGTCGTCTGTACAATCAAAATCAACGCATCATGTGACTTATTCATAAGTACCTTAGTTACCTTATTTTAAAAGAAAAACCGATGGTTTCAGCTTCAGCCAATGGGTACCTAGGACAGCAGTATACCTGTTGGACATAAACCTCTCCAATACGGACACTGTAGCTAATGCACATGATTAGTCTATTTTGGTACGTCTATGGTACGCTTTCACGACAGAAGTACAGATTTACTCGCGTTCCCGGAACCCTTGTCTACATGAGCAATAATTAAATTGGATGGTTTTCAATTTTAAATTGTCCCACTGTCGCTTCCCGCTCCTGGGGTTTTGCAAGCCGTAGTCTAACGACACCTAGTCAACATCACAATTAGTGTAATGTATTCCAAAATCCTTGACCTGTTTTATTTTCAAGCTCTGACGCAAAAAGGGGGTTGTTATCCGTCTATCTATGGGTAATATCTACGTTTATATGCTTATAATTTGTTCTACTCAATAACAAAAATACTTATAGATAGGTAGGTATAACTACTTACTTAACCTAGATAATATTGGAAACTGCTTGTCTTTGCGTTTGTATATCAGTTCTTCACAAATGTTAATTTAAACTTATTTATTTAATTAAAGCTATTACTGGCGTTAGTCAGTAAATAGCTGTTTATACTTAATTGAAGTAAGTGCAAAAAAAACATAACGGTGCTTCTAACCATAATATAATGATTATTCAACAAAATACTACAAATTCTAAGAACATCACAAAAATCTTATTTTTCCAATTTCAAATCATGTTGTTGTATTTAAAAACGGATGACTGACCAAGGAGTGCCAAGGACAATATTCATTATGATAGTGATTTATGGGGCACGTCTATTATGTTATGCAGTTCCGTCACGGTGGGCCACAGGTTCACTACACTACACTATTATTTCGCCTATATTGTTTCGTAAACAAGACGTTGGGCGCGCACATGGTCCTTATTCTTCCTATTTTGTCCAGTTTTTGTCACTTCAATGGACAATTTTGACAAAAGCCTTGTTACATTTTAGTTGGGCCGGGGCGTAACTAATGTTTGAGTGATGAATTCCATAGTCCAGTTATTGATTGAATAGTTTTGTTTTTCAATGTTCTTTATAAGTTTGTTTTGTTTTGTTTAGATTGAGTGTAAACATTATTTGTGTCAACATTTACGGTTTGAAGGGTACCTTTCTTTTAGGCTTCGAAACAACTTGACATCTTTTAAACATTAACAATTTTAAATTCTATATTTAATTTTATATTCTATCTACCTTTCCTTTGTTCGCTCATTATTTGTTTCCATCAATCATAACTATTATCTTTATTATCAACACACACTATATTTTAAATAAAAGTGCTCTAAACGTGAATTTGAATTAACGTTATTTTGAATTTCGCGGGCAAACCGAACAGGATGTACTATCAGCCCGCGAAAGATTTAAAAGTTCAATAAGTTAAAACGAAAAATACCTTTCCAGGTCCTGTCGGTATCAACTTGAACCGCTCCTCAGGGTTCCCATATTCCATGTTTCTCTTCTTCGGCACCTCCATGAATGTCAGCATGACCCGAGGCTGAAACATTTTGACTAAATTCACTGCACGATCCACTGAGCAACGGCCACTCCTGGCAAATCATTAAACTAACTAACAATACACTCGCGAAATGATTGTGCTCACAAAATTGTATGGGTGGGTACATGGGCTTGGTAGTTGGTAGGATGAATGTGTCTGTATGGGTCCATCTATTTAGCGGTCTCTAAATACAACACGTCATAATCATAACTGTTATTATGACGATTCAGTACCTATCTTGCATTCGTCTGTAACGCAACGTGGACATTGAATACTTTTTTTGTATATCGTACACAAACCAAAACACACAACATAGAGCTAAATGAGACTTCCGACTTGGCCATATTTGGGAGTAATTCAATGCCGCGTCTAGTTGTAAAGATTTGCGCTAATGTTTGCACAGTCGTGGCCTTCAATGAGAGGAATACTTTTATGCCGATCGAAATTTTCCTCAAATCACGCATATCTATGATACGCAGACTGGAGGTTCTGCCCTCTGACGTCATAAGCATGACGTCAGTGCATACATAAGTAGGTAGTTCCGGAGATCTGTCAATCTTACAATGTCAACGATTCAGCCGGATTAATCCGTTTAATAAAATTGCGAAAAAAACAAATTCTATGAAATTATAAATAGGTACGATAAGCGTACCGCATTGGACCATAATGGAGAGGCTGCCAAAAAAGAAGCTTCGCCTAAGTGGACAAAAAGTAATAAAGTTATAGAGAAACTATTTTAACTCACCACATTATGAAATTCAGAGACACCTAATAATAGCCTCCAAAAAAAATATTTTTTGAAGATAGGTATTTTTAAAAGTAGGTATCTTGTTTGAATTTATTTAAACCTCAAAACTTTGTTTATATTGCACATAATAGTGCAGATTAAAAAACAACAACATAAAAAGTTGAAAATAATTATTGTCAAATGATTCACATCACAGGGCAACAAGAGTGAGGAGGGCCCCCCCCTCCTCACTCTTGTTGCCCTGTGATGTCCCGAGAGGGTCAAGATTAGGGTTGCCCCTACCTACATCCTAAGGTTTATTATTTTAGTGTTCTAGATAATAGTGAGTTCCGATAAATAAATAGAATTTAAGGAAACTCCCTGAACAGATAGGACTAAATCGATGTACCTAAATATTACATTGTTATTGTTACCATGGACGTCCGGTTGACTGTACCGTATTACATAGAATGAAGATTGCGAGAGAGAACTTTTGTTGATAAGCAGGCCTGCCTAAACACAGTTTATGGAAAATCATCGACGCTTTACAAATTTATAGGTAATAAATTCAACTGCAGTGATGCGATATGCCGATAAAGGTCACCAAATCCCAGCACAGCAGAACCAATCACAGCAAATCACAACGCTTGACAAGTTTGCTAACTAGTTTGTGTCTGGCGCCCATTGCCCGCTAGTTTCTTGAACTACCCGATCGGGTGCGGTGCATTGTTATTTTAATTGTGTCTGTGATTGCGGGTATCGAAGAGTTATAATAATAAAAAGCTAAACTTTGCTTGATTTGTCAAAAATGTCATTAACGTTACAAAAATGAGTAAAGATCAATGATATTCTAACAGATATGGATAAACACCAACAAAACCACCGAAAAATGTGTGCCGCGGGGCAGAGCCAGCTCACATACACGCAGTGACGCAGAATAAAGGAGAACAGGCCAATTGGCTCGTTTTCGAGTCTTCACGATTGCGCGCTTACAACATATCTGTATAGTAGAATATCATTGGTAAAGATACAAAAAATCTTTTATTTTAATTTCCATATTTCTTTCCGATTATGATTTAATTATATGAGTAGGTAATAAAAACCGGTAAATCTTCAAGAAAAAAAGTCGCAACCCTAAGCCACGAAAGGTCAAGATGGCGCCGAAAATTGTCATTGTCAAGAATGTCAAATTGTCAAGCAAATAAGCAATCCTTCACTGTACAACTAAAAGGATTTAGATGGAAAACAAATTAGTTTTCAGGAATTAATCAAGCTTTTGTGAGTTTATCATAAACAACCAACCCTAGAGTTTACCGTATCTAACAAAGTGTACAGTTAGCAATAATCAGGCGAAAACAAGTTAACTGTTCTTATTAATTTATTCCGACGTTTTAAACAGTCGTTTTGTTTTAAATTAATAACGTAGAATCTACTCGTAATTACAAAGTTACGATTAACCAAATCCAGTAGTTGCTAAACAATACAGAATCTAACCTATTTTTAAAACAGCTGACTGATGAAATTGTTTGTTTACATTTTGAAATTGAAGCATGCAGAGATGCACCTGTCTTTTGGCTTGGCAATCGTGCTAGATAACTTTCTTTTATTTATCAATCAATGATTCATTGGCCTTGCACACGTAGTACGCATGAATGTGAATGATATAATTATAATGTCTTGTGAATGTCATAATAATCAGCAACAGCAAGTCCTAGCCTCATCAACTATTTCTCTATGCATGCTGAAATCTTTGTAGGTATGCATAAAGTACTTAATGGCTAAGTATGACAAAAGTTTATTTCCCGATAAAATGACAGGTAAAAAAGGAATTGACGTCCCGAGATATCAGGAAACCATATAGCTGTAGCTGCAGTTATATAAATAAACATGAAAATATTTTTAAGGTTCTTGATATCTATTGTATCTTAAAAATTACTGTAATGTTGAATGAACTTGTTTTAAAATAAAATAAATGTAACTATACTGTGCATCTATAAATGTTACTATAACAGACATGGAAAAGTCATGGTAAAAGTATCGCTGAGAAGTAATAATTTCATGAAGACATGGAAAATGATGAAAATAGATGGGATAACACCAGCTGTCTGTAATAAGTTTGAAAGTTACAATTTTATTGTTGTATGAGGATGATCGAAATCAGCTATATTATGATGTAAGTTTTTCAGATATTATTATGATAAAATGGCTGTTCATTATGTTAGTAAATTTATCAACGTGATGACTAATTGTGTAAATGTGTACTGCATCAAAATATATGCTCTGCTAACCCAATATCAATTGATATTGTGGAATATAATGATGCAATAACCTGTGGTCACAATAATAGTTTGTATACATATTGATATACTTTCTCAAGTTATTATGTCTTGTGACTGGGACTGTAGCTTTGTTTTTTTTTGTATTTTTGACATTCAAAAGTGCCGTAAAGGTCTAATTGAAATAAATGCTTTGAGTTTTTGAGTTCGATGTTGAAATGTCATGAGTATGGATGGATGTACTTACCTGATACATGGTATATCAGATGTATCGTCCAATCTCAGACAAAATTGAAATAACTTGTGTAAAGTCATATTGTGTCTGTTATTACTCAGGCAATCATCCCCATAAAACTGAAACACAGTTTGGAAACTTAGTTCAAGTTGGTTGGTGGCTTGGCCAAAATGGTCTAAACTAGGTTGGGAAAGCTGCCCGGGTAAAGGGTAGAGCAACATATTAGCTGAGTAATAAAATACAGACTCGGTCAACATAAAAAATGAATGATAAATTTATTGCTTTTTACACGCTTTATATCAGCTTCACTTGTATGTTTGTTTGTATGTCTGTAACCGACTTCTTAGGGCGTGATTTTGACCCACTTTAAACGGCCAGATTTCATTCAAATTTCGCACACCCGTCAAAGACCGATGACAATCCAGGTTTTTTCAGAATTCAACCCCTTAAGGGAAATGGGGTGACAAAGTATGAAAATCAACATGGTTATTGTTTGTATGGTGTATCGGGTCGGGCGGGTGTATTACAAAAACAACGATTTTAAGATTTAATGTGTAACTGAAATACCATCATCCCCTGTTGGGGTGCGATGGGGTTGAAATGTCAAAAAATCAATATGGGTGTCAATTCCAAGATTATCAGGGGTGCTGATTACTAATATGGCATTTATTTTAAGATCCAGAAGATTTAGATGATTTAGATAAGATGGCGGATTCGACTTCTATACAGGGTTATTGTTGATTTATTATGATGATTGTGATAACGATGATGATGATTGTGATAATGATGATTGTGATAGTGATGGTGATAGTGATTGTGGTAGTGATAGTGATAGTATTGGTGATTGTGACAGTGATTGTGGTTCTTTGATTATATAATGTCTAGATGGAGCGTCGCCCTACAATCAAAACGTAAAAAACGAGCCAACAATTTCAAGCCTGTGTGCGTGCAGGCGGGTTTTTACACTGCCCTACTGTGTCTCTGTGTGCGTGAATAATGTTACCAGCTAGTACAATAATTCTCCCATAAGTCACATTAAAAATAATAGACTACTTAATTAAATAAGATATGTTTTAGGTGTATGTATGTAGTAGGTATTATTCAGTTTTAGTAGTGTATTTTTATTAAGTATGTAGTTACTTTCTTCGATAAATAAAAAAACACTATTTAAATTGAAATAGAGTTGTTGAATGTTGTATTAAATCAGCTAAGTTAATTAAATTAGTATTAGAATTGTGCCGATTCCCTTGTTCACAAACTAAACTAAAATTAGACTATTTCTATCTTTTTCTCTCTACAGTAGTTTCTCAAACTACACTAGTTTTTGTTGGTTTCCACGTGGCATCTCCGCGGCTTTTTTGAATGCGATCTATCCATCGTTTCCTGATAATAGGATTATTGGGTAGGTATTCTAAAAAATAAGATGTTATGTTGATCACCATAATTATTCTACTCATTCAATAATTATGTTTGATGGGCTGATTATTCATTAGTCAGATAACTTTTATCCAAGGAATTAAAATAGAGGTTAAATTACCAATTAAATACTTTTAATCAGTGCCAGTTATTAATAATATATATATATAAATATATATACATAAATGAATTGCCGTTCGTCGCTCTAAAACACGAAAACGGCTGGACCGATTTGGCTATTTTTGGTCTTGAATTGTTTGTGGAAGTTCACGGAAGGTTTAAACGTTGAGAAATAGGTAGGTGGTAGGTAGGTAGTAGGTAGGTAATAGGTAGGTGGTAGGTAGGTAGTAGGTAGGAAGGAAGTAGCTAGGGGAGTAGGTAGGAAGGTAGTAAGTAGGTAGGTACATGTGACGCAGACGATGTTGCGCGGGTCAGCTAATACCTAATGACTAAAATGTGAACATGAAGTCGGTATCAAGTAAATTATTTACCTAGCTAATATAATAACAAGTTTTACTTGGAATCGACCTCAAAATCATATTATAAAGAAAGACTTAATACGAATTTATAAACTCCACCTTTTTTTTAAATCGATAAATAAAGTAGACCAACTAAATAATATAAACGTAACCCTAGACTAACTAATTTACCCACAAAAAATGACGTTCTGTTGGGGGAATGAAAAAAAGAAACTGGCAACACTGATAAAATATGGCGTAATTTTATGTTCATAAAAACAAAACAGAAATATATCGTTTTTTGGTTACTTATCGATGATAGGCGATGTGCTTGGTATTTTTTACCCTTCCTGTATAATTCCGGCACAGTTTAATAGCACATACCGTCATTTTATCGCTGTTATTTGTTTATTACCTAACGCGCGTAATACGTGGTGACGCCAAAGCGGCACGATCGGAACTAATCGGCATGTAAGAACTTGTAAGCCAACAGTTGGCTGATATTTTTTGACACGTTTGCGCGCACTTGACGCTCCATCTAGACATTATATAATCAAAGGTGATTGTGATGATTATGAAATTTGGCTCTTAGATAGTTTTTTACCTGGATTAACATGTAGGATACTATTTACAGGCACGGATACAGGGGGGGGGGGCAATGGGTGCAATTGCCCCCCCCTGAACCGGACCAAATACGTCATTAAGTCATCAAGCTTGAACTAGTTTGACGGAATTTAAATTAAATACTCTAGTTGTATATCTTGTCATGGGCGTCGCCAGGAGGAGGCAGCTGCCCCTAGAGGCTCAGTATTTTTAAAAGTTATAGCTTTTCCTGCCTGATGCCATAGAATGGTATTACTTATACGTAATAAATTGTAACGTAAAATGGAATCACTTCAAAAAGGCTCCTATTTTCTACCTCTGGATTGGCACTCTTATTGGATTTTTGCATGATCGATCTATACAATAGACAAAGCCCGAAATGAATTAGGAGCCCCTTGCCCCGAGGCCTTATATAATTATATTATATGCAATTTTAGCATAATTATTGAGGCAATGTTGTAAAAAATTTCGAGCTCGCTACGCTCGCTCTGGAAGCCGTTTTTCATGAGATTAACTTTGCCTATAAGAGGCCCAGGTACTCCAGTAGAGCGGTAGGAAAAGTTAGTGTTAAAATATTTGAGCTCGCTTCGCTCGCTCTACAGACTACTTGAATTTATCTAAAAGTCGACCAAGTAACTCCTCTAAGAACGTTTTAACCTGTCTAAGGCAAGGTGTCGTAAGAATTTCTCGCTACGCACCCCCCCGTACGTACGTATCTTGCATATCATGGATTTCTGCAAAGTAACGCCCATTTATTATCAAAAGTTTAAGTATAACATTTTTTTAAATGAATTTCCCAAAAATTGCCCCCGCTTAACCCTAGAGTACTAATATAAATTTATTACTGCTTAATACTAATTATCGCCTGGGAGGCTACTTTATAAATAAAGCAAAATTTTAGTACTAAACTTTTATTAAAATATAACAAAATTTATAACAAATAACAGGCATACCTCTGCCTTTATGAAATGCAAAAAAATATATATCTGAGAAACTCTTATTTGTCTTAAAATCAGCCTTACACATAATACTTAACTTTCTAACACAGCCTTATGGGATATTATATTTTAAAAAAAAATGTTGACATTGGACCACTGTTTTGGTATAAAAACTACAATACAATATATAAAGTATGAAAAACATAACAAAAAACTAGTCTAATCATCACATAGCTTACTGCAGACTAAGTCGAACTCAGACTGACTGACTGACTGAAGTAGGTGATGTTTGTGGATTTAGTAAAGTGCTTCCGGATGATGACGGTATTGGGGAGCTTCGGTCTTGAGGATCAGGGTCATCTAGTACAATATTTTGTAACTCATTTTCGAGTCGATAGGGAACAAAAGTGGGATCAACCACACTGTCATCAGAATCGTAATCCGCGACTTCTAAATTATCCTCGGTCTCACTATCAGAGGTGTCATCTTCCAAGCAATTTGCTATCTGCTGCTCGTTGAGATCCATCTATGAAATAAAATATGTATATCTTATAATAGTGAGTAAACAAAGAAAAAACTCAAAAATGTAAATTAAGTCAATAGTAAAAACCCTACCTTTAATACTAATGATCGCCTCCCAGGCGATCACGTAGGCAATATCTCGGGAACGCTGTATCCCCGCCGAGCGCGCAAGCTCTCCCCGCCGCATCGTGGGCTACACTGAGTTGGCGCGAAAGCACGGCGCGACACGTCCCCGCAATTTCAAAATAACCAGAAAAAACCGACCGCGGGCGGCCTCTCAGGCGATGATTAGTAGGTACTCTAGGGTTAAAGGAAATCCTGTATCCGCGCCTGACTATTTATCTCTCTAATATGAATAAATACGATCCCGTGGCACAGTTACCAAACTTCACGCGGGCGAAGCCGCGGGCAACAGCTAGTATTCTTGATAAAACGGTAACCGTGATTTACAAAAAAGCTTCATAAATACATCAAAACAAAATATTCAGGACAGAAAACTCATTTTTTTGTTTTGCGGAATAACATTTAGTAATTAGCGTAGCCTAGGATCTACAGTCGATAAAGTCATCAACTTTAAATAAGATAAACCTTTCGGAGCTCGAACCTGAGAAACAGCTACCTCATCTAAAGAAGGCAGCAGGCGCCCGATTTCCCCGCTTCCCAGATAAGTTACTGACTTAATAAATTATTGTTTAAATAACAGTTTTAAAAATTAAAAAAAACACGCTTTTATAAATAACCCAAACTAAAAAGTAGAAAATAAATAATAGTTAAAAAAAAAACTAAAAAACACGCTTTATATAGAAAACCAAACTAAAAAATAGAAAATAAATTTTAATAAATTTGAATTAAGAATAGTGTAAAAAATTCTAACAAATATAAATGAATAATAGTGTTAATAAGAAAAAAATGTTTGTTTTATAAAAAAGCGTGGGGTGCTTTTTAAGATATTAACGAAATGATAATCCTTCTTTTCATATCTGTCAATGAAATATTTATAACTATTGACACCATGCACCCCACGCTTTTTTTTTTAAATAAAACGTTTTTTTCTTAACAGATGCATAACAATTATATATGTAATACAGAGCCAATTCCAGTTTCCCATGGGTAAAAAAATGATAGAAATCTTAGGATCATTACGAAGCATGATAAAAAAAAATTAATTGTAAATAAGTTACAATTATTTATACACCTTTAAAAAGTCAGCATTCAGCCAAGTGCGTGCAGAATAGGTTTTTGGTGATAAATGGGTCAATGATCCTTGACCTGAACCTAAACC
Organism: Xestia xanthographa; assembly: GCA_905147715.2. Taxonomy (NCBI): domain Eukaryota; kingdom Metazoa; phylum Arthropoda; class Insecta; order Lepidoptera; family Noctuidae; genus Xestia; species Xestia xanthographa. Next base: position 17,182,445 of record LR990645.1, on the reverse strand, counting down.
TGAATCCTTATGATAGAATATTAAAGTCCTTACTCACTTGCACTATAATTTTTGCCTGTAATTAGAAGGAATGGAGATAGGCGAATTGAATCTAAACGGGAAATTGAAATTCGGGATTTTGCAAGAGATTGGGACAGTCAATCTCATCATCATCTGCCTAGCCTTTTCTTAACTATGTTGGGGGTCGACTTTCAGTCTAACCGGGTGCAGCTGAGTACCAGTATTTTACATGGACCCCGAATGACTGCCTACCTGACCTCCACAACCCAGTCAGTACTGGGCAAAACGATACCCCTTGGAGACTTTCGGGCCACTGACTACCTGTAACGACTTTCAAAGATCTACACATGACAGCCGGGACCACGGCTAACGTGCTTTCCGAGGCACGGAGGAAACTTGGTATGTAAAGGATCCCAGCCACGGACCAACCTAGGCAAGCGCAGCTTAACCTGAAGATTAACCCGAGCGGCTGAATTATTTAGCCACAAGCTCCAATTACAAGTCTTACATAAGATTTATTATTATTATTACAGCCAATATCATTCATTGAGTCGTACGGCCATGACAGCTGCGCGCGCGCATAGTTGTGAAGGATCATTGACGGCGTGCGGTGACTTGCGCTGCGGTGGTCGCGACCACATATAGAGATCTCCCGTCGTCGCGCGTCGCACGCGCTCAACGAATGAGCATTTATGACGGCTAGATGTGCAAATTCTATGTTAAGGCGGTGGTATCTGCTAACGACAGGTTTTCTCCATGTAACTCCTCTTTGATGAGTGAATATTTATGTTCAAAAAATATATATGTTGCTTATTAGACTCTTAACTTTAATTGGTACAATTGAAATAATTCTAACTTTATTATTACTATATGAAAAAAATGTTCAAAGTGAAGCATTTTTTCTTAGACATTTCGTAACTACTCCTAAACGGCATTAAAATTTAGTAATTTTTTTTCACTCAAATATTCGTCACGTTTTTCTTCACAAACGGTACAATTGGAATTTTGATATAATGATTTATTAGGCTACAATTAATTATTCCATGCATTCTATAATAACAGAATAGGCGGGTCCGTGCGCGGGCGACGGGCGGCAGTGCAACTCGGACCGTCGGACGTGGAGGTTGTGCTGCTCTGCTCGCTCGCATTATAATGCCCCGATTTTCGCATGGGCGATTTAGTATTCTAGTTCTATTATGTAGTCATAGTCAGATAGTCATTTTGCAAGTAAGGTATTTTATTTTGCGCGCTTGGACGTTTGCTATAAGACTAATTCAGTGATTTTTACTGTGAAGTTTTTTTATTTTTCGTGTACCTACCGTGTGTACATATATGTAATAGATAGATTTAGATTTTTAAACTCGTGATATCTTTTGAATAGAATATCCGAATTGGATAATTTAAAAAGTAATTTAGAGGTATTGACAATTTATTAACAATAAGATACAAAAATATATTTTTTTAGGAAATAAACATACGACTTTACATTTTAATTAATTTTAGAATCCTTGAGAAATAATTTCTAATACAATAGGTGGAAAGTTTTCTGTAAACAAAGTCATGGTCACCGTATCGAAATATTTAAAACGTTATTACAGGGGTTATATATTTTTTTTTCGTAAGTCGTGATTATTTATCGAAGAAAGTATTAGCTAGATTTTTTTTAACCAATGGTGTCGATTCTGTTGTGCACAAACTAAACTAAATTCAGGCTATTGCTATCTTTTACTAAAAGGCAATGAGAGAAAAGGACGGCTATAGCTATGAACTAAGTTAGAGATGTCAAACTAGTTTATGCCTTGCGCTTCACCGTGTTTTTAGTCGACATGTTTTTACGTGCACCCTTCATTTGTATAGAAATTTAGTTCCAACTTAATTTGACAGCTCTAAATGACGTGCGTCTCTGTCTCGTTTTATTGGAGAGAAAAAGATAGCAATTACCTAAATTAAGTTTAGTTTGTGCACAACAGAATCGACACCATTGTTTAAAAAAAATCTAGCTAATACTTTCTTCGATAAATAATCACGACTTCTTTCCAAGCGATACCGTACTACAGTTAAAGAATTAAATAAATAAATATAATAAATAAATAAATAAACAGGTTTTACAAAAGACTTCATGCTTCTACGATGCTTTTTCAGCGAGATATCGGCGATAACGTGTTTTTCACCGTTTCAATGGCGCAGCCATGGGGTTTCAAGTCTTACAGCTCCTAAAATATAAACCTAGGATTTTTTTCTATGTTTTTACAATTTTTTTACAAATTCAGTCTGTTATTGACCCGAATTTCAGGTCTCTGCAAGGCTTAGTTTTAGAGATCTCCGTGGCCGCGCGGTTCTCCGCGTTTCGATGGCGCGGCTACCTTCAAACCCTTATAACTTTTTAACCATAACTTTGACAAATTCATGGTTTTGGGAATCAACTTTTACAAATTATTACAAAATCTTGTCGTTGTAGTTAAACAAAAATGCTGTGGTCGCGCCATCGAAACGCACACAGCGCGGCCTCCTGCGAAGAGCGCGAGTCACAGTATGCGCGCGTAAAAATGTAACGGGGAGCGCGGGGAAAATATTTAGCTCCGCCCAGATCCTCAAGGTCGTTCGCGCATACCACCGCCTTAAGTAATGTCGTTGATAAAAAAGGATTTAAATGGAGCAGACATTTTTGCGGACTTTTGTAAATAAATGGTGAATAGGGCAGCTGCTGTCTTGGGTAAAGACTTCGTGTTCGGACACAAGCAACTTGGAACTATTTTTGACCTACAGTTACGATGTACTTACCTAATAGAAGAGACATCGTTATGAAGTACTTAGTTTTCTTCATCAAAGTTAGGTACTGTAGAGATATAGATATGTAGGTAACCTCCATAGTGATTTTAAGAAGGTAGCATCCTAACTACCTACGAAGAAAAACACTTATTCTTACTTAGTTAAGAAGTCACCAGCACAGCATCAAAATAAGATGTCTGATATTGCTATGCAGACATAGACAACTATTACGTAGCAGAATACGTAATAGTTAACGTCTGCGATATTAAATAGGTCCCCAATCAGCCATACTTACAATGAACTCTGTCTATTAAGCTCATTTTGTCGTTTGACCCAATCATTTTGTTTGTTCCGATCATTGTTTTGGCACTAGGTGCTCGTTCAACGCTGTGTTTACCTGTGGTGATGTGTGACAGTGTGATCGATCAATCAGAGGTTCAAAATATAGTGTTTGTTTACGGATTCATATTAGCATCAGGTCATCCGCGTGTGCCATGTGCTGTGTGCGCGCCTGCATCAATAGCTTCCTGGCAGTCGTTGCAGACATAGCGGCAACCACAGGGCCTATACAAAGCAACATTCTATCGGTGACAACTCGAACTCAAAGCATGCTTTCAATTAGACCATTACAGGCAATTTCGAATCATCAAAAAAACGATGTAGGTAAGTAGCTACAGACCCAGTCACAAGGCATGTAACTTGTAGAAGTAGGTACTGTAGTTGCCCATTCCAAAACTAGATCTCTATGGAGAAGAATGGGCAAGAAACATGGACAATCCTATTAGTGGTTGTACAGTCGAGGACTTTAATTGATGAGCCACTTGCCATTATTCGTAGATATTGTAGCCGTGTAATACATATCGGATTTAGTCGGTAGGTAGTACCTACCTATTCGTACTCGTGAATGTATAAAAGAGCAAAATTGAAAAGTAGTGAAAGTAGGTTATCAATATAGGTAAGTCCTCGACTCTACAAATACGAAACGCTTCGAAAGCGATTGCCAATAATTTGCTCTGGCACTCAGGAGTCTGTGCTTACCCCCGATTTGTCTAACATTGGACTATATCTAGATCTATGTTCACCTATCTACTGAAATATATATGAAGTAGGTAAAGAAAGAAAGAAAACATTTATTTGGCACATGCCACAAGTGCACACAACATTTCGACCCAGTTCAGCAAACTGCCGGGCAGCTAGCGCCCGACGCTGGTTTTCAACTGGACCTGGGATGAGATCGTGATGACAGTTTTGTAATTTGTGTTACAATTAGGTATGTGTATTAATAGGTACCTTTAGAGAATACATAACCCCCCCCCCCCCCCCCTTATGTTATGTCCCTGCGATAAATAAAGATTTTTTCTTTCTCTCTTTCTTTCTTTCTATAAGAAATAAAACTACATCTATATCTATTCATATAATAAATCTGTAGAAAAGTCATTTTTGTACATTGAAGAAATTGAAACAAAAAATAGCCAGCGTGTGAAAAGATAAGTAACAGAACCCATTTCCATCATTTTTGAAATTTTTGTCTGTTTGTCTGTTTGTCTGTTTGTTTGTGCGCACATCACGTAAAATCTACGAATTCAATGCTGACAATGTTTATACATAAAAATTGTGTGTAACTTGGGGTATGATTTAGTGTTTGTTTCATTGAAATCGGTTAATTCTATCAAAAGATATATGAACTTAAAGTTTTCAAGAAGAACTAATCATCAAATGTAAGATACATACATGCAGCGACATCTGTTGAACTAAAATGATACCAATGACTAAAAATGTGCTCACCACAGTCATAACTTGTAAATCGACTGACCAGCTTTGAAAAAAATTTATAGCATAGGTAATATACTTTAGCAGTTTAACATTTTGGTCGATAGACGGCATTGTTTATTTCACTCCATTTTCTGAATTGAATGGCCCTCGCCCGTGTCAGTTGCCTATTTTTTGTTTTTTTTTTTTCGGATGGGAAATCATCAAATGACTCCTCCTGCTCTGGGCGGAGCAGGAGGGAGTGTCAGACTTTTACTGACTAAAACCCAGCCATGTTCCTTCATCGCCCTTTTGTTCCGGGGCCACGGTATCTCTTTCGAACAGTCCCGCAACCCCGGCAGACATCGGTCCTTGCGGATCGGCCCTTCCTTTTTGCTGACTCTCTTTTAGGCGCCGACACGGCCTGTCGTCATGAGACGGACGGACGGCGAGCTAGCCCATAGCCCACCGTCCACAGGCCCGCTTACGGCGCACCCTGTGTTATAATCGAGATCTAGCGGAACTTAATTCAAAAATAATATTTTTCTAAATATTCCTAAAACTCCCTTCATTGCACAGTTATCTATGTATATAACCGATATTTGACCAAATTAATAAGTTAGCAACACCACATAACTCAGAGAAAGTCCCGAAACATGTTTGTGCGTATTAGCACGCGCGATATTGTTTAGTACTGATTTACTACTGAATGCGAACTGGTGTGTTCTTGTCTTTTAAAGTGCTATAAGTGGTAATTTTTATTGTTTGTTATATCATCGAGCATACGTTGAGGGTAGGTTTGAGCCTTTTTTATATTGAATGTTTTTAATACATTAAGTTTTTGTGGTAGTCTTGAATTTTTTTTTTTTTTGTATTAGAGTTGACTTTTAAAAATGTATACATGTGTATACACCCGGAAATCACTGTTATACCATTCTACAGTTAATATTCTTTGAAATTTAGTTGAAATCTCTTGCTCCTGTTTGCCCCGCTCATACATTTTTTTTTGTTTTCTATCAGATTGATACACAATGAAAAGCCGCGATATTTTTGATATATGGTTGCAAATTGGACGAAAGGGTCGAAATAACCTTATAATTAATAAAATTCTGAATAATTATGACATAATGACTGTATATCCTCTAATTCAACAGTGCACAATAGAAAACGCCATGCTCTTCCTTCTGAAACAATTGCGCTGCTGAAGGCTCCGAATATGAGTGAAGAAACTTCCTCGACGGAGGAAGACGAGTAGGATGTATTGCAATTTCGTTTTGACTGTTTAAAATATATTAAGAAGTTTATTTAAAATATATCTCCTGTGTATTTAATACTGACCTTGTTAAAAACTAAAAAACTCCTTAGAATAATGTTGCAATATACAAAATAACAACATACTGTTAACATTTTATGTCACTTGAAATTAAAAAATAAAAATTCGCTCAAGAATGAATAAAGTTCCGATGGATCGTAATAATCATACAGTGTGCGGCGGCCGGGGGCCACGTGGTTGCCCCGGAAGCCCGGGGCGTCTGCCGCGGCGGCCGGGACGTTGACTCCTTCTCTAGCATTACTGCTTCGCAGAAGGAGGTGACGGCGTCCCATTCGTCTCGCTCCGGACCATGGCTTGCACCAGGGCCGGACGCGAGAGGTCGCCGCCGCAAACGTGTAAGTTGCCTCAAGATTGGTTTTTTAACCGACGAAACAAAAAGAAGGCAGTTCTCAATTCGATGCGTATTTTTTTTATATATGACCACGGATAACTTTTACAGAGAAGTCCGTACATGGTCCTTTTGTTTGTAAAAAGCGTAGGTACATCTCAAAGTTGGTCCCATTTATAATTGAAAAATCGTGTTTGGGCTAATTTCTTGCACCTTTGATGAGAACTTTCGACCTAGCTGGAGTATGACTGTCATCGAGTGTCTAAGGATGAAGGAGGTGGCGGAACGTGAGAGGGAGAGAACCTCTAAACGTCCCGGCCGCCGCGGGAGACGCCACCACGTGGCCCCCGGCCACCGTACGCGCGGGCCTGTGGACGGTGGGCTATGGGCTAGCTCGCCGTCCGTCTGTCTCATGACGACAGGCCGTGTCGACGGCACGTTCGTGTTCGACGCGCGCCTCAAAGAGAGTCAGCAATAGGAAGGGGTCCGCAAGGGCCGATGCCTGCCGGGGTTGCGGGACTGTTCTAAAGAGATACCGTGGCCCCAGAACACAAAGGGCGATGAATGAACATGGATGGATTTAGTCAGTAAAAGTATGACACTGCCTCCTGGTCCGCCCAGAGCGGGAGGAGTCATTTGATGATTTCCCATCCGAAAAAAAAAGGCTGTCGAGGTAAGCCCTTTTTTGGAAAAACATAAGTAGATTATTTTAGCGATTAATGCAAATATATCGAAGAAATTAAATTGTTACCCACTTGGATCTACGTAGGTATATATCTACTAATATTATAAAGCTAAAGAAATTTTGGTTGGTTGAACGCGCTAATTACAGGAAAACTTTTAGTGTTGAATAGTTATCGAGGATGGCTATAGGTTATCTAACATCACGCTATAATTAAAAGGAGCGGAGCATCAATGATAAATGTTGCAAAAACAAGGAAAATTTATTTATTTCGAGAGCTTCCTTTGCGGGCGCTGCATAAACGGTTAAAGTTGCGCAACAATCATGTATAGGGAATTTTTCGTTTTAAAGCGTTCTAAAAAAACCGCGATAGCATTATGTCTATCGTTCAAGGTTGACTCCACTCTCTCTAACCCTCTCTCTCTCATGTGACGCAGACGAAGTTGCGCGGGTCAGCTAGTATATAATAAAACACCGGCCAAGAGCGTGTCGGGTCACACTCAGTGTAGGGTTCCGTAGTTTCCCGTCCGGCACAATAAGTGTTCCCACTTATGAGTTTAAAGGTGGGTATCCATTATGTAAAAATGCTTGCATATACGAATATACTACAAACTTAGTCCAGAAATTATTTTGTACAACTTTTTGTCTTTTTTGTACAAAAACTGTTGTTTCCATCAAGTTCAAAATAATTTTCCTAGAAAGTCCTTATAAAGTTCTACTTTTCAGATTTTTTTCATATTTTCTAAACATATGGTTCAAAAGTTAGAGGGGGGGGACACATTGTTTTTTACTTTTGGAGTGATTATTTCCGAAATTATTGACGTTATCAAAAAATGATTTTAGGAAACCCCTATTTATTTTTAAATACCTTTCCAACAATATATCACACGTTAGGGTTGAAATTTAAAAAAAAATCACTTCCCACTTTACATAATTATAGGGGGGGGGGCTACCCTAACAAAACATTTTTTTCCAATTTTTATTTTACCACTTTGTCGGCGTGATTGATATACATATTGGTACCAAATTTCAGTTTTCTAGTGCTAACGGTCACAGAGATTAAGCGAGGACGGACGGACAGACATGGCGAAACTATAAGGGTTCCTAGTTGACTACGGAACCCTAAAAACGTAAGTAAGTACTAGGTACCTACCTATTTGTATTTAATCCAAGCTGATGTTACTTGATGTTACTGAGCCCTGTACCTTCCATTCCTCACTACACCGATTTCATTCCCGACATCTGTCCTCATCGAGACACCGATTGCCATGGCCCACCTATAAGACCCTAAACCAACGGTCGGCAACAGGCGGACCGCGGTCCATATCCGGACCGCGGAAGATCGACTCTGGGACCGCCGAATATTATTTTGTTAACAATTCTTGAATATAGAATTGAATATATATAATGGGAACTCAGAAGTGGACATTGCAGTGTTTTAAGATTTGTGCCCGATCTTAGGAATGAATTTGCTTCAAGATTCCAAGATGTTGCTAAGATAGGAAGCTGTCTCAAGAAATTGATGCATCGGCAGAATGGACTGATGTGGCTGCTAAGTTATTTAATTTTTCAAAGCCAAATCTTCAAATGGAGATTGATTGATTTGCAGGAAAACATTTCCTTGCAAATCCATAAACCTGCGTCCACTGAAGTATTTTAGAGCAAACACGTAAAAGCACTGAAATATCAATGTTTGGCTCGACATTATGTAGGTACGGTATGCGAGTCATCATTTTCGAAAAATAATGTTTTGAAGAACAAACATCGTTCGAGATTAATGGACTTCCTTGAATACGCACTTCGCATTTGCTGTTCCTTTCGTGAAACAAATTCCGTCCAAAAACCGTCGGTGGAATTTTTCGCACTAATTTGACTGTTAATTAATAAATATCATAAAACGTATATATGTAATACTGTAAATATGTACCTAATACACTAAATAACTTATTCCGTAAAATAATCAAGTTTTTTTTGGACCTCGATAAAAATTTCCATCGTTTTAAGGACCCCACTTAACATTACTTGCAGACCCCTGCCCTAAACCGATTGCGAATTTGTAAAGCCAGGTAGGCCGCTGCAGATACAACTTGGTCCGGTGGAGGTGTACAAACTATGCCTCACCTCCATTCCTGTGCCCTGTTTATCAAAACTCACAAGTCTACACGTTCACAAGTTACACTTTACAAGGAAGTTTTTACAAGTCCGTGTAAATTACGTTTATCAAAAAAATCTACAGGGCTTGTAAAATTGAACACTTGTAGGTTCTACTCAATGATATTTAATTAAACAGATATGTTATGAGCGCGCAATCGTGAAGACTCGAAAACGTGTCAATTGGCCTGTTTTTCCTTTATTCTGCGTCACTGCGTGTATGTGAGCTGGCTCTCCCCCGCGGCACACTTTTTTCGGTGGTTTTGTAGGTGTATAGGTAACATATCTGTTTGTTAGAATATCATTGGTTCTACTTGTAAGTTCTAAAATCAAAAATGTATGTCGCATTCTTTTCCCGCCCTACTTAAACGCATGTCTATGGTCTGTGCTAATATTGATGGGACATTAAAAAAAAAAAGGAGCGACAAAGTATTCCCTCCCCCCGCCTTTTATTTATATTTTGAAATACGCGGCAAGGTTTTGCAATAAAAAAAAAAAAATCTATAAATAATTGTAATTTACACGTGTAGTTTTGATAAACACATATTTGTAATAATTAACTTTTTTACAGGAAAATTGCTTGTAATACAAGGCTTGTAAGTTTTGATAAACAGGGCACTGGTCTTTATGTAATTTCACTTGCACTTTGTAGGACCTGTCGGAAGCCACCAATGTCGCCGAAGTGGCAGTGTTCTGTTCGAAGCTATATTATGACCCAATAAAGGAAATCATCGACTGTACGAAGAGGAATCGGGCACTAGTTGGCTCCTTTATGGCTATTCTAACTGCTTTTAGATGATTGAATACGGACCTTAAACTATGTATATAGGTATGTTTCTGCCTGTTTTTTCAAAATAAGGCTTTGATGATTCCTGTTTGTCCACATAGATAGTCCTCGTCGTATGACGAGATGTTACTTATTCTTGTGCTGGGAATTGAAAAAATTAACAATTTGAAAACATAAATTATAGTCATTGAGCTATTACTACTACGTAAGTAAATAAGTACATACGTATAGAGAAGACAGCGCGAACAAAATCTGTGCTCTGTTCAACTGCGGTCGGCCGGCCGCAGTTCACTCAGTCGCTTGCTCGCCACAGAGCATCTATATACCTACGGGGATAGCCGTGCCCCGCACTGCCGCGCTTGTTGAATAGATTTTGTTCGCGCTGTCTTCTCTATACGTAGTACATAGTAATAGCTCAATCATTATAGTAGGTATATCTTTGGATCTCGTAGCACGATGCCTCGTTAAAAAAAATCCCGTAGTACGTACGTAGGTCCTAGTCAGTGGCCCGAAAGTCTGACAACCAGTTTTACCAGGGATAACGTACGGGTATCGTATGATTCAGTACTAACTGGGTCATGGAGGTCAGAAAGGCCAGTAGCTTTATGTAAAAGGGTATTCAGCTGCATCCGGTTCTAACCGGATGCAGCCGAAACCAACGTACATAATTGGGAAAACGCTAGTCAGATGATGATTACTTTTTTAATCAACCCCTTAAACCCTTAAAAGGCTGAAATGGATTGTTGAAGTTTCTATGGGAATTAAGACGTTCTGATATCTACGTGAACAAAGTAGTAGAGATATCCCTGTAAGTAGCATTCTATTCAGTCTAGGCGCGTGCTAAGAACAACAATTTAATCGTATTATTGTTATCGCGATATCAGCAAGAAAGGTAAGGTAAAGAAAGTTTTCATCCCTTCTATTCGAAAAGTGTCGTTTTGTTCCCCTTTTAGCGGGAGCAAAGTAGCTCTTTTCTCCACTAGACTTTTTAGCGGGCAGTAATGAGATTTGAATTTGGAACATGAATCCTTCATTGAAATCGAACGAAAATTGTATAAATTACTGGCTGCAAGTGTTTGTACGGTGCGGGGGTCAGCACCCGCATTGTAGAAAATATCAAATTAAGAGTTGCAGATAGTTCACCCATGCCGTTGTCACCGCGCTCTTCTACATCAAAGGAACCTTTTCCTGAGCACCAGCCAGATACTGAGATTACAAACACTCAAAATACTGGATGACTTTTTTATCACTTTCCAAAAAAAATGGGTATATTCGGTGAATAGAGTAGAAGCTTAAGGCATACCTAGTTTTGTTTTTCTTTTTTCCACAGCTTAGAAAAGAATTGATCCATCATCAAAAAACGCTACAAATTTCAAGTAAACTTTTCATATTAGAACAAAGAAAGAGAAATTAAAAAAAAAAACAAAAAATGTAAAATATCGAATTTCAAATCAAACGAAAAAAAATATGGTTTTTTTTAAATTTCGAATTAAAAAAAAAACTAAGTGTGGCATTTGCTTCTACTCCGTTCACCTATTATACCCATTTTATTTTTAAAGTGATAAAAGTGTCATCCTGTATATATCATCATAATAAATTCACAACTATATCAATTACACACATCACATTATTAATCCCAAACAAAACACACACAGTGACAATAAATTTTCAAAATTTCGCCAGTGTATTAGATATAAATATAAATTTGTAATTTACCTTTTTTACATTCATGTCATTTTTTTAATTAAACTTATTCATTAATTACTTAAAAGTGTCTCTTATTTATTTTCTCATAGAACGAGATGAAAAATAGAGTATATGACTCGTGAGCAAACATATTTTTCCCTCAGGCGATGTACTTTGAATCCCTCGCTACGCTCAGGATTCTATTTTATATGATTCTATATTATTTTATTCTAGAATCCTTCGCTTCGCTCTGGAATCAAAATAGCGCCCTCGCCGTAAAAATACTATTTTGCTCCCTTGTCATACAATCTACTATTTCATCCCACCTATTCGAAAAGGACGACTTGGTTCGCCTTTAAGTGCACCCAAAGGTGGTGTTTTCTATAAGAAACTTTTAGCGGGCTGTAATGAGTTTTTATTCCTCTTTATAAGTGCGCCGCAATTATCTTTGCGGCGCACTTTTTGAATTTGGAACATCTTAGTGTTCAGCGCCGAAAGAAATCGAACGCAAATATTGTTTGAATAAAGACTGGCTGGTTCGACGGCCCATAGTCGCGCCCGCCGCCGCGCTAGCTGATTTAAAAAAAAACGCGCGAACTACAGACCGCGTTTTCGTCAATTTTCATGAATTGTTAGAAATTCATGGTTTTGTTTTGAAAAATTAGTTCTTCAAGTGACAGTGAATAAAAAACACAATAAAGTAAAAAATAACTTTAGATCTTCAGAAGTCGGTGACCTTTGTTTGATTCATTTAGTTCTTTTTTTGTCACCGACTTCTGAAGCTATTTTTAACGTTTTTGTGTTTTGTGAAGTCGGTTTTATATTTTGCAAAACAGTTTTTTTTATTTTTCCATTTTTTCAATATTAGATATGCATTTATTTTACATGTTGAAATTAGACCACACGACTGAAGTAAAAATGTTCATAAAATGAAAACTACTGGGCCAAACTATGTTTAATTTTTATAGGACCAAATGGCAACTATTCCGCATCAAACTAAAGAATAATCACGTCAATCGGCTCATTAATATCAGCGTAATCGGTGTAAATACATTAAAAAAAACAGTAGAATTGAGATCCTTCTCCTTTTTGAAGTCGGTTAAAATTATGAGGCGCCTTTTATTTTCTCATAGTGGGTGATGAAAAGTAGAGTGTATCACTCGGGCGCAAAATATATTTTTGGCTCGGGCGACGTACTTTGAATCCCTCGCTACGTTCAGGATTCTATTAAAGAATCCCTCACTTCGCTCTGGATTCAAAAAAGCGCCCTCGCCGTAAAAATATTATTTTGCTCCCTTATGATACAATCTACTATTCTCCTTTAGTAAAATAGACTTAGGTATGTAGGTACAAACAGCGGATTTAAAATCGTTAAGTTGTTATCAATCGGTGGTGATAACATAATATAATGACATTAGGTAAGTACAGTCAAGAACAAAGAAATATGGACAGTAAAATACAAAAGCGATTCTCTCCTGAAATAGGTACCTAACGGTTTCTACTTTGAGATACTATGAAATAGGTAACGGTTTCCTTTGAGATACTACCTTTTTTGTAATAGCATGGCCTGGCTTCCAAAATACTATGCTTGTGAAAAATTAAAATGTTAATCAATAGGTACAGTAGGAGTAAATCGCTTTTCAATTTTGCTAAGTGCATACATTAAATTGCTCGTGATTGCTATGTTTGTTACAGTAACACAGTGTTCTTTAACTGGTATATTTATAGGTACTTATCTACTATAATGAAGTACCTACGTAGGTACCTATAGAACATATTCAACTCAATGTGATGTGTTATTGCGAACCTGTTTCGTAGTGGGTGTGTATCTAAGGAGGGGCTCCGAATAGCCACGCCTTTACGACCGCCCACTTTAGCAAAATATTTATGTTGTATGATACATAAACTGTAGTTATATACTCAAGTATAATAGTTGTAAGTTGTTAAGTTAAAGGGTATTGAAGTTGCAGTGTAGTCTCAATGTGCGAGACTTTTCTTTAATCAATCGTCCTCCTTCCCCTATCTATAGCAATTGATTTATGGTTGATGCAGTATGTATTCTTCATCCATATTTTTCTATTACTCGTCATGTCATCAGACATTTCCTTTTCTGCCACTTCTCTTTCAACAGTGTTTCACATTTTTACTCTGAACTCGGTGCAATCCAACTAAGTACCTACCTACCAAACTATAACGTAATGCATTTGTTCTAATTCTCAGTACTTAAGTACTTACACAAAGACAAGAGTTGGACAACGCTAAGAAAAGAGCAGAACGGCCTCCACTTACGATTAAATAAGTAGTCGAGGAAGCGATTCGAACCTATAGACACTTTACTTTGAGAAATGTACTACTTCGTTACGACTTCTCTCAAAACGGTAAAGGAGGAAACCCTGGGACGTCCTCGAACCGAATTCGAAGACACGTAGGTAGGTATCTACCATCCTCATACACCAACCTTATACAACTCGCCCTCACAGTCACGAGGTCTACAGGGCGTAAAAGACCTCATCATGAAGCCGTCAACCAAGCATTCTGTACTTACATCAAACTAAGTAACTCTACGCAAAAATTATTGCTGGGAAACGACTTTTTTTTTTGGGGTCAATAATCATGTTTTGTGGTAGAACTCAATGTAACGCAATCAAAACATTGTGCTGATGAATAGATTGAATAGTACGGGGGTCCTGGAGGTGTTTAAAGTAAAAATCTTACATTAAAAACTTGAAAAAAATATTTAAAAAAAAACTTGTCAAAAAGTTGGATTTTGGCCCCCAATATCTCCGTAACTAGAAGGTTCCCCAGGTATGGTGTAGAACAAAAAATGATCGCAATGACGGGGAGAACAAGTGCCTTTCGGCTTAGTTAAGAGGTGTTTTACACCCTTTATATTCCAACAGCGGCAACCATGTTGACTGATAAGATGTCAAAAACAAAGCTAGCTATTTCTTCTCTCAGAAATCGTAGTAAGGACAAGCATCTAACCTGTTCAACCTCACACGTTGCTGGGGAGCTTGTTCACCACTTCTCCATACCAGCTAAAACACTAGAAAGTGGCGAAGGCCTTCAGCCTAGTTCGAATAAATGACCCATGTTTTTGTACCTAGGTAAATAAATGCTTGAACCAGTGAATTTAGAGGAGAAACATTTTATAATAATTCATGTATTAAGTAAATAACAATTATTAAAAAAAACCTACCTGCCTACGTCTAATTAAAGACATCATGACGTTATATATTTCTGCCGTAATGCGAATCTGCCGTAAAGCAAATCTGTCGTTAGGCGAATCTGTTCTAAAGCGAAGCAAGGGGATTTATTCTATTAATAGTTAGCTTACTTACTAGCTTTGAGGTTGGAAATTATTATCTCACGAGAGCGTACTCCTCCTACCAGGACGATAAGCATCCTATTTCCAAAATTAGTTCATAGCATATTTATACTTAAGCAACGTTCATTGAATTCTATTCAGCCGTTAAGGCGTAAAAAGGTAAAGAGAGTCAGAGCCTAGTTCCTTTAGTTACTACTATGGATTGGGTTGGAACATATATCTGTTCTCTATCTTGTTTTATCTTAGATATAAAGTGACCTTTAGGTACGGGAGTAAAAGATTGGACTGAAGACGTAGTAAAAAGATTAGGTAATGAGTCTATAAGTTGTAAAGACAAATGCCAGATTACACTAACAAAGCGACATACGACACCTGAATTAATGCCAACACACCTAAAGCCTAGATACTTTTCAGCGGCTTCCAGTGATCGGGTGCAGCTGGATAGCAGTATTTTACATGGAGCGACTGCCTATCTGACCTCCACAACCCAGCTAGTTAGTAGTGGGTAATGCGATACCCCATTTTTTTTTTTTCGGATGGGAAATCATCAAATGACTCCTCCCGCTCTGGGCGGAGCAGGAGGGAGTGTCAGACTTTTACTGACTAAAACCCATCCATGTTCCTTCATCGCCCTTTGTGTTCCGGGGCCACGGTATCTCTTTCGAACAGTCCCGCAACCCCGGCAAATGCGATACCCCTTGGTAAGACATCTTGCCAGACTTTCGGCGTATATAGGTACTGTCAATGATATTATATAGTAAAAAGAGGTAGATATCGCACTAGCACGCACAAATTGTTGAGGACAAAGTGACACAATTGTTGCACTTTTATAGCTAGCTATCTCTTTCTATCTTATACGTTCCGTATTATCTATCGCTGTCGTAGTTTTAAATTACTCGCAACGATATCTGAACGCCATTCAGTATGAACATGGCGTATCTTCTTTATAATATCATTGGGTACTGTGAATAATATTTGAGAAATTCCAACAGTGCAATAATATTTAGGCATTATCGCCAGCCCGTATAGGACCTATCTATTTGCTGTCTGAAATAAACATTTAACATTTTCAGTTTCAGAGGTTCACCTAGATCCTAGAGTATACCCACACTTCGCCAGCCGCCAGTTATGTTTCAGTTCCATTTGTATGTGCCCTACATGGTACTGAAACATAAACCTAATATAGGCGGCGAGCCCATTGCCATCAATCGGATTCAAATCTAGACTTCGGACTTTTAGTTTCAGCTAGAAAAACCGAGTAACACAGCACGACCTGGGAATCGAGCCCAAGAACTTAGGCGCAGCGATAGCGCTAAGCCATTAGACCAATGAGGCAGTCCCCACTTCAAACAAATGCACCACAGACAACATCATCCTACACTTTATTACTACTACCTACTACACTACACTACATCAGCCCATAACGTCCACTGCTGGACATAAGCCTCTCCCATGATGGGAGGAATTTGCCGTAATCTCCACGCTTGGCAGGCGGATTGGAGATCTCAGTAATGAAAGACTAACAGAAAACGCTGCTGCCCATTCTCTGGTCTACGGAGGCGCAAGGTGTTCTGCCTCAGACATTAGTCGCCTTATACGACACCCGTGAGTGTAATGGGTTGGTTCTATTCTACTCTGCCGGATACCACACGGCTACACACACACACACGGCACACTTTATTAACAGTACATTATTTACAAATTATAAATAGGCTTAAAATAACAGTACCTACCAAAATAGGAAACAATAATTACAAGGCGTCAAAAAATTTGTCCGCATCGCTGTCAACAGGAAAAGTGCCTAGAAAGCTAGCAGCAACGTGGCGAACGTAGAATGGCCTTTGGCCAAAAAAAGTATCTCTGGTCAATAGCAGTTAACTGTGCTACTAGTATATTCTTCACTTTTGGCCAATTTTGAAGAGCTTTTTGGTCCATATCTACCGCAACTGAAAGCAAAAGTTCACATTCGATTACTATCATCACGGCGATCTATGATCACGACCTTACATAACAGTTGTTCATTTACCCACAGTCCCCAGGACCCTCGAAACAATTGCTCACACCCACAGAATGCCAAAGGCAAATAAATAACATCCTAAGTGAAAATAGGGTACCGACAGCCCATCTAATAGATGGACGCAGGCTGGTTATAAATGGCGCCGACGAGATATTTATGATTGCAATTACTGGCCTTTATACCTTCGTGTAGTAGGTACATAATAAAAGAGGTAAATAGATAGCGTCGATTATGTACAATGGTAGTTGGTTAGGTTTTTTTATAAGGGAGGAAATTAGTACCTAGGTATACCTGCCTAACTTTGAGAAGTTTACAAGAGTGATCTCAGATTTGTATCTGAATCACTAAATAAGAAAAAAATATGAGAACGGGGATTAAACGTGATCGTTAGAGATTATTCAGAGGAGGTCGTGGCTAAATAATAGCAGCCGCTCGGGTCGATCTTTAGGTTAAGCTGTGCTTGCCTAGGTTGGTCTGTGGATGGGTGACCACCCATTACATACCGAGTTTCCTCCGTCCCTCGGAAAGCACGTTAAGCAGTTGGTCCCGGCTGTCATTTGAGATCTTTGACAGTCGTCACAGCTAGTCAGTGGCCCAAAAAGTCTGACAACCAGTCTCACCAAGGGGTATCGTATTACCCAGTACTAACTGGGTTGTGGAGGTCGGATAGGCAGTCGCTCCATGTTAGATACTGGTATTCAGCTGCATCCGGTTAGACTGGAAGCCGACCCCAATAAACTTGGGAAAAGGCTAGGCAGATGATGTTAGAGATTATTCACCTAATTCTGTAACAGTCCCAAAGATAAACATGATGAATAGGTAGAGTTAGTACATGGACTTATAACGGTTTAGAACTTAAATAAAGGGTGTAAATAGACTCGTAACCTCGTAACGAAGCCGAAAGGCACTTGTTCTCCCCTTCTTAGCGACCTATTTTTTGTTCTAGACCAAACCTCTGGGAATCTTCTACAGTTACGGAGATATTGGGGATCAAAGTTCCAACTTTTCCACATGTTTTTATGTTTAAATACATGTTTTTTATGTAAGAATTTTATTTTAAACACCTCCACGACCCCCGTACTATATACAATCCATCCACCAGCACAATGTTTTGAGTGCGGTACCAAAATTGAGTTTTACCATAAAACGTGATTTTTCAACCCAAATAAAAGTCGATTCCCCAGCAATAATTTTTGCATAAAGTTAGGTTCATAATATCATGTACAGAATGCTTGGTTGACGGCTTCGTGATGGATGAGATGGTTTACACCCTGTATACTATTTTACTCAGTTCAGTGTTGAATATCTTTTCGTTCTGCCAGTTTTCATCGCAAAGGCGAACTATTTCTACTTTTATATCTGGGAAGAAAGGTACTGCTCTTCTTTTTAACCAGGATAAAGACAGGGCGTTGCGACAGAACAGTTGGACACAACGGGACCAACATAAAAAAATGTTGTGGTGCAAAAAGTGAATAGCTTAATTAAAATAATGTAATATTATAACTTATTAGTCTATCGTTTAAAACAGACGTATACAAACCATTACAAGAAGCAAGCGTGTACCTACTCCGATAAGATGGTGGAAGCGACATTAAACAATGATTAATTGACCAATTTGTCTGAGCAGCGACGGGCAAGTGCGGAAACTGAACATTAACTTCGATCATAAATTATTTACAGAGTAATAAGTGTGCTTACTTGTATTATATGTCCTGAAAAAATACAATTAACAAGATTTACAATTATACACAAGAAGTTTGGTTTAAGCCATAATTACCTATGTGTTAAAAAGCTCGTTGCCCATAAGCTGTTCATCGAGTTTTTTTTTTGTAGTTTTTCTCGAACATGATCGTGTTCGTATTTTTTTTTGTTTGAGCCTTATGCGCTTATTACACTTCACTGAATTTAGTCGTCTTAATTCAGTCGTTACTGAATTTAGTCAAGTATAATCGCATTCAGCAAGCTATTTTACTTGATTATACTTGACTAAATTCAGTAACGACTGACTGTGAAGTGAAGTGTAATAAGCGCTTTAGTCATTCAAAGTCTTTTCTTACTGTGTATTAGAATCGGAAGAGGAATCACTTGCTGAGGAAGACCAGCGTGAGGGCAATAGGAAACCAGAATACACCTCAGCCGTCATCTCTGGCTCTTCTGTCGTTTCTTTGGCTTGTACTTGCAGCAGATTCAGAGAAAATATATCACGTAGTGCTTAGTAGGTAGTTAGGTACCTAAGAATATTCTGAACACCATTCTAGTGATCGCAAATTGTAACCATTTAAAAAGATTATTAAGGATATACTTACTTCATTATATAATGCGATTACGTCAAAGTAAATCAAAGAAACAGTTTGCACTTTTTAAAACTTCGTGTTAGCGCGAACAGCTACACTGAGAAAAATGTAAAGCCGAATGTTTCGTAACGAAGGCGGATTTATTCGTAATGAAGGCGAAAAAACGACCACGAGTCAGCCGACCGAAAACGCCTTCCTAGGTTGGAGGCGTTTTACGCCTTAAGCGTAAGGCGCAATAAATAAGCAGCAATAGACTCTATAATGTGTGTTTTAGACGTAATTATTAACAGATAAGCCTTAATTAAAAGCTGTAAACGTGGTAAGTCAGATAGGATCGACGGATTGACGATGAGATTTAAATTCTGGTAAGGCGATACAAACGGTAAAGAAGGTGCTCGGGTCACACACATAAAATTTTCCGACGTATCATTGTCCCAATTGACTTCTAGTAAGGCATCATAAGTCTTTCTTTACTGTGGTTTAACCTGTCCAATAAGCGCTTTTAATGTTTTTTAAAGTAGTAATCGACTTTTAGTAAGGCATCATAAGTCTTTCTTTACTGTGATTTAACCTGTCCAATAAGCGCTTTTAATGTTTTTTAAAGTAGTAATCGACTTTTAGTAAGGCATCATAAGTCTTTCTTTACTGTGGTTTAACCTGTCCAATAAGCGCTTTTAATGTTTTTTAAAGTAGTAATCGACTTTTAGTAAGGCATCATAAGTCTTTCTTTGCTGTGGTTTAACCTGTCCAATAAGCGCTTTTAATGTTTTTTAAAGTAGTAATCGACTTTTAGTAAGGCATCATAAGTCTTTCTTTACCATGGTTTAACCTGTCCATTAAGCGCTTTTAATGTTTTTTAAAGTAGTAATTGACTTCTAGTAAGGCATTTTACGTCTTTTCGTACTGGGGTTTAATCTGTGCATTAAGCGCTATTGATGTTTTCATAAGTCGTAATTCACTTTTAGTAAGGTGTTTTACGTCTTTACTTACTGTGGGTTTAACTTATCCACCAAGTGTTTTCAAAGTTTACTAAGTCGTATTTACCTTCTAGTAAGTTGTATTAGAATGTTCCATATGATTAGGTAAGCCGTTTCGTAAGGTAATTAATGATTTATTTTCGAGCAGAAACGTTTTATGAAAACCGGAAAAAAAGCCTTCTAACGGCTGGTAACGCTTTTCCCTAAGGGCATGATTGACTTGCTTTACTATCATTTAGTTCATATTAAGGGCATTGCTCAAAGTGCGCGTTCACTCTAATGCCCAGCGCACACCGCTGGAGGCGCAGCGGAGCGCATTTGAAGACAACAATCTAATATAAACCTTAACAACCTTGATATACGGTCGCGGGCATGCTCTTGTAGTAGCTTGAGGGCACTCGAGTACCGCGTGCGAATTTATTATTATATTGACCGTATATCAAGGTAGTTAAGGTTTATATTAAATTGTTATCTTCAAATGTACTTCGCTGCGCCTCCAGTGGTGTGCGCTGGTCCTAAGTTAGCGCGAGCCAATATCCTTCACATGAACTTCATGATAGTAGATCAGCCAACCGTGCCTTCAGTGAACAGCGTAGCCTGCTGTTCTCAGAAAGCTGCTCTCCCAGTCTTTGTAAGCTTCTGCAATCAATAGAACAAAAATGTATTAATCACTTCAATAATAACTGTTAACGAGATAGGTACTAAAGAAACATACTAGATAGATTAGTACCTTCTCAACCCAACATTACAACCTCAACCTAACCAACTATTATTATGTATACCTAATAAGCCGATAGCGTCTGTATCTTATAGGAATGATGTGGCATTGCAATAAAACCATTCAATAAAAATAAAAATGTATTAGAAAATTAATTTAGATACTTTACTATATTTAGATACTAAAACAAGATAAAAAAGATAGGTACATATGTATTATACAAATTTTCAACATTTTACATTGTGTAAGTCTTAAATAACTCAAGAGCCATATCACACACAAATTTTGCTATTTACAAACATTTACTACACAACAAAAGCTATCTATTATGTATTTGGTTCCGGGATGAACGAATTTTTGAAAATCGATTTTGCTACTCCAGCAAAATGTGTTTTTCTCAAATAACTTCAAAACCACAATTCACACAAATTTTGCTATTAGTAAACAAATTGTTCCTCATGATACACTAATTATTTGTTATGGTCTCACCTCTCAAATGCACAACATTTTGCCAGGGTAACGCACACAATGTATTGTGATGTCAAGTCAAACTTTTGTTGGTGTGTTGGTAGGTAAGGTAGGTTACCTACTCTTATATTTTCTAGTAGCACTACATTTTTAGTAGCATGCTGCGGTTATGGCTCTTAGGTACCTACCTACCTACTAACCATAGCTAACTAAACTAACTGGTGTGTTTTGCATTGTATTTACTTTGGTTCTCTTATTATTTAGATGCTAAAATTGATGCTGACGCTTTGGGACTTCTTTAAGAAAATGATATAACATCATTAATCCCATTATTTGGTGATAGAGTGAAGTTTGATGGTAACTTGTCCATGTGGAAGGCTGGCAATCAATCGGTGAATGTTGGGGTTGGTTTTTTTTTATTATTTCATACTAACAGTTGTCCACATAATAGGAAGTCACATTATCATAACATAAATGTTTAAATAGTGTGCACCTATTTGTATTTTGTATATATATAATTTACTTTAATTAAAACGGTTAACACCAATTACAATACTTGTTTAAAGATTATAGACAGGGGATCTAAAATGGCCGCTTTAGCAGAATCCACGCAGAATCTTAGTATGAATCACGTTAAAAATTTTAAATTCTTAAAATGGACTCTATACTCATAACTTTAAAGTCCATTTTAAGAATTTAAATTTTTTAACGTGATTCATATTTCGATTCTGCTTAAGCGGCTATTTTAGACCCCCTGTACTTTTTCCAGTTTTTTCCAAAACTGAACTTTTGCATGTAACTTTGTATATTGATAGAAAGAAGTTTTTAAACTTGTGAAAATTAACTGTTTTTTTTTTTTCAGATAAGTAACGTAAATTTTAAATAACACGCACCGAGGACGGGTATTACTTAGCAGCCCACAAGCTGTTAGTGGCCTCCTTGGTGCAAGCCAGAGAAAGGAATTATGCCCCATTTATTATTGTACTCGGTGCTAGAAGCACATCCAAACACTCAAGTTAAATGGAGTGATTTCCAATCATGGGCGCGAGGTATTGGAGAACTTTTAAAAAAGGAATCACCAGTCATATAAATATTACGCCGCATATATCGCTGTAAGTAAGCTATCATTGCTAAAACTACTATAGTGTATTAAAGTTATTGATTTACATTAAAGAGGTGATTAAAATTATAAATTAGACATAAGGTTTGAAATGTGCTCCATAATGTTATAACAATAAGTACCTAGTCCTCAAACTGCCGGCGGCCCTAAACTTAATGTTCTATTTGGTTTTTGCAGGGAGGCCCCTTTCAAGCCAAAAGGAATGCTTCAGGTATACTTATAATACATACCTGAGGAAGAGGAATAACCTAATTAAACGAAATGTAACTACGCCCTTCCGGAAACGACGCGCTACCAAGGATTCAAGCGACCTCTTTGACGTAGAACCTGCCAGGCCGACGTGTCCTCTAATAGACTGTCTAATATTGATGAAAGTAAGTTTTGTTACGTTTTGTTTTTATACTCGTACTCATTAAATAAATAATAAATAAAAAAGCAAATTTATAATATTCACATGCATTTCTAAAAAAATCTTCAATTTTTATTGCTTTGTACAGGGTTTCGTAAAAAATCGTACTTATTACCATAATAGAATGCTCTACCTTGTGGTTTGCGATAACTCTTTCCTAAAAAAATGCATTTTATTTCAGTTGAAAGCGATCGGGATGAGGACGCTTCACTAGCAATTACGGTTGCCGTTGAAGGAGTTACACCATGGAATTAAATTGCTAAGCTTTGGGCGATAACGGCAAAGGCGCGCATGCAAAAACTATAAAACGAAAACAGCACTCTCAAGATTATTTGGATGAGTATCAGATACTCAAAGGGCCCAACTCATTTTGAATGACTTGTTTGTTAGGAAAAGTTTGTCACCAAGTTTCTCATGTGGTAAAAAAATAACTTTTATCTGTTAATCATGCTTTAGAAGTAGGCCCCAATGTTAAAATTTCATTTTCGGTTCCCTGGTTGAAACAAAAAGGAGTTATGTGGAAAAAATTGGATGTGGCCACTCTAGGCGGAATATACTTCAGTCACAATAATTTGAACGTAAACGTAAAGTCTTTCAGCGAGGTATGTATTCGGCAATATAAACGTATAATGTGGCCACATTTGCCCTATCATAAGGCGAAATATGCTC
Organism: Xestia xanthographa; assembly: GCA_905147715.2. NCBI lineage: Eukaryota > Metazoa > Arthropoda > Insecta > Lepidoptera > Noctuidae > Xestia > Xestia xanthographa. The sequence continues at coordinate 17,158,960 of LR990645.1, read as the reverse complement.
AGATTACGACGAATCAAATGGTAACCTTAGGTTTCATAACGACGTACATATACGGCACATATGAACGTAAATATGGCAATATTCACCTTATCATAAGGCGGAATATACTTCAGTCACAACAATTTGAACGTAAACGTAAAGTCTTTCAGCGAGGTATGTATTCGGGAATATAAACGTATAATGTGGCCACATTTGCCCTATCATAAGGCGAAATATGCTCAGATTACGACGAATCAAATGGTAACCTTAGGTTTCATAACGACGTACATATACGGCACATATGAACGTAAATATGGCAATATTCACCTTATCATAAGGCGGAATATACTTCAGTCACAATAATTTGAACGTAAACGTAAAGTCTTTCAGCGAGGTATGTATTCGGCAATATAAACGTATAATGTGGCCACATTTGCCCTATCATAAGGCGAAATATGCTCAGATTACGACGAATCAAATGGTAACCTTAGGTTTCATAACGACGTACATATACGGCACATATAAACGTAAATATGGCAATATTCACCTTATCATAAGGCAAAACATGGTTAAGTTACGACTTATCAAACGGTGAATAACGTCTTATAACGACTTACATATCCGGTGAATGAAACCGAAGATTTACGGCAAAATTCACCATATGATAAGGCGAATGATAGATACTCGAGTTAGGTACAATTTAATCAAACGTTTAAAGAGTCTGATAACGACGTATTCGGCTAATATAAGCGTAATTTTAGCAATATTTGCCTTAACATAAGGTCAGTTACGACGTATCTACCTACATAATATTCGGTGAATGAAACCGTAGATATGTAAGGCAATATGTATGTATATATGTCTTATGATGGTGACAATTTATTCAAAGGTTTACAAAGTCTAACGACTTACGCATTCTGCAAGTTAGGGTTCCGTGCCTTAAAATGAAAAAACCTGGCCAAGTGCAAGTTGATGATGACGATGCTACCTACCTATGTACCTACTTATATTGTATAGAAATACTTACTATAAGTAGGTTAGGTACTTACCTACATCTACCTGCTGAGTAGGTAACTGAGTGTGGAACATAGAACTCGTTGGTTGGAACTGGGTAGGGGTGTTATGTAGGTACGACGAAGGACCCTAGGTATATTAGGTATTGTAGTGGTAGGTAGAACAGAATAGATTTTTATTGACACACAAACAGCACACAGAGCCATCAACACAGTAAATAAAAAATAGCATTTACATTAAACCTACCTAGGTACCTACCTCATCCACACACCCTCATAGACTCATAGTCTATAGGTACACAAGAATACCTATTTTATGGGTTGGGTATCTACCCAACCCATAAAATAGGTATCTACCTATTCATAAATTGGGTGGTTTAGGTGTAGGTAAGTAAGTACCTACCTAATATGATTAATTTAGTAAAATTAATTTAGATTCCTAGTAAGTAGTATTACATAATAGTATTTAGTGTTTATCTCTTTATGGTTTAAGTATACTTACCTATAAAATAAAGGGGGGAAAAATTATGACCACCCAAAATAACTTTGTGACCACTTACATCTATCACCTGAAATATCAATTGATCACCAAATTTAGTAAATTGAGCACCAAATTTTAATGAGGTGGTTGATGACAAACTAGTTTTGCCTAGGCCGACTTGGGGCACTATTTCATAAAAAAGTGCGACGGGGTCTCCCTCGACTCGGATGCAAGAGCATAACAGTTCAATTTCTGGTGGTCATAAACCAAAAAAATAAATTTTTGGTTCTAATTTCACGTTAAAATGGGGATTAATTTTGGTGATCATTTACTAATTTTAGCAATCAAAAGTGATTTTTTTGCCGTTACATTTTGCTAAATCTGGTGGTTCGTTAATTGTATGCCTAAAATAAATAAATTTAAGTTCCTTGTAGTATTAAGTAACAGTGTACAAGCTCTGGTTATGTTTTATTAGAGTTGGTACACTAGGTACCAATTGGATCTTATGACTGTATAAACCATTCCCAATATTAGCTGTTCTATTGAAAGAAATTTGATAACGCTTTATGACTCTTTTTTGCCAGCCAGAGGCAGAGCCCTCGCTTCTTCACACAAGCCCTACCTTCCTGTACCTGTACCTGCGAGGAACCCAATCTGTCAAATGTAATATCTAACATAAGGTCATTTAGCACTACCTGCATTACAAAATGTAAATAACCAATAACAGCCAGGATACGAACTTGCCTATTAATATTGTAATGTTATAGGGTACCTACCTAAGTGCCTACCTACTTAGGACCAAGCAATAATTATTTTTTATGTCTTATCTTATAAAATTTAATACAAATAGAGACTCGAGATAAAGTGTGATGAACTTAGTACATATATGTGTTTATTTTCTGTCTGCATAATACAAAATACTTTAGGTAGGTTTATTTAAGTATGTACCCATTTACAAAAAAAAAGTAGTATCTAGGTATTATATCAGCTACCTGGTTCCCATATTACAAGCATTGCTTTGGGGCTAGATACATAGTGTTGTGTGGAATGTCCACAAATATATAATATTAATTTGATAGTAGAAAAAGTCAATTTTACTCAGTTTTACTAGCATAACTACTTTCAGTCAGTTACCTATGTTCGTGGGTGAAGTTTAAAAAAGCTCTCTAGTTACGGTGAGAAACAACTTTTTAAGGCGCTTATGGTCGTACACCGAAAATGTCAATAATGCTGCCAGCTACTAAGGCAAATAACCTTATAAGCGATATTATACGAGTTTAAAAACTTGAAAACCCAACTTCAAAACTGCTGATCCGATTTTGATGAAATTTAATTTTTCAAATCGGTTTACAAGTTATACGGAAACATACATAAAAAAATTCAATCGAATATCGTGGGTACAATAAGTAAGTAAGTACAATAAGTAAATATTTACATGAATATGTGTATTTCTAAGTTCTAATGTCAAGTGTGTGTTAGTTGTAATATTATACATAAAATTCAATCTCCAGTCCATTTTACCTCATGTGGGTATGAATTTTTTAATCTACTGATTTTTCCTACGATCTACTGCTAAAACTTTAATTTGTCTACTGATTTCTTCAGTTTCCATCGGGCAACACTGCGTTCATCGCTCGTTCCTTCGACTCGACACTCGTCGACACTCGACAGTTTGGAGTTTGGAGTGGTTGGTTTAGTTTTTGAGTCTTGTTTAACGGATTTTATTTTAGAAACGTTTACTAGTCCCTCATTTTCTGAACGCTACTGGCTGTGTCAGTGTCGAAGGCACATACAAACAGATGTATGCAGGTTGTAGGTGTGTAACACGTAGGTTAGGTAAAGGTACTGATTTTAAGCTCAGTGGTGTTGAACTACAACAAGCTACCAGACAGACATAACAACCAGTTTACCAGACAAACATCTTCGCTTCGTGCTTCGATGGCAGACCAGTACCTATACCATAGGTTTATTAACAAAATGGGGCTGCACGACCCTGATTGATACATTTCGAGGTAAGTCTATATAAAACTCGGTTGTTGAACCTAATCATATTTTGTAATTAAGTAGTTTATTTAGGTACCAACACCTGTCTTTGTGTGTTGGAAACAGAAACGAAAAATGTCTTCTTTGGATGTGATGTAGGGTTGCCACCTTTTTTTAGGACGAATAAAGTATTTTTTAATTTAGGTAGAAAAAAATAAAGTACACAGCGTAAAAAAAGAGTATTTATTATTTATTATTATCTCTCATTATTTGTCCTTAAAAACGTACTTTTTGTTGCTCTTTGCGACATTTAACAAATATTTGTGTTTCTTAAAGATATTTACAGCCTCTTTGCAATGAAACAATCAAAAAACCAGTTTATTTAGTCTCATAAGTACTCATAACCAGTAACGAGCCAGTAACAATCAACAACAACAGCCCATAACATCCACTGCTGGACATAAGCCTCTCCCATGATGGGAGGAATTCGCCGTAATCTCCACGCTTAGCAGGCGGATTCGAGATCGCAGTGCTGAAAGACTAACAAAAAACGCTGCTGCCCATTCTCTGGTCTACGCAGGCGCAAGGTGTTCTGCCTCAGACATTAGTCGCCTTATACGACACCCGTGAATGTAATGGGTTGGTTCTATTCTACTCTGCCGGATACCACACGGCTAACAGTAACAATCAGTTTTACTTAAATAGAGTATTTTAGCGTACTTTATTGGTGTCGTAGATTATAAAGTACGCCTACATGAAAAAGAGGACAATACTCTATTTTAGAGTACGGTTGGCAACCCTAATTCCGCCTTATGATAAGGTGAATATTGCCATATTTACGTTCATATGTGCCGTATATGTACGTCGTTATGAAACCTAAGGTTACCATTTGATTCGTCGTAATCTGAGCATATTTCGCCTTATGATAGGGCAAATGTGGCCACATTATACGTTTATATTGCCGAATACATACCTCGCTGAAAGACTTTACGTTTACGTTCAAATTGTTGTGACTGAAGTATATTCCGCCTTATGATAAGGTGAATATTGCCATATTTACGTTCATATGTGCCGTATATGTACGTCGTTATGAAACCTAAGGTTACCATTTGATTCGTCGTAATCTGAGCATATTTCGCCTTATGATAGGGCAAATGTGGCCACATTATACATTTATATTGCCAAATACATACATCGCTGAAAGACTTTACGTTTACGTTTAAATTGTTGTGACTGAAGAATATTCCGCCTTATTGTAAGTTGAATAATGCCATGCTAAAGATTATTTATGCCGCTTTCTGAAGTTGGTTTTATGACTTATGTTTACGTTTGTTTAGGTTTTATTGAAGTCTATATCTATAATTTGAGTTAAATATTGCCTTAATTACCGCGATATTCACCACATATTCGACGTCGTAAATTTAAAGCGTTTTTAGTAGTCCACTACCGCTGTATTAACAGTAGAAAGTTGAATTCCAAGACTACCTTACGGTAAGACATTTTTGACGGTTCGTGTTTATCATAAAAGACGTACCATTTTAACGGAAACGCCTAGCTAAGCCAAAATAATCGTAAGCGTTACAAAATCGCCTCGCGTCATTACAATTTAGCCGTGGAAGGCAGAATTCACCTTAGGCCAGAAATCAATTTTTCTCAGTGTACGATGTTACTGAAAAAAAGAAATACCGTTTAAATTTTCAGCAACCCTAAATACCTAAGTATAAGTTTTTCCAATCCTCAATTTGAATAAGACCATTACAAATTCTTTAAAAAGGCTGAAGGCAAAATTAGTGACAATACGAATAACTTACCTATACCCCAATGATATTGCCTATACCCCATAATATGGATCCTTTATAGAATAATTAATTCGACCTGTTGTCACAAAACAATGCGCATTTTTTAGATTTTCATGAAACTCTGGTTTTAGGTAGGTACTACGCTACGGATTCTCCAACGGTGTCTAAAGAAATATAGTGCTTACTTTTAATTACTTTGTCCTTTGGTAATCTTAGGCACGGTGCCTTAGCTCGCTCGTCGTATGAACTAATTAATGTCTTCTGACTTTTAAAATGAAACTGAAATGGCAAGACTAGTCTGATGGAGGTGTGGGATGGCGCTAGCGGCAGACCTTCGTATCCTCACTAATAAAACAAGTCTTCGTAACCAAACCTGAAAGATGTTGGAAAGAAGGTACCTTCATAATTAAAAAACAGACGGAAACAAGAATCAAGTTGAATGAATCATAAGATATCTGTTATCGGCGTTCAGATATCAGTTATTGGAAGCGCCAGAGATTTCATCCGAAAGGATGAATAAATTAATTTTTGTAAATAACACATACGTATTCAAATGTATTCTTCTATATTTGTTGTATTTATGCAGGGGCCTGCGCCTGCGGCGCCCCGCTGACCGCGCGCCGGCGGAGCGCCCGCGCATTCGCCGCGACCGCTTTTGTACCAATGTAAAAACTAAATAATTTACAACAACAACGTGATATACATAGTTAGAGACATTCGTATTTTTAATAAATTAATATTTAAATTTAATGCTAAATATAGACAGATGTTATTAAAAAGCAGCTTGAAGTGGATTTGGTTAGAGTGGCTTTATCGTAGGTTCTACATATAACCTCTCAAAGTGACATTAGGAGTGTACCTTTATCTCTACTTTGTGTGAGCGGATGTGAGCCCAGTTTCCCTTGTAAAGAGCACTTTATTTATCAGATGCTGATTGAAGGCTTCTTGGATGCCTCTTTACTATGTACTACATACTTAAGGCCTTTTGCATAAAATTCATCAATTACTGCTGCTTTAACCACTTACAAAATGCTCTTGAAAAACCTCGACAATCACGACATACCTGTTCTGATATTAACAGACTTTACAATTGACCTACCAGTGACGTTTAAATGTCTTCTATTGACCGACAAAATCACTGCTTTAATGACTGATCTGAGAAAATGGTCATTTAGGCGAAAAAGCGAACAGTCGAAACTGAAACGAGGCGCAAGTTTTCTATTTTACTTCATGGACATCAGAATGCTCTTTCTGATTTGACATTCAAGCTAATGCCGCGTCGAAAGTATTATCACACCTTTAGCCAGTTGTTGTTTTAAAAATACAAATAGTCCCAATGATTACAAAACATAAAAATAAATAAAAATAAAAATAGTTTAATTCTCACCATTAACAAGTAGTTACAATTTTGTTGTTTACTTAGTTACAATTAGTAGGTACCGACATGAAAGTTATTACAATTGTTTTTTGTGGTGGTTATAACGAGGTTCACAAGTTTTGACCCTACCCCCTGAACTAGGCGGGAACCTGTATCTCAGGGGATAGTGTTCAGCCATTTACATTCTGATTCTTCTTAGGACATTATTTTGTATGTCACTGATAGAGATAAAGTACCATTAAAAAACATGACGTTAAAAAAAATGCATTTCTCAAATCATAACTGTATTTCGGTGGGAGTGACAAGAGTCACGCTGTGACCACTGAGCAGTTGGGCACGGCTCCGTGGGGACACGTCCGCCGATCGGTCACACCCTCGACCATAACACCGATCATTTCGTTTTAATTGAACATAACAGACCACAATATCTCCCCAAATTATCTACAGATCTTACTCTGTTTCCGTTATAGAAATAAGACATCGACGGAATGTAAATGCAAATTGGAATCGACTCGAAAGACTGCCTAATGCTTACTTACGTAACGGCAATGCGTAGCGGTAAGACAAAAGGCATTTTCCAAGATGTAATTTTTTGCCTACCTAACTTTCTACTAAAACTACCGTAACGTAGACAAACAAAACATAAAAAATATATGCAAAATCGCATCAACATTTTTGTGCGGTGAAAAACCGTTCGGATACCAATTCGTGTTGAATCATAATACCAACATTTCACGGCACATTGTCGAGCCCGCGAATAATGACGTTCAAAGGGCAAGACTCCATTCTTTGCTGACAAATTTAACAGGGCATTTGGTGACTTCAGAATTAACATAGCATTGGGTCTTTAGCAGAACCCTGCGGGGAAAATGGCGGGGTACCGCGGACACCCGCGAGCACCAAACAATGACTGCTGAGCTACGGAACGTAATACAGACCTACTGCCAACCATTCACTCTTTACAAATCAAACAAATTATATTTGTTGAAAAAAGTCCACTACTCTTCGACCCTGGTTAAACCGCCCATGGTTAGTGCATTTAATATCTTTATATACAAATCGGGAATTATGAAGTCAATGTGTTACCAGTTGACAGATGCAAACATTTTGTTGTATTAATCAACTGTTGTTTTTTGTTAGGCAAACTCCTTTGCTACCAAAAACATGTGTAGGTATTCGTTTTTTAAATCGGTAGTTTTACTTTCTTATTGGGTATAAAGGCTTTACAGCCTCTTTGGTTCTACTAAGGTAGTGAAGAACTCCTTATAGAAGATATATCTCTTCAAAGGTCAGCTAAAGAAGCCATGGCAGACGTATGTAATCTCCAAGAAAATCCTGGATTGGATTAACACTGTTAGTGGAAATAATATACAGACATAGCAGAAACAGTAGGTAAGAGTTTTCCATCATGTGAGGATAGTAATCGAAGAAGTCCCATAACACAACTCTCATCATTTAGTAACTTTTGCATATCAATCTATAGATCCTGTTAAGTTAACATGCAAAAGCTTCTCGTAAGAAGTCTAACATAAGAAACTAACTAACCAGACAAGACGCTAAATTGCTAACGTTTTATAACATTGTAAATGTATGATATTCGCGCAATCGTCGGAGCCTAGAACAGGCTTTACTAGCACTTACATTACATACGTATTTAGATAGATATAAAGATGCCATTCCTATAAGTAAGATGATAATAATAGCAATGATGATCTAAGGCATTCTAAGGTGTTTTACCAAACTAAAAATATACTTTGTGTTTAATAACTGATAGAGAAATATATAAAGAGGAGAAGAGAAGGCAATTTTTCACTAATCAAACAAAATTATTTATTTCCCAACAATCAGCCTTGGCGATAATTAAGCAGTAGATTCATTGATAAAATAACTATATTCTTCATAAAACTGACGTGATATGACGTTATTTCCATCCTCAGTCATCTCCTGATCGAAAAGTAGATACTAGGTACCTCATTCAGTTGCTATGTATGTAGTACCTACGGTACCAACAACAACAATGCCTTTACTATAGTAAATGCAGCATTTATTTACTACTATATTATCAGACGGCACGTGTTACCCAACGACTTTACAAGAGCTTTTTAATACTCAATGATTCAATGAACGATTACAGTTGTGATGAAATGGTCACAGAAGGAGGCATTATCTAACCTCTTGACGTGCTCGCACGTGGCGAAAACCTTCGTAGGGGAGTAAGTACTCGCCACTTGGTGACAAAACGTTGTTCAACATCGACATATGGACCTCTCCCTCTTGACTTTAGCACCTCTAATCGGTAGTTTGGCTTTTATTTTGTTTGGTGACGTAAAATTCAAACAAATAATGTAAGTGTAGCGTATCTTGACAGTGAAATAAAAGGGTATCTATAAATTAATGACATTATTGTCATTGATATGCTATAAATAGACATACTGATTCGCTTTAACTTTCTGATTGTCATTCGTTATTATTATTCTTAACGTTTCTTTTACACACGTGTAAGCAAATGCTTTAGAACTTCAGTCATTCAATTTAGAAGTACCTATGTAGTTCTTTTAAAATGCGTCTTAGCTTAACAGTCCTTAAAACGCATTAAATCGTGAGAACATTTAACCGTCTTCCATTGAGTTTGCTCAAAACGCTTCGAGTCAAAAGTCAGGGGAAAATGAATATAACATATTCTTTGATTTTATGCGTAACAATAAAAGAATGTGCGGATAATTATACGCTTGAACAATGAGCGTCGCGAGTTGACTTCAATGCGTCGCCGATAACAAAAATGCTATTGCCCATTAGCCCTCTTTGCTGCCGTTGAAAGTTTTAAGAGCGCGAGCGCAAGAAAATCGCCGCATCCCGGGGGTCCGCGCACTTCCGTTCGGTTTCGGGTTTCGTCGCAGCGCTATTGTTTCGTGCGTCAAGGGTGGTGCGCGCGCGCACAGCCCTGACATAGTGTCGCGGACGCATTGTTATTTGTACTGATCACTTATTACTTCTTGCACCTGCAAATGTCCGGGAAATATAAAAGACGCAGGAAAAACTTCGGAGGACACGTGTTTCTTAATGGGCTGGTATCTGAAACATCGTTTAACTCATTCATGGGATGTCGATAAAGAACTCGTAATTGCTCAGTGTGCGTACAACATGCTGTGTCTATTATACAGAAATATTTCTTTTACGACTCTTAAGATCAAATCTGAGAATAAATATTTTTATATATTTTTTTGTGTTTAATTAATTTAGGTAACCACTCTGAATGCATGGAGTTATTTTATGTCGAGAAATATTTAGAGCGTAAGTATTTCTTCATAGAAATAAAGTAGATCCATCTCGATCGCTGGTGCGTAGCTATTATTTATCCCCCTTGTTCATCAAGTCTATTGTGGTGCCGTAATAACAGTGATTTGTTGAATAATCGCCATTCTTTTAGTTCGGGGTCGAGCAACGAGCTCAATGCGCTTTGTTCAACTCGATACCGGTGAGAAAAGACGTTGCCACTCAAAATGTTTGTTTATTCAGGTATTTTCGACAATTGTAAATCACTTGTTGTTCTAAAATGGGCTGTAAATAACCGAAGTACAGGTAGCCAGTGGGATGAGGGCTCATAAAATATTTATTTATTTAACAGGTCTTATTCTATGGACGTGCATTAAAACTTCATAAAAAAAACCGGCCAAGAGCGTGTCGGGCCACGCTCAGTGTAGGGTTCCGTAGTTTCCCGTCCGTTACAATAAGTGTTCCCACTTATGACTTTAAAGGTGGGTATCCATTATGTAAAAATGCTTGCATATACGAATATACTACAAACAGTCCAGAAATTATTTTGTACAACTTTTTGTCTTTTTTGTACAAAAACTGTTGTTTCCATCAAGTTCAAAATAATTTTCCTAGAAAGTCCTTATAAAGTTCTACTTTTCAGATTTTTTTCATATTTTCTAAACTTATGGTTCAAAAGTTAGAGGGGGGGGGACACATTGTTTTTTACTTTTGGAGCGATTATTTCCGAAATTGTTGACATTATCAAAAAATGATTTTAGGAAACCCCTATTCACTTTTAAATACCTTTCCAACAATATATCACACGTTAGGGTTGAAATTTAAAAAAAATAACTTCCCACTTTACATATAGGGGGGCTACCCTAATAAAACATTTTTTTCCAATGTTTATTTTACCACTTTGTTGGCGTGATTGATATACATATTGGTACCAAATTTCAGCTTTCTAGTGCTAACGGTCACAGAGATTAAGCGAGGACGGACAGACGGACGGACAGACATGGCGAAACTATAAGGGTTCCTAGTTGACTACGGAACCCTAAAAAACATCTATTCAGAACTCTGTCTTTAGTTTTGTCTTCTTTACAAGCAATTGAAAAATTACGAAATTAAATGTGGTATTCCAGAATACATAAAAAATAACTAAATCAATTATTCAAGAAGAAGAAGACAAATATTCACCAAAAACAAAATATTTCATCAGAAGAAGACTACAAAAGACAAGCAGGTCTCATAACTCCTTATTAACAAAATTTTCAAATTCCCTACCATCTAAGACGAGGTTGGTAGTGAGTTTTATTAAATTACAGCTTTCACAAATTATGTAAAGAAATAATAATTGTGTGGCGGGGAGCGGGGGGGAGCGCGGGGTGCGGAGGTGGCGCCGCGGGGTGCTGCACTTTTAATTAAACCCTAAATTATTGTTCACCTTCATTAATTCCTGTGCTCCCGGTCCCGGTCGGGCCTTACTAATGAGTTTGTACTTTTTGTACGCTCCGTCGGTATCAAAAGCCGATTGTCTGCCGTTTATGTAAAATATCGCGTCCCGACGACTAGGAAATGGACCGTTATCTGTACCTATACAGGGATGCTGTGAATACATTAATTAGCTGGACAGGATGTTACCAAATGTAATCAAATAGCTAACAAAAACTAAAAAAAAAAACACAATAAGTATTTCTTCCAAATCTTGTGATGATTTAGTAACAAATAGTTATGTAGGTTATTCAAATGGATAACTCATTTATTTAATTAATTAATTTGTATTTCAATTTTTCCATTTAAAATTATCAAACCTACAAAAACAATCTAATCAAAATAACTGTATGAAATGGGGATAAAACTTCGATGTCCGTCAATTAAATTGTCAAAAATATCTAAACGACCATCTAAACTCGAAAAAAATCATTACAGCCGTTTTTAAAGTTCCTGTTTTCCATATTATAATGGGTTATGATCAAATAGAATATTTCTATGCGACATTCGTGTTTAGATGATCGAATTATCGTTTTCGCAGTGGGTGACGCGGCGATTACGAAGAGATAATATAAATAACTTATAATACATATATACAATTATACAGGCGTCAGATAAGTGTAGGTAGATATCGTAATATATTAAATTGTACGAATCTATTTTAGTAAGATGCATATAAGTAGAAAAAAGGTCTGATGAAAATGTGATAGAAAATAAATACAGGATTTGTTCCATACTGAACTGGATAGAAAAATCTTTTCATTTAATGAGCAGGAGCCTAAGAGAAATTAATTAATCCAAAAATATTCTAAGGTAATATGATCCGCATTCAAATAAAATGGTATTAGGCGTATAGCAGCGGGTTCACGACAATAATTCAAGATCACTGGTTTCGGTTCGTGAATTCGTCATGATTTCCGATTGGTGAAAAAATATGGCAAAATGCTTTGCAAATATCAGCTCGTTCTGAGTCACCCTGTTATTATTTGTATTTCTCGACTGTTCGAAGATTACACTAGGAATTAAACTGTGGTTTTGCATGGTTTAGCAAAAGTAAATGGGGTATAAAAGAAATTCCACCTGAGAGGAGAGCCTCTCTACAGGGTGGAATTTTTCAATGCCACCTGGAGGGAAAGTACTCTAAATACCGGAGATATCAAATTTTACTCAAAGGAAACATTCCTTTATTTTAAAAAAGAAATTAATCTGCATTCAAAGATTTTGAAAATTCTCGTGCCACACGCGGAAATCGAACCGGCGAAATTGCAAAAAAATTACATTGAATTTATAAGTTAAGATTTCATGGTTTTCCTTTCATTTAATTTATCACATTTGTTAGAGGGATTTGATCTTTATGATTGACCCTTTCGATTGGTGCCATAAAAGTACAGGGTGTTATTTTTTGCAATTTAGCCGGTTCGATTCCCGCGTGTGGCACGCGAATTTTCAAAATCTTTGAATGCAGATTAATTTCTTTTTATAAATAAAGGAATGTTTCCTTTGAGTAAAATTTGCTATCTCCGATATTTAGAGTACTTTCCCTCCAGGTGGCATGCAAAAATTCCATCCTGTATATGTTGGGTACATTAATGCGTTTCTTATTAACTGAAAGTTGATTAAGTTCAGCATTTTTTTTCCGCTGTGAGAGAGGGTGACAAAGTAAAGATACCACACGAGTTCTTTGTACTTTTAAACAGAAGCTTGTCCACTAATAAAGTAGCTTAAGCTCCAATGTTATAGCTAGAAACATTAAACTTATTTTGTTCTTGAACTAATTCCGTCTCCGCCCTTTACATCAAAACATAATAAAAATCCATTTTCTGAAATTACGGCAATTTTTCACGAGATTGTTTCTTCGAGAGAGGAAGAACAAGCAAGCAGCACGCGCGGTTGTATATCATTGAATTTTCCTCGGTTATTTATTTATTTATTAAAGGGTCGCGCAATAAATTGCGTTAAGTGGGGGCGGAGCGCCCCGCAGCGCCCCGCGGGAGTCGCCATAACGCCGGGAAAAACGCGCCGGGCCCATAAGTGCCTTTCTACAACACTAGCAACGCTATATTACGTCGGTGTAAGGGTTGTAGGATGTGTTCACGGTAAATTGATGACTAACTAAATATTAAACTTTTGTTTTCAAGAATATTGTCGTCACCAAAGATTCTGTTTAACAGACTGAAGGCTCTCTTTCTTTAATGTAAGTATCGGTACAAAGCAGGAACACGAAGAAGGTTGCTTCGTACTTAATTCCTACAAAACCTCCTAAGCAATTAAAGGCATCATTTTTCATCTCAGATTGAGAAATCTTTGAGGTTGTTCCAAGTCTTATATTTAAAAAATACACACATCAACACGGTCTAGGGATATTTAAAAAAAAGCGAATTACTATCAATGTGTTAATTATTTATATGACATGTATATATTTAAAAGATACGTTATTTAATATTCTACCATTTTTTAATAATGGTTAAGGTATAGATTAAAATTTCAGGATTTTATGGAAAAAAAATGAAGCATAGACGGAAACCGTATATGAATGAACTTTTAATTTGTGAGTAAAAACTGAAAAAAATAGAAAAATCATTTAATTTGTGTTTATAAACTTGAAGTTAGTAGTCTGAGAAAGCGCCCATGATGTTCATAACACATCGGCAACGATTCGGCATGCTCAGAACAAGGTTGTCAATGTCTTGCTGCGGAATATTGTCCCATGTCCTTCTGAGGTGCGCAAAAAGTTGATCTTCTGTAGCCAGATTTTCAGGAACTTCCTTCAGAGCTCTTCTTTGCAGCATATCCCACGCATGCTCAATGGGATTTAGATCTTGCGATTGAGCAGGCCAGTCTAAGGCCCTAACAGTATGTGTATGTAACCAAGCTGCTACCGTTCTCGCCGTGTTTGCCCGGGCATTGTCGTGCATGAGCAGGAAATCTTGCCCCATTTGTGTTCTGTGGGGCAAGATTACGGGCCCCAGCACCTGTTGGACGTATCGTTCTGCCGTCATATTGCCCCGCACCCAAACGAGATCCGTCCGTCCTCCAAGACGAATTCCTGCCCAAACCATAATTGTTCCTCCTTGGTATGGGTGAACTTCCTGAGGGTTCTGGAGACGGCTCCATCGTCCAGGAACTCGCCAAACACGCGTCTTTCGTGAATCTGGATGGAAGCCGAACCTGGATTCATCCGTGAACAGCACATTGGACCATTGGTCACGGCCCCAGTCCACGTGGTTCCGAACCCATTCTAATCGTCGTCCACGATTGCCTCTCCGTAAAGGTGGGACCCGGAGTGGTCTACGAGAGCGTAGATTGCTTTCATGCAGTCGCCTTCTTACAGTTTGGTCACTCACAAGCACTTGGTGTTCCACTCGCAGCCTTTGGACCAATTGAGTCGCCGTTGCATTTGGTTGTGCTCGCGCAGTAATTTGCAAAAATCGGTCTTGTCTGGGGGTAGTGATGCGACTTGGCCCCCGGTGCCTCTCCGCTACTTCACCTGTGGCACGATAGCGTGTCCACAATCTTGAAATTACATTTTGATGGGTCCCTATGGCCTCAGCAACATTACGCTGAACAGATCCAGCTTCCAGCATTCCCACAGCTCGTAACATCTCCGCCCTCGTCAAATGTCGGCGTTGCATGGCTACAATACCTCAATTTTAACTTTATCTTTCGTTTAAAAATGAAAAAAAACTGTAACTAAACGTAATTCGTATTGTTTTCTAAATTTCGCACAAATGATAATGAGAGGTTTTCCTTTTGAGGTTTTTAAAAAAAATTTAGTTTCCAAGAACTCTATAGATGGCGTTGAACTTACTATGCCAAAGCCAAAACGCTTAAAAAAAAACATTGTGTCACGTCACATACTCTCGTTGACTGACACTTTCATTTGCTTAACTTTCCGAATATAACCAACATTTCTCGCGCTTTGTTAAAATCAGTTTTTATTGATTCCGTTCCTTGCATTATCATACTTACTCCTAGCGCCATCTATCCAGAGACTAGGGAAGAGCTAAAAAGAAAATCCCTCATTCCCTCTCCTATACATCAAGACATTTTTATGCCACCGAAACAAAAGAATTTTCAAAAATTTGAATTTGGAATTAGTCTGAGATAAATTACAAACAAATCGGTGTATAAGGTATAAAAGATTCCAATGCGGCCAGTACTTTTCGAGTTATTTAATTGAGTATGAAATATCCCTAGACCGTGTTGATGTGAAAATCGTTTCTCGACCTTTATGAACTTGGAGGGTTGTATTGATGGTTTTGATGATTATAATTCTGTAACTACATACGTCTTACAATCGCGTCCAATATTTTAATCAACATACAACCTAGCACTGGCCTGCAATTTGCCAAAAACGTAAGAAAATTTGAATTTCGCGGGCTATAGTTTGGTAAATAACAGTCATTCAATTATTATAGATATGTTAAGATAGCTAAATAATCAGATGTGTGGACGACACATTCAGACAAAATTATCCTTTTACGGTATAGGAAGAGATGGTTAAGTTGAAATCAGACAAATTTGTTATTATGTAAATATTAGGAATACTACTTAGTTAGCAGTATTACCGGTTCCCAAAAAGTAATTTAATTTAAAGCGGACGATCAAACGACAGATTTAAAGTCTATAAACTTACATCTGTAAGCGTACCTCAGAAGGGAATCATAGAATTGAAACAACAAATAAATCAACGCAATAACAATATTTATTATAAATTATTCAGCCTAGTTCAAGACATATAACACATTATTTTACTAACCTGACTTGTCACTTCGGTGCCTCGTTCAAGACTGATTCGTGTCGGCGACTTGTTAGACTGACAATTCACTTCAATGTCAAAATAATTTTATAACTGACAGTGACACTGACACTTCGGAACGATTTAAAATGACACAACGTAACTCGACTATAACAAGTTTATCCACGAACGGTTTACTAATATAAATCTACCCTCACATAGATAAGTATTGTTACAGTCGGCCATCCTTCAAGAACGAGTCCCTTCGTTACTTATTAAATCTATCGAACAATTTATCAATTATAACAATTATAAAAGGAAATATACCTGTTTATAATAATATACAGGTCGGATTAGGATTATCTAACAAAGACAACAAAATAAAAATAAATAAATAAATAGTCTCAATTCTTACAAAACAAACAAAGGTATATTAAATCATCATTAATTTTATCGTTTATTCTATAGCTTGAGCGATGTGAGAGCTACTTCCTTCACTCTCACAATGCTACAGCTGCAATGCTTTGAACTACTCATGGGCGACGAGTTCATACGCCAATCCTGCCCAGTTCAAATATTCTCACTCGGTCTATCGAACAAACAAAGGTATTCTAAATCATCATTATCGTTGATTCTATAGCTTGAGCGATGTGAAAGCTACTTCCTTCACTCTCACACCGCTTTAGCTGCAATGTTTTGAACTACTCATGGGCGACGAGTTCATACGCCAATCCTGCCCAGTTCAAACATTCTCACTCGGTCTATCGAACAAACAAAGATATTCGAAATCATCATTATTGTTTATTCTATAGCTGGAGCGATGTGAAAGCTACTTCCTTCACTCTCACACCGCTTCAGCCGCAATGTTTTGAACTAATCATGGGCGACGAGTTCATACGCCAATCCTGCCCAGTTCAAACATTCTCACTCAGTCTATCGTCATGTCTATTGCCGAGCGAAGTGAGGCTACTTCCTTCACCATCACTCCGTCATCAGCAGCAGTACTTTGAGCCACTCATGGGCGGCGAATCCCAATGCCAATCCTGCCCGGCTCAAAGCACCCTCACTTATAACGGGCAAGTTCATATGCCAGACGCTATATCATATCACTCGTACATCGCAATTTGTAATCATCCGTTAACATAAATTAATTCAATATTACATAAATTTAATAAATCGGATAACTTATAAAAACACTCACATTTTAAAATAACAATCATCCCTTACCACATACATTAGGTAATTAAATATTACATTAATTTAATAAATCAGATAACTCATATAATCAGATAATCAGATAACATTACTCACATTTTTAAAATAACATTATTACTAATTTTGATTGCTATCACTCATCGTCATTTTGATCACTGGACGAGCAAGCACGTATTAAAACTGAACCATGGGTAAATTTTATCATTGGCAACAATTTATTGATTCGTATTTTTCCCACTATCGAGTCAACGGGGTGTCTACATAGATATTTCCAGTACAAGCAACGTTTGACCTCAAGGGCCTGAAACCATCTCACTGATGTCTACTGTAACATCACAAGTGGTATAAAAATGCAATTTATGATAATCATCTAGTCCTACCCGTTCAAATATTATATCTGTTGAAGTTTTAATAATCCAAAGTGTAGGTCTTTCAGTAAAGTTATCACCTCGACATCCTTCTCTGAAACACCTTGCACATCTATATTTACTAAAGTGCGCTCTAGCGGTAAGTATGTAGCGATTCCGATAATATTTGTCATAAACTCATAACCTTATTTATCGTTACTATATTCGGTGAAAGAAATCTCAAGGACCTCCTTATACTTTGACAGATTCATCCTTTAATTTAGGACAATGGGAACTGTCGTGTCCCATAAAATTACAGTTAGTGCACTTGACGATCGGTTTAAGGCACTTGAAGCTGGGGTGACCGACACCCTGACAGTTAAAGCACTTAATTTGCCCTCTCCCGTCACTACTTTTGTTTGACGCCGTATTATCTATATTCTTTACCGAGCTAATATCTGCCGATGTATTGCTACGCTTATCTTTATTGAAATCTTTGTTAAAGTCCGACTGATTTCTATTATTATACATAATAGTCTTAAAAAATTCAAGTACATCTTCTGGTTTATCAAATTTGGCAGCTTGAGCACCTACACGAACTCCCCTGTCATCAACCCCATAAAGTAAACAATCCACTGCTTGCTTTCCAAATATCTTACATCTGTTCAGTAAATTAATTTTCGCAAAATAATAAAGTTCATACGATTCTCCAGAGCGTACCCGTCCATTAAGCATTTCTGACAAAAGTTCCGCATAATTTTCGGTTGCAGGGAATGATTCCTTTAGCATAGATTTCCATTCAAGCCAAGTATGCTTAATGGAGGGTAGACCCTGAAACCATGTCTTAGCCAGTCCGGTAAGTTTAGGCAGGGCATAGTGAACCGTTTGCTTATCGTTCCAATTATAAATCTCTGAACATTCATCGACTTTATCGAGCCAGATATGAATAGTCTGTTCTTTCGACATAGGGTCGAAGTCTGGAACGACGTTATTCAAAGTTGAACTAGAAAACGATTCACGATCCCCTGCCTTAGACTTTAAAAGTTTCAAAAAGAAATCTTCAAACAGGTCCGTAGTCATCAATTTAGTTTTCTTGTTGTCACGTGTTTCATGATTTTCAACACTCGGCGTGTCTCGTTTCGCGGGAGTGACTAAGGAACGGTACCGAATTGGGCTTTTATTGCCAGCATTTGGCCGCTTACGATTGCTCGATCCAAGCTCAGGCGTCTCGAAACGCCTACGTGATCTGTTCCGTTCCGTTAGTCTCTCTCGTTCTTTGCGTACCTGGTTTTCAAGGGTTCTTAGTTTTTCCCTCTCCCTGGACAGCTCACGGTCCTGCTCGAGTAGAGTTGGCGTGCTGCTTATGCTTTGGCTTCTCAGTTGATGATGCGTTGCGCTGCTGTGCCGACGGTCACGAGCTGGACTGCGCCTCCGAGATCCTTGCGTATGTTGTTGGCCGTCACCACGGCCACTGCGGCTACGGCTCCACCTCTCGACTTCCCCTAGGTCTCGCTTCCGACCACGAGATGATTCACTATGCATCCTCTGCCTTTCGTTGCAAGAAGGGTTGCTGGTGCGTCGATAATCCGCACTGAGATCTTTGTCGCTCATTTTTCTGGAACTCAGAACATTTTGTTAATGTATTGTGTACAAAACTTGCAATACATACAGTCACTGAATTTAAATTTTAACGTAAGTATTCCAGCATTATTTTATAACTATTTATTGATCTCAGTCTATTATAAAATTACAGAATTTTTATTTATTCAATTTTATTCTCCTTCATATTTATGGGATTTGTGTTTTTAATCTGTATGCATCACAAAATTGGCAACACATTTTGGGGTTCTTTATTTATTTCTAGTAATTATGCTCACTATATGTCTTTTTCTAATTTGTATTTCTACTCCTATTTACCACCGACACGAAAATAGATAACAGAGTGTTTTTTTTTTTAATCTGTGTTCATCACGAAAACTGTTGATCATTTTATAAAGTTTTTATCATCCCTTGGCGTTAATTATATTCGATTGCTAATTTAAACCAATATTTCTACATATTATCTATCTACCTTTTATAATCACCGTTAACAATAAATATTTAAAAAAAAAAACTGTTGAACGCATCCAACTCTAATTGACCAAATTGGGATTCACAATGTTAGCACGTAATTTTAAACCACACATTTCTTATTGTGGTTGCGTTGATTTTCCGTTATGAATATAGTTTTGTTTATCGGCGGTCGAGCTCGTGGGGTGGATCAACACAAAACAAAATGTCTCGCGAATCCCACTTCTGAGATGTAAGCGTACCTCAGAAGGGAATCATAGAATTGAAACAACAAATAAATCAACGCAATAACAATATTTATTATAAATTATTCAGCCTAGTTCAAGACATATAACACATTATTTTACTAACCTGACTTGTCACTTCGGTGCCTCGTTCAAGACTGATTCGTGTCGGCGACTTGTTAGACTGACAATTCACTTCAATGTCAAAATAATTTTATAACTGACAGTGACACTGACACTTCGGAACGATTTAAAATGACACAACGTAACTCGACTATAACAAGCTTATCCACGAACGGTTTACTAATATAAATCTACCCTCACATAGATAAGTATTGTTACACATCCTTGACCTTAAAAAGAAAAAAATATTGCTTGCTCACTGCTCTTGATGGCGAAGTAAAAAACTTAATCGAAATCGACATGGCGACTGCTTTCCTGACATATTTACGAACGCGGTAAATCGATGAGAACCCATTGAGAACCTAATAAATTAGTTCAACATAAGCTTTTAAGTTGTTTTAAGTAAAAACTAAAGAAGAACAACTGAGGTAAATTTACGGTACCGGTAGAAAAAAAAAGAACATGAAATTCAAATTTCGAACACCATTTTTTTTCTCTTTGCCGTAGAGCTTTCTTCAGTTTTTGTCTTATAGACTAACATGTTCAGTTGTGTATGAAGCCTTATTTTCTATATCGATAAGTAAATTGAACGAATGCTGAAAACCTTATTACCTACTCAATACTGTTTAAATAAATACGATGCAATCATACTAAGAGTAAACTGGCCCATTTATAAAATTGTCGTTACTTTCAATTGGTTCTGCTTATTACCATATTACTCTGGAATACACAAACCATTGTATTTTGACTTCGAAATGTGGCCTTAATATCTTCTTCAACAAGCTTGCTCCCATGTTGGAAGTAAAGTAAATTCCTTTTAAAGAAAATAATGACCATGTAGGTGTGGGCGTTAGGGGCGTGAGCAGGCGTGGTGCTACCCCATTAACACATCCACGCTTATCAATAACACATATTTCTTCATAAAACCAACAAGGTGTAATTAAACGTCGATCCCTGGTTATCTGTCGAGATGTTGATGATTTAAGATATCGCGTTACGGATGAGCAGGGTTGCTATATCGAGTTTTTAAATATTCTCAGTATTCAATGTTTTTTTTCCCCGAAATTGTGCGTTTTGCAACCTTTTGCCAAACAAACGGAGAGATAATAAAACTATGTTCATTCACAAAAAATACCAATAAGTATCGGATTTGTGTCTGTTAAGTGTTTCCCAATGAGGGATTTTCTTTTTAGCTCTTCCCTAGTCGCTGGATAGATGGCGCTAGGAATAAGTATGATAATGCAACGAACGGAACCTAAAAAAACTGATTTTAACAAAGCGCGAGAAATGTTGGTTTTATTCGGAAGGTTAAGCAAATGAAAGTGTCAGTCAACGAGAGTATGTGATGTGACACAATGTTTTTTTTTTCAAGCGTTTTGGCTTTGGCATAGTTAGTCAACGCCATCTATAGAGTTCTTGGAAACTAAGTTTTTTTTTAAAACCTCAAAAGGAAAACCTCTCATTACAATTCACGCAAGACAATTTGGCTGTATAATGTCTCTTGATTTCTAAAATTTTACCTTATTTTTTAGTGTTCATCTCTCTTTGAGGAATTTATCCCCAAAAATTTCTCCAAGGAATTTTTTCCCCAAAATTTTCCAAAGTATATTTTCCCCAAAAACGGGAAAAATATCTACCAACACGGCTGTTGGGAACGATGCTATAACGTTATGAATGTATGGGCTATTCGTTCGGTGTGAAAAGTTAATGTTTTGTTTTTAAACTTAACGAATTGAAACATGGTAAAATATTTGTGGGAAAGTAAAGTTCAATGTAATGCTGTTGGGAATAAATTATTTGTTTAATGATATATTCGACCGTGTTAACTTATAAATAACATAACAGATGTGTGATTTCTATAGAAATAAAATATTGCGTAAGTGGTTAATCGTACTTGAAGAAATGGTGTGTGTGTGTGATTGGTATTTATAAGAAGTTTATGAAATATAAAATTTATATACATGGTCTTCACTCCTAGCCTTTTCCCAACTTTTTCGGTGTCGGCTTCCAGTCTAACCAGATTTTAACTACAGCGACTTCCAATCTGACTTTCACAACCCAGTTACTGGGTACAATGCTAGCCCTGCTCTTCTATTTCCCTTCTTATGTAAGACTGGTGGTCAGACTTTCGGTCGGCAATATTTAAATCTTTGAGAATCGTTACGGGTAGTCTAGTCAGAAGACTACCCGTAACGATTCTCAAAGATTTAAATATTGCAGCCAGGACCTACCGTTTATCGTGTTCTCGACCGTAGGGGTCTCGGTAAAGTAAGGACATTGTGTCATTAACAATTAAATAATTAATACAAGCACCCCAATTGATGGTTTCTACTAAAAAAACACTGCATTAACTTTAAGTTTATCAACAAAAAGATCAGTATCATTATTAGGCATTATTTAATCTGCGGAGTGCTCAATGGCACTGATTGCCCAAATCTTGATAAGCGCCCCTGCAGCCATTTGCAACAACTCTTACTTACTGATTATATTCTTTATACGCTGATCACCCTCCTTGTTCGCCACACAAATATCAATAATGCCATCAATTTCTTCCAATTATGCGTATTTTTCTGCAAATGTCTATAAAAATTGATGTTTACGAAATTATTTTAAACGAAACTGAACTGTATCTCGAATTGGCAAGGAGCAAAATCGCTGGTTTCTGTATTTTTAAATTAATTAGGATTAGCAATCTTTTGAATTCTGAGAATGTTATCAATGACTTGTTATTTAACCATTTGCAAAGATTCGTATTTTTTGAGACTCTATTACAAAGATATCTTTTTTTTATAAACTTGATTTACTTAAATATCTTAAAAGTTAATATCCCAACAAAATTACATGTTCTGTACATTTGAGTGGTTTTATTAGTACTTTAGCAGGTGAACTACGCATTAAGTTCCTACTTTATTACACACATTATGTATTTTATATACTTTTAATGAGATCCACAGTTCGTTTGTTCACCGGTATTTTTACGAGCACTATCTCTAGTATATGGAATACTTAATTTAGTACCTTTACGTACTATGTTTTAATTGAACTTCCTATTTAATTTATAATTACATTATTATCATCTAAATTATAATTTATTATTATTTATTATATTTTTTATTATTTATTTTATTAGTCTTTATGAAGGAACGTTGACGATAACACAGCGTTTCTTAGTACTAGCCTCTAGAACGCTTCGAAATAAGTATAATTTATATCCGGCACTACGAAAATCCATAGCATCCAC
This sequence comes from Xestia xanthographa, assembly GCA_905147715.2. Classification (NCBI taxonomy): domain Eukaryota; kingdom Metazoa; phylum Arthropoda; class Insecta; order Lepidoptera; family Noctuidae; genus Xestia; species Xestia xanthographa. The sequence goes on along the minus strand of LR990645.1, from coordinate 17,135,620 downwards.
AAGCAAAGTGTAAACTCAGTAGGTACCTATCATCGCCTCCAGTCCAAGCTTTCCTCACTAAAATGTCCAATTAGTCGTGGTCGAGCTCCTCGTGAGGCCGCACTTCTACTTCGTTTTTTTAAAACGATTGGTCTATTTTGAAAATGGAAGCAATTTGTCGCGTTTGATTCGTGGTGGCGCGGCGACTTTGATCGGTTTTTGTGGGCGGCCGCGCTTGGCGATTGGCTGCGGTTGCGCAGACGATGTACTTGTGTTGGATCGTTTAAAGCTATTAGATGCCGCTTAGATGGTCGTAGACCTAGCTTCGACTTTGTACTGAGTCGGGAAATGTAATCGGGTCTTGTAAAGTTAGGGAAATTAACTTAAGAAGTCCGCTTATACAAATCAATACAGTTATTGTCAACAATTGTATGAAATGGCTAAACACTTCAAATTGACAAAGGATAATTTCCCTGGCGGTACTATACATGTATATTTAATGGCATACTAAATATTTAACGCCATCGGGATAAATTCTTTAAATTTGCAATGTTCTAACTAGTGTTGCCCAAATGCAAGACAAGACGAGACCTTAGCCAGTCTTGGTCTTGATCTTGCGTCGATTCACCTGGTCTTGGTCTTGGTCTTGGTATTGCGCTCTCAGTCTTGGTCTTGGTCTTGCAGCAAGAGTCTCGGTACTTTCAAATACCTATTACCCTATTGCTATATACTAAACACGTTAGTTTAGATCTTAGAACAATGTAACAGAGTAGGTACGTGTTGAGCTTAAATTCACATAGGCATATTGAACCACCAAATTAATAAAATTTCTTGGCAATAATAAAAAAAAATGACGCAATTTAGTACCTAAGCGTAATTACTAACTCTATGTTAGGTACCTTTAATGATTTTCTGTACGTGAACTGGCTATCCTAAACTCTTCACAAACAGCTAGCGGTTAAAATAATTATCACATATACTTTTCATCTTCATCTAGACTTGATACTTCTAACTAATCAAATTAACTTTATACTTTATTCACTTAACTGCGAGACGCAAGAGTCTTGCAGGCTTAGTCTTGTTCTTGCTCAAGTCTTGCAGGGTTCAGTCTTGGTCTTGGTCTTGCTACAATAATTCGGTCTTGGTCTTGGTCTTAGTCTTGCAAAAATGCAAGAACAAGACCAAGACTGCAAGACCAAGACCGATTTTAGGCAACACTAGTTCTAACCTGTAACCAGCATATTATAAACGATGCAGATGTGGAAATCCTAGTCTTGAACAACTGCAAATCGTGCGATTCTGCCTTTCCAACAAACCTTTTGACCTTGTTTCAGTCACGAGCAAACCAATGGAACTATATTGAATATTGTAAGCATGTTTATCTGTCAACTTGTACGTGTTTTACTTCTAAAGTCGTTTCTTTGAAGTCTGCTGGTCTTCAAAAGAAAAAATAAAAGCAAGGACAGAAATGAATGACCCTCGTGAATAGTCCCTATGACCTACTGTTGGAATGTCATCATCATTCGCTTGTCCTTACCTATCCCATTTAATTTTGTCTTCTTCTTCTATACTACTACAACAACCCATAACGTCCACTGCTGGACATAAGCCTCTCCCATGATGGGAGAAATTGCCGTAATCTCCACGCTTGGCAGGCGGATTGGAGATCGCAGTGATGAAAGACTAACAGAAAACGCTGCTGCCCATTCTCTACGTCTACGGAGGCGCAAGGTGTTCTGCCTCAGACATTAGTCGTCTTATACGACACCCGTGAGTGTGATGGGTTGGTTCTTTTCTACTCTGCCGGATACCACACGGCTTCTTCTTCTATACTTCTTTATTACTCGTCATCCATAGTCCTCTCTCTCTCTCTCCGTCTCTCATAGTCCATAGCATCCTTCATAGTCCATCCACTGTATAAAGGGTGTAAAACACCTCTTAACGAAGCCCTAAGGCGGTTGTTCTCCCTGTCATGGCGATATTTTTTTTGTTCTACAGTCTACACCATACTTCCGGACCTTCTAGTTTCGGAGATATCGGGGGTCAAAGTTACAACTATTTGACAAGTTTTTTTTTTTTTTAAATATAAGTTTTTAATGTAAGATTTGTACTTTAAAAACCTCCACGACCTCCGTACTATTCAATCCATCCATCAGCACATGTTTTGAGTGCGTTACATTGAGTTCTACCATAAAAGCTGATTTTTCACCCCAAAAAAAAGTCGTTTCCCAGCAATAATTTTTGCGTAAAGTTACTTAGTTAGATGTACAGAATGCTTGGTTGACGGCTTCGTGATGAGGTTGTTTACACCGTGTATTTGGTCTTCCTCAACTGTTGGAATGTTTCGGAGACATTTTGAGGTTTTTCACCGAATCTGTCTTTGGTACTCTGGCCCAATTTGTTTTAACTACAACTCTACAAATCTTATTTCACTAAATGTCACTGTGGATTTATCCGAATCCCAGTTTAAAAATATAAAAATCAAAAGGCAGATACTGAAATAAACATGGTATTAATCATTTCTTGAAATAAAAAACGAGCTGCCAAGATACCTCCACGAATTTATGAACAACTTCCGCGAACCTCCAGCTCTAATAAATTCGATCACTAAAAACCTTTTGCTTAATCGATGAATTTTATTTCTATAAATTGATGACTTGTTTATTCGATTCTCTTTTGTTTGGTGTCTGTTGTGTCCCGCAAATCATCAAAAATACCTTGAACACAAAGCAAAAAGGGCTCAGAGGAACAAACGTTAGAGACGTCATAGGACTGAATACAGTCCGTTTCTAATCGGGCCGTTTTCATTGAGTTTTTGCTACGGCATGTGGCCAGAGACCGCTCTCTCCATCTCTTATTATTAATTACCTTCCTTTATATCTACGCGTAACAATCGATCGTCTTGATTAAAATATCTAAATAATAGATGGACATAATGACTGATATCGTGTAAAAAGCCGGTACTGAGTCAGCATCAATTTGTTCGTTTGTGCCTATGTTTTATTGTATTGTTACAAAGCGATGATTATTGTATAGAAAGTTTTAGTGTTTTCTTATCAAATTTTTAAGTATTTAGTTGTAGTCGATACATTGCTTTGTACTTTACTCTGAAATTTAAAAAATAAAATTATTGTTTGTTTCTTACATTTTGTTGAGTTATGCGAAGATATGTAAATGTATGGATAGAGATTTTTTCCCCGATTTCAGAGTCCCATAATAAAAAAAAGGTTTCAATTTCGTGAGTTGATATTTGATATCATGCCCTCTTAAAATATACCTCTCTTTTATCCAATCATAGTGAAGTTAAGGCCACGATCCACGAAACGGATGAAAATAAATATTATATGTATATGCCATCCAATTTTAAACCTCCCATAACAGTAGCCGATCCGTGCACTCATCAATTTTATTTATTATAAGTCGTGATCCGCAATAAACAGTTCGTTGAGTAAGGAAATCAATAACAGGACGAGTTAATGTTAATTACCGGGCACTACCTGGTACTGTAATAATAAGAATTCATTGGACTGCGCACACGCAAGTCTGGGGGTACAGTATAATGGTAAACAGTGACCTAACAAGGATCTTTACGTGAAATCAAACGCGTGTTGTCAACTAAAATCTTTTGATTGTTGCACAGCTTGCACTACATACATACATACTAATAAAGCATTATAATGTACCATTTCTCTCAATGCGACAGCTCTGACTTACTGACGACTAAACTTTACCTGAAGCATGCTTAGTATTCGTGCAGACACTTTGCATGTGTGGGTATCAATCCGACCATTTGTTCCTAGTTGAAACACTGTATGCTAATATCAACACGTGTACTGTGGTGGAGTCCACGGATCATGCGCTTGCGCCGGACGTGTATAAATTGCTCAATTTGGTCTGGAGCAAACGGCATATTAAATTATTATCGCTTATCATGTATGTGGGTTGTTCGGCTACCTCCATACGCTCCTCCGCGGGGGCCGGCTAGCGAATACGAGCTGAAATTAACTAATATTACTGTGATGACTGAAGGAAATGTGGACCGTATAAGTAGATATTAAGATTGCGAATTTCTCTGTTTTTTTTTTATCAATATAAAGGGTGACACCACTTAACTGTAAAACACCTCTTAACGAAGCCGAAAGGCACTTGTTCTCCTCGTCATTGCGATCATTTTTTTGTTCCAGGTATGGACCTGGGAACCTTTTAGTTACGGAGATATTGTGGGTCAAAGTTCCAACTATTTGGCAAGTTTTTTTTTTAATAGGTACAGGTTTTGAATGTAAGATTTTAACAAAATTAAACCATTTTTATTTTGATTGTGATAAATATACAGTAGACACACATTCCAGACTTTTATTTCTAAACCGTACTGACTTTATAATTATGTATCATAAAATAATATCGTCGACAGGATCAAAATGGTTTAAGCGATCACTACGCTCGATCTTCACCCGTGTGTGCGTGTATCTGCATGAACAATGTACACTAACATAGGATCGCAACGAATTTGCCTAAACTCTAGCGAGTGAACTTTGTGCACCACGACCCCCCCACAATTAAATCCATCCATCGGCACATGTTTTGAGTGCGTTACATTGAGTTCTACTACAAAACATGATTTTTCACCCCAAAGAAAAAGTCGTTTCCCAGCAATATTTTTTGCGTAAAGTTACTTAGTTTGATGTACAGAATGCTTGGTTGACGGCTTCGTGATGAGGTCCTTTACACCCTATAAAGTATTATATACAGGGTGGAATTTTTCAATGCCACCTGGAGGGAAAGTACTCGAAATACTGGGGATAGCAAATTTTACTCAAAGGAAACATTACTTTATTTTTAAAAGGAAACAAATCTGCATTCACAGATTTTCGAAAATTCGCTTGCCACACTCGGGAATCGAACCGACTAAAGTTCGAAAAAATAACATCCTGTACTTTTTTTACATCAATCGATAGGGTCAATCATATGGATCAAATCTCTCTAACAAACATGATAAATTAAATGAAGGGAAAACCATTAAATCTAAAGCAAAGTTATAAATTCAATGGGATAAATTCAGATAAGGCACTTACGAGTATTCATGGTTTTCCTTTCTTTTAATTTATTATGTTTGTTAGAGAGATTTGATCCATATGATTGACCCTATCGATTGATGTCATTAAGGTACAGAATGTAATTTTTTCGAAATTTAGTCGATCCATCCCGGGTTCGATGCCCGAGTGTGGCAAAAAAAATATCGAAAATCTGTGAATGCAGATTTGTTTCTTTAAAAAAATAAAGGAATGTTTCCTTTGAGTAAAATTTGCTGTCTCCAGTATTTAGAGTACTTTCCCTCCAGGTGGCATTGAAAAATTCCACCCTGTATATACAAAGGGATAGAACTAACTTGAACTAAGTAATAACCCTAACCTGAATATGGTGTTCATCCGCTTATACCTCTGTAGTGGGTGCGTATGTAGAAATAAATTTTGGGCTGGAAATAGCCATAACGTCTTGAAATATTATATTACCAGTTGCGTAAATGAAAAAGTATGTAGTACCTACTGCAACTTATATTTTCTATACTAATGTTATGAAGAAGTAAAGTTTGTGAGTTTGGATGTAGGATGGAATCAAAGAAAAGCTGCTAATCTAATAACAAAAATACACTATTATCAAGTGCCTTAAGACATGCTTCCTCGATTTCGACGCAGACAAAGTCTCGGGAATGGTTACGGTTTGGAATATGGTTCCAAAGTGAGAAATATATTAAAATCTACATATTTCTTATTTTGGAACTATGTTCTATTTTGAGAGAGCAGTGTATCTTGAAGTCCATCTATTTTTTGTACATACCTACTAACAATGTATGTACTAGTACTGACATTAATAGTCTTACTATGACCACCTATTTCAACAGAAAAACTATTGTATTTATAAGTTATAAAATTCTTCTTAAATATATGTAACAATCTACCAACTACTTAATTGTATTATACACAAAGAAAGTTATGATTAAAGATTCGATTGCAATGCAATATTATATAGATTGGTTATTAAGACTTCTTTTTATTTTCAGATACCCTACGTCGCACGCGATGCGACGGGTGTTGGCCATGACGAAAATAATCTTCGCAACGAATAGCCCAAATATCTAAATATTATCAAGTACAGTCACCAGCACTTATTTATGTTAGGACGTAGCAACTTACTAAAGTGATTGATTATCTCCTTCTGTCTATGAACACCAACTTACGACTAACTTATTGAAACCCATGATATTGTCAAATAGGTCTTATTCTTATTTCATAGTTGCAACCGAGATTCCAAATTCGGAAAATCGTTTTTGAATTTTGCTAAGTGTATAAATATCAGTGGTCGTGACTGTACACATACATATGTAGGTACAATCAAATGGAAAACGTTACGAATCCGAATCTAATTTCGTTTGAATGGTTGCGGCAAAAAAGTCGATCACATTGGCTTGTGTCGGCTTTTCATACGAGTTGAGTTGAGTCGAGTCGGGCCGACTCGATATCAATAGTCATCGAATCCCACTGACGTTTGACTTCGAATCGAATTAATTACTGGTACAGTTAGGGGCTAGAGGTGAACAGGTGGATTTTTTTACTTCTATTTTGTAGGTGTTCGTTTTTTGAGCGTGAAGTTTTGTCATTAGTTTTGCTGTGTGCGTGTGTTGTTTGTCTGCTGTCTGCATGTGTAACGTATGTATATTAAAAACTAAAACAACACACTGGCACAAATCGAAACTACGAACCTAATTCTGTACTCGGCCGAGAACTGCTTCTTATCAAGAGCCAACCCGGCTCTTGATAAGAAGCAGTTCTCGGCCGAGCTGGTTCAAAACCTTAAATAGTCTTACAATGATTAATGTTTCCGATGTAGAGCTGACTTAATTGTTTATTTTTGTTACAAGCTTGGTTTACTAAAACAAAAAATAAATAAATATTAATAAAATTTATTATTATCTCGTTTATTCATTTATACACATATTTTTAACATTTTTAAATATTTCTTAATGAAACTATATAAAAAAACCTTTAAAAATATAAAAAAAAACAGTAGCCCACCAGCGCTGGTAACAGGGTCCGAGCTGCCGGTGGTCAGGGTTCTTGAGAGAGGAACCTCCTAACAATACGTGCCGTGTCCAGAAGCTGCTTTCTGAATCAAGCCCTTTTACCAGCTGCCAAGCGAGAGCCTCCTAAGATGTTGGTTGAGGCTCTTGGTTGTTAAGCCATTGGCCGACACGACTATCGGCACAATGACTGCTGTACCCACGTCCCACATGTCGATAACCTAGAGAGCTATATGTTTATCTTTCTCTGCTTACTATTATTACTAACAACCAGAAGACACAAAAAAGTAATTACTCAATTAATGTAGCAGAATTAATGTGGATACCTCCATGAAATTCGTACCGCATTGTCGACGCTTATGAGAAAAAGGAGCAATAACACAAGTAGGTAGATGCATGTTAGTAAATTCTTGCACTAAAATAATGTATTCATGATCTTTTATATAAGTACACGGTCAAATCAAAATCTTTCATTAGAAAAATAAATGATCTATTTGAATGTTGGTGACCTTTACGGGCTACGTTTCGTAGCACTTTCGCGCTTAACATTAGACATCAACGTCATGAACTTAATTTCACTACGGTTTTTAAAAAAAATATTCTGGTGGAATACATAACCTCCTCCTCTTTTAGAAGTCGATTAGAAATAGTTTTGTATTGATTTTTATCTGATGACCGACGTATTAATTTTTTTCATCATTAATCCGAAGTGATTTGAGTAAAGGAAGAAGAAGTGTCAAGTATGTTGCATCGTCGTTAAGTGTAGGTAGTGATTTTTGATCGCCAGTTGATTTTATTTGCATACAGAAAGAGCGACCCTTACTTATTTTGTCTTTCTAAAGTAGGCCTTATAAAATAGAACATCTCCGATGAAGTAATCCTAGCTTAAGGTTCCAAGTGAAGAGATGCGCAATGAGGAACTAAAGCAGAACAAGTTCCCATGGAATGGAATAAAAGACTGGACAAATCTCAGGACATGTCCTGAGGTTTTTCCAGTCTTTTATTTCATTAGTGAAGGTTTATGAAAATGTTAAATAAGACATGAAATACGAATACTCAAAATCCGAATCATTTTATGGTTTTCTACTTTCTTATAAGTTTTTATGTTCAGGATTTTTTTTGCACTAAGTAAATTCATTATAATACACATGTAAACGGGTTTTTATCGCGAATTATTACCTTTAATATAAGCCCTACGTTTCGACCGGATTGCACTAGCCGTGGTCATGGTGGCGAGCGGTGGTCATTCGCGATAAATACCCGTTTACATGTGTATTAGGTATAATGTATTCTGATCGTGAAAGTTTAAGTAAATTCAATGTAGTATTTTCAAAGATCGTTTACTTTATTGATATTATAAGGTACCATTGATGAGATCCTTTTTTAATTTTCCCATTTTAAATTAATTAACACTAATCTTCAATAAAAGCTGCGATGTTTTACTAATTTAGGGATTAATAGAACGAATTTTTTAATATTGTTTGTAGGTGTAGAGAGCAGGGGAGCTGAGCGCCATCTGGTGGGCTACATTTAATAATAGCGGTGTCCCGCGGAGGTATTGTCCGCATAATTTGTAGCTTGCAACGCTGCCGAAAAACACCCAAATAAATAATAACGTTATTTATTTTAATGAAATATCTACCGGCCCTCCACACGAGGGCAGGGAGGGCATTGTGTGTACCTGGAGCCCTACTGTGCCGTCCTTGTGTTGGAGCTGTAATTTTAAATAACGTTGTCGTTACAAGAACTCGAGTAATTTTACACTAAGTAGAGACGTTTTTAGGGTTCCGTACCCAAAGGGTAAAAACGGAACCCTATTACTAAGACTTCGCTGTCTGTCCGTCTGTCCGTCTGTCTGTCACCAGGCTGTATCTCATGAACCGTGACAGCTAGACAGTTGAAATTTTCACAGATGATGTATTTCTGTTGCCGCTATAACAACAAATACTAAAAACAGAATAAAATTAATATTTAAGGGGGGCTCCCATACAACAAACGTGATTTTTTATAATAATTGGTACGAAACCCTTCGTGCGCGAGTTCGACTCGCACTTGGCCGGTTTTTTCTAGTAAATGTTAACACTTGTTGCAGTGAATTCTCAGTTTTTCACTCACTAATTAAATGTTTATAAATGGTCATTATTTCACCGCAATACAAGAAGAAAACAAGCAGCAATCCTTCAGACTGTCACGAAGCGGATGTGGTCCGGAGGTTTTTCTTATAAGTATCTCCTCCACACTAATAAGAAGAATGTAGTTCCACTCACAAAACGTTGATTTCATTCTAACGAAGTGACCAAACCGCACAAGACCATGCGTACAAAAACGTTTTGTAAGATGTAACGAATCGATACAGGTAAATATCGCAAAAAGCGTATTGCGTGAGAAAAGTTAGTCGATAAAAATATATTAAATTAATCACGAGCGTTCGTGCTGCGGATGAAAATAAATGCTGGTAAAAATAAAAGTGTGCGCAGGAGTGCGGGGGGCGGGGCGCGCGCGTGACAGCCTGCCCGCCAGCCAATGGGAGCGCGCGAGCCCGCCCCCGCCCGTGCGCATGCAACTTTTTACTAAAATAATTAACCAAGTACGTTTAGTACGTCAAATTAATTACGTTCATTATATTTGGTGTGCCTTAAACTGCTGCAGTACATTTACAATTTTAATTGGTGATGGTTGTGTTGTATGACTTTAAATTGGATTGTTTGTATTTTTGAAAACGCTTATTTTGTTTTAAAAAACTATGAAACATAGTAATTGTTAGTGCAGAACACTTAGTGAGTGTGGTCATAAAACTTCTTTTTATGTGAATTCTGAACTTATAAGATTCAAATGAGAACTTTGCATCATGGTATAAATAACGTGGAAGTAAAATAGTTAAATATTTTTTGAAAAATGAACATTTATTTCAGTTTCCTGATAATTATTTAATACCTAAATACTTAGTTTAAAATCCGATATTTTAAAATTTAAACAAAACCAAAATTGAACCTTAAGACCATTGAAGTAGACATAACCGTTATTCAGAATGGCATAATAAACATAATGAAACTTAATATTTTCAGTTCGTACATTTTGAAATAATAACCCTTTATTAATACTAACATTTATAACCGAAATAAAAGATTCGAAAAACAAAACGAGGCACTTGGTCCACACGACACGACGACGCAGCGTGACGCGTATTAAATTAAAAGCGACGACATGTGTTTTCCTTCCCACAGGAAAATACATTAGCCGAAACATTTCCCGGCTGACTTGCGTCCCTCTCACACCCCCAAGCCGCGCGCTACGTCTGACAGGGAGCCCCGATGTGGCGCCCTCGAAAGCTAACAGCGAGCTTTCAACGTAAATCTGATAAAGCGAACACATTACGACACAAACACAAAGAAATTTTCTTCGTTATACCATCGTTATGAGCTTGCCGAGGATCGTGTCTCCCTTTCGAACATCAGTCGACTGTTTGCATCAGAGCGAGACGGTGACACATCAACGGTGCTGACGTCGAAGCCGGCACCATTGGGTGAAAAAGTTTACGGTGTCCCGCCCTTTTCTCGGCGTGCAGGGCTGCGTTGGCGCCTCGGGCCCGCTCCGCACAAAATATTTTCTAAGAAGCAGTATGTCGGCTGTGTCGAGGGGCGGCGACGCGGGAGCCCGCAGTCATGCTGAGAGCCTCAGCGGAGTCAGTGGACACACGTCGCGAAGCCTTTCATCGTTACGAGAAAAAATCGTTGCGTGACAATTTGTCCAAAAAACTTATGTTACCAACGAGACGGCCTGTTATCGCAGAATGCGGCTGTGAAATCTACACGAGATTATTATAACGACGCGCCAACACCTGTGATACTAATTGCTCTACTTACATGAGGATACTGAAAATTTATTTTAGATACAAGTATATGTTCAGTGAAGTGTTTTTTGATATTTTCATGTGCTAATAGATAAAACTAAGTGATTATTTTTATGAGTACATCGATGAACTGAAGACTGGATTTCTACTAATATAACAAGTAGGTAAGCTTTTCCTTATATGTTTACAAAAAAAATGAACTCTAAGATATATATATATTTTTTTATGTTCAGCCATTTTATCCGTGCAAATTGAACATCCAATCATTTTTAACCGACTTCAAAAAAGGCGGAGGTTATATGTTCGTGTGTATGTATTTTTTTTTTTTTTTTTTTATGTATGTTACCTGATTTCTCTCCCATTTGTGGACCGATTTTCAAAATTCTTTTTTCTTTTGATAGAGTACACTCCTGAGGTGGTCCCATTTTAATTTGGTGGAGATCTGATGCTGACCTTCGGAGATATACAATGGAACTCTTCAAAAAGAGACGGCAAATCTGTTGTGATAGCTCCAATTGGTTGGATGTTCATTGTTTATACAATATCATGACGGAACATCACGCCTGTATGCTCTGAGGGGGTAAAAAAACTAAAAACAACAACAAAAAAAAAAAAAAACTAAAAATGGAAAAATAAAATTAAACTTTTTTGCCAAAAATAAAACCGACTTCAAAAAAAACCACAAACAAAAAAAACACAAAAAGAAAAGGACAAAAAAATACACTAAAAGAAAAACACTAAAACAAAACCACAAAAAAGTGAAAAATAACTTTAGCTTCAGAAGCCGGTGAGAAAAACACCAAATCAATCAAAGGTCAAGTTTCAGAAGTCGGTGACAAAAACACTAAATCAATTTAACAAGGTCACCGACTTCTGAAACTTGACCTTTGATTGATTTGGTGTTTTTCTCACCGGCTTCTGAAGCTAAAGTTATTTTTCACTTTTTTGTGGTTTTGTTTTAGTGTTTTTCTTTTAGTGTATTTTTTTGTCCTTTTCTTTTTGTGTTTTTTTTGTTTGTGGTTTTTTATTATCCAAATACCTGACCTAATCATATACTTATTTCTTTCAAGTTGTTGTTTACCGAATCTTTAAATCATATAGTCATTGATTCATGAGATAAGTTCTCATTAGAAATCAGGCCAAGTATATGTCGCAAAACAAATCTAAATAATTATGAAAATTTAAGCTTAGCCAATATCTAAATCTAAAAGTAATGCTCATTAATCCATGGATTGGAATGAATGCTTTGCATTATTACTCTAAATTAATGCAGGCATCAATCCGCAATCAATCATCCCTGTAGCTTGTTGCAAGGTTTTCAAAATATGCTGAAGCTGATTCCTACCTGAGTGTAAATAGAAGGTGCTGTAATAAACTGAAAGAGAATAATAAATGGCTGAAATACTTTGGTATCCAGTAAGAGATCTACAGCAAAAGAGTAAAAAAATACCTATTGCTTTTAACGTTTTTATAAAAATAAACGAATTGTCCTGAAAACCAGCTTGTTCAGGATATAGTACTAGTAAGGGATACTGGCAGGCTCTGAATAATTATAGGTGATTACTGATTAGGTACTGTTAAAACAGCTTAAGTTATTACACATAGCTTTGTTTTTAGCAATATAGCTAACATGCTGAGGCAAATAGTAGGCCCAGTCAATTAATATAGTACTAAAGTACCTGCTCTTGTAAGCCAAACTAATTACCAGTGCCACATAAAAAACATATACATAGCTCTAATTAATCACAACTATTCAGCATATATACAAAATACTTATCATCTTTGTAATTACAAATTAAGTAATTTACAATATAATCAAATTAAATCAAATGTTAGTATAGGACAACTTTAAATCTGTGTATAATTGAAAGTATTATTGCATGAAATAAAAGGCTTTTTTATTTTATTTATTTATTCAGCATTTGAGAAATGGCATAGAAATATGTTAGCAAAGGAATATTCTTCTTCGTGCAATCAGTCAATAAACCAGCTGTATCAACAACAAACAACAACAACAACAACAGCCCATAACGTCCACTGCTGGACATAAGCCTCTCCTATGATGGGAGGAATTTGCCGTAATCTCCACGCTTGGCAGGCGGATTGGAGATCGCAGTGATGAAAGACTAACAGAAAACGCTGCTGCCCATTCTCTGGTCTACGGAGGCGCAAGGTGTTCTGCCTCAGACATTAGTCGCCTTATACGACACCCGTGAGTGTAATGGGTTGGTTCTATTCTACTCTGCCGGATACCACACGGCGTATCATTCAGGCTATATTACAAGCTCAGTAGCTTAACAAACTATAATAGCTAGTGTAATGTTCTCTTAATTGATTGATGCAGTAAAACGACGCTATAACGAGCAGTTTATTGGAATACTTCGATGTATTGTAGTAATAATTGCGTGTGTAATATAAACATTATCATAATCCTATGATTAATGCAGTCGTTTTCAGTTTTATTCCATCCATGTGGTTCTTAGTTTTAACTAGAAGTTGAGCTTGGTTTCCGAAATCAGTGGACATGCTCTGTCTACAGTATAACTAATCTTTTATTTGCTATTGTCAATGATATATAAACTATAGATACGTTGTCCGCACTCTAAAATGACAACATGAAATGAAGCCAATTGGCCACATCGCGCTTAGTTACGCACCAACCTGTCGCGCGACGCTACGTTTGTTTATAATTTAATAAATCCTGTGACGTGACTGAAGATGTATATTTATCTCCCTCTCGCAACAGGCATCCCACCGTTCGGTGTCATATTTTCTTTCTCTTTCTTCACGCTTATAAGTAGTTCTAGTATTTTCGCCGTTTTTAAGCGCCGCGATGTTGGTTCATGACGTGTCTATATATAATACGTCATTGGCTATTGTGATGTTTGTCTGAGATTGCCTACAACTACCTCACTATTATGTTATCTTCTGAAATTAATGAGATGATATTTCAGTTTTTAATCAATATTAGTGGTTTTGTCCCTAGTTTTTGTTCCTATCATGCATCCTTACTAGTACTTATAATAAATTTTGCGAATGTGACTCTTCCTATTTGTTGCCTATTCACGCCTCAAAGGCTTATTACATTTTGATGTTTGGCCATGTGTGACTAGATTAGGAAATTTGATTTTTTTCGCGGTATTACCTCATGTACAGTCGAGGTCTTTTCCGCCTGACCATTTTAATTTTTTTTCGCTTAAAACATGCGGAGGCGCCGAGCCACGCCTCCTTAAAGTTTGGGCCTATTAGGAAAGCCTCAACTTTGGCGCGCAAAATAACAATAACTCTCGTTTGGCGTGCGTCGTCAGTGCGCTCGGCCGATTCGGTATCTTTTCATTCATTATTTCTATACAAAGTATAAGCTTAGTGGTGGTCAGGCGGGAGTGTCCTCGATAGTACCTGTGAAATCTCTGACTTCCACACGGGTGAAGCCACAATTAAAACCTAAAATATAGAATTTTTTGCATGATAATAGGTATTTCTGTATTCTCCCACATGCCATGTGCATGTTTATGCCCCACTATTTAGGGGAGAGCTCATAATATTATAGTAAAGTAGGCAATTAATGATTCTATTCTATTCTTGTTGATCTTAGGGAATCGCAACTATAACCATCCTTGTTGAATATTATGACACTTAATAACATAATCAGTCAATAATATTCCCATGGCTGGGACACAGTCTTCTTCTCTGTGGGCCGTAATCAAGCACGCGGGCCCACAGGCTAATCTAATTAATTGCGTCAAGATTATACAACAGATTAAATTAGTTAGGTTTTTTGAACCAAGAGGTCATAATTCGATCACAAGCATTGCTGAAAGCAAATGTAGGCGGCGGTGGTATGACATTTGCAAAAAACCTTTTGTCCTGCATTGCACACATAGATTTATATACTGACATAATAGTAATATGTGTTTAGAATTATTTATTAACATGCTACTTAAATAATTACAAGGCTAAGAACCATTGGTAAAAACAATAAACGGTTGTTTATGTAATAATGTAGGTATATCTTGTCTTACTATGGATGATATATTTGAATGGATTTTTTTTACTCTTTGACGCAAAAACTACTGAACGAATTAGTTTATAGTCTGGGTCAAATAGGACACTTTTTATCCTGGTTATATTTTCCCGTGGGATAATTACAGAACTCAACGTGGACGAAGTCGCAGGCATAAGCTAGTCCATAGTTATCAAAACAAATTACAGTTCAAATAATTATGGTGATCAGTTATGGTAGAGTCAATAATAAACACTCGTTCAATAAACCTACCAACATATTGTATTTAGATGAAGTAAAGTTGTAAATAATAACAGCAAATATTACTGTAATTTTTCTATTGTAAATATACGTTATTCATTTAGCTGGACTGAATGAATATTATATAATTATACTTTAAATAGCAAGTAAATATATACCTAAATGGGCCGTAGGCTTGTGGGACGAGTTGATGAACGACTCACAGATACTGGTAGTTAGATATCAAGAGAAAGAATCTTATATTAGCTATTTTTTATATGGACGCGTTAGGACCTCTGTACTAATCAATGTTGTTGGTTTTTTATGTATAAGGAATTTTGGTCTGGGTTTGTGTCCAATTTATGGCAATCAACTTAACATGGAAATGACACACAACTGATGTATAAGCAGGTATTACGGGCACATCCTTACTGCCTTCCTATCTGATGTCTATCCTTTCGATACTATTAGGTATGTCAAATGTTCATAAGAAATGTAAGAAAAATCCCTAACATATAATTAAGTTATGATAGGCAAATTTAAACAAAAGTAATACAAACCTGCAATTTCCAAATAGCTAATGTCATGTTTTATTTTATATATATTTTATTTTTCTTTTCTTCGGAAGCAAGTCATATAAAACTGGAACAGAAACAACTAAAAAAATGCAGTATATCACAAGTTTAAAAATGCAGACTGGGTATCTTTTTCCGTCGCTCGGTTTTTGCCTCTCAAACTGAAAATCATTGCTATAAAATAATAGAAAGAAATAAAAATACTCCATAGAGATTAGCCATAGTACATGAAAAATACATTTTATGGCCAGCAAAGACTGATGCGTATACATGTAGAGGTATAATAAAATAATGCCATTTAATTTTGTTTACTAATTAAAACTTTTCTGTACAAATTCTACCACTTAATATTTTTTTTTTAATTATAAAAACAGCTAAAGTGTGATAAAAGGCGGTTAATAATGGGCCTAATTACTTATAAACTGGCACTTTATAAAAATAAAGTTGAGTAGCGCTATCACATTTCGCAAAAAATAAAATGGCAAATAAATTTATTAGCATTTTTGGCCTACGCTGAAATGTGATACTTTGTAAACATAAATTGCTGATCCGTCGTACATTTTTGCAGACACAGAAAATATGTATTAGGCATACAATTTAGAAGCAAGGAACCAATGTTGCCAAGTTATGTCAATTTCAACGCAAATATGACTAAATTCGTCATTAACGTAGTGTTATTTTCTCTTCAGGTCAAAAAGCTTATCACCTTCTGAAGTTCTGATCAATGATCAACAGCATGTTGTTGTATTTTTATACTAAGACACAAGATCTCAGAGTATCTAAGATACTTCTTAGTATAAAAATCTTAGAGAGATGTGACCATGTCCTCGAAGAGGGCAAAGAACATGAAATTGCAATGGTTTGGTATATAGGTACTGTAAGGTTGGGGGACACTACATTACGAAATTATACTCCTTTTTGGATATAATTTAAATATATTCAAGCTTTTAATAAATAACTAAATGGTTTTATCTTGAGATATCTTTCTAATCTGCCCTGATGATATTACATCATTGTCTTTTTAATTTTTATTTCAAATTTATTTATTTTTCTAAGCTGCCAGTATTAACAAGCTCCAGAACAATCTATCATCATGGGACCTCTACAGTATAGTACATTTTGATACAAGTGGAGAAAGTTTGTTATTGCATTCGAGGCGGAATTATAACACCCGAGCCGTAGGCGAGGGTGTTTTTGATCCGAGAATTTCAATAACAAATGTCCACGTGTATCAAACGACGTTTTTCAATACACTTTTGAAGAAATAAAATAAAATAACGAAAAATATTTTTGTCACGAACTATGAAACTATGATTTTAATTTTCTTTTTTTTTCGCGCTGTGGTTTCGCCAGGTTGAAGGGAGAGGCAAAGGTATGAAGCCGTTAAACAGCCTAATATAAAAAATAGATGTATTTCATATTTTTGAATTCAGAACACAAATAAATGTTAATTTGTGTATAAAAGTAACTATTCGTTTTTAATAATCATGTTTATCTATGATATTCTATTTATAAACACAATTTTATTATTCAAAAAATATTTATGTCGTAAAGACGCCTAGTGCTTTGCTGAAATTAAAAAAAAACATTCACCTCAGACTATAGGCATTGAACCAATTTGCACTAAGTATAGGTATCTGTGGCAATTTTCATCCCGCACACGTGCGGAAAAGTGGAAAAAATCGCACGCGTGTGAAATACATACATTGCATGTTGTACCTAATCGTAGTGCGTTATGGACCAGTTTTCGAGGAAGTGTATTGAAAAATATATACCAAACCATTGCATTTTCATGTGTGCAGTACATTATGGAGTAAAATAAAATGACGCCAACTCAACACTTCTAAACTCTCTGGAGAGGTAGTTATTTAATAAGTAAAAGACCGTAAGCTTATACTGGACTTTTTGCCAACAAACAACTTCATTTACAAGTAAACAAGATTCTACCCGCGACTTCGTCCGTGTAGAAAAAACATATCCTAATTCTATGAAACACAGAAAATAAGTGTAGCTTAATAACAGAGTAATTGGAAAGTACCACAGTTCAGCGATTGCATGACCTTTAATAGATGCTCTTTACATCAATGTAGGAATTGCCAAAGTGTAAATACTGTTTATGCAGATAGCCAAGAGTTTTGTAACACAAATCATCTTATAATCCCCAACACCTCTTTTAACATCATTTCATCATCCATTAGTTTATAGACGTACATTACAGGATTGTTAAACATTTACTTGCGTCATAAATAATGTGGCATTTTAGTGAACACATTTTCTATCAAATTAATTAGCTATAACCGTTTATGCAAAATCCAACAGAAATCACTAACAGACGTCCCCAATTTACTGCTTATTTTGTTGTCTCAAAACTTATTTCCTCCTGTCTTGTCTGCCATATTTGAAACGTAGGATGAACATACTAAATCTGTAAGGTAAAAATGTATAGAAAATCAAACTCGTAATTTGATGTTTGATGCACTGTAACGACAGCTCTTCTATTCAATTAATTCAACAGCAAAAGTAATTGCGGACATTGTCGTGCGCTTGCGATATCTTGCGATGCTCTCATCTCCGTGATCCTTTAAACAGATAACTGCAGCATCTCAATACCACCTAATGTGATTATGACTAATTCCTTAAAACTGTAGAATCCTGCCTCAGACAGCTGCAAATTGTTACAACATACATTTACTGTTCAAAAACTGTTGTGAGAATTTTATTATTGAAGCATTAAGACGCAAAATGCTTTGACAGTTGATTATTGATATAAAAAGGGTTATTTTTGTAATCCTATTAGTCCATGAGCGTCTGTTGAGATGTGTCAACCCATTGCTTTGTGGAGATGCGACCACACCGCGGGGAGCAACGCAGATAATGTTCAGATTAGATGGAGATCTGAGGCTCTACATTGTTTAAGTCAGCTTCAGGTAAAGCCGGTCCCACTCGACTGTGTCAAACAATACATAAACAACATTATTTTCAAATAATGCGATTATGTAGACGCCCACAAAAAATTTACAGTTTTGTTGATTGACAGTTCTGACTTGACTGTATGTAGGAGTGATGCGGGGATTAGTGGATATTGAATTTTCACTCAATTCACACTCAATTTATCTTTTTTCAACACTCAACAAGTTATATGTTCTCGACATTATGTATAATGGAAAAGATTGGAACCACAAAAAGATAAAAAACCATTACCTACATAGATTTCATTATAGAGTTGTCATGAGTGTCTACTTGAATGAAATGATGTATCGGTGATGTTTTGAAATATTAAATTTAAATTATAAGATGAACTCTAAAATTCTTTCTCATTCATAAAATGATATACCTAAACAAAACTTTTATTTTATTAAGAAGAAAAATATATTCACGATATTGATTTACCTCGGCTAACGTTTGATCTTATCACGTTTTAGATAGAGAGAGATAGATTTTTCCATGATATCATCTTGTTTTCTATGCCTACCTAATGATAGGCGTATTTTGCCAAGCGTTATTATTATTATAGGTGCCTTCGAATTAATTATAGACCGATGTGAAGTTAGCAATAAAATGCCCGTCGTTGCACGCTGTCTACGATGGAACAGGTTTTATCATTCATAAAACTATTTTAATAAATTATCGATGCTAAACCTTGGCCATAAAAGAGATTGGAGCCAGCCTAACAAATAAACTAAAATTAAATATACACGAATACAATCGAAATTTTTGTCTCAGGCGTATAAAAGTGTCCTATAAATTTACCCACAGTTTAATTTAATGTCCAAAAGTACCTGCTTCACATTTTTTTTTATTATAAATAAATGTTCGTCGCCGGTTATGGCTGCACGAATGTGTGTTATTATTTTGAGAAATGGTTTTGAATTTGTCTCGGAAGGTTATGATATTTTAGGGTTCATTTTTTTACATTTTGCTCGGAAGATTGGAGCCCTTGAATAATTTATAAATAGCAGGATTTTTAATTGCACTTTATCATCTTCAACAGGTTGCAAACTGCTAAAACTATTAAACCAAGGGATGGTCACAAAGCAAGCTTATAGGCTGAAGTGAATTCAGCCCAACATCAGCAGCCTCGTTGAGCGTCGGAAACGACGCAGTTTCCAAAGCCGTCATCAGCGGGGAATACCCCGCCGCGTGGATGGTGGCGGGCGAATGGGGCTATGCGCCGGCGTCGGCCACCCCCGCCATGAATGCCTTCCTCGAGACCAACCACGCGCACCTGGCGTCCTACGGGCTGAAGATGTCGCCGCAGCCGGCGTGCGGGGTGGGCGCGCAGCACCGTGCTGCCGCGCCGCACCCGCCCCCGCACCACCCGCCGCACTACCAGCCCTATCCGCTGCACTCCTACCAGCCCGGCTACCTGCGCGAGTACGGCGGCTGCGGCGAACTGTTCCCGCAGCAGCCGCTAGAGCAGAGCTGGGACTGGCGAGGCGACGCCGTGCACTACCAGGGCGCCGCGCCTCCCCTAGTACCTCACGCGCACGCGCATGCACCCCACGCCTTCCTACGCTATGTGCGCGCACCTCCGCGAAGAGACATGCGGTGCCAGTGGCTAGATCCTGAACAGCCACCTCCTAGAAAGATGTGCAACAAGCTGTTCTCCAGCATGCACGAGATCGTGACGCACCTGACGGTGGAGCACGTGGGCGGGCCCGAGTGCACCACGCACGCCTGCTTCTGGCAGGGCTGCTCAAGGAACGGGCGACCTTTCAAAGCGAAATACAAGCTGGTGAATCACATCCGCGTGCACACCGGAGAGAAACCGTTCCCCTGTCCCTTCCCTGGCTGTGGCAAGGTGTTCGCCAGATCAGAAAACCTCAAAATACATAAAAGAACACACACCGGTAAGTTTAAATTTATACCTATAGTTTAGGACATTCAATAGTATTCAGTAGAAGGTAGTTTATGAGCTTTGAATGGCATTGATAACTTCTACATCCTAAACATGGTCACTCAGAACTTCGGAATTACGTAGATACACAAATTACTCGACTATCTTAAGCGAAATTGATTCGTCACATCACATCTTAACGAAGTATTTCACGTCCGGTAGTGTTGTAGTTTCTAGTAAGACGTCAAATCCATTCAAGCGGACGAGCGTTGATCTGGCGAAACATTTCGATTCTCATTAATTCATAATGAACCGCCCCCCGCAGTCGGCAGCGCCTGCGGCCGACTGATACTCACTGTTGCGATATACCCGAGCACGCCTCGGCGATATCCGACACAATGACAAGTGCCACACAACAAACTATCAAAGAATATGCTTGTAACACGATCGCGAGCACAAACAACAGCTAACGGTCGTCCTATAAATGTCCACGTCGACTTGTGAAGTCTATTTCTCAGTAAGCAAGGACAAAAAGCCATTTAACTCAGAACTCCATTTTTCAATTCATTACAAAAGTCGAAAGATTCATCTGAACTGCGTATGTTAGATAAAAAAAAGCGCTCGTAAATTAGAATGTCCAGTTGGGTTCGGGTGCTGGGTTCCTCGTGTCTTGTCTCTGTCGCACGCTGGACCATTGTTATTGGTAAAGTATTGGTACTTAACTTTAAATATCGATTTTTAAGGGAACGGTCCAGGAATTTGTATAGCCGTGGACGTAGCCAGCTGGTTTTATGCTTTAGGTTTTATTATTTTTTTTTCTTCGTCAATGTTTAGTGTTGCATCCAGACTTTTGTCCTGTGCCCCCGTCCTTTATTATCTCATACGGGCCTTTGAATAGACAATACCTTTTTGTGGGGAAGTTTGAAGAATTGTTTTATGGGTAGCTATAAATTACTCCGAAGGTTGTGAAACCATAGTGAGCTGGGGTCTGCTGCCGATCATTAGATATTTAATTAGCCCAGAGCAAATATCGGGGAGGTGAGGCCTCTTCACCTTCAAATAGGTTAATAATGTATTTATGACAGACAGCCCACCCAATTTTAATGGCTGTTTAACAGCTTTTGGAATAGCTTTAATCTCGGAGTTCATCAGTGGAATGTTAGGTTAGTTACTTAATCTTCTATTTAAGAATTTGTTATTGGATGTAGTCTAGTTAAGTCGTTTCTTTTTCCTTCTATCGTGTGTTTTAGAGAAACGTTCATATTATGATTCTTAACCCATCTATGACTGAGTACTGAAAATGCATTATTACGTACGCGGATGACACGGAAATACACCCATTAAACCAAACCATTTAAAACTCTAAATCGCATGAACCACATAAAATATTTTCCTGTAGAAACCATCAGGCCAGAAATATGCTTAACTTGAAAATATATCGTTATTACCTTTGTAAACTGATACTCGGCAGATCAGTAGCTTGGTTCAGTAAAATAAAATTTATATTAGTTTGTTTATGGTTATCACAAACAATTATACCGGCGTAATTTGAGATTCACTATAACGAGGCACTTCTAGTACTAGACCAGTAGTAGTTTAGATCGTAAATATAGGTATCCATTAAAAAGGTTCAGATATTTGAGTAAAGTGGGCAGTCAGTGTAACTGATACCACACACTACTGCATGTATCCATGATGATTGAAAGGCAGTAATTAATGGCTACATTTATGTTTTTTTTTATAGCTACAAGGCCATACAAATTGGTATCCTCCATTTAAGTCCATGTTCAGAAATCCTTCCTCAGCATTTTCCTTCGTTAAGTTAGCTCTTCCAGACGTTGTTAAGGCTGTTCTTTCTGCCAGAAGATTAAAGAATATAAGATACAGTAGATTACCTGTGTGCCACATTATTTCGTTAAGAAAGCTTTAAAACCATATTTTAACAAAACAGCCACTGTAACCGATACCCGATACGGTAACCTCTCGTGAGCCGATCAAGATTGAATTTGAAGTGATTACTAATGGCTACATCATCTTATCTGTAACTGTTGGACAGATAATTATTGTCGACAACACGATCTCACTTCTGTAGGCATTTCACGGTATCTCAATAGATGTAACTGTGGGCTTTTGAACACTGAATTCAATTAATTAATTTTCAGAATAGTGACCCGTATATATGCAATCTACATAATTATCTATATATATGGCGACATGTCCAGATTAGATTTCTAGGCTTTATCTAACTTAATATAGGGTGGAACGGACACCAACGCACAAATTGTTACTATGTATTCAGTAAGTACATCATTGTGAACCAAATTACTAATGAAAAATGCATATGTAGGGGGTGTTCAGAATGATGTACCTACTGAATACGTCGTAACCGTTTGTACGCCGGTGTCCATTCCACCCAAGTAACACAGGAAGCATTTTAACAAACGAATAGTAAACTTATTTAGAACTTAAGGTCCGTATAGTCTCTTATTTGAGTTCACCGAGCATCTTGACGCTTTATATTGGTATTTCAAAACCATTATGATGCTTTACGATGTATAACGGTTGCATGAAAATGCTTTTGTAAAGCCTTTAGTTTGAGTGCAGCAAATCACAAGGCAGCTGTATAGCTTTCAGCTTATTTTAGTGCGTTTGGATCTACAATAGCATTTTTAAGTAGTACGATAATGCCTATTGCCACTTAATAGCATAAACTTGTACCTTTATAATGCGCCGTAAATCCATCATACAGCTTTTAGCTGTTTTTAGTGCCCTTTGTTGTGTAATAGCACTTGTGGGAAGTAACAGCCTAGTACCGCTGAACAGCATCAACGTGAATCAATGTAATGCTTGCATTAATAAAGATCAACTGAGTTCTGTTGTACAGCTAACAGGTATTTAATCAAATACACGTGAGTTATTGTAATGCGTAAAGCTGTATATACATTCATTTCACTGTATTCGTAAAACCATTTGTCGGCCATATTGGGGAAAAGCACATATTATATGATCAACAAAACAACAGCCATTTTTAGGGAGGATTTTTTATTTTCATTTCGTCTTGATTTTGAACTACGGTCGTCCAAGGTCCAACCATGCCTATGTCGTTCGAATCTGTGTCTGATTTTTTTCCATTATGGATAATTTAAGTCTACTGGTATACCGGTGAACCCATAAAGAGCTACTTTATAGACAATGGTATAACATTGGCACATCAAAAGTCTTTTCTCTGGCCAGTAGCTTAATAATTGTTCACGTGTGAGTATTGCTACTACCAGTGGCATTAATTACCCTTCTTAAGGGCTCATCTGGCTGCTATAGATCGACACCATTTTGTAAATATTTTATAACCAAAAAATATTGTCATTTGGACCTATTTATAAAAGCAATAGACCTATATCATAATAATATAACTTTATTTAATACTGCTCAACCAATACTATTATGTTAATTAAACAAAATTCGTTCTATACTAGGAATACACAATTGTTTTGGGCATTTCACACATATTTTTATCTCACATTTTATATGAAAACCACAAAATAAGGAAGGCGCGTGAAAATTTTCAATGAAACTTATATAGACACTAGCTGTTGCCCGCGGCTTCGCCCGCGTGCGGTTTGGTAACTGTCCCACTGAATCAAACTAAAGGGATAAAAGTGTCCTACATGTTAATCCAGGTTATAAACTATCTATGTGCCAAATTTCATAATCATCACAATTTTTTATTATCATCACAATCACCATCACCATCACAATCACAATCCCAATCGTCATCACAATCCCCATCACCATCGCTATAACCATTACAATCACCGTCACTATTACAATCACCATCACCATCACAATCACAATCCCAATCGTCATCACAATCCCCATCACCATCGCTATAACCATTACAATCACCGTCACTATTATAATCACCATCACCATCACAATTACTATCAAAGTCACTATCATAATCACCATCATCGTTATTACAATCATTATCATCGTAATCACAATCACCATCATTATCACACACCATCACAATCACAATCACAATCACCATCACAATCACCATCACAATCACCATCACAATCACCATCACAATCACCATCACAATCACCATCACAATCACCATCACAATCACCATCACAATCACCATCACAATCACCATCACAATCACCATCACAATCACCATCACAATCACCATCACAATCACCATCACAATCACCATCACAATCACCATCACAATCACCATCACAATCACCATCACAATCACCATCACAATCACCATCACAATCACCATCACAATCACCATCACAATCACCATCACAATCACCATCACAATCACCATCACAATCACCATCACAATCACCATCACAATCACCATCACAATCACCATCACAATCACCATCACAATCACCATCACAATCACCATCACAATCACCATCACAATGACCATCACAATCACCATCACAATCACCATCACAATCACCATCACAATCACAATCACAATCACAAACACCATCACAATCACCATCACAATCACCATCACGATCACCATCACAATCACCATCACAATCACCATCACAATCATGATCACAATCACTATCATCATTTTAACAATCATTATCATCGTAATCACAACCATTATCATTGTAATCACAATCATCATCATCACAATCTGTACCTCGTCATCACAATCATGATCATCGTAATCACAATCATTACCCTCGTAATCTCAATCATTTTCATCTTAATCACAATCATCATGATCACAAATTCACAATCGCCATCACTATCACAACCACAATCATTATCACAATCACCATCACTATCACAATCACCATCACTATCACTATCACAATCACGATCACAATCACAATTACAAACACCATCACAATCACAATCACCACCACAATCACCATCACAATCACTAACCTCGTTATTACAATCATCATCATCGTAATCACGATCATCTTCATCATTATCACAATCACCATCACTGTCACAATCACAATCACAATCACCATCACTATCACAACCACCATCATTATCACAATCATTATTACAATCACCATCACTATCACAGTCACCATCACCATCACAAACACCATCACAATCACAATCACCATTGCTATTACCATCACAATCACCGTCACTGTTACAATTACTATCACAGTCACAATCACTATCACAATCACCATCACCATCACCATCATAATTACAACCAAAATCACTTTCACAATCACCATCATCGTTATCATAATCATTATCATCGTAATCAAAATCATTATCACAATCACCATAACAATCACCATCACAATCACCATCACAATCACCATCACAATCGCCATCACAATCACCATCACAATCACCATCACAATCACCATCACCATCACAATCACCTTCACAATCACTATCACAATTACCATCACAATCACCATTACAATCACCATCATCGTAATCACAATCATTATCATCGTAAACAAAATCATTATCACAATCACCATCATAATCACCATCGCAATCACCATTACAATCACAATCACCATTACAATCACAATCACCATCACAATCACCAACACAATCACTCACTATCACAATCGCCATCACTATCACAACTACAATCATTATCTCAATCACCATCACTATCACAATCACACTATCACAATCACTATCCATGTTATCACAATCATTATCATCATAATCACAATCATCTTCATCATTATCACAATCACCATCACAGTCACAACCACAATCCCCATCACCCTCGCTTTCACCATCACAATCACCGTCACTATCACAATCATTACCATCGTAATCACAATCATTACCATCGTAATCACAATCATTACCATCGTAATCACAATCATTACCATCGTAATCACAATCATTATCACCATCACCATCACAATCACAATCACGATCACTATCACAATCACTGTCATCATTATCACAATCATTATCATCGTAATCACAACCATTATCATAGAAGTTGAATCCGCCATCTTCTGGATCTCAAAATAAATGCTATTTTCGTAATCAGCGCCCCTGATAATCTCGGTATCGACACCCATATTGATTTTTAGACATTTCAACCCCATCGCACCCCAACAGGGAATTTCAGGTTCGCCACATTAAATCTTAAAATCGTTGTATTTGTAATACAACCGACCCAATTCACCATACAAACAATACCTATGTTGAATTTCAGGCTTTGTTACCCCATTTCCCCCTTTAGGGGATGAATTCTGAAAAAACCTGAAACACAAAATATGTTAACTCATTTATCGATAGGAGTACTCCTGTTAAGTTTCGAATAAAGTAGTCTAACTAATCTTATTTCCCCATGTAATCTTTGGACCCCCGTTTCAACCCCTTAGGGGGTGAATTTTGAAAAATCCTTTCTTAGTGTACCCCTAAACCACATAAGGAACCAATGTGCCAGATTTGGAATCTCTAGACCCAGTGGTTTGGGCTGTGCATTGATTTTTATACTTTATCACCCCATTTCCCCCTCTTAGGGGTTGAATTCTGAAAAAACCTGAAACCCGTTTTTACTCATTTATCAATAGGAGCACTCCTGTGAAGGTTCGAATAAAATAGTCTAACTAATCTTGTTTCCCCATACAAACTTTGGAGCCCCGTTTAACCCCCTTAGGGGGTGAATTTTGGAAAATCCTTTCTTAGTGCACCCCTAGGCCATATAAGGAATCTACTTGCCAAATTTGGAATCTGTAGACCCAGCGGTTTGGGCTGTGCGTTGATAGATGAGTCAGTCAGTCAGTCAGTCAGTCAGTCAGTCAATCAGTCAGTCAGTCAGTCAGTCAGTCAGTCAGTTTCTTCTTTTATATATTTAGATTTACAGTAAACTACATTGCGAATAATATTTACAGGCATAAAATAAAAAAAGAGTCAAAAACGTTTCCAGTATTATAATTTTTGTTTTGATGCAAACAAATATGGTGTCATTCACTCAGTTTTGACCGTTTACGTCCATAATATTATATTGCTAGACAAAGTTAATTGTATTATAACATTTGTACCATAGTATTAGAGATGTTTTTGCAATGATGTAGTAGGGTTTATTTAAGTTCTAACTGTGAACACTTAAATAGCCTCAATCATTCTGTTAGAACAATCTAATGCTAGTCTAATGCTTTTGTAATGCAATTAACATCTTCATTATCAATAATATTGCTAATATAATGTTTCTGTAATGCGATTGGCAACTTCATTGTCCGTAATAATGTTTCTGTAATGCGATTGGCAACTTCATTGACCGTAATAATGTTTCTATAATGCGATTCGCAACTTATTTGGTCACACTAATGCTAATGTAATGCGCCTGTAATGCAAATAAACAACTAATTGTGAACTTATTTATGATCTAAAGCCGTATAATTTGTGCCCAAATAAGCATTACAGTAGCCGTATAAACGTTTGTAATGCTATCATAGAACTAATTCAAAATGCGAAAACGATACAGATATGCTGTAAGTCGGCCGATATACTGCTTTGATGTGTTACTTGGGCACTCTGTATAAAGTCACGTAGATGTTGGAACTAGTCCTAAGGCCTGAAACTGTCACGCTGACGGTCGGTCGCGTACTGTCGGTCGTGACGTCAGCGAGAACAAAATACGGCTGTCGGTCGCCGCTGATGTCAGCGTCGCAGTATGGTGCTATTAGAACATAATGTATACTCGTACGCGACCGACCGTCAGCGCGACAGTAATTCAGGCCTAAGAGATCGCCCTATCAGGATTAAAAATCTGTCCGTGTATCACAAACAAACGCTCTATCACATATTATAGTATTAGTTAGGAATATACACATAACAAATTAACAGCATAACATCATGAATGTAGTCTCCAAGCTAAATTCCTCATTGTCTTATTTATTAATCACCAATCTTTATTAAGGATTAATATATTGTTCTTGAGTCACCTCGACGAGTTTTAAGCCTGGGCCGACCCCGAGGGTACCATAGCACGCGTCGGCGTCAAATGGCCGCCGGTGATTCCGCCCACTATCACCCAATCACTTTGTAAAACACTTTAGTAATCACTAAACACATGTGCAAAATTATCGGTTGATATATTCATTTTTTGAGACGACATGTCACTTCAAAATCGGCGTAGGCGGGTGCTACGAGACGCTACGCGGTGCGCTACGACTATTTTGATTGATTGAATAGTGCATTTTTAAATATTTATTATTTTTAGTTTTAGTATAGTTTTTTGTTAAAATTGCGTAAATGGTTAAATATCAATAACTGTTAGTAGTAGGTATAGGTCTTTTCTGCTTAATATACCAACTCGATTTTCCGGTTAATTACGTAAATGAGTTTACATTATATGGGTGCCTAATAAATATTATAACAGATGCGAACTAGCAAGTGCAAATAAATGCATATACGATCGCCCAATTCACAGTACCAGCCCAATAAACTAGTACCGGTTGCACAATATTAAAATTCAATAGTTTCTACATCGCCACTTCAACACCGCAGAGGGGTGGGCACAATACTCTAATGATGATATGATTCGAGCCGGTGAAGACGTCCCCCGCTATCAAATGCAGTGCTGAGCTAATATGCCGTATAAAATGACGCTTTCAAAATATTTTGCAAACAATACGGAACCCTTCGTCGCCGTGCCCTCGCCCCTGCGCCCGCGCCATTGTGTCCGGAGCCCCGGACTGCCGGGAGCTGTCGACTGCAGCACTAGCTGGTCCCGAGCAAACAAACATGTAATACACTCGTCAACATCAAACACTTAATATGCTCATGTTACTGGTTCGTTTTGTACTTGCAAATGAGCAGGTAGATTGTTATGTCCATTGCAAACATGAGAATAATAGGGAATATGCATACATTTTCTTTTTTTCTTTTCGATACGGAATGTTAAAAATCTATAAAAATAATGACGAAAAGCGAAAACAAGACATACATCGGCCAAACAACACAAAAGTTATAACCATTTAAACTTTTGTTTCTATCTCTTTCTAGATAAACAGTATTTAGTATGGATTTTGTACGTCGATGTAGCGAATGACGTCATTCGCTATATCGAATCTCTCTGTCTAATCAGCAGTTTCAAATGCTTATAACTTAGTGTTTTTTTAAGATATTAAAAAAAAAAATTTACTTTGCTATTTCTGATGTTAATACGCTTTGTTTAGAGTAATAAAAAAAAATCATGCATATACCCTATTGTTTCAAACATTATTAGAGAAGATTTAAATGGCACTAGTGACTAGCCTCACGTCTAGGAAGTTTGGGCAAAAGGTCGAAGGTCGAGTTCCATTCGTTGCACTAATAAACCCGCGCTGTAATAGAAGCTTTCAAATCCGAGGCGGTCATGAAAGCATTTTTAAATAGGTTAATAATTTATATGCAAGTAATTTTGGTTTAGCTCTTATGTGTCTTTTTGGTTTCAATATAAACACACTTCTCGAGCAGCTAGTTTCTGAGATGATAAAGGAGACATTATACAATGATGTAGTTAATTAATAATGAAATAAAAGCTTGCTGCAAACTGTACCATCCCTGTTTTATCTAACACTACTAAGCACCCACCTTATTAAATGCCTAAATACGTATATAACAGCGATTTTGTTTTTTTGACCGCAGGAAGTTGTAAAATTGACATCATTCTTTTATTTAGAAATTCATTTAGATGTGGACATGTATTTGTAAAAATAGGCATTTGACTCGGTAGGTAAAGTTGGGATCATAGGTGCTCATGAAATTATAGTTCCCTGAAAACTATATATATCTAAGTGTTCTTGGAACGTTCTCAAAAAATTACTTGGTGATCGATTGCACAGGACAATTAGAATGTCTTTGTAATCGATGCCAGAGCATTTACGTAACTAGTCGTCTGACACCTGCGCTCAGAAGTTACGTCAAAAGAATTAGACCTGCTGTTTCTTTGCATTCCTTCTGAAATTAAGTCAATAAATAGCTGTGTGGAATTGTGTATTTTTTTATTGCTTTTTGTAATTAGTCGTGTTCGAACCTTTTTGTTGGCGATTTTTTTCAGAGGAATTGGATAAATAGTGGATAAATAGCACAGAGGTAATTCATTCGTCCTATTATGTTCATGGGTGTCGTAAAGGCATAGGCACTCCTCTGCCTAACCGATCGGGTATAACAGGCGTGGTGTTATGTTATTGAGATAATTCGTAAGAACTCAATAATTGTAATATTTTTTAAACATTTGGAAAAGCAATCTACCAATGACCATAATCAAGGTTATTTTTTTGATTATCATTATCACTTTTCTCCGAAAGCAGTTTCTTTATTGAAACCCTCTAAACGTTCCCGTACATAATCCTACGTAGAATCGGCCATTTTATATCCATATGATAATGTTGTAACCCTATAATAGCTGGGTGCTTTTCAAAGGTGTCTATATGATCCGGGACCATCTGCCCCGATTGATAAATTGTATAAAAAATGTTGAACACAATAGTTGATGCGTTTGTGTGCGTTACTGGTCTGTGACGGGGGGATTTAATGTTGCCAGTATTTCTAAAACTTTTGCTTCACTGTCAGCGGTCAACGAATATTTATACCTTTTTTAAATTGAAATGGTGTTGAAACACAGCTTTAATTGATGTTTTACCAATATTCTAAGCATTTATTTTGTAAAGGTTTTTTTTATGCTTAACTAACTTTTTGATTAAAATTGCAAGTGAATATTTAGTTACTGCAGACAACATCAATCTTAAGCTAGACTGGTGACAAAATATTCAGCGATAAATACAAAATGAGTTATCGATTTCGACAGCGCAAAACAAGAAGTACTTACTTGGCAAAATTAATTGCATCTGAATCAATTTCAAGTTGAAACATAGCGATAATTTGATGGGCGTGGTCTGTCCTTGTCAGTAACAACATTACAACCCCTCAGCAACACGCACACTGGCGTACACACACACACGCACGTGCACAAATCTCCATGACGTGTACACACTTGCTGCCCCACACCACGCCACCGATACTGTACACATGTAGACAATGAAAGCGATAAGCGCTTTATTTTTTTATCTGTTTGTCAACTCACGACCTCCCCTCTTCGCATTGACACGATGTTGAAGTGAGTACACTCGCCACATTGCATATAATGTCCCTAAGTACACAAAACATAAAACATTGAAATTCTTGGTTTTTCTCGAATAAATAATGCCTCACAAGAGCGTCAATGAACGAGAAACATTGACCATCAATATTAAAAAATTGCGCGTTCGAGCAAAGACGCGTCTTGCAGAAACCCGAGCATTCCTGCAAACGTGAAAATTGTTTTTATCTGTTGGAGAATTTCGCTAAACGTCAAAGAGATAGTGCGAAACTGCGAACAGGGTATCGGAGTGCGAACAAAAACTGTTTAACCGCACCTCGATACGTGAAACGGAACGCATCGGCCTGCAAGCAACGATTCCTCGCAGAATTCTATTAGAGACAGGATCGAATGCCTTCACATCGATGCGTATCAGACAACGCTAATTTGAGCAATTATTAGTTCATAGACAAAAAACACTAATTGGAACGACTGCGAAGACAATCAATTGCATCCTATGTTTTGTGTAGATTTAAATTTCATATAGTGTCATTTCGAGGAGCTCGTGGCTAAATAATAACAGCCGCTCGGGTCAATCGTTAGGTTAAGCCGTGCTTGCCTAGGTTGGTCTGTGGATGGGTGACCACCCATTACATACCGAGTTTCCTCCGTGCCTCGGAAAGCACGTTAAGCCGTTGGTCCCGGCTGTCATTTGTAGATCTTTGACAGTCGTTAGGTAGTCAGAGGCCCAAAAAGTCTGACAACCAGTCTTACCAAGGGGTATCGTATTACCCGGTACTAACTGGGTTGTGGAGGTCAGATAGGCAGTCGCTCCATGTAAAATACTGGTATTCAGCTGCATCCGGTAAAACTGGAAGCCGACCCCAACACAGTTGGGAAAAGGCTAGGCAGATGATAGTGTCATTTCAACGGACTGAATAACTGGTCCACAATTTTCATTATAATAATGCTGTTCTGCTTTTGAAAATCATAAAATAATGTAATGTAAATTGCTCTATCACGATTTAACCAAATTCCCATACATAAACAAATTCGATCTTCAACATTCAAAACTACATTTTCGATTTGATTTAAAAACAATTCGGTAATTAAATTATATCTTAAATTCGATCAAGAGTCTGTTTTGTTCAGACGAGATAAGTATCGTGGTCGGGCAATCAATCAAACGGCTCGGGCTGTGGTTTCACCTGGTCTTGTTGAACAGCTAATCGGGAACACATCCGAACTATTACTAATATCCGTCCGACTCCGACACGCCCTACACGAATCATTTAGTCATGGAATATCGACGCCATTTACTGACGACGTAATTATTAGAAGATATTTTTGTTTACATTCTATTAACAAACAATCTCGGGTTTATTGGGATTAAATTTAGCTATTTTAACACCTTTTTCATTTTTGGGATTTTGTCAGTCTGTTTCTACAGGTTAATCAATTAAACGTTAAACGTTTTCTTCCTAGTATGTGATTGTATTGATTGAACACGAATTCTTTTGGCATTTTTGTAATTTCCTGTTAATTTATTACCTGCCACGTAAATCACACATCAAATATCTTACAAAACATAGTTGTAGCGCCTTCTATTTTATAGGTAAGTTATTTTGCCATGTGTTTGTAACAAGTCTTGGTTCCAGACTACCAGGATAACATAAATTGCGCACGGTTGCAACGTAACAATAGCTTCGAAGCCGCGGGAAGCGCCTGTTGCCTGCCTACGCCTACTTGGCTGAACGGCTGCCTCGCCTGCTCGCTTGCTCCTCGCCCTTACTATCTTATTACAATCGTTTCTTCTGACACTTTACTATCTATGCGCGCATTTTATAGTGACAGACTCCTTTTTATACTTTTTTGTAAATTTAATGTTAATAGAAATTATTTATTTGGTTACAGACACAGTAACATTGAATCTACAAAATATGGTGGTAAAGCTAAACAATTTGTATCCTACTAAACGAGTATTAAAGTTATGCAAAATTACTTGATGCGCATGAATGAATATGTTCTCTGTTTTCCTACAAAACATATAGGTAACTGCTCTAGGATTGAATATCAAGCAACTGCTTACGTCATCTATTAATAATGCAAAACTGTCTTACACTTATTATAATATTAGCTGGCTGCTTGCTCGTAGTATTTGCCTGTCGATTCTATTAGGTAACACTGACTTAAATAATTCTATTAGGAGCATGAGTAGGTACTCTTACTTATTGCAAACTAAATAGTCTGATTCGTAGTGTTGTGCTTTTTAGTTCCCATCAAATAGGTGGCTCATTAAATTAAATGAGCTATCAGCCGTTTTCAATGCGTTAAGAAAAACATTTTGCGCTTTGAGGTTCGCAAGTGTGCGAAATTCTTTCGTCTTGTAGGGCGACCGCGGAGGGTCTCACTGCATCATTCATGCGTTTTTTCGTCGACACCTCACTCGTATCAATATGTATGGGAGTGTGTGATATCGCCGACAACATGGCTGAGACAACTTTGAACTAGCTCTGATGTTTATTTTCACACCTCGCTTGGAACTGAAGGAGACGGTAATCCTTAAAGAGTACAAAGCAACGTATATCTAAAAATAGATCACTGAGTGTAAGCACCGTGTTCATCAGATTCAGTGTTTACATGGAGAGCTTAAAATTTACTGACAACTTTAAAGCATACCTTGCCATATCATTACAATTCTCCTTTAAATAGCACCTGTGGTCCAAGCATCATAAAAAGTGACTGAATAAGCTATGTTTCTGTCGACAGCCTTTAGAATTCCTTGCATTTAACACCGCTCGCGAAAAAATCTCGATGGAACGCATCGACAGGATCAGACAACAATCGAAATGTTAACACGACGATAAAAAGTTGTATTCCAATGGTTTTTGGAACACTTGAAGCTTTCTGATGATACTTAGTTGTTTAGCTGCAAAAGTAGATGTAAACTGGAGACGTGACAAGATATAATTAAATAGGGCTCATCGCAAAAGACTCATTTGTTGGTAATATAATGCAAAGTAATGGATTCTGTTATGTGTTACCATACGTATTTGTTACCAGCCTTGCTAATACTGACGTTGAATTTATGGACTTCGATCAATTCCAAAACCAACCACCACACAATTCAAAAATCCGTTCCCGCTGGAATGTTTGGCGCGCAAAGAATGTGGGCGCGTCCGAAATAAAAATTAAACACGTTACAAATAAAAACAAAAACAGACTATTAATATTCGTTAGAAATATTGGTTTGTCCCAAAAATGTGCCCGGGGGCTGAAACACGATCCCGCGTGGGTGTTGAGTGGACACGGCCCCAACAAATACATAACCTAACCGATTTATTGGGCGACTTGCGTACGACACGCCGCAAAATTATAATATTTATGATTTGTGAACATATTAATATTCATGGAGCAAGTAACGGCCCGACAATGATTGCAAACTTAGTTGCCCTAAAGAATTCTGTTGAAGTTATTAACGTTTTAATTTACGTTCAGGCTGTTTTTAGTGACACAATATTTAAGGCAAAACTTGTATTTACTCTCTTATTTTTCAGATGATGAATGATTTGTCCTCGATGGGAACTCATAAATTACTTCACGTCTGTATTTAACAAGATTCATTTTAAATGATTTACCAACATCCATTAATAATATTCTCATTAATAAATTGGTACACAAATCAGGTCCATACTTTTGCCATTGGATATCAGTATCGGTAAGGTCTCCTCTGTAGGTGAAGCCCGAATACCAAGAAATGCGATACCAACATGCTCAATTAATAAAACGATTCCCTTGTGTCCACGACGTATCTTCATTTTCCATATAGTATTCCTTTTGTTAAACCCTTTGAAACTTCATGCAAGGTAAATTGTTATTTAAAGTTATTAAAAAAAGAATTGTTTTAGAAATTGCGATACGATCATAGGACCAATTCTACATTGGTCCTTTGAGCACTGAATTATGCAAAATACTAAAAGTATGAATTGTAAAATTTACTTATTCGCTTGGGTTATCAATATTCATCTATCATTAATCATCACGTTATGTTTCATCAATATTCAGTATCATGAATCCCGTCAATTCGTTAGCAATATCTGCAATAGCAATAATACCACCAGGAATATTGCCTGATCTCCTCCTTACAGTGTTACCATAATAAAATAAATAAATAAATATCGCTAGATATTACACATAGCGCCATCTAGTGCCACACTAAGCAACAAGGCTTGTGTCGTGGACCAGATAGTTGATATACTACACAGATACTTTTTGTTTGTAAATACATACTTATTACATATAAACTTCCATGACTTTGAAACAAATGTCCATGCTCACCACACAAATATTTGCTCCTACCGGGATTCGAACCCGGGACCCAAAGAACGTAAGGCAGCCTCACTACCGCTGCGCCATTCGGGTTGTCAAAATATGCTAAAGTTACTTATTTTCACATTAGCACTTTTTAACAATACCGTCTACGTAACTATCTGTTCATTCCACCTTTGCTTCACCGATCTTCTCAAGTCACGCTACTTTATGGCACTATAAGACAACATTGTCTCAATTCCCAGCATCAGCTTTCCAAGGATTTTGATATTAAAATTTAACTTCATTTTATTAAAACGCTCGCGTGCCCGTCCATCTCTCTGTAGATTTTAACGCATTGATACGTTATCAGCCATCTCGTGACACGACGCAGCATCGTTGACGGCGCCTACCTTAAATCCTGCAGGTTATTGTATAAACATTTCTTTCATGGCTTTAACGTAATCTTCAAGCAGTTTATGAAGTGAAATGTCGTAATCCTTCATTGATTTTACTTGACCGTAACCTTTACAAACCTTTGCGGTACATCGTTTTATTTCATTGTATAATTTCCAAGGAGATATATCGTTACTCATAAACAATTACTTCATTTGTGTAGTTAATTATATAGTCACTTTTCAGTTCTCATTTAAATTACTTAATGTAAAATTATTTCGGTAAAGATTTAGCAGGAAATCATAAATTGTAATTCGCCTTATTTTGATCGGATATCATTTAAACTTATACGGAAAATCTAAATTAGTTTTTTTACATCCGCCTAATTTTTCGAGAAGTCGAGATTCTGATATTATTTCTTGTATTTTTTTATCCGAGAGGAGCGATGATGCCGGTTAGGGCTGTCAAAATGCTTGACGTAAGGATTGACGAGCGTGCCCTGCCTGGTTAGGTGTTTTGTACTTTTTTATGTTCAGCCTTGTACAATATTGTTTATCTACAAAATCGTCTGGGAACGAAATGATCAAATCTCCGATGAGAAAATAAGTAGAGGTCATAATAATGTTTCTTAACTTGTCTCAGATTAGAATCTTTTGGATTAGATTACAATCTAAATGTACAAAGTTTAACCTCTGATAAAAGCAGTCTAGACAAATCAATCCGAATCTTTTGCTACGGGAAATAGTATCTACTATTTCAAAAAGGAATTGCTATAAGAGTTATAATCAGTGATAGGAATAGGTAGTGCTTATTAGCCTAAACTTCGAAGAACAGAGACAAGAATCGGAGACTTCCTTAGACTATATTTTTTTCCGGGACATCACGTAAGTACATCAAAAATTAATGTTATTTGGAATAAGTAATTGGTCTATGTTTACCTAAAGTTTGCGACTAGACATAACATAACACAGTCGTTACAACCATCAAAATTTCGGAAAGTTTTCTTTTTAAGAACATTTTGGAAACGACTTCTTCATCATAAAACTATGATACGCTCTCTTAGGTACGCACTCTTAGAATTTACAAAAAAAAACTCGCCGTGGTCGCATAATAAAATATAGTC
The DNA here is from genome assembly GCA_905147715.2 of Xestia xanthographa. NCBI lineage: Eukaryota > Metazoa > Arthropoda > Insecta > Lepidoptera > Noctuidae > Xestia > Xestia xanthographa. The sequence goes on along the minus strand of LR990645.1, from coordinate 17,098,181 downwards.
TAAGGAAGTCTCCGATTCTTTTCTCTGTTCTTCTTCGAAGTTTAGGCTAATAAGCACTACCTATTCCTATCACTGGTTATAATCCTAAAGTGCGCTACCGATAAAGAGAGGAACGGAAATGTTTATGTGACACTTCTCACATTTCTCCTAAAACAACGCGCGAGATACTTTTCTAGTCCTTGTTGCGCTCTCTCAGCAGATACCTATCAGAGCAAGACGGATGGAGCGCTCTCCGTCGCAGACCGAACAATGGGAAGACGCTTTAATTCACGGGTACACAGCTAGACGGGAAAACGTGCCATTATTTCATCTAACCCTGGAAACAACATAAAAATGTCAAGATGCAATAAATTATCAGGACGGCCAGCAAAAACATGATTACTTCTATATTCTATCTATAGCAGTAATTATCCGTTTCACTTACTGCTATTTCTGGCACTACAACATCGTGAATTGAATTCGCAAATAGTTCTTTACGAGTTATGATGACAGTAAATGACTTGTCCGACACTTATGGCAATACAAGGATCAATTAAAATTGGGAATCAAACGAGCTTACCTGTTAAGCGAAGTCTTGATTCAAATTTTATGAGTGGCAATCTGAAAAATAATTATTATAACTTGGTAGTATTTCTTATATCTACGTTACTTCACCGCGGTTTTTAGAGAATTAAAAAATAATATTTTTTAAGAATTGCAACCTTCGTATGCCTCTCTCATCTGACACATGACGCGGTACGTCACTTATTTTAGAGATCTTATCATTGGAACAATCTCTGTTTTATGTACAGAGTAGTTCCAAATACCTATATTCACTATATTTTCCTGAAAGGTTAAAATTGAATTAGGTAGACTAATTATTGCAGCTTTGGGGCTGTTAGTGTTAACTATATTATAGCGGCGGGTGGGTAATTATTTTTCAGATTGCCACTCATAAAATTTGAATCAAGACTTCGCTTAACAGGTAAGCTCGTTTGATTCCCAATTTTACTTCGTGGCAATCTTTCAAATAATTATTATAACTTGGTAGATGTTCAGAGTTGGCTGCAATAATTAATTTATTAACTGATTAAAATGCAAGTAATTCTGAGTGTTGATCTGTGATAATTACATTGGACCTTCTTCTGTAAGAATATTAAAGCTTCCATATTAAAGCTTCAAGGATACTTTACAATAAATATATTACATTTTGTAAAATAACTTTGATAACCATGTAATCCACATTATGTCTGACTTCGTTGATGCCAGCTCTAATTTGAGCTGTTGTTTTGGTTGTATAGTGAGAGTTTAATTCTGGAGTTTAGATGCCCCTTTCACTTGAAATCTGACAAACTTACGAATATTAGGGTTTGATATATTTTAATAACTGTTTTATTGCTCCAATGGGTTAAAGTTAGAGCTAGGAGAACAATCAATGTCTTTGTTTTCTAAATTTTGCTCATATTATCAAACTATGACGAAATTAATTATACTTTTGATAGATTCTATGATTGAGGCAATGATAGCCTCAGATCTCTCAGTAAGTAATTTTATAATTTGAAATCCAGTTGTAGTGTTAGTATTTTATAGATGTGTCTGCAAATAAAAAAGGCTCATCAACTCCATTATTTAGTGTTGAATTGTCTGGAAGTACTATCAAGGAATGCCACTGGCATTATTTTTATTCACTTAGGGCCTTTTGTTAAAATACTTGCAACAGAATAGTGCAACCAAGGCAATGTTTATTCACTTAGGGCCTTTTGTTACAATACTTGCAACAGAAGAGTGCAAACAAGGCAAGTATAGAGTTCCATAGATATATTGTCTCAAAAGGTGATTGTATAACTATAAAAAATTTAATGTAATGATTTTATGATCACATACAATGTCTAACTATTGTTCAATAGTAGAAGAGCCCGAGTCCATTCAAAACACTGTTTCCAATTAATATTACAGCCAATTAATCAGAATACAGAAATCTCTTCACTTTATTGTCGTGAGAATTAAACTGATTTTATTAATCAGTACCTAGTAGTAAGTACTTCTTATCAATAAAGCTCAGTCATTTTTTAAGGGTCTAGGTAGATCCTTGATCAAATATTATGGATATTAAAGTGTTCACTCTATCATCACCAATTAATATAGTTACATACAATTAATAAGAAAAGAAAGAGAAACCTCTTTATTACAGTGTGGATTAAACTGTTTTTATTATTAATTAGTACCTAGTAGTACATAGTATAAATAAAGCTAAAAATTTTGCTAAGGGTCTGGTAGTCTTATGACTAAATATTATGAATGTTAAGGGATTCACTCCTTACTGGTAAAACAGAATTTGAGATTTAGTCAATTGGCTCGAAAAGGACAGTTGAGCTATTTTCTCAAAACTGTTTGTATTTAAGTCTTAGAAACTGATTTCTGCTTAATACTTTTAGTCTGGTAAATTTTGTACATTATGATTTCGTTTATAATTCATTTTTTAACATATTATTCCTATAATGATAGAAACAATATAAATAAAAACATTGTTATTATTATGTTTTCCCAGGCACCTTGTAAAGGAGCAATAAGTTTTTGCGGTTTCATAGTAGAAAAAATATAATACTTAGAGGTCTGGTCTCCACGATGAATATTTGCTATATTAGTATAATTTCCCAAACTATTTCAAATATTAGGAACTTCTACAAGAATCAGCAGTGTTTTCATGACAATGTCTTTCAAGGGTCTCGAACACTCCTGTTTAATCATCTAGTAATTCTAAAGAATTGACTAAATGTTGTGCAATTAGTGGATATGTGTTGACCATATTCAGTCAACATTGTGTAGGTAATTGGCTACATTGCCGTAATGTACTGTCAATTGTTATGAATTTTAGTTGGATTTTATTAGCTCTACACGAAATGTATGGCATTTTATCTTCTAGTCACAATCCATTGATCTCTGCACTCGCATGCACCCCCCCCCTTTTGTTTCACTTTATGGTTATTTTCAATAGAAAGCTATGAAGCTATTAAAGCCAATACTCCAATTGGTAATGAAAACTGAGAATAAATGAGATTTCTTAGTTAAAATTTATTTTTATGAGTTTGTATAAATCTCACAATAATGTCTGCCCATCTATCTTTTCGGGTATTTTAATTGTGATTTTAATTTTATGTTATGATTCAATGTAGGTAGATGACATGTTGTTATTTGATAGGGATTAATTTGTTTTCAGCATGGTTCATTTTCTAGTAGGCTACAGCTGATTATAGGGGTCAACGCCCGGAACCAGGGAGCAATGAAGTTATGTTTTACTACTGTCTTCATAAGGCAGTCAAAGTAATAATTATATTTCATTTTAGTTTTAAGGTATGAGTCAGCAACAATATGATTAAGAAAGGTGCTTAATTATTATGGGTAAGGTTTAAGTGATTTTAAAATGCAATGCAATGCAGGAAAAACTATCTGGTCATGAGAACCCTTCCAAAAATACTCTTGGACTTAAGGGGTACTTAAAAAAATTGCAAGATTAATATACCCATAATTTAATATTGTAGATTTTTTATTGCTAGATAAAGCAATAGGTTACTATTGGAGATGTTATTTTAGATTGGGCTTATACATAATGATGATAAGAATATTATCTTTGTTCGAAGCTGGGGTGGGATTTAGTTCCACTTTGCAATTTGATTTAACACTTCAATACCCGCAATTACAGACACAATTAAAATAACAATGCACTGTGCCTCACGAGGCACGGCCGGGAGCATACGGGTTAGAACTAAAACAGGTTTAGTTGTTAATGTCATTTGTACATTGACAGGCTGTTATGACCTCCAAACTTTGTAAGTCTATAACCCTTTCCCTCTCAATACTAATAGTTTTGAGTATTATGACATTATGGTGTATAGATTTGATAACAAATGGTTTCTTGAACCATTGTACTTAAACCAAGTACCCAGATCATTACTTTATAACTGGTATATAATATGGTTAAATCATTCCGGTACCATCCTTGATGTGTTCTCTTTTGGGGGTACTGACTTAGCACTCCAGTATCTATTATTGTGTTCAGTCTTGAAAGATTTTTGTTAACGGGATACTTTTTTGGGTGTTGAATTTTATTGTGCTAGGCACAAACAGATTAATTGATCTTCTTGTTGTTGGTGGTAAAATCTCTTTGGCTACATGTATTAGTTATTTGGAAATATACATAATAAGCTAAGAATATAACTATTGTCCTTATAGGTTTGGTGTTTCATTTCATTAAAGGAAATATAAATAATATTAATTTAATCTCGAGGTTGACATTGAACATTGGTAGGTTGTGTTATGCAGTGTCATTCAAGCCATTCATCGGTTGCTTTGCTTATGATAACAGTAACATTCTAATTTGGTTTAGAACATCTCAATACCTTGGTTCACTGGTTCACCATATGTATAGTAGTGAAACAGAAGTCTGTCATAAGTGTCTGGAACATTTTCCATCAGCTGTTCTCTCATAGTATTAAGTGAACAAAGAATCTTGTTCTATTATTTGAATGAAAAGTTGTTATATTTAAATGTAAATATTACTTCATCGCTGAAAGATCAAAATTACAAGTTTATGGCATAGCCACAGGGTTCTTTGATAATATCATACTTGACGTCAAAGCTTACACACATAGTGTAGATTATAACATGCTGTAAATATCTCGTATTTAGGCATGTAGATATTATAAATATCCTGTATAGTCTGACATAACTTCCACCAAAATAGAATAAATACACTTTTTGGGCTGGTGTTTTCATTAGTTAAACGTATGTGTAACATTAATTTATACTTGATGTTCAAGCTAAATCTGCGCCAGTCACTTTGCAGCAATGATGTCACAATCTGTTTTCTGTTTTATTTTGTTTGTAAATGTATTACTAACATAGTTTTTAAGTATATTGTTACTAACGCTGAGTCTTGTTGCTCGAAACAAATAAGTTATTATTATTAAAAACACATTATATGGGCTTAACATGCTGTTAGTATCTCGTACTTAAGAATGTGTGGTCCTGACAAATGTATGTCAGCCAGCCAGCAACTTTACTCCCTGATGGGAATCCAGGCAAGGAATGGTTCCACATTCACTGCGAGAGTATAATGCATTTGCAAGGTTATAACACACACGGGATGTGCTAAGTTAAGCAGGGTCGTCTTACGACCTGCATGGTCATGGATATATAGCTCAATTTTGTAATTACCTGATCAAGGTAATGAAAGTACCTGCCCTTTGCTAGCATTGTTCGATAAATTTAGCTGGACACCGCGTGTCAAACTGATAATTTACCATGCAGCTAGTAACATGAGGTGTTACTGGTCTTGAAAATGGCACTTACCTGCCGTTGAATGCTATGCCATTAGATTTTCAGTGTTAGCATCGTTCAAAGACTCAGCTAAAGGATATCTCGTATCTCCACTGATAGATCACCATCCAGCTAGTAACCAGTAGTAGTGTTACTGAGGTATCGCGTACCCACTGGAGGAAAAAAGCTTTAACGAGCTTACAACCCCCTTAGTGCTTCGATGAGCACTGTGGATATCGCGTATCCGGGGGTCATTTAAAGTCGGGCATCCAAGTTGTTGTCAGGAATACACTTTTCCTGCTTCGTCTCTGATGTCTTCTGATAAATAATGTCCTTCCAATTTACGTCCTGGTCGGTAGCGAGCGTTATTTGTAAATGCTTGGATTTCTGTTTCGGGTTTACGAATTTCACTAAAGATGCACTTAGTACACTTCCTGTCACTCGACATTTTGTTATTTTGTTAAAATGTAATGTAAACTTAGTTATAAATGAATAATTTGACGAGAAAGATTTTTTCTTGCGGTGTCGATAACGCGCCAATAAAAAAAGTGACGTACCGCGTCATGTGTCAGATGAGAGAGGCATACGAAGGTTGCAATTCTTAAAAAATATTATTTTTTAATTCTCTAAAAACCGCGGTGAAGTAACGTAGATATAAGAAATACTACCAAGTTATAATAATTATTTGAAAGATTGCCACGAAGTAAAATGGTCATTTTATTCAGTTCGTATTTTTAATTGGCGCAAAATAACAAACAGTATTAAATGAGGTTCAATGAGTGAATTATTGTAATAGGTTATGAAAGCGGCCGGTCTCACGGGTCCTCGTAGTGAATCACGGGACTCCAGCGCGACAAAAAAGGCCTCATACGAAGCCTGGCAGAGTGCTCGAGAGCCAGTGCTCGCTACATGTTCGATTTTCCACAAGACTTCGACTAACCTGTGCGTGCACATTTGAATGTTATATCAGTTTTAATTTGTTTTCGTTCACGGACGATCGCCGTCCCTGTTCCTCCCGAGCTATACGTTTTCATTTTAATTTATATTTATCAGCGAGATATGACTGTGCAGTTTGTGGCCCGTGTTGTTGCTACATTTACTATTATATTTTTATTGGGATGCTTTTGTATGAGTTGGCAGATATTTATCGGGTATCGGAACATTATTCGGTTTGCTCATAATCGTCCGCATAAAGCACCTTGTCACACGGTCGTTGGGCGCCGAATGCGCTCGCCCGACCCCGACTATTCTTTTTGTGCTCTCCGGACGAGGGGCCGTATTCTCTGAGAAGTGGAAAAAATGAAGATATTAATATATCTTTCTAATTCGAAATACGTTTCGGATAAAAGGTACATCATAAATCATTATGCACGCTGTACGAAACTGCCTTTAAATATGCGAGAGAAAACCGTTTTCGGGGAAGTGGCATGGATGTCGTCAATCAGTCGGTATTGTGACATTATTGAAGAGCTCTTCAAGTTTTTGGGTAGTGTTCGAATAGGTCGTGTTTGAAATGTTTTAATTGAATGTAGCCGTGTTCTAGATATGGTGTATTGAATGTAGCGATTAGTATTGTGGGTCAGACGGAACATGGCGCGTGGTCATGTCTGTCGGCTGGCGGGGCAGCGGGCTGCGGTGGAGCGGTGCGGTGTGGCCGCTGTCAGCAATCGGCCAGTCATCCGCCGCTTATTAGCTGCCTCTCCATCGAGATTGAATTAGCTTCGATATGTAACATTTAATAAAGACTGAAACAATGCGCGGCAAACTTGAGCTTCAGATGATGATTTGATCATTATTATGATTAATTAAACCATGCCCTAATAGGTAAATTACTGGCTTTAAACTTTAAACTATGGCATATGGAAGCGTTTTGAGAACCTGTAATTTTATGCCTAATCTATCTTTTTACAATTCTGACTATTTGTGACAAAATACTAAAACCTGACAATTCGCAAAGGGGCCGCCTCCACGAGCGAGAGCATATTTATTTCTATATGAAAATATCGCAGCGATTCTCTCGCGGGTGGACGGCGCAAAAGTGAGTGTATAGAAAAACGTGGCAAGGACGATAATATCAACGCGATTCTCTCGCTCGTAGAGGCGGCCCCTAATCTGTCATTTTGCGTTTCTGACGTTCTTCGCCCAAACCAAAGTAATGATGAAATCAAGTGAAATGAATACTAATAAAAAAAAAAAAAAAAAAAAAAAAAAAAAAAACAAACAAACAAACTACATCAAGATGACTCATCTTATTTGAGATTTACTCAAAACTTAGTGTTATCTTAAATATTAGTGTCACGCTGATTTAAGATAATTCCGCATTAGTGTCTAATGAATATGTCTCCAGCAACAGGTGCACGGATATCATGTGTCACCCAATTATAATTCAAGGTGCTGACAAGCCCGCGGCCAGTAGATGATAAACATTCATTTGATTATAGGAACTCTAAATTGGAATAAATAGCGTTTCGTATGACAACCTTTTTGTTCCGCAACCCGATATCCGATGAGCGATTGTTTTTTCTCCAAACTCACCTAAAGCCATTTACCACAGTTCGGGTGCAAAGGCCGCGCGGTCAGGTTTCACGTCACTCGTGCTATTTCTAAAAAGCTTGTTTTCACAGCGGAGCGCACTTAAGTAGCGATTTGTAACTCAATACTGCAGAGTAATTCGGGCTAGGCGATGTGCCAACTGTATGTTCCTTCGTGCTTTACTTGCAGACCGTTTAATGTTGTTAAATTGACTTAAAAATATAAATTCGTGGCTAAAAATCACATCTTGTTTAACAAAAACGTTTTCCGAATTTGCTAATGTAAATCGTAATCTTTACACAGGTTGAATCCGTCTAAAAAGTGAGTCAGGACAAAAACATGAGATAAAGTTTCACATCGATAATAATATAGTAAGAAAAAAGTGTCTCCTGTGGGTGATACAGCCGTTTAAGATAAACATCTGACCCTAGCCGGTGCGGTGGTGTCCCGACGCGGAACGCGACGAATTCACGAAGTGCCTTTCCAACTGGTGTTCGATTTGTTTTTGTTTTGACACTAAATGTTCAGAGAAACCATTCCGAACATGATTTTTGTTTATGTGGCTATTAATAACGTTTATTCAAATAACAGTTATTGTCTTTTGAAATGCGGAGATAGGTCAATTATCATGGTCTATAGACTTTGGTTTTCTTTATTGAAACTCTCAATGGACTTTGCAGGGAAACTCAACAAAACATCGCCTTCCAGTTTCCTCTATCTAATAATTCCAACTTCAAAATCTAAGAAACTACTCTAATAGACGTCAACAGCGCGTGCGCAGGAGATGCATCAAATTGTAATAGAATTTGTGACCTATCGTTTTTTGTTTCGAACATGCGTCGGAGATGAGACGCCCGATTAGTAATTAGACGGGCGACACATGTTTTGGACTATTTTATCTTGTATTAGCCTCATTAGTAGATCCGAGGCGTTTTTATTGTTCCCGATCATGGTTTTGTCGTGATTTTTATTTCTTTATTTCCTTTTGTTTGTTTTGGGTGACGTTAGGTTTAAGACTGTCTTATATATCTTTGATTCTAATTCCTTGTGTGTTGTTTGACTTACGGCATATTCATATTGCATGATATGATCACCATCATAGTCACATACTATAGATATTTAATAAATTCCTATCAATATTCCTGTCTAAAGTTATTCATTCATATTTTATTCCATAGATGTTTCACTTACAAACATCCACTGTTCGCATTCCTCGTATGAATTGGCTGTATACGCACCCAGAATGATAGAGAATAACGCGTAAATATTTTGTAATGGAACACTGAACAAGAAAGGAAGTATCAATCCATTGAAAACGTGCGATCCGTTCATACGGAGGTATACAAAAATCGTGGCAAGGGAACGTCTAAAGAGCCCTATTATTGTAGCGTTAACAGACACTTGAGATTAGCATCTGTGGCTCCTCAAAAATCTTCATATTTCAAACACAATACACAGGATTACAACCGAAGAGGTTTATTTGTAAACACGACAATATAATAGTAATACATTGTGCTGCGGTCACCAAAGCGTCTGCCTACTTGTAATGTATTTTATTGAATATCATCTCATACGATTCGGTGAACTAGTGAGGATCTATATGGTGGAGGCGCAAAAAAGTCTGCAAAAAATTAGGGTCACTGTGGAATCACATGGTGGAAAATTCGTGTTTTCTATTGTTAAGTTGTGATGGGCTGCGTCTCCCATATTCTTACTAACCATAGGCATAATCATGACTGTAAATTTCAAATATGTGATGAATTTTAATAGTGAAAAGATCTGGTATAGGTTCTGATTCTTCCCTCTTAACAAATTTTAAGACCACCAAAATCTACGGCATTTACAAACAAGGCCAACTTACAGGGAAACCAGAACAGGTATCCAGTAAATAAGATACCATCGGTGTGATAACACCATTCTGAGGAGATTATCTCCGTTGTTCACGATCATCATCGAGTTATCAGGAGTAAAACGGATGTTGAGCTGCCTTTGTCACAGGGCTCCAGGGCTTATTGAGACGTCAACACAAATATATATCATTTGTCGCAACAATAAGGTTCAAAGTAGCATGCGGTTTGCTACTCCAGGCTTTGTTACGGGAATGTGACAAAGTCGTCTTATAAATATGATTTATGGCCGTGTTAAGTATCCCGTGCAATTGTTGTGAATATTTATTTATGCTCGTAAACTATAAACAACGAGCAAATCTGGTTATTTACGACGTGATTGGACATTCGCGTATTTGGATGTGCTCGACGTTTTTCTTGACTGTGGATTTAGTGCTGGGATGTTACTACATAATTGCTGGTGTGCTAGATGTGATACGATGTAGAGTGTTTTGCATATTGGAGATCTATGTAGATATTTTTGATGTTTGTATATTAAGGATTTAAGATGTAGTAGGTACCTACACTTAACGTAGAAATGGTCTAACCAACAAAAAAAGGAGAGCAACATGTCATAAAATGTATTCCAAATAAATTTTATAGTTTCCTGTCCAATACCAAATGTGTCTCTCCGCTATCCACCCACATGCGTATTTACTAACGTTGTATCTTTTTTTTATCAGGAGAAAAACCGTTCAAATGCGAGTATGCGGGCTGCGACCGCCGGTTCGCGAACTCTTCGGACAGGAAGAAGCACTCGCACGTGCACACGTCCGACAAGCCGTACAACTGCCGCGTGCACGGCTGCGACAAGTCGTACACGCACCCCTCCTCGCTGCGCAAGCACATGAAGGTGCACGGCGCGGCCGGCGACGCCTCCCCGCGGTACGACAGCGACGGCGACGACTCCTCCTCAGCAGGCAGCGTCAGCGTCACAGCTGGTGCCGCCAGCCCCGCAGCGCCCCTCCCCCCACCGCCGGTGCCCGCGCCGCAACACCACCCACACCATCACCCCTCCATCACGGACAAACTAGAGAGCCTCAACGAGAAATACCTCAACCCGCACGACCAGAAGTCGTACGAGCGACCGCCGGCGCCGCCCCACCACAACCAGCCCCCACACCTCACCAACATTGGCGGGAACGGCGTCATGGACAACAAGCTGGGCTTCGGCGGGCACTGGACGCAGTTCCAGCAGCCGGCGCCGGCCATGCCGCACGGCGTGCCCGAATGGTGGTGCCCGACGCAGGAGTCCTACCACCACCATCACCTCATGCACCACTCGGGCGCCGCCGCCGCCTACTGACCGCACCGCGCTTAGCGAACTCTTCATTCGACGAACTCCTGCTGATGTGAGCACCAACGACGAATTAATTACATGACTTTTGCTTGTGTCAGTTAATGGATCAATTGTATTGTAAGCCGATTGGTACTCGAGCGTGCCGCTACGTGGAATGAAAAGTTCACTAATGCGCTCCGGAACAGTATTGTTTTCAATGTGTTACGCTTATTATAAATCTAATTAGTCCATAGACAATCCGACCATTTCTAAATCATCGCCAAACGTCAGCCGTCCGAGAGATATTTAATATTTGGGTCTGTTAAGAAAAGAGTTATTTGGGAGAGTGGTGACAATGTGCACTGTGGACAATAGAACCTCATGTCACAGGTTCTGTTGTTTGCAGTAAAACAACTGAGTTGTAAACAATGACCGCTAGTTGAATGCTTTACAGCATGTCATATATTTCCTGTAAACATTTTAACGATGAAAAGTGTCTTATTATTTTTTGGGACTCGATTTCTTTATTCAATAAGTATTGTGTGCTGGAAGCATTTGTAACGTCCAGGGACACGGTTAGGTTACTCTGTACCACGAACAGTTTTGTCAACTTGCTTCAATTGTTGACAGTGATTTATTACAGCCTTTGTGTAGAATAAAGATACGTACAAACAGATGTATTCTTAAATGTAATGGTTTTGTGAAACGAGAATAATTAAATATTCATACATTTCAGCTTTACATATAGATGATTATTTATGCTGTGGACGCGATTTACAATTATTAATTATTCAATCAGTAACAGGTATATATTTATACAGGAAACATTGTCGCCGGCAGAAGATACCTATTATAGCAAATATTAAACGAGACTTGTAACATAAAATTATAATGATCAGCATGGCCAAAGCACCGAAGTCTAATAAAACTACGATTTTATAGGTTGTAAAATGTATGTAAATTCTTAGTTTTAAGTTAGATATTACGCTGTAAAATACATATTTAAGGAAATGCCCCGTGATAGTAGAGATAAGAGATAAGTGTTTGATTTCTTTGCACATTCACAGTGCTGCTCTTCATCGTGCTATGGACTCTTGAACTATATTATTATGTATATTTATATCGAACATAGTGCTATTTTTTCACGGACCGACGTTTTAGATAGTGAAAGAAAAGTTAAAGTGTACCTATATTATTACCTACCTATTTGACTGAGAAAACATTACGTATTTTAAGTTATTTTAAGATGAAATTGTTGTCTTTTCTACAGCCCTGTAAATAGCAAGAAATAAACAAATACTTCGATTTCATAGAGATTGCTTTATCTTAACGACCTGATTACCCTATAAATTTGGAATCGGAATAGATATTTTATTACAATAATAAATACCAGCTTTTATGTGCACAAAAATAACAGACATAAAACTGAATCGCACATGGTGACAAGTAGTGAAAACGACATTCATATATGAGAGTACATTATTATATTAAAACAAATACGTTCCTCACAACCAATGGCTTTAAAGAAATATTCCTTCTCATTTTTCAAAATATTTTTTTAAGATACCATGAATAAGTTACTAAAAAGTAATTATATTAATCATGAATATAAAATGGCACTGTAATTTGTTAACTTTTTTCTCATGAGCTTGGCGGTAAACAAGAGTCTGTATGCCGAATCCGAAGTCGAAAGATTGATCACTCGAGTCACGAAATCTAAAATGGAAATCCAATTCTCGCGATCATTTCGATCGGATTCCGATCAAAAAACCTAAGTCCGTGACGATACCCACAATAAAACACCACACAATAACAAAACGAGGAACAATCATATTCCAAAAGAGAATTGAATTTATCATTGAGAAGAAACGAGAGAAAGAAATGATAAATGATCTAAAGGGCATAAGCACCTTCGAGAGTGAGCGAGAGCGCGATACTATTCGATTCGACTTTACTGTCCGAGGGGATGATTTATCGTTTCTCAACAGGGATTGGCCGATCCAGTACTTAAAAGATTTATAGATCCTTATGGTGCATGCGCGGTAGGAGCGTTTTCTTATTATAAATCTCACTCCTGCGCATGAACTCGCGATTGCCTCTTTAGCTGTCCGTTGGAGAAATTAAAAAACATGTTAACATATTGCGGTGGTGGATGAACGAACTGGCCCGAGTGCACCGAGAACACTGCGGGTAATTGGCTGGCTAAGTTAATGCGCCGGCGCACGGACGCGCACGGTACGCGCTCGCCGCATGCGCAGTGCGCTGCCCGACTCTTCTATACAAATAATTGATTATGACATTAATACCCATTGTAAAGCGTGTTTTATTTTACTATCAATTGGAGTAGTAAGGCATTTTGGTATAAATCATTTTTGTGAGATTTGAAATATGTATAAAATAAAAGCTAAACTTGGTACCCGACAATCCAAATACGGAACCAAGGCATAATGCTCATTTGTGTTATAGTTTCTGACTGACCAACTTGTTTAAAGTTTCATAAGCAGCTTTTGGTTATTGATAGATTTCCAATCTCTATGTCTATTAAAGTGTGCTAAAACAAGTCTATTGGAAAAAAACGAAAAAACTCTTTTAAACCAGAACCTCGTGCCAGAACACTAAAAGACCAACATTGTTGCTGTCACCAAATATACGTCATCAGAAAACTATAAAAACTACCAGATCTTCATGCTTACATTGTCAATGCGAAAGTAACTCTACTATGTACTCTACGAAAGTAAATAAATAACTTTATGTTACCTTTTCTCTTCATAATGAGTACATAAGAGGAAGTCTGAAATTGGCGCCGGTGACTGAAACGTGTATTCCCGTTCGTCCCCTCGACTTCGTCCCCCGAGGGGGACGAACGGGAATTCGTTATTTATTTTCCCGATGGTCCCTCAAAATTTTTTGGGGGGACGAATGGGAATAATTTATTAATTCTTTTTTGGGTCTATTGCTCCCACTAAATAATATAAGACTGGTGGTTTTAATTGGTAAAAAAACAAAATTGAAATAAAAATCAGTCATTTATTAAGGAATAAAAATCACAGTAAAAATCACAGAATCAACTTTGCGATAACTCGCAATATTTTTATATATAATATTTTTTTAATTATGAATAAAATTCTCCTTATAACTAAAAATTATGATTTAAAAATCTGTGTATACAGATTACAATAAAAAAAGTCTGTATTATATTACAATTAAACACTACAAACAGACTTTTTACCATTCAGGTTGTTTCCTTTTGAAATATAAGTCACTATTTTTCGTAGAGTTGCTTATATGTATGGTGGCAAGATTTTACGTTTTACGTTATGTAAGTGATTAGAAAAGTTTACTCATTATTTTAACACATAAATAGGGTCAGTAAATTATCACACTTTGTGACATTGTTAAGCTCTAAAAAACAGGAGACAACAATTACACACTTATTAATATAATTTAGAATGATATTTAATATATAAAATTAAATACTAAAATTGAATACAAATATTGATACCGTACATTATTAGCATAAATTAATAAGACATGAGACAATATAGTATTGACTATAAACAATCTAATAATATTTGTAACTTACAAAAATGTAGGTACTTACATCAGTAGTTTTCCGCAGAACTCGTGTCGAATATATATTATTACATTAACACCCGTGCACTGTCATTGTTTTGTCAACACTAACCCGACCGGTCTAATTTTAGGATAGGAAAGGGAGAGAATGTCAGGTAAACCAATAGGATTTACGCAAATAACACAATGTTATCGGCACTCTTTTGTTAACTACCAGAATCGCCGGCGCTTCCCGTCAGAGTTGCTATATTTAGTGTAGGTAAACATAATGAAACAATGATAAACTTAGGATACGTTTTATAATTCATAAAAAAATAGAGAAGAATTTTGTAAAATAATGATTAAATCTAACGAAGAAACTAATTTAAAAGTAAACTACGAAACATTGAATAAACATATTTTCTGCACAAATCTTTTTAGTGGGACGAATGGCACTAATCGAAGAACATATTCCCATTCGTCCTCTCTTGAATTAGGATTGGGACGATCGGGAACAAATTAAATATTATTTTTGTAAATTCCCGTTCGTCCCCCTCGGGGGACGAAGTCGAGGGGACGAACGGGAATACACGGACTGAAAAGTTGTGTGGTAATCGGTTGGCTTGGTATGGAGGCATGTGATGCGGAGGGATGAGGAAAATGTCGTGAGGACAGTTTTGAGTATGAATGTAAAAGGGCATAAGACTAGCAGAGGTTCCCAAACTCATTTTGTCTACTGCCCATTCTTTCACCTACTTAAAAACCACTACACCTTCAAATTAAATTAATGATTGTGAGCTAAGTATATTAGCGGAGATTAAAATAAAACAAACATAATCGATTCTTCTCTCGATCTCGATCTCTTAATAAATATTAGTTGGTGTTCATAAGTTGTAAGTAGTCGAGCGGTGTCTAGAGTCCTCCTAGCTGAAATTACAAATCACCCCCTAAGCCTCTACACAGCGCCCCCACTATTTTTCTGGGTCTCTTACTGCCCCCCTTTAGGCCTGCAGCGCCCACAAAGGGGCTTTATCGCCCACTTTGGGAAAGGCTGGACTAGAGGAAGACCAAAGAAGCGATGGACGGACTGTGTGAAGGATGATATGGCAAGAAAGGAGGTGTCTGAAGAGATTAGAGAATTGTGGACGAAGACATGCTACAACGATCCCAAATAAATTGGGACAAGAGCAAGAGATTGATGAATGGCTCAACGTATTTAGATATGATACATGACCTGGACCTGTTCTGTATGGTGTCGGACGTAAAGAATAGCACCATCCCATATCTTCCCGTGGGTGTCGTAAGAGGCGACTAAGGGACTTACCAGAGAATGGGCAGCAGCGTTCTCTATGCTTTTGTAACAACCGCACTGCGATCGCCAACCCGCCTGCCAAGCGTGGCGATTATGGCAAAATCCCTCCTTTGGGGGAGGCCTATGTCCAGCAGTGGACGTCTTGCGGCTGAAATGATGATGATGATGACATGACCTGGATGTGTATTTTTTATTCCGGTAGAAAAAATCCTCCAAACGCGGGCGAAGCCGGGGCCAAAAACCTTACATTAAAATGAAGGAACAAAATACGTCCCTGAAACGTTACGTCGATCCGCAAGTTTATCGTCAGGGGTGAGATATTGTTATGAGGGCTGTGTAGGCACGGTAGGCCCCGGCAGGAGCGAGCTCGGGGCCCGTACATCCCCAGCTAAAGATAAGATCTGCAGCCTGCGAGTGACACCTGGCCCCGCCCACACCAACCCCGACACACGGCAATCCCCTTTTTTGTTTGCGAAGGGAGAGAATAGTTTACATGATGTTCTAAATATAGATAATTACTGGTCAAGATTGTTGGAAATTGTGTGGGTTAAAAATAGATTTTGTAGAGTATTTAATGTGAATGAATTCTGAAGTAATTATTATTTAAAATTGTAATCTGCTTGCAAGAGCCATACTGGTCATTGATCGCTTATCTAGATCTAGTGCGCCGTCAAAGACATTGAGCCGTTACAAAGTCTTCGTAAACCAGTCTTACCAAGAGGTATCGATAACCCAGTATTAACTGGGTTGTGGAGGTCAGATAGGCAGTCGCTCTAAGTAAAATACTGGTATTCAGCTAAATCCGGTTAGACTGGAAGAAGTACCCAACATCGTTGGGAAAAGGCTAGGCAGATGATGCTCTAACTAAAGTGTCATTATTGAAATGTGGGAATATATTTTTTGCATGAGATTTCTTCTAATATCCTTTCTTTAGTGTCTGCCTATCTAAAATATCTTTATAAAAAGGTAAAACTTTAGGTCCAGTGGCTATCACTTTCAAACTTTTTACTGGAATTCACGCTATAAGCTTTTCTGCAGCTTGACTAGCTTGTGTCAATTTAATACATTCTTAACTCTTCTATTCCATTTTCTATACCCAATCGGTGTTTTAATTATTTTTAAAACATACACAAGGTTACTAATATTGATGACAAAACATGCAGCGGTTTTTTAACGTGTTGTGAGCTTATATCCACTGGCTGAGTCTTGAATTAAACGCGTCATCAAATCCAGCTTTGGTAAACACTAGCCCCTCATAGAACAAACAATCAGAGTCCCACAAAAAGTGTTTCAAACCCGTGGGCCCATGGTAATATAGTCTGAATGAAAATTGCAAATGTATTCGACAGAGGTGCAAAAAAGAATGTATGGTAAAATACAATAGAGTTGAGATTCTAATGCATGCAACACGGGCGGTCGTTTTTCGTGTGGCCCCGTTCTGTAAGGTCTGAAATCTTTATTTATTAGAATCGGTAAATTATAAAAGTCCAGTGTTTTATGTCCGTCGCATTGTTATTGACGGGATACAAAAACTGACCGATGGGCCTATAGATTATAATTGGGGAGAGAAATTAAGCTATGATTCACATTCTTTTGTTTTTGCTTAGGTTACAGTTAAACTCTAGAAGTAGGTCCTATTAATCAAAATATACATTTCATACCTAGAGTGGATTAGTGGATACTGGACAGTCGCAAAATTCGGATTATGCATTCCAGGACAAGAAGAAGATTATAAATACTTTTTAGTTTCTGGTTGGGTCTTAAGTTTGGTAATAAGTAGCTGTATGGAAGCGCTTTGCCTCTAGCCAAGGTAAAAGCGAGACCACGGACGGGATGGACGAATGTGGAAAGACAACCGACTAGGTGGATAGACGATCTAATTAAAGTGGCCGGAAGAAACTGGATAGTCATGACGCAAAACCGCCAAAAGTGGAGAGATTTGGAAGAGACCTACACTCAGCATTGGATGGCTAAAGGTTGCAGAAGAAGAAGATTAAAACCAGCACTTGGGTGACAATGACCTAGGTGTATATTGAGACTCTCATACTATAGCCGTTCCGTACTTACTTCCCAGCAATAATCGTATAAATAGCCTAAAGCAGTCAAATTCAAAATACTTCAAATATCAAGTAAAGTAAGTAACATTTTATCTTGACAACGGTTGTTACACTTCCTTTCGAAATTTAAATAATTGTAACCATCTCAGTTCATGTTCTGAATTCAAATGCGGAGGTGCGGAAGCGGCGCAGGCGGCCAGTGGGAACCACATTGTTCCATTATCGGTACGAGACAAGTGTTCGCGGCGCCACCTAGTGGGTGATTATCATAAGTAAAACGAACATTGAATTATACGTAAGTATAACGGAAATACATGCATTTGGAGTCTTTAAAAATTACATTAGTAATATGGTTATTGCTGTCAAAGGCTCACTCGGTTATTGCATATAAAAATAGAATTCGCAATTGAGAATCCTGTGTTGGGAATGTAGAAAAGGGATTCAACAACAGGCGATTTTTAGTTTATAGCTTCAAAATGTACCGTGACGCATTTTCACACCTATTCTGCCAATCCAATAAGATTTGAAGGACCAGCTTTCTTAATTTTACATAATTCTAGTTAGCTAAAACGAAATTCTTCCATAATTAAAACAAGAAACATTGATTCTTATTAAGCGACCCCTTAATTGAATAAACTTATCTTACATCATATTAGACGAGCAAATTGCGATGTAGGTAGGTGATACGTTGGCGATCCAAATACGACACGTAGCAAAGGTATTGTAGCTGCTACGCTGCGTAGACGCCGCGCAGTCGCTACGAGTTGCATCGCCTACGCGGTAATCGCTACGCGTTTGGCGTTCCGAAAGCGACGCGTAGCAATTTGTAGGTATCGTAGCTGCTACGCTGCGTAGACGCCATTTTCTAACGCTACGGGATTTTTACTGTCACCTGTACCTAATGTTATAGTTAAAGAAATTATAACCCCGTCATTATTAACATATTTATGCGTATAATTCGTGCGCAAAAAATGTTTCACCAGAATCTAAAATAGCTCGGTTTGGTTGCGATTAACCGCGTCCAGACCGACCGAGTCTTGGTCGGTGTGGATGTGGCTAATCGCGAGTCTACCCATAAAACAATCAAAAGAAAATCTCAACAGTTCCTTTTAAAAATGTGTTATCCATAGCAACATTTTTTATGCGTTTCCCCTTTTGCAGGCGCAGGGTATAATTCACGCAAATCTTTATATTTCTTTGTGTGGGGGAGAGTGGCCGGCGCCCCGCGGAGCCCTGATGATGAGTTACTAGCAGTAGGCCGGGGTCGCCGGATTCGCCGGAACCCGGAAGTCACCCCTCCGCCCTGCGTCATCCCGCCTCACTTCCGATACCAATCGGGCTTCGCTAACACTATGCGTATTTCATAATTTATTGACAATTTCGCAAGCTTGTGATTGTTGTAGGGTGTTCGAAGTAATGTTTGAATTGTTGGTAGTAAGAAACGAATTAGAATTTAAGAAGCTCTTATCCTTTATGTGATACCATCATCTGAAGTCACTATTGAACGTTGGAAATTTCTTGGACTTGTAGGAGCTCTACAATCTACAATTAATTTTTATTTTTTAACCAATTAACATGTCATTCCATTGCTGTCCCTGATTCTTCTGTAGTAGTAGTATTTATGCGGAAATGTGAAAACTTCTAACAGGGATTGATTATTCTCCGACAAATTAGAATCTTATATGACTAAATCAGAAGGTCCTTAATGAAAAATTGTTACTTCGAACCAGATACGCATGTAAAAGGATCACTTAACTTGGCAATAACGTCACCATCCCCACATAAAGTCCGGATTACACCTTCTCATTGACACATAAACCTATGCAGATTACCAGGAGCTCATAAGACCGTGTGCACATCAATCATAGGACAGTAGTCGCGTGTCGGCGATGAGCCGAAGCACTCGACGGCCGCGCGAACAATATTCATAAATAATGCTATAGCAACAATAGTGCAGCCACGTGGCGAGCGCGTGTATTCCCGGCCTAACGCCACATCTAATTATTTGCACATACCCACATAAATGTTCATCAAAGTGTTGTGGATGGGTTTAATAAAGAACTTGGCTTGGGGAGGAGCTTAGACTAGAGTTTTGTCTCAAATAAATTCGATAACTTACGGAAAGTAAGCAGCATACGCAGTCATTTGATGTCCCACTGTTGCAGCTGATATATAGGTTTTGTCTCTGATAGAGCCCGTGGGCCTAAATCCACCAACAGGGCACCCAGTGTGGTAGGTGAATATCACTTGTCTTCGAATTTTTGAATCTAGGACATGCCGTTTTAAGGACAGAGAGGTGATCGAAAAATAACACAAAGTGCCTGAAGGATTCGATGGGGGGTGTAACTACCCGGCGAGTTGTCAACATTTTCACTTTTACACAGCATAATATTCACCTAAATAACAAGCCATGAAATTTTGTCCAAGAATTAAACATCAGGGGTTACCATAGACCAGTAAAAAACGAAAACATATCGCGTTATCATGGATAATCTAATTATGATCTTGGAGTTGGTCACGCAATAAGTAATGAGCGAACAATGGTTCATTTGTGTCAGGGGGTCGGAAGAGTAATAGAAACAGGTTTTTTTTTTAATACAAAACGTACAAGACCGTTTGAATTTTTTTTTTCAATTAAATAAGTCAAAGCATTAGAATAGACTGCCTCGTTGCCGTCGGTCCCGGGTTTGATTCCTGGGTCGGGCAAATTGTTATTGAATTTTTCCATCAGGAATTTCTCAGTAGCAGCCAATGAGTCTGAATTTGTGCACGATTGATGGCAATAGGCTCGCCCCTATTACATGGGACTTAAACATAACTGGCGGAATGTGGGTGTACTATTAGAGTACACCTCTGCCTAATTCTTCGAAAATGTTATAGTATAAGATCCCTTTAAGAACGACCTTCACCGAGCTGGTTATTGGATGAAAAGTGTTTTATTTCAAATTAAATATGTCAAAAAATATATTGCAAACGGGTTGTCTAAAAAATTTCAGTCCAGAATTTTTTTTTTTTTTTTTTTTTCAACATTTCACTGGTTTGGCTAATAGACGAATTCCATACCAATCGAAAGTATGAAACCTGTAAAATATGCAAACGTTAGGTTAACCTAACATTTGCATATTCTATAGGCTGCATAACTTTTGCATATTCTATAGCCTATAGAATATGCAAACGTTAGGTTAACCGGTCAACCTAACGTTTGTATATATTCTATAGGCTTCATACTTTCAATTGGTATGGAATTTGTCTATTAAGCAAACCAGAGAAAAGTTAAAAAATATATTTAAAAAATAAATTGATAATTAATCATATTCTGGACTGAAATTTTTTAGACAACCCAAATGCAATATATTTTTTGACATATTTAATTTGAACTATAACACTTTTCATCCAATAACCAGCTCGGTGAAGGTCGTTCTTCAAGGGATCTTAGACTATTATTATGTATAAGAATTTTGTAAAGATCCCACAGAGTGGCACAGTCTGACTATTATTAATATCTTTGAATTACGAGTGAAACCGTAAATATTTATGGATTTGGATGTGTGAGATCGCTTGGTTGTAGCAGCCAAAAATGTCAGGAAGAACGGATACGAAGACATATGGTACCGGCAACTCTGTAAAAGATGCGAAATATTTCTAGAAACATTGTTTTTATAAAAACTGAAGAAACTAAAAATAAAAAAATAAAGTTGTAGTAAAATGTTGGTGGAATAAAATTGTTCAGCTCGAAATAAGTGCCCAATGTGCGCGTGTGCGTGGGTTTTGAAAAATTCAACCACCAATTATGCCGATGGTTATTGGGACCAAGTTGAAAAAACGCCCTTCAAAAGTAAGTAAGTACTTGCGTCGCAGAGGTAATGTTGTTGGACGCCCGCCGTCGACACTCGCACTTAGGCAATTTAATGCACTTTTTTAGGTAATTTCTAATATAAATTTGACGAGTACTTTGTTTTGGCTCTTCCCTGGGCGGGGTTGCCAGCCTAAAAACTAATGTGGAATATTAAGGTAATGTTTTGCATAGATTGGTTGGTATTTAGAAAATATATTTCTAATTGGAAAACTTTTATCAAACCATCAATAAATAAAAAACGTCGAAATATTATTCTAATTAATTATATTATAAATCAATGTATTAGGTACGTATTTTATACGATCACTAACCCAAAGTAAGGTAGGTGAGTATGCAGTTTTATGTAAATTATTTAACAACACGTGAAGAGGTTATACTGAACAAAGATGAAAGTCCAGTGAAATACAACTTCTTCCCGAAAACAGGGAAAAAGACCTAACGTTCCATATTATGTTAAATCGAACCAAAAATTGTGTTCGACACTATAACTTTCTAAATTCAAATTACAAAAATAAATTAACATTCATTGGTTCGTACCATAAACAAGAAGTGTTTACTTATTCATGCCCTTTCAATTATAATCTGTGTTCATCTAGTCCCCTAGCGAATGCCGAGTGCAAGTGAAATAACCCATAGCCGGCGGCGGCGTTCGGCGGTAAAACCATACGCAAACGTTAGCTAAGTCGAGTGTAAATGAAAACTTATTTGATGGAAAATGATTTAACGACTCGCTTTGATAGGTTAGGGTGTTTGGCTGTTCGCGTACTATTTTTGGGATTTTAATTGAATTAAATAGTTAGAATGTACAATATTAAGTCGAAGTAAAGCAATGCTTTTACATAGATTGATATGAAAGTAGGTTTAGATTGTGTAGAAACATACTACAACAAACATTATTTATGTACATTTCATATCGGCCTGCTAATTAAAAAAAAAATAGGCACAATGAACAAAAAAAATCATTAATCTAATTTTAATGCAGAAATAAATCACAATACACGATTTAGTATCATGATTTTATCATACGTATACAATTTAGAAATGAATACCAACAACAAAAAGATCCGACGAGGATGGGATTCGAACCCACGCGTGCAGAGCACATTGGATTAGCAGTCCAACGCCTTAACCACTCGGCCACCTCGTCATGTCTGAAGGCCGCGAAATTACGTAACACGTTCTATTGAAGAGCCACCTGCCACGTACTAGATGAGTGAAATAAAAAGAGTCGAGTTCGCTAATTGTGACGTCATCGGCTTTTATCGAACATTGACCCCTAGTGTTGTTTGTTAGTGCCAACCATGAATGGCATTGAAATTCTACATATATTAAAACATGTTTGCTGTTAAGAATTGTTATATTCCGCACGTGTAGTACCTACTTATGTTATATTGTATAAAGGTTTTTCTATTATTTACAATTAAATAAACAGATAAGATAGAATTCTTGATTTGTTTGTTGAACTCTAACGGAAGATAATTTTCAGTTAAGATAGAGTTTTTTTTAGCACTGTTTTTCACCCACTCTATTCCTGAAATACTCAGACATAGGCACCGGAACTGCTATTGTTGGTAACCTGCATATATACTTTTTTTTATAACTTAAATAAAAAATAATAATAACTTCAATCTCTGATGGCAAAGGTCTATAAGAGCGCAGGTTACTTTATTTATCCAAAATATTATAATATGTACTAAGGTCCGCTAAACTTACACAGTATAGAATATTTTATATCAAACTATCTGATGCCCGCGGCTTCGCCCGCGTGGATGTCGGTTATCGCGAGCAAAAGTAAACGGATAAAAGTTTTCCGACATCTCCAACCAATATCATTATATTTTAGCCAATGTATACAAAAAACTTGACAAACTATATACTAAAACCTTCCTCGAGAACCACAATAGATAGATTGGTGAAAACAGCATGAAAACTGCAGTAGTTTTTGAGTTTATCGCGAACAGACAGACAGACGCGGCGGACGACTTTGTTTTATAATATGTAATGATAGCAAAAGTAATAGGAGCTCGTGGCTAAATAATAACATCCGCTCGGGCCGATCTTAAGGTTAAGCCGCGCTTGCCTAGGTTAGTCTGTGGATGGGTGACCATTACATACCGAGTTTCCTCCGTGCCTCGGAAAGCACGTTGAGCCGTTTGTCCCGGCTGTCATTTGTAGATCTTTGAAGGTCGTTACAGTCAGTCAGTGGCCCGAAAGTCTGGCAACCAGTCTAACCAAGGGGTATCGTATTACCCAGTGCTAAATGGGTTGTGGAGGTCAGATAGGAAGTCGCTCCATGTAAAATACTGGTATCGAGCTGCATCGGGTTAGACTGGAAACCGACCTCAACCTAGTTGGGAAAAGGCTAGGCAGATGATGAAAAGTAAAAGTAAATAAATATGCGTTAGTATGTACCTAAATAAATACCAATTATAGGTGTAGGTAGTGGTGATGCACGACATTCAGATAATAGGTAGAATAAAGGTGCAAGCTGGCAGCGGGCGACACGAAGCCGCCGCAGGCGACGTGTCGCAGCGACACTACTGGTTTCTATGTGTATTTCTATGAAATTTCCTCCGAAGCAAGCGACATGAAGCTAGCGACGCGTCGTCGAGCGGCAGACGCAAGTGTCGCCCGACCGCAGATCAGTAGTGTCGCTGACGCCGAAATGCCGGGTTCGAAATCATGACTGCAGCGACATGAGGCGACGACATGTCGCGGCGACATGAAGCGACGACATGTCGTCTGCGGCGGGTTTGTGTCGCATCATCAAAAATTACTTTTTGTGCGAACAGTCTGTGGAATTCAGTGCCGGCTTCTCCGTCGATCCGATCATTATAATCTAGATCTCTTCAAAGTTTGAGTGAAGCGGTTTCTTCTAGGCATGCGTGCTCCACTCCACCCTATAGTTGGTGCCAGTTAAGATGAGGATAGCGGTCATTGACCCACCTACATTTATTAAACTTCTAAACTTTGAAAACCAAAAATAAGCCTGTTCAAGTCAGGAATCGTCATCTATCGTGATCTTCAACATTTTTTTTAATGAAAAATGATACATGGTTTATTTGTTTTGGTTCGTACGAAGAGATATTAGGGAAAGGGCAATGGCCGCTGTTTATTATTTATTTAACACTTCAAGCACAAAGTACAGAGGCGGACTTAATGCCATACTTAGGCATTTTCTACCAGTCAACCTTTGGGTGATGCAGAGACAGGCAGTGGTAGGTGTACATCTGAAAATAATTAATACTAAACTACAAGGATATATAAAATACTATAAATATATATAAATACTAGAAATATATATCAAACTATTTATTACTGTAAATAGATATTTACACGGATAAAATAAAAAGACAAACAATAGAGTAAACATTACCGCTGTGATGAAACTGCCAGCTTCTTGCGAATGTACTCTCGAACTTTAATTTTGAAAGCTTAACGATTGGTTGCCGTCCTGATTTCCTGGGGAAGCGCATTCCACAGAGAAATATATTGCACAAAGAATGAACGGTGAATGAAGTCAGTGCGGTGAGAGGGACAGTGACGAACACGGTTTTGCGATGATCGCAGACTCCTTTTATGGTTGGCACAAATGTAATGAAAGTAACTAAAGGGGAGCAAGGTAACTAGGGAAAGTGGGAGAAACAAGAAAAGAAAACACGGTGGTTAGCGCCCTTTGCTCCCTACGCTGACGTATGAGCAACCATTTGAGAAGAGACCGGTACTCGGACACATGATCATATTTACGCGGATTGAAAACGAATCGAATGCAGTTATTTAGAAGACGGTCAAGTCACGGTGGCTATTCTTATTTTAACTGGCACCAACTATAGCTGCTAGCTGCTATAGCCGTCGGACAGCTAAGTCATAGGTCTCGAGTTCGAACCCAAGACATGCACCTCTGATTTGCGTATTGTATAATTATCATTTGCTTCAGTTGCTTCGGGGAAGGAAAACATCGTGAGGAAACCAAACCAGCATGTCCAAGAGATATTTCTCGACGGCATGTAAAGCCAAGTCAGAGGCCCATGAGTGGCATAAAAACTCTGACACCAGGTTAGACGCTAACCAGACAAAAAGGATGGAGAGGATAACCTAAATCCCAGCAGCAGTGTGTATGCTGGAAGTTTGCTTGCAACATTGAACCATTGACGATGTCTAAGTCATCTCACATATACTACAACTACTACTACCATAACAGCCCATAACGTCCTCTGCTGGACATAAGCTTCTCCCATGATGGGAGGAATTTGCCGTAATCTCCACGCTTGGCAGGCGGATTGGAGATCGCAGTGATGAAAGACTAACAGAAAACGCTGCTGCCCATTCTCTGGTCTACGGAGGCGCAAGGTGTTCTGCCTCAGACATTAGTCGCCTTATACGACACCCGTGAGTGTAATAGGTTGGTTCTATTCTACTCTGCCGGATACCACACGGCTCGCATCGTATCTCACCTATAAAAGGCAAAAAAAGACGTACATCTATTATTAAGTCAGCCAATACACAGGAAAGCTTTGAGCTGAATCAAGACTGTTTTACCCAGATCCTTGCTCCATGAAAGAAATGATAGTGCGATTCCCACAAAAAATAGCACCAAGTTCTCAACTCAAGCAAACAAAACTCTTTGTCTAGATTGAATCTGCTTACAGCCTTTGCCTTACATAAAAAAACTGTAGAAACCTTCTCTCCACCTTTTATAACCTGCTAGAAGCAGGTTATAAAAGGTGGAGAGAAGGTTTTCATATACTCCAACAAGATACAACAGTGCTCAAGCGTAGCCCGCGAAATTCAAATTTTCTTACGTTTTTTGCAATTTGCAGGCCAGTGCTAGGTTGTATGTTGATTAAAATTTTGTTTGCGACTGTAAGACGTATGTAGTTATGTACAAAGAAAGATTCGATAACTTTCTGATTTAGTCAATCACTAGCGTACTTATGCTTTTGCAAAACACAACGATAGCGAGTGATGTTTTTGTGTGGGTAAGTTGTACGGTACATGGTAAATACACGCTGTGTTTGATGTGATAAGGTTTATAATTGCTTGTGTAGTACGTTCAGTTTTAAGAAATGCGGGTGTGTGCGCGACTGCGTATCTATTACTTTTACTGAACTGCGTGTGTAGTAGTTGCCGCGTGGTAGGGGCAAAGTGAAGACACAGGGTTCCGATACGTTTTCGTCTTGCGGGCATATCTCCTTCTTTATATCTATGCGCGTAACATTCAAACGATTCGCCAAAAAACCGACAACGTGGTGAAGCACTCGCATCTCCCAACGAGCCGCTCGTTGGGAGCGCCTTATTTCCTCGTACTGACTGCACGAACACTCGCTGTGTAACACGTTACATTACGCCCCGTTACGCCGGTCAGTACCCACCTAGGCGAGTTGCAGCCAAACGAAAGACTACATCAGCTAAAAAAGAGTTTGCGGTAGGTCCAATATATTATTAATTTAAGTTTCAAGAGCGCATGTCCACCATTATAACCAAAACATAAGCTAAATCTCATAACAAATTGGAGAATATGTTATACTATTTGTGTTCAAATATTCACAATAAGTTGGACATGAGAATAATCTATTAAAAGGCTGTGTAAAAGCTCGACCATGGGTAGGTATAAGAAAGAACTCTAGCGCCGCCCGATGACTAATGATCTACAAAAGTATTATAATGATCTTACAAGGGTCATTTATTCTCTATGCTTCGATGGCATACGAAATCAAAACCAATGGTAGACAGGTACGAAAGAAAATATGTTGGTGTGTTCTAGAAAAAAAAGATCGATTGTGCCAATTATCAAATCGGTTTAGGTCCATCAAGTTTATGCTGGGTCTGATTTATTATCATTTTCTCGGAAATCTACACTAATATTATAAAGAGGAAAGATTTGTATTTTTGTGTGTGTCTATGTTTGTAATGAATAAACTCAAAAACTACTGCGCCGATCTCAAAAATTCTTTCACCTTAGAAAGCTAAATTCACCTTGAGTAACGTAGGCTATATTTTATTCCCGTACTCCCACGGGAACGGGAACTACGCGGGTGAAACCGCGTGACGTCCGCTA
Organism: Xestia xanthographa; assembly: GCA_905147715.2. Classification (NCBI taxonomy): domain Eukaryota; kingdom Metazoa; phylum Arthropoda; class Insecta; order Lepidoptera; family Noctuidae; genus Xestia; species Xestia xanthographa. The sequence continues at coordinate 17,070,354 of LR990645.1, read as the reverse complement.
GTTTGTTATAAGTGTAGTGACTATCTCGTTGGTCGAATGGTAGCAAACGCGACTGCTGAGCATGAGGTCCTGGGTGCGATTCCCGGGTCAGACTGTGTTATTGGGTTTTTCCCATCATCCATACAGCAGCAATGGCTACCCATGAAAATCCAATACATGCAAGCAATATGCTACAACTAAGCCTAGACAACATCACACACTGGTTAAAAACATGGCGTATAAAAACCAATGAGACGAAATCGGTGCAAGTGACCTTTGCCACAAGACATGCTACATGCCCTCCAGTAATACTGAATGGAGTTCAAATACCTCAAGCAGATGAGGCTCGATATCTCGGTCTTTACTTAGATCACCGTCTAACCTGGAAAAGCCATATATTTACCAAGAGAAAGGCACTAAGCATTCAGATGAGAAAAATGTATTAGCTTCTCAATAAAAAAAATCAGAACTATCACTGGAAAACAAACTTCTACTATACAAATGCATCTTAAAACCTATCTGGACATATGGTATCCAATTATGGGGAACTGCTTTCAACTCAAATATTGAGATATTACAGAGATTTCAATCCAAGATGCTTAGAACAATCACAACAGCTCCCTGGTATGTCACAAACCAACAGATACACCATGACCTAAAAATGAGAACTGTCAAAGAAGAGATACAAAACGTATGAAATCCTATAAGAAAAGACTACAAAAACATCCAAACATACTAGCAACTGTACTGATGAGAGATGACTCAAAATTCAGAAGATTGAAGAGAAAGGCTCCTGCTGACCTATAAGAAAAGGAAAACTAATTAGGGCTATGTCACTAGACATTGTGCCCCCACGTCAACTAACCTACATAATTACATTAGTTTTTCGAGAAATCGCCAAACGGTTGGTCGACTCTTCACGTGACCAGAGGGCGGGCCTATTTTTTGGCCAAAGAATCAGCATTGCCATCCAACGTGGCAATGCTGCCAGCCTTCTGGGCACTTTTCCTGTTGACAGTGATGTGGACGAATTTTTCGACGCCCTGTAACCCTTTTTGATACTTGTAAATATTTTTACCTACATAATTATATAACAACTTGCTGAATGTCTGTAGAACAGATTGCAAAATAAATAGTTAAAAAAAAAATAATAATAAGTGTAGTGACTATCTCGTTGGTCGAATGGTAGCAAACGCGACTGCTGAGCAGACAGGTCCTGGGTGCGATTCCCGGGTTGACTGTGACTGTGTTATTGGGATTACCCATCAAAAAATTCTCAACAGCCACGGAGTATGATTTGTGCCCGGTTGATTCTAATAGGCTCGCGGGTATAGTCATCTCCTTTTCTGTGAATTTTCTAATGTTATTAGTTAGGTTCTAGGTGCATACCAAGGCCGAAGAAACAATGAAAGAACTGTGTGAAGGATAGTATGGCAAGAAAGGAAGTGTATAATGAAATAACGAGTATTAGGGAAGTATGGAAGGAGAAGACATAAGTACTGCGCCGACCTTAAATAAATTGGGATAAGGTCGAGAATGATGGTAATGATGATGATGATGATTAGTTAGGTACTTAAGTAATGAAATGATGATGATGTTTATTTTTGCAAGTAGGTTTTCACAAACACTTTTAGGCAGTGGTCCGACCGCGAGAAAACGACTAACTATCGGCGATTTTCTCTCTCAAGAAACGCACAATAAATGTACATTCCGTGTAAACGAAAGAGATGCATATATTAAAAGTTGTTCTCTGACTGTTCACACTGCCGGCGACGACTCGCTTTACTAATTTTGTCGCTGAGCGACGAGCTTTAAAAAATAAACTCGCTCAGCGATACTCGTTCAGCGATACTCGCTCGCTTGATCATTTCTTTACAGTGATGCACAGGACTGAGTGACCGCGGGCGAGTGGCGCGAGTAATCGCTCGTCGTACTTGCACACTCGCTTATAGCTCGGCGACAAAACTATCGAAACTACACACTCGCTTCCCGCTGATCGCCAACTCGTTTATAGTTTCTTGTTCTACTCGTTTCTTGTTCATCGTCGGCGGTCGGACCACTGCCTTAGACGTATTTTTTTTAAAACTAGATGGGGCCGGTGTTTCGTACCTGACTACTCTGAGAAGAAACAGCCGAAACAAACTCAGAGGTCTCTTTTCAAGTCCAGACATAATCTTGCTCAATTCACATGAGGACTATGCGGATCAGTGTCTGAGATGGTCTTTTGAAGAAAGAACCACACAGATTTGAGTGGACCTGTCCAGTCAGTGCAAGCATTTGTCAGTTATCGTGTAGCTCGACTTATAACTCAAGGAGCTCAACGAAACGAGTACATTATTCTACCAGATAATTAAAGTTACATAATTGTGACTCAAGATTTTTTCTATCAAAAGGCTATCATAATCAGATAAGTAATATCATCTCATCTTTAGCATCTCAACGCCATGATTGTGTATATTTTGCACCAAAATCACTTATCGCGATCAACACATCTAAACCGCGTTCCAGGGCTGTCAGAGGCAGTTCAGTTTCATCAGAAAATTTCTAGATTGTTGCTGTTCTAAAAATGAATACTTAATATTTTATTAACTGCGCAGTTGTTATGATGATTGACGCCAATGATCTTTATAACGTTATTGATTGGTGCTTTTTATTGCACCACAGAATCTACGATACGCCAACTACAAAAGTCATGCCAGTGAAACATAAGATATCTTACAGACAGGTTCGACAGGACCTACTCTAAATATAATAAAAACTACGTAATCATATTCACTGAAGAGTAAATCTATTTGTAGGTGCTTAAACAAAGAATAATATCACAGGTAGATATATGCTTACCATCCTATTTATAAACACAATCTTCATTTCAAATAATGTTTCGCTATCGAAAGGCAGGTAATGTTCGTACAAATTGTTCTGAGTCAGTCTGTCTCATTGACAATATTTTACCAGCAAATGGTGTTCCGAGGCGCCAGTCACGAGCTACGCCGTCTCCTGAATATGACAAATAACATTAAAAATGAAACTACACGAATACCAACATAAAATAAAAATGTCAAAAATTTAAATTAAGGATTAAAATATTTAAATTTAGTGCGGGCGCGTCCCGGGCCGGCCGGCCGGGCACGGCGAGCTCCGTGCGCTACGGATCGCACTGCTCATCGACTGTGGAATAGGACCTCATCTTTTACAGCTGGGATCTGACGAAATTCAGCATCGTTCGAAGTTTTTCAAAGTAATCCTAACTGAAACCAACTTAAGGATTTGGTGTTTTTTTTTTGGGTTCCGTACCCAAAGGGTAAAAACGGAACCCTATTACTAAGACTTCGCTGTCTGTCCGTCTGTCCGTCTGTCTGTCACCAGGCTGTATCTCATGAACCGTGACAGCTAGACAGTTGAAATTTTCACAGATGATGTATTTCTGTTGCCGCTATAACAACAAATACTAAAAACAGAATAAAATTAATATTTAAGGCTCCCATACAACAAACGTGATTTTTTTGCCGTTTTGTCTAATGTATAGATCAATACTTAGTCATTTTAATAGACTGAGAATCGACATTTTTGAACGTCAACATTACATTAAAGACAATTGCGCAAAACTTGGCAACAGAAATGGCTTAACAAACACGTTTTCATTGTAAGGAAAACATGGCTAGAATAAACTTGATCACAGCTGCCGCCTGCAGTAATAAAACTTGCGATTCCTCGATTTTAATCTTCTCCAGTCCAAAGAACTATAAAAAAGAGATGTTAAGAATAATTTACGAGTAAGTATTACTAACGGAATTATTTGCATATCCTTTACAGTCGTTTAATATAGGGAATTCGTTTACTATGTAAAAAATAACATTGGAACCTCTTTACGTAAAGTAAGCCAATCTTAAAACAAATAAAAAATACTCATTAAATAGACAACCCATAAACTCCACAACATAACTTATAAAATAAAATATCACTATAAAAGTCTCCGAGCATAATAAAAGTCGTCTCCATGTTAGTCCACGTGGCCAAATACTATAAATTAATGGAGTGTACTGTGCCGGAGAATTTTAAATATTTGAAAGCACAGTTTAGAAAAAAATCAAAATCTCCACCACAGCATAATATATTACGTAAAATAAATAATACAATCATGAAGTAGTTATAAATGTAGTGTTTATAAAACGTAATCGTAGTTTTATGGACCATATATTTGGTGGGACGGCCGTCAGGATTCGACTCGTGGAGCGAAGTCCACCATTTGTATTAATTAGTTGCCATGACAAGGGATAGGTTGTGTTTACATAAGTTTGAAAAAACGAACGACCTATCTTTTGAATTTCGTTGTTTTTTTATTTCGTGAAGTAATTTCACAAGAATAAAATTAAGAATTCTTGACAACCATCAAGAGGTTTACTTTGCATTTTGTCCTCAGAACTGTCTGCGAAAACCAAATCATCAACGATGATAATTAAATCGTCACCGGTAAAACACCGCGTACATCCAAATTAGCGTCAGGTATAGTCATAGAGTACACTGATCTGTTGTTGACAGGTCATAATTCGCGCCCCTACGCGGGTTCGTACCTCGGCTGGGGATGTACCCGACAGCCGACCTTTGTGTAGATACTAATAGTAGGTACAGTGTCGACGCAGCCTGTCCAACGCACTCCCCCACATCACTGAGAAGGGAAACTCAATTTCTTTTTGACAGCAACATTAAAAGACTTGACGAATTTGTAAAATCAGGCCTCTTATTAAACTATGTCGGCGCGTGTTCGATTTGCAGCGCTCTGCTATAATTTACTTTTTATCTATTAGGTACTAGCGACGCCGACGTAGCGACTAGCGACGTAGCAACTAGCGACGTAGCGACTAGCGATCCGCCTAAGCTCTGCTTCACATCGGTATACCCATATCATGATAAGAAAGTTAAATATGAATGCATATAATTAGACACATTTACACTAGGAATAATGTTATCTAAAAAAAAAACTGCAATAAATAAAAATAATCTATTAACCAAATTCAATTGATATCCATGATCCTACAACACTATCAGGTTTGTATGTGCTCAGAAAAATAACAATTAGGTAAGAAATGATGGCTCTACGCCTGGGGGGAAACTCCGCTGCCGCGGTAAACTGCCGCTCAGCGGACCGACCTCCGGCGTGATCTCATGGCGACATGGAGAGAGCGACTGTCGCAACCCCGTGCAGGGCACGCCACAATAGTGGCGATAAGTCCCCTCTTTGAGGAGTAGCTTGAGAGGCGCCACGCCGTCCTCACTTTCCGCCTGCAGCAGGTCCTCACCGGACACGGTTGTTTCCAGAGGTTTCTGCAACAAATCGGGCGGGAGAAAACGCCCGGGTGTGACCACTGCGAGGATCGACCGGAGGACATGGTGGAGCACATAGTGGAGGTTTGCCACGCTTAGGCGGAACACCGCCGCTGTGTCCTCGTAGCGGCAATCGGCGGCGGCGAACTCTCGCGTCCGGCCCTGGTTCAATCCATGGTCCGGAGCGATACGGAATGGGAAGCCATCACCTTCTATTACGAAGCAGTCATGCTAGCGAAGGAGGTGGCGAAACGTGATAGAGAGAGAACCTCACGGGAGACGAACCGGGCGTCCGGCAACCGTAGGTGCGGGCCTGTGGACGGTGAGCTATGGGCTAGCTCGCCGTCCGTCCGATGACGGCAGGCCGTGTCGACGGCGCGTTCGTGTTCCACGCGCGCCTTAAAGAAATGTCAGCAGAGAGGAAGGGGTCTGCACGGGCCGATGCCTGCCGGGGCTGCGGGACTGTTCGAAATAGATACCGTGGCCCCGGAACACAAAGGGCGAAGAAGGAACATAGATGGGTTTTAGTCAGTAAAAGTCTGACATTCCCTCCCGTTCCGCCCTGAGCAGGAGTCATTTGATGATTTCCCATCCAAAAAAAAAGGGTAAGAAATGATCTAATTTTACATACTTTGTGAAATTTGTTACATGTACTACAATCTGTTTTTATATAGGTAAACAAAGATTATTATATTATTTGAAAAGATGAAGCTGGTCTGGATATATACGTACACTAATTGGCACCTTAGCACAAAAAATGCAAAATTACACAACATTTAACAATCTAAATGCCGATGATGCATTAAATTGCTTTGGGAGTCTCTACAAGACTAAAAACTTACTTTCTTTGGTTACAAAACTCATGAAAAAGTTCAAATGCTGAGATTGGAAGACTAGTAAAAACAATCAAGGTTAAATTAAATAGGAAAAAGGCAGCATAGACCTTTTCATAAGTATCTACGTCAGTAAACGAGTCTGTAAAATCCTGAAATCTCATAGACAATAGCTACGCATAGAAAATTAACTACTCATAGATAAACCGAAAGTTAACTTCTCACTGAAATTCAGAAAGACCAAAAAGTTACACTTACAGTCATTAGGACTTCTTACGTGTCTTCACATACTCGTGTCCAGAGAGCATAGATAAGTGACAATCGCTTTCAAAGCATTCGTAAAATTCTACAGCGACTACAGGATTGACACTTTTCGGTAGCTTATGTCAATCCCATACATTTTTCACTTTTCGATCATCACTATCGTTGATAGAATAAAGAATGCTTTGTTTAGATTCTCCGCTCTCTTCCTGAAAAGATACGGGTTATCAGTGTGATCACGTGAGGACTGGAGGTGACCGGGTGAGGTGAGGGTGGTATCGATTGCCACGCCCTCCCGCGGCGCGTCGCCTAGCAACGCGACGCTCCCGCCCTGCCGCCGCCGCCGCGCCGCCCCGGCCGTCGGCAAACGTCTTCTTAGCACGTACTTTCAGTTTCCCTACGGCTTTCCCGGTTTTCAGTATCAATTGTGAATTTTTTGTAGGAGAGATTGGGTATTTTTGTAAATGTGATTTCATTTTAATTGTGTATAAAAATTGTAAGTTTGAACGTTTAATTGTAAGTAGGTACATATCATATTCAAAAGAAGATAAATAAAACAGATGAAAAACTTTTCTGCTGATGAAAATTCAGGGTTTTCACTATTTGGATAATAACCGCTGGACCGTAAGCTACATCCTCCGGTTTACCATCTGTACCATGTTTTCAAGCAATTTTTTTTTATTCTTATAATGTATTCTTAGTAGGTACCTAATACTGATATTCTCATTGAAGATTAACAGAGGTTTACATTGGTACAAACTGGTTAGATTAGAAGCTGAACCAAGACATGGCTAATATAATCGTATTTTATAGGAAAATATCCTGCCAGTATTTTAAAATAAAGCTACCTATATAGTTGCTACTAAAATTGTCGCATGCGCTGCACCGGGGTTTCTTTCACATATTATTATTATTATACGTAGCCCAACTAATAAACAACGATAAATCATGTTACATGTTTAAAATTAAATCAGTGTACTAAGAGAAAACAACTCATAAAATGTTAAGTGAAACGTGGGGTGCGAAACTTAATTTAGAAACAGGCCGGTAATGAATTCTAAGGAAGATTTAATAAACTTTCCGGGGAGCGATCCCTCATTATATGGCAACATTGGCAACTACCACAATTTTGTTTATGGTAACACTTTTTCTGGCGTTACTGATGTTTGGATTAAGGTGGATTACGACAGTCGTGTTATGTTAAAACTGGGAAGGTTATTTGATTTAAATTTGTTAAAATGTTTGTGTTTTTGGTGTGTAATGGTGTATTTGATTATAGATTTTGAAAACGATGAAGGTGATAAGTTTGCAGGGCAGGTGAAGTCATAAAAGACAAGGATTATTCACTGGTTTTATTAGGAGAAAGCTCAGTTTTCTTTATTATTTTGCTGTCAATATCTACTTGATTTGGCTTTTAGTGTTAACACAGGACTACCATAGTTAGATACAACACTTTACAACAGTCATCTAGGCTTCCAGCTTGTCGAACGAAAGTAATGGACTGAAACGTATCTGCCAAGGACAGGTAAAATCATTGCCGCAGCCCTATTTATCATTCGATTGAAAAAATAGAACAAAAATAATTTTAATACACATTTATTGACAAATGATAGCAACTTATAGGAATCGTCCTGAATCCATAAAAACAATATTAAAAACTATGGTGTTATTTATGTTCCCTTTATCTGTAAGGAGGATCTCTGTGACGATCGTCTTTTGTCGCTGCCGCGTTTTTTTGTGCCCGCCAAAAAACAAAGTCGTTAAAAATGTATCGTCCAATTGCGATGGTCGTTTAACTGTAATCTGTGCCGATTTCCTTGTAGATCCCATCTTTATAGCTTGTCTATAAGCTGATACTTGATGAGATATGCTTTTGTTTTGTGCCGCAAGTTTTAAAAAAAAAGGTATTTTTTAGGACATATTTGACGCTGATTCGTTGGAACTTTTGAGTGTTCACTGTTATCGTAGAGCTGAGGAAAACATCTACTGTTTCTTACAGGACAAGAAAATGTGAGAATTTAAATAGACTCTATGTTTGTGGATGGCCGTGGATTGAAAACTAAAAGTGATTATGAACATAAAACATAAATGCTAACTAACCTGTTGCTGGAGGTATAATTAGATTTCAATTTCTGAAGATTAATGCACACAATTAATATTTATGAGAACATTATTATAAGAAGTTTGTTGGATCCAGCTGGAAGACACAAACCAATCGTAAAACCAAGATATTTAGGTACATAAAAACTGTATAACTTACTCATTATCAAATTAACGTAATTTATACAAATAAAGAAGGGACGATTTAATATAAAAATGGTTTAGATACGAATAAAATAAATACTATTATAAGATAAAAATCTCAACAAAACATTCCTTGAAGAAATATATTACACACCTATCATATTAAAATTATAACCTATAATTTAATTTTCAAAATGGTGTACATAAAAACTAACGTGCGGTGTTGTCAGGTGAAAAAAAGCCGGTCGCACATTCGTTTGTTTCTTTTTTTTCACATGTTAACCCTCAAAACTGTTTGGTGGCACGGAATAGAAAAATGAGGTGTGTTCTTAGAACAGTATCATAACTCAACGAAAGATGGCCGAAGGATAGTTAAATGTCTCGAACTAATTATGATGAATATGTTTGTCTATAAGTAGGATATTGAAGGGGTAGAGCAAATAAACTACTGATGTTATTATGGCCTACACTAACTGGAATACCAGCACTCTTAAGCCTAATGCAAAATTATCGAGTTGAGTTTGCGATTTCTAGAATCTTTACCTTTTATCTACTTATTAGGGGCATTATATAAATTTTTAACCAAGCTTAGAGCCTAATCATCAGGAAAAGCAAAATGGACTCTATCAACAAATTCGCGTCCCTATTTCTCGACTTCAGTTCCATTATATGATCCCTGTTCTGGTTTTCGATACTCCTCCTAATGAAGAGATATAAACTGTAACAGTAAACACACAATCTTATTCTAACGCCAAAACAATTCGATTTTCGCTATGGGTTTTTGCGTATCTTTATGCAAACACGCTATGTCTTGAGGTTTTCAGTGCTTTTGTGATATTTTCCTAAAATAGTTTATGTCTGCTATTTTATATATAAGTATATGGCATTAAGTCCGCCTATGTACCACTACTATACATGAAGGTCACATAGAATCCACCTGAGTATAAACTCGTATAACTCGGTGTGACTCCGTATAAAGGTCAAAATACCTCGGTACTTGAAAACTTAAAGACTTAAGATTAATTACACATGATACTCAGTTTGCATACACAGCAAAAACAACCATCTGAACACTCAGACTCGTTGAATATTACAGTTTTCCCACGTCGAACAAAGCTCGGCGCCCGACCTGCGCCTGCGCCGCCCGACCGTGACGGATTGCCCCACGACAGGACACGTTATCTGTCATAACCGTCTGTGCCGCGATTGATTGTGGTTGCAGGTAACCACTCAGGTTACTACTCCCTGCAGGTTCCTGTGTGGAAGAGTATGTAGGTAAAAGCTAAGGTAGAGTGCGAAAACATGGGCTTTTTAAACCAGCCTTAAAATGACAAACATCAGCTTCCATCAGGATCAAGTTTATGGAAAACGAATAGCTAAGCAGGTAAATTAGTTCTCATACTTTATGATGTTATCATGTTTCTTGTAACCAAGCACTTGGACTCTCCTAAAATAAGTACTACAAGGCGAGACAGAAGCTATATTTGAAGTTACAGGTAAGTTGATGATGGAAAGCGTTGAAATTAGCGGATAAAACAAGAAAACAACGACAAGTTTCACATTTCACATCAAATTTCACACACTTTCCCGTGTCAACAGAAATTAATAAGATACTTAATCTTGGAGGTGAGGAGCTCGTGGCTAAATAATAACAGCCGCTCGGGTCGATCGTTAGGTTAAGCCGTGCTTGCCTAGGTTGGTCTGTGGATGGGTGACCACCCATTACATACCGAGTTTCCTCCGTGCCTCGGAAAGCACGTTAAGCCGTTGGTCCCGGCTGTCATTTGTAGATCTTTGACAGTCGTTAGGTAGTCAGAGGCCCAAAAAGTCTGACAACCAGTCTTACCAAAGGGTATCGTATTACCGGGGTACTAACTGGGTTGTGGAGGTCAGATAGGCAGTCGCTCCATGTAAAATACTGGTATTCAGCTGCATCCGGTAAAACTGGAAGCCGACCCCAATATAGTTGGGAAAAGGCTAGGCAGATGATGACTTAATCTTGGAGGTCATATAAACCTTCCCAATTAAATTACCTACATAGACTTAATCGACCACAATTGTATACAAGATAGAATCAAAGTCGAAAGAAACGTATTAACTTGTAGCCAAAGATTGGATCTCATTATTCATTGATGGAAGTACTCTCTGTAATTAATTGACGAATACAATTATTAGATATCTTATAGCATTCATTGTAAAACGCATATAGGTACAATAGATAATATGAATTGGTCAATAAAATGTTGTTGATGTCATATCGACACATTTCTGAGTTTATTAAAATACCGAATAACATAATCTATTTTACATTTAGTTCGACACAAAGAAATTAAACCGTTATGCCATGCCACAGGTGGCGCAATAGATGTTTTTTGGGAATATCAAATCGTACAAAGGTCCATCGGCAACAATACGCCGACACGACAGATGCAACAATACGCCGACGAATGATTAATCGTGCACATCTACTAACGTTTTATATGCACAAATAAAAAATATATTGTGAAAAAATGAAACAAAACTTTTTGCCTTTTGTTTATTGCGACGACGCCAACATGTCTGCACCAGACCGATTCGAATTTAGAAGGACGATCATTAATTATATTTTGTCTTACTCACGCATTCCATTTTCGAAGTCGATATGATCTATAGATCCGATCTAAGAGTCTATCGATCACGCGCATTGGAATCTAAATTTATTCATTTAGTGGCATCTTTTTGCAGATGATTTTTGACGTATGGAGCCCGTGATAAATCGTTCGTGTTTAAGCTTAAATTATAGTTTCAATCAGCGTGTCTAAGTTTAATTATTTGGTTCAGATGTGATTGTTTACCTGCCTATGATCTCATGACTTGATCTTTACTTAGAATAGAGTCTCACATCCAATAAAAACTTCGAAAAACTTAACAAAACTAACTAAATAGGTTCTTCGGTGCAGTCCTACATGCAGATCGGTAATTTGACTATAATAGAGACATTGTCAAACATGACTAAACAAAACAGAATGTACAAACACAACAAATTAAGAAAAACCCACAAATAATTAAGCAGTTCCATAGAAAAAGACTTTATCAGTGGATAACTAATTAACTCTAAACAATATTTCATCTGTCGAGATTGCATGATGCGAGACAAAAAACGAAAGGTCGGAATGACCGCGCCAAAACCAAAACGTTCTGTCCAATCCAAAACAAATAAAACTTAAACAAAAAACGAAGCCGGTTAATAAGCTGGATGACATTTGGGAATTCGAAAAATTCATTCTAAGCATTATTAATAGCGCTCTTGAAGTGGGTCCCTCCATATGATTATTAAAATGAGAAGACAGCAATTACTTATCCTTAGACAAAATCCACGCCAACCATTACTCCAGACGATGTTTCGGTTAGGCCGTCATTGTTTTATTGTCCGACATGCAAATGTACCTCGACTCCTCGACTCGTACTCTTGTTTCATTTTAAAGATTGCTTCTTCGTAACAAGCCTTGGATGGCGTGATAGCAAATAATTTTATAAGGACCCTTAACAATATGTCAAACCGTTTTACTTTTTCTTTTTTCAATAAATAATACGTTCACTCATAAGTTTACATTGTTCGGTCTCATCGGACGCAGCCTTACGACGATATTTCTCAAAATGTATCTCGAAAAACTCCCAATGCGGATTCTTTATGCATTTGGGCCCAACATTATTTTGTTATTATGGGAGAATGATAATGTGATTATTGTTTTGCGAGCTTTTGGATGATCGATAGCTTATTGTCATGGTTAATGAAGTGCTTTGGAAATGTTTAATTTTGAGCTATATTTATTAAACAACGATGAACAATTTGTGGGGTATTGGAATGACTCAAAAGTTCTTCTGCAATGAAGAGATTGAGGGTCGAATAATACCTAATCAATTCGACGGACAATCACGGTAATATAATAATCACCTAATATTTTTTTGTTTCACCAAACAATGTATTCAATTACGAATTAGATACTTACAAAACTGAGCATTTAAGCCGAATATAACGGCTCATTAGTTCTACATAGCAATTTGATACAATCATTCTCGCACAATGCTTGTCCGGGACAATGCCTCCCAAATTAATAATTCACGCTTATAATAAATACTATTAGATGTAATTTTAATTTGGTCTGTGGCCGATATACGCTCTCGAACCGATGTTGTCTTTTTTATGTTTATAGGATTTCGTCAATAGCATTATTGTTGTGGCTTGTGTTGATGGGACCGATATGGTGGGCCGGTGGGCCGTTGTGGCCCACCCGACGGACAATTGTCCGATACAACATCGATATTGTTCAATCGAATAACATTTCTGTGGCGCCGAGCTTACACATCTGTCGGGTCGGGAGTGACGACCGATGTTATCTTTTAAAGAAATTTTATAAGGTCACGACCCCTGAACCGACTGTATAGCAACTCATTCGATATTTTTGCGAAACTCTTTATACTAGTGATTGACCTATTGAAAGGTTTTATTAAAACGTAGCGGTAGGTTCGGCGTGTTAAAAGAATTATGACAATCTTTTCGGTTTGCGCTTTCATTTAGTCAGATTTCATAACAGGATTAAAAAGACAATTATTCACGGACTATTCCTAAACATTTACCTACGCTAAATAAATACAAATGTAGGCAAGTACCTACTCACTTGAGTAGGAACTACTATTATACTCCAGTTTAAAATATACACAGTTAAATATTAAAACTGGAGTACGTTTTCATAAATAAACTTTCGAGGGTCGAAATACTTTATCCGCTTGGCATAGCATTGTCTTCATTTATCTTTTAATATTTGTCTTGAAAAACCATTGGTTTGTGTCCACTTATTGTTATAAATAAAAGGCATCCCATGTTGGTGGGCGGGGCAGCCCCGCCCGGTACCACAAACCCGGTTATTATCCACTTAAACACATCACTTCTGTGCGAAATATTTCATCTTAACTTATGGGAATGGTATTTAGAAGTTCTTTCTACTTGTTTGGAATTAGGATCGAAGGACTGCTTATTTAAATGATTAGAAACAGAATGTTGACGGACTGGACCGCTGACAGAGTTGAAAAGTTATAAGTCTGAAAAGTTTTTCGTCATGGGTTTCATCATCACCTACGTAGCCTTTTCCCAAACTATGTTGGGGTCAGCTTTCAGTGTAACCGAGTGCTGTTTAATACCATGTTTATACTTCAGAATAAATTAGAGTAACGCTATTTCAATATAGGTAAGATGAGTGGAATGACGACCTTAAAAATGTGCCTGTGGCTTTGGGAGCAGGCTGGATGCAGAAGGCGGAGAACAGGTGTTGTAGCATAGCTTGAGAGAAGCCAAGTCCAGCAGTGGACTGCCACAAGGTGGGTTGCATTGATACTCACTTTTCGATTCGAATTTTAACGGAGACTATCACCTCATCATGTGCCTATGGGTAAGGCCGTTAAATTGGCCTCATATAACATAAAAGCAACTTAAAAGTATAATTAAAATAAACTACAGTGGTAACATAAGTAACTTTAAAGTAACATAAAAGCAACATAAAAGTAACATAAAACCTAACCTCTTTTCAAAAGATCCTCGAATCTTCGGCACTATGATGAATAATTAACAGTGTCCATCGATTAAAGCTCATAATTAAACATCATATTTACTAAATAAGCTGTCAATTTAATCAATATGATAAAAACTTACCTTAAAATCATTTCAAAACTTTTTTGTGCCGAACGAAAACACGATGCTGACCAAACTCACTGACACACGAACTAAACAATGGCCGACACGCAATTGACATACCATAGACAAGTTAGATACTGGAGTTGCCAGTGTCTAAAAACGGATTCTAATGCTCAATTACTTTATGATTGTAAAAATTATGATAACTTAAAATCAGTAACATAAAAGCATTAAGCATTAAGCAATAAAAGCATTATTGGTTTCTCGCGCACTCGCAGCGGACAGACGTGCTCATTAGCAATATTTAATTAATTCTTACTTTAATAATATTGACCTCCTTTCGTGCAGGCTATCGTAATGCATAAAGTATTCTTGCTTAGTGTGTAGTTTTAGTGAATGATGGACACGAAATAGTTAACTTCAATAAAACTAACAAAATGGAAAACAGCCCCTGTAATCCAAAGGGGCCAGTGCAACACTCCAGCTCGCCGTCACAGTCGCCCACGAAAGTTGTCATTGCTTCAACGCCCGAAATCCAAGGATGGATGTCCCAGATCCAGCAGTACCTGGATGAAGTTTGCTCTATTGCCATGGATGGGAAACTCAACACCGAGCAGAAGATGAAGATTTCAAACCTTTGCCGTAAAGTCGAATCTGGTACGTCACAAATGGCAGTCCTTTACCTCGCTAAAACAAAAAGCTATTAGCGCGGATAACAAGATCGATGCCCTTAAACAACAGCGTGACCTTACAGAACATATCTCGGAGCTCAAGCAGACCATACGGGAATCTAGTTCTGCGGGAAATGCTTCTTTTGCCGATATGGTGAAAAGGGGATCAAACCATTTTGTTCGACCCAATAACCTAAGTTCTGTCGCCATCTATCCAAATGATAAGTTGAAAACCAGTGACGAAACCAAACAACTGGTGCAGAAAATCATACGGCCCGAGCAAATGAAGCTGCAAGTACGTGGAGTCCGAAAAACGAAAAATGGTGGCGTAATAATAAGTACCGAGACAAAACATGACGCCGATAAGCTGAAGAACGCAGTCCAGCTCTCTACATCTGGACTTACCGCCGACGAACCCAACAAGCGCAAACCTCGGATCGTGGTTGTAGGAGTGCCGACTTCCTTGGCTGAAAATGAGGTCTTCAAGTGCATTTTCGAGCAAAATATAGCCGACAAGTTACCAGCGATGTCCCTAGAATCGTTTTTGACCTTGATAAAATTAAGCCACAAATCTGGGAAGAGAGAAGCTGCAACCTGTAACTTCGTTATTGAAGTTGCGGCTAACATACGAAAAATTTTAATACCTCAATCTAGGATTTTTATAAATTGGACATCATGTCCTGTCAGGGACTTCACTTTAGTTACGAGGTGCTATAAATGCCAGCAGTACGGTCATGCAGCCAAATCTTGCAGAGAACTAGTTTCTACTTGTGGTCACTGTGGAGACGCAGGTCATATGATGTCCGAATGTGCGAAGAAAGCTGACATTCCGAAATGCGCGACTTGCTCCCGCTTCAAAAAGCCCAGTGACCACAAAACGGGAGACGCTGAATGCCCTGCTAGAAAAATAGCGGAATACCGATTTATAAACTCCGTCGATTATGAGGGCACTTAGTGCGTCATACTCCAAGCCAGACATACGTTGATCTTTCGCTGTCTAAGCAAATTGTCGCCCGCAACAAAAATACCTTGACGGTGTTTTCTTGCAATACTGCTGACAATCATATGTATACGTATTAGTATTAGCAAATATGTGCTACAAACTGTTTTCCTTAGATTTATATACATGTGTGACCTTAATTATTATTTTTTGTTCGCATCTTATAATAGCGTTTACTTACATTAGGCTTATCATAATATATTAACCCATACTAACTTATTTCACTATTATGTTTTATATTGATAAGAAATCCATTGTCCAAATAGTTTTTATTGGAAACATGCCGCCTGTGATACAGGTTTAACCTAGTACAGGCATCGAACTCTGTTATACCAACATTCTTTTTAAGATTTAACTTGTATTTTTCGTACGAATTCTAAATTTGAATAAATATATTATTATTATTATTATTATTAAATACGTGGACGTGCTGTTATTATGCGAAAATATATATTATTTTAATAGCTACACTGTCGTAAAGTAATTAAACATTGCCTAAAATATGTTCATCTATAAAGAAAATATTATGATTGCTGATGGAATAAACTGAAACCTATATTTTATTCCAAATATGTCATGGGGGATCATTTGGGACATTTTTATTTGTTCTAGCAATTTGTAGTCTCGTAGTACAGACTATAATTATAAAATAAAAAGAAGTAGTTTACAGAGATTCGCATATATAATAATACTAGTAAAAATGATACCTTTTGCAAGGAAAACAATAAAGTTCAATAATATTATTGTTTTTCTTAAAAAAAATTGCCGGACGCTAAGTCACCCATCAAAATTATCATTTTTTGGCGGCCTTACCCCTATACCGGTTTTTTTTTTTTTTTTTTTTTTTAGGTGGGACCACTCGCAGACACAACACGTTAAGGTTGTCAAACTGCTTAACCGGACTATCCTGTGGTGGCCAAAAATTACTTTAAGGCCCCAGCCAGGGCTTACAAGCTAGGATTTTTAATTAAATGAACAACACTAAGGGCACTCCCTGTGGAGTTCGGGCCTCGGCTTAGTGAGTCATTGAGGGAGGGCAGCAAAGGTGGCTGGGTCGGATTATTATTTTGGGAATTTGAAGCTACATGCTCAGCGGCGCGGGCTGGCTCGTCGAGCAAGGGTCGGTCGGTGATGTTACAGGGGGGTTGCGCTCGCGGTACGTCACGGTGGCGGGGTCGGTTTCGAGTTCGCGGTTTGTATCTGTGTTTGTTTTTACGTAGAGTGCTACTTTCCCTACAGCTTTCTTGAATGAGGGTGGTGGGGTCATCGGGAATGAGTAATGTATGCCTGGGGCGGCGAATCTTGGAGATTTTAGATGGGGCATAATGGGCGGCTGAATAGATCAAGGGGTTGGTATGCTTCTCAGCCTTATCAAAGAAACTCTTAGAAAGACGTTTCATGAACTGTTGAATGGTTGGGATTTTAAGATCTACGTGAAGTTGCTCGTTCCTAAGGTACCACGGTGAGCCCGTAGCCCTTCGGAGAAAACGGTTTTGTAGGGTCTGCATCCTGTGGATTAGGTAGGGTTTTGAGTGCGCGAACACGGGGCACGCGTATGTCATGATAGGCCGAATGCACGCGGTGTAGATACGCAATTTGCACTTAAGTGACAATTTGCTGCGTGCATTCAGCACATAGTGGAGCCTACCAAGAGCGAAGGCGGCACGCGAGCGTACCGTCCTTATGTGCTCTCGAAAGTTTAGGCGTTGGTCTAAGATGACCCCCAAGTATTTGGCTTGCGTCTCCCAAGGGATCGGCTTGTCAAACATGGTGATCGGACTAGGGTTCGGGGGAACAGAGCGGTGGGGCCTGGTGAAAAGTACCGCCTGGCTCTTGTCGGGATTGACTTCTATTCTCCATCTCCGGAACCAATCGCCTAAGGCGTTTGCGGAGGTTTGGAGGGTGCTGGCGATTTTTGAGGGATTCCTTCCAGAGCAATAAATGGCCGTGTCGTCAGCAAAAAGGGCTAACTGGGATGTCGCTAGTGAACAGCGTGAAGATTAACGGGGATAGCACCGAGCCCTGAGGGACACCGGCGCGAATCGGATGAGGGGCGGAAAGCGCACCCTCGATGCGGTACTGGAAGGTGCGATTCGACAAAAAGTCTCGGAGGATGAGAACTAGACGATCTGGCACACCGAGCCGATACAGCTTGTATATGAGCCCGTTGTGCCAAACCTTGTCGAATGCTTTAGCAATATCGAAGAACAAGGCACCGGTCATCATGCTTCGCTGGAAGCGGTCGCTGATGTGTTCTACAATGCGGTGCACTTGTTGGACACAAGAGTGTTGGGATCTAAATCCAAACTGCTCTTTCGGAATTAAGCTCTTTGCCTCGGCGTAGTCCTTGAGACGCTTATAAATAAGCCTCTCGTAGATTTTGCCTATGACATTGAGAAGACTAATGGGGCGGTAGCTGCTCGGGGAAGATTTAGGCTTGCCCGGTTTGGGAATACCAATAACGGTAGCCTGTTTCCACGACTGAGGGAAAATATTATTGGACATGGCGCTATTGAAGATAGCGGTTAGTAATACTATGAGGGCGGGGGAGAAAAGTTTGAACACCTTGTTGGTGATTCTGTCAGAGCCAGGGGCTTTCCTAGGTTTGAGACCTTTTATGATGTCCTCTACCTCGTCTGGAGTGACTGGGGGTAGTGGGTCATCAGGGTCTTCGACAGGGGGTAAGGAGGCCCGGCGTTCGACTTCAGCATCCACCTTAGCAAGGTGAGCTTGGTCTACTGGCTGGGTGCTGGGGGAGCATTGAGACTCTAAACTGTCGGCCAGACATTCGGCTTTATCGTCGTCGTCGAAGGCGACACTCTGATCTGGGTTAATGAGAGGGGGCATGGGAGTGACCTCAGAGGAGCGGAGTTTCCTCTGCAGGTTCCAGAAGGCCTGATGGGTCGGTTCTAGATCGTCGAGCATCTTGTCCCATTGTTCTTCACGCAGTTTTTTGACGCATCTACTTACTTTGCGTTGTAAGCGACGCATAAAAACTTTGTTATTGGCACAAGGGAAGGCTCTGTAAGCACGGATAGCCGCGTTCTTCTCGGTCACCAGTTCACGTACGTCATCCGGAAGTTTCCAGCGGAGGTGATCCTCCGCCGGAACCTCCCTTGAGCATTCGCTCAGGATTGACTGAACGTGGCCAGTGAACAAGCCGATCGCGGCCTCCGTGTCGGCTACGGTTACTATGTTGTCGGGGATTTGATCTAAGTGAGGGGACTGGGTGGATTTCAGCAATTCGCTTACTTTCCC
Organism: Xestia xanthographa; assembly: GCA_905147715.2. Taxonomy (NCBI): domain Eukaryota; kingdom Metazoa; phylum Arthropoda; class Insecta; order Lepidoptera; family Noctuidae; genus Xestia; species Xestia xanthographa. The sequence continues at coordinate 17,051,118 of LR990645.1, read as the reverse complement.
CCAGTCCGTGATCACTTTGGTGGGGGGGGGTTGAGAGGGGTCAGAAGGACCGTATCTGGGGGCAAATTCTATAATCACAGGTCTGTGATCCGAATTGAGCTCATCGATCGTTTCCATAGAATGTAATCGCAAGTTTACATTCTTCAGAAGCGCGACGTCTAGCACATCGGGGGTGTGATTAGGGTTATTTGGAAAATGTGTGGGATGCATCGGAGCGATGACATCAAAATCGAGGGAGGAGCAGAGGTTGTAGAGGACATTACCTCTGGTATTGGACAAGCGGCTATTCCATGCGGGGTGCTTTGCATTAAGATCCCCCGCCAGAAAGACGGAGTCACTTAGGTTGAGTAGGGTAGTGAGGTCATCCTTGATGGAGGCGTTAATCGCCACAGAATCGGTGTTGTCCTATACCGGATGACTTTTCTATCACTTATGAAGCTTATGGTGTACCTAGTTTTTTTCATTTTTTCCACAGCTTGGAAAAAATTGATCCATCATCAAAAAACGCTACAAATGTCAAGTAAACTTTTCATATTAGATAAAAGAAAGAGAAATTTTGAAAAATAATATAGAATTTAAAATCATACTCAGTACGCGTATAATTTGAATTACGATATTTTTTTTATATTTTTTTCCGCAAAAAAAAAAAGAAAAGAACTGAGCATGCCATTTGCTTCTACTCCGTTCACATAATAAACCCATTTTTTTGGAAAGTGATAAAAAAGTCATCCGGTATAGGCCAACTATGTTGGGGTCGGCTTCCAGTCTTACCGGATTCAGCTGAGTACCAGTATTTTAAATGGAGCGACTGCCTGTCTGACCTCCACAACCCAGCTAGTAATTGGTAACACGATACCACTTGGTTAGACTGATTGTCAGACTTTCAGGCCACTGACTACCTGTAACGACTGTCAAAGATCTACAAATGACAGCCGGGACCAACGGCTTACCCTGCTTTCCGATGCACGGAGGAAACTCGATATGTAATAGGTGGTCACCCATCCACAGAACAGCCTAGGCCCTCGCGGTTTAACCTGAAGAGCCACCCGAGCGGCTGTTATTATTAAATAAATAAATAAAATAAAAACAAAAAAATCAATTTAATTCAAGTATCACTGACTCATAATAGAAATACATAACACAATCACACAGTCACATTACATACACAACTTTCAATCCAATTAATAATAATTTCATTTACTTAATTCAATTACATTACATTATAATAAGTCAAACACAATCAATAAAAATAAATAAATCAATCAATCACTTATCAAAAATCAGGTTTGTCAGTCGCATCAGCCTGCCACATGTCGCATGCAACAGTGGGAGATAATGGAGCAGTCAAGCTTTCCCGCCTTAAAGCCATGAGCCCCTACAAACTGAGACTATCACCTACTGTAAGTAAATACAATTAATTAATTTCATCCCTTCATACTTAAAGACAGTGCTAGTGTAATCAACTTATGTTGTACTATGTTCCGAAAGGGGTTGGTACAATACAAGAAGGAAACCATGTTTATTGAATCAACCACAACGTTATTACTACCCCATCGTATTTCCCTACGGTTGTCTCTGGGGAGAGATTGAAGCCGAATTGAAGCTCACCTAAGTGCTTGTTATTCATCTCTCAAAGGATATTTTGCGTGGGAAATATGTCTAACTGACATTTGTGTTTTTTTTTTAATATGTTTTTAATTATTTTAGCGGTATAATAGGTTTTAGTTTAATAAAATAACCTAAAGTAAACTAACTTAACAATAAACCTCCTCAATGCTGTCAACTGGTAATCTATACATATAATAAATCTGTAGAAAAGTCATTTTTGTACATTGAAGAAATTGAAACACAAAATAGCCAGCGTGTGAAAAGATAAGTAACAGAACCCATTTCCATCATTTTTGAAATTTTTGTCTGTTTGTCTGTTTGTTTGTGCGCGCATCACGTAAAATCTACGAATTCAATGCTGACAATGTTTAAACATAAAAATTGTGTGTAATTTGGGGAATGATTTAGTGTTTGTTTCATTGAAATCGGTTAATTCTATCAAAAGATATATGAACTTAAAGTTTTCAAGAAGAACTAATCATCAAATGTAAGATACATACATGCAGCGACATCTGTTGAACTAAAATGATACCAATGACTAAAAATGTGCTCACCACAGTCATAACTTTTAATAGCATAGGTAATATACTTTAGCAGTTTAACATTTTGGTCGATAGACGGCGTTGTTTATTTCACTCCATTTTCTGAATTGAATGACCCTCGCCCGTGTCAGTTGCCTATTTTTTGTTTTTTTTTTTGGATGGGAATTCATCAAATGACTCCTCCTGCTCTGGGCGGAGCAGGAGGAAGTGTCAGACTTTTACTGACTAAAACCCAGCCATGTTCCTTCATCGCCCTTTTGTTCCGGGGCCACGGTATCTCTTTCGAACAGTCCCGCAACCCCGGCAGACATCGGTCCTTGCGGATCGGCCCTTCCTTTTTGCTGACTCTCTTTTAGGCGCGCGTGGAACACGAACGCGCCGTCGACACGGCCTGTCGTCATGAGACGGACGGACGGCGAGCTAGCCCATAGCCCACCGTCCACAGGCCCGCGCCTACGGTGGCCGGGGGCCACGTGGTTGCCCCGGAAGCCCGGAGCGTCTGCCGCGGCGGCCGGGACGTTGAGAGGTTCTCTCCCTCTTACGTTCCGCCACCTCCTTCTCTAGCATTACTGCTTCGCAGAAGGAGGTGACGGCGTCCCATTCCGTCTCGCTCCGGACCATGGCTTGCACCAGGGCCGGACGCGAGAGGTCGCCGCCGCAAACGTGTAAGTTGCCTCAAGATTGGTTTTTTAACCGACGAAACAAAAAGAAGGCAGTTCTCAATTCGACGCGTATTTTTTTTATATATGACCACGGATAACTTTTACAGAGAAGTCCGTACATGGTCCTTTTGTTTGTAAAAAGCGTAGGTACATCTCAAAGTTGGTCCCATTTATAATTGAAAAATCGTGTTTGGGCTAATTTCTTGCACCTTTGATGAGAACTTTCGACTAGCTGGAGTATGACTGTCATCGAGTGTCTAAGGATGAAGGAGGTGGCGGAACGTGAGAGGGAGAGAACCTCTAAACGTCCCGGCCGCCGCGGGAGACGCCACCACGTGGCCCCCGGCCACCGTACGCGCGGGCCTGTGTACGGTGGGCTATGGGCTAGCTCGCCGTCCGTCTGTCTCATGACGACAGGCCGTGTCGACGGCACGTTCGTGTTCGACGCGCGCCTCAAAGAGAGTCAGCAATAGGAAGGGGTCCGCAAGGGCCGATGCCTGCCGGGGTTGCGGGACTGTTCTAAAGAGATACCGTGGCCCCGGAACACAAAGGGCGATGAAGGAACATGGACGGGTTTAGTCAGTAAAAGTATGACACTGCCTCCTGGTCCGCCCAGAGCGGGAGGAGTCATTTGATGATTTCCCATCCGAAAAAAAAAGGCTGTCGAGGTAAGCCCTTTTTTGGAAAAACATAAGTAGATTATTTTAGCGATTAATGCAAATATATCGAAGAAATTAAATTGTTACCCACTTGGATCTACGTAGGTATATATCTACTAATATTATAAAGCTAAAGAGATTTTGGTTGGTTGAACGCGCTAATTACAGGAAAACTTTTAGTGTTGAATAGTTATCGAGGATGGCTATAGGTTATCTAACATCACGCTATAATTAATAATATAATAATAATAATCATTTTATTTCAGATTTTACATCCATATAAAATTGTTAGTAAACATGACCTTTAAAACTATGTTAGTATAACATGTAGGTTTGACATGAAATGCATAAACGGGCAATCAAATTTCCCCGCAATGACATTCAGGAGACTGTTTGAGCTGCCCCGGACCCTCTGCAGTAGCGACGCAGCACGCTTACGTCTGATAGCTACGAAGCCATCAGTGTGCGCATCAGCAAACATTCCCGACGCACTACAGAAGCGTGGCAGCCCCAACAGCATCCTGAATGCATTGTTATACTGAACTCGAGGAGCATTGATGGCTCTCTGCGTACAGCCTGTCCAGAGGCTACACGTGTACAGTGACTGACAATATGCTTTAAAAAGCGTCACTTTCACTTCACACGTACAGCGAGCAAACCTACGAACAAGCATGTTGCATCGAACCGCCAATGCTCTTCGCTCCCTTTCTACATCCAGGTCATCTTTGATGTCTGCGGTAACAATATGGCCGAGGTATTTAAATTGTTGAACACGATTCAAGACACTACCTGCTAGCTTCATGGAAGGAAACCTATCTGAGGACTTTGCTCCAAAAATAAGAACCTCACTCTTTTTGGCATTATATCTTAAACCGTGCTCCTCAACATACCTCTCACAAACATCCAACAGCTTTCTCAAGCCTGATATTGAAGGGCTCAAGAGTGCCATATCATCGGCGTAACTGATGTTATTAAAAGCTACTCCATCTAAATAACAACCGGCCTGCAAGCTGCTGAGCTCACTAATGAGACCGTCTATGTACAAGTTGAACAAAATCGGAGAAGTCAAACCACCCTGTCTAACCCCGCATTGCAACTTATACTCATCAGAGCTAGCATCCGCCCAACGCACACAGTTCACTTGGTGCCCATACCAGTACCTAAATATATTTATCAGCTCTAATGGCATATTTGCTTTGCGTAATTTACTCCACAGTATATCATAATTAATCATATCAAAGGCCTTTGACATATCAAGGAAGCAAGAAAAGACAGGACTCTGATTATCTACGTAATACCTCACTGTCTTTTTTAGACACATGATGGCAGTCTCTGTTGACAGTCCCTGGCGGAAGCCGTGCTGAGCATCATGTAACTTAATATTCTTCCGTAGAAAGGTGTTTAAGAGACTGTCAAAAACCTTTGCAATAATCGTCGCTAGGGATATCGGTCTGTAGTTTGACTTATCCGACATGTCACCAGTTTTATTTTTAATTATCGGCACCACTACAGTTTTCATCATATCACTGGGCAAATACGAATGCGCGATACAAAAATTATACAGCAATGCCAAGACTCGGGGCAGATGCTTACCAGCGTGTCTTAAATGTTCAACACTGAGCCCGTCGTGACCGGGTGACTTACCACGTTTCATCTGACTAATAGCATTTCTTACCTCTTTAGTTGTAAATCTTATGGTAAGATTTGTCAGTTGGGACGACGGAGTACTAAATTCAACGTCACCCGAAGACGGCGAGGGTCCCAGCGGTGGATCAATAACAAAAACATCTCTAAACAAGTTAGAAATATCAGTGGCGTCAGACAGTCCATCGACACTCACCGGGAGGACAGGTGCATGATTCATGTTTTTAGTGCATTTCCAAAAATCCCGAAAATTATTTTTGTCGTGAAGTGAGGCCATCCGATCCATAACTATTTGATCCTGGTTGTCTTGGCACCATTTAATTTTAGCTTTAAACATCTTTCTAGCTTTAACCATATTATTGTACAATTCACCGCGGGAGGGTTTACCCGCTGACACCCATAACAGAAAACTTAGTCTGGCCTCCCGATGTGCCCCGCTAACATGCCGATTCCAACCTTTAATATAACCTCCTTTTCTTTTACAATGCGGCCCATCAAATGAAGCAACTGCAGAGTTGCTCAGAATCGTTACTAAATTATTATATATTTTTTCAATAATTAAACGATGTTCTAATATATTACAATTAATGTCACAACAATTACGGAAGTCATCTGGAAAATCAATAAATTTTAAATCATTATTACATAGTTCATTATATAAAGTCAACTGTTGCAAATGTCTATTACCCCATAATATTTTATTTATTTTACTGTTACTATTATTCATAGAATTTAAAATTGGACTACTAAAATTAAAATTACAATTAATAAATAAGGGAAAGTGGTCAGACCAGGTCACATCATATTTTACATTGACACTAGTAACTGACTGATAGGCCGACTCCGTCACCACACAATGGTCGAGCCATCTTTGACACCCATGAGCCTCGCTAATAAAAGTGTACGCACCAGAGTCAATACCTAACATATTCATGTCCGCACACATCCACTTTTGTTCGACGCAAAAACTGCGTAACTCGTTGCCAAAAAGTTCATTGGGATGGGAACTAAAATCGCCTAGAATATATGCAGATCCTACCTGCTGTTGCTCAATAATTGCATGAATCCTACTTAAACAGTCTGTGAAATCACTTAGGTTCTCTGCACAGTTGGTCGGCATATAAACACTGAACACCAAGATTGATCTATCACATAACACTATTTTAATCGCTGTTATACGCACTGACTCGCAGTCAATCACAGATACATTCGAAAACGCGCTTTTCTTCCACAGTAGTGCGACCCCTCCGTAAGGCCTGCCATGTAGCAAGCCCACTGACGTGTCCACTGCCGATGTTCCGGTGTAACTAAAGCCAGCATCAATTCCACCAAGACAATTCAGGTCATGAGGCATAAGCCAAGTTTCTTGCAGCGCTATGATATCTGCTGATCCACATAATATCCTCACGCTATCTATAGATCGTTTGACAGATTTACAGTTAAAACTAACCATGACACACTGTTGGTTTTGCATTGTATGTTTCGTTTGTGTTTCGTTATCGCTAATCCTTTTATTTACAATGTTTACAAAGCGGCGGAATGAAATTCCATCGGGCCATAGTTTTGCATCCATGAAGATATTTAACTTTAGTCTAGGAACAAACACTTTATACGCGTCATAATCTCTTTGTCTCTTGAAATTTATCCTCTCTAAGGAGATCTGTACACCAGTTTTCTGCCGAATATAGCTAGAAATATCCTCTGGTGACGCGTCTTTGGCAACATTATTGATGAACAACGGAATTTTAATGTCCGCCGCCTTGAATTTGTCCTCTGGGTGTAGGCTTGCCTCTCCTCTGACACTAAGAAATTTATTTCTATATCTTTTCCTCTGCTTTATTTTCCAGTCTCCTTCTTCATTTCCCATTTTCCATTCACCTTCTGCACTTGCAATTTGAGCAAAGGATTTTATCTCAGGATGGGGGACTACGTTGTTGATGTGATCCCCTCCACCGTTAGAACACGTAGCTCGCACCTGCGCCGCAGCTGTTTTCGGCGTGTCAACGTTAATTTGAGAATTAGTTTTAGAACTACCTTCAAAAAGTGGATCATTCATCACTTTATTCTCACTTTGCATAAATGCATTTCCAGTCAATGATATTGATGCACTTGCATTTTTGTTAATGCTAGGTGACTTAGCAGTGACCACCACGTCAGCCACCGTATTTAAAAGTGCACATTCACTATCGCGAGCGTCCATAAATGTTACGCTACCTTCGGATTCATTTTTGTTGTCTTTGTTGATTTTGAAGTTGGCCAAATCGGTTTTCAATGTACATAAATCAATGATATTATAAAGAAGATACGCCATGTTCATACTGAATGGCGTTCAGATATCGTTGCGAGTAATTTAAAACTACGACAGCGATAGATAATACGGAACGTATAAGAAAGAAAGAGATAGCTAGCTATCAAAGTGCAACAATTGTATCACTTTGTCCTCAACAATTTGTGCGTGCTAGTGCGATATCTACCTCTTTTTACTATATAATATCATTGACATAAATCCTCTTTTCTGGCATAGTTTTGCTTTATATCTGACATCTCCTGTTGTAGAATTACTATGTCTTTAAGTAATCTTGTGACATCTACATGGTCAAAAGTTACAGGAGGAAGTTTGTACAGATTTCGTGCCACAAAAATAGGGAGTTCCTCTGTATCTAACTGTCTCATTAATCCCACTATATCTTCTAAGTCTCTTTGTGATTTTTCCTCCTTTTTCCTTTGGATCTTCCGCTTCGCCGTTTTAACGGATTCAAAAAGGAGATTTTTAGCCGTTACAATGTCCTCTTCAGAGAATCCACTATTACAAATCCGGATCAAGCTCACTGCATCCATAACGTCCATCTTATTTTGGATGAAAGATAACAGTTCATTTATCACTATTAAAAGAAATTAAATTAAATTAAAAGGAGCGGAGCATCAATGATAAATGTTGCAAAAACAAGGAAAATTTATTTCTTTCGAGAGCTTCCTTTGCGGGCGCTGCATAAACGGTTAAAGTTGCGCAACAATCATGTATTAGGGAATTGTTCGTATTAAAGCGTTCTAAAAAAAACCGCGATAGCAGTATGTCTATCTTTCAAGGTTGACTCCACTCTCTCTCTCATGTGACGCAGACGAAGTTGCGCGGGTCAGCTAGTAGTACTTAAGAGACTGGCGGCTTTGCCACGTTCTATGGCAACGCTCAGCTTTCGGCCAAGGTAAAACCCGGCCTTTTGGTCACGGTCCTAATTATATTTCGATAAATTGCGCAACGTATAAAATGTCTTACATTGTCTTCATTATTTTTGCTCGTAGCCGTAGCTAGTGCTAAAAGGATTAAAGATTTTTCCTTCCCCCCAAAATCCAATAAAAACTAAACAATAAAAAATAATAAACTCTTTTGTATGGAACTAAGTCTTTTAGCGTAATAAAGTCGACTTATCCATGCACCCTGCTGTAATCAATGTCTAATACCGTATTCGTAGCTTACGATAATGATTAACGACGAACTTTATTAATTCGATCAGCTAGGATTAGAGGCCCTACACTGTGGCGGAGGGTACACAGAAAAAACAAACGAATTTTGCAAAGGGATACCTCCGGGGCGATCCCTTTAAACGACAATTGCTCAGGGCTGTCGCGCGGATTTAAAGAACGGTTTTAAAAAAGTTTTCTTTCTTTCTTTCTCTTTTGTGTGGTTAGTGCCTAATCTGGTGTCAGAGTTTTTATGCCACCCATTTTTTTTTTTTTCGTAGTGGAAATAATCAAATGACTCCTCCCGCTCTGGGCGGAGCAGGAGGGAGTATCAGGCTTGACTAAAACCCATCCATGTTCCTTCATCGCCCTTTGTGTTCCGGGGCCACGGTATCTCTTTCGAACAGTCCCGCAAGCCCGGATTTTATGCCACCCATGAATGGGCCTCTGACTTGGCTTTACATGCCGTCGAGAAATATCATCAAGAATAATCTGTCAGGCATGCTGATTTCCTCAAGATGTTTTCCTTCACCGAAGCTACTGATCATTAACAATACGCATATGAATCCGAAAATTAGAGGTGCGTGTCTTAGGTTCGAATTCGAGACCCGACTTGGCAGTCCGACCGTTCACACCTAGGCTACCACTGCTTCTAAAACTATTAGTTTTATAAACAAAACCAGAAAAATATATGATATTCTCAATAAACAAAACCAGAAAAATATATGATATTCTTCAGGATATAATAATATGCTAGTAGTAGTAGTAGTAGTGTTTTGAAAACATAAAACAACTAAAATTACTCGATAAAAAAAAAATCATGAACTTATGTCTAAAAATTTATAACAGGTAAAAACCATGCTAAAATATATGCGATCATTCTGATTTTTTGGCAAATAATTCTACAAGCAACATATTAGCATGATAGTGTTTTATTTTTTTATCCAATCAATAGATTTTTTGTAAATCGCAAAAAAACACTTATTTCGCACTATACGGCCCGCAGTGACTGACGTAACAACCACTTTGTAGCGCAAGCTGATTAGAACGTTATTCTAACAGTAATTCAAACGAAGTTTGAACCGCCACAAATGGAGTTGCTAATTTGAGGTAGTGTAGGCTTAATTTTCTAAACTTAACTGTTTTTGTTTCTTAGTGCCTAACAAAAAACACATGCATACAAGCTGACAGATAAAAACAATCTATGAGTATATTATGAGGGACTGCGGAGATGACGAGTAGAAGTATGGAAGAAGAAGACATGCTGTGCCGACACCAAATAAATTGGGATAAAGGCGAATGATGATGGTGATGATGATGATGATGATGACAAATGGATGAATTATGATGTATCTTGTCCCCCAAAATAGCCTTTCAATGTAGCTATAAGAACGGTGAAGGAAAACATCGTGAGGAAACCAGCATGTCAAAAACCAAAAATTCAAGACCATCTACCAACCCGCACTGGGCCCGTGTGGTGCATTACGGCCCATTCCCTCTCACACAGAGAGGAGGCCTGTGTCCCACCAGTGGGAACATTATAGGCCGATGATCATGATGATGAATGGTGAAGGTTTTTAAACGGTTGCAGTATCGAAAATATACAGGGTGTTAAATTAGTCGCGTGCCATAGCTTAAGGGTAGGTTCAGTATCAATAAAGGAACCCAGGAAAAATAAAAAAAAATCCAAAAAAATAATAAAAATTAAACAATAAAAAATTATTGCAAGATCAACCTAATTTAGTACCTACTAACTTAAATTAGCAATCGTTTAGAATTAAAATTATTTCATTTGTTTAAAAGCTTAAATTACTTACCTACATATTTGTACTAAATTAGGTTGATCTTGCAATAGTTTTTTTTTTTTTTTAAAGTTTAATTTTTTTTTTATTTTTTTTTTGGATTTTTTTTTTCATTTTTCCTGGGTTCCTTTATCGATACTGAACCTACCCCTAAGCTATGGAACGCGACTACTTTAACACCCTGTATAAGAAATAGTACATTTCCCTCCTCGTTGGTATAGTGGTCACAAGAGCGACTGCTTAGCTTTAGGTCCTGGGTTCGATTCCCAGGTCAGGCAAAGTGTTATTGGGGTTTCCTATCAGGAATTTTTCAGTAGTAGCCATGGAGTCTGGCTCGCCTTAACATAACATAACTGGTGAAATGTCTGGGTGTACGTATACTATCAGGTACCTGCCTAAACCTTAGCGGATTACAGGCGTCATGATAAAATGACGCCTGTAATCCGCATGTTTGCGCATGTTTGGGCAAACTTTGTCATTTTGTAGGGTTCCGTACCAAAAGGGTAAAAACGTGACCCTATTACTAAGACTAGTAAGACTCCACTATCCCTCTGTCTGTGTCTGTTTGTCACCAGGCTGTATCTAATGAACCGTGATAGCTAGACTAGACTAGAGCTAGTTGAAATGTTGAAATTTTCACAGATGATGTATTTTTATTGCCGCTATAACAACAAAATTAAATACTGATCTGAAAACAGAATAAAATAAATATTTAAGTATTATTTATTTCCCATACAACAAACGTGATTTTTTTGCCATTTTTTGCTCGATATTAATAACAGCAAACGCTTGAAATTGTTGCTTGAAAAAGTTGTATAATAACTTTAAAAATAAATCATTAGATTAAAATAAATATTTAAGGGGGGCTCCCATACAACATACGTGATTTTTTTGCCGTTTTATCTAATGTTGTATAGATAATGGTACCGAACCTTTCGTGCGCGAGCCCGACTTGCACTTGGCCGGTTTTTTTTAAACTTGACACAAATATGAACGTCGATTTTTATGCAGATAAATCGACGTTCATATTTATGTGTCAAGTTTAAACTGTTATAAAAAAAAGGTAAGTACAAACATATTATGGTACCTACGGAAGTTAAGGAGTTATATTATATACAATCTTATCTCGTTTAGGAATTCATACAATATCACTGTTGATAACCACCATGCTCGCTTTGCCTTAACTTACCCGATAAGTTACCTAACAATAGGTAGGTATAATATCTACAAATACCTAATTAGTTACTTCTATTGTGCATAAAAGCTGAATAGGACGTGACTAATAAAATCCTATGCTTTCATTATTTCAGATTTTAGATACCAACCACATTAACAATATTATAGAAAATTTATTCAAATTATAACCTGCTCCCGAGTCTCCCGACACCGGCGGACCTACTATGTTTTATATTTTTAAATGTTTTATTTTAAGAAATATTTAGGTAAAAATATGTAAAATACGTGTGTACAATAAATAAAGTAAATTTATTCAATTGAAAGAAAAGTATGAATTAAAAAAAAAAACCTTTGACAGTAAATCGTATAAAGTTAAGATACCTCAATAAATTTATTTTCTTTCCCTTAAAATCAAAATACAGGGTGAAAGGTACATTGACGTACAAACGGTTACCCTTACCATGTACAGTCACGGACTATAATTGATAAGCCACTTTCAAGATTTCCAATTTTGCAGTTTTATACATTCACGAGATTACACGATTAAACACGAACTCAAACCGAATGCTCGGAAACAAAATGACACATTACTAATAATCGGAAATAGTCTTATCCATAGAGGTTGAAAAATGACTTAAAAGTTGTCAATGATAAATGTGCTGACGTGTATCCCAATCTATTTGATACTGACCTCCTTTGAAATAGTCCTTATTAAATACTATCCGAAGCAAGAGTGACAGTTGAAATGTCGATGTCAGAAAAGATACAATTTCTCCGTACGCCAACGTTATTATGGCTACGCTAAAACAATTGTCGCTAGGTTACGGTTGCTACACCTGTAATTCGTCGACTTTATGTAGTCTTTCTATACTAAGTACGAATATACCCGAATAAACCCGATTTGAATTACACGGCTAAAATACGAATGGGGGCAAGTGGGTCATCATTTATAGCCCGTGACTGTACTTAGTGGGTTGGTATGATGATACTGAGCATGTGGTAAGTGTGGTTTATCGCGTGGATGTCCCTTCAATACTGTACATAGTGCTGCATGGTATTTTAACCGACTTCCAAAAGGAGGAGGTTCTTATCAATTCGTCTGAATTTATTTTTTATGTATATTCTGCGATATTGTTGCCAATTGTGAAGCGATTTTGATGGTTTTTTTTTGTTTGGAAGAATATTATTTCGCGGTAGTCCAGTTTAAGTTTGGTAAAGATCTGATCATGATTTTCGGAGATATACAAGGGAACTCTAATGTTGTGTACACAATAAACATCCAAGCTTGTTGTCTATTATTGAAGAGTTCCCTAAAAATTGAAAAAACTAAATTACATTGAATGACATTATCAGGAGGGCACTGTTGGTAAACATTTGTGAAATTGTCGCGCCAAAAAACTTTCTTGCAAAAACATAAAGCCGACTTCAAAAACACAAAAAAGTGAAAAATAACTTTAGCTTCAGAAGTCGGTGGCAAAAAAAACTCAATCAATTAAACAAAAGTCACTGATTTCTTCGACATCGACTTCACCGACGTGTTTTTGAAGTCGGTTTTATATTTTGCAAAAAAGTTTTTTGGCGCGACATTTCACAAATGTTTACCTACAGTGCCCTCCTGATAATGGCATTCAAACGTCATAAGAACCATGCATGATGCACAATAGTCTATAAGTAGTTGTAAAGTATCTATGAATAAAAAATAAAAAAATTGTGACAACACTGACAACCCTAACAACAAAATCTCAGTGTCAACATACCAGCGCGAGGGTTGTGCACCCCCAGGGATACGTTTGTTTTTATTAAAAGTTTTTATTCTGCAATAATGGCAACTAGTAGGATATACATTATCCTTCTGCAAACAATTACTGGTAGGTATGCAATCTACTGCAATTTACATGGTACGTTTTTTGACTACTGAATCGTAAGGTCTGTCCAGTATTTCTGCAGAAAATTAGAAATAAAGAAAAAGCATTTATAAACCGACTTCCAAAACGAGGAGGTTCTCAATACGACTGTATTTTTTTTTTGTATTTGTTACCTCAGAACTTTCGACTGGGTGGACCAATTTTGATGGATCTTTTTTTATTTGAAAGCTGGTTCTTTCCGTGTAGTCCCATTTAAATTTTGTAAACATCTGATGCTGATCTTCGGAGATATACAATGGAACTCTTAAAAAAATGACGGCAAATCTGCCGTGAATGTTGTAATCGCTTGGATGTTTATTGTTTATACAATATCATTACGTAACATCACGCCTGTATGCTCTGAGGGGGTACACAGATGTGTACAATACACCCAGATTTCGACAGTTAGGTATGTTAAGTTAGCGCGTTCGTGTTCCGCGCGCGCCTCAAAGAGATGTCAGCAAAAGGGACTGTTCTAAAGAGATACTGCGGCCCTGGAACACAAAGGGCTAAAAAGGAACATGGATGGGTTTTATTCAGTAAGTCTGACACTCCCCTCCGCTCCGCCCAGAGCGGGAGGGGTAATTTGATGATTTCCCATCCGAAAAAAAAAAAAACAAAATATGTAAAGTTCCTTATATTGGGGATACGCCTATTACCATGATATGTATTGTTAACTATGTCAAATAAATTCATGGCAAATATTTGCTTGGGAACAACTAAAAATGGAAAATAAAAAACTTTTTTGCAAAAAATAAAACCGACTTCAAAAAACACAAAAAAGTGATAAATAACTTTAGTTTCAGAAGTCGGTGACAAAAAAAACTAAATCAATCAAATAAAGGTCACCGACTTCTGAAGCTAAAGTTATTTTTCACTTTTTTGTGTTTGGCCAGTATTTCTGCAGAAAATTACAAAGAAAGAAAAAGCATTTATTAGCCCGCACAGGACAAAACACATAAATTAAAATGGTTAAACTAACAGTACAACTAATAAAAAAAAATAAACAAAGAGAAAAACAAAAAAGAATCGCTCTTCTTGTTGATAAGCTCGACAAGGGAAGTCCCCATGTACTCTTTTGTCTACTTTCAAACTGCATTGCTGTGTTCTGGCGTATAGTGTAAGAGCTGGTATTATTTTAAGCATACGACATTTCAGCTTTTTCGTTGGGATGGCAACGAAGCTGATATCCCATGGGCTCCTATGATTGATGTCTCTAAGTGGCAATTAGGCAACCACAGTAGGCTATATATTTGTTAGCCAACCAGCTAACGGCATAAGATGACACTTATATTTCTGGAAGCACACACACATACAAGTTTTGTATTATTCGATATGACGTGTCAGTTTATAAATCATAATTATATCTCCATAGATATAATTATATCATACCTAACAACATACCTTCAATTAAATCAGGCTACACTGGCCCATGCCAGTGTAGCCTGATTTAATTGAAGGTATGTTTCTCAAAGCGTTAGGTAAAGGTTTACCGCTAGTATACCTGTAATACTTAAAAAAAAGATTTATAAGTATGATTTATATCAACACTCTGCGCTGTACCCTATCTTGTAATAACAACCCACTAAAGATTAGCCGCTTGCTAACATGACTTACTTACACGATGGATAAGCATGAAGTTTACATGTATCACACACAACTCACAAGTCACTACACAATCTTTAACGCGATAGATTTCACTGACCATAAAATTATATCTGATTTGTGTAACTATACAGGATGTGGTGCACCGATGGCCAAATCTGTAACCACTTAACCATCGAAAGTAGCGAAATATTTCGTTGCGATACTGATTAAAACTAAAACGTTACCATTCCACATCTCTTTCTCTCTTTTTCAATCTCTGGCCACCCAATGCTGAATGTAGGTCTCTTCCAAATCTGTCCATTTTTAGCGGTTTTGTGTGATAACTATCCAGTTTCTTCCGACCACTTTAATAAGGTCGTCTGTCTACCTAGTAACAGTTTCTTGTCCTCCCACATTCTTCCGTCCCGTCTCCACTCCAGCATTTTCCTTCCCCATTCCACATCGTTCCTATCCAAAGATTTCCTGATGGCAGTGGATCTGGCAAGTGGCTTAATCCCTCGTCGAGTGTTGCATATTGAGGATGCATCGTCTGCTACTTAGGTATTGTCTGAGAAGCCAATTATTCAAAAGTCCTTATTGAAAGCCAGAATTTGCAAAGAAGAAACGTCCAAACATTTTAACCTTTTTCATCATCAGTAGGAACACATTTACTAGAGTCCGACTGACTAAAGTGTTTTTTCTCTCGAAAATTGCCCAGGGTTTAAACTCAAATTCATTTGGAATCTGATAATTCACATAAATTAACAAAAAAACCTTATGACAAGCCCGAACAAAGTCCGGGCGGGGGACCAAGAAGCCGGAGACATGTCCGAAAAAATCCGGATGAATGGTAACCCTATTCCAGACAAAAACTAGTAAATGGGGAGCATCATATATTAATTAAATGTAGGCAAGTACCTACTTAGTCTATTAGTATCTTGTCAAAGAAATACTTATATTTCAACAAAACATTAAAATAAAACACTTATCTATCCTTATCTAAGGAGTATTAATTTCTCAACTGGTGCTATCAGAAACCTGAAACGTTTTATGGGTACCAATTACTATTTATTTGTTAGCTCGTGTAAGAAGACGTATAGTTGCCACTTCTGACATAACAATATTGTTGACGTGAGTATCTACTGTTTACGTTGATAACTTCTTTTACCATCAAGTCAATTCAAAGGAATTTTAACGTAACCTAACCAACTACTTTAGCTCACGAACTTTTCCACTTACTTAAACGTTTCAGGCGTATCAAGTAATTATTATTTATTATCTATTTTCCAGGAAAAGTGAAAATGAACAGCCGCTCGCGTATATTACTGCTGCTGACGGTCATCGGCTTGGGAGGCTTAAGTGCTTCCATCGCGCTGCTTGTAATACGCACCAGGCCAGACCCCAATGGCATTCAGCAGGAGTACGACCTGGACCTGTGCCACCCGCTGGTGATAGCGCACCGCGGCGCCAGCGGCTACGTCCCCGAACACACCCTCGGAGCATACGCCCTCGCAGCCACCATGGGCTCCGACTACCTAGAACCAGATGTCGTCATGACCAAAGACAGACAAATCATCGCACGACACGACAATGAACTTCGCTTATCAACAGATGTAGCTCAACGTCCAGAATTTGCCAACCGCTACCGTACTCAAAATGTCGATGGCAGTAACGTAAGCGGATGGTTCACTGAAGACTTCACTCTGGCGGAGATAAAAACTCTACGAGCAATAGAACGCATACCCGACATAAGACCTGGCAATGCTAGAATGGATACAGCCTTTGATGTTCCGACTATGCAAGAGATCATCGATTTGACCAAAGGTCTAGAAATCAGTCTACATCGTCCTATTGGAATTTATCCTGAAATCAAACACAGCACTCATTTTCAACGTTTGGGACTTGCGATGGAACGACCTCTAGTGGATTTGCTCCACAACAATGGTTACAGAGGTCCTGAAGCACATATTTATATTCAATCTTTTGAAGTGAGCAACTTGAAGGAACTGAAAAATATGACTGATCTTCGATTGATTCAGCTTTTTGCGAGTAATTCTGCTCTCCCACCGTTCGATCAATTTGTGGCTGGGACAACTCTCACTTATGGTCAAATGGCTACTCCTGAAGGGCTACGTGACATTGCTTCGTACGCTTACGCAGTGGGACCCGACAAAGGTTACATAATTCCTCGCGTTGCTGATGGCTATCTGGGTGCTGCAACTAGTTATGTGCAGGATGCTCATGCAGCAGGACTGAAAGTGCACCCGTATACGTTTCGGTCAGAGAACCATTACCTGCCGACTGAATTCCGCAGTGATGATCCTTCTAATCCTTCACCAGCCGCTCTCGGTGACGCTGCAGGTGAACTAAAAGCGTTCCTTGCTGCAGGAATAGACGGTGCCTTCACTGACCAGCCAGATGATTTAGTGCGCGTTCGGGGCAATTGTGACAATTAACCGCTCCTAACTATTGTTTATTGTGATAAAGACATAAACATCAATGTAGATCGTAAAACCTCATGCGTCAGATCATAAAATGTTCATTTGCCAACGGTCTAGCTGTACTGTGACCATGTTACCTCTACATAGGTATAATTATTGTAAATATGTACATAGTTTTAGGAATCATTCCCCCTGCGTCGAATCCCTTTATGTCGACTTGTGATTTTTCTTGGTTTTGATGCACTGTCTTTTGTTTCGTCTCGACATAGCTGTCACAGAGTACAGTCACATTTAAAACGAAATACGGCTTTTTAATTAATAAAGTTATTTTGCTCATCCGGTTATAGATACTCTATCCATATTGTGATTATTAATTTATTCTAGATCGTAAGTTATGTATTTTACAATACCTTGGTAAACAATAAATGTTTTAATCTTTACTGCTAAATTCCGTCTTAATCCCCTTTAATCCTACGAAATTAATCGACAAGATTATCTATTATTAGAAGGCAAGGATACCTTACATAATTCTGCGAAGAATTGAGAAACGTAGGTGTTGGTCTGTGGTTTCTGTCACACCCATGGTAAGAAGGTGTGAGTTTATGTATGAATATTCGTAAATATTTTATGTAGTATTGTAACCTCCTTGCAATATCATTGACTAATACGTAAAATCAAGGCTCTAAGGTCAACCACCGTAACTAAATTACTACATTGCACCTACATTGGGTCGATGGTGTCATGGTGTGACTACGGATCAAAATAATTATGATAAAATTTGCCATAGTCACACTGGTGTGGCAATTTGGTGTGACTACGGATCGGTCATGCTCATGATATTTTCCTCGTCGTCGATAATGGAGGTAGAGATGTTATTGTTGTTTGATGTAACGCTTTCGTTCTTGTCTGTACCATTGTGTTTAGTCTCCTCTTGTCACCCACTTCTCATATCTTGGAATACAATATTAGATATATATATAATGTAAAGAATATAATAAATGTTTTACAGTTACAAAAGTGACATCGACAAACATAATTATAAGTAATTTCTTTAATTATTTTTAGGTTTTATTATTTTGCAAAACTATTTTACCTGTGAGTTATCAAGCCAGTGTTTTACTTATATTATTGATGTGCTAGTAAAACATGCTTAAATGTACACACTGCAAACTAGTTCGGTTTGCAGGGCTTACTAACAAAGTTATTGGTGTGCGTAAAGTCAACGGCTGTCTGGCTTCGCCTATTTATTAGTGTTTGCGCTTCACAATAACCCGTTGTCCACCCAAACACTTGCAATTTCTTGTCACTTGATGTTGCATGGAATATGAAGCATAAATTTAGCCAACTTAACAATCTTCTCCGTGGCGCAATGGTCGAGCGTGCGGTAAACAGCATCTTACGCCGCCAGCGCCTAGCGCCGTGAGTTCGAATCCGACTGCCAACACATCGGTGTTTTTGTATGTTTTAATGAAACGTTTTACATTTGTTTGTTCAATTCATTGCTTAAATATTGGCAAGTCTTCTTTATATTTGAGTTAGAATTTATTTGAGGTCTACCCTCTAAAAATGACAAATCATGTGTAGTAGTTTAAGTTCATCGTCATAATGTTATTGACTATAGGGCTTACGTTACGTTTTTAGACATTATACCCTGCGTGTTTTGAGCAGTGCTTTTATTTGTTAATCATTATGAATCACTTAACTACACTTTTAAGAGCTGAGATTATTATTTTGCGTGAGCAAAACGTTTCAATTAGTGAAATTGCGAGGCGTTTAAAGATATCGGTAAGTAACAAAATGTTATTAATATGTTTAGAAGATTAATAATAATGTTTATATAATCCACATGTTATTGATTGTTGTTTTTTGTAACAATATTTTATTATTGTTCACAGAGAAGGACTGTGCAATTGTGGGTGCATCGATATGCAGATTCGGGAAGCATTGATCCTTGCCGACGGGGACCGAAGGCTAATCCATAGCATACACAGAAGGCAATGCGCGGCACCGTGATATAGTTGCAACGCATATCGCTGAGCCCTTCTTCACTACTCGTTTAACGGCGACTAAACATGACGTGCAATTACAAACTGTACGGAACCACTTGCGTGCAGCTGGTGTGAAATGTCGTAGGCCAGCCAAGAAAATATTACCGTCAGATATTCACAGACAAAACCGGGTACGCTTCGCATGAGAATATTTGGATTTCGATTGGTGCAATAATGTTGTTATATTTAGCGATGAAAAATGTTTTAAGTCGGACAGAGACGGTCGCAAAATATTGTGACCAAAAGATGGTGAACGCTATAATAAAAAAATATATTCTTCCATGCAGGTCTAGTGGCTGTTTTACTTTGGGATTTTGGGGATGAATGTCATCAATGGGTCCTGGTGAATTAGTGCAGGTAGGGGGTCGCAATACCAGTGTAAACGTTCAAGTAAGTAACCTTTACTTGAACGTTTTACATAACCTGATGCTACCAAGTGTGCGCGTTGCATACCGATAGTAAAGGCGCACCAATCGGCTATTAATAAAAATATCAAGGGGTAAATTGTTTTATGTGAGTGATGTTATTGTTAGTGAGATAACAATTTAGGATACCTGTATCTTAATATCTTTCTTACTAACATGTTTATTCATATCACTATTATTAAATTACTCTCTTGAATATGAAAAATAACGTTATGTCCTGTCCGACTTAGAATATTTGTAATGCACAAAACTTTATAATTTGTAATTATAATTATAATAAAAACCTAGGCAATAAATATTGTTGATTTCTTATTACAAATTGTTTAATTTTCGCTTCCATATTTTTTTCTTATTATCAGTTAAAATAGAAAAATAAAAATTCAACAAAATGACAACAAATGTTTTAAGTCAATGACGGTGGCGGGATTCGATCCTACGACATTTGTTTTACCAGCGCATTGCTTATACACCTATGCCACAAGACCAGTTAGCAACAACATGAAATTTATGCTTAATATTCTTTGCCTACAAAATAGTCCTAACCGTTTTCAATCACGGCGGCCAATCTTAGCGAAGTTTACCCACACACACGCGTGTTTGCTGATTTATTGTGAGACGTGAGGCGAAGTAATACACCAGTTGATTTTACGCACACCAGCATTATATTGGTGTGCTCTGCAAACCTAACTAATTTGCTGTGTGTACCTAAATTAGTTAGTAGATCAGAAACTATAGTTACCTGCACGAACTGGTTAAACAACATTGCAACTAATGAAACTGATAATAAACCTATCAAATTAATCAAAAATGGATATATAGGTAGTGACCAATTTGGGTATGTTTAAACAAGGCCTGCCTTTACTATGTGCAAACTATATAGGTAAATGTGACTTATAGTTTAAATCTTCTAATTTTTAATAGTGATGAAAAGCAGAACATAATCGTAAATTCAGGTATCGTTACGAATGTTAGTACCCATTATTGTAATACTACATTGTTACCCTAGGGGTTACCCGCTCCTCAGGCAACTTCAGACCTACTTTCCGAGAATGAGTAATGAAAAAACTAGTACTAATTTTTTCTTTAGCTAATTCATGTTTTTATTTTTACTTTCCTTGTATTCGTAATGAAAAGCACAGTGTTTACCTCACGTTATAGACTTATATTTAATCCCTCGAACTATTAGCGCCAAACCCCGCTGCGCTCGGGCACCAAACCCCGTCTCAGGACGAAATATGTTACTTTTACCCCTAGGGTAACAATGTACTATTTTTTGATAATTTGACAGCTGTCAGTTGAAAACGATTTTCCCTAGGGCTGAAAAGTATTACTTTCAACCCGCTCCTCAGGCAACTTCAGACCTACTTTCAGAGTATGAGTAATGAAGAGTATAAAAACAAACCCAATTATATAATATATATAGACAGTATATAGTAGGTACCTAAATTATTATGAACGCTTTATTCACAATTATTAACGATTCTTTACAGGAAAATGAAGATGGATCGCAGAGTGTGGATTATGTTATGTTTAGTTAGTTTATTTGGTATCGTATCTGGGGCAACGAAGTCAGAAACTCAGAGTAATGAGTCAGAAACGCGTAAAATAATGAGGAAATCAGATGAATACGACACTAAATTCTGTCACCCACTGGTGATTGGACATCGCGGGGCCAGCGGGTACACCCCGGAGCACACCCTCGGCTCCTACGCTATGGCCGCACTCATGGGGGCCGACTACGTGGAGCCCGATCTAGTCATGACGAAAGACGGCCAGTTAATAGCCCGACACGATAACGAGTTAGGGTTAACGACAGATGTGTTCCAACACCCTGAGTTTATTTCTCGTTATCGCAATAAAACTGTAGATGGCATAGAAATAAACGGCTGGTTCACAGAAGATTTTACTCTAGAAGAAATTAAGGCCTTACGGGCTATAGAACGCATTTCTGACATAAGACCGGGAAACGCGCGCATGAACGGCGCTTTTGAAATTCCGACGTTTAAAGAAATAATTGAATTGGTCAAAAGTCTACAAACCAGTCAAAACAGACTTATTGGAATTTATCCAGAAATCAAGCACAGTACCTATTTTGAGTCAATCGGATTACCAATGGAGAAATTGGTAGTGGATATTTTGCAGAGTTACGGATACCAGGGACCTCAAGCACCAATTTATATACAGTCGTTTGAAGTCAATAATTTGAAGAAACTAAAACAAATGACACAGCTTCGCCTTCTGCAGCTGTTCGACAGTAAGGCTCTGTCGCCTTTCGACCAAACTGCAACTGGGCTCACGTATGGTCAGATGGCTACCCCTGAGGGACTCAGAGACGTAGCGCAATATGCTTACGCGGTGGGTCCGGATAAGAGCTACATCATTCCTCGTGATGAAAATGATAATCTTGGTAATGTCACCAGTTTCGTAAGAGATGCACATAATGTAGGCTTGAAGGTTCATCCATACACGTTCCGAGCTGAGAATAACTTCCTGCCAAGAGAGTTCCACAGCCGTCAGGACCCCGACACACCATCTGTTCTGGGTGACTTAACTGCTGAGATCAGCGCTTTTTTTGCCGCTGGGATAGATGGCCTGTTCAGTGATCAGCCTGACGTTCCTGTGCGACTCCGACAACCTTGCAGGCAGAAAGAACTGGTCCCTAACAAGCCATCGTTCGGGCAGTTTATTTATACTAATATTATAAAGCTGAAGAGTTTGTTTGTTTGTTTGTTTGGTTGTACGCCGTAATCTCAGGAACTACTGTCGTATAGTTTGTATTGAAAAAATATTTTTGTGTTGTATAGTACATTTATTGAGAAAGGCTTTAGGCTTTATAACCTCGCTCTGCGACCGATAGGATCGAAGCATCAATAAAAAATGTTGCACAAACGGGAATAGTACATTTTGATACAAGTGGTGGTTGTTTGTAATTGCTTCCGAGGCGGAAGTAACTCCCGAGCCGTGGGCAAGGGTGTTTTTGAGCCGAGAACTGCAATAACAAATGTCCACATGTATCAAACGACGTTTGTCAATACACTTTTGAAGAAATAAATTATTATAAGAACGAAAAATATTTTGTCATGAATTACTACAAAACTATGATTTTAATTTTCTTTTTTCGCGCTTTGCTTTTGCCAGATTGAAGGAGAAGCAAAGGTAAGCCGCTAAACAGCCTAATATAAAAAATAGTTTTATTTTATTTTATTTTTTAATTTATAACACAAATAAATTTTAATTTGTCAACAAAAGTAACTATTAGTTTTTAACCGACTTCCAAAAGAAGGAGGTTCTCAATTCGATTGGTATTTTTTTTTTATGTATGTACACCGATTACGCTGACATTTATTATCTGATTTACGTGATTCTTTTTTAGTTTGATGCGAAATAGTTGCCATTTGGTTCCATAAAAATTTAACATAGTTTGGCCCAGTAGTTTTCATTCTATGAACATTTTTACTTCAGTTGTGTGATAAATTTCATGTATGTTCACCGATTTGTCCTCCGTTTGTGGAGCGATTCTCAAAATTCTTTTTTTATTTGAAAGAGTACATTTCTGAGATGGAAGAAGATCTGGTGCTGATCTTCGGAGATATACAATGGAACTCTTCAAAACTAGATGGTAAATCGGTCGTGATTGCTGCAATCGCTTGGATGTTTATTGTTTATACAACATCATGACGTAACATCACGCCTGTATGCTCTGAGGGGTACGCAGATGTGTACAATACACCCAAATTTCGACAGTTTAGGTATGTTAAATTCCATTTATTTGGGATAAGCCTATTACCATGACAAGTATTGTTAACAATGTAAAATAAATGCATAGCAAATATTTGTATAGGATATTACAACTAAAAATGGAAAAATAAAAAAACTTTTTTGCAAAAAAATAAAACCGACTTCAAAAAACACAAAAAAGTGAAAAATAACTTTAGCTTCAAAAGTCGGTGACCCTCGTTGGATACATTTAGTCTTTTTTTGTCACCGACTTCTGAAGCTAATGTTATTTTTCACTTTTTTGTGTTTTAGTCTTTTTTTGTCACCGACTTCTGAAGATAAAGGTATTTTTCAATTTTTTGTGTTTTTGAAGTCGGTTTTAGTTTTTGCAAAAAAGTTTTTTTTTATAATCATGTTTATCTATGATATTCTATTTATAAACACAATTTGAATATTCAAAAAATATTTATGCCGTAAAGACGCGTAGTGCTTTGCCGAAATTAAAAAAAAAATCATTCACCTTAGACTATAGGCATTGAACCAATTTGGACTAAGTTTAACTATAGTTATCTGTGCAATGATATTCTAACAAACAGATATGTTATACACCTACAAAACCACCGAAAAAAGTGTGCCGCGGGGGAGAGCCAGCTCACATACACGCAGTGACGCAGAATAAAGGAAAAACAGGCCAATTGACACGTTTTCGAGTCTTCACGATTGCGCGCTCATAACATATCTGTTTAATTAAATATCATTGTATCTGTGGCAATTTTCATTCAAAATGGAAAAAAACGCACGTGTGTGAAATACATTGCATGTTTTACCTAATTTTAGTGCGTTCAGAACCAAATTAAGTTAAGGACTAAATTATAAGAACGAAAAATATTTTTGTCATGAATTACAATGAAACTATGATTTTAATTTTCTTTTTTCCGCGCTTTACTTTCGCCAGGTTGAAGGAGAAGCAAAGGTATGAAGCCGCTAAACAGTTTAATATAAAATAGTACATTTTGATACAAGTGGAGAAAGTTTGTTATTGCAATCGAGGTGGAATTATAACACCCGAGCGTAGGCGAGGGTGTTTTTGAGCCGAGAATTGCAATAACAAATGTCCACTCGTATCAAACAACGTTTTTCAATACACTTTTGAAGAAATAAAATAAAATAACGAAAAATATTTTTGTCACGAACTATGAAATGCCTGATAATAGAGACTGCCAAACTATTCTGCCCTACTAAGCGCAAAAGCGGTATCTCAAAAAAAAATCGTAAAATTGATTTTTATGCCATCGGATAGCTTTAAAAAATACGCATCTAATGAACTAAGCCTTATAGCGCTATCTTGTTCAAAACATATAAAAATACCCTTAAGAAAGATTTCCCTATCTCAGTTTTACCTTAAATCACAAAGGGTATTAGAGGTATATCAATATTACGTAGGCAAACAGCCGTATATTGCCTATCACTGCGAGCATAATTGGCAATAAAATTTTGAAAACTCAATTTTTGCCACCACCAAAGAAGAAAACTGCAATGGAAGGCATTTCTAAAACCAAAAAAGAAAATATTTTGAAATCTTTTCAAAATATTATACCTCAAAACAGAATGTCCTTTTGGAGAGAACTCCCTACTTTTGACTAGATTAATTTCATAGAATCCGTTTTTTCTTCAAATATTTTTTATGCCATTATAAATTTGAACAATAAAAGACTTAATAAATATATTTTGATCGTTTTTTTCCTTTAAATAATACATATTTTATTCGATAGAAAATTCATCTTTTTTTTGTTTACGTACATGTAGGAGAAAAGCTAACGAAAAAGCGGTAACTCAAATTTTAGTTGTATAATTACTAAGCGGTGTAGCAGTATCTCATGAAAAAGGTATATCCACATACATTTTTGATATTTTAACTATTGTAGTAACAAATAGATCCAATATAATATTTAAATTCTAATTAATAAGTAAAAAAGTCAATTTAAAAAGTAAAAAAATGTTTTTTATTACTAAACTCCAATTATCTCGAAACTCGCTTTCATTTAGATACCGCTTTTGCGCTTCGTTGGGCTGTCCAATTCGTCATAGTTGCTTATGTATTTATTAATAGGTATATATTATTTTGTAGTTTATATATTTGTGTTATATATTTTGTCTTGTATGTATGTACGTATATTCTTGTATTGTATGTTATATTTAAATTCTATATTTGCTTTAAGTTTTTATGTACCTATTCTATTTTCTCATTTTTTACACACTATGTCTACATCTCTTTGTATCTTCTCTCCTTTCGCAGGTATGCTGGAAGAGATTTCTTTAGAAATAAGCTTCACCTTTGTACCTATTTTTCTATTCCTTTCTTATTTTCTGTATTTAGTGTGTACATAAACCGTTAAATAAATAAATAAATGAAACTATGATTTAAATTTTCTTTTTTTTTCGCGCTTTGGTCTCGCCAGGTTGAAAGAGAGGCAATGGTATGAAGCCGTTAAACAGCCTAATATAAAAAATAGATTTATCTTATATTTTTGAATTCAGAACACAAATAAATGTTAATTTGTGTATAAAAGTAACTATTAGTTTTAAATAATCATGTTTATCTATGATATTCTATTTATAAACACAATTTGAATATTCAAAAAATAGTTATGCCGTAAAGACGCGTAGTGCTTTGCAAAAATTTAAAAAAAAACATTCACCTCAGACTATAGGCATTGAACCAATTTGGACTAAGTATAGGTAATTTTCATTGGAAAAAAACGCACGCGTGTGAAATACATTGCATGTTGTACCTAATCGTAGTGCGTTATGGACCAGTTTTCGAGGAAGTGTATTGAAAAAACATTTTTCATCAACATGCAATGTATTTCACACGCGTGCGATGAAAATTGCCACAGATAACTATACTTATACTTGGTCCAAATTGGTTCAATGCCTATAGTCTGAGGTGAATGTTTTTTTTTTAATTTCGGCAAAGCACTACGCGTCTTTACGGCATAAATATTTTTGAATATTCAAATTGTGTCTATAAATAGAATATCATAGATATACATGATTATTAAAAACGAATAGTTACTTTTATAAACAATTTAACATTTATTTGTGTTCTGAATTCAAAAATATGAAATAAATCTATTTTTTTATATTAGGCTGTTTAACGGCTTCATGCCTTTGCCTGTCCTTCAACATGGCGACACAAAAGCGCGAAAAAAAAAAGAAAATTGAAATCATAGTTTCATATTTCGTGACAAAAATATTTTTCGTTGTTTTATTTTATTTCTTCAAAAGTATATTGAAAAACGTCGTTTGACACACGTGGACATTTGTTATTGCAGTTCTCGGCTAAAAAACACCCTCGCCTACGGCTCGGGTGTTATAATTCCGCCTCGAATGCAATAACAATCTTTCTCCACTTGTATCAAAATGTACTATTTCAATACACTTCCTCGAAAAGTGGTCCATAACGCACTACGATTAGGTACAACATGCAATGTATTTCACATGCGTGCGTTTCCTCACCTGCGGTTCGGTCCGGTTATATACGAGGCCAGGATGGCTTTCTTACTGGTTGAGGTTTGTATAATGCTTTTCACAAAAATGAAAGAAAGTTTAACAACAAATTCGTTTAATTAATATTGAAGGTTACATTCATATTAGGGCAATTACTGATAGATATTGTGATCGATTTACCGGGGGCATTTATATTTGTTTGTTGTACATCTTGATTAACGTACTCTTGGCTGGCAGTAAATGTAAATTATTGTTTTTGAAACTCCATGTTAATTTTAGAATAGAAAGTTTTAATCCAACATGATTTATAAACTGAAATTCAATGATATTTAATTAAACAGATATGTTATGAGCGCGCAATCGTGAAGACTCGAAAACGTGTCAATTGGCCTGTTTTTCCTTTATTCTGCGTCACTGCGTGTATGTGAGCTGGCTCTCCCCCGCGGCACACTTTTTCGGTGGTTTTGTAGGTGTATAACATATCTGTTTGTTAGAATATCATTGCTGAAATTACTAAATACAAACATAAAATCCCACACTAGACTTCTACAACATTACTAAGTACAAAACGCAACGTGCATACTTTTTCTGCGTCGCGTTAAGTGTCACAGACTATATAAAAAAAAAAATACCAATCGAATTGAGACCCTCCTCCTTTTGGAAGTCGGTTAAAAATGGCTGTGTAGGACTCGAAAAATATATGTATCTCATAAAATGTCATACTCAAAAAAAGAGATAGATATATATTTGGAGCCTCCCTCTTCCATGTTATAATGGCTAAACTCTAATCTGTGTTTTTTTTTTCTAAGCAGATCTAAAGAGGATGACCTACTGTCCAGTAAGTAAATTACGTACTTACTTACTGGACAGTGGGAGATTCCAAATTTAAAATCTTGCTTCCTACTGGACAGTTGTGAACATAGACTTAGTATATACTGCCGTAGAATAAGTCTCCGGTAGAGTTCACTTTCTGGATACTTTTTAGAGATGTTATGGCAACATTACATACCATTTTTGAGAAAAAATATTTACGCCGCACTAAGGGGTATTTAGGCGATCTAGCTGGCCATTAATCAAATTCCAAAATAGTGAAATCCAGACAAACGAATACCTGTGTTACAAAATGCAACGACTGGGCCACACAAAGAATGCGTATGCGCGCCCCTCCACCCGCGCGGCCGCCTGTAACGACAGCCGACTCTCGATCGTTCATCTAAGTGCGCGCTTGTGTCATTCGCAACAGTTATTTTTCAATATTTTCGAAGTTGTTTTATATAATTTGTGTCACTTTCCTGAGAGATTTTGTGTTAAATAGATATGTAAGAATATATTAGTAATATTTTTATCATCACAACAATGTTTGTTCCTATTTTTTTTTATTTTACTTATAAGAGAAATTTATTATATTATATTCTTAACAATTTTTTTTACAAAGATTGGAGGATTAGTTGTACTTACATCAGGGTGCGTCCCGGCTCTCTTTTCAAAGTATATTGGTAGCCCCATGTCACTATTTTCTAGAAAAGTAGTAATCCGTTCCGACTTGGTCCGATTTCATGAAATATCACAACATGTTAAAAAGCAATACTGTATGGAAATAAATAGTAGATTATACAACAAGTGAATAAAAAGGGAATTTAGTTCGAGGTACGAAGTTGGATACAAGTACCGAGATAAATTTTTTATTCACGTGTTGTGTACTCTACTTTTTACCATTGACTGTGAGAAAACAAAAAGGAGCATGGTATTTATATTTATCAGTTTTTATTATATAATCAGTATTATAACAACAAAGGATATAATATATGTATAGTAAAATTAAAACAATTTTTAAAATTTAGTGTTCGATGGTTTGGGTTTGAAACTGTTGTATTAGACAACACTTGGGTATTTGGCAAAGTCGCCGTATTTTGTGGTTGCTGTTGCTGAGACAGCTGTAATGTAGTCGTTTCACAACCTTTCGATGTAGAAGGGCGCGCCGGAGATAGTGGCGCAGAAGGCTCAACAGCAGACGGTTTTAGATTTATACTTTCAACTATCCGGCTGCATCTTTTCGATTTATTTTCGATTGAATCCTCGATATAACTTTCTGCTACTGTGCTGGACCTCCACCCTCCGTGGCGTTTTAGTTCTATAAGATCAGCACCTGAATTTGCTAAAAGGGTGGCAGAGCTTCTGCGGAAGCAATGTCCTGTGTACTTTTCGGGATTCGATAGATTTAAGAAACTGGCAATCTCTTTTGGCATCGCACCTATTTTGTTGATTCCAATAGGTTGGCGAGTACATTTTCCGCCATGGTATTGTAAGAAAAACCTGTCGGTTTTTGTATTAGTGGGCCGTAAAGCTTGATATTTTTCGACGATTTTTACGTATTCTTGGCGTATTACAAACGTTCTATCAATTTTAGTTTTCGTATCAGTTAAAACGATAAGTAATAAATTATCCGAGTGTTTTTGGATATCGTTTATAGTTATCTGTAATAATTTATTACTGCGACAGGCTCCATTCACGCCGAAAACGCACAACCTGTGAACAATAATTTAAAAAATATGTATTGACAGGAAAACCTTAGAAGCACAGTAGGTTTGTAAATAAATATACATATACTATGTAGGTACTTACTTTTACGGCCAGAAAACTGTGGTCAGGCGCATCATTTAGAAAACGTTCAATGTTTTCGGAGCTAAGCACTCTAGATTTCTTTGGCTGATTACCCTCGGATAGCCGTTCTAAGTATGTCACTAACTTTGAGTAGTTTGAAATATCAATGTTGTGTTTGATTCTCACTGTGGCTTTTAGCATAGAATATATGCTCCAAAGTGTCGACGGCTTCTTAGTCTTGGTTAATTCATTGAAATAGTTAAGAAATATGCACTCAGAGAAGGAATTGGCGCCATTCGTGGTTTTCCAGTCGCAGAACAAATTGTATGTTTTCAGGTACAACTCCCGAGATTTTGGCGGCAACTAATCATCTACTATAACTGCTGTTTTAGAACGATATGATTCCGGAGTTAGTCTCTCATTTTCGATATCGGAAGAACTCATTTTATTATAATTACTTAAATTTATTAAATTACTTAGATTTTCCAATAACACAAAACAACCACAATAACAGATAAAAAAGAACGTAACTAATTGGAGGTTTTTTTTTTTTTTTTTTTTTTTTTTTTTTTTTTTTTTTTTTTAAATTTGGAATAGAATAGCTCCATTCAGCCTCTCAGTACGTACTTTCAGCAGCAGCGTTTTTTTTTTTTTTTTTGTACGTAATTCGTGTTTGTTCCAAATTCAAAATGTCTTTATTCACTCAGTGAGTAAAAGAGAGTTTTATTCACTGTTATCGATGAATAAAATGCCCCTTTTCGAGTGGCAATGGTAAAAAGGTTTTTTTGTTTGTCCGGGCTAATTTTTGAAAATACTGAACTGATTTTGAGGGGACTTTGTTTGTCTAGTTTGTTATCGTTTATTCACATGTTTTCATAATTTTTATATCTTTGATTAAGTTAATACATACTGTAGGCGAAGCACAGTAATGCGAGCTTTATTTTTAGTAAATAAGTATGTACCTATGTAGCAGTTAAGTATCTTTGTAGCAATTAAGTACTTATGTAGTATTTAGGTATTTGGTAACAGTAGAAAAATAACACGTGCATAATTATTAGACTGATTTGATGCATAGTTTGTTAGATAATAGGATAGTTGCAATAGAGTAATAGCATAAGGATTGTCTGAATGTTCACGTTATGTAAGATATATGCTATTAATGTATAATACAACTTACCTATAAGTAAAATTATCGTTATTAGGAATAATTGTACCATTATGCAACCTTATATAGCATCAATAGGACCACTGTATCCTAAGATATCATTTATTAAGTATATAAACAGTAGCATCACGTAGAAAGAGAAATTAGTAAGTAAAAACCCACCCGTAAATTCGGACTAGTGCCTTGGGCGAGTCCATTTGTAATTAGGGCACAGGGGTGAAGAGCGGGACGCGCGGGGCGGGGTGCCACCGGCTTCCGCGCTACCGTATGGTGAACTGGCGGGGGTAACAGTGCGAGCCCACCGCTACCTGCGCTTACGCGCACGAATATAAATAAGGCGCCCCCAGGCGCATTAAAGTGGGATCGCCAGTGATCCGCGCCGATCGGACGTGCCTACGGAAGATCGTCGCAGCGGAAAAGTTTCTCGGCCGAAGTGCCAACAATTGGGGGTACTCGGCTAAAAACTTTTGTTGCGCGGACCGCATTTAATCACTTTCCCTGTGTTCGTGCAAGTGCTTAGCGCTGGCGCGAGCACAGGGGGAGCCCACTTGCCACCCGGTACCCTGAGTGCCGCAGCGGTCGCAACATCACTTCCTAAGTAAGCGAGAAGCCTGCAGAAGAAGATGCCGAAGTCCGGCGCCCGTGACTCTCCTGGTCACGGCGACGCCGACTACGAGGCCCGTCTCTGGGCGCTGGAGCGGACGGTGTCGATGCCGAATATCGGCTTCGTGCTGCCCGACCCAGCGCTGCCCGGTCCCCCCCCCCTCAATGTGAGGAGAGGAAGACGACCGGCAAGAAGAGCACCGCCGCCAAAAAGAAAGCGACGCCCGAAGCCCGGGTGAAGAAGGAAGAGGACGGAGCGAGCCGAGGCGCAGCTGCTGTTGCGCGCGGCCCGTCGACGTCACCGGCGCCTGCGCGTGCTGCGCCGGTGCCTCCGCCGAGCCGACCGCACGCTGTATCTGTGCGCCCGCCCGCGCCCCGCCCTGTTCCGACGCAGGCCCAGGGGCCCCCCGCCGCCGCCATGAAATCTGACCGCGCGCCGCAAGCGCGCGCCGCCGCACCCGCGCGTGTGGCTGCGCGCGATCCCGCGCTACAGGGGCAAACCGCCACAATCTCGTGGCGCGCGCCCACGCCGCTGCCGCGCAACCCAGCGGCCTCCATTCGCGCCTCAGCGCCCACAGCGCCGACACCAGCGCCATCCGCGCGCCCTGCCGCGCAACCATGCGCCGCCACGGCCGCGCGCCCCGCCGCGTCGACTGCGCCCTTCGGGGCTGCGTCCGCGGTGAGGGCCTCCAACCGCGACCCCAGGCTGGCACCGGGAACGCGCCAGGCTCTCCTGGCGTCCCAGGTCCCGGCCTCACCAGCGCCCCCCCGTGCCTCGGCCTGCGACTCTCCGGCAGAGCGATCGGCATGCTCGTCGCGAGCCGGCTCGAGCATGTCGCTCGCGTCTGTGGGGTCGGAGGACTCGGGACCGAGTATGCGGGGGAGGCACACCCCAGGACCGGCACCGTCGCCGTCGCGGGATTATGGCTCCGATTCTCGGTCGGAGTCACGGCCCCAGCGACGTCACCGCAGTACAGATGAGGCCGAGGAGGAGGCAAAGCGGTACTGCCTCGACCCGCCGCTGCAGCGCGACCGCGCGCCGCCGCGGGGCGGGCACGTCACCGCCGGGTCGCCTACCTTTGCGGAGGCTACCCGCCGCACGCCCCCCCCCTCACCAATACCGACGCCGACGACATCAGGGACGCAGCGTGGGGTGAGTGTTGACATCACTGTCTCTCCCTCACAGCTTGCGGCCCCCCGGGACACGACCGCTGCGCAGCCCAAGCCAAAGCCGCCGAAGCGGCCGAGGTATCCTCCGCTGACGGTGGAAAAGCTGCCGGGATGGGCTTCTCACTTCAGGGCCCTCAAAGAAAAACTGGGCCACCCCCCCAGTGCCCAACCATTTGGCACTGGAATTCGGTTCACTCCAGAGAGTGAACTCGAATATAGGGTGGTCCAGCGCTATTTGACTGGCCTGGAGAAGGAGGATGGCACATCTTGGTACGCCTACTCGTTGCCAGCGGAGCGAAGCTGCAAGGTGGCCATCAGGGGGCTGCCTGTTGACACCACTCCACAGGAGATCGAGGAGGAGCTCCGCGCGATGGGACACAAGCCGGAATACGTTCGCCATATCAGGGCGAGTCAGGGACGCCCCGGCTGTGTGTTCCACGCCGTACTCAGTAGGACGCCTGAAGTACGCAGCATCTTCGGCACCTCCGTGTTCCTAAACATGCGGGGTGTCAGGATTGAAGCCTGGCGGGGCAAGCGTGGGCCCGCCCAGTGCCACCGGTGCTAGAAATGGAGGCACTCGTCGCACCACTGCCACCGACCGCTCGCCTGTGTCCGCTGCGGAGAGGGGCACTCAGCGCGGGATTGCCCCCGGCCACGTGACGAGCCAGCCACGTGTGTCAACTGCGGGGGCGACCATCCCGCCAACAACATTAAGTGCCCCTCCTTTCAGGCGGAGATAAGGGCTAACAGGCGGGCGGGCACAGCTGCCGCCATTACCGCCTCACAACGACCGAGCACGGTCGCTGAGAGGCCAACAGAGGTGGCCTCCACCGAGGCCCAAGGTGAGTCGCTGATGGCGGCGGCCAACGGGCCCACCAACAGGGGAGAAGCTCCCCCCTCCTCGAAGCGGCGGAGGGGCAAGAAGAGGAAGCGAGGGGGTAAAGGTAAGTTACCTGCGCCCCCCACCGCTCCTGAGGGAGACCAACCGGGCGACCTGCCAACGACCCTGGCGCGGGCTGTGACCCCGGAAGCAGTCCCACAGCAGCCAGAGAAGAGGAAGATCGAGAGGCCGACAGCTGGCGCCGGCATGGCGCAGCCCTCGGCCGAACAACCAACACGAAGCCACGCCCCGAGTGGCACCACCAGCGCCGGCCCAGTTGCCGGCCCAGAAGCCAAGAAGGAGTTCACAGCCCGCGCCATCCGCCTACTGATGGACCTAATCAGCGCCATCAGGCAGGGTCGGGACGTGGAACTGGTCGTCCTTGACGGCCTAGCTGCGTTACTCTCCTTGTACCACGGATAGACCGTCAAGGATGACCCAGTTGGAGCGTCCGCGACCGGCAAAGCAAGGTCGCCCCCCTCCGCCGCCCAGTCACTACCGGATTGACCCAGGTAAGCTGTTACCTCGTTACACGCAGCTTACCTGCACAATATGACTCCACACACATCACTCTCACCCAGCTGCGCGACTTGTTCTAAGTTAATATAGGCAGGGCGCGCAGCTATAACCACACATGCATTCTCTACACTCACGTAGACACACGCGTGGACGCAGCTCTCGAGCGCGCGGTAAACGCATACATGGGCGGTGTTACACATACAATACCGCCCACACACACACGTCGTTTCTGCAGCCCGAATCACTGCCGGCTAGCTCTGGTTAGTGGGGCGGGCGGGATTCACACATCCACTGTAGGTGCGCCGTAAGTCGGTGCCTCTGTCGCTGGTCGTCTCCCGCTGGGCTTCCCTCGGG
Organism: Xestia xanthographa; assembly: GCA_905147715.2. NCBI lineage: Eukaryota > Metazoa > Arthropoda > Insecta > Lepidoptera > Noctuidae > Xestia > Xestia xanthographa. Next base: position 17,016,642 of record LR990645.1, on the reverse strand, counting down.
TAACCGGGGGTCTCACCCGGCGGAGACGGACCGCCGGGGCACTGTGAAGAAAGCAGCGCTGTGCAACAGCGCTGTGGAGCGCCTACAGTTACAACACAGCAACCACACATATGGGCGCATGTTTACATGCGTCCAATAGTCCATGGACAGTGTCCAACCCAAGGACGGGTCCGTTTTTACGGACCGAGGTATGGCCTCCGCGGTCAGGGGGCACAGCCCCGATACCGCCTACCGCGCCCCCTTGCGGGGGCGCTGTGAATACTCAACGGAGTGGCCATTAAAGTGAGTCTTCTCACATCCTCCGTTCTCGTAACATCTATGTACTAGTTGTTACCCTGCGCCGCGAAGTAGTCAAAGTTTTAATAGTTTAAAGTCTGCATTATAATTCGTGAAAAGTCTTGTGTAAATAGTACCAGTAAATAATTGTGACTCAGTTAGTTTTAAGATATCCGCTTTAATTGTGTGTAAAACTGATTTGGTGTAAATATAGTGTTTTTAAAGTTGATATCAGTGTTGTGTTATTTATTCCACATCCTCGTAAAGGGAACAGCGTCACCCCGACCTACCTGATCCTATTTCAGTGTCGCATCGCCGACATTTTGGTCCTTCGAGCCGGATCTGGTTCGTCAAGAGGTGTGGAATAAATCATGAGTCAGAAGAGTACTATGACCACGCGCAGCAAAGTAAGGAAATTGGCCGTCGAAATGAGTCAGCGGCGCAAGAATGACGTCGTCTCGGACTCAGGCTTGCCGTCTGAAAGGACGCCGGGTTCACCATCGGCCGCACCAACAGTGGCATCAACGTCTGTACGAGATATTCCCCTGACGGGGCCCGGTCAAGTGTACGACTACAGAAGTACGTCAGAGGGACAGACAGTCGTTGGAAGGCGCCAGGGATCAAGACAAAGCAGCAGAGGCTCATCTAGGAATAGTCGCAAGAGCGTCGAATTCCTACGTAAAAGGATCGAGTACGAAGCTGAGCGCGACTTAGTACAGTTAAAGGAGAACCTCGTGAGGAAAAGGATGGAAGCAGACCTCGCTGAACTAGAAGCGGCTGCTGAGAGTGAGGACTCAAATTCAGATGTGGATACCGCACATTGCGTTGAAGAATGGATTAATACAACGCCCCAAGTGACTCAAACGGATGCAGTGTTATCGGATACAGTGTTGCAGTCTGTAGCGCGCGCGCCTGTTGAAGTGGCCGCGCCCCGTGACACATCTGCGATCCAGGAGCAAAATGTGAGTAGAGTGAATGTTGAACCACTTACTTATCGTGAACGTACCGTGCCTCGAGAAATAAATGTGTCGCGTGTAATAGAGTCGTCTGCGTCGGTCCCGGTGGGAAACATAATGACACCTACTACGCAGACGTACTTGCCAGTGTCGACGGCAGTGAGATTCCGTCTGCCCGACAATAATCCCGTCTTTACCACTCCGGTCGCAAGTGTACCTCGAGTATCAACTCTTGAGTCGGATACACAGCGGCAGAGATATGACAGAGTGGGTGAAAGAGAAAGACGGCGAGAATCGTCAGGGGAAAGAGACAGTAAAATCGACCAACTGGCAGAAGCGATCACGGGCCTGGCACGTCCGCGGCCGGTACCAAGGCAGGCTTATGAATTGCCACATTTTAATGGCGACCCTGCTGATTGGGTTTCATATAGTAATATGTATTGGGACACGACTGAGTTATACAGTTTCAAGGCACGCGAGAACATAGCACGACTGAAAACCTCATTGCATGGCGAAGCTAAGACTGCGGTAGAAGATTTATTGCGAACGTCAACAGACCCGTCAGCAATAATGCGTGCCCTAGAGGAAGAGTTTGGTCATCCAACCCTAGTGCTACAATGTGCACTGAAAAAGGTTAGAGATTTACCCAGAGTGACGGAAAGTGGCCGGGAGCTGAGGAAATTCTCTACGACTGTAAGAAACTGTGTGTCACTACTGAAGAATATTCGTGCGGAAGGTTACCTTAATAACCCACAGTTAGTGAGTGAGCTGCTGAACAAGCTGACACCAGTACAACGTGCGCAGTATGGTGATTTCGCTATGGGTTTAGATAACTCACAGGGGGTGGACTTAAGAGTGTCACCGAGCTTAGAAATAGTATCGCACTTTTTAATACATTTGGCGCGATCGTCATCTTACTATGTACAGGCAACCATGTATGAGCCTAGTATCGAAGCCTCCTGTGAAGCAGCAGCAGAAGCAAGTCTCCGGTCAAGCTCGACCAGTGAATACCGCACGGCCTGTCACTAACAGACCACCGTTGATGCAACGAGTGAACGCACAGAGTGACGAGTCTTCAGCACCGAAAGAGTGCATAATATGTAAAGGTGAACACGCCATAGAAAAGTGTGAACCTTTTAATAAGTTGAGTGTTCAACAACGATGGGACACAATCAAAGAGAAGAATATGTGTTTCAAGTGTCTTGTTAGAAAACACCCCAAGAGGTTTTGCCGCGCAGACAGATGCGAAAAGTGCGGCTATGGGCATCACATGTTGTTACACGCTGATAAAGCACCAAACAAAGAAGAGAGTGTAACGGACTCGACGAACTCAGCCCTACTAAAAGTAATACCAGTGACTTTGTGCAATAAGAACAGTGACGACATACAGTGCTACGCGTTATTAGACGATGGTGCTACCGTATCGCTAATAGACAGTTCACTCGCTACTAACTTAGCAGGTCCGCGTGTACCTCTCGTGCTCAAAACCGCGGGAGGCTACGGAGTGACAGATTTAACGTCGCGAGTGGTACAAACTCAAATAAAGGGACCTAATGGACAATACCATAAAATAAAGTGTCGCACAATAGTGAACATCAACTTACCAACGCAAACAGTGTCCGCCGCAATGATAAGTGACAACGCGCACCTCAGCGACTTGGGTTGCGTGGAAATGAGGGGTGCCAAGCCGCTGCTGCTACTCGGGCAAGATAACTGGGAGCTGCTCGTCGGCCAGGACATTCGCCGTGGACGATCTGGTAAGCCAGTTGCCTCACTTACGAAGCTAGGTTGGGTCATACATGGACCACTTAGTAACGCTAACAACATAAATTCAGTAAACTGTATGACAGTCTCCCTTCCTGAGTTACACAATCTAGTAAAGTCACAATTCGAATTAGAAGCACTAGGCATTTCAGCGAACCTTCGAAAACATAAGGACGTTGAAAGAGCATTAAATGTTTTAGACAGCACTAGTCGTCGCGTTTCTGACAAGTCACAATGGGAAGTAGGTCTACTATGGAAACATAAGAATACACAGTTACCTAATAATTATAATCAGGCCCGTCAGAGATTATACGGTATTGAGAGACGCATGCGCAAGGACGCTGTGTTTGCCGAGGCGTACACCAAACAAATAGAGAGATTGCTAGATGAAGGTTATGCTCGTAAGGTAGAGGGGAATTTAGATAGCTCTCCGGTTTGGTACCTACCACACTTTGGAGTAGTGAACCCAAACAAGCCAGGGAAGCTGCGATTAGTGTTTGACGCGGCAGCTATATCTCACGGTACGTGTTTAAATGATAACTTGTTAACGGGACCTGACATGTTAAATTCATTGTTAGGTATTTTATTAAAATTTAGGCTAGGCCCCATAGCATTTTCAGGGGATATCGCTGACATGTTCATGCGAATAAGAATTAGGGCAGAGGATCAAGGTGCTCAATTGTTTTTATGGAGAGGGGCGGAACTAGATAGAGAACCAGATACATATGCGATGAATTCTATGATATTTGGTGCCGTCTCATCGCCAACCACGGCAATCTATATATTGAATAAAAATGCCAGTGAATTTATTAAAGATTATCCCGAAGCTGTTGAAGCTTTAAAGACCAAGCATTATATGGACGATTATTTAGATAGTGCTTGGTCAGAGGAACAAGCTAACAGGCTGATTGAGCAAGTGACCAGAATACACGCCTCCGGTGGATTCATAATACGGGGGTGGGTCACGAACTCAACAGAGCTTAGGGATAGGTTAAAGTTAGACATGCCTGAAAGAATAGCGTTAGAAAAAGGAGTAGACACGGTAGAAAGAACGCTAGGTTTAATCTGGTCACCTAAGGACGACGAATTAGGTTTTGATCTTTCGTTTAAACGTTTGCCGTCGGAACTTGTGAACGGTAGTGTAGTGCCCACTAAACGCCAATTTTTGAGTTTAATAATGTCAATTTATGACCCACTGGGTTTCCTGTATCCCTGTGTGATTCAATCACGCATTTTGATGCAAAGGATATGGAAGTCAGGGATCCAATGGGATGAAGTACTAAAAGAAAAAGATGCCAAAGCATGGTTTAAGTGGCTGAAGAATTTATATCTTTTGAATGAAGTAAAGATACCACGGTGGTATGGGTTAAACTTAAAAGACCTAGAACTACATGTGTTCGGCGATGCAAGCGAGTTAGCTTACGCCGCAGTCGCTTACCTAGTAGGGTATAACTCCGAAGGGAATAAGGAGACTGTCATGCTGCTAGGGAAAGCGCGAGTAGCACCACAAAAAGTTATCTCTATCCCTAGGTTAGAGCTGCAAGCGGCATTATTAGCCAGCCGACTAGCAGAGACTGTCGAAAAGGAACTAGGGTTACTGATCAGGGAGAAATTTTATTGGACTGACAGTAAGACCGTACTAAAATGGATCAACTCTGATGCTCAAGAGTTTCAAAGGTTCGTTTCTCATAGACTAGCGGAGATAGGCTGTCAGAAAGAGGCAACTGGCGCTGGGTCCCCTCGGAGGACAACCCAGCTGACGAAGCGACCAGGTTATGTTGGCCCGATAATTGCACGAAGTGGCTCTCGGGCCCCTTGTTTTTACGTGATCCACAGGAGCAGTGGCCAGCGTGTCATGAGTCTGAGGCGGCAGAGGCGGACTTCAAGCGCATTCAGCGAGTCCACGCGTCGACTGCACCTGCGACACCGCTCCTGAGTTACAAGCGGTACTCATCGTGGTCACGCATTCAGCGTGCTATGGCACGCATCCTCCTCTTCATCGGCCGGTGTCGTATACATCGGGCCACTACGAAGCTGCTGCCACACGACCTGAGAGAGGCAAACAACTGTCTCATAAAGTTGTGCCCAGATCACAGTTTCCGAGACCGAGCACCTCGTGAGGAGGTCCTTTACACCCTCCTCACAGAGGCCGAACTCATCGTGAACAGCCGACCGCTGAGCTACGTGTACGACGACCACAACCAACCTGTGGTCCTGACACCCAACCATTTACTCCTGGGCACTGCGTCCGGGAGTACTCCGTTTGCGCCGAGTTACAACGACGACATCGACTCCCGCCGGCAGTGGCGGCGCGTCAACGCGCTCGCCGACATGTTCTGGCGGCGCTGGCTGCGGGAATATCTCCCGACACTACAACGTCGCGATAAGTGGACAAATAATGTGCCAAATGTGCGTGTCAGTGATGTGGTAGTGATCGTAGACAACAATAAAGAACGAAGTGCATGGACAAAGGGTATAATCCAAGCGGTGTACCACGGAAATGATGGCATTATCCGTGTAGTCGATGTAAAAACCGTAAATGGGGTCCTGCGTCGGCCTGTAGCGAAGATTATTGTGCTTCCCACAGACCAAGATGTAATGCGGCTGAACCCTGTTACTGGGGGTGGAATGTAGGCGAAGCACAGTAATGCGAGCTTTATTTTTAGTAAATAAGTATGTACCTATGTAGCAGTTAAGTATCTTTGTAGCAATTAAGTACTTATGTAGTATTTAGGTATTTGGTAACAGTAGAAAAATAACACGTGCATAATTATTAGACTGATTTGATGCATAGTTTGTTAGATAATAGGATAGTTGCAATAGAGTAATAGCATAAGGATTGTCTGAATGTTCACGTTATGTAAGATATATGCTATTAATGTATAATACAACTTATCTATAAGTAAAATTATCGTTATTAGGAATAATTGTACCATTATGCAACCTTATATAGCATCAATAGGACCACTGTATCCTAAGATATCATTTATTAAGTATATAAACAGTAGCATCACGTAGAAAGAGAAATTAGTAAGTAAAAACCCACCCGTAAATTCGGACTAGTGCCTTGGGCGAGTCCATTTGTAATTAGGGCACAGGGGTGAAGAGCGGGACGCGCGGGGCGGGGTGCCACCGGCTTCCGCGCTACCGTATGGTGAACTGGCGGGGGTAACAGTGCGAGCCCACCGCTACCTGCGCTTACGCGCACGGATATAAATAAGGCGCCCCCAGGCGCATTAAAGTGAGTCAAAGACGTCCTGAAGCCGGAAAGCTACCGGCCCATCACATTACTGTCCTGCATCTCCAAGGTGTTTGAACAGCTCCTGCTGCGACACCTCCAGCAACACGTCACACCGCGTCCAGAACAGTTCGGGTTCCGCTCGGAACATTCTACGACGCTCCAGCTGTCAAGGGTGCTGCACCTGCTCAAGGCGGCGGTGAACAAGAAAGAGAGAGCAGTTGCAGCATTCCTAGATATGGAAAAAGCCTTCGACAGAGTCTGGCATGCCGGTCTGCTGTACAAGTTGACAGCAACACCCACGCCTCGTCGCTTGATACGGGTGGTCTCCTCCTTCCTACAGGACAGGACATTCAGGGTGGTGGTTGACGGAGCGCTGTCGTGCGCCCGTCCCATTGCAGCCGGAGTGCCGCAAGGCAGCTGCGTCTCTCCGTGGTGTTATTCCTGCTACACCGATGACATCCCCACCACACCGGGCACCACGCTCGCGCTGTACGCGGATGACGCCGCCTACATCGCTACCTCACTCAACGTGCAGCACGCGGCAGTCAAGCTGCAGCGCGTGCTCGATCTCCTGCCAGAATGGCTCTCCAAGTGGAGGTTATCGGTGAACGTGGGAAAAACACAGGCGCTGGCTGTCGGCGGCTACAAGAAACCACCACCCTTAAAACTACAGGGGGCCGACGTCGAGTGGCTCGGACAGGCCAAGTACCTGGGGGTCACAATCGATAGTCGGCTCTCCATGACGTCACACGTCTGCACTGTCGTCGCAAAAAGCAGGGCCGCCCGCTACCTGCTGCACCCAGTGCTCTCGTCCCGGCTCCCGCTGCGCACCAAGTTGGGGGTGTACAAAGCGTACATCCGACCACTTCTAACTTACGCCGCCCCAGCCTGGCTCGCCCTCACGAGCGAGAAGAACAAGAAAAAACTCCAAGCACAACAGAACTTAGCTCTTCGGAAGATCGTCGCCGCACCTCGCTACGTGAGGAACGCAGTCGTGCAGCGGGATCTCAACATCGAGAGCCTGGAGGACTTCTGCCGGCGCCTCGCGTCCAACATGTTCGCGCGCGCCGACGCCTCTGCCTGGCCCCACATCGCGCAGATAGCGCCATGGCACACGCGCCCGCCTGACGCGGGGCGCCCCCCGCGCTACCCCAGGCGCCTCCCACGTGATCTCGTGGCGGACGTGTGACGTCACCCACCGGACTTGACTCCCGAGTGTGTCGCTTCACCTACACGCGACATACTCGTACAAACAGACTCCACAACACTACAGTACTCACACATAGGTGAAATGCCGCGTTCTAAGTTAATATAGGCGCGGCACTCACCCCCCACCTCATACACACATGACTCCACATACATTTGACTCACACGACAGATAGCGGCGCGGGCTCGCTATCTACTCGTTAACATGAGCGGTGTTACACAACACAATACCGCTCACACATACATACATGGCCCCTTAGCCCGGAGCGTGTGGGCGGGGGCCCATCGCCCGGTAGGGGCAGCCCCAGCCGCCTCTGGCTGGTCATCACCCGCTGGGCTTCTCCCGGGGCACCGGGAGTTCCACCTAGCGGTGACAGACCGCCGAGGCGGCGTGAAGATACGGTTAACACCGTGGCGCCTCTACCGACACAAAATGACACTAACTCACAGGCGAGCGGCGCAAGCGCGCTCGCCATTGGCCGAGGCCTACATGGCCACCCCACTGCTGGTGCCCGTACGTTTACGGGCACAATTGGATTCTGCGGGACAAAGGGCAATGCCCATACCCCGCCAGCCGCAGCCCACTGCTGGGATGCAGCGAGTTCTCCGTGGCCATTAAAGTGAGTCTTCTCACATCCTCCGTTCTCGTAACATCTATGTACTAGTTGTTACCCTGCGCCGCGAAGTAGTCAAAGTTTTAATAGTTTAAAGTCTGCATTATAATTCGTGAAAAGTCTTGTGTAAATAGTACCAGTAAATAATTGTGACTCAGTTAGTTTTAAGATATCCGCTTTAATTGTGTGTAAAACTGATTTGGTGTAAATATAGTGTTTTTAAAGTTGATATCAGTGTTGTGTTATTTATTCCACATCCTCGTAAAGGGAACAGCGTCACCCCCGACCTACCTGATCCTATTTCAGTGTCGCATCGCCGACACATACTTATGTCGATTACACAGCATAAATCTGTTTTTATTTACCCAACACATCGCAGTTAGGCAAAGAAAGCTTTAGTAATCGGTTTCAGAACCAATTAGTAACGTAGATAATTTCGACCAACTAGATCGTTAAAATATCCCATAGTGCGCCGTAAAGACGCTTAGTGCTTTGCCGAAATTAAAAAAAAAACATTCACCTCAGACTATAGGAATTGAACCAATTTGGACTAAGTATAGGTATAGTTATCTGTGGCAATTTTCATTCCCGAACCCGTGCGGGAAAATGGAAAAAAACGCACGTGTGTGAAATACAATGCATGTTGTACCTAATAGTAGTGCATTAAGGACAAGGTTTCGAGGAAGTGTATTGAAAAAATATTCCTTTTTGAGAGTTTTCGTTGCGTGCGCTACGTAAAAGGTTTACGCGACAATCATTTATGATGGAATCGTTCCTCTTTAAAAGTTCTTAAAAAAAGTCCGCGACATCATGTCTATCTTTTAAGTTTGACTCGCCATAACCTTTTTATGGTAAGCAAATTTCTTCAACGTATAATACTATTACTTTTAAATACACTTTCACTTTTTAGTAGTTTTCTATTGGGTTTTTTATGAGTTCTTTTAAAGGTTGTTTTTTTTTTCTAATAATTTCACAACGGGACTTATCACGATTGGTTTTGAATTTTGTTTAATATTTCAGCAATATTGCTTTTGTTTATTTTCTTTTGTTTTGATGTATTTTTCCGATTTAAGCAGGCACAAAATTAGTAGGTGTCACCTACATAATTGTTCATGACGTTTTTGTTTTCTTAATTATACGGTTAGTTTACATAATTCCCTACGTTCAAATAACCAAATAATTAAGTTGCCTTTGCATTTTTTATATTACCTTTCATATTAAATTACCTTTCATTATAAATTACCTTTCATTTCTTTTATATTAAATATTTCATTTTTTTCAATTACTTCATATCCGTGCAAATAAATTCTTACTTACAATTCAACATTGCATTTTATACGTAATTTGATTTTGCAATCATTTTACGGTAATTCCTTTGTTCTTTTTTCTGATATATGTATCAAAAGCAGGTATAAAATTAGTAGGTACCTATATAATTATTCACCTTGAGTTATTTTTTCTCAATTATACAGTTAGGTTAAGTACTTCGATTGATTCAGCTTTTTGCGAGTAATTCTGCTCTCCCACCGCACCGTTTAATCAATTTGTGGCTGGGACAACTCTCACTTATGCTCAAATGGCTACTCCTGAAGGGCTACGTGAGATTGCTTCGTACGCTTACGCAGTGGGACCCGACAAAGGTTACATAATTCCTCGCGTTGCTGATGGCTATCTGGGTGCTGCAACTAGTTATGTGCAGGATGCTCATGCAGCAGGACTGAAAGTGCACCCGTATACGTTTCGGTCAGAGAACCATTATCTGCCGACTGAATTCCGCAGTGATGATCCTTCTAATCCTTCACCAGCCGCTCTCGGTGACGCTGCAGGTGAACTAAAAGCGTTCCTTGCTGCAGGAATAGACGGTGCCTTCACTGACCAGCCAGATGATTTAGTGCGCGTTCGGGGCAATTGTGACAATTAACCGCTCCTAACTATTGTTTATTGTGATAAAGACATAAACATCAATGTAGATCGTAAAACCTCATACGTCAGATCATAAAATGTTCATTTGCCAACGGTCTAGCTGTACTGTGACCATCTTACCTCTACATAGGTATAATTGTAAATATGTACATAGTTTTGGATACTCTATCCATATTGTGATTATTAATTTATTCTAGATCGTAAGTTATGTATTTTACAATACCTTGGTAAACAATAAATGTTTTAATCTTTACTGCTAAATTCCGTCTTAATCCCCTTTAATCCTACGAAATTAATCGACAAGATTATCTATTATTAGAAGGTAAGGATACCTTACATAATTCTGCGAAGAATTGACAAACGTAGCTGGTGTTGGTCTGTAGTTTCTGTCACACCCATGGGAAGAAGGTGTGAGTTTATGTATCATCATCATCATCAGCCTATTAATGTTCCCACTGCTGGGACACAGGCCTCCTCTTTTCCTCTTCTTTTTTTTTTAGTTTATGTATGAATATCCATAAATATTATAGGTACAGTGTCGATCAAAAGTCGATAGGCAATCTCACAAAGCAATAGCTTAAAAATATTCTCGCTTTGTTCACACATTTCATAAAGTTAGAAGAAGGTAGATCATAGAAAAATAAGTCAAGAATTTATATTTCTGTGAGGTAAACCTGAGTTTTATGAAAATTTTACTTGATCGAAATGAACGTTGTCGTTTGGTTATGTTAAATTTGGTTAGTGACGTGTGGTTTAATAGATAGCGGTATTGTTGTTGGTATATCTCAAAATGCAGGCAAATATTGATATTGAGGCGAGGGCGACTAATATTATCGTGCTGCATAAAAGTGGTCTTAATAGAACACAAATATCTGAAGAAACCGGACTAATGTGAGTATTATATTTTTGAATTATTGTAACAAAGTTTTATTAAAAATTAAAGCCTACTTTGTTATTGTTTATTTATTTGGTGACTTAGGGATTAATAAATTGATTTTAAATCCATCATGAGGCATAAAAGATAAATAATTAGTGTTAATTATTGGATTTATAAACGCAGAGTGAATGATAAGTTCAGTATTTTTTTTATAGCTGCCTAACATAATTTTTTTGTTTTTTGTTTTAGAGGAATACTGTGAAGTGGAAAGCCGTCGCTTATTATCGATGCACAGCGACGACATAATTATATGGTTGGCGAATAAGAAACAAATGGTTTCACACCTACGAGACACTTTGTGGAATTATTTGACACCTCATCGCAAACTGTTCGCCGTGCCCTCCACGCTGAAGGCTTGTATCACGAAGACCAGCTAAGAAGCCCTTCTTGTCAGAAAGAGTTATAAAGGAACGATTACGTTCCGCACGGGATTATTTAGATTTTTACTAGAATACAACCATGAGAAGACTCAAAAAACTGACTTTTTAAATAAAGTCAAAAGGGTAGGCTTCATTTATGGCGCAAGAATAACAAGATGTGTAACAATATATTTAGTGAATATTAACTTATCCGTAATTCTATTAATGATCTTAAATTGAGGTTTACTTTCAATCTTCTTTTCTTCGGGAAAATGAACAGTTAAACTATAACCTCAATACTAGTTACATTTATTGTGACGTCACAAAAAAATATATTCATAAAGTCTAAATTATTTATATTAGTTTTCAATAAACTCTGCTGATTACCGATACCTATAATAAGTGGGTATCAACTATATGTTATATTTGTGTGATTAGAATATCCTTTCCTTGTTACTTAAGTATGTTATTATGAATTGAAAGTAAGTGGGTATACCGTATACAATAAAAAATCTTATGATCGGTTACAAGAGAACTTTTTTACATCTAGGTAGGAATGTGACGTTACAATTATCATGAAAGTTTGTTAATTTTATAAATAAATAAAACGAATAAACATTTTTGTTATCATTCACCACGACTTTTTTATTTCCACCTTCCAACACCGAACAGCTAAAATAATAAATAAATAGTTGAATAATAATACTATGTTTTTTTTTACTAATATTTAACTTATTCTTATAAAAAATAAATAATGAACCAATAACTAATGTTACCAAGAAACAAAAACCCCACACGTTGTTAACAGGATTTGAACTCGGATCTCTTTGATCGTGAATCCTACTGATTACCCCAACAGCTATCAACACATGGTCAATAGATGTGAATTTTAACTATCCAATGGTAAGAACAGGTCGCTACACAAATAAGGTTTGCTGCGTGTATAATAAAAGAAACGGAAATATATTCTTATGTTTCGTGGAGTGTGACGCGCGACATGCGATTGGGCGAACTCTGTGACTGTGGTGTGCGTACTGTATTGAGACCACTTATACATATAGACGCACGGACGCTCGACCGTACGTTCACAGCAATACAATCCTTAGCGTACCTCAGCACTTATAAACGCTTACTGTACATCCCCATCCATGGAGAACCTGAAGACTCAAAACTCTTTTATGCAGCACACCATCACGGAACTGAGCACTAGACTACATCGTCTGGAACAAAACTTTCATAGTTAGCCACTACTAGCATCTGCATCCAGTACCGAGCTGCAGGACATCTCAACTGAGCCTCTCTCTGAACCAGCTGAACCAATACCGATTCTGCGCCAGCTGAAATGGTGGCGCAGATTGCCTCTTCTAACTCACAAGCATCAGACTCCCAGGAATGGACGCGAGTAACAAAGACATCTTATAAAAATCGTCGCCCAGTGTCAATTCAAGGAGCTGCTGGCCCTAGTATAACATCACTAAGGGCCGTAGAAGCTCGTTAGTACTTACAATTATGGAACATGGAGCCTACAGCCAATGAAATCAGAAACAACCTTCGTACTTTATGTGGCGCTGACACTTTACCATTGATGAACTAACTCCGAAAGGAAACTACAAGTCATTCATAATTGGCGTTCCCATTGCATGCTATGAACGCTGCTATTCCGCAGATGTGTGGCCGGTAAATGCAAGAATCAAGGCTTGGATCAACTATAGGAAACCGTCCTCTGTCCAGTCTAATAGCCGGCATCCTTAGCAGCCCTTTCATGAGCAGCTTACACAGAGGGACAAGGCAGCATAGTGCTAGTACTGTAACCGGCCCTACAGCAGCTTTCAGAGCAAGCACCAGAACTACAAAAATTAATTGTATTTACCAGAATGTTCGTGAAATTATATCAAAGCTCCGGAAGTGGCGCAACAATCTGCACACGAACAAGATTTAATAGCGGCCACAGAGACTTTCTTGGATAACTCGGTTGAAGATACAGAACTCGTCAATAGTGAGTGGAATGTGTTAAGGCGTGACAGAGGTACATCTTGTGGAGGCGTGCTGCTTATGGCACGCACCCCCATAGTTCTGCGCCGTCGACGTGAACTTGAGACAGACTGTGGTGAGGATCTTTGGTCGATTTTCATGTGGCATGGTTCCCCTGTTTACGTGTGCGTTGTGTATTATTTATACAGGGTGTAGAAGACCTCATCACGAAGCCGTCAACCAAGCATTCTGTATTTCAAACTAAGTAACTTTACGCAAAAATTATTGCTGGGAAACGACTTTTTTTTTGTGCAACAAGTGCCATTCGGCTTTGCTAAGAGGTGTTTTACACCGTTTATATGTATAAAACCAAGTGCCCCTGACAGTGATTATATGAGCTGGTTTACAAAAGTGGAAAGTTTTATAAATGACTTAAATGGAACAGTTATCATTTTGGGTGACATAAACTTAAACAGTGCTTCCTTAAATATTCGCAATTATTATTGTTATTTTCAAACGTTTTCTAATATGTGTGAAAGAAATATTGTTGAAAACATCCATGGTCCAATATTGGATGTTGATTTAGTTCAGGAAAGCGCAAGCCTACATGACGTTTCTGTAACAGCAGTTGAAGGTTTAGTGCCCCCTGATGCGTACCATCCGCCGTTGGACATCCAATTACAGTTACAGTCATCTGATGAAAGTGAAAAACTTGAAACCAGTAATGTCGACCGTATTTTTCGAAATTCCAATCCCTCATCATCTGCCTAGCCTTTTCCCAACTATGTTGGAGTCGGCTTCCAGTTTCACCGGATGCAGCTGAATACCAGTATTTTACATGGAGCGACTGCCTATCTGACCTCCACAACCCAGTTAGTACCGGGTAATACGATACCCCTTGGTAAGACTGGTTGTCAGACTTTTTGGGCCTCTGACTACCTAACGACTGCCAAAGATCTACAAATGACAGCCGGGACCAACGGCTTAACGTGCTTTCTGGGGCACGGAGGAAACTCGGTATGTAATGGGAGCTCACCTATCCACAGACCAACCTAGGCAAGCACGGCTTAACCTAACGATCGACCTGAGCGGCTGTTATTATTTAGCCACGAGCTCCTCCAATCCCTACAAAATTCCTTCAAAAAATGTAATCGCAATCGGCTTTACGAAATTCTTTCTGAGGTATCTTGGGAAGTTGATCATCCGTTCGCACTAACACTCAAGTTTTCAACCGACTTCATTTAAGATAATGTTTACAGCTTATTTGACGCTTCATCATCATCAGCCTATTAATGTTCCCACTGCTGGGACACAGGCCTCCTCTCTATGTGAGGGAATGGGCTATAATCCACCACGCGGGCCCAGTGCGGATTGGTAGATGTCACATGTCTTCGAATTTTTGGTTCTAGGACATGCCGGTTTCCTCACGATGTTTTCCTTCACCGTTTTTGAGAGCAGTGGTGATGAAATAAATTACACAAAGTAATGCGCCTGCCTGTGTTCGAACCCACGACTTACTGTTCGTAAGTCGGGGCCGCCACCACTGGGCCACCGCTGCTCTCCCACCACTGGGCCACCGCTGCTCTATTTGACGCTTATATCCCTAAAAACGCCGAAACCGAAAGATAACAAGAATATATCCTACCTGGTTTACGTTGGATATATGTATTATTCGGGACATCCAGAAAAAAAGTTAAATTACATTCCGCCTGAAAAAAAAGTAAATGTGATTTAATATATAAGCAATTCTCTGACTATGGATCTACTAGCCCAAAGTCTCGTATATCGACTGCTTATTATACTTACATTAGGCGCATCGAAGGGAACATTAATAAAAATCCCAAAGAATTCTGGCAGCAAATTTCTAACCTAAGATCAAAAGGCGGGTTTGAGCCTTACGAAACCCGCAAAGGTAAAATTCACAGTGGTGTAGCAGCTGCTGAAGCGTTTGCAGAATATTTCGCGAGCGTCTTCCAAGTTGAAGTACCAAAGTTAGACCTCGAGAATATAGCCAATCCAAACAACTCCAATATTATCAATTGCATTGATACTTATACTAAACTTCACCGAAAGTGATATAAGCACCGGAATAAATAAAATAAAACTCAACAGTGCTATTGGTCCTGATAATATTCCTTCGTGGTTTTTAAAAGAGGAAAAGGAATTTCTCATTCGGCCCCTAAACCACATTTTTAATTTGGCACTAAAATCTCAAGGGGATCCACCACAATGGAAGATATCACGTGTGACTCCCATACCGAAATCCGCAAATAAATCATCAGTCGATGAACATCGTCCAATAGCGATACTTTCTTCTCCTATGAAAGTTTTCGAGAATGTCCTACATCAAGAAATTTACAAGCAAGTAAAACAGTACCTGTGCAATGAGCAGCATGGCTTTGGCGAATAAAAGATCCGTCAATACTAACTTACTTACACTAATTATTTATATCTCTACTAGTATTGACCGCAGATGCCAGGTAGACAGACATCCTATACTTTGATTTTCAAAAGGCGTTCGACAGAGTCGACAATGACATGTTGCTGTCAAAACTCAGTGCGATAGGTGTAGCTTCAGGGCTTCTAGAGCTTCTTGCAGATTATTTGCGGGACCGACAACAATTTGTCAGATTGGGTTTGTACGAGTCACTCCCATACCACACTTGTTCGAGTGTCAGTCAAGGTTCGGTAGTCAGCCCTCTCCTTTTCATTTTGGTAATCAATGACCTCCCAGATGTAGTTGCGAATACTAGAGCCCTCTTATATGCTGATGACTTAAAGCTATATTATGAAATAACATCTGAGCGATTGCCAATCTCTGCAATCAGACATTGATTCAGTATATAAGTCGAGTTTGGAAAATAAAATGGAATTCAATAAATCAAAATGCTACGTGATGTCTTTCGGTCGGTGCGGCGCCCAGTCAACTTTCTGTACAAACTAAATGGAGATACAATTACTAGAACTGATTCCATGAAAGACCTGGGAGTCATATTCGACCGTAAGCTTACTTTTAACGACCACATCACATCCACTGCTAAGGAGTCCTTCAGGCGCCTTGGCTTTGTTTTAAGGAACTGTCGTGACTTCCACAACCCCCACGTTATCAAGCTTGTTTATGGGGCATTGGTTCGTAGTAAGCTTGAGTCAAGTGCGTGCATATGGAATCCTTTTGAGAAGCAGTATGTGTTAGCTTTAGAAAAAATTCAAAAAGCATTCCTTAGATACTTTTACAAGCACTTGCTGTATCCTTTCTTGTATCCCACTAAATTCTCGTTGGGTTGCTGGGGTTTCAATTCTCTAGAAGTAACACGGTCGCGCGATCAGATGATTGTAATATTTAAAATTCTTTGGGGGATTATTGATGTTCCTGATCTGCATAATGACATTTGCAAGCTATTTGTCCCAGACAATTACTGTCGTGACAAGAAACACCACTTACTGGCTGTTCCAACTTGCCGTATTGTTGCACACTCCAAGTCACCTATTCCCCGGACATTAGCCGCTATTAACGCTCTCCTGAAATCAAACACAGATCTTGATATGTTTGCGAATGAATGGAAAGTGATACTGTCAGAATGTTTGAATTTTTGTGAGAATAATGCATGACTGTGTTAAATAAATTAAATGTTAAATAGTGTGATTGGCTTCGGCCGTTCTATTTAAATAAATAAATAAAAATAAGTCCACTAAGTACCTATACAACGGTATATAGTGTATTATCTATGGGTAGACCCGTGAAGGTCGCAGTTACCCGCTAGATATGAGAAGTTGTACGGGATGATGTGGCGACGCTTGGGAGAGACCAATATACAGTGACGGACGACTTTGGTCAGAAATATTTCTATCTAGCTTTTGCTCGTGGTTTTTAACCCTCGGGAATGTTACCTATGTACCTACTCAGGGTATTGTAGCTTCCCGTTAGTGAAAGAATTTTTGGAATCGGGTCAGTGGGTCCGAAGATTACCCCCCACATACAAACTTACAAACAATTATACCTTTCTACATCTACACTAACTATACTAATATTATAAAGAGGAAAGATTTGTATATTTGCATGTTAGTAACGAATAAACTCAAAAACTGCTGCGGGCCTAAAAAGGCCACTTTAGCAGAATCATAAAGTATTTCACTTTAAAAAAATTAAATCTTTAAAACGGACTTTATGGTCATGACCATAAAGTCCATTTTAAGAATTTACATTTAGCAGAATCATAATTTAAGTCACTAAAAAATTAAATCCTTAAAACGGACTTTATGAGCATGACTATAAAGTCCATTTTAGGAATTTACATTTCTTAACGTGATTCATATTAGGATTCTGATAAAGCGGCCATTTTAGACCCCCTGAACAGATTTCAAATATTCTTTCACCATTAGAATGCCACATGTAAGGCTACATTATCCATGAGTAACATTAGGCTTTATTAAATAAAAAAATAAAATAAACCCGTCCGAAGCCGGGACGGGCCACTAGTTTATAATATTAGTATGGATGACGAGGTGTTGACTAAAAGATTAGTTTGAAGTTTTATTTTAAACTAATTACTTATCTGGCAAAGGGCAATGATTCTTTATCTTTAACCTTTAGTAAGCACGCATACTAACAAGGTTTCGTGATCACGATGACGTCTGCACATCAAGAACATACTATGATCGTCACGCTGATGCTACCTAGTGATCATGAAACCTTCCAAATTTTTGATCGATGGTTCGTATAAAAAAAAATATTGTGGTTGATAACACCACATGATAGGATCTTCTTGAGATTTTAATGGTTGTACTGGTGGAAGGCGGTCGAAAAAGAATGAACTCTGTTTGACTGGAGACTTATAGATAAAAAGGTGAAAGTGTAGGGATAAAAGGTGTTCTTATAGCTGACGGTTGGTAGGTACCTACCTAACCTACGAGTACTTCAGATGCAGTTACGTCACTTATCGTAAGACAACTTTGCGAGTTGTTCACCCTAATCCAAACACTCTTGAAATGATATGATAAATGATAATAGTAAGATACACCCAGTTTTATGATTTATCTCAAGTATGTGTACAGTGACACAAAAAACATTGTTAATGCTAAAGTGATTTTATATTTTACAATATCTTGGCACAGTTTTCGCCAAGTAGATGGTGTAAATAGAAAGTCGTACAAAATTTGTTTCTTATCTATCTTAATACCTAAACACTTTTGACCTTAAAATGCTATGTCATATCATATATGTACAAATAAATACTCATTAAAAAAACAGACTAACAGAAACAGAATGTCTAACGCTATCTGTTGAATAGAAAAAATCAAATTGCAAAAACAAACCATAAAAGTAGTACCTAAGTTATTGTTTTATACGTTCCACCCAATTACAGAGTTAAATAAGCGAGTATACATTTTACATGTACTCTGTTTTATCTGTATGTCAGTAGGTAATTCTAAGTAGTAATTCTAATCTTTGTTCATTTCGCTTTGTCTTTAGTTGAGGCGTCACTAACTTAGATCAGATAGTTCGACTCGTGCACACTTTGTGTTTGGCATTTTAATGACGATACTATGTTGTAACCTCCTTGCAATACCAATGACCAATACGTAAAATCAAGGCTATAAGGTCAACCAACGTAACTAAATTACGTCGACGGCTCAGCTGTACCCACATTTTCCTCGTCGTCGTTAATGGTGGTAGACATATTATTGTTGTTTGATGTAACTAACGCTTTAGATGTTGCCTGTACATTGTGTTTAGTCTCCTCTTGTCACCCACTTCTCATATCTGTGAATATAATATCGTAAATGTTTACGAGTTACAAAAGTCACATCGACAAACATGTAAGTAATTTCTTTAACAATTTTTAAGTTTAATTTTTTGTGAAACTCTTCTCTGTGAGTTGTCAAGCCAGTGTTTCACTTATAATTGTGCTGTGCTAGAAAAAAAAGGTTTAAATATACCCAAATTAGTTAGTAGCTATAGGTATATCAGGTAGGTAAGTACTAGCTACCTACACGAACTGGTTAAACAACATTGCAACTAATGAGACTGATAATAAACCTATCAAGTTAATCAAAACTGGATATACCTAGGTAGCGACCAATTTGGGTACCTATGTTCAAACAAGACTAGCCTTTACAGGTGCTATCTGTGCAAGTTTGACTTGAAGTTTAAGTATTTTAATTTTAATAGTTATGAAAGTAGATTCGTAAATACAGGTACCGTTACTAATGTTATTATTATTGTAAACTATTGTAAAGTATAGAAAAAAACTCAATCATAAAATGAGATGTACCTAGCTAAGTAGTAGGTAAATTATTATGAACGCTTATTCACAATTACTAACGATTATTTACAGGAAAATGAAGATGGATCGCAGTGTATGGATTATGTTATGTAGTTTATTTGGTATCGTAACTGGGGTAACGAAGTCAGAAACTCAGAGTAATGAGTCAGAAACTGTGAGGATAATGAAGACATCAGATGAATACGACACTGAATTCTGTCACCCACTGGTGATTGGACATCGCGGGGCCAGTGGGTACACCCCGGAGCACACCCTCGGCTCCTACGCCATGGCCGCACTCATGGGGGCCGACTACGTGGAGCCCGATCTAGTCATGACAAAAGACGGCCAGTTAATAGCCCGACACGATAACGAATTAGGGTTAACGACAGATGTGTTCCTACACCCTGAGTTTGCTTCTCGTTATCGCAATAAAACTGTAGATGGCATAGAAAGAAGCGGCTGGTTCACAGAAGATTTTACTCTAAAAGAAATAAGGACCTTACGGGCTATAGAACGCATTTCTGACATAAGACCGGGAAACGCGCGCATGGACGGCGCTTTTGAAATTCCGACGTTTATAGAAATAATTGAATTGGTCAAAAGTCTACAAACCAGTGAAAACAGACTTATTGGAATTTATCCAGAAATCAAGCACAGTACCTATTTTGAGTCAATCGGATTACCAATGGAGAAATTGGTAGTGGATATTCTGCAGAGTTACGGATACCAGGGACCTCAAGCACCAATTTATATACAGTCGTTTGAAGTCAATAATTTGAAAAAACTAAAACAAATGACACAGCTTCGGCTTCTGCAGCTGTTCGACAGTAAGTCTCTGTCGCCTTTCGATCAAACTGCAACTGGGCTCACGTATGGTCAGATGGCTACCCCTGAGGGGCTCAGAGACGTAGCGCAATATGCTTACGCTGTGGGTCCGGATAAGAGCTACATCATTCCTCGTGACGAAAACGATAATCTTGGTAATGTCACCACTTTCGTAAGAGACGCACATGAGGCAGGCTTGAAGGTTCATCCATACACGTTCCGAGCTGAGAATAACTTCCTGCCAAGAGAGTTCCACAGTCGTCAGGACCCCGACACACCATCTGTTCTGGGTGATTTAACTGCTGAAATCAGCGCTTTTTTTGCCGCTGGGATAGATGGCCTGTTCAGCGATCAGCCTGACGTTCCTGTGCGACTCCGACAATCTTGCAGGCAGAAAGAACTGGTCCCTAACACGCCAACGACCACGGCTTCGGTCGGGCAATTAATCCTATAATAAGAAATTAAGTATAAGTTAGGTACGGTCGACCAAGCTGTTTGGTTTACATTTTAACATGCAAATTACATTGTAAAATGTAAACCTATTTGGTTTACGTTTGGTTTGGTCGACCGGACCTACTTATATGATCTTCCTGAACTCTAATATAATGCGGAAGTACAATTTTTAAATACCTATTGTAAATACATTTTTTTAATAGTCTTTTCTATGGTTTTAGTATTGTAGATACGTAAGTTTTGGAGATATTTTAGTACCTACAACCTACATGGATGGAGTGCAACATTTTTTTTTCCGATTCCAATTTTTTAGTTAACTTTGTTTTTTCTCATCTCCTTTACATGGATGATCTGAAAATCTTTGCTTCCAACAATTTACAACTGATAGAGCTAATAAAAGTAACTGTAACTTTTAGTAGCGCCATCAGGATGGAATTTGGTGTAGACAAATGTGTGGTCATGCATGTAAAACGAGGGGAGATTATGGAATCCGTGGGAATTCAACTCTCGGATTCCATACACCTTAGATCCCATCTCCTCAACGAGACCTACAAGTGTTTGAGTATGTCGAAAGCACCGCAAACCGGATGCATCGCCCCATCGCCCCCTAGGCTTATAATTGGCCGCAACTCGCCTGAATTGAAGGGTGGATGTGGCATCTGTGCAGCAGGCTTGCCTAGAAGAAACCAATTCACTCGAGCTTTGAATAGATCCAGATAATAAAATTAATGATTTAAAAAAAAAATACCCTTTTCTCTTGCCTGCCCTCCCTACACGGCAATTAATAGTATCTACATAGTCAATAGTGGCTTGCAGTTTAACCACTAACTACACAACACTACAATCTAAATATATAAAAGAAGAAACTGACTGACTGACTGATTGACTGACTGACTGACTCATCTATCAACGCACAGCCCAAACCGCTGGGTCTACAGATTCCAAATTTGGCAAGTAGGTTCCTTATGTGGTATAGGGGTGCACTAAGAAAGGATTTTTCAAAATTCACCCCCTAAGGGGGTTAAACGGGGCTCCAAAGTTTGTATGGGGAAACAAGATTAGTTTGACTATTTTATTCGAAACTTCACAGGAGTGTTCCTATTAATAAATGAGTAGAAAGAAGTTTCAGGTTTTTTCAGAATTCAACCCCTAAGAGGGGGAAATGGGGTGGAAAAGTATAAAAATCAATGCACAGCCCAAACCGCTGAGTCTAGAGATTCCAAATTTGGCATATAGATTCTTTATGAGGTTTAGGGATGCATTAAGAAAGGATTTTTTTAAATTCGCCTCCTGAGGGGTTGAAACGGGGGTCCAAAGATTACATGGGGAAATAGGATTATTAATACTTAAAACTAAACTTAACGGGAGTGCTCCTATCGATAAATGAGTTAACATTTGTGTTTCAGGTTTTTTCAGAATTTAACCCCTAAAGGGAGAAATGGGGTAACAAACCCTGAAATTCAACTTAGGTATTGTTTTTATGGTAAATTGTGTCAGGTGTATTACAAAAACAACGATTTTAAGATTTAATGTGGCAGGCCTGAAATACTACCATTCCCTGTTGGGGTCTGATGGGGTTGAAATGTCAAAAAACCAATATGGGTGTCGATACCGAGATTATCAGGGGCGCTGATTACGAAAATGGCATTTATTTTGAGTTCCAGATGATAATGATCGTGATTACGATGATGATGATTGTGATAATGATGACGATGATTGTGATGATGATGATAATAAGTGTGATAACGATGATGGCGATTGTGACAGTGATGGTGATTGTGATGGTGATTGTGATTGTGATGGTGATTTTGATGGTGATTGTGATGGTGATTGTGATGGTGATTAAGATAGTGATGGTGACTGTGATAGTGATTGTGATAATGACTGTGATTACGATGATAGTGATTGTGATTACGATGATAATGATTGTGATAACGATGATGGTGATTGTGATAGTGATTTTGATGGTGATTGTGAGGTTGCTGGTGATTGTGATAGTTATTGTGAGAGTGGCGGTGATTGTGATGGTAATAGCGATGGTGATTGTGATGGTGATTGTGATGGTGATTGTGATTGTGATGGTGATTGTGATGGTGATTGTGATGGTGATTAAGATAGTGATGATGATTGTGATGGTGATTGTGATTGTGATAATGATTGTGGTAATTATGGTGATTGTGATAGTGATGGTGATTGGTGATAATGATGGTGACTGTGATAGTGATGGTGATTGTAATAATGATGGTGGGTGTGATAGTGATTGTGATGATGATAATAATTAGATTATGAAATTTGGCACATAGATAGTTTATAACCTGAATTAACATGTAGGACACTATTATCCCTTTAGTATGATCCAGTGGGACAGTTACCGAACACCACGCGGGCGAAGCCGCGGGCAACAGCTAGTACCCAAATAAAAATATAAAAGTTTGCAGCTGAAAAAAGGCGACTGCTGAGAATATGATCCAGGGCTGGCAGTCTCGACAGAGTTACTCACGAAAGAATTCGGTTGCAATAACGATGCTTGCGAGAATCGCATCTTGGATGTAGAGGCTTGCATTTCTCGCAAGCATCATTATTGCAACCCAATTTTGTCGTTTTCTCTGTCGAGAATGCTGGCCCAGCTAGATACATGCATGAAAATGTCAGGAGAGCAACGTAGCTCAGTTGAACTGTTGGTAGTGCCCTATCGCTTAGAGACATTCTATAAAACCGGAGGCTACGTTTCTAGGTACTTACTCGTCATCTTACTAGCGATAGCGCCACACCATACCATACCAGGGCCTAAAATCGGAAATCCGGTCTTGGAGAATGAAAAATCCTGATTTTCGACAAAAAAGTCCGGTCTCGCCTAAAGGAGAGCAGCGGTGGCCCAGTGGTGGCGGCCCCGACTTACGAATAGTAAGTAGTGGGTTCGAACCCAGACAGGCGCATTACTTTGTGTAATTTATTTCATCACCACTGCTCTCAAAACGGTGAAGGAAGACATCGTGAGGAAACCGGCATGTCCCAGAACCAAAAAATTCGAAGACATGTGACATTTACCAATCCACACTGGGCCCGCGTGGTGGATTATAGCCCATTCCCTCTCATAGAGAGGAGGCCTGCGTCCCAGCAGTGGGAACATTAATAGGCTGATGATGATGATGAATCAAAAGTTAAACTTAAAAGTGTTAATTATATATTTTATTGCTAGAAATAGCTTTCAAAATTTGGTTTTGACCATAAAAAATTGATTGAAGAAGTGTTCACAACTTTAGTCTTTCGTGCGATGGCTACAATGGACTCCACTGATAGTCTGTTTCTTTCGTCCGGCATGAGTCGGAAAATCCAGTCAGGCACAAAATCCGGGAGAAGTCCGGTATTGGCATTAAAAATCCGGTCAAGACCGGATTTATCCGGTCAGATGGTAACCCTAAAAATATGGCATATACAGGCGTAGGTATGATACCTACGCCTGTATATGCCATATTTTTTAAAGGTATTTTAATTTTGAAGATTGGGTTAAATTCATGTTAAATTGGGTAACTTCAAGCAACTAATTTCAATATTTCTGTATTCCAAGCTGATTGCTCGCGATACGTCATACTCAGGCTGAAGAGTTTGATGTCTTTGCCAAGTATAGTCCAATCGCAGCACATCAAGGTACCACAAACTTGATGTGCTGGCGACTGTACTATCCTACTTAAAACTGCAAATTATTTTTGATGGTAAACTTCAAAATCGAATGAGAAAATTTGACAGTTTGTAGTAACTTGATGCACTGGCGACAGTAGGTATCTACAAGATTAAAACAAATAGACGTAGGTATGTATCAAGCTTTTTAATAAAAACCTCAACCTTGAGACTTTTCAGGTGAAAAGTAGCCTCAATCAGCCTAACGTGTGACGTCATTTGGAGATGAAATGAAATTCAAGTGGTTTCAAGTATTTTTGTTATTGTTAAAATAAACTCCATCTTACAATTTTATGAGCCCAAATATCTGAATAAGGCTTAGAAATCTGAAATCTCGTAATAGTTTCGGCACCAGCATAGTTAATTTTTACTTTACATAATTAGGTTTATTTACCGAAACAGCTGAACTAACGCAGACTGAACTAGTCAAATCAAAGTGGCCTCTATTCTATTGTAAATATGTGAATGTGACGTACCTAGTGTGGTGTTATCACCGTAAAAAATTGGTTCCCGCCTATTTGTTATAGCAAGAACAAAGACCGGCCAAGCGCAAAATGAACTCGAGCGCTAAGAGTTCCGTCCCACCAAAACTATTACATAAACCTGAATTAAAGGACTTGTTAACACGGATTCTGTGAAATTTTCAACTATCTACCTCTTACGGTTCAAGAGATTCCTAAAGCCTACTCTGTTATCTAAAGACCAGGCAGTGTGAATCAGTGACTATGGGTACGGAATCCTAAAAACCATACACATTATTTATTTTCCCAGCTCTCATTGGCCATTTAAATAAGCGTTACCATCACGGATGGTCAAGTCTTCGGATTTATTTAAATTGAACAACACACCTACAGGTCATTGATCTTCAATTCGTCGACTATTAGCAAGCTTATGAGCATCAAGGTGAGGTGAATCCCTATTGCTATTTTATTGCTTTATGCTTGAATTATAGTCAACAGCGTAGTAGCAAAATCTGAGACTATCAAAAATACCGATGTAAGTATTTAATTGCGTACGGTGAGCTGACACTTTTCTACAAAAATACTACAACACGACTATGTATCAACTATCACTCCTTGGATTGCCAAAATTGCCATTTTAGATAAAGTTGATTTATTTCAAATCTTTTCAAAATATTATTTTGAAAAGATCAACCGCGCAACTTCGTCTGCGTCACATGAGAGAAAGAGGGGGGGTTAGAGAGAGTGTGACTCAACCCTAGAAGATAGACATTATTTGCTATCGCGGATTTTTTTAGAACGTTGGGGAACAATTCCCTCACACATGTTTGTTGCGTAACTTTAACCGTTTAGGCAGCGCTCACAACGGAAGCTCTAAAAAGAAATACATTTTCCCTGTTTTTGCAACATATAACATTGATGCTTCACTCCTTTTAGTTGTAGCGTGATGTTAGATAACCTATCCAACCTAAACCTCCCTCCCCAAGCTCTCTCCTCCTAAGCTTTCCTCGTTAGATGGACTATCCAAAACTAAAAGATTTTTTTTTTATTCGAACCAATAGTTGTACTTAGCGCGTTCGACCAACCAAACAAGCAAACAAAGAAACAAACTCTTGAGCTTTATAATATTAGTAAAGAGTCAAGTGGGTAACCACTTAATTCCTTCGATATTGGTGTCGATTCTGTTGTGCACAAACTAAAATTAATTTAGGCTATTGCTATCTTTTTCTCTCTAATAAAACGAGAAAGAGACGGACGTAATTTAGAGCTGTCAAATTTAGTTGGAACTAATATTTCTGTACAAATGAAGGGTGCACATAAAAACATGTCGACTAAAAACACGGTGAAGCGCAAGGCTTATACTATGTAGTTTGACATTTCTAACTTAGTTCATAGCTATAGCCGTCCTTTTCTCGCACTACCTTTTACTAAAAGATAGCAATAGCCTAAATTAAGTTTGGTTTGTGCACAACAGAATCGACACCATTATATATTTGCATTAATCGCTCAAATAATCTACCTATGTTTTTCCAAATAAGGGCTTGCCTCGACAGCCTTACGTCTTCAGTATTTGCATAAATCGCTCAAATAATCTACCTATGTTTTTCCAAATAAGGGCTTGCCTCGACAGCCTTACGTCTTCATCTTGAGACACTCGATGACAGTCTTACTCCAGCTAGGTCGAAAGTTCTCATCAAAGGTGCAGGAAATTAGCCCAAACACGATTGTTCAATTTAAATGGGACCAACTTTGAGATATACCTATGCTTTTCACAAAAAAAGGACCATGCATATTGGACCTATAAGTAAAAAGTTATGCGTGGTCATTTAGATAAAAAAATTATACACGTCAAATTGAGAACTTTCTCCTTTTGTTTCGTCGGTTAAAAAAAAACAAACTTGCGGCAACTGATACGGGCGAGGGTCATTCTTTTACGGAAAATCTTAACACCGCGAGTCAGAAAATGGAGTGAAATGAACAACGCCATCAACCGACCAAGATGTTAAACTGCTAAAATATAATGCGCGGAAATCATGCTATGTAAATTTTTAAACCAGCATCATGTAGACTAATTAGTACCATACCAGCTACAATAACTTTTTTTAACCCGTATGTCCCCAGCCGTACCCGAAGGGAAACGGTGCATTGTTATTTTGTGTCTGTAATAGGCGGTAATAGGGAATATGCATGTATTTTTTTCTTCACTTAAATAAATAAATTAGATTAATATCAATAAAAAAATATATAAAAAGTTAAGTTCAACGACTGCTTGTCGCTCAAAAATAATAACCTTCTGCAATTTTCTATGACAGTTCAAACGTCCGTGACTGTCGCGGCCATAATGTGACGTCATTTACCACAATCTGCCTTGTTTACATCTAATCTTTTAGCCTTAATAAAATAACTTTACTAACTGTGTAATGTGCTTTAATCAAGCTTAAATTGCAATAACAATATTGTTATAAAATATTCGTCAAACTTGTAAGTACTTTTCAAAATAAAAGAGTTTTTTTGACCTATAGACTTTGACCTCACTACCGGCGTTACCTATCGAGAGACAATGTGTTTTGAGAGTGCGTTCCGTTTCACTAAAAATATGCGACCTTTAACAATAAATTGTAAAATAAGTGATGTTATAAAACAACATGTTTTACAACAAGTGATCCACAATGTTCCTAAGCACTAATACAAGGCATTTATAATAAAAAGAGTTTTGTATTTCATGCATATTCCCTATTGCGGGTATTGAAATAAGCCGGTCAGTCGATTTAAAAGATATGGTGAGCACATTTTTAGTCATTAGTACCATATTAATACAATAGATGTAGCTGCATCTTACATTTGATGATTCGTTCCTAACTCAAAAAACGCACAATTTTTATGTATAAAAGTTATCTACATTGGTTGCGTAAATTTTACGTGATGCTTGATCATCGAAACAGACAAACAGACAAAAAATCCAAAAATGCTGGAAATGAGTTCTGTTGGACACCCTGGCAATTTTTTTTCAAAATATTATCGATGTACGTTTATACGATTTTTCTACATATTTTTTTATTAAAATGTATATAGATATAGTTATAGACAATGATATTCTATTAAACAGATATGTTATACACCTACAAAATCACCGAAAAAAGTGTGCCGTGTGGCAGAGCCAGCTCACATACACGCAGTGACGCAGAATAAATGCAAAACAGGCCAAGTGGCCCGTTTTCAAGTCTTCACGATTGCGTGCTCACAACATTATCTGTTTAAAGAATATCATTGGTTAAATGAAGAATAGAAGATTATATTATTATTAACTATTTTAAATGTTTGGAAGAACATTATTACTATTATTTTATTGTTTCTATTGGGATATTGCATTAGCTTCATGTAAACTTTATTACTGAAAGATTGTGGGTTGGATTGTTAATAAGGTGTCGGTAGACAAAACATGTACCTTAAAATATATTTGCTCAAAAGCCAAGATACCTAACCTCAGTACATGCTTAGGAAACGAATAAAATTGACAGTGACAGTCAGCTGGATGTGACGCTGTCAGAAAGGATATGACATTTGGTAAACTACTAAACTAAGTGTACATATTTTCAATTTTTCGCTGCTATACCACGTACAGTATAAATTCAAAGTTAGCAATGTGAACAGACAGAAACAGAATCAAAGTAAACTCAGAAATGATAAGACAATCTCTGAAATTGAGAAAGACACTAACAGTCTTGGGCATACTTTCTTTATGTAAGTACAATACAATCTGTTGTTAAGTTTACACAAATGCTTGCCGCATTTTTGTGTTGTTTTGTCTTCGCCGTATGATTTTAATGTTATGATTGCGTCTTTTACACGTAAGTAGCAAAGTTTTATCGAACTCGCTCAGTTATTGCAGCGATTGCGCTGCTAGCATATTGCTTTTCCTTCCTTCAACACAAATTTCGTCAATTCATCAATCGATAGGTAAACTTGAGTATGTTGATCAATTACTTATCATAACAATGTATTTTTCGAAACGTTTAGGTGTGTATTAAAACAAATAATTTTCCTTTCGGTATTTTACACCCAAAAAATTATTCATTAGGAAACAGTAAAATAATAGGAAAAATCAACGAATTTTATTATCCAGTAGACTAACATAAATACACTAATCTTTTTTCAGTTCTCCTAATATTTTTAATACTTACAAAACGTAATAGTGGAGTGAACCAAAGAATTGAAGAGGGGGATGTTCATAAACTAAACAGAGATTTTATTGATCTGCCAAAGAAGGATAAATATATTGATCCAGATATAATGGAGGGTAACTTGCAACAGAACAGTGATAACGAAGGTACAAAGCGAGAACTGCTGGAAGCTAAGTCAAGGATAGACCAATTAGAAAAGAAAATAGCTATATTGGAAGGAAGAGTGCCACAGAAGTATCCAGAAGTTAAGTTTCTAGGCTACAAGGAGAGGAAAAGAATTTTGGTAAGACATTTTACATTTTTCGCTCATTCTACATTAATAATTGTGTAAATAATTTCATCACCGATGCTCTTAAACAGTGAAGAAAAATATTTTGAAGAAACCAGTATGCCTTTGAAGTAAAAAAAATGAAGACAACACCCACTAAGCCACATTGGGCCCACTCTCACAGAGACGAGGCCTGTGTCCCAGCTGTGGGAACATTTTGGGCTGATTTCAGATTCTACATTATTTATCATGTCCATTAGTAACCGTAAAAACTAACAACAACTTCTTGTCTGTATCATAGTAAATGTATGAAACATTATCTTTTAACAAGTAGATAACAAACAACATTGCTACATCATAATGGTGCTTGTTTGTACATATTACTTAACTGGTGGCCCTTTACATGATAAAGAAGATTTTGATTGGTCAGTGGATATGAAACGGGGCACTATTTTTTTACTGCAACCAATTTCGAGGTAGCGCTCGGCGGCCGCTGCCGATACACGATTATTTAGGTAAACAAACAGATTTGCATGCTTGTTTTAAAACTTTTGACTATAAATGTAAAAAAAATATGGTATGGACTTGCATAATAATTAATTAATAATAAAATAAATGTAGCTAAAATCCAGTCTTAGAGCTGAGAAGAAAAACACTTTCCGAAATAATAATAATAATTTATTATTATTTATTTATAATTTAACTTGATGAAAGCTGTCTGCATTTTGCATAATATTCTATTAATCATGAAAATATCCTGAATATATGAAAGGGAATAAAATATAAATTTCCTGGTATTAAGGCTGATGCTGCAGAGTAGCACGGTTTTTTGCAATTTGCAGGCCAGTGCTAGGTTGTATGTTGATTAAAATATTGTTCGCGACTGTAAGACGTATGTAGTTACAGAATTAATCACCAAAATCATCAATACAACCCTCCAAGTTCATGTAACTTGATTGAATGACTATTTCATGGAAAAAGTCATTCAATCAAGTTACATGAACTTGGAGGGTTAATTTCGCGGTCTACCCTGGAGCATCCACCTCAAGGCATAGATTTAGACAGGCCGCATAGCAGTGCAAAATTTTTCCTTTATTTATTACTTGCGTACAAAATGTATGAAACATCACACGAGCGGCACGGGGGGCCGCACCACACTTTTTAGTATTGCCATCTGATACGCTGCGGCCCGACGCTGCTGTAATGTGTGCTTAACTTTATTGTGACGAAGAATGTAAGTGTACGGCCTGAGTGCATAAGCGTCGGGCGGCGCGTTCTGCGGGGCGTCGAGCTGCCCACCGGCGCGGCGGCGGTCGCTACTGAGGCCACTCAAGTATAAATGTATGTGTTTGACATGAACGCTGTACGCGCCGCCCCGCCGCACGCTCGATTCGAGCGGCCACTGTGTTCTTACACTTAGTCATCATGTAATTTCAGGTGACAGGAGGCGCAGGATTCGTTGGCTCGCATTTGGTAGATGTACTTATGACTCGAGGCCATGAGGTGATTGTCGTGGACAACTTCTTCACGGGCCGCAAGCGTAATGTGGAGCACTGGTTTGGTCACCGCAACTTCGAGATGATTCATCATGATATAGTTAACCCACTTTATGTAGAGGTATGCCATTGTTATCATTGTTAAAGCAATAGCCTCAGCTGCATCCGCATTTTTAAACAGACGGTTGTTTTGCAGGGGACTTTGTTTTGCCAGTTCCACTACCCAGCTTAAAACACTGATGGATGGGCGTTATGGGGGCATACAGATTATTTGCAACTTATCATGCAATGCAACATGTTTTTTAACTGGGTTGCACGTAACCCGCTCACAGTTATTTTTGTGTGTTCACAACACGTGTGTGTGACACATTAAAATGTTGCATTGTATGTTGTGTTGCAAATAAATTGTACTCTGATTTAAGTATGTTATTTTATTAGTACATTTTAAAAATGGTTTGTGAAACTATCTCATGAACTGTTCACTGTGGTTTTAGACTGTGCCAACAAGGTTTATTACACTCATGGTTTCTAACCTGATGAAATCTCACAAATGAGGATGCAGCTTACGAGGTAAAGTTTCTAACAAACACTTTAATTATATTTCGTTTCTAGGCGGATGAAATATACCACTTAGCTAGTCCTGCGAGTCCACCTCACTACATGCAAAATCCTGTAAAGACAATCAAGACTAATACTTTAGGTACAATCAATATGTTAGGTGAGTTTTTTTTTTGTTATTAATTTGTACTGCCCCACTGCTGGGCAAAGGCCTTCTCCAACAACCAACCAACCCCCAACCAAACCAACTCCTTCCATGTGCTCCTTTCACGTGCCTCCTCGTAATATACTATGTATGATTATTATATGAGTAGTTTTGCTATTAGATTGTTTTTGTACAGTTGTTGCATTTGATGAGGCAATCATTTCAATTAGAACCTTACTACAATGACTTAAAGCTCATCACCATCCAATGTAATGCGCCTCACGCAATACTGTCAAATAAACTACCAATGATATAGGTAGATTTTTATGAGCAATACGAAATCGTAATATTAAGGTTCCTAATCTGAGTTTTTTTGACGTGACAACGTCTTATAAATTGGTTTGCCGGGTGACACTTCAAGAAACTGGGCAACGTAACGCTCCTCCGCTCACGTTATGCGCTCACAATGAGAGCGAGTGAGAGGCACGCGTCCCGCCTAAGAGCGAGAGAGACAGACATAAAAAGTTTATTTTACCACTCAAAGTCGTTGTCACGTAAAACTTTCGCCCGTATACCGACTTTACAGGCAACCAATTTTTTTATAACTGTAAGAAACAAATCGAAATGCAATTAAAAGTTTTTACAACTGTATTCACGATTTTTCATGGTTGATTTTGATTTTTTTGTTTTTCTGCATATAAAATTAACAATGAAAATTATTAATTGGACATCCAATTAATAATTTTCATTGTTAGTCGGCAAACAATGAATTCCTGATTTCCTGTTATCATTAAGTAATGATAACAGGAATTCATTGTTTGCCGACTTCTTACTTGGTTAAGAATAAAATGCTTTTTTATACGCTGTGGCGTCGCTTGATCGTTTGTGTTGTGAATGGCTTTCTCAAATCAAACGTAACATTCAGACATTCTCAAAGGTATTTGTTTCTGTCACTACAGTAGTGTCACTTTAAGACAAGGACAGCATGGGACTATAAGGTGCATTCTGATAGCTGGCAATGTCACAATTAGCTGTCAAAAATACTTTATGATTATTTTACCAACAATACCTGCTTCATTATGAATACCCAATGATATTCTAGTAGACAGATATGTTGTGAGCGCGCAATCGTGAAGACTCGAAAACGGTCCATTTGGGTCGTTATTGCCTTTAGTCTGCAACACGCATGGCGACGAGCGATACGCTGCTACGAATTTAGATAAAAATTGTAAAAATGCTAACGTGCGTGTTCAGAAAGTGTACCAATTATGATACCAAAGTAAATAAAACACAAGGGATCTCATACCTAGGGTTGCCAACATTTCTTGGGCGAAATATAGTATTTTTCCAAATAAGCTATAAAAAAATATAGTATGCTTCTAAAAAATATAGTATTTTATGGAAAAATTAAAAATAGTCAAGATATAGGTTAGGTAGTTAGGCACCTATTTGTTCCTTATTTATTTGGCCCAGAGCCATACATTTTGTTTTTATTGTTTTTTTTTTTGTCTAAAATAAAAGTGTCATTATGCTCTATTATTACATTAAATTTTTAGATTGTAAATTAAAAGCTGATTTTTTATTATTGAGATACTACTTCTGTTTCTTTCTTCTCGCCATTTCGAATTCATAACCGAAAATTTCCTTTCTGTAAATGCCGAAATGGCGGGATTCAGTATTTTTTAAAATATGCTGCCATTTTTTGCAAAATACAAGCCTCACTCAAAAGATAATGTGAAGGCGCGTTCATATTTTTTTAAAATATGGACTCGTTTGTTAGATTTCCGTGAAAATATAGTATTTTTGCGTACTATATATTTCTTCAACAGTATATAATACGCAGACCCGAAATATAGTACAATACTATATATTATAGTACGGTTGGCAACCCTACTCATACCACATGTAACTACGCAATATACTTCGATTTATTTTTGACGACCCGATTGGCGCAGCGGTAGTGAGGGTGCCTTACGTTCTTACGGGGTTCGAATCCCGGTAGGAGCAAATGTTTGTGTGATGAGCATGGACATTTGTTTCCTAGTCATGGATGTTTAGGTATATGTATAATAAGTATGTATTTACAAACAAAAAGTATCTATGTATTATATTAACTATCTGGTGTCCACGACACAAGCCTCGTTGCTTAGTGTGGCACTAGATGGCGCTGTGTATAATGTCCAGCGATATTTATTATTTACTAGCTGACCCACGCAACTTCGTCTGCGTCACATAAAAGAGAAACAGCTCACAAAAGGTATACATTTTTCCCCGTTTTTGCAATATTTTTCATTTATGCTCCGCTCCTTTTGGTCGCAGCGTTATATAGCATATAGCCTTCCTCGATAAATGGACTACCCAACACTGAAAGAATCATTCAAATCGGACCAGTAGTTCCAGAGATTAGCGCGTTCAAACAAACAAACAAACAAACTCTTCAGCGTTATAATATTAGTATAGATTTATTAATATTTTTCATTTATTTTCCTAATAATAATAATAATAACGGCTCGCATTGTGAGGAGGTTCCTGTCTCTGCAGCCCTAACCACCGGTGGCTTGGACCCTGCTCCCGACACCGGCGGACCACTATTTTTTATATTTTTTAATGTATTTTTTAATATAATGTTTTTAAGATACATTTAAAAATATGTAAAGTAAGTAGATGAGATGAATAAAGGAAATAATAATAATAATAAAAGCTATATATATATAATATTGTTTAAGACAGCATTACACAAATTGAAATATCACTAGCCTCCACACTAGGATTCCGTGTCGTGGAGACTAGTCTCCTTCCTTCTAAAAAAATAAAAATAAATAGGAGGTAAGGCGTATTATACAATAGCAACGTAGGTACGATATCTTAGGCTACAGAAAAAATATGCATTTCCAGAGCAATAGTGAAAACTAAAGTAAAGGTATAACTTAATTATAAGTGTGTCGTGTGCATGAGTGTGGTGTGAAAGTGATGTATGGGTGAGTGATGAATGACTGAGTTAAGGTGGTTTGAGACCAAGCGAATAAAAAAACATAAACCAGCAGATTGGGGACAGAAAGAAAATTAGTTACGTTTGGTCCGACTCTTCCTTTGTGTATTGTGTGGTGAATGTATGTGTTGTGGTCATGAGTTAAGGAACTTCTCCGTGCTTTCATAGTCCATTTCTGACAGAAATTTTAAGAGGTGATTTTTAAATTTATATTTAGTCATCGGCAGTACATCCGTTTCACTATTTAGCTTACTGTAAATAAAGGGTCCCATGTAATTATAACATCTGTTGCCGAAACTGAGTCTACATTTAGGCATCTGCCATCGAGGCTTATCTGCATTTCTAAGATAGCGCACTTTGGGGTAGGTTATTGCGCTATGGGCAGTTTTGTGGTACCTCATTGCCACAGCCATTATGTACAGTTGGCGCACACGTAAAACACCGGACTCTTGGTACAGTGTGTCAGTTGAGAAGCGCATTGGTTTCTTGTAGGTTACCTTTAGAAGAGACCGTTGTGCACGTTCTACTTTTATTAGACGGGTCTTGTGTGCTACGCCCCACGTTATAATGCAGTAGTTGATAACAGATTGGCAGAGTGTGTAATAGAGCATGTTCAGAACACGTGCATTAGCAATTCGACCCATTTTTTTGAAAATATGAAGAAGCTTTCTGATCCTTCCGGTTACGTGCTCTATTTGTTTTGACCAGTTGAGGTGTTGGTCTATGTAAACGCCAAGGTACCTAATTTGTTTATCTCGCTCAAGGCTTGGGCAGGTACATCTTTTTATCGCATTAATATTGCAAGAGTGTAGCTTAACAGATAGATTACCTGGGCAGGATGTTCTTATGCTGACGCAAAAATTTAGGACTTTTGTTTTATCTACATTAAGCGTCAGTAGATTGTGTGAAAGCCAACTGGAAACTAGTTTTAAACCAAAGTTAGCAACCTCTTGAACCCCCTCCCAGGTTTTATCAAAGAAAATTATGGCGGTATCGTCAGCATAGGCAAATATTTTAGCTCGGTCCAATTTCAGTGTGCAGAGGGTGTTTATGTAAAGGATAAAAAGGGTTGGTCCAAGCACGCTACCCTGAGGAACTCCGTAGTTGAGGTTGGCATAACTACTGCACTTGTCATTCATACAGACTCTTTGTCTGCGGTCCGTGAGATAGGACTGGAACCACTCGAGAGCTATACCTCGAATTCCAACAGCTTCCATCTTTTTAAGAAGAATACGCCTGGACACCGTATCAAAGGCCTTTGCCAGATCAAGGAAGACACCAGTGCACTTATAGCCATTGTCAATTTTGTTTACTACAAAATCAACTAGGTTAGTGACTGCATCCTCCGTTGACCTGTGCTTGCGAAAGCCATATTGATTATGTGATATCAGACCATTTCTCTCAAGAAAGCTGAGGAGTCTGTTATTCATAATCTTTTCCAAAATCTTGGAAAGAGATGTGAGTAAGGAAATCGGACGATAATTCGAAGGGGCAGTTTGGTCACCTGATTTAAAAATTGGACTTACATTCGCTGTTTTCATGAGTGTTGGTACTTTCCCAGTCGAGATACTAAGATTGCACAAAAAGGTGATTGGCGCTGCAAGGTAATTTTTGTTTAGCTTAAGTGTCCTGTTCGTGACACCATCCCATCCAGGTGCCGAGTTGTCTTTAAGGTTTGTTATGATCTTTTTAACTTCTACGTCGTCAGTTGGCGTTGCGAAGAAAGATTTGCTAGATGGGTTTATCTCCTGGAAGGAGTTCATATTGGCGAGTTCTACTTCAGTCTTATTAATCCGGAGCAACGTTTTTTCAGCTAGCTGCTCACCAACTTTAGTAAAGTATTGGTTCACGTTATTTAGTGACTCAGTGGGATCTGGGTATGTGTGTAGTAGTTCTAGGCCACTCGGGCTCTTATTTTTAATGCTGCAGATATTTTTAACAGCTGCCCATGTTTTTTTACTGTCACCGTTTGCATCTTCCAATAGTTTCCTTTCGTTATCTGTTTTAAGATTTTGTATAAGATTATTGCAAATGTTTCTATAGGTTTTGTATCGCTGTTGTATGATCGGATTGGCCTTGTTAGCGGGTTTTTTAGCTTCCATATGTAAAATATCCCTTTTTCGGATACATTTTAGCAACCCTTGTGTAATCCAAGGTTTTTTAATGGCTTTTGAATTACGTATAGTCTCCGTTGTTGAAAAAGCGCGTATTTTCTCACGAAGTGTTTCTGTGAAATCAGAAACTGCTTCGGCAATGTCACTGTGGTCAAAAATATGGCTCCAGTCAGAATCTGCGATTGCTTTGGATAGACTTGGGTAGTCTATCTTGACTCTGTTACTCCCGCTAGGCAATGGGGAGGGAGTAGCTTTACAGATTCCAACGATAACAGTGTCATGATCGGTTATTCCCGAGTCACATATTGTTACTCTAGCAGATCTTTTGGTTTTAAGCAGAGCGTGGTCTAAACAAGTACGGTCACGTGTAGGGTACTGATGGCCAGGATAATAACCATAATGCCCAGTGATGTCCAGATAATCGCTCGCACGATTGTCTGCAGAACCAGTGACTATGTCTATGTTGATGTCACCTACTATGGCACAATTACCTGTTGAGTCGTATGTCTGCATAATTTTTTCAAGCGAACTACAAAAAGTTTGCGTGTTGTGGAATGATGGTGATCTATAAATAGCACAAATCATAAACTCTTTACCGACGTGAATAAGCAAACAGTTAGTTTCGCTGAAGGGTGGTTCTTCGATCGCCACTTGGAGATCACGTTTATAAAAAACCGCAATGCCGTCGTTTTGGTTAAGGTAGCGTTTGGAATAGAAGCACTCATAGTCTTCAAGATTAAAAATTGGTGTGGAATCACTTAGACGACATTCAGTCAAGATTATTAGATCGGGCAAGAAGTTCAGACGAGATAAGAAAACAGTGAAATTATCAAAGTTCTTTTGAATACTTCGTATATTTTGACTGATAATGGTCAGTTGCGAGCTCACATCACCTATGTCGTTTATGCATTGTTCAGGGTTGTTGTTCTTCGTGCTTATAAATAAGTGAGTCTCATCCAAGTCGTTAATAAATCTATAGCAATTGGCCATATTTAAAAGTATTATAGGGGTGGGGTAATAGCTTATTTTTAGGACCAGTGGAGCATAGTAGTAATACAGCAATGGGGGAGGCGAAGTAGGTTATAGAGTAATATGACCTTGAGAGCACGGTGTTGGTGTGGTTTGTGGTGATAGGTGTGTATTGAGTTTGAGTGTAAAAACATGTACTAGATTCAAGACTTTGTGTTACAACTAAAATTAATAGAACAACTAAAATTAATAGAACAACTAAAATTAATAGAACAACTAAAATTATAAAAACAAAAGATTGTATACAATACTTAAAGTTGATTATCACTATTGAATGATTCTCGAAGTTGCTGAAAGGTATTCTCATTTTTAATAATTGAGTACCTTTCTCCCTCCTTTTTTCGCAGAAAAACGCGTCCATTGGCAATCCAGCAGTATTGAAATTTTTCAGTTCTGGCGAATTCCCTGGCCAGAAAGTGAAGTCTTTTTGCTTTTGACGTCAGGTGTTCTGAAATAAATAAGGCTGCTTCAGGCCCGTCAAGACCCATATGGGATGTATTCAACTGTCGTCCTTGTTGGGCATTGTAATATTGTTTGGCGCTGACCAAGAATTTTTCCTTGGAGAAGTTGCTTGAAAATTCGGTGACAATTGTGGATGTGGTAGCCTTCTCTTTCGAGGGGAGTCTGTAAACATCTCTAATGTCATATGGAGAGCACTCTAATCCTGTGGTTTTTATTAACTTCGTAACCATGCTGAGTAATTGTTCCTTCTTTTCTTTCTTCCTCTTGGGAACACCCCTTATCTCAACGCTGGTTTTTCTAACAAATCTTTCCAGGCTTTCACTCCTTTCTTCCAACTCAGCGATTTTTGCTCGCGTATTATTCCGCTCACCCTCCAACATATCCATCTTCCGGTCCAAGTCTTTCATTTGCGCTGAGATGTCTACTAAGGATTTCTCAATTCCGTTGTTCGAAGATTGAATGCCACAATAGTGTGATATTTTAAGAAAAAAAAAAGAAAGAGTTGGGAAATACATTTTTGTCGTGAGTACGACAAGCACGCGTGTACTCCAGATATAGAACAACACTATCTGTCTCTTTTTTCCTTATTGGTTTTATCGAGCTATCCCTTTTGTATCATTTTGACTTTTATTGAAATGAATTAAAAGGTGTGCTGTAGCTGCCGCGGAACACTTTTTTCGGTGGTTTTGTAGGTGTATAACAAGGTGCTGGTGCGGTTTCAGGTGCTGTTTATTAGAATATATCATTGTGAATACCAATACTAACAAATAATACTAGCAAATATCGTCGCGTGTAATTATTATACAAATTTGATTAGTATTTTGCTAACAATTTTAAGGGTTTCAATCTTTTTTCACGGAACCTTAATCTTCAATAAGTAGCCTAAGTTACTCCTTACAACATCAGCTATCTACGAAAAAAAGCCCCGTCTTATCAGAAAGACAAACAAAAACCGTGTTTTTGTTAAAAGTACCGCATATACCTACTTTCATATGCATTTAGTAAAAAGCTGTTATTTTGAAATTACAAATAGACACTTCAATTTTATAATTTATATAATTGTACTTCTTTGGCTGTGTCAAAAAAAAAACCGGCCAAGAACGTGTCGGGCTACGCTCAGTGTAGGGTCCCGTAGTTTCCCGTCCGTCACAATAAGTGTTCCCACTTATGAGTTTAAAGGTGGGTATCCATTATGTAAAAATGCTTGCATATACGAATATACTACAAACTTAGTCCAGAAATTATTTTGTACAACTTTTTGTCTTTTTTGTACAAAAACTGTTGTTTCCATCAAGTTCAAAATGATTTTCCTAGAAAGTCCTTATAAAGTTCTACTTTTCAGATTTTTTTCATATTTTCTTGGCTACGGAACCCTAAAAACGGTCGAATTGAAAAACCTCCTTTTTTTGAAGTCGGTTAAAAATATTTGACAGCTGTTTACGACGTTGTCAACTTTCAGAATCCACAATTGAGTTTTGCTTTTGAGAACTGAAAACTGAACCATTTGATACTTCGACGTCTTTGATAGATCAAAGACAATTGCAATAGAGTTGTCAACTGAAAAAATCGAATAAGGGCGCGTTTATATGACACGGAATGTTACAGCGTGTCGGCCGCGCGGCGAGAGTACGGTGACCGCGTACTAACTGTTCAGTTATAGCAAAATTATGTTTTATTAACTAGGACGTAAAGTTGAAATTAATTTTGAGTAACTGACTGCGCGGAGACCGCGCGGCCGCCGTGTGATCGAGGAGCGAAAGCCGCGCGGCCGCCGCGCGGTCTCCGCGCAGTCAGTTACTCAAAATTAATTTCAACTTTACGTCCTAGTTAATAAAACATAATTTTGCTATAACTGAACAGTTAGTACGCGGTCACCGCACGATCGCCGCGCGGCGGCCGCAAGAATTTTTTCGCGTCGTCTAACTGCAGCCTTAGTCCGTCAGTTATAATAAGATAAATAATCAATAAATATTTGACCCGTATTTTTTCTTTTGTTACGTAAACCAAAGTTGACAAAGATACAACGCTTTTAAAATTCTCAATACGTCATGCTATGGTATAATTTTAATGCATTCTGACGTCACGAGCTCGGGAACTCCCGAGTTTTGATGCATTTTATCTTTGTCAATATTCATTGATTTACAAAAATCAAATGTCCATTATTTTCCAATACTCTGACTGACGGGCTAAATAGATTTTCAATTTATTAATGGTGGAAACTAGCCTATTGAATTAATTTACATTTTATGTGGTAATTAATTTACATAATGTGACGTCATCAAATTTCAGGTTTAGCGCGGCGAGTTGGAGCTAAGATACTGATAGCGAGCACGTCTGAAGTGTATGGAGACCCTATGGTGCACCCCCAACCTGAATCTTACTGGGGACATGTTAATCCAATAGGTTAGTATAGGTACTTTTACTATGAAACTTTTCATGATAATGTACGTATGTAATGCAGCTAGGGTTGCCAAATTATAAACTTGACAACCTTACTTGACGCTTATTAGGTACATTAAG
Organism: Xestia xanthographa; assembly: GCA_905147715.2. Lineage (NCBI taxonomy): Eukaryota > Metazoa > Arthropoda > Insecta > Lepidoptera > Noctuidae > Xestia > Xestia xanthographa. The sequence goes on along the minus strand of LR990645.1, from coordinate 16,975,950 downwards.
TTGGGCCAGCTATTTACCTAAAACTTATTTTTACATGACTGTTGAAACTGTAAACTGTATTAACTCCTTTGAATAAAAAATAATACCTATACTGATATAAAAGAACGAAAAGATAATAAACAAGTACCGGCCCCATCTAGTTTTAAAAAACCGGCCAAGTGCGAGTCGGACTCGCGCACGAAGGGTTCCGTACCAATTATTATAAAAAAATCACGTTTGTTGTATGGGAGCCCCCCTTAAATATTAATTTTATTCTGTTTTTAGTATTTGTTGTTATAGCGGCAACAGAAATACATCATCTGTGAAAATTTCAACTGTCTAGCTGTCACGGTTCATGAGATACAGCCTGGTGACAGACAGACGGACAGACAGCGAAGTCTTAGTAATAGGGTTCCGTTTTTACCCTTTGGGTACGGAACCCTAAAAAATGACGTGTAAAAGTGTTTGTAAAAACCTACTTGCAAAATAAACATCATTTACTTATCACTGGATTTTCAACTCGGTAAACGAGTATTGAGAATCCAACAGGGCGCTTTTTTGAACGCATAGGGCTGAGTCGGTCATTCCTCCATACAGACGTAGTATGGTGATTACTTACTCGTCTGTTTGACGGTGTAGGTTCATAACAAGCCCCGCGATACGGGGCTCCTTTGACCGGCGTCCCTCGACTCGGATGCAATTTGGTTCTAATTTCACGATAAAATGGGAATAATTTTGGTGATCATTTACTAATTTTGGCAACCAAAAGTGTTTTTTTTTGCCGTTACATTTTGCTACATCTGGTGGTTCGTTAATTGTATGCTAGCTAACTAGATACAGGAATACTAAATAAATTAAAAACTTTACTAAATAGCATGCATATTAGTCACGCCCGGCAACGAGTTCGAGCCGTCGACTTAAAAAGCGCATTGTTTGATATTGCACTCTCGTCGCTAATCCGAGCGCTTATAATCTAGTGCGCAGGAGAAAAGCGCTTGTGTCAAGGTGATCATATGCTGTAGCATAAAAAAAAAACAAGACAAACAAAGTGACACCTGTTCCACTTTCAAAGTTAATAGGCGAGAAATGATATGATTCAAATTCAAATTCAAATTCAAACACTTTATTGTGGATCATAGGTTCATAAGATGTTGGGTTAACGATTGTCTGTTCTTAGTATGACTATATGTAAATTTCTATTAGCATTTCACAGGTGTTCTGCACATGAATCATGATTGTCACAATGGCCTTGCTCGATGAAGGTTGACCACTTCTGCGACCTTTCATAAAATAGAACAAATGAGACTTGTTCGCATAAATTATGTTAATTTTTAATGAATTGAGAAGAGGATATTATGCTACATTTTAATATTGGTAACACATTAGAACAATGCTTTATCGCTTGACTAATAAACCATTCTCAATTACCTGATGATAATTGAACCATAACTAAGTATAGAAAGTAACGCAAGAAAGTAAGTCTTATCAAATTACTGTTTCCAATTAAGGTTATTTCTACCCAACCAATATTAACTTTATATATTGTATAAATTAAGTTGTTATCAGAATGCAACTACAGTACTTTCTCAAGTTATTATGCCTTGTGACTGGGACTGCTGCTTTGTTTTTTTTTTGTCGTTTGACATTCAAAAGTGCCGTAATGGTCTAATTGAAATAAATGCTTTGAGTTGGAATGATAAAATATGTTTGAAGTTAGGTAATGCGTTTGTTTAGATTTATCGAGAACTTTTCTATTTGTACTTCGTTAACAAAAGTTAACGAAGTCGCGACCAGTATACAAATGTTCGAGTAGTTTTGCTAAAATGTTCAAGGGTGTATTGTATATACAAGACTTTGACCGCAACTTTGTCCGCGAGATTTCGAGATTTTTTTCATACAAACTTCATCATCTCATTTCTGTTCTTTAGTTTAAATGTCTAAGACTTTGATCTTTTATCATAATAAGTCCAAGAGTTTAGCTATGAAACGTAACAAACAAACAAACACTAACATTTATCATAGCAATGGATCGAATGGAACACTATCCTTATTTCACAAACATCTTACTAAATTTCAGGGCCTCGACCTTATTTCACAAATATCTTACTGCATTTCAGGGCCTCGAGCTTATTTCACAAATATCTTACTACATTTTAGGGCCTCGAGCGTGTTACGATGAAGGCAAGAGGGTAGCGGAGACCCTGGCGTACTCCTACGCCAAACAAGAAAACGTGGCCGTCAGGGTGGCCAGGATATTCAACACGTATGGCCCGAGGATGCATGTGTCGGATGGACGAGTCGTCTCCAACTTTATCATGCAAGCGCTGCAGAATTTGACTATTACTGTAAGTAACTTTTTGAAGTGAAAACATCTTTAGACGCGTTGAGCACTTTATGGGTGAAGGAAAAACATTGAACTCATCGTCACTTGACGTAACGTGCGGTCACGCTTCGTAGCACTCGTAGGCGATCCGCTACGGCGTAGCACCACATAGGCATGCACGGGACATAACATAACCAGTGCTACGACAGGGGCGGGGCCTGTGTACTTTTTATATCGGCAGTCCCCGAAGACTGCCCCGATTGTTTTTTAAATATTTCATCATCGTCCACAGCTTGACTTCATGCAAAGCTGGGTAAAGGCCTCTATTTCTTGAGACAATCTCCACGTTCCTTTGACCTTACTACCGTTAAAAATCTGCTGTATGTATTTTACTGTAGTGTGAAACAGCTGTTTTCTTAACCCAATAGAAATCTGTATGTCGGCTCTAGAATCATGGTTGTGTTAACTCATGATAACAGTTTGATCGCCGATTTCCCTTACACTCTGTCGTCTGCCTAGTCTTTTACCAACTATGTTGGGTTCGGCTTCCAGTCTAACCGGATGCAGCTGAATACCAGTATTTTACATGGAGCGACTGCCTATCTGACCTCCACACCCCAGTTAGTACTGGGTAATACGATACTCCTTTATGAGACTGATTGGCAAACTTTCGAGCCACGGAATACCTGTAACGAATGTCAAAGATCTGCATATGGCAGCCGGGACCAAGGGTTTAACGTGCTTGCCGAGGCATGGAGGACACTCGGTTTGTAATGGATGATCACCCATCCACGTACCAACTTAGGCAAGCGTGTCTTAACCTAAAGAAACAAAACTTCTGATTTTGGCCCTACCTAAGTCAAGTATAATTCAGCCGAATACAAAATTATATGTAACGGAGAGCATGTAGGTATATGTCAGCGTAAAATTGTAAAAACCGTTAGATTGTAATCTATCCAGCGACATTTTAAACTGTCGAAATATTGTCAACATATAACGCATTATTTTTCGGTAGATTATAATATGTCGAAGTGAAGCCGTAAAATTGTGAAATGTATGCGACAGAACTCACTTTGCGGTCTGTGGAGGGGTGGTCCACCTTGCCCCTGGCACCACTCCCATAAAACGTAATGCACCATTCCTGAGAAAAACCGATTAATGTAAACTAACCTCAAAACACTTTATATTCGCCTAAAAAGCGTAGTCGATGGCTCCTATTTCTGTCTGCAGGGTTTAAAAGAACCTAACTAACCTAACGTCGGGGTGCCCCAAGTCCCGATTATGGGGGCAGAAATAATTTGATCGCATGCATTTCACAATATTCCGGTTTCACTTCGACAGATTACACTAACGAACAGTCATTTTGCGGCATAGTAGATTAAAGTCAATTATGTATTAGACTTGTGTGTTGAATACTAGAAAAATATTAGATTTGTTAAATTGGCTCTTGTTTTTGAGATAAAGACTATTAGCTATTTCAAAGGACTTTCTTCGAACTCACTTTCACTGCTGCTCTTCTGACTGTCTGATCCCTCTAACATTTCAATATCATCACAGTTTGAAGTAGATGGGCCTGAGAACACTGGAATCGGCAAATCATCACTGTGCAGTACTGGGGGTTTAGCCGATTCTACATTAGGATAAACCCAAGTGCGTTTTTAGGGTTCCGTACCCAAAGGGTAAAAACGGAACCCTATTACTAAGACTTCGCTGTCTGTCCGTCTGTCTGTCCGTCTGTCTGTCACCAGGCTGTATCTCATGAACCCTGACAGCTAGACAGTTGAAATTTTCACAGATGATGTATTTCTGTTGCCGCTATAACAACAAATACTAAACACAGAATTAAATCAATATTTAAGGGTGGCTCCCATACAACAAACGTGATTTTTTTGCAGTTTTGTCTAATTTTTTTTAATAATGGTACGGAACCCTTCGTGCGCGAGTCCGACTCGCACTTGGCCGGTTTTTTATTTATACCGGTTGATACCTTTTACATTCACTGCACTAAAGTAACAATCATTGACGTGATTAGTAGGCTCAGTCCATATCATCGGCACTCCAAATTTAAGCCCTTTACGTCCTCCTTGACTCCAGTATCTCAAAGATTCTACACAAGACTTACATACGATATTAGGCACCCAATATTTATTCTTTTGGGCAAGTTTTATCCCAAAGTATGCTTCGTGGGTTTTTATCACAAACTCAGTGATCTTTTTTCTTTGTTTTTGTGTACAAAATTTTCCACATACAACCCGGTCACATTATCTCGAGACCTCGCTGGAATGCGAACCTCCCTGCAATTTTAATCATATCACTACAATAAATTAATTAACACAATATTTGTTTTGTTGGAAATCTTATTGTTTAAAATAATATCCTACTAGAGGATACTTGTTTTGCGCACCATATCAGAGCGCCGACGCGACGTGACTTCATCGACGAGACCAGGTCTCGAGATAATGTGACCGGGTTGTATATAACAAAAACTGTTGGGGTTATTTACACAAGGTTTTCGTAAAGAACTCATATTCTTCCAGACAAAAAGCACTTATAAACTTGAAATAAGACAGGAACTAATAATTTCAGGGTCTAATAATTGATTAGTAGAATCGTTGTAATTAAATACGTAAGAAGAATCATAGAACTTAGTAGTGTGTAAACAAATATATTTAATTTTAGGAGGGTAGTTGTCATTTTTTCGTTTATTTCTTGTCTTTCGTTTACCTCAAGAACCAGAATCAATTTAAAAAAAGTAAATACATACTGAGTATGTCTAATACAAGTGTTTACAAAAACCATTAACAAATTAAGTGCCGCAGATTTTTTTTTTTTTTTTTGTTCCGCAGTGTTATAATCTCCCGAAAAATAATGCTTTATATTGTAAGCAGTAGGTATGTTCAGTTGGCAATATTTCGACACTTTACAATATCGCTAGATAAATTACAATCTAACAGTTTTTACAATTTTACGGTGACATACACTTTTCTATAGAATAAACGAATAGTAATTATGAAACAGGGAAGCTGTATCATAACATGTTAGACAAGTCATCTAGTGAGTAGTGACACCTATTAAGATTGTCAAGGCTGTTAATTTAATATTTTTCAATACACTTTCTCGAAAACTGGTCCATAACGCACTACGATTAGGAACAACATGCAATGTATTTCACACGCGTGCGATTTTTTCCACTTTCCTGCACGTGTGCGGGAATGAAAATTGCCACAGATAACTATACCTATACTTAGTCCAAATTGATTCAATGTCTATAGTCTGAGGTGAATGTTTTTTTTTTATTTTGTCAAAGCATTATGCGTCTTTACGGCATAAATATTTTCTGAATTTTCAAATTGTGTTTTTAAATAAAATATCATAGATAAACATGATTATTTAAAACTAATAGTTACTTTTATACACAAATTAACATTTATTTGTGTTCTGAATTCAAAAATATAAAATAATTCTATTTTTTATATTAGGCTGTTTAACGGCTTCATACCATTGCCTCTCTTTCAACCTGGCGAGACCAAAGCGCGAAAAAAAAAAACGCCTACGGCTCGTGTATTATAATTCCGCCTCGATTGCAATAACAAACTTTCTCCACTTGTATCCAGTAGCGGCGTTAGGGGGGGGCGAGGGTGGGTGACCGCCCAGGGCGCCGGATACGAAAGGGCGCCGCAGGCGCCCCTTCATATGAAGAAAGACAATGATCCTTAAGCGCTAGATTTTTACAAATTTCCTGGACTCCACAGATACCCTGTGTCGTGGGGTCCAGTCTCTTCCCAAGTAAAGTTTCATTATCAAATGCGTGAGAGTGAGGCAGGCCCGGACTGGCCATACGGGCAAATCGGGCAAATACCCGATGGGCCGGTGTGCCCGACTGGCGGTCGACTTTATTTTCTATTTAAAAAAAAAACATCGCAATATATCGATTAAAATAACGTCTTATCGAGGACCTAATTTCGTGGTAATAATGGTAATGGTACCCCCTAGAACTGTGGTCGTCACACTTTTCTGGTGAAGGGCCACATAGGACAATGTCAGGTATCACTGCGGGCCGCACATTCTTGTATCATTTTAGTTGACACTACTAATCTATGGACATATTTCAACTCAACATTGCCAACTCAATGAACTAACTAGCAAACAATTAATAAAGCAAGCGAACGGATTGCACGAGTAAGTTTACACCTACCCGCATCTATTTAATTAATTTCTTGTGCAAAATCATATTTTGATATTATTTACTGAAATCGTTTGTTTTGTTGCGGGCCGCATAAATATCACCCGAGGGCCGCCATGCGGCCCGCGGCCCTCTGTATAACGACCACTGCCCTAGAGGCTCAGGATTTTTAAATGTTTTTAATTTTCCTGCCTGATGCCATAGAATTAGTAATTGCGTAACAATTTGTAGCGTACCTACAGTAAGTACAATCACACTAAAACAAAAATATTTTTAAGGCTTAAAATGAGCCTCTGGGAACTCGTACTACCGCTAGAAACATTTTTTACAAAACTTTTTAAATTTTATTCTAGGCAAGATGTAAAAATTTTCGAGCTCGCTTCGTTTGCTCTTGTAACCTACTTTCTCTTGGATCTTTACATTGTCTATTATAAGTCAAGCAATTAACTCCAAGAGGTCGAAACAATTCTAACCTGTCCAACGCAAGGTATCAAAAATTTTCGAGCTCGCTTCGCTCGCTCTTCCAACCTACTTTCTCTTGTATGTTAGCTTTGTCTGCAACTCGACCAAGTAACTCTTGTATAAAGGGTCGAAACAATTTAACCTGTCCAAGGTAGGGTGTTTCAATTTGCGAGCTCGCTTCCCTCGTTCTTGGAGCTTTACTTCTTTTTGTTTTTAAAATTGTCTCCTTATGTCGAGTAGTAGAGCGGAGAGCTTAAATATTTTTTAGTTCCTAGACTTTTCAAATAACTCTTAAAATTTAGTAATTTGTACTTCTATCAAGTATTTTAGCAAATTCGTTTTTACTGGCACCTTTCTGCGCTCTCCTCCCCCCCCCTCTGACTCAAAAAAAAACATTTCAGCCTAACATTCTATTTTAGACGTTTCCTTCGGTTGATTCAAAATTTACATTAGTAGTTTCCCTTTCTCTTGAGAGTGGAGGGCCGACCGACTCTGTAAATGCCCGGGTCGGTTTTGGGTCCCAGTCCGGGTCTGGAGTGAGGTGTTAGTGTGTGTTCACGTCGAACTAGCGGCGGAGCGCGCAATTCACTCGCCTGGTGGCCAATTAATAAAAGAGTTCGCCGTTCCAAAGGCTACAATAGTACATTTTGATACAAGTGGAGAAAGTTTGTTATTGCATTCGAGGCGGAATTATAACACCCGAGCCGTAGGCGAGGGTGTTTTCGAGCCGAGAATTGCAATAACAAAATATGTCCACGTGTATCAAACGACGTTTTTCAATACACTTTTGAAGAAATAAAATAAAATAGCGAAAAATATTTTTGTCACGAACTGTGAAACTATGATTTTAATTTTCTTTTTTTTTTCGCGCTTTGGTTTCGCCCGGTTGAAGGAGAGGCAAAGGTCCATTAAACAAGGCAAGGAGCCATTAAACAGCCTACTATAAAAAAATGATTTATTTTATATTTTTGAATTCGGAACACAAATAAATGTCAATTTGTGTATAAAAGTAACTATTAGTTTTTAATAAAATCATGTTTATCTTTGATATTCTATTATTTTATTAACACAATTTGAATATTCAAAAAATATTTTTTCCGAAATAAAAAAAAATACTTTCACCTCAGACATAGGCATTGAACCAATTTGGACTAAGTATAGGTAAGTTATCTGTGGCAATTTTTATTCCCGCACACGTGCGGGAAAGTGGAAAAAATCGCACGCGTGTGAAATACATTGCATTGTTGTACCTAATCGTAGTGCGTTATGGGCCAGTTTTCGAGGAAGTGTATTGAAAAAGTATTTTTTATTAGTTACATCATACCTATCCTTTGCCTTTTTTTCGTATGGGTTTAAAATTGCAGTTAGGGGGCGCGCTAGAAATCTTTCCCAGGGCGCTGGTAGTGCTAAAACCGGCACTGCTTGTATCAAAATGTACTATTATACTACACTTGCTTAGTAAGTGTACCAATACTACCTCACTAAAAGGCTTGAAAGCTGTTCATTAAACCTTCTCAAAAATCTAGGCAGTTATGTTGTATGGAATTTCATTACTGCCCTGAAAATCAGGGTAGTAATGCATTACTAACGCGTTTTGTTTAAGTCTTGATGACGTCATCATCTTCCTGCCCTTATCCCATGTTACTTGGGGTCGGCGCAACACGTTTTTTTATCTTTTCTTTTCTTTGCTTTTCTTTTCTTTTCTTTGCTTTTCTTTTCTTTTCTTTGCTTTTCTTTTCTTTTCTTTTCTTGCAAGTGTAGTATATATCACTCGAGGGTAAGTACAGATTACTAAACTCGTGTGGTTCACGGCTCAAATGCACACTCGATTAGTAATCTGTGCCTTACTCCCCTTGGTGAATAAATAGCTATTATTTCATGATGTTGTGATTGAAAGCTCAATAGACATTGTTCAGTAGGGTTGGCTGTCGCTCATAGTAGAAAAGACTGCAGTGAATTTTAGGTGGCAATTTTTATTATGAAACACTCAACTTGCAACTTCGTTTAGGATTTATGAACTGAAGCGCGTCGTCATCACTATCACTACATATTATAAAACAAAGTCGCCCGCGTCTGTCTGTCCCTGTGTATGCTTAGATCTTTAAAACTACGCAACGGATTTTGATGCGGGTTTTTGTTTTAATACTTAAATAGAGTGATTCAAGAGGAAGGTTTTAGTATAATATAGTTTATGATAAAGCTATACAGGTGACTTTTTTATGACTTTCCAAAAAAAATGGGTAGGTATAATAGGTGAATGGAGTAGAAACAAATGGCATAGGCACTCAGTTTTTTTGTTCTTTTTTTTGCGAAAAAAAAATATAAAAAAATCTCGTATGATTTGAAATTCGATTTGCTTTTTTTTTCAAAATTTCTCTTTCTTTGTTCTTATATAAAAAGTTTACTTGAAATTTGTAGCGTTTTTTGATGATAGATCTTTTTTTTTCTAAGCTGTGGAAGAAAGAAAAAAAAGCTAGGTATGCCATACCATAAGCTTCTACTCCGTTCACTTAATATACCCATTTTGGCCGCGGCTCCGCGCACGTGGATGTCTGACTGATTATCCCATGGCGATTGACAACGTACTACTGGAATAAATAGTATCTTATGTCGTAAACGTATTCCCGTCACCTCGGTACCGAGATGCACTTCCTTTGCCGTTAATTAGTTATCGTCGTACTTTTTCTTTCACGTTGCATTTCTAGAATCTGACATTTAGCGACTACACCGTTTGTTGATTTCTTGTTTTACCTCTATTATCAGCCCCAGTATAATACGAGTATGTTACACTTTCCCAGCACACTATCTGTTATGAATTGATTGGTATTTTTTAAATTATTTAATAGTATTATTGTTTTGATTTCACTTCGATGACATTTGTCCCTAACGGGCACAGAATATATATACTCTCTAACCACAGATTACTGTCTCTAACAAATCACAGATTATATATTATGTATGTCTGACTCTGCGCCCGCGTCTCTGTTCGTCAGTGTTGCCTGCTTAGAGTATATATTACAGTAGTAATATACTCTAAGGTTGCCTGTGAAAGTCAACACAAAGTAGTGGTTACGTGGAGTGAAGATGTAATTTTATTTTCTCTATTTATTCTACCCATATTTGTATTATTTTTTCGTTTACACTTTATGTATTTATTATTTATCCGTGTCTGACCGTGGCATCACTCTGTCTGGGCCCTATCAGAATACCAGCGCTGTGACGTTTTTTTTTTTTTAATGTTACAGCATCATGCTGAGATAGGGGCCTTTTGGCCTCGTACAGGACCAATTTCATTTCATGTTTTTTTTTTTTTTTCTCTTTGTTTATTTTTTTATTTTTACTATTGTAAGTACTGTTAATTTAACCATTTTTATTTGTGTTTTGTCCTGTGCGGGCTAATAAATGCTTTTTCTTTCTTTCTTTCTTTCTTTCTTTAAACCAGGTTATGGGCTATCCAGGTGTTTCCCGCGACTTTAACGATATCGTCGACCCAACGAGCTCTAGGACGGCCCTGGGGCCCTACTCTCTAACGTTTCGTCCGTATATTCGAATCTATCCGTCTCACTCGCACTCATCAGTAGACGTGCGCGAGAGAGACGGATAGATCCGAATATACGGACGAAACGTAAGAGAGTAAGGCCCCTGGATTCTTTAGCCTAATTTTGGCCACCACTCGGTCAGTCTTGCTCCATCGGCCATCTCCGCGTCTAGTCAGATGTCCTGCCCAGGTCTACTTGAGCCGCACCGCCCGGTACCCGACATCGTAGACTTTCGTCCGACTTCGGATTTCTGTGTTACGCACTCGATCTAAGAGCGTTGTACTAATTGACATGTCAGAAGAAATAATAATATTGCTACTGTTTTTAATTTCCAGGTGTATGGCAACGGGAAACAGACTCGCTCATTCTGTTACGTGTCTGATCTCGTTGACGGTCTGCTATCGTTGATGGCGGCCAATTACACGCTGCCTGTTAACATCGGGAACCCCGTAGAAAATACTATACAAGGTAAACACACACAATATAGTTACAATGACCTAATGATGTCGCAGCCATGTCGTATAACACGCCGTATTACATAAAGGCGCGCCGGATTTCGTAACGTCGCTGTTTTGTAATGCGAAATATCGTGCCACCCAAATACAAACGGGCGCATCGTCGATACGCCGCTTTGAAAGTTTTAATGGAAAAGGAAAAAATAAAGCCGAAAACATCGTTTTCTTAAGCTCTATAACTTAGGAAGCAAGAGCGAGCGAAGTGAGTTCGGTTTGGTTATCACATTTTTATTGACGTTAATTTTATTCCTGTTTTATTTATTTCATAGGTTAAAACACAATTTAAGCTGGTGGAAAAATATTACGTCAGCAAATGTTGTATTGATTTTAGGAATTTTCAGTATTTTATTCAGTCGTTTCTTCTTGCTGACAATGAAGCTAAACGTTGGACGCCGCTTTATCGAACGTATCTCCACCACATTCTGGCTGAACGTAAAGACTACGCATTTCAAAACAGCGACGTTTTGTAATGCGATATAGGCATATAATAAATATAATGTAATACGGCGTATTAAACGATATGGCTACGACATTGACATAAGGTTCAAATTACAATGCTATTTGAAATTCAACGCAGTTAATTTGACTAGGCCACATAATTCATAGATGGACATTAGAAAGAATAGAAAAAAAATACAGCCACTAATAGCTAGGCCCACTTACGCTCAGGCGATTTATATTCCCTATTTTTTTTATCAGTTACTGAATTTTCAAATATCGACATAGAGCCTAGCGTTGAAAAAACATCCCTTGTGCGTTGAAAAACTCGATAAATATTACCGAAAGTAGTCCGAATGTCGGCTAAGCGTGGTTTAACAGACAAATAACTGTATATGTTTTCAGTTCGTTGAACTCTGCTTATCTCAGAATCGGTAAAACTAATAGATAGATAGCGCTTATCGCAAGATATCACTAACTTTACTGTTGCGCTTCCTGTAACATGTAGACAAGTGTACTACAGTTTACAACACACCCTCTGCTTATTATTACTCGTACGAAGTCCCTTTGCAGAAATTAACTATTTTACCTTACTTGCCTACACTAATTGCTTATGTACTTATTTTGCCTACATTTTTATTCATAGCTAATTATAACTTTTTTTGGAAATCGTGACCCTGGCTGGCGTTGACGTTACTAATGGTCGCTCAATAACACCACGCCTGTACTTCCCGAAGGGCTTGGCAGAAGTGTATAATGTCCCCGTCACGAGAAGCTATAAATTTCGTAAACACACATTCGGGTTCGCAACCTTTGGATCAAATACAAAAACATGACAGCATTGACAGCGTCAGCGTGAACTTACTTTAAAACGGCGGCCCAAATGTTTACGTTCCATGAAGTCAGACGCGTTCAAGTACCACAAAACATTAGACGACAGCGCTTTATATCGCTAACATATAACCCGACCAAGTGAAATTGCTCGTTAGCTTCGTATAACACGTATGTTACTTTGAGTTGATTGAATTTGGAATTATTTCTTGTTGATGAAATTGTCGCTACGTAACTTGGTAGAAGTTCATTATTTACAAAAATTATAGCTTCTTGTGACGGGGACTTTAGGCTCCTACATAATAACGCCTGTAATCCCCGAAAGGTTAGGCTGAGGTGTACCTAAAAGTATAGCCACAACTGGAGAAAATCAGTTATGTTTAAGTGCCATGTAATAGAGGGCGAAACTATTATCCAACAACCGGGTACAAATCTAGACTCCGTTGCTGCTATTGAGGAATTTCTGTGTGTGTATCGACCGCGCGACCCGGGCGTTTTTTTTAAGAGGCTGTGATGAGTTGATTGAGGTTCATTACGAGCCTCAATCAACTCGTCACAGCCTCACAGAGCACAGAGTGTTGTGGCAAAGCATGTCCAGTAGGACATGCTTTGCCACAACACTCCCACTGCATTCTGTCTAATCTGGCTTTCCCAGCCACATTCTTAAGACCATCAGTCTATCTAGCTGGTGGATGTCCCACGCTACCCGCGTGGCGAGTCTCTTACCTCTATTCACGTCTATAAAAAAAAAACAATTAATTCCAGAATTCGCCATGATCATCAAAAACAAAGTCCCGGGATGTCGCAGCATGGTGGCGAAGGGCGCGCCGGTGGAGGACGACCCGCAGCGGCGGCGCCCCGACATCACGCTGGCTAGGGAACATCTGCATTGGGAACCTAAGGTATGACTTACTAAGTTCGAAGCCATTGTATGTAGGCTGATCAGAGATAGGTGCAAAGTGAAAAAGGATCTTACTGTCCTAGTTATAGAGCTCTTTATTACTTGGCCTCTATCTTGTGCTAGATAATTAAGGGCTGCTCTAAAGGAATCCATGTAGTAGCTTATGTCTAAAAAAAGAACAGCCGCACATGATGATTGATGAATTGGGGTTGCGGGACTGTTCGAAAGGGATACCGTGGCCCCGGAACATAAAAGACGATGAAAGAACATGGATGGGTTTTAGTCAGTAATAGTCTGACACTCCCTCCTGCTCCGCCCAGTGCGGGAGGAGTCATTTGATGATTCCCCATCCGAAAAAAAAAAAAAATTCTTGATGAAGCTACGTTTGCCGAAGACCCTTACATGCCTCAGAAAGCCAGTTGGTCCTGAGTGTCATTCATGGAACTTTGACAATAGTTAGGGGAAGTTAGAGGCCCGGAAGTCCAACAGGTTGTAGAGGTTACAATAAGTAGTTGCTCCATATAAAATACTGATATTCAGTTGCATCCGTTCAGACTAGAAGTCGATCCCAACATGTTGGGCTAGAGGTAACGTTAGGCAGATGATAATGATTAAAGGAAAATGCACCCGTCATTCTGACCCTCACCACAAAAAAAGCCGTTTCCCAGCAATATTTTTAGCGTAAAGTTACTTAGTTTGATGTACAGTATGCTTGGTTGCCGGCTTCGTGATGAGGTCTTTTACACCCTGTATATTGTTATTTCGAAACCAAAGGAACTGCTATCAAACTTGAGGCTGAGACCCCAACTGTTATACAAATGCGACCACGAATACATTGTTAGGGTTATGGTTTCTGCACTTAGTCCTGAAAACGGAACTTTTTACGTGAGCCATGGAGGCCGTTATTCCAACCACGAATACATTTTATTTATCTTGCTTTTTCAGGTGTCATTACAAGAGGGTCTGCAAAGAACCATTGACTACTTCAAAGAAGAGTTGTCAAGGACAACAGTTCAAAACAATCACACCTACATGAATATGAAATTATAATTAGTTTAGTTTTTAGAATCTGTTAAAATGTGATATTCGGGTGCCTGTGTGCGGGATTGTATAAATAACAATAAGATATCATACATTTTGTTGAATTATTCCCACTTTTTGTTATTTAGGACACAATGTTAACATGGTTACCCCTTAATGACAAAAATGTGTTGTGTATATCTAATTTATATTCACTTGTTTGGTTAAATAAAAATAAAATATGCACATTTCTTGTAATGTTCAAAAATATTGCGTTTTTATTGGTATCAAGCAAAGATGTACATTTGACTAGAAACTTAATAACCTATGGAATATTTAAGTGAATATGATCTTAAAATAATACTGCTAGTCAGCTAGTAATGATAACTTGGTCTTATTTATCTATATAAAAAATACAAATCGAATTGAGAACCTCCTCCTTTTTGAATTCGGTTATAAACCAATGTGTCTTCGTATAGACACAACTAGTGAACCGATTTTGATGAAACTTTGCACAGATTTTCTACATATGCGGAGGTTTCAAACGGGTAGGTAGGTAGGAAGAATAGCTAGTAAAGAGATATTTTGAGAAATATTTTAAAGGTTATACCTAAAATTACATTTGTTTTAAACATAGTTTCACACTTATTTCCTTAATTATTACACAATTAACATTCCACAATGAATGAAACACTGAACATGATTTAGTTATTAAATGAACACACTATTTGGACCGTGCCCACAATGATCAAGTAAACTTAGCCTATACAAGAACAGACTGATATAGCGCCTGATTATACCTGTATAACGGCGACGACAATACGAAAATAAATTAAGTACATAAACCTCACGGTGTCGTGTGACCGACACTGGCTTGGCCACCAGCAGGGATTTTAATTTTGATAACACAAGAAGTTAGTCGCTATTTAGTCGAAATTTGTCGCCAAATATCAGAATTTGTCGGTCACTGCTTCAAAAGATATAAGGGTTTGTAGGTGGCCGATCTGGAGATCTCCCCAGCTTGGCCACATTTATATCTCAAAAACTAGGGCACCTAGCGAAGATCTGTTTTCTCCCATATTTTGTCGCCAAGTCACAGATTTAATCGGGTCTTGATTTAGAAGATTTATTGAGTTCAAGGTATAGTCCAAGAGCTAGATCAAATGAGCTCTTATGAACATTTCAATCTAGCTCTTGGACTATACCATACTAATTGAACTCATTATAGCTGGGGAGACTCTCTCCAGATCGGCCACCTACAAACCCTTATATCCTTTGAACCAGTGACCGACAAAATCTGATATTTGGCGACAAATTTTGACTAAATAGCGACTAATTTTTTGTGTTATCAAAATTAAAATCCTTGATGGTGACCAAGCCAGTGTTAGTCACACAACCTCACGACATTCCTAGTCTGCAATACAAAAATTCAATAGAATATATCCATTAATTTAGTCATAGGACCATATATTTTTTTTCATTTTCTACATGATATGGATTAATAGGCTAGCATCGACAGGTTGACGACACCCACATCGGCGATAAACAATGACAATTCGTTCCTTAAATTTTATTATCAGTTGCAAATGAATGTAAATTACTTATGTTAGTGAACCAATATTAATATGTATCAATGTATGTAGTTCTATTTCGTTGTTCACGCGCGAGCGAGCGTGCATATTATTATAAGCTTTTATTTAACTTGCCTTATCTGTTATTATTCTGTGTTTCCAACCGATGATGCCATGTTATAACATCAACACACCATCCCTAACATTCATTAACAGTTTTATGCTAAGATTTTTTCAATGTTAGGATTTATTTGATAGTTTAAAAATATTCTACTGAACTACTGTTACCAGTGTTTTCTTTTACTGTCGTATTGTCGGCGCCACCTTGCATGTCTTTCAGCGTTAACTCGAGCTCAATATTGAATCTACGTTCTCATACAGGACCAGCGGGTCTAAAATGGCCGCTTTAGCAGAATCTTAGTATGAATCACGTCAAAAATTTAAAATTCTTAAAATGGACTTTATGATTATGAGAATAAAGTCCATTTTAAGAATTTTAAATTGTTAACGTGATTCATATTACGATTCTGATAAAGCAGCCATTTTAGACCCCCAGGATGTGCAAGTGCACTGCTCTCTGTGTAAACACTCTTTAGCATGGGCACATCTAAAGATTAATCTTTATACACAACCTAGAACTTTCTAGCACATTTTACAAACAGCAGCAAACTATTTACAGCACATACTTGGCAAAACATCCCACTTATAAAGATAAGATTTTCTTAAAATAGTTTCAGTCTTACAAAGTCTTTCTCCGTGCGAGTGTACCAATGTCTTGTACAGTTGGAACATGTCGCTTGGTAACTGTTTGTGTCTTACCAACATCTGGGTGCCGCAGCCTCTCGATTTCCATTCAGTATCGAACCTTACGTCATGTACTCTGTTCATGCCATCCAGAGAGGCGGTCCACACACCCATTGAGACGTCTTCGGATTTGTAATGTCTGAAATAATTATGTAAACAAAAACATTGCTAGAGCAGGTATAAATAAAAGTAGCTCATTCTGATATTCGGCTATATTTGGACATACTGAATACAAATCCTTAATCAGTTGGGAAAAGCTAGACGAATTATGGTAGCAAAAGATTCCACAATTTATTAATAAAAAGTTAGCATTTTTTAGGTTTCATGAAACCATATTTTTCGTAGGTAATCAACAAACAAGGAAAGAAAGTGAATTTGTGTTTTTTTTAGAGGCGGAGAACTTTAAATTCATAGCACTCAGACAAATTGGCTATAGTTGAGAGATGATTTTATGACATTAAACTAATATTTTAGAGGAGAAAGATTTGTATTTTTGTGTGTGCGTATGTTTGTAATGAATAAACTCAAAAACTACTGTGCCGATTTAAAAAAATCTTTCACTTTTAGAAAGCTACATTCACCTTGAGTAACATAGGCTTTTATCCCCGTACTCCCACGGGAACGAGAACTACGCGAGTGAAACCGCGTGACGTCCGCTAGGCTCGCGCGTACCTACATGGCGTAATCTGGATGTCCAATTTTCACATAAATTCTTCTCAGTAAATCGGGCTGTATTTCAGCAACGACGCGTCGAATGTTGGCTTCTAAGTGCTCAATTATTTCTGGTTTGTCGGCGTAGACATGCGACTTTACATATCCCCAGAGAAAATAATCTATAGGCGTCAAATCGCATTGAACGACGTGGTCGGTTAAAATTCCATTCCATCTCGTGAAATTAATCGTTCGTCAGTTTCTTTCAGTAAATTACGCCACGTACGCGCGAGCCGCGGCGGCCACTTGCCCGAAATTATATTCAATTCAAACATTCATGTCATAGAATCATCTCTCAAATAAAGCCAATTTCATGCATACCTATTATAAACATTTTTCTGTTTTTTATTTCAATTTAAAGTTCTCCGCCTCTAAAAAAAACACCCTTTATTTATAATCATAAAATATACAACATATTTGCTCACCCCAAAATATCCGTATTTTTTCCAACATAGTCGACAATGCTTCGAGATATGACATAGCCACCACCTAATGCATAAGGTAAGTAGTTGTCACATAGGAACCAGTCCTTTTCTTGCCATTTCCCATTCAAGTACACACGGGCTCTCCCATCAAAATAGCCCCAATATAGGCCTTTGTATGAAGGGAGATCTTTCTGAAATGTGATAATTAGAATAATCAGGAGAAGACCAGCCTGTGTTTCTTGAGCACCCTTTAGAGACTTCCATTTGACTACTCTGCCCTCCTAACTTCTAAGTTGGGAAGGCAGATTAGTCAAATGGAAGCCTTCACAACCAGGGGTTGTGGGACTGTTCGAAAGAGATACCGTGGCCCCTGAATACAAAGGGCGAAAGGGCGATGAAGGAACATGGATGAAAGAAAAAGACTTCACAGGTTCACAAAACAAAAAATTGCAGAATTTTTTTATGGTTTCACTGCTGGGACTAGGACTTCTGACTTCTGTGGTAAAATTTCAGGCCAAGTGTTGTGCCATTTACATGAAGAAGACTGCTAAAGGCAAAGACTTGACTGTAAGAGTAAATACCATTATAACTGCCACAGTCAAAACTGTTAATCAGTCAAAACTACTTTTGACCGGTGAAAACTATTTTAACAATAACTAACATTTACTTGGAAACTTATTAAGTTGTTAGGTTTTTTTTGTGACCCTTTAAAAACATTATGTAATTCTAGGACTAGGTAATTGCAACTGAGCCGTTCTAAAACAACATAGGTATTTTTAATTCAGAAAACACAATTTAACTTTGTAAGAGTTTTGACTGACTGTTAAAAACACTGTTAAAAAACCACTTTTGACTAGTAAAGTGGTTTTTAACAGTTTTGACTGTAACATATTATTACATAGATCATAGATGTGTATTTTATTGCTAAGGAAATAACTTTACCTTGTACGTAACATAGTCACTTATTTCATGAGCGTTCATTTCAGGAGCAAACGCTTCCAGATCTTTTATAATCAGATCAACTCTCACAAAAGAATCATCATCACACTTAATCAAATATTTTAATCTACTCAAATTATTTGACAGCCATTTCAATGAATGTAACATTTTCATAGCCAGATTCTTATAGCTATCTTCAAAGCTGTCTAATAATAAAAGGTCATTGCTTCTGTTATTTTCAGTGTTTAACCTTGTTAGCTTCGTTTCACTCAGACCTTGAGTACCAATTACAAAATAAAACTTGATGAATTTATGCGTAGTGTGATGCTCTGTCCATGTGTGGTTCCACTTGTATAGCTTCTCTCCATTTTCCACAAATATATTATTCGATAACTTCATCCATGTGGCTCTTATTGCGTCCCTCTTATCTTCATTATCCGGTCCGCTTATAACTAATACAGCATATTCAAACTTATCTAATGGACTTTTACCATCACTTAAATCTTTGGCAGCTAGGGCATCCGCACATTCGAGACGTAAAAAACTCAGAGTTATACCACAACCAATGTAAAAAAAGAATATACTAGCGAGTATCATACTTTTATAATTTCGTAGCAAAGACACATACATTTTAAAAGATTCTTAGAGCAAATCTAAAAATTTCATTCTTGTATTTAATGAAGTAATATGAAAGTACACCTGAAAAGTTGAATTATTTTTTGGATAGCCGATTCCCCGTTCAAGTTATCTAGCTGTAAGATTTAATTCAGCACACACATGACTCACATAGTAAATAAGGCACCATTAAAACAAAGCCTCGTCTATTTAAATGCACGGAACTATTATACATTTACGATTTATTAAATAAATAGATAACCACTCAACTCAAACAAACCATTTATACTGGAACGAAAACTTGACTTGACTGTCAAACGTCAAATGCGACGGCATTTGACGTTTGACAGTCAAGTCAATTCAATCAAAAAAAAAAACGTATCCGTTCGGCAGTTCTTCGGCTCGGAAATGAGATTGTCGAATAGGGAACGTGCAGGAACTATAGGTGGCAGCACTAATCGACAAAAGAGACACTATGCGGACAGAAAAGGAAACTTATCACTTCTCATCGTGCTTTCAATTTACTTAAACAAAATTGTCTCTTCAATTATATTATTTTTTAATATGCTAAAAGGTATAAAATATGAGTTCTGGTTTATCAATAACGATCGTCAGCGTAATATAAATGTTTAATAATATGAATTTTATATCTTTCGTTTACTTTCTGATGAAAAGCATTAATAGAGCACAAGATTCGGATTGGCGACGCCAGTTGGCAGCACCGTCGTTGTGCACGTTCCCTATACGGTTCCTTAAGGTGGATGCTCAAGCGTAGCCCGCGAAATTCAAATTTTCTTACGTTTTTTGCAATTTGCAGGCCAGTGCTAGGTTGTATGTTGATTAAAATTTTGTTTGCGACTGTAAGACGTATGTAGTTACAGAATTATATTCATCAAACTCATCAATACAACCCTCAAAGTTCATATTGGTGTCAAAATTACTTTTCCAAGGTCAAAATCATTCTTGCACCATTATGAACTTGGAGGGTTGTATTGATGATTTTGATGATTATAATTGTGTTACTACATACGTCTTACAGTCGCAAACAATATTTTAATCAACATACAACCTAGCACTGGCCTGCAAATTGCAAAAAACGTAAGAAAATTTGAATTTCGCGGGCTACCCTTGAGCATCCACCTGCGAAATTCAAATTTTCTTACGTTTTTTGCAAATTGCAAGCCAGTGCTAGGTTGTGTGTTGATTAAAATATTGGACGCGATTGTAAGACGTATGTAGTTACATAATTATAATCATCAAAACCATCAATACAACCCTCCAAGTTCATAAAGGTCTAGCAATGACTTTGACCTTGAAAAAATCGTTTCTCGACCTTTATGAACTTGAAGGGTTGTATTGATGGTTTTGATGATTATAATTCTGTAACTACATACGTCTTACAATCGCGTCCAATATTTTAATCAACATACAACCTAGCACTGGCTTGCAATTTGCAAAAAACGTAAGAAAATTTGAATTTCGCGGGCTACCCTGGAGCATCAGCCATATCGACACGGAAACTTAGGCCAGGCGCGCACTACCATTTTTTGTTGCGCGATAATTTTGACGCAGGAATGCAACGTATGAGTTTGTACGGCAGTGCGCGCACATGCGAGTAATAAATCGCAGCGATTTTAAAATTGTGATTTGTCACAATTTGCTGCGTTTGCTCGCGACGCGATTATCGCGAAAGTAAACTGCAGCGTATGGAATTGTATGGTCCCGCGCGCACTGCGACAGAATAATCGCAAACTCGGTCCGGCCGGCGCCATTTGTATTCCGTTCTTTCGAGAATAAACATGTCATTTGAGGTTCAACAATTCTCAGTAAGACAACTTTTTAATGAATCTTTGACAGTCGAGTGTGTGTGTCTAAGTCAAACGAGCTAATAGTGCTTGAATTTGTCCACACACCACACAAACAGTTTGAGCAGCATGTTTGGAAATACAAAAAATAGTATTTATCATGCACAAATAAATCATCAATACAATCCATTTCAATTATTTAACCCCATATTTAACCCCATTGAACGACTTTTTCGTGACTACGTAGTTACAGAATTGTAATCTTTGTTCAGCACACAGCCTGACACTGACTGTCAATTTCTAATAAAAGCAATAATGAATGTGCTTTGTTTTGTGCCAGACATAAATCTGACAATGATTGAGATTACTTAAATTAATCTCTTTTCATGTCATACATGCTTTCTAATAGATTGTCGCAGTTTGAAGAAGGTCAGTGGGTCGTCATAAGGGTCTAAGGGGTCTGTCTGTCATCAGGCTGTATCTCATGAATCTCGAGATAGTTTAGACAGTTGACATTTTTACAGACGATGTATTTCTGTTGCCATTAAAACAATACAAACAGAATAAAATAATTATGTGGGGCAAACGTGATTTTTTGATAACTGTACGATTTGTACGGAACTCGAAATGCGCGAGTCCGACCCGCACTTGGCCGGTTTTTTTAATTCCTAACCTCCTGTGATAGGGATAATCTTAGAGTATATATTACATTCAATACTCTAACTAAGGGGATAATAATTAGTTTTATTTCGTTGATTCGCATCTTACCAAGTCTAGAGCTTTTTCCTCTATGCGTGCAATTGGGTCCCCGCCTAGAAATGTGTCGACCTAGGTGAACGCAGACCTAGCCGCACTGCAGTCACCGCATTCGAATTCTTCTTTTATAAAGTTCTAAGCAGCGTGTGTCTGTGTGCAATCTGTGTCTTATGTCTGTGTGCGAGATTGCGAGAATTCGAATGCGGGGACTGCGGTGCGTGCGGTGCGGCTAGGTCTGCGTAATCTGCGTTCACCTTTAGCGGCTATGAAAGATCACTCACCGATTTTCGTTCGAAGCGAGAAAAATGTGAGATTTGTTAGACTTGAGAGAATATCAGTCATCAAGTTCAACTTGAAGATAGAGTTTGGCCAACGAAAGCTGTCCACGACATATTTTCAGAAGTTTTGATATGGCAATAATTTAGGACTGTCAAAAACTCAAAATTGACATATTTACGTTTCATACTTGAGTCATCTTGTGTTTACGTGTTTCATAATTTTATTGGTTTTGTTTAAAATAATGCCGAAAACAATCAAAAGTTTGACGAGGAAGCTTCTATTTACTATGATTGACAAATTTAGAGACATAAAACGTGATATGAATCAGAAATTGCAGAGAAAATACTACGACTGGATTCAATCATTTCATTTTTAGGTTAGTTTATTGAATTTCTAATGAAATACCTTTATACTTTTCAAATATTTATAACAAATCGCAATATTTTTCACGGTCTATCTACTTTTCAGGAAGTATTAACAACGAGGAAGCAAAACTTAAAATTGTGGAAGCAGTAAAGAAATTGAAAACTCGAAAAAAATAAATGTCGACCTGTGAATCTCATTATTTTGTAAAGATATCTTCAATGACAGGTATTACTTTAGAAATTATAGATTTTTAACAGTTACTTCGAAGGGTTTAAACATTTATGATAATGTATGGATGGCTAAATTATATAATAAACTCTATTATCTGTATTTTATTATGGTTTTTTACTTAATGACTGATTATTAATAATATACTGTTACATAATTTATTGTATTTGTTCCCTTCAGATGTAAGTGTGAAGACCATAATTATGAAGAATTTAAATTGAAGGGTCTAACAATCAAGGACAGTGGAATACTCCGGGGAAAAATCGTCCACATTCAGCAACAGTTTCCAATTTGGATAATTTTGATATTTCAGCTTTATGAAACAAAATAAACGAATTTTAAGGACACTACCTCACAGGTGGCGTGGAAACGTGAACATAAAATTATGAATTATTTGAAAATAATAAAAAGGCAGAATTAAAAGTACCTACTCTTTTATTTAATATGCTTCATTACACTCGAAAATTACAGCTCATAAAACATAAATAAAAAAGACTTTACTTGCTGAATAATAAATAGTATCAACAACGTTTAAGCAGTGTATAGCCAGGGTTAACAGCTCTTGATTTTTTAAAATTCCCGCCTTTTTTCTTGGACAGCTTTCGTTGGCCAGACTCTAGGCATGTGACAGAGGGACAGATGTTTCATTCTAATCATACGTCACTGTCAAATCAAATTGACATTTTCTGTTGTATTCGTTTTCATTCACGTTGATTCGGGATAGTTACATTTTTTTATCAGTAAAAAATTAGCGGTGGTCGTGAACGGAGTGATTTTTTATATTATGACACAATAATAAAATTGTACGTGCCATATTCAAAAGTGGAATGGTTGCCTATTGTTAACCATAATTAATAGTTTGATGAATTTGCTAACATCCCGAAGTACTTAGTTACCAGTGACTTATAATTCGAATTTACACCGAGGGTTACGAAAAAAAAAAGATCTTTTTGCCGTGTGGGTATAAAATAAATAATAAGTAGGTAGTGTACATTTGAATTGGCTGTGTTACCGTGTCGAAGTGGAGCTGTGTGCCGGTGCACAGGTCATGCGGTTGCCCGTCCTATAAGGTTACAAAAACCGAAGAGTCGAAGACCGCCACGGTAAGTATTTTTAGCATTCCCATGAGCTTGTATCCAAGGAATATTTAAAGATTCGTCCTTTTAATTTTAATAACATTGATCTATATCCCTTTTCTTTTTCTTAGTCAGAAACGTTTTTAAAGTATGTAGATACTATGAGAATTACGTAGCCTTCGATGTAAAAATATAACATCGCTTTTTGTTGCAGGTACCCACTGAATCATGGAGTCTTTAGATAAAAAAGGCCGCCCTCCGCACCCCAGGGCTAAAGCAAATCCACTGTCTGCACTCACATTTGCGTAAGTTTTTAATTAAAAAAAATATGTATTTAATAAAAACAAAGATTTATAAAAGTACACAAATAAATAACTTTATGTTCCTACCTACATTTGAAAGATACAAAATATTTTCCATTAAAAATCTTGCAATGTTTATGCTATTTACAGGGAAAAGTCCTACATGTAGAAAATATAAAGTTAAGGTGATCTTCATTCAAAAATTTAATGCCTTCATCACCTGTGAAGATCACCTTCTGTTGTTTAACTACACAAATTTTAATAATATTCAGTACCCACATGGACATGACATTATTGAATAGAATAGAATATTCTATAATATGAGTGAATACTAAATGCTGCTAAAAACAAAAGATATGGAAATCAGACCACCCAACACAGACAATAAAAGCAATAAAATACTTAATCTAGTTTATGCCTACTCTGTTTTGAATAGTCCCACTGTAGAGAATAATCTTTTCCCTTCTTCCACTATTCTGTAAATAATGTCTAATTATTTATTTTTATTTTTAGATGGACCTTGCCAATTTTCTGGAGTGGTATTAAAAGAGAAATGGAAGAACATGACCTCTATGAACCACTAGCAGAACATTCATCAGGTAAGCTTTATGGTCTAATGCCTAGATCTTAGATTAAAAAGATACTATGTCTAGGGAAAGAACACACTAAATGTAAGATTTAAAACAATTGTAAAACTTATGTTGAGTTTACATTAGGTTTGGTGTTTACTTATGTTTAGCTAAAGTCATTAAAAATATCAGATGAATGTGATGCTGATGAGCTAAATTAAAAAAGAAAACTTCTGCATTATGACATCATTACACTTTTTTTTTTATCTAGAAGTATTTTGGCTGGATAAAGGTATTTTGCCATTGATTGTTAACAATGACATTGTATGTGTGCTTCATTTTTTTTTTTAATTCTTCGTGTTATAAGAATGACCCCTAACTCACAACATATTATGCAAAAAAAATGTCTCTTAAACATATTCAAAAACAAGAAAAGCAATATCAACTAAATAAACTAAACACATTGTTGTCTAAATGAAACCACAAAACTAGTTATGGTAAAATCATAATAAATTGAAATATTATTTTTAGCTGTAGGTTTATCATAGTTTCCCTGAAAACGCGTTTGTTTACTTGTGTTCAGTGTTGTGACTTGCGATTACGGAGTGCGCCAAAATTAATGCATAGTAAAGCATGTATTAAGTATGTACTAGCTGTGCCTCGCCTCACCTTCGTCTGCGTGAAGTTCTTCCGTCAAATTCGGTCCAGCTGTTTCGGAGATTAGCCGGAACAAACAAACAGACAGACAGATTAATGAAAAATATATATATTTTTGTTATATGCAGTAAAAAGCTGTTATTTTGAAATTACACACACTTCAATTTTATTTATTAGAAGAAAAGTATAGTTAAATCCTGAAGTCGTCGTACATTCAAAATGTACGGTCTACGAATACTGATATGTGGACCATTTTTGAGTTCTTGATAAAGTACACTTCTTTCGAATCATCATGAGTTAAGACCCCACAACAGAGAAATTTCCTGCAGGTAGCCAGTACTTACTGTTAACAAAAATAAACCTACGTTATTAAACGGGAGCGCACGTTAAGAATCAGGTAACCGTATTTTTTTCATGTAAGTAGGTTATGTTACCAATCTGTACTGATGGTCAGGGTCGGAAACCCGTAACACAATGTAAGCATATAAATAAGTATCCTTAGAAAACTCTTGAATTCAAAACGGACCAACATGTTCTCTTTTCAAACGTTAAAATTGACAATAAACGGTCACAATAAAGCCATATAACGCGTCTGTACTGATTCTGCTAGTTCATGCAGTTAGTTAATTCCTAAAAGCCTGAGTAACGAGTTTGTACCAGCCACTACCAGCAAGCAGGTTTGCAAAACCATTTACTACCTACAGTAATAGACAAATAATCTAAGCTACGGAGGTAACCACCAAATAAACTTATGGCTTACCGGTTTAAGACTAAATTTCATCATAATTAAGTGTCAGGTAGTGTGCCGCCTCTAAGAGCCTTATCACACTAGCTGACTAGCGGATTGCGAGCGTCTTCAAAGCGGAGCGCAACGAATTCGTTGCGCGCCCGCTCCACTTATTAAATCTCTCACTTATTAAATCCGCTTCGTAGGGCTTTATTTTAACTTCATGTATAATAGTGGTACATAGGCGAACTTATGCCACAAGGCATTCTCTACCAGACAACCATTGGGTAAATAGGAATGGCGTACTATTAGAGCATGAGAAGTGAAAAATATACTTACTTTCACCCAACCATTTATACAGGGTGTAAAAGACCTCATCACGAAGCGGATTGCGAGCGTCTTCAAAGCGGAGTGCAACGAATTCGTTGCGGGCCCGCTCCACTTTGAAGACGCTCGCAATCCGCTAGTGTGATAAGGCTATAATAGCGATCGCTGCGGCATCTCCGTCATTTTGTTTTCGAATGCCAATATTTTAGTTAAAATCTGAATCGACTTCTACTCGGACTCGGCCTACTGCAGTCTACTGCTCGACATAGGCCACTCTCCCACTCAAGTAGCGCCAGAACCAAAAAAAAATTGTATTTTTTTAAAGTCGATTAGCAAAATCTAAATTTTAAGTACTTGTAACAACGTCTTCACTCTATCTACTAGATTAAATAAATAACTTATGAAAGTGAGCGTGTAAACCACATTGTGTTTGACATACTTATTCATAGTGTATGTTATGTGATATATCTCATTGTCATGATCATGAATCACTCGGGAGACTGCAGAATGCGCGGGCGACAGTTCATTCAACAACAATCAACAATTTAACAAGCTAAATTGAACTGAGTTGGCAGACCACTTGCCAACGAAAACAAGATTTAGCTAACGCACGTTTGAACTTTATGTAACATACAGTTTTCCTTCTACCTCTATGTTGTACCTATCAGTTATAAATATTTGGTAGTGAGGATGCCATGCTATCTGCTGTTTAAAATAATGTATAGCTACGTTAGTAAATTCTAAAATAACTGGATGACTCAACGCAGATATAGCTACCTACTGGCTAAGTTCATTCTAAGCTCAAGAAATCGATGAACCTTGACAAAAAAAAGTTCTCGACGGTAAGGCAAGATGATGAGAGCATTGACTTCATGGATGAATTTAAAAGTTTAAAGCTGTGCAATGATACTAATTATTTATAATTGACATTAAATTATAATACGCAATTTAGAATGTTGTTGTATGGATGTGGTATTTTATATGGACCTAAATTGTATGTACATAATTTGAATACATCTTCAATTCATTTTCATGCTCATCTGGAAAGTAAGGACAACAATGTACCTATTTGCCGCTTAGTTTTCAAAGTTACGCACTGCTATAATATGTGGCTGGCTTTGTACCGCAGCTTGTTTATATTGTCAGGGAAAACCACATTGAACAGAGATCAACAAAATTCCGGAAATATCAATTATTTACTTCCTCTTGCTTCCAATGAATAATTTGTTGAGGATCTGATCATTTTGAATTACTTGTTTCAGGAATTTCTATAGGTAGTAGGTACTGTAGGGAAAAAAAAAAGCGAAGAAGTGATACCTAGATTATAAATGCGAAAATAACTGACACGCCTAGCGGCTAAACGGGTTTGAAGGAAATTTGTCACAAGGACTTAGGTACCTACCATGTGTTAGCCGTAGGACATGGGAAACTTTAAACTAAGTAACGTTATCGGGGGATAATCATTGTTCGTGTAATTCTAGATCTGCACGCGGACAAACCCGCGGGCGAAGTGATAATAGCAGCAAAGTCATGAGGTAGTGATGTTATGACTCGTTTTCGAGCAGATCATTGCACGCCACACGATGACACATTGTGACGTCCAAAGTCCATTTTATTACATCTCATTTCGTTTGTTTGCTTTTAGACATACCTACTTAATAACATAATCTGGAAATACAAAAAAATTGCGCTTTTGTCTTTTAGAGAAGAAGAAAGGTAGAATGCCATGTTAATAAACTGATAAGGTCATTTAAACAGTTACTTAAACTAACTTTTTTAATCTCACTTAATCTTTTTTACATACCATTTGTATGTTTACTAGTACAACATTCGTTCGTAAAGATAAAAAAAAAAGTGTGTAAAAAGCGTTAAGTTTACAATTTGGTAAGTACTTTTATAGGTTAATCTAGTCATAAACTGCACAAAAACAAATAGTTACCTACATAGTGCCTACTTACCGGCATTATTTTTAGAGTTGATATCACCAATGAAACTTGAACGCGATTAGCACATCTAAACGGAGTTCAAGGGCTATGTAATAAATAATCCATAGCAATGATGACACTGACAGCCTGTTCTTGAGTGTCGTTTACTTGTGCTAAACGCGTTCATTTACAAATACATTGGTGCATTTTGATTTTAGTCTTCTTAGATCAGTCAAGGTCACTGATCTAAGATCTAATCAATCCAATCAGGTTCCTATGTTCCTACCTAACTCAAGATTCTGTCACAAGTAAGTAACCCATGTCAGACACACTTCTTTGAAGTTAATTGCATTTGCTCCCATTTTTATGCAAGTTCTTCGAAAAGTTACGAGTTCATATTTTTTTAAGTACCCGGTGCCGCGGGCCTGCTAATCAATCTGCCAATATGCATCCGAATCAGTCACGAAAAAAGAAACAAAGCAAAATATTTGTTAAGTTAGTGGGCACTTGACAAATATTATGTTTTGTTTATTTTCAGTAAACATAGCTTTTATTTTTGTGTCCGTAAAACCACGAAACGCCCTTTTTTAACGACTACCATTAATGACCGGATTTGCTTAAGATCAGATTCACAAAAGAACCAGTAAGAATCAAATGCTGTGCATATTTTACTCCCTCAACTGAACTCAAAGTCCAATCGCTCATTGTACAAAGGGCAGATTCTACAGCAAATAGTACTAGGTATGTAGATACTATTGAGAAATATAATCACACAGTACTTGAGTACATGTCATGTTGCAATATAAATGATGCTACTTATGGACTGGCGCGTGTAATAGGACAAGATGGCTTTGTTCACTCACAGTGATTAGACATGTCTAGATTTTCTGACCGTATTGATTTTGTTCACTTGAGAAGATAATAAAATTGTAAAGTGACGAGGTCATCTGAAATGTAGTTAGTAAAGAAGATTACATTTTACCTGTAAATCTCTAAAAGGCTCTAAAGTCGACAGTCTCAGAGATCAAGCCCGAGTCCCGACCAACATTAATCAGGCATTGAATGTCTATGTGTTGAATTGAATGTCTATAAATAAATAAATAAAGGGCAAAGGCCTCCCCCAATTCCTTCCATGTGCTCTTTTTATGTTACTTCTTGGACCAGCCCTCGCGGTACGCTTCCAGACATTCTCGCCACCTCTTTCTGGGCCGGCCTCGGCCTTGAAATTATTATTTCTAAAAATCTTAGATGTTCAGTTGGTAATGGATACCCAAGTATCATTACAGCTTTTGCCAAGTCTTACACCCTGGTTGAGGCAGATATTCGCAAAGTACAAAACATACATCTTACCGAGGGATCGTATCCAAGCCAAGAGTTACGCAATTAGAATGTTTACAAACCTCAAGATTGCAGTCGCTACCGCTACTCGCTAAGGCATTTGTGTGTCCTTTTAATGACTTCGCTGGAACTTCAATGAAAAACGAACAACCTAATGATAATGTATATTTCTTTGACCAGGACCATTAGGAGACAAGTTCGCAAGATTATGGGAGGAGGAAGTGCAAAGAGCAGCGGGGAAGAGAAAACCCAGCTTATTACGAGTTATATTAAGAGCGTATGCGGCCAGATGTATGCTGTATGGATTTGTTCTGCTAGTGATGGAATGTGGTATAAGGTAAGGTTACTTTTATGAAAAAAAAAATTGTTTCATGACGGCCAGTAGACCTCTTAAAAATAATGTGACACCAAAAATAATCAGGAAACTTTAACATAAACACATTTATGCCATGTCATCGCTTACCTGTAGGTAAGCCATTTATGGCTCACCGATGGCGGTATGGCCTCCCTTGAAAAGCAGGATCGATTTAACTGTCCAGCTGCCGATTATTTACCTAAATTTTTTCTTTAGTTGCAGTAATGACAGTATTTTTTGCTTTTCGAAATCTTGAGGGTCAATCTAGTAATTACAAGTATTGATTTCGTTAGGTTTATTTATTTGTTAAAGGCCTATAGATAGGGACGGACGAAAGCAGGAAAAACTGCGAAAACACGACTGTTTATTTGGGAATGATTGTTTATTTCATCGTATTTTAACAGGCCAATTCTTGGAATGAAGGTCTTCTCGGAAAGAAACCCTTATCGGGGTAAACCCATACAACTGACGAACGTATGCTGCCTGATCAATACGGGAGCTACGACTCGAATAAAAAATGTGTTCAAGTCATCATCGGCATGATTCGGCACAGACCGGGCGGCACAACCAAATGCATATTATGTTGCTCGGCTAAATCATGCCGAACCGAACATGAGTGTAACACGCGTAAGAGATCAGACGAAGACGTGGACGGTGTACTCAAGCCTAAACAAAACTGGTCCAAGGACATATTGAAATCGTATAAAAATAAACTGATTGCGGTATTTCCAGAGTGCTGTTACGGGGTCATGTGTGTGTTTTCCTGTAATGGAATAGCAGGGAGGTGTAACAATGATAAGATAGGAGCTTCGATCAATATGCAGGCAGCGTTTTGCGCCAAAATAACTGTCTTGTTTGCTTTATACGTAAATTTATAGTTATATAAAATACTAGTTTAATAAATTTTGCTTATCTTATCGCCTAATTATTCAGCTATACATCAATATTTCGTGCGAAACTGCGAACTATTTGCTAGTTCGGATGTTATACAGTGTTATTTGTTCATGTCTGGCAGAAATTTACACCGTGACTCAGGGTAAGGAATCCCATTACTTACATCTCAAAATTCGACTTGTTGTTAGTGCAAGGCTGCAAGCACGAAATTTGAATGCACAATAAAACTAAACTACGAGATAAACTTACTCTGTCACATAAGGGATATCTTCCGTGATTGGTACCTATATATTTTTTCTACAAGATGTACAATTTCATAGTTGCTTATCAGTCGTTCTATGGGACTATAGCATAACTTGTTGGTCACACAGCTGTTATTACGTATTTTTTTTGCGGTACTAATTGTAACACTGAAAAAAAATACAATATTTCTTCTTACAAAATTATATATATAAATGATATATTATTCATACTCAGCAGATAATTTCGTGAGAATTTTAAGTTAGTATTGAATGTTTTTGCTTAGTTCTGTTAAAGATGTATTATAAGAGGAATACTTCGATACTTACATCATTTTAGTCGCACTATCGTGACTCCAAAATCTTCAAAGACATGATGCTAAGCGAAAATTTAACAAAGAAACCATGAAACTTACTACATTATACCCGATGACATCGTTTATTCCCATCCACCACCGGCCACCCCCAATTCTACCACCCGGGGTGGTGGATGGGAATAACTTGAAGCGTTAACGCGTTTAACATTTATTCCCATCTACCACCCCTAGTAAAAGTGATTTTAAGGACTATTTGACTTAATTTTTTTTGTTTTTTTATTTCTTGGACTATTGTGGACTTCTTTTTTTTGTTTTTTTTTTTTCTTGGACTATTGGACTTATTGCTTTTTTTGTTTTTTGGACTTTTTTTTATTTTTTGTTTGGAATACTACTTATTTTTTTTTGCTTTTGTTTTTTGAACTATTGACTTATATCTTTTTTTATTAATAATTTTGTTTTGTTTTTTGGAATAGTTGACTTATTTTTTTTGTTTTTTGGACTGACTTTTCTTTATCTTGTTTTTTTTTGTGAATACTAGACTTATTTTTTTTGCTTTTGTTTTTTGGAATAATTGACTTTTTTTTTTTTTTTGTTTTTTGGACTGCCTTTTTTAAAAATTTTGTTTTGTTTTTTGGAATACTTGACTTATTTTTTGTGTTTTTGTTTTTTGGATTATGAATTAATTTTTTTTTCCTTAACACGGCTTAAATGCGGTCAAAATGAAAATCCAAGATGGTGCTGATGAAAATGTTCGGATTTTTCTTCATGGGTGTCGTTTTCGTGGTTTTTGAGGTCGCTGATAATCAAAATGAGGTCAAAATGAAAATCCAAGATGGTGGAAAAACAAAAAACAAAAAAAATAAGTCAAGTATTCCAAAAAACAAAATAAAAAAAATAATTAAAAAAAAGGTATGTCAAATAGTCCAAAAAACAAAAGCAAAAAAAAGTCTAGAGTTCCAAAAAACAAAACAAAATAATTAATAAAAAAAAAGACAAATAGTCCAAAAAACAAAAACAAAAAAAAACTAAGTCAACTATTCCAAAAAACAAGATCAAAAAAAATAAGTCTATATAGTATTCCAAAAAAAAACAAAATAAAAAAAAAGTCAGTCCAAAAAAACAAAAAAATAAAATAAAAAAGAGATATAAGTCAAATAGTCCAAAAAAACAAAAGCAAAAAAAATAAGTCTAGTATTCCAAAAAAAAATACAAAATAAAAAAAGTCAGTCCAAAAACAAAATAAGTAGTAAGTATTCCAAAAAAAAACAAATATAAAAAAGAAGTCCAATAGTCCAAAAAAAAAAAAAGTCAAATAGTCCTTATAATCACTTTTACCAGGGGTGGTAGATGGGAATAAATGGTAAACGCGTTAACGCTTCTAGTTATTCCCATCCACCACCCCGGGTGGTAGAATTGGGGGTGGTGGATGGGAATAAACGGATGACATGACCTAGTTTCTGAGTCACCGTAAAAATTGTCGAGTCATTGAACAGAGACAAACAACCAATGATATTCTATGTTGTGAGCGCGAAATCGTGAAGACTCGAAAACGGGCCAATTGGGTCGTTTTGCCTTTATTCTGCGTCACTGCGTGTAAGTGAGTTGACGCTGCCTCGCGGAACACTTTTTTCGGTGGTTTTGTAGGCGTATAACATATCTATTTTCTGTTTATTAGAATATCACTGCAAGTAACCCTGTACCTATATCATAATATGCGTTCACAAAACAATAATTGTAATAATATTACCGATTTGTTTATATTTAAAGGTGATTAACATTATGAATCACATGTTTTTGTGTAATAATATTAGTAATATCCTAAGATAAATAAGGTGAAAATGTTGAGAGAGTATTGACACTGAAATGCTGTGATTTTGTGTTATATCGGAGTCATCGGAGACCTTATGATCTTTCTAGGAGCGTCAACTGAAATCGATTTGCCTATCAGTCCAAAGTCGTAAGCGCCTTCGTGTAAATATTTTTGAGACTTAATTAAAGCCCTTCCAAGGTCCTACCAAAACTTGGAAGAACCAAAACATAAATTATGTAGTCCGTCAAGAAAAAATCTACATCCGCCCAATTTGCGTGGATTTAGCTAGGTCTAGCTAGATGGGTATCACAGAATAAAATTAAATAATAGTAGGTACCAACGTGCGGTATTCATAAATCAAATTATTATTCAAAACGCATTAGCGTGTCGTCATAGATCGATGGCCGTGTCGATAATTCTATGTCCATAGATTTATAGAAGAGTTTGGTTACCGCACTTTTTTTTTGTTAACCTGAATCGTCTTCCTAGGCAAAGAAAGACCTCTCCCATTCCTTCCACGTTTCTTGATGTTGCGGCTCTTCTCACCAATTAACTTTACTATTTGAATATAGAACACTTTACCATTTGAATATAGAAACTGCAGTCATGCTTCCGATTGCGAGATTGTTACTCTTTAAATGGTGCATTGTATCAAGTGACAAGTCCTCGACACTAATATAGTAGCCTCCATAACATTAAGTACTGTTAAATACATAGTCTGCTAGCTCCTTACATTTCTGCATTGTCATCTGACTACCTCAACTCATTGGCTTGACATCCTAAAAAATTAACACCTATTCAAATGTTTGGGAAATGATGCGGTTTTTCCATTCGTAAATAGGTTTTCCTGTTACTCAAGGTCTGCTCACATTTTGTACTTATAAGTTAATAAACTAAAAGGACCATCACGAGAACAACTAAGTATGTAAGGAACTCAGAAGATAGTTATTTCCATGATAACAAAAAAATACGTGACAATTGCAGTTTCTGTCACATGATAATCGTGACGAACATAGAATCGCAGGAAGTTCTTGTCATACGATACGATTATAATAATTAGAAAAACAGTTGGATATAATTAATTATGTCTGTGATATCATAAAGTATGTGGACCAAACCAAACCATAGTTTAAGATAACTTGGCCTACAGTGTCTTCGAAATTGAAATACAAACTTACTCTATTTTTGTGCGGCGATCCGGTCGTCTAAATCAATATTTGTAAGGAGAAAAGAAATACACTAAAAGGCTTATTGCACCATTAAAACTGAACACGACCATGATCAGCATCTAATCAACTGTCATAATAATTGTTACGGATATTATTGACACTGTCAGGCGTCACCTCTTGAACGCGACTTAAATGTGCTTTTTCAGTGGTGACAGTTCTACAAGAACGACACGATCAGGTTGACCTTGCACGATCGCATGTCCTCAGTTGTTCGATCAAGAATTCATTAAAAACCATGGGATTCGTGAATCGTACTAAGCCATAATATCCAATCAAAAGTTCATATTTCTTTGAGCTATAGACAAACGAAATCATGCTGACCTAAAACATTTCGAGCTATACAATCTTGAATTGATTTTCCTAAATTTGTTTTATTTTTTTTATGATTGAGCATTTTCGTCTACAGTCGAATCTCACAAGCAGTATTGTCTACAATATTGGAGTATTTGAAATACTGAAACAAAAACCAAGACTACTACCACCCTATAGTAGTTAATAATAAACATTAATTGAATGTTTATTATTTGTTGTTATAGCGGCAACAGAAATACATCATTATTTTGTGAAAATTTCAACAGTCAAACACTCAATTGCAAGAAGCTTCACATTAAATCTTCTTTAGTTAATGCCACTTTATCGCTAATGAAATCATTAAAATAATGATTTCATTAGTTTGTTGCATCAAACTACTTTAGGCTAAAAACTTGATCCTTTAACTAATGAGAGCATTAAACATTGTTGCCAACAATAAATGGAAAAAATGAATGGATTGAACGAGTGGTTGCGTTTTTTTTTTAAAGTATTCACAATTTGTGTATTAATTGGCCGATACAAAACGCGTTTGACACGTAATACGGTTTATTTGACGACTAAAATTTTTCTTTCAAATTCATTGGATGTGAAAGTCGCGTGTTATTATGGTTTTATTTTGTTTGTGAGTGAAAATGTCTGAAAACCAAAACAAAAAACGTGAAGGAGGTGCAAACTTCACTCCAGAAGAAAAAGCACTATTGGCTGATCTCATAAAACATTACTTAATGGAAAAATATCCTTTTCTGCAGCGGAACATTTCAGCTTATGAGCCCCCAATGCTCATGCATAGCTCGTTCCGTTCAGGCATATTGATATAGATGGAGGTTAATGCAGCCAGCTTGCGAGACACCTTTTGTACTATTCGGCAAACTGTAGAGCTGTTTATGTTCGTCAGATCAGCTAGTACCATCTGGAAGGACCCCATCGCGAAGAACCGCAAACAGATTAGAAGCTGGGTAAGACCACAAATGGCCTTACTCCTCAGGGTCTGTGGCTCCAGATTAAGGCGGTCACGAAGCTGCAGCGCTGCCTCCTTTGAAATTCAGTAGCACAACCAGAGCTCTTCTCCATCATGTTTTTCGAATAAATTTATTTTGTCTAGGATCTGGCGGCGGCGAGGAACATCTTCTGGATCAGACAGCGACGATAGGCTGGTCAACGACATATTTAGCAGCGAAAATAAAAGTAAACACTACGTAAAATAGGTTTAATGGCCCGTCGTCGACCCATTAAAAATGATAACCTCTAAAATGTAATTTAATGAGCTCTGATGCGCTAAAGTCGCTTCGTGCAATACAAAATACCGTTAATGGGTGGTATGCCGGTGGTATGACACTTCATTAGATAAGTTTGACATTTCCATAATTAAAATTTAAAGGACCTTTAAAATGCATCTTATTTTCTTTCCTGCAATGCTTTAATGAAACATTAGGGTTTAAAGTGACATTAAAAAGATAAAAATCTTTCTTGCAAGTGAGTGTTACACTCAATTGCAAGAAGCTTCACATTCAATCTTATTTAGTTAATGCCACTTTATCGCTAATGAAATCATTAAAATAATGATTTCATTAGTTTGTTGCATCAAACTACTTTACGCTAAAAACTTGATCCTTTAACTAATGAGAGCATTAAACATTGTTGCCAACAATAAATGGAAAAAATGAATGGTTTGAACGAGTGGTTGCGTTTTTTTTTTAAAGTATTCACAATTTTTGTATTAATTGGCCGATACAAAACGCGTTTGACACGTAATACGGTTTATTTGACGACTAACATTTTTCTTTCAAATACATTGGATGTGAAAGTCGCGTGTTATTATTTAGGTTTTATTTTGTTTGTGAGTGAAAATGTCTGAAAACCAAAACAAAAAACGTGAAGGAGGTGCAAACTTCACTCCAGAAGAAAAATCACTATTGGCTGATCTTATAAAACATTACTTAATGGAAAAATATCCTTTTCTGCAGCGGAACATTTCAGCTTATGAGCCCCCAATGCTCATGCATAGCTCGTTCCGTTCAGGCATATTGATATAGGTGGAGGTTAATGCAGCCAGCTTGCGAGACACCTTTTGTACTATTCGGCAAACTGTAGAGCTGTTTATGTTCGTCAGATCAGCTAGTACCATCTGGAAGAACCCCATCGCGAAGAACCGCAAACAGATTAGAAGCTGGGTAAGACCACAAATGGCCTTACTCCTCAGGGTCTGTGGCTCCAGATTAAGGCGGTCACGAAGCTGCAGTGCTGCCTCCTTTGAAATTCAGTAGCACAACCAGAGCTCTTCTCCATCATGTTTTTCGAATAAATTTATTTTGTCTAGGATCTGGCGGCGGCGAGGAACATGTTCTGGATCAGACAGCGACGATAGGCTGGTCAACGACATATTTAGCAGCGAAAATAAAAGTAAACACTACGTAAAATCAGTTTAATGGCCCGTCGTCGACCCATTAAAAATTATAACCTCTAAAATGTAATTTAATGAGCTCTGATGCGCTAAAGTCACTTCGTGCAATACAAAATACCGTTAATGGGTGGTATGCCGGTGGTATGACACTTCATTAGATAAGTTTGACATTTCCATAATTAAAATTTAAAGGACCTTTAAAATGCATCTTATTTTCGTTCCTGCAATGCTTTAATGAAACATTAGGGTTTAAAGTGGCATTAAAAAGATAAAAATCTTTCTTGCAAGTGAGTGTATCTATCACGGTGCATGAGATACTGCCTGTTTACGGACGGACCCGGACAGAGGGACAGTGGAGTCTTAAGTAATAGGGTCACGTTTTTACCCTTTCGGTAAGGAACCCTAAAAAAAGAGGTATTCCATGAAGCACACCCAGACGAAGCACACCTAAAGTATTCCACTTAGCACACCCGTAGGTGGGCTTCAAATAAAAAAATAAAATAATTAATTTCCTATTCCACGAAGCACACCAACGAATATCACTCGCACAGTGTGGGGACTAAGAAATAAAAATGTCGATAGGAGAAAATATTTATTATTTAAAAGACTAACTTAAATATTATCTAACATCTTTCAGTTTCATTAATAATGTGATACAATACTTGTAATTTTCATAGTTTTCATATATAAATCCCATAGATAAGACGTATACATGATGCGCTAATAGTCAACGCGTGCGCCCGCCACTGAATTCCCGAGCCAATCCGAATTTTCGTGCAATTTATTCAAACAAAATAATGGAGCCGATGGCAGGTCCAAGTAGTTGAAATTTTAACCCATCTATTAATTACGTTCTTGGCCGGAAGGAGACACAAGTGTTAGTGTATAATAGCAAACTATATAGTAAACACAAGATTTATAAAAACGGTAATGCCTTGTGGTGGTGTATTAAAAAAGGGTGTAATGGCTTACTTACATTGGGTGGTTACTAGGGCTTTCAAATACCGGACTTTTTCAATACCGGTATCAATACCGGTATTGGAAAAGTCAATACCGTGATCCCGGTATCAATACCGGTAGTCCGGTATTGAACGCAAATTCGATTAGGACATAAAAAAAACCAATAAAATACGCCTTTTTATATTTTCAAATCAGTCTATATTGTTCTTATTTATTGAAAATAATAAAATAAATACGTTTTATAATAGCTTTCTTATATAATAATTGGTGTTGTTGTTGGTGGGTAATTGGTGTTCCCTCTCATAGAGAGCAGGCCTGTGTCCCAGCAGTTGGAAGATTAATAGGCTGATGATGATGATGATGATGATGAATTGGTGTTGGTTGATTATTTAGGTAGGACTAGGAATTAGGAACATAATGAAAACTTAAACTTAATCTACTCTTTTTGCAGGAAGGCATTTCACATAGACTTTGTTTGTACAATATATTTATATATACAATATATTATATTTATATAAAAATATAAATTTCTTATTATTATCTAAATGTCATCATGACTCATGTAAAAATCACTCTTGCTTTTAGGCAATTTGGATATCTCTCTCTAGTTGTTTCTGTATGGACGTGTCTTCATTTTCACCGCTCGTATTCAATGAAGTAAAGGTTCTTCTATCGTTATATCATGTCCATGAGCAGTCATTGTCTCACTATCTCTTTGAGCGTTTTGTGTGTCATTATTATATTTTAAACGTGCAAGTAAATTTACGACAATATGTAGTATTTCACCAGATGTAGGTTTTGTCAGTCTCAAACTCAATGTCAGTATTTAGCGGTGAGGCGATTGAGATAGAAGGAACAGCAGAAAAAATCTGTTGAAAGTGAAACTGGTATTTATACAACACGTCTTTAGCCGCTAGTTGAATCCCATGCTCCAGGCAGACCTGAAGAATGTTTTGGGTAAGAAACAAAGAGGCAGCAACGACGGTAATCTATCTAAACTAGCAAAAATTTACGATCACATTTCTTCCTTCCGTTCTCAGCTTAAATGGTTGCCTATCCGACTCAGGAGGTCCCTCAGATCTCTCTGCTTGCTCTTCACGATTTTGAACGATCCACGTGCTCCCGATTATCTAAATACTTATTTCAAAGTGTTGGGTAGTTCTCATAGTCGTAACCTTCGTGCTTCAAAGAATCTACTACTCCAAATTCCTTCACACCGTACCGTACAGGCTTTATGTCAAATTCTTACGCTATTTCTACTATTTCTCTGGAACGCGCTACCTTTTGGCATTAAAAAGGCTGAAAGCAAATTCACTTTCAAAAGAAAAGTTCGTACTTACTATTTAAGTCAGACTAAATAGCTCTAAAATCAAAGTCGGGTCATAATAATTATTATTAGTTTTATCGCTATTTAATTTTTAATTTTTGGTATTTGATAGAATATCTATTAGTTTATTTTATGTGTATATGTGTATTAGTATCAATATAAGTATATAAATTCTCGTTAACAAGAAGTTAGTTTTTTAGACATTATTTTGTACGCTATCACCATGTTTTCCTATTTAACCCAAAGGTTGACTGGTAGAGAATGCCTTGTGGCATTAAGTCCGCCTATGTACCACTCTTGTACATGAAGTTTAAATAAATAAATAAAAATACGCGCTAGTAGATCACAACTACACAGTCACAAGTTAACACTACACAATAACAAAGTCTATAGACGCGTTATCCCATCGCCTTTGCGAAACTGACTGACAATAACAAAAACTTCACATAAGTACAGCTCGATTTCGAGCATTGTCCTAGGCGGGACGCAGGAGTGTGAGCTTAAGATAACAGCGGGACGCTTGCGCTGGAGAAAACAAGTGTGAGAATAAGATCACATAATTTTCAGATCTAATGTTTGTAATACCGTAATCACGGTATTGGGGCGTCAATACCGGTATTGTAAAAGGCCTAAATATAATCCGTGATCACGGTATTACGGGATCCCGGAATACCGGTATTGAAAGCCCTAGTGGTTACCCGTGGTCCCGGTGGGTTGACCCATTACCGGGTCCATGGGTAATTTTAATTACCCGTGGTTCCATAGCATTAGGGATTGTTTCCTGGACTTCTAAACGTATCGATAGAAAATACAAATCCATAATAATAGCATATCATATCCCACCGGGACCACGGGTAACGAGTGATTGCATAATTTGACTAGGCACGGGTTTATTGGTTTTTTATTTTTTATTTATCTACCAAATACCAGGAGGCCAGAACCATAAAGGAGGTACCTATTATATATTTTTAATAGGGATCTCATAATCAATCCATAATATACATTTCGATTATCATGCAGTATGCAATGTAGAAAATACTTCTTCATGATTCTGGGATCCTGGTAGTTTGTCTTCTTCTTCTTCTTATGGTGTAACTGAACGGGAACAAACGTAAACAAGGATAGTAAAGTCTCACAAACTAGTTAGTCTTTTAAATAATAAATATTTTCTCCTATCGACATTTTTATTTCTTAGTCCCCGCACTATGCGAGTGATATTCGTAGGTGTGCTTCGTGGAATAGGAAATTAATTATTTTAAATTTTTATTTGAAGCCCACCTACGGGTGTGCTAAGTGGAATACTTTAGGTGTGCTTCGTCTGGGTGTGCTTCGTTTGGGTGTGCTTCATGGAATACCTCTAAAAAAACAAACCTTTTCGAATAGTGTTGAAAGTTTAAACTGAATTTCTTTAAATACACCATCAGCCTATTAATTTTCCCACTGTTGGGACATAGGCCTCTCTATGAGAGGGAATGGGCTATAATCCACCACTCGAGCCCAGTGCGGATTCGTAGATGTCACATGTCTTCGAATTTTTTGGTTCTAGAACATGTCGGTTTCCTCACGATGTTTTCCTTCACCGTTTTGAGAGCAGCGGTAATGAAATAAATTACACAAAGTAATGCGCCTGCTTGGATTCGAACTTCGAACCCACGACTTACTGTTCGTAAGTAATCGTAAGTCGGGGCCGCCACCACTGGGTCACCGCTTATAGTTAATTTTATTTCTAATGTATGAACGATATTCACATGACATCGATCTTTGTAGGTACTAGGAAATGTTCCACCTAGTACATAAGTACTTATTATACAATGTCAAGGTCCGTTCTATACTCGTCCGTCGCTACGGTGACGTAAAAATTCAACAATCGTCATGCATGCTAAGTCACTCGTATTGTTTGTTTTGGCAATTTAAAGGTCTTTGTAGATAGTTTGAATCACGATCGATAGCGTGCATTGTGAAGATTGTTCTTTTTAAAGGACGTTGATGACAGCAAAGTTACTTTTTGTATACAGGTAGAAAAAAATATGCACAATGGGGCGGCAATTATGTAAGGTGGTCATAATTCCACGTGGCATTTATCTAACAGTGAGGTAGAAAAGAAACGTCTTTTACAACTACAAATATAGGTATTAGAAAATATTACTACGTACTTAGTAAAAGGCAATTTACTAAAGTATTTAGACCGTCAAAGACTGAAGCCCTTGGGTGGATTTGGTAATGTCGCTAGATGTAGGTACTTGTGTAATTTTCTCCTAATTTCTTGTAAAAGATTATATTACACATACATGATATGATAATGATGGACAGGTCTACGAGGACAGCCATTAAGAGAATTATCCGCTATTACTTTACGAACTAATGGAGGCAAACACGTAAACATAGAGTGGTAAATTAATAAGAAAATGTCCAGCTGTTACATAATTTGTAATGGTACGCCATTGGCTTGTTATTGTGTTACCATGACAACCTTAGTAACATGTACGACGCGACGGCGTTGTTGTTAAGTACTAAAGTTCGGGAAATACTAACGCTGTGTGTTTACACGTCATAAGTAATTAAATAACACCGTTAAGTAAGGTCGCAATTAAGTAATGAATAGGGTTATACGAACAGTAGTGAGTAAATTAACTAAGTAGGTACTACTACTATTCTTTTTCTGCATAATTTATGTTGTATAAATTCTAAGATTCGGATTTCAGCAGATTCAAAAGCAAGGACAGCGCAAAATTACAGTCATAATAATAACGGATTATAAAGTAATTAAAATGCAGCCAGTTTCTTATCGATGCGATCAATCTTTGAAGTTCACATCGCCTTGTTTTCTAAACACGTGTAAGTGTGTTTCTTGCCACAACTGTTATTGACCGACTATGTTGTGCAAATAGATTGGAATCGGCAACAATAACTGTGGGGAACATGTATGTACTCTTAACTAGTCTCGAATTTGTCTACAGACGCCATAAAGGCTGTCTGATTGAATCCCCAACGAATTTACATTCGATGACGGCTCTAACGAGCATTGTAAAGCTTTTATTGCTTAAAATTAACATAATGATCGGTCGACACAAATGATACAAGAGGTCATCAGGCCATCAGGTTTCCGAGGAAACACCTCACCTAATTTATTGATCGAATCTCGTAAAACTCACTGTTTGATTAGGTATGCGTTTCCTAGTTGAAGGTGGCCCACTTGCTAGTGACCAAAGTGTCCACGTGGCCCAAGTAATTTGATAAAATGTATCTACCGTCGATATGAAATAACAAGTTGAAGGTTAGGAAGATATTTCTCAAAATACAGGCAACTGGCAAACAACATAGCCTTTATACGTCACCGTTGTTTGCTCGTGACCTCGGCCGTGTAATGTCTGTATTATCTAACAGCTTACACGTCCGTCGCATACGGACGAAAC
Source organism: Xestia xanthographa (assembly GCA_905147715.2). Lineage (NCBI taxonomy): Eukaryota > Metazoa > Arthropoda > Insecta > Lepidoptera > Noctuidae > Xestia > Xestia xanthographa. The sequence goes on along the minus strand of LR990645.1, from coordinate 16,933,082 downwards.
ACGTGAGCCAAACAGGTCAATAATCCTTCGACCGTTAGCGGATCCGACGATTCTTGCATCTTAGGTACTTCGATAAACTTGTGATCTGCTTTTGTTTTGACTTTATTATTGCACTTTTTTTATGAAATCTGGAATTATATGATTTTATTTTGGCCAGTAATTAACACATAACTACACACTGGGCATTTGAAAAAAATCTTTGACCTGTGCCCCCCACAGCAATTTTTTTATTCCTAAGTAGTATGCGTATTCTACACGCAACTAAGTAACCATTTCGTAATACATGTAAAATTATTTGAGCTATTAATAACTGAAGATTTCCACTATTACGTACGTACGCCGCCGCCGCGCCGTAATATGTAGTCGAAGTATGAAGATACTTGCCAATTTCCCATTGATTGGTACGATATTATTTCCTCTCTCAGTAGCCTACCAATACAATGCTTTTCCAGACGTTTCATTTCTAAAGATAATAACGAATATTTATAAAATAATTTTATGTTTAATGCTATTCATAACCAGTCTTGATCCTTGCTGAGTTTTTCACTTTGTATATCGTATAACCCTTCGTTGAATAGTGGGTAACCGCATTTTTCTACATTTTCCTGCCTTATATAAGAGCTACTAGGTATTCTTGTCTTCCTCATATTGGATGGTCTTGACCTTATTCTGAAAAAATAATTGGCACAGAAATTACTGTAACACATTATTTCTAAGAAACAGAGCATAAATAAATCAAAAAATCTTTCGCTCGTCGTGAAAAACTGTAGCTGGCATTAATATATTTTTGGCAACTGAAACTTTCAGTAGTACAATACTTCAATAATTTTATATTCATTGACTAACCCATTATGTCTGTTGCCAAGTAGTACACGCACTTATTTAACTTCCTTTTAAAATTGGACGTCATTACGGATTGGCCCATTTACAGACGTTCTTAACCTTTTGAACGCCAAGAGAATAAACGCACGCGCGTGCCCTCCACAATTTCACATACTATTTTGTCACATATTTGTGTCGTGTGTGTTTGGCGTACAGAACAGGCTAAAAGGCGCGTTAAAAGGTTAAAGAAGTTCTTATTAGCCTTACCAAGAGGTGCGTTTTATGTTATCCAGTGTAGGGTTGAAGAGGTCAGATGAGGCAGTCGCTTTATGTAAAATATTGATATTCAGCGGTATCCGTTTAGTCTAGAAGCCAACACTGACTTTATATAATGTAATACTTAGTGTTGTTTTACCACACCTAAGTTTGGGCACCACAAATATAATTAAGGGTACGTTGTTTATACGCATAATAAATGGTTATGAGGTACTTACGTATAGTATGGCACGTTCATTACGTAGTAGCACGTCATTTTATAGCTTCTATTCAATTAAATTCGCAATAGGTCCGTTGGTCGGTTTCCCAATTAACTATCACATTAGCCTATTGTAATTCGCAGTATATTGATCGACGTCATAATGACGGCGCATTTAAACGTCATGTAATGAACAACATGAATTTCAATGATGTAACCAAGATTTTGTAAAAATATTCTGATTTAAAAGAGTGTCCATGGAGTTTCTTGCCCGTTCTTCTCCATAGAGATCTACGCTAGAGCAACTACTTGATTTTGATTTTGATGCCTAATTTGTTGGGTTCGAGTACCAGGTTCCCAGCGCAAAGTGTCATTAGGAATTTCTCGAGTCCAGACTCTAGATTTCTGCCAGGTTGATGGCAATAGGCTCGTCCGGCCTTTGTAACTGAGACTAAAAAACCGGCCAAGTGCGAGTCGGACTCGCGCACGAAGGGTTCCATAACATTATCTATATATTAGACAAAACGGCAAAAAAAACCGGCCAAGTGCGAGTCGGACTCGCACACGAAGGGTTCCGTACCATTGACTATATTTAGTATTTGTTGTTATAGCGGCAACAGAAATACATCATCTGTGAAAATTTCAACTGTCTAGCTGTCACGGTTCATGAGATACAGCCTGGTGACAGACAGACGGACAGACGGACAGACGGACAGATGGACAGACGGACAGACGGACAGACAGCGAAGTCTTAGTAATAGGGTTCCGTTTTTACCCTTTGGGTACGGAACCCTAAAAATCACGTTTGTTGTATGGGAGCCCCCCTTAAATATTAATTTTATTCTGTTTTTAGTATTTGTTGTTATAGCGGCAACAGAAATACATCATCTGTGAAAATTTCAAATGTCTAGCTATCACGGTTCATGAGATACAGCCTGGTGACAGACAGACGGACAGACAGCGAAGTCTTAGTAATAGGGTTCCGTTTTTACCCTTTGGGTACGGAACCCTAAAAACTGGCAAAATATGGGTGTGTAACTGTGTACGGTAGTAATTAACAGCTAACCAAACCCTTTAGATAAATATAAAAGTACCTATAAAACTTCTTGTCTTATCGATGTACTTACTTACTATATTATAGTAGTACAAAGTTATATACCTAATGTCCTTTCTGAAGTAGGTAGGTACCTTCTGTGAAATAATTGTAAGAACCTTCTTATCGTTTATACCTGCTGGTTGGAGTGGAATTTTAAGTAGTAAACAAAGTAATTATTGCCAAATTATTAAATAGAGTAAAACAAGCTGGAATATTTAATTTTCTGATGAGGTCAACACGACATTACACGACACTGTCTTCTAATACTGATTAAAAATGCGAGTACCTACTTGTTAAATGTTAATTAATTACAGTTAGCAAACGAAAAAGGACTTTGTGTTGTCTGAGAATACATGGTCTTGTGTAGTACAAAGTCGAATATTTGTTAAGTTAAAAATAAATGCCGACCTTTAATCCTTAACGAATAATAAAAAGGTGAATCCAAGTCCAAACATGATGTTAAAAAACTAATTTTAATTTTTTCATATAAATCAGAGGCATACTAATATTATAATGGGTGACAGGGATTTATTGACAAATAAATAAATCAAATCAAAATCAAAATCATTTATTTGCGTAAATAAGGTACAGGAGGATCTTAAAGATAAAGTATATTTCTCTTCTTTGATTATATAATGTCTAGATGGAGCGTCAAGTGCGCGCAAACGTGTCAAAAAATATCAGCCAACTGTTGGCTTACAAGTTCTTACTCGCCGATTAGTGCCGATCGTGCCGCTTTGGCGTCACCACGTATTACGCGCGTTAGGTAATAAACAAATAACAGCGATAAAATGACGGTATGTGCTATTAAACTGTGCCGGAATTATACAGGAAGGGTAAAAATACCAAGGACATCGCCTATCATCGATAAGTAACCAAAAAACTATATATTTCTGTTTTGTTTTTATGAACATAAAATTACGCCATATTTTATCAGTGTTGCCAGTTTCTTTTTTTCATTCTCCCAACAGAACGTCATTTTTTGTGGGTAAATTAGTTAGTCTAGGGTTACGTTTATATTATTTAGTTGGTCTACTTTATTTATCGATTTTAAAAAAAGGTGGAGTTTATAAATTCGTCTTAAGTCTTTCTATGATTTTGAGATCGATTCCAAGTAAAACTTATTATTATATTAGCTAGGTAATTATTTTACTTGATACTGACTTCATGTTCACATTTTAGTCATTATTAGCTGACCCGCGCAACATCGTCTGCGTCACATGAGCGTACCTACCTACCTACTCCCTTCCTACCTACTACCTACCTACCACCTACCTATTACCTACCTACCTACTACCTACCTACCTACTCCCCTACCTACTCCCTTCCTACCTACTACCTACCTACCTACCTACTACCTACCTACTACCTACCCACTACCTACGTACCACCTACCTACCTACCTACTCCCTTCCTACCTACTACCTACCTATTACCTACCTACCTACCTACTACCTACCTACTATCTACCCACTACCTACGTACCACCTACCTACCTACCTACGACCTACCTACCTATTTCTCACCGTTTAAACCTTCCGTGAACTTCCACAAACAATTCAAGACCAAAAATAGCCAAATCGGTCCAGCCGTTTTCGAGTTTTAGAGCGACGAACGGCAATTCATTTATATATATATATATATTATTAATAACTGGCACTGATTATAAGTATTAAATCGGTAATTTAACCTCTATTTTTATTCCTTGGATAAAAGTTATCTGACTAATGAATAATCAGCCCTTATCAAACATAATTATTGAATGAGTAGAATATGGTGATCAACATAACATCTTATTTTTTAGAATACCCAATAATCCTATTATCAGGAATCGATGGATAGATCGCATTCAAAAAAGCCGCGGAGATGCCACGTGGAAACCAACAAAAACTAATGTAGTTTGAGAAACTACTGTAGAGAGAAAAAGATAGAAATACTCTAATTTTAGTTTAGTTTGTAAACAAGGGAATCGGCACAATTCTAATACTAATTTAATTAACTTAGCTGATTTAATACAACATTCAACAACTCTATTTCAATTTAAATAGTGTTTTTTTATTTATCGAAGAAAGTACTACATACTTAATAAAAATACACTACTAAAACTGAATAATACCTACTACATACATACACCTAAAACTTATCTTATTTAATTAAGTAGTCTATTATTTTTAATATGCGACGTATGGGAGAATTATTGTACTAGCTGGTAACATTATTCACGCACACAGAGACACAGTAGGGCAGTGTAAAACACCGCCTGCACGCACACAGGCTTGAAATTGTTGGCTCGTTTTTTACGTTTTGATTGTAGGGCGACGCTCCATCTAGACATTATATAATCAAAGATTTCTCTTATTCTGCCATTAATTTCGGCGTGCAAATTTTACATAATATAGCTAATAACAAATGAAAAATGTATTAATTTGAACCATGCATGCAGTTTATAAATTGTAATTGATTCAATTGTAATTGTATTAAATTAAAATATAAATTAAATTAATAATTATTTATATATATAATTCAGAATTTACAATTTATAATCTAGGAACTCAAGTACACTATAAAAGCATTTATCTATTAAGATTTTTGTAAGAATACATCATCATCATCATCATCATTTCAGCCGAAAGACGTCCACTGCTGGACATAGGCCTCCCCCAAGTGTCGCCACATTGACCGGTCCCGTGCGACTCGCATCCAGCGGATTCCTGCAACCTTCACCAGGTCATCGGTCCACCTAGTGGGAGGCCTTCCAACGCAACGTCTTCCGGTTCGCGGTCGCCACTCCAGAACTTTTCGGCCCCATCGGCCATCCGTTCTGCGAGCAATGTGCCCAGCCCACTGCCACTTAAGTTTGGCAATTCTTCGGGCTACGTCGGTAACCTTTGTTCTCTTGCGGATGTCTTCATTTCTGATTCGATCGCGCAAGGAAACTCCGAGCATAGCCCTCTCCATTGCCCTTTGGGTGACCTTAAGCTTTCTGATGAGGCCCATTGTGAGCGACCACGTTTCGGTCCCGTATGTAATCACTGGCAACACACACTGGTCATAGACTTTCGTCTTGAGACACTGCGGTAGGTTGGACGAGAAGATACCGCGCAATTTCCCGAACGCTGCCCAACCGAGTCGGATTCGACGATTGACCTCTTTCTCGAAGTTAGACCTACCTAACTGGACCGTTTGTCCCAGGTACACATAATCGTCTACAACTTCGAGAGTAGAGTCTCCGATCTTGATAGGAGTGGGTGTGACATGGGCATTCAACATGACCTTAGTCTTGTCCATGTTCATTTTTAGACCCACTCTTCCGGAAGCTCTACTGAGGTCATCGAGCATTGTACTGAGGTCCTCCATGGTCTCAGCCATTACCACTAAATCATCGGCAAACCGAAGGTGAGTGATGTACTCGCCATTGACGTTGATGCCTAGTCCTCTCCAGTCCAGAACCTTGAAGACATCCTCCAGTGCAGCGGTGAACAGTTTCGGAGATATGACGTCTCCCTGTCTCACACCTCGCTGCAGAAGGATAGGTTTCGAGGCTTGGTCCTGAAGTCGGACTGACATGGTGGCGTTTTTGTACAAACACTTCAACACCTCGATGTACCGATAATCGATTTGGCACCGTTGGAGAGACTGCAGTACAGCCCAGGTCTCGATCGAATCGAAGGCTTTCTCGTAGTCCACAAACGCTAAACAGAGAGGCAGGTTATACTCTTCTGTCTTCTGTATAACTTGCCGCAGCGTATGTATGTGGTCCACGGTGCTAAAGCCTTTTCGGAAACCGGCTTGTTCGAGTGGCTGGAAATCGTCAAACCTGCGCGCGAGACGATTCGTGATGACTCTAGAAAACAACTTGTAGACATGGCTTAGAAGTGAGATGGGCCTATAATTCTTCAGCCGGGCATTGTCACCCTTTTTGAAGAAGAGCACCACCACACCCCTGCACCATGCCTGTGGCGTTTTTCCCTCAAGTATGACGGAATTAAACAGCTTCTGAAGGGCCTTAAGTACCGGTTTTCCACCCGCCTTCAGGAGTTCGGCCGTAATTCCGTCATCACCCGGTGCCTTGTTGTTTTTGAGCTGCTTCAGAGCCATCCTAATCTCGTACAGGCTGACGTCCGGGATGTCTTCGGTATAGTGTCGGGTCAGTCTAGCTCTTGGGTCGTTGGCTAGATCTACGACGGGTTTACTGGTTGACGTGTACAACTGTCCATAGAAGCTCTCGATCTCCCTCAGAAGCTCCGGTTTGGCGGATAAGATCCTACCATCGTCGGTCTTCAGTTTCGTGAGCTGGCTCTGCCCAATAGCCAGATCCCTTGCAAATACCTTGGAGCCTTTATTCCGCTCAATCGCGTCTTTAATACGCTCGGTATTAAAGCGGCGGAGGTCGCTCTTCAAGGATTTAGAGATCCGTCTATTGAGCTGCCGGTATTTACACGCCTCGTCTGTAAGAATACGCTTAAATTTAAAAAATGGGAGTGTCGTTATGGTGCTTGGAAGTTTGTTATACAATTTTATACACATAATATAACTGTTGTTAGATGTGAGTGTGAGACATAAACGTGTGAGACATAACACGTGATTGTATAGTCAGGAGCACCAATATGTATTAAACTTTCCTAAATTCAAAAGCAATTTTCGCGAGAAATAGGTATAACGATTGTAACTTGGACATAGGATAATTTTCATAAAAATATGAGTTCCAGAATACTATGTTCGTAACTAACGTAGGAGAAAAACACTTTAAAAGTTGCTAAATGTTTACATGAGTTCCAGAATACTATATTCGTAACTAACGTAGGAGAAAAACACTTTAAAAGTTGCTAAATGTTTACATGAGTTCCAGAATACTATGTTCGTAACTAACGGAGGAGAAAAACACTAAGTTGCTAAATGTTTACATGAGTTCCAGAATACTATGTTCGTAACTAACGTAGGAGAAAAACACTTTAAAAGTTGCTAAATGTTTACATGAGTTCCAGAATACTATGTTCGTAACTAACGGAGGAGAAAAACACTTTAAAAGTTGCTAAATGTTTACATATTCTCGTGACATTACTCATCACATCTGTATAAACAATTTTTCATAAGATCTTAAAATCGCGAAAAACACAAAACAGCCGTCATAATTATATTTTTTTGATGTAGGCAGATGACAAATGTACTGTAGTAGTAGATTACTTTTCACACATAACCCGAGACAAATGAAGACAGGCACGAAGCTGTAAAACCCTAGTTTACAAAATAAACCATTACAAACTATTTACAGTTTATTTAGCAATAGCAATCAATGATTCATACGACCTACTGTCTTATCTCTATTGTATAAACATTAAAAGCTAACATTACTCTACGCAAACGCAATGAGAGGCGACCGTGCAATCCGCAATTGTACACAATCAATATGCCTTCCTGTGTACTTCGCACCATCCGGCTCATTGTCATACCAAAATGTATCTGACTAATAGGTAGGTACTACTTCAGCTCAGACGTAATGCGAGGCGCCTTAACTATCTGCCGTGGTTTGCGGTTTTCCCTAAGCCTTTTTAGTAGGTTATGTACCTGCTCCTGTTCCTTTGTCAATAAGTATTTGATATTACAATTAGATGCTTGTAAAGGAAAAGAGTATTGTTTTCACTGAGGTACTTTTCTTGTAAGGAATTGGCGGATGTCAAGACATTTGCGGCTGATATGTTTTATTTATTTGGCAATAAGCTCGCCCCCTTTATTACATGGGACACATAACTGGCTAATTGTTGGTATACTATTGGGTACTACCTTACTCTTTGAGGACTACAGGCGTGATGGCGTGATACTTTCACAAGTTATTATGCCTAGTGAGAGTGACTGGAACTCTAGCTTCGCTTTCCTAGTTTTTCCGACATTCAATAGTGCCTATAATGCCCAGATCAAATAAAAAACCAAGACATAGCGCTGCGAACAATAAAGTGAGGCCAGCGCAAAACTACGTCTCGCTCTGTGCATGCATATACGCTCACACGCACACATTTACATCAAACTACAATGACACTACGTCTCAATAAATGTACTTACACATGTTAACGAAACCGGCCTCACTTCTCTGTTCGCAGAGTTCCGTCTTAACTTTTTTATTTGGTCTGAGCTCTAATGGTCTTGTTAAAATAAATGCCGAGTTTCAGTTGAGTTTGAATTTGATGTTTATTTAATGAAAAAACAACCAATTCTCAAGCTTGTTTGCTATCTCCTCGTAAATTTTCTCTCAAGAACTACCTAAGTTGTTTTTGTGGATATCCAGTTGTTATACATAATAACAGGGTGGTCTATAATGTAAGTTAGTCAAGGACTATGCTCTACACCCTACCACATCCTTTTCCATATTTCAGAAACTTTTTATTGATTCCTCTTATATTCCTCCTTAGCCTTGTGATGTCGTAAGTTTTTTGGCATCTTTAATATCGGTTGAGGTGGCTTTTACCAGGGTATTAAACTTACGTTTAGGGGAAATACCCTTTTAATAATATTTGTAAATGGCTCATATGATGAGTACCGTTCACAGCAATCACAGCTGTTCAAAAAGTACTTACAATAAAATTATATTTGTAATTTATTGTGGTGGTCAGTTTTTTTAAAACTAGATGTGGACTGTGGTCGGAGCTAGTTTATCTATCTATTCTGCGAAGAAACAAACTCAGAGGTCACATAGTCTCTTTTAGTTAAAGCCCGACATCAGTGTCATAGGAGCAACTATGTACTTACTATGGGAATTGAAATAAACATATGAAAACGAATTTCTCGACTGCCCTACTTTCTTAGGTCAACTAAAGAAACAGAAAATTGCTTATTTTACAGGACAGGATTCAGTCGCTCCATGTAAAATACAGATATTCAGCTGCATCCGGTTAGACTGGAAGCCGACCCCAATATAGTTGGGAAAAGGCTAGGTAGATGATGATGACAGGACAGGATTTGATGTTTATTAACTGACTTCATTTTATGAATAATTTTATGAGTAATTAATGACTTTAAAAAAATATTTCAAACTCATGCAGGAAATCCAATTTTTATACAGATGTCCTATTCATTAATGACAAAGTTATCCATAAAATAAACTTTAAATAGCTGTCCTGTAAAGTAAGCAGTTTTCATTTTCGATAGTTTACTTAGGGAAAGTCGTTCGGATCATAAATATGATTGGATTGCAGACAAAGCATAAAGGCAATCTAGTTCAGTTTCCACGAAAAATAACTAGGTAGATCGATCCATTTCGTAATTACATTATCTTGCAAGTTAATATAAACAAAACAAATCTACGTATGGCTTTTTTGTTTATGCAGACGATACAAAATGCCAATGTTATGTAAACAGAGCTAAAGGAATGTGAATCATACCAGTCTTTTTTTCTTGAATTGTTTTATTTTGTAAACAAATATGGCGTAGCAATTAATGGAACGATCACTCTTATCGGCGTAGAAACGGCTTGAGGAGGTTAGGAAGACCGTGACCATGGAATACAAGAGAATTAGACGACCGCGACATTCACCTTGTTTCTTGATTTATGTGATCGACTCAATCCGATTTCTCGTCGATATAATGTGGTCAGTCTCTAGACTCTTGAGCAGTGGTTCCCACCTTTCTTGGACGGGGACCAGGGACCACTTTGGTGTCTTTATTGTTAGCAGGGGCCATAAGGTCCTAGATAAACATGGACACCGACAAAATTATATCTAGGGTGGTGAATCTTTAACTCACACAATGCAAAAATTGGAAAATGGGATGAAATCCTTTAGAATTAAGATATAGTGATCGAAGTGAGCTCGAAAAATTTAGCAATCATTCATACGGAAATAGGAATAAGTTATAAGAATCTCAAAAAAATTTAGAACCTCGCCTCTGATAGGTTCAATTAGGATGGGTTGAGCGGGTTGAGCTTACATCTGCTACGCAAGTTAAATGTGTACGAATAACATTTTAACCTTTCGCGGACCATATTCGAGGCTCCTGCAGACCACCAGTAGGCCGCGGACCATAGGTTCGGAACCACTGCTCTAGAGGGTGATCACACCAGCGCATACCGGTACGTCACGGCATCGGCAGGGCATTTAGATCCTAATGTTCAATGCCGCGAAGGGCAGGGTTTAAGGCTGCCTGTCCACTGAAGCGGAGCGAGGCCGCGGAGCGGTAAAACGGAAAAATATTAACCAATAGAAATGCATAAAATCTCGGCTCCGCTCCAGTATGCAATCCTATTGGTTAATATTTCTCCGTTTCTCCGCTCCGCAGGCTGCTTCCGTTTCAGTGGACAGGCAGCCTCAGGCATGGTTTGAAAGGATGATAGCATTGGGTCGATCTCGAAATATTGTATTTGTATCTTGTGCGTAAAGATAAAAATGCCCTGCCGGTCGTGCCGTCCCCGGGTGTAGCGCTTACCTTTAAAAGTTGTCTTGAAAAGTCTCTTTAGCGATTCCATCATTGTGTCACCCTATGTAAAATGTAAACTTTTTCAAACATGTAATTTGTATGGTGTACGTAATAAAGAGTTTATATCTATTTGACTGACACAATCGTGACAATCAAAACAATTGTAATAGTATTATGAGCTATTACACAGTAGTATAAACAATCACTATCTTCATTCTGTTATGATAAGATAACACACTTCTGCATTTGAAGCAATCTCTGCACTTATCGACAGCTAGAAATCACCGATGGGCGATGATTAACGTAACAATACCTTTAAGTGCTTATCTCTTTAAGTATCAATATAATAGTTAAATAAACACTTGATTTACAAATCGTAATTTCACACGTTTGTAAGTAAAACGGTGACTTGAAAACATCAAATCGTAATTTTATGTATCTTTTTATATGATCGTTTATTTTTAAATAGTTCTAGTTATCGCTAAGTGGGTAGTTTATTAAAGATCGCGAGATTTAATTGTGTAATTTTTTTTTGCGAATAATGGTAATAAAAATTAAATAATAATCCTATTTGTATTCTGAAGGAAAACACTCGATTGCTACGAAAAATGCAAAGAAAAATTCTAAAGAAAATCGAAAAAGAAACTAAATTCCCATCACATTAGATTTCAACAATACAAAATTATATAATTTACATAACTCAAATTAAAACTAAGTAAAAGAATTAGATACTCCTTTAATAACTTTCATCATCGAAGATGGTACGTAGGTAATAGGCAGCAGCAGTAATGATGACCAAATAATGCTGCCTGTAGAAATTTCTAGGGGCTCCTAAAACCTCCAAAAACGTTAATTCCAAGAGTCTATCCTAGAACATCTTTACTCCATATCCATATATCCTAACCTCTCCTTCCTTCCACCAGGATCCAACAGCCACGTATGTTAGGCTCCTTCATAGGCTACTTCGGGCGGTCTTCACACCCGGAGATGCATGAGCGTCTGCTGTTACTCCGTGAACAGGTGGCCAACACTTTCAATAACACTGACAAGTGAGAGAAAGTTAGCTACCGTAGAAAATGTACTGTAGAGTTGTTTGTAGTGTTGCTAACTGTGGAATTACGTCACGAATTTTCTACACTTAAGGTTGAAGCTCCACGATTGAGGGATCGGGGTTGGAGCATCCACCTTAAGCCCACTTACTTGGGTAGTAACATCATTCTGATTGTGTGCCAACTTCAAACATTAAATTCGTATAACGTTAAATGTATTTAGTAGTAGTGCAAGCGGCACGCGCTGTAGAAATGTAAAGATCAAACCGTTTGTGTCACAATATACGTCCTGAAGATTTTTTCCCTCAAAAAACAGATCGAATTTCAACAATTTGTGAAGAAAATTCAACACCTTTTAAGTTAACGAAACCAATAAATGTCATCATTGATAAAATTATACGGTATGGCGGTACAATCAATACTCTCTGCCATCATTCCCTCCAAGGATGCATAAAATATGACTAAATCAAGCATCTGTGTCATAGGTAAATGAGTAATTGAGTATATAATTATATAAAGGTGGAAATCCAATCCACCTTCCTGCTTTAGTTAGTTTAGTATTACCTATTGTATATTAATTCAGATAACGCAACCTGTTCTACTTTTACATCCGATGTAGTGACAGCGACGTGCTGTTTCAGATTCAGTATACATGCTTATCATAAATCTCGTTGAGTTGCAATCAATTTTGATTCGAGCGAGTAACGATATGGCACTTAATTGGGTCTAAATCTGACTTATGGGTAATTTGGCTCAAATTAAATGAAATTCGATTATATTCATACCTCGAAGATGTCCGTGAAGTAGGCCTACTAATCTAGCTTTCTGGAATTGATGTCAAAAAATATTAATTAAAAATAAATTAACATAGAAAATATTGTTACCAAGGCTGCTATTTAAATCGGATCCGACTAGTAGATTATCAAATTTTGTATTATTATTCTAGTTTTATGTGTGATTTTTATTAATTACTTATTTGATAGGTCATCGATATACTTATTGTCATTTTTGATGACTTTAATGTACTTTAATATACAGCATGTATTGTATCAGAAAGGCGTGGTACAACTGGTACAGCTACAGATAGATACTATACCATCAGATTGAACAACTTCCTCTACGTAATACCTAGGTATGTCTGAAAGTAAAAAAATAAAAAGTATAAAATTAAGCACACCCACATCCTGGAGCACGCGCGAGGAGTCGCTTAATATCTGCGTCACATTTTATAGGTACTTAAAGGCAATACAGATACAGTCCTTTATTAATTCACATCAAAAAAATGTGCGAGAATTTTTCCTTAGAAACTGACCTTATAGGACCATTATCGTTTTTACGATAAAATAATGACAATGTTAGTCCTGTGGAGAAAGTTCAGTTTGATGGTCTGAATCACTGCCATAAATGGCCACATTTTTTTGGCACACGCTGTATACCTACATATCAGCCAGGTAATCTTCTTTGAAAGCACCTTGATTTTCGTAAGGCGGATGTTTTGAACTCGAGATTACACGTGTCTTCGTAGAATAAGTAAGACAGGATTTTATGTAAAAGGCTTTAATGTTATCTCACCGAAATATCAACTTAATCTTATCTAATCTTTTGAATTTAAAGATTCTTCCTTGTTGAGTGATAGGTATAGTTGTGATCTAGTCTAATTTAGCATTTAGTTTTGGTACCTATTTTTAGACAAAGTAAAGTTATCGTAATTAAAACAGTAATTAGAAATTTGTTCAATGTAGATAAATTACTTAGCTAAAATATTTTAGGTTCTTATCTATATATTTAAATTCGATAGTAAGTATCAAAATAACATTATTTGTTAGGTTTCCAATGAGGGATTTTCTTTTTAGCTCTTCCCTAGTCGCTGGATAGATGGCGCTAGCGGTAAGTATGATAATGCAAGTTTATGCAAGGAACGGAACCTAAAAAAACTGATTTTAACAAAGCGCGAGAAATGTAGGTTATATTCGGAAGGTTAAGCAAATGAAAGTGTTAGTCAACGAGAGTATGTGACGTGACACAATGTTTTCTTTTTCAAGCGTTTTGGCTTTGGCACCAACTATCATAGTAAGTTCAACGCCATCTATAGAGTTCTTGGAAACTAAGTTTTTTTTTAAAACCTCAAAAGGAAAACCCCTCATTGTGTTTCAACAATACAAAGATGAGAGAAACTTTCAATGTATTAGAGGATTGTAAAGGTATAAGTGAAGGCACTGTGGAGACGATGGACTATTTGTCCGGACAGACGCGGACAACAACAACTAATGGACGAAAAACAATGGACAGGATTCATTGCAGCGGTAATGTTTGTCCTTTGGACAAATAGTCTATCGTACGCTCAGTCCGCGTAGCATGACCACCGTATAGAAACGAAAGAAAATCGACAAATCTTTGGTTCTCTATTTCGGTTTGGTCTGTCATTTTGTCGATTCTCTTTCGTGTCTACGTTGGTCATGCTAAGCGGGCGACGTAAGTGTTCACTGCGACAAGTTATATACATAACATAACCGTGCCCTATTAGATCCACTGATCCAATAAACAAAACGAAATTCAACATACTTGTGATTACAACACCAGGATTGCACAGCCAGTGTTCCTGGGAAAGCTGGTGGAGTACTACAGCCCGGGGCACTCCATGAAGCAGGAGGAGGCCTACATGTACGCCGGCGCCGTGGTCCTCTGCTCCGCACTCAACGTGTTCGTCGTGCATCCGTATATGATGGCCATCCTGCATATGGGCATGAAGTTCAGGGTCGCTTGCTGCTCGCTTATTTATAGAAAGGTGAGTTACTATCCAATATTACCTGACCCCTCTTTAGCCATTCTTCTTTGTCAGAAGTTCAAGTAGGTAATGTTAGGCACCGGCCACACTGGGCCACACAGAACAGACGCAAGGCACGGACCCGTCGCAGTCGCGGCGCCCGTTTAATCTACTTGCATATAAAATGTATACAGCCGTCGCGACGTAAAACATACAGAAAAGACGGGACGCCGTCACGGCGTTAACTCGTCGGCGCCCTATTGGAAAACATATAGAAAGGACAGGGCGCGGGCACGGCGCGGGCCTGCACGGGCGCAAGCGGGGGAGCGGAAAGGGCGCGGAGGGCAGGTTCTCACAGCGCTCGCGCTCGCCCGCTCGCCATTGTGCATCTTGCGCCATAAAAAGTCGTGACGGCGCCCTGTCTGCGACGCGTCCGTGTCTTTTCTATATATGTTAAAAAGTTGTGACGGCGCCTTGTCTGCGACGGGTCCGCGCCCCGCCCTTGTCTTGCGTCTTTTCTGTCTGGCCGCTCGCTTAGGCTCCGACTGTATAATGGTAAGAAATGAATGTGATGTTTTACTTTATGCTTACCTACTAAACGAGTGGGACGCCACTGGCAATGTATTCTCTACATAATATAACATAACATCAAGCTTGTAATCCCCGAAGGGTTAGGCAGAGGTGTACCTAATAGTAACGCCCACACTTCGCCAGTTATGTTTCGAGTTCCACGTAATAGGGGCCGAGCCTATTGCCATCAACCGGGCACAAATCCAGACTCCGTGGCTGCTACTGAGAAATTCCTGATGGAAAAACCCAATATCACTTTGAGACCAACCAATATTATGTTATTTCCTCTACATGCATGCTCCTTATTCTTTTTAGTAATAGAATTTCCTGGTTAGGTCTAAACGTTTACCCCATTAGTTAGCTAGGTACCAATGAATTAGGACTTACTTATCGCATATTTTTCTATCGGCAAAACAAACGTAGAAATTATTTCAGCGTGTTTGTACCTAGTAATATTTTCTTTTATTGACACTATTACTACCTATTTATGTGTAACGTGAGCCTTGTTATCAGTTTTCAACATTACAGATTTACAGCATTTTCGCGTGTCTGATGGTCTTATCTTTAGTCCATTCTAGACATTATTTACAAACAATCTTATGTGTGTTTGTTTGACAGACACAGCATATCTCATTCTTCTGTTTTTTGTCATGAATCATTGTTTAATTTGAAAGGCATTTTTATCTTTTAAAATAATAATAGGCTTTACGAATTACTTATCTGTGTGTTCTAAACTAATATTGAAAAACAGAAACAATGTTAGTTTGTTAAATAATACGTAATCTTGGAAACTATAACAGGAGTTACAGGACCGTTTCTGAAGAACCAACGCGAGGCGTGCGAAACGGTGCGAAATACTTTTTATAATTTTAATAAATGCGAGAAATAAATATTCGAACTAAATCAATAGATTATAAACAAGAGTGCTAGACGCATGTCCTGTTGATATGGAATTTTACAATTTTTACAGGAAAGTTTTCCGATTTTCTTTCCCTAAAACCTTATTCCAGATCGTATTTTTAATTTATTTTATTGAAAAATAGGCCTGCTCTTGGCCTCGATTACGATCGATCGATCCTGCGTTTTTCCTATTATGAGCTACGGCATTTCATTATTATCTATATAGGGTGGAAGGTACACCGACGCACAAACGGTAACTACGTATACAGTAAAACATTCTGAACTTTTCATTTCATCACTACATATTATAAAACTAAGTCCTCCGCCGCGTCTAAAAACTGCTGCACCGTTTTTCATGCTGTTTTCACCAATGGATAGAGTGATTCTCGAGGAAGGTTTTAGTATATAACTTGTCATGTTTTTGTATATTGGCTATCATATAATGACATTTGTTGGAGGTGTCGGAAAAAATAAGCCGTCTGGGAGCTTTACTTTTGGTCGCGACAACCGACATACACGCGGGCGAAGCCACGGGCAACAGCTAGTCGGTAATAAAAAAAACTGCTGTTTCCTAAAAAAAACTGCGATAGGTATTGCAGTTTTTTTTTAAGAAACAGCAGTTTTTCCAAACATTCATTCATTCATTCCATATTCGCGGGAGGATTTTTTTTTTCATTAAATAAAAAATATCGCAGGACATTACATATACCGCTATTTAGTGCCACACTAAGCAAGTAGGATTGTGTCGTGGGCACCAGATAGTTGATATACTACATACGTAGATACTTTAGGATTCAGAATGAGGTATAGAACACTTGGTAACCATTTGTGTCGTTCTTCCACCGTGAATAGATAAAAGATACATTGGTGCTGATTCCCTTGTTCACAAACTAAACCAAATTTAGGTACAGTGCATCTTTTTCTTTCTATTTCATTAAAAAAAGGACAGAAGATAAATTTTAGTTATCTTCTGTCAAATTAATCAGCGCCATACAAGTTTTAGACGCGATTAAAAAGTTGACTACTAAAATTACATCATATTACGTCAGGTGCTGACTAATTTGACAGGATTAAACTAATATTTATCTTCTGTCCTTTTCATAATGAAATAGAAAGAAAAAGATGCATTCAACTTAAATTTAGTTTAGTTTGTGAACAAGGGAATCGGCACCATTATTTTCTAGTAGACTAAATAGTTCGCGAGTTTCCTAAGTCATAACAGATTCTGATACAACGTACAGAAATAGTTTCGGTTAAACATGGGAGATCTTCACCTTGAGATCTTTACGGTTCGCTAAGCATTCAATTATTATCGCCTTGACATTACCTCGATTTACTCACATGAAACATTACATTGTCTTGCTCTTTTATGTTTTTATTCGCTAAGACTGAAAAATTAAATGTGTAGGTCATTCGTGACTTTACTTTACTAGTCAGTGATGCCAGATCTACTGATTTAGCAGTAGATCTACCTGATTTTAAAAAAATTACTGATCTACTGCCTTGATTGCAAATCTACCTGCTTTTTTTCAAATAAGATCGTATCATCTAGTTATTGATGACGTGTCGTTTCATCTGGCTTAAAGGCCTAAATAACATGACATTTGTTCGACAACAGTAGTAAGTATCGAAAAGTATTTAATAAGTGTTCTTTGTTTTAACAAATTAATAAAAAATTACGAAGATAAAACGTGTCAAAGATTATGAGTTTGGCTTGAACCGTCACATTTGTACTCAAATGTGACGTCACAAGCCAAGTTAATTTTTTACTAAAAATGAACTCAAATGTGACGTCATTCAGACGAGTTTTCGACGCCCTGTCTCGTCTTTATTTTTGTTTGTCTGTTGACGGACTTTGTTTTGTAATGTACCCTATTCAAGCTCAAGCCCTTTTACGTCATGTGGGCAGGGCTCGGAAAACGGTATATTTTTCGAAACGTTTTCGTCTTAAATACCTAAGAAACGATTTGTTTCGTTTACGTTGGAACAGAACATTATAAAAAACGTTTTTGAAGAACAATTGTAATTTAAATTGTTTTTGGTTAATAAACGTTTTAAAACCGTTTTTTTTTTTGGGTTCAACAGGTATGAAACTACGAATTACAAATTTCATTCAGTTGATATTTCACGGCCGCGCGGCTTCGTCGTTTCAAGTAAAATTGGGAATCAAACGAGCTTACCTGTTTAGACCAAGGAGTTTTCCCTGATTTAATGAAATATAGTAAAGTCATACCTCTTTTCAAATCCGGTGATAGTAAAGATACAAATAATTATAGGCCTGTATCCGTGTTGCCAGTTTCTAGCAAGGTGTTCGAAAAGATAATGCTTAATCAAATGCTCAATCATTTTAACACCAACAGAATCTTACACGATCAACAGTATGGTTTCACCAAGGGACGTTGTACAACTGACGCCGGTGTAACCTTAATAAAGCACATATTTACGGCGTGGGAAGAGTCCCAAGACGCTGTAGGAATATTTTGTGATCTCTCCAAAGCATTTGATTGTGTAAATCACGACACATTGCTTTTGAAACTTGAGCATTACGGACTAGGTAAACTTGCACTTAGTTTGTTAAAATCCTATTTGAGTGATAGACAACAATATGTTTAAATAAATGGTGTTAATTCACAGGGTTTAAAAGTAAAAATGGGGGTTCCGCAAGGCTCAATATTGGGTCCTTTCCTCTTTTTAGTATATATAAATGATCTACCCTATTTACTGAAAAACCAACCTCAAAATATGGTGTTATTTGCCGATGACACTTCCCTAATTTTTAAGATTTGGTAGTGAAAACTGAAAATAGATGAAATTTCTTAGTTAAAATTTATTTTTATGAGTTTGTATAAATCTCACAATAATGTCTGCCCATCTATCTTTTCGGGTATTTTAATTGCGATTTTAATTTTATGTTATGATTCTATTTAGGTAGATGACATGCCAAATTATCTGTTGTTGTTTGTTAGGGATTAATTTGTTTTCAGCATGGTTCATTTTCTAGTGGTTACAGCTGATTATAGGGGTCAACGCCCGGAACCAGAGAGCAATGAAGTTATTTTTTACTACTGTCTTCATAATAGGCAGTAAAAGTAATAATTATATTTCATTTTAGTTTTAAGGTTTATGTCAGCAATAATATGATTAAGAAAGGTGATTAATTATTATGGGTAAGGTTTAAGTGATTTTAAAATGCAATGCAATGCAGGAAAAAACTATCTGGTCATGGGAACCCTTCCAAAAATACTCTTGGACTTAAGGGGTACTTAAATGAATTGCATGATTAATATACCCATAATTTAATATTGTATCTATGTATTGCTAGATAAAGCAATGGGTTACTATTGGAGATGTTATTTTAGATTGGGCCTGTACATAATGATGATAAGAATATTATCTTTGTTCGAAGCTGGGGTGGGTTTTAGGGTGAAAATAAATTTGCAATCTGATTTAAAACTAAAACAGGTTTAGTTGTTAATGTCATTTGTACATTGACAGGCTGTTAAGACCTCCAAACTTTGTAAGTCTATAACCCTTTTCCTCTCAATACTAATAGTTTTGAGTATTAGGACATTATGGTGTATAGATTTGATAACAAATGGTTTCTTGAACCATTGTACTTAAACCAAGTACCCAGATCATTACTTTATTACTGGTATATAATATGGTTAAATCATTCCGGTACCATCCTTGATGTGTTCTCTTTTGTTTAATCTCGAGGTTGGCACGGTGGTGATGAACATTGGTAGGTTGTGTCATGCAGTGTCATTCAAGCCATTCATCGGTTGCTTTGCTTATGATAACAGTAACATTCTAATTTGGTTTAGAAGTTTAGAACATCTCGATACCTTGGTTCACCGGTTCACCATATGTATAGTAGTGGAACAGAAGTCTGTCGTAAGTGTCTGGAACATTTTCCATCAGCTGTTCTCTCATAGTATTAAGTGAACAAAGAATCTTGTTCTAATAATTGAATGAAAAGTGTTATGCTTAAATGTAAATATTACTTCATCGCTGAAAGATCAAAATGACAAGTTTATGGCATAGCCACAGGGTGCTTTGATAATATCATACTTGACGTCGAAGCTTACACACATAGTGTGGATTATAAAATGCTGTAAATATCTCGTATTTAGGCATGTAGATATAACAAATATCCATTAAGTCTTTAGTAGCTGTAAAATTGAAATGGCAAGTCTGGCATAACTTCCACCAAAATAGCATAAATACACTTTTTAGGCTGGTGTTTACATTAGTTAAACGTATGTGTAACATCAATTTATACTTGATGTTCAAGCTAAAAACACATTGGGCTTAACATGCTGTTAGTATATCGTACCTACTTAAGGATGTGTGGTCCTGACAAATGTATGTCAGCCAGCCAGCAACTTTACTCGCTGATGGGAATCCAGGCAAGGAATGGTTCCACATTCACTGCGAGAGTATAATGCATTTGCAAGGTTATAACACACACGGGATATGCTAAGTTAAGCAGGGTCGTCTTACGACCTGCATGGTCATGGATATATAGCACAATTTTGTAATTACCTGATCAAGGTCATGAAAATGGGACTTACCTGCCAATTTGGCTCCCATGCCAATTAGATTTTCAGTGCTAGCATTGTTCAATAAACTTAGCTGGACATCTCGTATCACACTGATAGTTTACCATGCAGCTAGTAACATGAGGTGTTACTGGTCTTGAAAATGGCACTTACCTGCCGTTGGCTGCCATTAGATTTTCAGTGTTAGCATCGTTCAAAGACTTAGCTAAAGGACATCACGTGTCTCCACTGATAGTTTACCATCCAGCTAGTAACCTGAGATGTTACTGGGGTATCGCGTACCCACTGGAGGAAAAAAGCTTTAACGAGCTTACAACCACCTTAGTGCTTCAATGAGCACTGTGGATATCGCGTATCCGGGGGTCAGTTAAAGTCGGGCATCCAAGTTGTTGTCAGAAATACACTTTTCCTGCTTCGTCTCTGATGTCTTCTGATAAATAATCTCCTTCCAATTTACGTCGTGGTCGGTAAACGCGCGAAAAAGAAAAGTGACATTTCGTGACTTGACGTTGCGTCACAACGAGACAGCATACGAATGTTGCAATTCCTAAAAAATATTCTTTTTTAATTCTCTAAAAATCGCGGTGAGTTAACGTAGATATTAGAAATACTACCAAGTTATAATAATTATTTGAAAGATTGCCACGAAGTAAAATTATCTGTGAGCGTGACTGTTCTTCTGTGAGTACGAGTACCTAGATAAATAGTTAGGGGAAGTGTAAGCATGGATGGTTCTGGTAAGTACCATTACCGTACAGATCTATGATTTATGCTTTTATAAGTTTTTATTTATTTATTCAATGGTTTTTGCACACAAAAGATTGCAAAGTGGGCTTAATGCCTTAGGCATAAAACTATTATTATGCTTAAGGTAGTAAGCAATTTACCATCATGTAACTATGTAGGACAATGGTAAAATGGTATATTAATCATATGAAATTTATTTCAGATGTGAATCCAATTACCGGTGTACCAGACACTCAACCATTTTTTATTGAAAATGAGGACATAACAACACGTAATTACTCTTAGAAATGGTATGTACCATTGGAATGACTGATGCAATGAAATCAAAATATAACATTCTACGCCAGGCGGTACCCGATCCAAATAAACAAGTTCATGCTTGTCGCCGCACACCGTGCGCGGCTGCGTCCTGCGGAATAAACCGGTTTTTACCCTGCGGAAATAACGTTCTCATTTCGTTTTCGTTCCGAACAAAATGACGTACAAAGAACTGTTCAAAACGTTTTAAAAACGTTATTTTAAATAACGTTTCCAAGCCCTGCATGTGGGTATGACTTTTTAAATCTACTGATTTTTCCTTCGATCTACTGCTAAAACTTTAATTTTTCTACTGATTTCTTCAGATTCCATCTGGCAACACTGTTACTAGTACACACACGTACGCATAGTTTACACTTAAATAATTATGTAATGCTATAAAAGTACAGTAGTATCCTATAAAAATATAAATAAGTAATAAATACCCCATTATAAGACATTAAAAATCACAGACAACATATTTATTACTATTCATAAACATGCACTTGATTGCTTTCTTTGGCTACAAATAGCCAAAATGATTTAATTTGCATTCTAAATGATGTATTATTGGATAATAAATGCAAATGCAATTCCAAACACATGAACATCTGTTCGTGAACTTCCTTATAGACCGGTCATATCCGACCGGTCGTAAAAAATGAAATGAGTGGCTAATCCAGTCTTCACAGGATCACGTATAGTTGAGTGCAATTAGGTTACGTTAGACAATAAGGTGGAACGAAGTTCTGCGGTTCCACTGAAGCGGAGCGGAGCAGAGCGCGATACAACCAATCACATGGCAGGAGTGGAGAAGAGATGTGGATTTCAAGCCATGTGATTGGTGAATCGCGCTCCGCTCCGCTTCAGTGGAACCGCAGCCTTATAGTGGTCGGATTTTCACGGGACTTTTTTTATCGAGTTCCTACTTATAGGTGTGTGAATAACTTGAAATTGGACGAATTTATATTGTGTCTTAATAGTGTGTACGTAAACGCCAATCTGGGAATCGGCAACTTCGTTACACCTTTTGAGTATTGTATTTTATAACGGGCTGGTCCGCAACTCCACGTCCATAACGCGCCTTTTGCGTACGGCACCTTTTTCGCAATTTTTGTCTATAATTGCACTCGACTGCTAGGCTCTTTATTAGGTCACCAGAAAAGTGAACCTAGTGCGAGTTTTATCACTGATAAAACGTTCTCGATCACGTTAACCCGTATGCTCCCGGCCGTGCCTCCAGAGGCACGGTGCATTGTTATTTTAATTGTGTCTGTAATTGCGGGTATTGAAGTGTTAAACTACAATTTGTATGGAATTACAATCTTTTCATTTTTCTCACCAGACGGCGCTACTACAGTTTCAGTATTAGTTGAAGTTTATGTTGTACTACCGTGTTCACTGACGGTCTGCCAATTTCCATCCTTATGTCATAAGTAATAAAGTTGAAAAGTGATCGTGTATAAAGATCCGCAGTTTGCCCGTAGGAGCCAACCATGATTAGTAGTCGTGGGTACTACCTCAGGTGCCTGTTATGTACCCTCAACAACACGACCACCTTTAATGGATCTATTATCTGCTGCGATACTTTAGTTAGACATGCATTATTGTGTATACTTTTCAAGTACACACACACGTGGGTAAATATACATATGCGCTTGTATGATACAACTTTATGAAAATATACGAACTAAAAAGAGTATGTAGGGGTCACACGATGTTTTGTAGTTTTTACACACATGTGAGTCCCTAATGATGAAACATAAAAACACGTTTCTTCTTAGTCAGCATAGCTATTCACAACGCTTCGATGCGATTTCGATTCGGAAAGTCGTATGTCTATCTCGCTCGCTTTCGTAATGCCAAAAAAGACAGTTAGACGACTTGTCGAATCGGTATCCAATCGAAGCGTTGTGAATAGCTATGCTGCTCTATTCAGTTTATGCCCATAGAAAACAACGATTTTGTATGAGACGCGTACGCGCGCGTTCAGCTGAACGGATGCGTACCTCTAAGTCTAATACAAAATCGTTGTTTTCTATGGGCATAAGCTCAATAGAGCTGAATAAGTGTGAGTAGTACCTTATCCTGCCCTGATCCAAATTAATTTAGGGTCTTCTTGTTACATACTTCTCGATTAGTCGTCAATTCGTCATGTCATGACTCACTTTCTTTTAAGCCATATCATCTTTCACACAGTCTACCCAACCCACCATTTCTTTGGTACCTATTCGTTCTTCGACATTCATAGTTAAAGTTTCACTAATTTACTTTTTTTTACAGTCCCTACGGTTATCAAAGACAGCGCTCGGCGAGACGACGGTGGGCCAGGTAGTGAACCTCCTTTCGAACGACGTGAACAGATTCGACGTGGCCATCATCTTTCTACATTATCTGTGGATCGGGCCGCTGGCTACTGTCATCATCACGTACTTCATGTGGGTGGAGATCAGCTGGGCGGCTGTCGTCGGAGTCGGGTTCATGCTTGCATTCATACCGTTACAAGGTAAAATTCAAAAGTATTTATAATCAATTTTATTTACAAATTATCCTCTAAGAAATAAAAATAGCGATGTTTTTATTTCACAGTAAAACATATATAAATAACATACGAGGTAAAATTAAATTGACTAGCGAAACGACACAGTCGTAGTCTTTATCGATAAGCATAGTAGCGTCTATAGCAGCCTCTGTAGCAACCTTTGATAGCAGCAAACCAACATACGAAGATACGAAACTGATTTTAAGGGCCTATGCAGAAGACAGACTTTTTGTGCGGATGAGTCTGTGGCGCAGCGCACAAAATTTCTGCATGGCATACAAAGAGTCCGTCGCGGATTTTACGCAGACTCATGCACACGACGCACGTCTTCGATCATTCTATTCTACTGCAGATTGCATACTAAAAGTGTGTGCCGTCTGCGTTAGCGCGCGTTGAAGCAAACGTCCTATTTTTTTCGCGCACGTTTGCGCGCCGCGGCGCAGCGTCATTCGCCAGAATGACACGGATTTTTTGGCCGCAGTAAGCGTTACTGCATATAATTGCTTAGGTTCTATTTTCACAGAAAAGTGCGTCACGCATAGTCTGTCGTCTGCGCAGGCCCTAACACAAAGGGCGATGAAGGAACATGTATGGGTTTTAGTCAGTAAAAGTCTGACACTCCCTCCT
The DNA here is from genome assembly GCA_905147715.2 of Xestia xanthographa. Taxonomy (NCBI): domain Eukaryota; kingdom Metazoa; phylum Arthropoda; class Insecta; order Lepidoptera; family Noctuidae; genus Xestia; species Xestia xanthographa. The sequence goes on along the minus strand of LR990645.1, from coordinate 16,908,228 downwards.
GCTCCGCCCAAAGCGGGAGGAGTCATTTGATGATTTCCCATCCGAAAAAAAAGGCCCTAATAGTGACAGTGAAAGGTTTGATTACGTCGTCTAAAAGTGTTAAACTGCTAACTCCACTTTTGCTAGTATGAAGGTTTTTATGTCGATGGAAAGAGAAAAAAAATACCTTTCAACTCGAAAAGATGCTAAATACATCCGAATTAAACAAAACACGAAAAAACCACGCAATCAAAACTGATAAGTACAGCGTACCAAAATTCGCGCGTAAAAAATGATAACTCCGCCATTTTGTTCGTGCGTCCGAGCAACTACAAAGTGTTTGCGATAATTTATTGTATAACAAATACTTTTTGATTATCACACTTATTTCTGCATTGATTTTCTTGCAAGGTGAGTACATTTTAATGTTTCTTACATAACAGTTTATAAAAAAATGACTTTTGAACATGAATAATTGTCATGTGAATTCTTCAGGGTAGCCCGCGATATTCAAATATTCTTACGTTTTTTTGCAATTTGCAGGCCAGTGCTAGGTTGTATGTTGATTAGTTTTTTTTTTTTTTTAATTTTTTTTTTATTATTAAAAAAAAAAATCATTCTTGCGCCTTTATGAACTTGGAGAGTTGTATTGATGATTTTGATGATTATAATTGTGTTACTACATACATCTTACAGCCGCGAATAATATTTTAGGTGTGGTGGTACTCTTCTTCAAAAAGGGTGACAATGCCCGGTTGAAGAATTATAGGCGAATTATAGTGTTTGTGGACTACGAGAAAGCCTTCGATTCGATCGAGACCTGGGCTGTACTGCAGTCTCTCCAACGGTGCCAAATCGACTATCGGTACATCGAGGTGTTGAATTGTTTGTACAAAAACGCCACCATGTCAGTCCGACTTCAAGACCAAGTCTCAGAACCTATCCTCCTGCAGCGAGGTGTGAGACAGGGAGACGTCATATCTCCGAAACTGTTCACCGCTGCACTGGAGGATGTCTTCAAGGTTCTGGACTGGAGAGGGCTAGGCATCAACGTCAATGGCGAGTACACCACTCACCTTCGGTTTGCCGATGATATAGTGGTAATGGCTGAGACCATGGAGGACCTCAGTACAATGCTCGATGACCTCAGTAGCTTCCGGAAGAGTGGGTCTAAAAATGAACATGGACAAGACTAAGGTCATGTTGAATGCCCATGTCACACCCACTCCTATCAAGATCGGAGACTCTACACTTGAAGTTGTAGACGATTATGTGTACCTGGGACAAACGGTCCAGTTAGGTAGGTATAACTTTGAGAAAGAGGTCAATCGTCGAATCCGACTCGGTTGGGCAGAGTTCGGAAAATTGCGTGGTATCTTCTCGTCCAACCTACCGCAGTGTCTCAAGACGAAAGTCTATGACCAGTGTGTGTTGCCAGTGATTACATACGGGACCGAAACGTGGTCGCTCTCAATGGGCCTCATCAGAAGGCTTAAAGTCACCCAAAGGGCAATGGAGAGGGCTATGCTCGGAGTTTCCTTGCGCGATCGAATCAGAAATGAAGACATCCGCAAGAGAACCAAGGTTACCGACGTAGCCCGAAGAATTGCCAAACATAAGCGGCAGTGGGCAGGGCACATTGCTCGCAGAACGGATGGCCGATGGGGCCGAAAAGTTTTGTAGTGGCGACCGCGAACCGGAAGACGTTGCGTTGGAAGGCCTCCCACTAGGTGGACTGATGACCTGGTGAAGATTGCGGGAATCCACTGGATGCGAGTCGCACGGGACCGGTCAATGTGGCGACACTTGGGGGAGGCCTATGTCCAGCAGTGGACGTCTTTCGGCTGAAATGATGATGATGATACCTTTTCTTAAAAATCGTAAATATGCTAACTCCACATAATCTTTGATATATTTGTGATGACTTAGATAGTAATCCTGATAACTCCTTTTTTTTGCTATAACTTCTTCAAAATGTAATAATTTATATAGATTGTATCATAAACAAATAAGTAAAATTAATGTTGACTAACGGGATTTTCAATTTTCGGCTGTGAATCATAAAACGAAAAATGTAACGTTTTATTGTTCTCCTGAAAATTCTTACGAATGGAGTTAACAGTTTAACGGTTTTAGACGACGTTAATTTCTACTCATAAATTCAAATTTTATCTGGATTGTGGAGGTAAGGCAGGCAGTCGCTCCATGTAAAATACTTGTATTCAGCTGCATCCGGTTAGACTGGAAGCCGACCCCAACATAGTTGGGAAAAGGCTAGGCAGATCATGAAATTCAAACGTCATTGACTTGAAAATATACTCCCTAATGTTAAAGTATATTCCAAAAAGTGCCGCCCTGAAGCATCAAGGAACACGGGCACACTGTAAACGATTGTTTGTACACGTGTCCAAGAAATGGGTCAAATTATATAAACTTTCGTTAGTAAGTTTATTTACCCTCCTCAAACATGAATTTTGTTAATATTTCATCGTGTTATATTATACTGTGCCTTAGATATGAAAGATTCATAAATGTATGTAGGGTACCTACACATCAACTACTAGCGGACGTCCCGCGGTTTCACCCGCGTAGTACCCGTTCCCGTGGGAGTACGGAGATAAAATATAGCCTATGTTACTCGTGGATAATGTAGCTTTCAAATGGTGAAAGAATTTTTTAAATCGGTCCAGTAGTTTTTGAGCCTATTCATTACAACCAAACAAACAACCAAACAAACAAAGTTTTCCTCTTTATAATATTAGTATAGATTATAGTATAGAAATGTGAGCTATTTCTTATTTTCAACCGACTTCCTAAAAAAGGAGGTTCTCAATTCGACTGTATTTTTTTTTTTTTTTTTTTTTTTTTTTTTTTTTTTTTTTTTTTTTTTTGTGTTTGTTACCTCAGAACTTTTGACTGGGTGAACCGATTTTGACAATTCTTTTTTTATTTGAAAGCTGGTGCTTCCCGTGTGGTCCCATTTTTATTTTGTGAACATCTGATGCTGATCTTCGGAGATATACAATGGAACTCTTCAAAAATAGACGGCAAATGTGCCGTGAATGTTGCAATCGCTTGGATGTTTATTGTTTATACAACATCATGACGAACATCACGCCTGTATGTGCTGAGGGGGTATGCAGATGTTTAAAATACACCGAGATTTCGACAGTTAGGTATGCTAAGTTGGCGCGATCGTGTTCAGCGCGCGACTCAAAAAACTTAACATCACGCCTGTATGGTCTGAGGGGGTACGCAGATGTGTACAATACACCCAGATTTCGACAGTTCGTTCTTGTTCCGTGCACGCCTCAAAAAGATGTCAGCAAAAGGGACTGTTCTAAAGAGATACTGCGGCCCTGGAACACAAAGGGCTAAGAAAGAACATGGATGGGTTTTAGTCAGTAAAAGTCTGACACTCACTTCCGCTCCGCCCAGATCGATAATTTGATGATTTCCCATCCGAAAAAAAAAGGTATGTTAAGTTCCATATATTGGGGATACGCCTATTACCATGACATGTATTGTTAACAATGCCAAATAAATTCATGGCAAATAATAATATTTGGGAAAAATGGAAAAATAAAAAACTTTTTTGCAAAAAATAAAACCGACTTCAAAAAACACAAAAAAGTTAAAAATAACTTTAGCTTCAGAAGTCGGTGACAAAAAAACGAAATCAATCAAACAAGAGTCACCGACTTCTGAAGCTAAAGTTATTTTTAACTTTTTTGTGTTTTTTGAAGTCGGTTTTTTACGTAATTCGTTCTTTATATAAAGTCGTCATCATCATCTTCCTGACCTTGTCCCATGTGACTTAAAAAAAAAAGAAACGCTGGACATTACACACAGCGCCATCTAGTGTCACACTCAGCAACGAGGCTTGTGTCGTGGATACTTTTTGTGTGTAAATACATACTTCATCATCTGCCTAGCCTTTTCCCCAACTATGTTGGGGTCGGCTTCCAGTTTTACCGGATGCAGCTGAATACCAGTATTTTACATGGAGCGACTGCCTATCTGACCTCCACAACCCAGTTAGTACCGGGAAATACATAGTTATTATACATATAAACATACATGACTCTGAAACAAATGTCCGTGCTCATCACACATACATTTGCTCCTACGGGGATTCGAACCCGGGACGTAAGGCAGCTCTCACTACCGCTGCGCCATTCGGTTCGTCAAACTTGGGGTCGGCGCAACACGTTCTTTGAGTATAGAATCTCATAAAGTTAAATTTTTGTGCCGTTTACAATGGGGATGGCATCTGTGGGAAGTGGAACTAATGGCGCTAGCATCGCTTGTACCAATCATCGTCATTGGTTGAAAATCTGTCAATGTCATTTTGTATTTCAAAATAGATTGACCTCATTGGTCAGATTGGGTCAAGCTATGGACGCGCCATCTACAATCAGCTTCGACCAGCCTTCCCCATTAGTTCACCAAACATTTGCTCGACTGAAATATTAGTTGGTACGTGAAACTACAGATAAATTAGGCACACATGCTACTAACTGGAAATTCAGATTGAAATTCAATTAGACGAACCGTGTTTAAGAACGGAAACATCTTCAATTCTAAACCGATTTAGTAAACATTTCTCCCGATTCACATTCCTTTATTACCCACTGAATCTGAAATTCGTTCGGGTATGACAGTCCTAACGACAAAATTATACAAATTTTATGGCAATCGTAAACGCGAATAGTAATAATACATCGTTAGACACGCTCGTGACCAAAACAAACTTATTTGTTTGTTTAGCATCTTGTTTTTGTTGTTATGGGACGTCCACACACTTAAACAATTGATCCAAATATGTTATGTTAATTCCAAGGGTATTTGTTTTTGCTCATGTTTGAGATGCGTGAAAATATGTGATGTCATTGCTGGGCTAGTCTACAAAATAGACAGTTGTTTTTGCTATGTTTGAGCTAAACTGGCTTAACTGTTAGGCAAAGGTCTTCCCATAAATCCATCATTACAGGGTTTCTCTGTTGCTTATTCTGATCAATTTGTCATCCTTGATCTGACGCTGCGACGTCGTCTTCAGGGCTCCACTGCGTGACGACTTGGGCCTTTCTGAATACCCTTGTAATCTACGAATATAGCGTAGCGTATCGTGATTCAAACTAAATCTGCAAATAGATTTTTAATATTTATATGAGAATTAACAACTTCAAATATTTATTTTGTTTGACAGCTTATTTAGGCAAACGCACATCAGTGCTACGATTAAAAACGGCGCTTCGGACAGACGAGCGTGTGCGCCTCATGAACGAGATCTTGTCCGGAATACAGGTCATCAAGATGTACACTTGGGAGAAGCCGTTTGCGGACCTGGTCGCCAAAGCGAGAAAGTAAGTTACTATAAAAAAATTAAAACAAGAAAACCTTCGTGGGGAAATCTGCGTGTCAATTCTACATCAACAACAGCGAAATACGTCAAAGTCCTACATCCCGCAAGCAGAGTTATCCACGACATAAGACTGTATACGTATATACAAGAACCCGACAACAACTGTCGGGCAGTGGCCCACCAGACACAACCCCCTTTTGGCCGGAGGATCCTCTCCTGTCTAAGTGTCTACGGGGGATGAAGCGCTTTACACCCTGTACCCCCCAAACACTAATCCGCATTAGGCCCGTTTGCTCTATTACAGCCCAGCCAGCTGTGTCTCAGCAGTACATTTCGTTTAAACATTTCAATAAATAGATGCAGCCTTTACAACGAGTTCTATTGTATCATTGTGTACTATACCGATACAATCGAAGCCGTTCTCATCACTGTTGCGAATAGGAAAGGGCTAGGCAGATGACCAATGTCCAATGTCTTTGCAATACTTTGTTTATTTCTAAGTTCGCTCTTGAGTTGCACATACAACACATTTGTCTGAATGACATCCTATTATTCGTATTATATTACCACTCAACCACATAAAAGCAAAACAATTATAACTTGCTACCACTTATGCAAGGCTAACGTATGTCAAAGTAGATTTTATCGTAGTCACACGATTTCGAAAATCAAAATAATACACTGACGCAAGAAGTCTTAATTCCAAATTTAATTTGACTGTTTTTCGTTGTTTTTTTTCTATGCTAATTATTCGATAAAACCCTGAAATAAAACATTTAATGAAACTTGAAATCGTTTTTCTTTTAAATGTTTTTAAATGGTCGCGCATTCGGTTTCCGGTTTTCTCACGATATTTTCCGGTACTTCCGTACTTGTAATTTCTAGATTTTCTATATTTTCTATCTCTAACCCAATTCCCTTGTTCACAGGCGAGAAATAAAGCAGATTCGTGCGACATCATACATCCGAGGTGTGCTGACGTCGTTCATCATGTTCACGACGCGAATCTGCCTGTTCTGCTCCATCCTCGCGTATGTGCTCGCGTACAATGTGATCACCGCGAAGCAGGTGTTCGTCGTCACCAGCTTCTACAATATACTGAGGCAAACTATGACTGTGTTCTTTCCACAAGGTTAGTTAATAATGGTATCGATTCTGTTGTGCACAAACTAAACTTAATTTAGGCTTAATTAAGGGTTTAGTCTAACTTAGTCCCTCGAATTCAATTACCTTTCCCAAACATTTCCGTTCATTATTTGAGAAAAGTACTAAACAAGACCGCTGCAGTAATGTACAATTTTTCACTTGTATAATCTACTATTTCTTCTCCAGGTATCGCTCAAGTAGCAGAAGCAACGATATCAATAAAGCGGTTGCAGAGCTTCATGCTTTACGAGGACACAAGCAAGCCAGTGCCCGGTCTAGCAGAGATTCAGACTTCCACCAAGCCCAAGGGCTCGCCTCGGAAGACGACAGATGTGATTAAAGAAGATCTAGCGGAGGAGAAGAGCGGGGGGGCTGCCTCGCCTGAGCCTACGAAAGAAGATGAGGCTAAAGGAAATGGTAGGAGCTCTTTGATTTTTTATCATACTTCTTAAGGCATAAGGATTAAATTAGATTGATGCACGTGTCTTTTGTCTGTCATTAGGATATTTTATCTAGCCCAAACGGATGAGAACAACTCAGTGACTCACTATTTTTACCCAACTGCGCCAGAAGGAGGGTTATGTTTTTCAAGAGTATGTATGTATGTATAATTGTTTGGCACGCTCTGTGGCCTGAACGGGCTCTATGGATTTTAGCTTGAGAGTATCGTTAGATTCGTATTTACTGTGAGAGTGACACTGGGTATATCTAAATCAAGAAACAAAATGCCTGAACAGCTTGATAAAGGGCTCATCATGAGGATTTTAAAGTGGTACATCTAAGGAACTAAAAACTATAAACAAAAAAAATAAAAATCCGACTGCGTAAAAAATAACTAATAATTTTAAATAAAAACTGAAAAGAATAAAACAAGTTCAGGAGACAGGACATTTTGACTGCAACAGTCGGGCCCATTAAATGGGTGTACTATGCCATATCGAATGCCAAATAATCGAATATCAATTGATCGACAACTATAAATCGAACGTCTAAATACTCGAACGTTCATAATATCGAATGGTTAATAAATCGAACATTCAATATATCGTACACTCAATACATCGAGTGTTCAAAACATCGAATGTTTGTTTGATCGATGATCAATGCATCGCATGTTCACTGTATCGAAATGGCACTTTCCTTTTTTATGGCAGCTGGATCCAGGGATTGATTCAAAAAGCAGTACTTCTAGACACGGCACGTATTGTTAGTAGGTTCCTATCTCAAGAGCCCTGACCACTGGCAGTTCGGACCTTGTTCCCAATGCTGGTGGGCTACTGGTGGGTAAAAATAGAAAAGATGTGTGATTAAATAAATAAACGGAAATATTAAAATGTGATTTATTGGTAAAATTTGCGTTTCTGGTTCTCTGTCTAAAAAGTATTCAGTGCAGTGATATTTCGAAACAATGAATATGCGATGCGTTGATCGCTCGATCAACAAAAACTCGATATTTTGAACACTCGATGTATTGAGTGACGATATATTAAATGTTCGATTTATTAACCATTCGATATTATGAACGTTCGAGTATTTAGACGTTCGATTTATAGTTGTCGATCAATTGATATTCGATTATTTGGCATTAGATATGGCATAGTACACCCCCATTAAATAATCTAGACTAAAATCATTATATCCAATATGGGTCCCGACTGTTGCAGTCAAAATGTCCTGTCTTCTGAACTTGTTTTATTCTTTTCAGTTTTTATTTAAAATTATAAGTTATTTTTACGCAGTCGGGTTTTTTATTTTTTTTTCATATTTTTTTGTCTCTCTATTATAGTACACACGGCGACACATCAAGCTATACATTTCCAGTATAACTTGGCCTCGCTTTGTACATATTTCCAAAACAATGTGAGATCCGCATAACTAGGTTTTAAACGTACTTTACGTTCAAGTACACATACTTGAACGTTAAGTGCGTTTGCGCATAGCAATTTAAAGGAAGCAATTTAACCGTACTTTATACACAATAGGCTTGTCAACTGAAAAAATCAATTAGTCCGTCAGTTAGATTATCAAAAAATATTTGAGTAGTATTCGTTTTTTGTTAAGTAAACCAAAATTGACGATTTTAAAATTCACAATACGTCACGCCGTGGTATAATTCATAGTGCGTTCTGACGTCACGAGCCCCCCCCTCCCGAGTTTTGGTGCGTTTTATCTTTGTCAATATTCATTGATTTACAAAACCAAAAAATACGTGTCCATTATTTTCCAATACTCTAACTGAGGGACTTAACAGATTTGCAATTTATTGATGGTGGAAACTAGCCTATTCAACTCATTTTTTCGTGTCAAATTTAGTCAAGTTAAATCGTCAAAATCTTTGCAGTACTATGTTATCTTATAGTGCACCTCTATATAAGATAATATAATACCTGCAAATTCCACCCTCATTACAATGTATTTAACGCAAGACTTGCTCCTGTCATTCACCGACACAATTACATAAGATAACTTAACAATTTCAAGCAATTACCACCCTTATCACAATGCAGGAACCGCGACACTAGCCCCACTCGAGTCTGGCGAAGAAGAGGACCATGAGCTGGCCGCGCGGGTGGAGGAAGACGCGCGGGGGGTGCGACTGAAACATGCGACGGCCAAGTGGATCGTGTCGCATCAGGAGAACACGCTCACAGACCTGTCACTCACTATCAAGCCTGGCAAGTGAGTCCTTTTTGTTATCACTACATATTATAAGACAAAGTCCTCCGCTGCGTCTGTCTGTCTGTTCGCGATAAACTCAAAAACTACTGCATCGATTTGCATACTATTTTCATCAATGGATCTATCCTTGTGTGTGTTTCTCGAGGAAGGTTGTAGAATGTAATTTGTCAAGCGGGCAAAGCAGTAGGCATCAGCTAGTGTTTAAACATTGAAAGAAAATATGCAGACGTTTTTGATCATAATCAAAATCATTTATTTATTTGCGAATATGGGTACAAAAGAAAAGGTCTTATTAACAATAGTGTCCATTAGCCGTATCAGGTATGCAAATTTACACACATACAAGTTTATCCTTTAAATATTCAGTGACAGAGTAATACGGTTTTATAGTAACAGTGTTTTGTTTTTAATACATTTATATCGTTTCATTGATAGTGTTGAGAAATCCACACGATTTACAGAATTAGCTGCATTTTCTGTATTGTGTTCTTAATATATTAGTTGAACCATGTTTTGTCTGTGCTGTTTTTAGCGAAGATTTGAGAGAGGATGCAAGGAGCAACTATGTGAACAAACACAAAACTTATTTTGTAAACACGCGTTGAATAGGGTAGATGACACACCAATCAATTGACATACTTTTTAAGAGCTGTCAAAACGCGGTTCTCTCATAGATTTTGTATGGCAATAGCACGCTGTGACGTCACTGTTTGGTCAACTCAACTATTTATTGATTTCAAAGCAACTAAAAATCGCATTTGGAAATTATTTGAAAATTAATCGGGTTTTGAGGCCCAAAATAACGTTTTCTTTTTAGAGATTGGTGTCTTGGAATTATTGTTTTATGGTGTCATCTACCCTATTGACGAAACCTATTAGGAAAAATTTCATATATTATTGTATTGAATTCATTTTTAATAAAATGTTATGCAAAATATTTAGTGTTAAATCCCGGCCGCAAAAATATGCACTTGCAGGAAAAGCGATCATTAGCATACTTAGCATACCATGCACCCAAACCTATAATGACACTTTTTTCTCCTCTCCACGGGTCACCCACAATACATAACATCTCAGAACATCGACAGGAGGGTGGGAAAGTAACTCCTATTTCCTTAACTTATGAATTAATTTTGTCCACAAGGATTATTGCAGTAATCGGGCCAGTAGGCGCCGGCAAGTCTTCACTACTGCACGTGTTACTACGAGAGCTGCCCCTACTATCAGGCACTGTACATGTCGGTGGTACCGTTTCATACGCCAGCCAGGAACCATGGCTCTTTGCAGGTAAATATTTTATGCGTAGCTTTGTATTCAGCTAGATTTTGGTTATTTTTGTTCTTTTATTTATGCTTACCTATGTGTACTATATCGATGGTGATAATTTGATATGCAGTCAGTGACATTGAGCGCAGTTCAAGTTCGATTGCCCGAACATTGGAACTTTAACTGCGCTCAACGCTCGTTGATATGGCTTTAGTCCTGGTTTATATTATCTGTGTCCTGGTTATTTTCATCAAAATATACTTTTAATGTGACTGCCTCGTTAGTCTAGTAGTCGGAAGCGCGACTGCTGAGCACGAGGTCCTTGGTTCGATTCCGAGGTCAGGCAAAGTGTTATTGGGTTTTTCTACTTGAATATAACTGGCGAAATGTGGGTGTACTATTAGGTACACCTCTAGGCCTCTGCCTAACCTTTCAGAGATTACAGATGACACTTATTAAATCTATCTTTCTAGGCTTCATGGTTTTGTTTATTGAGGTAGATTTCGGGACCTCTTGCGACCCTCCTACAAAGGCTTCGCGAGCCCTCACGGGGTCGCGACCGGCAGGTTGAAAAACACTGATCCAGAAGACCACTTTATCCACAGGCAGCGTCCGTCAGAACATTCTGTTCGGGCAGGCGATGGACCGGCCGCGGTACAACACAGTGGTGCGGCGCTGCGCTCTGGACAGGGACTTCGCTCTGTTCCCGCACGGGGACAAGACTATCGTCGGCGAGAGGGGCGTCAGTCTCAGTGGAGGTAAACTATTCGTCTCGTCGGGCTATAGACTGGACGAGAGTGTAAACCCTCCGGAGTTTTATTATTGTCGCGCACTTGATTTTGAACGCACTGTTTAGCGTTGTGAGTTGAAAATCCAGCAGTACGCTTTTGTACAACGCTGGGATGCGCTCTATTGAATTCTTAATCAATCAATCAATATCAGGCAACTGAGGCCCATAAAATAAAATACACAAAATAATAAACTAATACTTAGAAATCTTATTAAAGTATAACACGAAATCTTGTTGGCGTCGTGTGTGGAGTTGGTCTTTACTATCAAATACTCCACGACTTCCTCAATTTTCGTAGAGCGATGCAGACGCGAAATGTACTACTGTGTCGTAGGCACAGCGGGACGCAGCAGCATGTTGGGTCTACTACTTGGTGCGGTACCGCACTGGTTCCACTTTTATGAAACCCTTTTCATCTCACCTGGCTTGTTCTTAGCCTGGCCTGTTCTTGGCCTGGCCTGTTCTTAGCTTGGCCTGTTCTTGGCAAAGAGCTACGAACCGCGGCCAGGGCAGGTTGAGCACCCTTTGTCAGTCTTTGTTTGTCAGTGATTGTCTTAATGTTTGCATTAATAAGAGTTGTATCCAGTGCGTGATAAAAAAGCGCCACGTTCCAGATCACCCGTGAAAACGAGTGTGAACTTTAAGCATGTTACATTAACATTTGGCCTTTGCCCTGCAGTGGGACAATATAGGCTTATAATAATAACTAGTATTTGCTTGGGAGCGCGAGCTGCGCGCAGCTCGCGTGTCGTCGTGTTCTTGAGACGTATTCCATACCCTTATAAACTTTGAGAATCCTTAAACCAATTGGAAAAACCGTTACAACTACCCCTATATCAGTATGAAAACCCTTAAGAAACCCTAAAACATTCTAAAACCTAATTCAATAAAAAAAAAAGAATTCATTAGAAACGATAAAAGCTGAGTTACGCTTCACCCACTCAACCTTCGTTACGCTAAGGAGGTCGCCGGCTCGCTTCGCTCGCCACCTCCCCCCTTCGCTCCACTCGGTCTCGCAGGTTCGCTCCACTCAGAACCTACCTACCACCAGACAGGTTTCGGCGCCTACTATAATATTTGTTCAAACACCCAATGGCTATCTCTGACCGTTACGAAGTTATAGCCCTTTTATATTTAGGGGAGGTTGGGGAGGGGAGGAAAGGGTGTACAAATTTCAACGCTCCTCAATAATAAGTACAGCAAAAATCAAAAAGCCGCTACGTGCCCTAGTTACCGAGATACGATGGGGGGAGGGGTGAAGGGGGTGAGAGGGGTGAGTTTTGAAAAGTGATTTTGACCAACTCTGGGCCCCCTTGTATGAATCTAAAAAAAAAAAAATGTTCCTAGTCTTTCAACTTCCGAGATCCGCATAAAGGGGGTGAGAAGGGGGGCAAGGGGGGCAAATTTGAAAACCCATAAAAAAGCAGTCCCTAAAGTTTGCTTGTCGTCGGCCTGAGTTACGCTTCACCCACTCAACCTTCGTTACGCTGCGGAGGTCGCCGGCTCGCTTCGCTCGCCACCTCCCCCCTTCGCTCCACTCGGTCTCGCAGGTTCGCTCCACTCAGAACCTACCTACCACCAGACAGGTTTCGACGCCTACTATAATATTTGTTAAAACAACCAATGGCTATCTCTAACCGTTACGAAGTTACAGCCCTTTCAGTTTTAGGGGAGGTTGGGGAGGGGAGGAAATGGTATACAAATTTCAACGCCCCTCAATAGTTTTAGGTAAGAATTAAAACATTTTTCAGTAGAAAAAAAAGGGGTGAAAAGGGGGGGGGGGGTTGAAGTGGGGGAGAGTGGGGCGTTTTTCGAAAAATGAATTTGACTAACGCGTTGCCCCTTTATAAGAATCTGAAAAAAAAATGTTCCAAGTCTCTCAATTTCCGAGATCCGCCTAAAGGGGGGAGAAGGGGGAAAAAGGGGTCAATTTTGAAAACTGGTTTTTACTTCTCCGAGCCTCCTCTATACGAATCTGAAAAAAAAAAAGTTCCAAGTCTCTTGGTTTCCGAGATACGATAGGGAGGGGGAGGAAGGGGGGCGAAAAGGGGAGGTTTGGCACTTTTCCCATACTCACGGGAGTTACTTGTTTACGAATCTGTCAAAATATACCCACCTCCCCATCCACCATCTGGGAGAACAATTATGTCAGTGAGTCAGTCAGTGAGTGGTAATCGAGCTTTATATAGTATAATAATAGTATCTTGACTTGGCTCGCGAGGTTGTTGACATGTGGGAAGTGGACTCAGCAATCATTGTGCCGATAGTCGTATCAGCCCATGGCTTAAGAGTAAACGAGTCAGCGGCACGAACTAGTTGGTGGGCGGGGTTAAAATGCATGCTATTTCATCCGACATCACGAGCGAAAGGGATAGACGCTGTGAAGAGCAGTAAGAAGCTACTGCGCGTACACATACACACTCCTAACGCTGAGTGATGCATACATATGCGCGATTTCATTGAATAGTGAACGACAGCGGCGGCGCGGCGCTGCCGCGCCGCCCGGCGGATTCATGTTTGAAGGACAACATAAACTCAAACAAATAGGTGTAATGTAGGTAGATATTGTTATTACAATGAACAAATAATTTCATTGATTTGACTTTTTTTTTCTATGCTTACCTACATTTGTTTTTGTAAGTTGTGCAACTTTAGGTGTAGTATGTACTATTAATATTATATTTATGTATATACCTATACTATTTTGTTACTATTTATGATAAATAGGTATTTGCTTTGGGAGCAGTGGTGGCGGCCCCGACTTATCAACAGTAAGTCGTGGGTACGAACCCAGACAGGCGTATTACTTTGTGTAATTTATTTCATCACCACTGCTCTCAAAACGGTGAAGGAAAACATCGTGAGGAAACCGGCATGTCCTAGAACCAAAAAATTCGAAGACATGTGACATCTACCAATTCGCACTGGGCCCGCGTGGTGGATTATAGCCCATTCCCTCTCATAGAGAAGAGGCCTGTGTCCCAGCAGTGGGAACATTTAATAGGCTGATGATGATGATGACTATATTATGATAAATAGGTATTTACTTACCCTAGCTAGTTAACACACAGGCGACTCCTCATTAGTACAGCCAGAATCAGGATAATTGCTTTTTCGACAGCGTGCAGCGTGACTTTGATGTGTCTGTGAGGCTTGTTGTTAGTTCATCAAATAAAAAATATGTTGTTTTGTAAAATGTTTATTGGCTGTTTATCTATACCTACATATAATAAAACAGTAACGAAATAAAAACTGTACATTGAGAATTTTCGAGAAAAAATAAGTGGCTTTTGTTAGAAAACCGTAACTGATGACAAAAAGTGACTTTAGAATTTTGTCTGTTTGTCTGTGTGTATGCTACGGCTTCACGCCAAAACTACTGGATAGCTTAGCTAAACTACTACTAGCTGGCTTTAGGCTACATATTATCACGCCGTATGTTATGGGAGGTAAGCAAAATTGATTTTAAAAGGTTTTTGTTCGTAATTGAATGCACAAAATGACATGTTCTAATTCTAAGCTATATTATGTGACGCAGACGAAGTTGCGCGGGTCAGCTAGTTTACAATAGTGGTCTGTAATATTGTCTTATACAGTTATCAACAATAGGCATTGTGCCGCTCCTGACCGACAGTAGGTAAATACGACGCACGTAGTAAACTAGCGTAATGGATGTTGTAAAAATATGGAGCCAGTGTTTATTTTGTGGGTCAAGTTAAGATTTTTAAATATACCTAGGTACTCAGTAAAAAAATGTGGAGGTGGAGCTCGTGGCTAAATAATAACAGCCGCTCGGGTCGATCGTTAGGTGAAGCCGTGCTTGCCTAGGTTGGTCTGTGGATGGGTGACCACCCATTACATACCGAGTTTCCTCCGTGCCTCGGAAAGTACGTTAAGCCGTTGGTCCCGGCTGTCATTTGTAGTTCTTTGACAGTCGTTAGGTAGTCAGAGGCCCAAAAAGTCTGACAACCAGTCTTACCAAGGGGTATCGTATTACCCGGTACTAACTGGGTTGTGGAGGTCAGATAGGCAGTCGCTCCATGTAAAATACTGGTATTCAGCTGCATCCGGTAAAACTGGAAGCCGACCCCAACATAGTTGGGAAAAGGCTAGGCAGATGATGACTCAGTAAAAAAATATTTCGTTGCTATGGCTTCGTTATAGCCGTTGGATGATTCTCTGAAAATATTTCATTTATGAATAGGTAGACCTATCCAGACAAAAAGTAAACTTACAGTAGGTAGGTAACATTTTTATCTTTGAAAATGTATTTAAAAATATGACGTAGGTAGGTACCTACCTTATTTGCAGTAAGTATTAATCCTTATCCAAATAAGTATGTTCATTATCTTGACAATTGAATTTAGATTAAAATTGTCTTTTACAGCTTAACATTTGAATGAATAGTTTAGAAGTTATCACAGAATTAAAAAAAAAAGAAAAACATAAAAAAGTGAAAATAACTTTAGCTTCAGAAGCCGGTGAAAAAAACACCAAATCAATCAAAGTGTTTTTTTTATGTTTGTGTTTTTTTAAAGCGGTTTTTTTTTTTTGCAAAAAGCTATTTATTTCTTTTTCCATTTTTAGTCGTTCCCGAACAAGTCGCCTTAAATTTATTATACATTATTAACGATACAAATCATCATCATCATCAGTGGCGTGCAGTGGTCGTACACGGTGGGTAGGCCACGAAATAATGATAACAAAAAACAAATTTCGTCAGCGCCATCTTGGATTTTCATTTTGACCTCATTTTCATTATTAACTACCCCAAAAACCTCGAAAACGACACCCATGAAGAAAAAACTGAAAATTTTCGTCAGTGCCATCTTGGATTTTCATTTTGACCTCATTTTCATTATTAACTACCCCAAAAACCTCGAAAACGACACCCATGAAGAAAAAACTGAAAATTTACGTCGGCGCCATCTTGGATTTTCATTTTGACCACATTTTCGTTATTAACTACCCCAAAAACCTCGAAAACGACACCCATGAAGAAAAAACTGAAAATTATCGTCGGCGCCATCTTGGATTTTCATTTTGACCTCATTTTCATTATTAACTACCCCAAAAACCTCGAAAACGACACCCATGAAGAAAAAACTGAAAATTATCGTCGGCGCCATCTTGGATTTTCATTTTGACCTCATTTTCATTATTCACTACCCCAAAAACCTCGAAAACGACACCCATGAAGAAAAAACTGAAAATTTACGTCAGCGCCATCTTGGATTTTCATTTTGACCACATTTTCGTTATTAACTACCCCAAAAACCTCGAAAACGACACCCATGAAGAAAAAACTAAAAATTTTCGTCGGCGCCATCTTGGATTTTCATTTTGACCTCATTTTCATTATTGAATACCCCAAAAACCTCGAAAACGACACCCATGAAGAAAAAACTGAAAATTTACGTCGGCGCCATCTTGGATTTTCATTTTGACCACATTTTCGTTATTAACTACCCCAAAAACCTCGAAAACGACACCCATGAAGAAAAAACTGAAAATTATCGTCGGCGCCATCTTGGATTTTCATTTTGACCTCATTTTCATTATTAACTACCCCAAAAACCTCGAAAACGACACCCATGAAGAAAAAACTGAAAATTATCGTCGGCGCCATCTTGGATTTTCATTTTGACCTCATTTTCATTATTAACTACCCCAAAAACCTCGAAAACGACACCCATGAAGAAAAAACTGAAAATTTACGTCAGCGCCATCTTGGATTTTCATTTTGACCACATTTTCGTTATTAACTACCCCAAAAACCTCGAAAACGACACCCATGAAGAAAAAACTAAAAATTTTCGTCGGCGCCATCTTGGATTTTCATTTTGACCTCATTTTCATTATTGAATACCCCAAAAACCTCGAAAACGACACCCATGAAGAAAAACCTGAAAATTTTCATGATTTTTTAATGATTTTTTATCTCAAAAATATAATAACAATAATATTATTAATTATTATAGTAATAATACGCGCCAATAATGCCCAGTAATCATTATTTTAATCAACATACAACCTAAACCTAGCACTGGCCTGCAAATTGCAAAAAACGTAAGCAATTTCGAAATTTGAATTTCGCGGGCTAAAGAACATCCACCTTGAATCCTGGCCTTGTGTTGAGCAGCCAATCACAGCCCAGCTACACTCGCAGGAGTTACCGCCCTAAAATGACCGCAATCTATACATGTGTGCGGTTCATACACACGAAAATATGCACTAATGTGCCGCTGTGTGCGTAAAATTATCAATGGATTTTAGGCTAGACGACTGTTTGCCTGTCCGGCGGAGCTCCAAGCTTCGTAGTAACTTCCAGTATAGTGTGAGTTACGTGACACGGGAGCGACAAATTGCTATAAGTATTTTAACAGGAGATTGAACTTTTTTTTTATATTTTTTACATAATGTGTTATTTTATTACATAGTTAATTAGTTATAATAAATGCCCTGTTGGTAGGGTAGGCTTGGTCTAATTGCCTCTTAAGGGCGCCCGCCCATGATCATCATCATCCTATAATGTTCCCACTGCTGGGACACGGCCTCCTCTCAATGAGAGGAATGGGCTATAATCCACCACGCGGGCCCAGTGGGGATTGGTAGATGTCACATGTCTTTGAATGTTTTGGTTCTAGGACATGCCGGTTTCCTCACGATGTTTTCCTTCACCGTTTTGGGAGCAGTGGTGATGAAATAAATTACACAAAGTAATGCGCTCGTAAGTCGAGGCCGCCACCACTGGGCCACCGCTGCTCTTATCATTAACAATACATGTCATGGTAATAGGCTTATCCCCAATAAATGAAACTTAACATTTATTTATTTAATTACAACGGTTGTATTTAAACCAATTACTGTAACTAAAACTAGAACTAAAAGAGTGAGAGATAACATAAAATTAAAATATACAAAATAAAGTAAAGGTTTACACATTCATAAATTCCTCTCACAATACTTCTGACATGCCAACAAAATCTCTGTCCATCCATCCGCAAACATAGGTACCTAACTTTCGAAATCTGGGTGTATTGTACACATCTGCGTACCCCCTCAAAGCATACAGGCTTGATGTTACGTCATAAACAATAAACATCCAAGCTATTGCAACAATGACTACAGATTTCCGTCTATTTTTGAAGAGTTCCATTGTATATTTCCGAAGATCTGCATCAGATCTTGACCAAATTAAATGGGACAAAAAATAAAAAAGAAAGAATTTTGAGAATCGGTCCACAAATGGGGAGAAATCGGCTAACATACATAATCAAAAAAAAAAAACAAATTCAAACGCCGCCCGTAAAACACTATCAAATCGAATCCAAAGTTCAATGGCCGGGCTAGTAAAATTTGACACAAATTCAAAATAATAAACACAAACTATCAATAAAGAAATATCGGAATTCAAAATTCAATCCAGAGTTCAATGTTAAAAAATAACGAGCTTTAAATAGGTAGTATTACTCGTACAATAGCATGCGCCCGGGCGGCAGCTAACCAAATGAGCATGTGTGCACCCACACACACTGCGCACACAGACGCGCTGCGCGCGGCCCCTCTTCCCCACTGACCGGGGTGGTAACTTGTAGCGAAATGCAATATGATTTACAACAAAAACGGCTGAGCGAAATTTCTTATGTAGACCTTTGGGAGTACGGATATCATGAAAAATCTATTGGATGTATCTGTTCAAAATAAAATTATTTCAATATTTGAATAAATTATCTACTCTTGTATGGTTTCAGTTTTTCCATTTTCATACTACTTAAGTCATTTATTTACGCCCAAAGATGAGTTAAAATTAGTGTTGAAATATGAAAGTTTCGACGCTCATAACTTCCAAACCAATTTTTTTTTTCCAATTCTGCTTCCATACAGGGCTAGATAATGACAAGACCAGTTGATACAATTTTTAATTTTGAACCTACACCGTCAAACAGACGAGTAATCACCAGACTACGTTTGTATGGAAGAATGACTGACTTGTTTGACCTTAATTGCCAAGAGCCTCGATCAATACCTGAGGAGGCTCTCGTTAGGCAGCTGGATCAAGGGCTTGATTCAGAAAGCGGTACTCCTAGACACGGCTCGTATTGTTAGGAGGTTCCTCTCTCTGGAGGCCTGACCGCTGGTAATTTGGACCCTGTTCCCGATACCGGTGGTCTACAATTTTTTATATTTTTAAATGTTTTTTATATATTTTTTAATTAATATTTAAAAATGTAACAAATTTGTCTATAAATGAATAAAGGAAATAATAATAACATTAACATTTGCAGCTTAGCCTAAAACATACTAATATCCCTGTTAATTCCCAGGTCAACGCGCCCGCATCTCGCTCGCCCGCTCCGTGTACAAGCGCGCCGACATCTACCTGCTAGACGACCCGCTGTCCGCAGTGGACGCACACGTCGGCCGCCACCTGTTCGAGTCCTGCCTCATCGGGTACCTGCGCAACACTACAAGGATACTCGTCACTCATCAGCTGCAGTTCCTTAGAGACGTCGACCAGGTGAGAACACGTAACCACGGTCCACGTGTCGATAGTGAATCTTCTTGAGCATTAAGGACACAGACTGTGTTATTGGATTTCCAGCTTTCAGTGCTACGCGGAACGTTTCAAATTCAACATCACGCTCATGTCCCTTACGACATTTGAAATTTCGTCGTTGCGTAAACAGAACTGAAGTACTACCGAGTTCACTAAAGGTTTGCCAGATTTCACCCTTGTGGCCTAAGTAATAAGGTTGAAAAGTGATCGATTATAAAAAAAAGTAATTCATATAAAATATCAATGAGAGGTTTTCTTTTTGAGGTATAAAAAAAACTTAGTTTCCAAGAACTCTATAGATGGCGTTGAATTTACTACGATAGTTGGTGCCAAAGCCAAAACGCTTGGGAAAAAAAACATTGCGTCACGTCACATACGCTCGTTGACTGACACTTTCATTTGCTTAACCTTCCGAATATAACCTAGTTTTCTCGCGCTTTGTTAAACTCAGTTTTTTTAGGTTCCGTTCCTTGCATTAACGTACTAAGTTTAGTGCCATCTATCCAGCGACTAGGGAAGAGCTAAAAAGAAAATCCTTCATTGATTTAGCACGTACCAATTCGGTCTCCACTCTTTAGATCGTCTACTCATGGCTACTTAAACTTGTTAACTCTAACTCAATTATTCTTCCTCCAGATCATAATTCTAAAGAACGGCGCGATAGCCGCGGCGGGTAACTTCGACACTCTGAGCGCGTCTGGTCTGGACTTCGCGACCCTGCTGGCGCGCGACCCGGAGGAAGAGAAGCCTGTACCGGACCCCAATGCGACCGAGGCCGACACGGAGTCCATACTGCAGGGCAGCTTCCGAAAACGACAGATGAGCATACACTCGGTAACAATTGTATATTTGAGAAAAAAGTTGATCATTGGGTCTAAATCATTGGCTAACTAACTGAAACAGGAATAGGCAGAGTAATAATAACCAATAGGAGCGAAACACGTGACTTCCTTCTAACGTACGCACACGAGCGTACGCCAACGTAACGCTGATGACGCAGAAACAATTTACTACCGCTGGACCCAAGCAGGTCAAAGCGAAACCAGAGTTATTATGGTCTACTAGCGGTACTAGCTGATGCCCACGGCTTCGCCCGCCCGCAAATTATATAATAAAACCTTCCTCTAGAATCACTTTACCTATTTAAAAAAAACCCGCATCAAAATCCGTTGCGATAGTTTTAAAGATCTAAGCATACATAGAGACAGACAGACGCGGGCGACGTTGTTTTATAATATCTAGTGACTAGTGTGCGTGTGTAGTGTGAGTCAGAAATGAAGACATCCGCAAGAGAACCAAGGTTACCGACGTAGCCCGAAGAATTGCCAAACTTAAGTGGCAGTGGGCAGGGCACATTGCTCGCAGAACGGATGGCCGATGGGGCCGAAAAGTTCTGGAGTGGCGACCGCGAACCGGAAGACGTTGCGTTGGAAGGCCTCCCACTAGGTGGACTGATGACCTGGTGAAGGTTGCGGGAATCCGCTGGATGCGAGTCGCACGGGACCGGTCAATGTGGCGACACTTGGGGGAGGCCTATGTCCAGCAGTGGACGTCTTTCGGCTGAAATGATGATGATGATGATGATGAGTGACTAGTGATGGTCTTACGCCGCAAATGAACTTCCAATTCAGGCTACTTTAGTTCGACGGACATACTCGAAAGTTTCGGAATTTTAGGGAGTTGTTAACCTGTTCATATTATCTTTGTTGTAGGTGAGTTCTGTGGACAACTTAACCGCAACGGCACCTCCTGCCGGCGAAGCAGAGACTAGAAGCCAAGGCGCAGTGGGCTGCAAGGTGTACGGCGCGTACCTAGGAGCGGCCGGCCACGCCTGCCTCGTGCTGCTCATGTTACTGGTGGCCACGCTCGCGCAGCTGCTCGGCTCGGCGTCCGACTGGTGGACGAGCTACTGGTGAGCGCAAACTGCTGTACTGGACATTATCAACAACTGACAAAAACACTAGCGACATCTATGACGCCAATGAAGTACTAAAATTGAAATCCTGCATCGCGATATGAACATCTATAGAAAGTTACTATCCGGCAGCAGCGGGAGAACGAATCTACGTGTACCGGTGATCACAGTGGATTTCATCCCGAAAAAATATCCAGTTTCAAAAAATACCGCGAGTTGTATTAATGATCCACCCCCATTCTGTTGAAACTTAAGATGAAATGTAACTCGGATGAATAGTCCAAACTTACAACAACAACATTCATTTATTGTCAGGCAACTCTGGCCCATAGATAAACATGGTGTAAACAACCTCATTACGAAGCCGACAACCAAGCATTCTGTACATCAAACTAAGTAACTTTATGCAAAAATTATTTCTGGGAAATGACTTTTTTTTGAGGTGAAAAATCATGTTTTGTGCTAAAACTCAATGTAACGCACTGAAAACATTATGCTGATGAATGGATTGAATAATAAAAGAGGGGCTTAAAGTAAAAATCATACATTAAAAACTTGTATTAAAAAAAAAAAAACTTGTCAAAAAGCTGGAACTTTGACCCCCAATATCTCCATTACCAGAAGGTTCCCAGGCTTGGTGTAGAGCAAAAAAAATATCGCAATGACGGGGAGAACAAGTCCCTTTCGGCTTCGTTAAAAGGTTTTTTACACCCTTTATACCGACTAACATAAATATAATAAAATACAATTTGAGTTAGTAAATAGACCCTCAAAACTATGTCAGTAACACCACATGAGTAAGAAAACGGAACAGAGTATAAGCTTCCTAAGAACGTGAAAAATTGTCACCTATTTTGGTAGGGTTGTCACATTATGTGAAAACAAATTAAACAAAACATTTGTGAATTAAGTTAAAGACAGACAGACTAGTAGCGAAAAATAAGAACGATTTAAGTATTAATGCTAATAAAAAAAATAATTTTCTGAAACGTACTTCTGAACGAATAATTCAAAATGACATTTTGTGGGTTTGACAATTTCTAGATTAGGTAAACGTCATATCTACAACCTGTCATAACTGTCACGATAAACGTCAAACATTTTAAATTTTTATTGTGTGCATAAAAATACTATAAATAATGAAAAAATATTACTTTATTATATTCAGGGGTTAGATTCCCAGCTTCCCTAAAAGGTACAGGTTATGCTCGGAGTCCCATACAAAAATGTTTCGTTTCCTTTTAGCTCAATCAGACATTTGTATTATTTGATTGGTTCAAATGTTCAAATCTTACTTTCAATAATCGAACGTAACATATGTGTGTTACGTTCGATTAACCTAATACCTATTAAATACCAACCTGCCCACATACCTACAAATGTTTAGTAAAAGTTTGTAATAATAATAAAAGCTAAAAACACGCCGTGTAGTATTAAAAAAAGAACCATACAATAAAATAAAGATCCTTATTTGAAAAAGTAAAAATCAAATATTTACTTACCTATTGTACTCCTTGGGATAGTTAAAGTATGATATATTTTTATTTTTTATTTTCTATTTTCTAGTATTATTCATACACACAGTACAATAAATAACCATATTAATAAATACCACGTTTTTATAATAAAATATTCAAACTTTTCACAAAACAAACAACGTGTGTTGCCCTGACAACCCTGAGATTCTCAACTGGCTGTGACAGCGTAAACCGGTTTTTTCCAGTCTCGCCGCGTACGCGACAAGCGGCCAGTGGTAACGCACACATGCCCCGTGTGCTTGTAGTAGTGCAACCGATTCGCGCGGTTGTATGAAGCTTATACTCTGTTCCATTTTCTTACTCATGTGGTAACACTTCACTTGTGCAATATGTCACTGCGCGTTCAACTGCGCATTCACTTACGCAATGCAACATGAAATGTAACACCATTACTCGGCTTTTTATATAAATTGCGGCATTGCGTTTTACAAATCAATACCTGGCACTACTAATCACCACCCCAGTTACTTCTCCACTAATAACAATAACTCCTTGCAGGGTAATTCTAGAAGAAGCCAACCCGATCCAGCACATGTCGGACATACCGCTGAAGGAGAGGAACGGCACGTTCGCGCTGCAGACCGTGAACAACTACTCCGGCGTACTCATGGAGGACACGTACTTCGAGTCCGCGGGCATCAGCCGATACGACTGCATTTATATTTATTCCGGTGAGATTTTGTTTTTGAAAGGGTCCAATCCAATCTTTCGCGGTTTAGTAGCTAGAGCTTCTTTTGTTAGAACTTCTTTTTAGGGTTCCGTACCTCAAAACGTAAAAAAAGGAACCCTTATAAGATCACTTTCTTATCTGCAGCAAGGTGAAATGTATACCAGATACTGAGGTATGTAGTCCCTATTAGGTGTATAATCAAAGTCCTGAGTCAACACGATGAAAAGATATGGGCACATTTAAATTTTCGCGAAAACTTGTATCAATTCTTTTTTTACTATGCCCCACTCCTGGGACCAATCTCCGGCCAATCACAACTTCTAACATGCAATATTTCGTTTCCAGCCATGGTGATAGCCCTGGTCGTGGTGTCGCTACTCCGATCCTTCATGTTCTTCACGATGGCCATGCGTGCGTCCACCCGGCTGCACAACAACATGTTCTCGTCCATAACGCGGGCTCCCATGCGGTTCTTCCACACCAACCCCTCGGGGCGGATCCTGAACAGGTTCTCTAAGGATATGGGAGCTGTGGATGAGGTCCTACCATCTGCGCTCTTGGATGTTCTACAGGTAAGATCTCCGTTTCCTCGTTTTTCATCCCCGGACGTGAGGCGGGTGCGGGTGCATTTAATTTTAGACTGTTTATGTCTGTCTCAAAACTGATTAAAATCTTTCTTCTTTTCCATGAAAAAGAAGAAAGATTATAGGCTTGTCGACTGAAAAAATCTAATTAGTCCGTCAGTTAGAAAATAAAAAAATATTTGACCTGTATTTTTTCTTTTGTTACGTTAACCAAAATTGACGAAGATACGACGCTTTTAGATTTCTCAATACGTCACGCCGTGGTATAATTTTTAGTGCGTTCTGACGTCACGAGCTCCCACTCCCGAGTTTTGATACGTTGTATCTTTGTCAATATTCATTGATTTACAAAAACAAAAAAAATACGTGTCCATTATTTTCCAATACTCTTACTGACGGACTAAATAGATTTGCAATATTTTATACTCTCGTCGTGCCTATTCAATAACATTTCTGGTTATTCCAGATCGGCCTCTCGCTAATCGGTATCGTGGTAGTAGTGGCCGTGGTGAACTACTGGCTGCTCGTACCGACCTTCGCCATCGGCTTCGTGTTCTACGGGCTGCGTATCTTCTACCTGTCCTCCTCGCGCAGCATCAAGCGCCTCGAGGGTGTGAGTGAGTCATCTCTGACGCATAGCGCGACCATTTCTTTAGACTAACCTTCGGATAACATCGGCACTAATCGGAATACTTCGTGTTCTACGTGCTGCGTATGTGCCTGTCGCGCACCTTCGGATAACATCGGGACACTTCGTCGTTACTCGTTCCTATTCGGTTTTTAGGCGTCTTTCTTGCATGGCAATACACTGCATGGCTGTTAGACTAAACACAGATTCCAGCTAAGCTTTACAGATATCATTAATATTTTATATTTAGAGCGGTATCAGATTTTCGGCACGTATAAGCTTGTTTTTGGAAGCGCGTATAGGCGCGTCTTTGGCCACCACGCAACTTGTATGAGGGTTGACGCGCTTATAAGCTCGTATAAGCGCAAGCCGCAAGAGATACTACTGACACATTGCTACTAACTGACCTGCCTGTTCGAACGAACACGCTGGAATAAGCGGGTGTACGCGCGTTCAGGTTTTTGAAGATCAAATTGTGGTGAGCGTGTAAGCACATAATCCGAGATAGAAACATATGAGCGCAAAAAAATAACACTAGTCTAAAACTGCTCTTATTTTGTAGTTATTGGTTACAAACCTCTACCCCTTTTATTTTTTCCTTTCGTAAAATAATAAAATGATGGTCTTCCTCCACTTTTGGGTATAAATCCTAACATAAACAAACGTACTACAGTGGTCTGTTCACGCCCACAGCTCGCAGTCCAGTATTCTCTCACCTGAACGCGTCTCTACAAGGCATCACGACTATTCGCGCGTTCGGAGCGCAAGAGGCGCTTATACGAGAATTCGACAACCATCAGGATCTGCATAGCTCTTCGTGGTAAGTTAACATATGCTTCATCATCAACATTATCAGCCTATAATGTTCCCACTGCTGGGACACGGCCTCCGCTCAATGAGAGGGAATGGGCTATAATCCACCACGCGGGCCCAGTGCGGATTGGTAGATGTCACATGTCTTCGAACTTTTGGTTACAACATATGTTTAAAGTGGTTTTAAAGCCGTATTCTTATAGTAAGAGTTCCATGGGAAAGTGCCCCCCGGAGTATAATAATTAACTTTGAATTGTGATTCAGTCGCGACCTCGTGAGAAATCAGCACACACACAGATTTCAGAAATATTACGGAACGTTTGCAATGACGTTCATAATTCATCCATTGCTTTTTATTCCTTCGTCAATGTTCCGTGTTTTGTTTCCAGGTACCTATTCATCGCCAGCTCTAGAGCATTCGGCTTCTGGCTGGACCTGGTGTGCGTGGTCTACATCGCCGTGGTTACGCTCAGTTTCCTCGTTTTCGGGCAAAGTGAGTCTCTCTTGTTCTTCGACACAAGTTTTTTGTAGGTCTACTTAATTCCTTTTCGGTTCCCTGAAATTTGTATGAACTCATCCTTCAATTTAAATTTTTCAATGGTAAAACCGTTTTTGATTCTTCAAATCTAATTATGAGCCATTTATTAGAATAAATATTTCCATAAACAAGTGCTGTTTTTGACTAAAAAACAACAAATGCATTTGTTGTGTTTCGACACCAATGTGTCTAAGTGTGAGTGAACTTTGTTGCAGACGCGGCCGGAGGTAACGTCGGTCTAGCGATCACGCAAGCGATGGGCCTAACGGGAATGTTTCAGTGGGGCATGCGACAGTCCACCGAGCTAGAAAATCAAATGACCAGTGTGGAAAGGTAAAAAATAATGTATTTTTTTTACATTTACACTGAAGGTTTTAGTAATACCCTTAAACGTTGAGTTTTGTAGACGTAAAAAAGGCTAACTTATTAAAAAAAACATGCAGGGCAGTTTTTGGGGACTGCCGATAGAACAGAAAACTAAGTAACTTGTGAATTGTATTGTCGATCAATCCAAAATAAACTTCATCTTAATTTTATAAGGTTGATTTTGACTAAGCGTTCTATGAAAGCGTTCGGTGACGATGACGCGAGTTCCCATGATTTTTGTTCACCCAAAAAGTGCTCAACGCGCCTAAAGAAGTTTTCAATGCAAAAAACATGGCATAAATAGGGGCAGTCTAGGTAGACCCAAAGTTGAGTAACCTATAGTCAGTAGTTGTACGTAAAACGGGTGGGCATGCGATTCATCATCATCTACCCTCCCTTCTCCCATTGTATGTACTTGGGGTCGGCGCAACACGTTTTCTTATTGCATGCGATTAACTGGAAACACTTTTCTG
Organism: Xestia xanthographa; assembly: GCA_905147715.2. Taxonomy (NCBI): domain Eukaryota; kingdom Metazoa; phylum Arthropoda; class Insecta; order Lepidoptera; family Noctuidae; genus Xestia; species Xestia xanthographa. Next base: position 16,880,918 of record LR990645.1, on the reverse strand, counting down.
ATTAATTTCGTTGCGGGATCCAAGACAGTTAATTTCATTCTCTGGGACTTCGTTGAGCTTCATTGTCTCGGCGCTTTTCTGGTGGTCGCCACTGTTGATTCTGGCTATCAGGAGTTACAGTGGTTTGGGAATAGTGTGGCGGGCTTGTCCCAATTTAAAAAAATACTGGAAACAAATCGCCGCCACCGCTGCTTATGTACCTACAAGTTAATAAAGTATGAATAAATAGATCCAGATTATTTTTTGTCTGATTATATTCCCTTATATCACCGCCCGATTCTGGGATCGAACCAAGGGCCTGAGGCTGATAAGAATCAGCCTATCAATAGGGATGATTCGTGACTAAATTTATAAAAAAATATTAATTAGGGGTTTTTTGTTTTTTCAAATTAATAAAAATTGACGAAGATAAAATGCGTCAAAGATCTTGAGTGGGGGTTTGTGACGTCACTTTCCGGTAAAAAATGTACTCAAATGCGATGTCTCACGAGTTTTCAACTGGACCGTCTTAATTTTTTGTTTACGTGAAATCAGAAAAAATATTTTATTTATTTATTTTATTTTATTATTTTCGGGAAACTTACAGCTAGGCAGACACAATAGTTTAGTTAATAACAACAATATGGCCAATATTCTTTGGAAATCTATCTGACGGACTAAATAGATTTGTTTTGTCATCTACCCTATTCTGCTTTTACTTTTCTCTCCGAGACTAATCTTCAATTATATTTTTCCCAGAATACAAGAATACTCCACCATAGAATCAGAGCCGCCCCTCCAATCCGCCCCGGACAAGAAGCCCCCTCCGTCGTGGCCGGAGTCGGGTCGCATCGAGTTCCGGCACGTGTCGCTGTACTACTCGCCGTCCGACCCGGCCGTGCTCAACGACCTGTGCTTCGTCGTGGAGCCCAAGGAGAAGATCGGCATCGTCGGCAGAACCGGTGCTGGCAAGTCTTCGCTTATCAACGCTCTGTTTAGGTAAGTTGCTGTTTTCGGAACAATCATTAAGTTTAGAGTATAACAAACTATAAAATTAAATTAAAATAAATGAATTTATTGTATTGTAAGAGATGTAATTAATAAGGCAAATAAAGGCTATTTATTTATTTATGATAGCAAACTTGCAGTACTACTGCAATCAGGAGCGGAATATCGGAGTGGCAACAATGTTTGTTAAGGTTATAGCAACTATTTTCGTAAAGAGTATTCGTGTAGCAAGGGCGTGCGCCCTTAAGAGGCAATTAGGCAAAGCCTACCCTACCAACTGGGCATTTATTATAACTAATAATAAAATAACACATTTATGTACAAAATATTAAAAAAAAGTTCAAACTCCTGTTAAAATACTTATAGCAATTTGTCGCTCCCGTGTCACGTAACTCACACTATACTGGAAGTTACTATGAAGCTTGAGCTCCGCCGGACAGGCAAACAGTCGTCTAGCCTAAAATTCATTGATAATTTTACGCACACAGCGGCACATTGGCGCATATTTTCGTGTGTATGAACCGCACACATGTATAGATTGCGGTCATTTTAGGGCGGTAACTCCTGCGAGTGTAGCTGGGCTGTGATTGGCTGCTCAACACAAGGCCAGGATTCAAGGTGGATGTTATTTATTTATTTATTATTTATTTTTTTTTTTTTTTTTGTTCTGTTCTTTAGCCCGCGAAATTCAAATTTCCTTACGTTTTTTTGCAATTTGCAGGCCAGTGCTAGGTTTAGGTTGTATGTTGATTAAAATAATGATTACCGGGCGTTATTGGCGCGTATTATTATTATAATAATTAATAATGTTATTGTTATTATATTTTTCTTCATGGGTGTCGTTTTTGTGGTTTTTGGGGTTGGTGATAATGAAAATGAGATCAAAATGAAAATCCAAGATGGCGCCGACAAAAATTTTCAGTTTTTTCTTCATGGGTGTCGTTTTCGAGGTTTTTGGGGTCACTGATCATGAAAATGAGGTCAAAATGAAAATCCAAGATGGCGCCGACGAAAATTTTAGTTTTTTCTTCATGGGTGTCGTTTTCGAGATTTTTGGTGTCGCTGATAATGAAAATGAGGTCAAAATGAAAGTCCAAGATGGCGCCGACGAAAATTTTCAGTTTTTTCTCCATGGGTGTCGTTTTCCAGGTTTTTGGGGTAGTTAATAATGAAAATGAGGTCAAAATGAAAATCCAAGATGGCGCTGACGAAATTTGTTTTTTGTTATCATTATTTCGTGGCCTACCCACCGTGGACGACCACTGCACGCCACTGTCGTGTAGTGTGTTGATTTAGCAGTTAGCGTGCTCTATTGCAGTTTCAATTATACAGCACGCTGGCAGACCTTGAGTTTGGACTTTTGATTATTTGTCAAAGACCAAGTCTGGGATCCATAGGTCAAAATGGGAAGAATGCACATGTCCATGATTTTTCGCTTAAGTGACAACGGAAGGTTTCCCTTCATAACCTCTTTCATGGACCTCCAGGCATTTTCGGTTCATTTAATATAAGCACACATAATATAATGTTTAGGAGTATAATATCAAACTATTGTAGCACGCGTGGCATGAACACTGTAGAAACGGGTTTTGTCGACGGAAGAATCGACAAAATTACAGATTTATTTTATTTATTTTGTTGCTGTCATTTTGTCGATTCTTCCGTTGTGCAGTACTACTGCAATCAGCACGGCAACAATGCTTGTTGAGATTACAGACACTATTTTTATAAAGAGTATTCGTTCAGTGTGTAGATTTAGCAGTTAGCGTGCCCTATTGGAGTTTTCTTAGTTATATATCTAGAAAAAACAGCAGAAATAGAAATGATAGAGTTAAACGCCGATTCTAACATTCTAAACATCCTAATGGCTCTATCCAATTCCTACGAGCAATAAGTTTAAACCTCCATCTCAATTCAATCGTCACCCTTCCCCCACCAGGCTCGCAACACTAGATGGCGAGATCATAATCGACGGTCGCGAGACGTCACAGCTGGGCCTGCACGAGCTCCGCAGTCAGCTGTCCATCATCCCGCAGGAGCCGGTGCTGTTCTCGGGCACCATGCGACACAACCTCGACCCCTTCGACGAGTACCCCGATCAGGTGCTGTGGAGGGCCTTGGAAGAGGTAATGTTGCTCCTATATTTTATACAGTAAGTAAGGGATGTTAAGAGCACCGGTGGTGGCCCAGTGGTGGCGGCCCCGACTTACGAACAGTAAATTGTGGGTTCGAACCCAGGCAGGCGCATTACTTTGTGTAATTTATTTCATCTCCACTGCTCTCAAAACGGTGAAGGAAAACATCGTGAGGAAACCGGCATGTCCTAGAACCAAAAATTCGAAGACATGTGACATCTACCAATCCGCACTGGGCCCGCGTGGTGGATTATAACCCATTCCCTCTCATAGAGAGGAGGCCTGCGTCCCAGCAGTGGGAACATTAATAGGCTAATGATGATGACGATGATGAAGTTAGGGAAAAAAAGAGAAGAAAAATAAGTATGAATGACAGTGCTGTTTAAACAAGGACGAACTCTTTCTAGAATTTGGATGTGCCGTAAAATGATGTCCTCATAATTGACTGTTATATTTTGCAGTCTTTCAAAACTTTTATTTTTTTAACATCTCTCACCAGCTCTTATCCGGATTTTTGTTTTTAATTAATGAAAATTAAGATTTATAATTTCCTATTATGTGTACTTACTCGCTATTTTTCTAAATAATTACGTGTTAAATTTGTGGTAGTCGTGTACGTTTCGATGGCGCGACCATGGCGTTTTTTTTTTTTTTAAATTGCCAAGATTTTGTAAAAATTTGAAAAAGTTGATTCCTAAAATCATAAATCTGTCAAAGTTATGGTTAAAAAGTTATAAGGGTTGGAACGTGGCCGCGCTATCGAAACGCGGAGAACCGCGCGGCCACGGAGATCTTTAAAACTAAGCGTTGCAGAGAACTGAAAGGGACATGCCCAAGTTTCATAGTGATTTTGGCCTTGGGTGCACACTTATGAAATGATTTATTATAGGTAATACAAATCGTCAATATATTAAAAACAAAAGAATTGGTTAAATAAAACTTCGGATTTCATAGTAAAAAGTAATGAAAATGTCATTGGTAAAAGACGTATCATCGTAGTAGCTTGTTATCGGGTCCATTTGAGGAGTTTCGGATGAAGCGGAAGCAGTATCCATATTCACGTCAAAGTTGTTAAGGTATGAAGAATTGAGGAGTCCATTTTAATGCAAATTCATTGATTTTATGTAAAATCCAGAATAACAACAACAAAAACAAGACAACAAACGCGAATCGAGAGTTAACTTTATATTATCTATGGTTTACGTGACGTTTGTAATTTGTTTGACAACCATAGACTTTTTATAATCAGGGTGCGGTTGCCAGTACAATGAAATAAAAAAACCGGCCAAATGCGAGTCGGACTCGCGCACGAAGTGTTCCGTACCATTATCTATACATTAGACAAAACGGCAAAAAAACACGTTTTTTGTATGGGAGCCCCCCTTAAATATTAATTTTATTCTGTTTTTAGGCCAGTAAAATGAAATAAAAAAACCGGCCAAATGCGAGTCGGACTCGCGCACGAAGTGTTCCGTACCATTATCTATACATTAGACAAAACGGCAAAAAAACACGTTTTTTGTATGGGAGCCCCCCTTAAATATTAATTTTATTCTGTTTTTAGTATGTGTTGTTATAGCGGCAACAGAAATACATCATCTGTGAAAATTTCAACTGTCTAGCTGTCACAGTTCATGAGATACAGCCTGGTGACAGACAGACGGACAGACAGCGAAGTCTTAGTAATAGGGTTCCGTTTTTACCCTTTGGGTACGGAACCCTAAAAATCGATGCCTAATTGATTTTGATCGAAAATAATTTTAATTTTATTTTACTTGATGGTAATATTCTCCAACTTATAATAATGTCTAAAGGCACCATCCAACTTTTCATAATATGTCAGAAACAAAGTCTGTTACTATGTCACGTAACTAGAAAAACGTATCGATAATCGATATAATTGGTTTCTTAATTTAGAATGGCAACACTTTCGTGCCGGTGTTTATTGATCCTACAGTCAGTCATTTCATAACTTATTAATTACGTTAAAATATAGCTTACTTTTAGGATAAAGTGTATATGTTCATAATTCATATTAAATTACAATGTGTTTTTTAGCACAAATCTTTTTCGTGTTCGTTTCTTGGCCAAAAATGGGCAATTGCCTTTAATTTGGTAAATAACAGATTGAATTTGTAAAAAATATAGAAAAAAAATCCTAGGTTTATATTTTAGGAGCTGTAAGACTTAAAACCCCATGGCCGCGTCATTGAAACGGTGAAAGACACGTTATAGCCGATATCTCTCTGAAAAAGAATCGCAGAGCTCTGAAGTTTTTTGTAAAACCTAGATTTGAACTTGTCAAAATTTGTAAAAAAAAAACATTTTAAAAAATCCTAGGTTTATATTTCATGAGCGGTACCTATATATATAAATTTATGGTTTGGGAATCAATATTCAAATTTTTACAAAATCTTGGCAGTTTAAAAAAAAAAACGCCGAGGTCGCGCCATCGAAACGCACACTCACTGGTAGTCTAGGTTAGTTGCAGTGATTGATATTCTGTTGAACGGTTGTATTCACTATTTTGTGTAGTTTTTTTTTTGTAATCTTCGCTTCTGTTTCATAAACTAAAGCAAAGACACTAAGCTCATTTTCTAAAATGGGTTTCGTTTCTTCACGTTTATCGTGAAACCTTGTTGTTAAACGCTTTATATTTTTTTTTTGAGCCAGGTAGAACTAAAAGAGGCAGTGACGGAGCTCCCTGCGGGCTTGTCGTCGCGCATGTCGGAGGGCGGCGGGAACTTCTCGGTGGGACAGCGCCAGCTCGTGTGTCTCGCGCGGGCCATCGTGCGCAGGAACCGGCTGCTTGTGCTCGACGAGGCCACCGCTAACGTCGACCCGCAGTTAGTTGATATTTTGTGCTTTATTTACTTGTTGCTTTTCACCTTCATGGAGTTTCTAACAGCACAGGACTCTGAGGTTTTAAGCGTAAAAAGTATTCTATGTCATATGAGAATGTTGTCGCTCTCTATTAGTGCATGATTTTTTGGAAATTGGATCAGTACTCCTAAAGATTATCTTTTACATTTGAACAACTTGATCTCTATGAGAAAAGCCAACCAATCTCTATGAGAATAACCAATGCAATGTGAAATCAATCAGGCATTTACTGCCTGATTGATTTCACATTGCATTGGTTAGGCACGAATTTTACTTAAAATAATTTTATTTCAGAACTGATGCGCTTATACAAACTACAATTAGGAGCAAATTCGCGGAGTGCACCGTGCTCACGATCGCACATCGTCTTAACACTGTTATGGATTCAGATAAGGTAAATAGTGACGACATGTTTTATAAATAAAAGCCACTTCAGGCGTGTTCGTTATTTGCAAGGAGTATACCAGGAAAGTAACAAGGGGCCTCTTCTAAAGATATTTTTCATGTCGATGTTTTCCATATTCACGTGAATGGGGAAGGCTGGTCAAAGCTGATTGTAGATGGCGCGTCCATAGCTTGACCCAATCTGACCAATGAGGTCAAACTATTTTTTAATACAGTTGCTCAAAAAGTGGTGTATTGCAGGGACGTATAGCGTTTGGGATGTGGGCTATTACATACTAGTGTTTTTTTTTTACCTTTCCCGAACTCGTGCGTTCTCTTTCCCAACTGTCAAAATAATGTCTATTAAAAAGAAAAACCAACCATGAAGTTTTTACTAAAGAGTTTTTGTGATTCATACAAATACGTATATTTCTAGAAAGAAGCTACTAATTTATTTCAATATCAGATTTAATGATTTAATTGAATGAGTTAGGTTAGGTTTCATTAAATTTTATCTCATTAAATTTCATTTTCATTTCATATCAATAAAAAAAATCTACTGAAGACTAAGCTGTATGGATGGCCCTTTGCCTACCAAAATGGGTGAAGAAAAAAAAAACTCTGCTTATATTCTACGGTTGCCGGTTGGCGCCATTTTCCAGAAATTTTCTTTGCGAGTTTAGTTGTTTGTTGCACAAAATGAGTAATTTCGACCCTATTTTTTTTTAATTAACACCACCGGATCACCGGAACTCAGTATAATTGCACAAAATGCTTCGGAGAACATTTTACCGGAAAAGTCAAAAAGTCGTTACATATCTACATACGACGAATTTATTGCGTGGAGAGAAGAGAAAAAAGCAAATAGTTTTTCAGAAAATGTTATGTTGCCATACTTCTCCGAACTCTCAGCAAAATTAAAACCGTCTACGTTATGGTCGAGGTTTTTATTATTTTATTAAATTGCTTCATTTTTTCGCAACTGTATTAAAAATAGTCGTTCAGTACACCTGCGGAACCGTCATTGCAACTTGTTCCGACTGTCAACCCTCGCCTTCGGCTGCGCCTCGGCTCGGGTAGACATTTGTCGTGTGGCTGACTCTGGCAGAGCCACCAACAGGGATTTTAATTTTGATAACACAAAAATTTAGTCGCTATTTAGTCGAAATTAGTCGCCAAATATCAGATTTGGTCGGTCACTGGTTCAAAAGATATAAGGGCTTATTGTTGGCCCTGCTGGAGTCAGCCTACCCCAGCAGAGCCACATTAATAACTCAAAAACTAGGGCACCTAGCGAAGATCTGTTCTCTCCCATATTTACTCGCTAATTAGTCGAAATTAGTCGCCAAATATCAGAACTGGTCGGTCACTGGTTCAAAAGATATAAGGGCTTATTGTTGGCCCTGCTGGAGTCAGCCTACCCCAGCAGAGCCACATTAATAACTCAAAAACTAGGGCACCTAGCGAAGATCTGTTTTCTCCCATATTTACTCGCTAATTAGTCGAAATTAGTCGCCAAGTTACAGAATTAATCGGGTCCTAGTTCAGAAGATATAATGAGTTCAATTATTAAGGTATAGTCCAAGAGCTAGATCGAAGAGTTCACGAAAAATTGCCAAGAAAAAATATTTCTATTAATATGTGTAATATACTTCTAGTTTTATCGGTCTAAAGTCCTTAGAAATGACCGAGAGAGATAAATTCTCTATTAAATACATGTTAAATGTTTTTAATTATTAAGTTAGAGAGGCTTAAATTTCTTTGAAACCATTAAACCTTGCTCTTGGTCTATTTAGTGTCAAGATGTACAGTCGCATGCAACTGTTTTACTAATTTACAATGTTGAGCTCTAATTTACTTTAGAATAATAAATACGTTAAAATTATCGTACCTATCTTTTAGTAAAATGTAATACTTAAACGTTGAAAACGTATTGTAAGTATGTAGGTAAGTATCAACCCATTGCTTGAAATACATTACAAAAAAATACATACTTAAATCAAAGATGTAAATACTTACTATACCTAATATGAGCATTAATGGCTCTAATTAAGGTTTAATAGGTAAGTTTATTTATTGTTCCTTATAAATACAACAAATTGAACTGTATCTAAATGCCGGAAATAATATATAAATCTAAATCAAATTATAAAAATGAATTTCCAAAAAGTTGGTTTGATGTGTGTATTTTGAGGTGATTGTCAGTGTTGCGTTGTGGGTGTGTGTGTATTGTGTCGTGGTAGGCTGTAGAGTTTGTATGGACGGGTTGAGTTTTTATTTTATCTTAATTTAGGTTAGAATAATAAAACTTCATTGTCGAAATATAAAATTATATATTAGTTACCTTAAAATTATTGTACTAACAGAAAATGCAATCTGTGTCTGTGTGCAAACTGTGTCTATGTCTATGTGCGAGATTGCATAGAAAAATTAGAATGCGGCAACTGCGGTGCAGCTAAGTCTGCGGTGCAGCTAAGTATACCTTTGAGCTTGGCGCAAAACGGGCCACCAACCACAGCCACCGGTGGCCAGCGACAAGCAGTTAACACGCTTTTTTATACATTTTGTTGAAACTCGCCGCACACGTGTGGCCGGTAGCGGCCACTTGCTACAGCAGTGTCGGAGATTCGCGATAGCGTGCGACAGGCACCGGTGGCTGTGGTTGGTGGCCCGTTTGCGCCGAGCCTTAGGTATACCTCTGCCTAACCCTTTGGGGATTACAGGCGTGATGATATGTTATGTACCTACGTTTATTTCACTACATAGGTACAAATCTATTGAATTTCAGATATAGGTAATCTAAATTCAATAGATACCGACTAATGAGGTAGGTACCTACTAAATTCACACCCGTAGACACCCCAATTATAGGTAGAAAATTAGATAAATTACAACTCAGATCAAAATTCTTTGATCTGAGAGTTACAATCATAATGTATGCACTGAAGCACTTAGGTAGGTAGTGTTTTTTTTTTAAATTAACTATCCTAATTGTAGCCAAATAATATGGACATCGACGGACTACATTGGTAGGTAGCGCATCAGTATTGGTATCTTAGGACACACACACAAACACGCTAATGACGTGAAAAATCAAGGTAACTTACATAATAATATTAATATTCACTCATAAGGCGTCCTCTTTTCAAAACACTCTCAAATTGTCCACCACCATGTGACATGTCCAATGCACTTAAGCCCGTATTCGTAATTGTTCTTTTAATATTTTACACAAACAAACCTTCTCGCTGTACTCCCGGTGGATGACTAAAGAAAAAAATCTTTAGAGTTTAGAGCAAGTTTGTTAATTTACCTATTTTTTTTTAATACTTTTAGCGGCGCGAACACCGCCGACGACGCGCCGGTGCTCGCTCTGTTCTCCGTTTTTGTATTTGCGGAATAGGTACCTAAAGATAACAACATTCGAGTTCCTAACTATTCTTTAAGTTCCACTTTAAACTGGCCGACTTTAACTTAGGTACGTCACGGGCAACTCGTTCTAAGTAGCTCGTCTGTACACGCGCATCTATCTCTTTCTTACTTATCGTGTAAATGTAACGGAGCGCAGCGATCTATCTGCCAGCGACTAAATGCACACATTTTGTTCGATACCTAAATAATTACATATATTTATTGTAGATCTTGTTTTTAGGTAATGAATACTGCTTTCCTTTGGTGGGTTGAAGTTATAGAATTCCTCCAGACGTCGTATAGATACACCTGTCTAAAAACTACTTTAAGTATTTTGTACTTGGTTGTACCACTGTATGGGAAAATTGAATTCTTTAATATCTTTTTAATGACACACCGACTGAATCTGTAACTTGGCGACTAATTTCGACTAATTAGCGAGTAAATATGGGAGAAAACAGATCTTCGCTAGGTGCCCTAGTTTTTGAGTTATTAATGTGGCTCTGCTGGGGTAGGCTGACTCCAGCAGGGCCAACAATAAGCCCTTATATCTTTTGAACCAGTGACCGACCAGTTCTGATATTTGGCGACTAATTTCGACTAATTAGCGAGTAAATATGGGAGAGAACAGATCTTCGCTAGGTGCCCTAGTTTTTGAGTTATTAATGTGGCTCTGCTGGGGTAGGCTGACTCCAGCAGGGCCAACAATAAGCCCTTATATCTTTTGAACCAGTGACCGACCAAATCTGATATTTGGCGACTAATTTCGACTAAATAGCGACTAAATTTTTGTGTTATCAAAATTAAAATCCCTGTTGGTGGCTCTGCCAGAGTCAGCCACACACATTTGTCGGAACTCTTCGCAATGACAGCCTTTCCGCACTTGTAATGAAATATACTATTGAAATATAAAATGACATTGACAGATTGGGTAACGGACTCGGTTGTGTCGTTATGCATTTCTGTTTTAGTATTGTATTCACGTTAACAAGGTGTGATGTTGCAGAAAGAGCAAGCAGGACGAAGTGGAACTTCGTTTGTAAAGATTTATTTTCCATACTGAGCGACCTTCAGTCAAATAACTTTGGTTGACCTTTGCTTACCACCAGCAATAATACTTACTCGTTACTTACAGGTGTTGGTAATGGACGCGGGACGCATGGTGGAGTACGACCACCCTCACATGTTGCTGCAGAACTCGGACGGGATCCTGCGCGGCATGGTCGACCAGACCGGTAAAGCCATGGCCGAGACGCTGTGCAGAGTTGCGAAACAGGTGAGGACAGATACTTTATCCTAGTTTTGGGTTCAGTCTTGATTGCGACTGGCATTTAGTGTTAGGCCTGAATTACTGTCGCGCTGACGGTCGGTCGCGTACGAGTATACAGTGGTGCCGATTCCCTTGTTCACAAACTAAACCAAATTTAAGTTCAGTGCATCTTTTTCTTTCTATTTCATTAAGAAAAGGACAGAAGATAAATTTTAGTTATGTTCTGTCAAATTAATCAGCGCCATACAAGTTTTAGACGCGATTAAAAAGTTGACTACTAAAATTACATCAAATTACGTCGGGTGCTGACTAATTTGACAGGATTAACTAATATTTATCTTCTGTCCTTTTCATAATGAAATAGAAAGAAAAAGATGCATTCACCTTAAATTTAGTTTAGTTTGTGAACAAGGGAATCGGCACCATTGTGTTCAATAGCACCATACTGCGACGCTGACATCAGCGGCGATCGACTGCCTTATTTTGTTCTCGCACGTCACGACCAACCGTACGCGACGACCGTTAGCGCGACTAGTGCTCACATACTTTTTCAGTACGATCATTTTTCAAATAGCAACATTTATTATCAGCACTCTTCTGACACTGCATTGCAAGCGCTAAAATAACATGAAGCACTGCAAATGTTTCGTCTATTCTTTTTCGGCACATCATCTAAGGGGTCAGCTCATATAAAGCAGCAAAATGCTTCTTGTGTCCATTTAAGGGCTGCTAAGGTGCTGATTCATAAGATAGTTATCTGAGGTGCTGACAGTTCTGGCTCAGTTATGAAAACATGACATTGTTGACGATTCTGTTGTGCACAAACTAAACTAAATTTAGGCTATTGCTATCTTTTACTAAAAGGCAGTGCGAGAAAAAGACGGCTATAGCCATGAACTAAGTTAGAGATGTCAAACTAGTTTATGCCTTGCGCTTCACCGTGATTTTAGTCGACATGTAAACGTGCACCCTTCATTTGTATGGAAATATTAGTTCCAAATAAATTTGACAACTCTAAATTACGTCCGTCTCTTTCTCGTTATGTTAGAGAGAAAAAGATAGCAATAGCCTAAATTAAGTTTAGTTTGTGCACAACAGAATCGACACCATTATGTAGCTGTCAATAGGGTATATTAAAGGGATGTTTAATAATAAAATCTTTGTTTGTGTTTCAGGCCTACGATGTTAAAATGGGGCAGCCACCGGCGGGCACCTCAGATTGATACAAATTAATATTAATGTTAGGCTATGAATTAATTGTTCCTACAATCGAAATATTGTACAAAGGATCTGGTGATGAGGTGCATGAGGGGATGGAGCATGCGATACATCACGATTATTTCCACTTAAGTGAAATGATTATTTTTAATTTGTAAAATATTTATAGTCAACACTTCCGTGACTATGAAACTTGAGGAACTAGTTCCGTGCGCCGACGCAGGAACATAACTGCATCGGTTTGCGCGAACATATAAAAATATTTCACGGTATTTGCACTCACTACTTTTTATAAAGTTATTCCTCAACAATAAGTTATTATTGAAAATGGTTCCGAGTAAGAAACCATTTGTAATAATTAGTAACGTGAATCGTTTTTTCCAACATGCACTTACGAGGCCTCTTACAAATTATGACTTAATTGCAGCAGTTAGTGTGTGGAGGTATTTCAAATTGCCGTGTTAATTATAACAAGATATCGTCAATACCTTGATAGTAGTAACCTGTAAATATGCTGTTCCCTTTTACGTTGGAATCGGAAGTGTTGCCTAAATGTCACAAAATGTATTAGGTATTTTTTATAAATTGAAATAATTATTAAGAATATGTTTTATTATTATGTGACTTAGCTAATAATTATGTTTTTTATAAACGACAAGTGAGATTTACAAGTTTATTTTAGATTATAACAAATTGCATTCAGGTGTGTTCATGGGAAACTGAATAATTTATAAACATGTTTGCATTCAATGCCAAATGTAATCTCAAATACCATTAAAATAGATAGATAATTTAATAAATTACGGTCCAATAACTTTTGAGCTTTAACAAATAGTTACGAGGTGCTATATTTGTATCTTGTAACGCGTTATTCCATTTGGCAAGTCTTGCATGCAAGTATGACGTCACATTTGCGTGCAAGTTGCTTGCATTGGAAATATGTTTTCAAGAGTGTGCAAATTGCATACAGTTTTAATTGCATACAAGTAGAGATGTTCAACTTTAAGTAGGACACATCACTCGTTCGCAATTCGAAACGTGCAACTAACGTTTGCGCGTTCTATTTGCACGTCACTTGAATAAAAAATGTACAAGTTCAAACTACGTCATACAAGTTGTAGCTTGTATGCAGGTTTGTTCATGTTGCAAATGTGACGTCATACTTGTATGTAAGACTTACTTAATGAAATCGCGCCTTTAATCGTAAGTGATCGGTGACTGATGACGTCACGCGTGACGAGCTCTAAACTATGTACTTACTATTCGAAATCAATCTTGTGAATTATATACTTAGATACTTTAAGTATCGAAAAGTGCTTAATTTTGAGAACTTATATTTTTATGAAAATCACGTAGTTTTTATCCAATTATAATTTTAAACGTTATTGTTATTCTTAATTTTGAATGTGATGCAATGAATTAGTGAAAACGTAATGTACGCCAATAAAATGTTATGTAAGTAAGAACTTGTTAAATGTTGATTATTGCAACAAAAATAAAACAGTTTTTACGTATCAATAGCATTTTTTTTATTTACATACAACAATTCATAAAGTAAATAGATTCTTATTGAAGAACTTCTATTCGTTTTGAACCCTTTGCGACGGTTTAAGTAAACTAAAAACAAACTAAGTAAGAATATTTTTACGGAATGTATCGTTTAAACTATAATACTAAATGTTTACATTAATCAGTAACTTGCTAAGCTTCTTCGTATAACTAAACACATGTAAAAATACTCTTGTTTATAATAATATTTACATCATTATTACTTACAACAACACACTATTTATAAAAAAAGTAAAAAAAAAACTTAAGATTAGAAAGAGCCAGCAGTGTACAAAACACCAAACTTATATCGTGTTCTAGAGCCTTTACATTGTTTTGGTTTGACATGGTTTTTATATACTACCGTCTCTTTACATCAGTGTTTTTCAACCTTTTTCATGACACGACCCCCTTAGAATGAAAAAACATTTGACGACCCCCTTCGCTTTTTTTTCATGTATTTTATTATGTTACAAATATTCAATCTATCCAAATTTTATATTTATATAAATGTTTTTAACTCATTTTTTTTTAATTTTAGAATTCGATTTAATTCTCAATGTAGCAAAAACGGATCCACGATAGTACTAATAGGTTTTTATGTAAAAACATAAAAATGTTTATATACTTTAGTTAACATTTTCTTATTAAATTCATTATTCTAGGCTTTATTGTTTTGTTTATTGAGGTAGTTTTCGCGACCTCTTGCACACCCTATAGAGGCATCGCGAACCCCCAGGTGGTCGCGACCCCCAGGTTGAAAAACACTGCTTTACATCAACATACACACTTCGATTATCACAGAACCCTGAATCGTCGCAACGCATTCTACACTCCGCTGTTTCCAAACAACATAAATTATTACAATCATAAAAGAAGATAAATTAAAAATTTCATTTTAACTAAACTAAAAGTCGTCGCCGACACAGTCATGAGCAGGCTGACGGTCGACGACACGGAATCCATCCGTTCATAATACTTGAAAGAGAAAAATACACAAAACAAAGAGTAAGACAAAAAGATAAATAAAATAAATAGTGGAATACAACCGCAAACTTAAAACAAATTGTCATGATAGCTTTCCATTGGCACAATAGAAATGGAAAACAGAAACGATGTTATAGTAATCAGACGAAAGGAAGATACTGAGATCTTAGAAAACTGTATACAGGTTTCATCAAATGGGCTTACGATCTAACTAGCATAGTGTGATATTTGATATTACAAAATATAGCTAATAACTACTCACAGTCTTCGTACGAATAATAGATTGGCAGCGCGGGGTGTGTGGGACCGTACGAGCAGTTCACGCGCGCACTGTCGAGTGTCCTACAGTTAACTGTCTACTGTCACGCACTGTCTCACTGAGTAGCTACCGGTCAGCTGTGCGCAGGCGCCTACACGAGCGCGGTGAGGCTCCCCGAGCGAGAGTATTTGTTGTCTTCGGTTTCAGTTGGGATTGGCTTTGTCTGTAAGTAATGTAGTGGTGTGTTAATGATTTGTCGCAATCTGGATGGTATGGTGCATAATACACTGAACCAAAAGAGATTTGCACCACTTTTTAACATGATTATTGACATTATTAATTAAATAATACTAAGGCTCAATTTAGATTTCCGCAAAGAATAAATGCGATTTTTTTAAATAAAATTGTACATAGCATACTTAATTAACAATAGGCTTGTGCCCTGAAAAAATCTAATTAATCCGCCAGTTAGATTATCAAAAAATATTTGACACGTATTTTTTTTTGTTACGTAAACCAAAATTGACGAAAATACGACGCTTTTAAAATTCTCAATACGTCACGCCGCCGCGCCGTGATAAAATTATTAGTGCGTTTTGACGTCACGAGCGGGCTCCCGAGTTTTGATGCGTTTTATCTTTGTCAATATTCATTAATTTACAAAAACGAAAAATACGTGTCCATTATTATTATTTTGCAATACCTACTCTAACTGACGGACTAAATAGATTTGCAATTTATTGATGGTGGAAACTAGCCTATATAACTAGACACGAGTTTGAAATCGAAAGAAATCTGTACAATTTCACTATAAAATTAGCTTCCATTCTGTTCCTTGGCTAGTAAATTGATACAAAAACCAACTATACGTCTGTTGTGTCACGTTGGGGTGTAAGATGTTGAACATAAAAGTGAGTGCAAAAAAGGATACCGAAATAAGGAATATTGTATACTAGGTGTTAAAAAGCACAATACCTACCTCTGAACCACCTAAGAGGATTTGCGCTTTTTTTTTCACATCCTATAGACATATTGTGTGAGGAGTGCAAATTCAGGTGAAGCTTATTAAAAGGTAGTGCAAAACCCTTCCAATCCAGTGTGTCATTAGTAAGTGCATCGTGTTACCTCAGTAACGTGTACATACATCGTTGAGCGCGGGCGGCAGCGGCAGCGCCAGGCGCAGCGCCGTCCAGAAGGCGCGCTCGTGCACGTGCCGCCACGCCACCAGCCGCGTGCCGCGCAGCGTCGTCACCAGGCTCTCGCCGCCTTCCTTAGCCTCGCGCTTTAACTTGGGCAGGTCCTGCACAGAGAAAAAGTGTATGAAGAAGATGCAAAATACATCATCAGGCATTTTTTTTCGGATAGGAGTGTAGCATCGCTTCGATATGGCTAGAAAGGAGGTCTGTTGAGTTGACGAGTAAGGGACTACTCACACTTATTGAGGTCTTTTCAGGTTATGCCCATTAGCCGAGTGCAATTAGACATAAATACTCAAAAGGTGGAACGAAGTTTATAGTGGTCGGATTTTCATGGGACTTTTTTTATTGAGTTTCTAGAGGAGTGGAGAAGAAAGTTAAAAAAAAAATTTCACCGCTCGCGACTTTTTTTTTTTTTTAGTTTTCTTTGGAATATTTTTTTTTTCGTTTATGACCAACTTCAAATTCGACGAATTCATATTGTAGCGTAATAGTGTGACCTGTGTGCACCCATTTAATGCTAATTTAGTCTGTTTCTTTGTTCATAGTAGTCTATGTAATGCAATATTTCAAGTCTTTTTTGAAAATTCCTATTTTCTGCAATTATTTTTTAATTTTTGAATTTTAAGAACAAGATTTCTTTTGAAATTGTTAACTGATACTTTTTCACAGATAATTGGATGTAAAAATATTCAAGAAAACCATGTTTACGAGTAAAGTGACTAAAAATGTATTCACAATTATCAGGAAATCGTCTATATAAAAGTAAAGAAGGCCATTTTTCTCAAAATATTTCTATGACGGTTAACGTAAATATTATCCTCAAAATATCCTTATTATGTCTGCTATCCATAGATAACAAAAACTAAAAAAAAAATGGTGGTACTCGATAAAGGTTGATTATTGCTGACAAAGGTGTAATGGGGCCGCTGGTAAATTTACAAAAAATATCGTAATTATAACGTAACCATTTCTCACGATTTCTATCTGAGATAAGTTGCAAGCTTGGGTCTCTGCGCGAAATTTAATATCAATACCGATACCGATACCACTCCCACTTCTTAGCGATAGAGGCCCTTTTGTCATGATTTACTTTTTCAGCAGTAACCAATATTTAACAAGTATCCTTAAATATTTATCTAGTTATTATACCTCGTTAGATAGCTAATAAAATGAGGATTATGACAATAATTTGCACATTGAGTTTCATAGCAGTATTTGGAAAAAAAATGCTTTCATTAACATACGCGATTTTCTAACATTTCCGAATGGATTTTAAGTCACTACACTCATGAAAGTGGTCTTCGATCCAGTTATCTGTGAAAAAGCATCAGTTACCAAATTCAAAAGAAATCTAAGTCTTAAAATTCCAATATTTTAGAAATAATTGCAGAAAAGAGGTTTTTTTAAAAAAATACTTGAAATATACATTAAATCGACAACAATGAACACAAAGAAACAGACCAAATTAGCGTTTAATGGATGCACGTAGGTCACACTATTACGCTACAATATGAATTCGCCGAATTCGAAATTATTCATAAACGAAAAAAAATATTTCAAGGAAATTTCAAAAAAAAAAAAAAAGTTGTGAGCCTCGAAATTTTTTTTTTTTACTTTCTTCTCCACCCCTCTAGGAACTCAATAAAAAAAGTCCCACGAAAATCCGACCACTATAAACTGTGTTCCACCTTATTGTCTAATTGCACTCAACTACATAGAAAACAACGATTTTGTATGAGACGCGTACGCATCCGTTCAGAACGCGCGCAACGCGTTGACTCTTAATTAATAAGAATGAGCGCAGGAGAATGATAATGACGTAGGTATAATAACTACAAATAATGCTATGAGTATTCGCATAGTTACATAAAGCGGTCCTACTAAATGACTGCCTTTCGAATTTGAACTCTCGGTGAAAACCCAACAGATTACTTTCGCGGCACTCAGTCTCTCCAGTGGTGGTGAAAACGGGCTTTTTTGTAATGAAATTTCAGACACAGGACTTAGGCTGCGGTTCCTCTGAAGCGGAGCGCGATTCACCAATCACATGGCAGGAGTTTACTCCTGCCATGTGATTGGTCTTCTTTAGAAGAGATGTGGATTTCAAGCCATGTGATTGGTAATTGCGCTCCGCTTCGCTTCAGTGGAACTGCAGCCTAATTTGGTTGAACAGGACCATTTAATAATAGGTATGTATTGAACGCAACTACCTGGAAGGTAACTGATCACTAATTCATGCCATTAACAACTATAAAAACTGTTCATGAGTAAGGTTTCAACTGACATATTAATAAAGGCGCAAAATTGTTTCAAGTCAATTAAAAATCGATAAAACAATTACTAGGAAAAAACGTCTACTTGGAAACCCAGACAAAACAAGGAATATGCAGTAACATCTGCCTCAAGAAATGTGTCATGCGAATAAAATAATACTTCTTACGCATCACGCCTTCTTTGTTGCAATACATCTTTGTCAGGATTACCGTCTTTATATTTATAAACGATCAAGATTAACGTCGGGGAAAACATTTTTTTCTATTACCATAATTTACCTTGTGACGTAAATGATGATGTCAATGGGTAAAATTCTAAGAAGGATTCGTTACCCACAATGATTCGGTCGAACAATTTCTCGTGAATTCGTTCCCAGCAAACTTTAATCTAACCCCGTGAGACCATACCTATCCAGCCAGAAACCGATGTTTCTGTTTTTTGTTTTTGTTCTATGACACGCCGTTTACTTCACAAAGTTTTCTTTGACAATTTTCAGAGCAGTAGTGATGAAATAAGTTACACAAAGTAAATGCCTGCTTAGGTTCGAACTTCGACCTAAAACTCTTAATTCGCGCCCGTTATAACTCGGTCACACAATTCTGTTTTATGCTAGTGGCCGGTATTTTCGTTTGAGGTCAAGTTTAAACCACTATCTTTAGCTTAGTCACATATTGGTTTCGATTCTGTTGAGCACAACCTAAACTTAATTTAGGCTATTGCTATCTTTTTCTCTCTAATATAACGAGAAAGAGACGGACGTAATTTAGAGCTGTCAAATTTAGTTGGAACTAATAATTCCATACAAATGAAGGGTGCACGTAAAAACATGTCGACTAAAAACACGGTGAAGCGCAAGGCATAAACTAGTTTGACATCTCTAACTTAGTTCATAGCTATATCTGTCCTTTTCTCGCACTGCCTTTTAGTAAACGATAGCAATAGCCTAAATTAAGTTTAGTTTGTGCACAAAAGAATCGACACCAGTAACACAAAGTTTAGTTCACAAACCTGTAGTAAAACAACGACGGGTGGTAGCGGGAGCGCTCTTAGCTGCCGGAGCGCAGTGAGGAGCTGCTGAGGGGAATGTTGTGCGGGCGATAGCACGGCGACCAGCGAGCGACACCGTGACGCCTCGCCCACTAGCTCGCTGTACCCTGGAGACGATAATACATGGAGGATATAGGAACGTAGCTATGGTAAAACACAACTAATAACAAATGAAACATCACTAGGTATGCGCCATCGAGACGAATTGGATTAATATATTGTGTACAACCACAACAGCCCATAACGTCCTCTGCTGGACATAAGCCTCTCCCATGGGAGGAATTTGCCGTAATCTCCACGCTTGGCAGGCGGATTGGAGATCGCAGTGATGAAAGACTAACAGAAAACGCTGCTGCCCATTCTCTGGTCTACGGAGGCGCAAGGTGTTCTGCCTCAGACATTAGTCGCCTTATACGACACCCGTGAGTGTAATCGGTTGGTTCTATTCTACTCTGCCGGATACCACACGGCTGATATATTGTGTAAGTGCCATGCAATTCGACAAGTGCTATTCGACAAGCACAGCACAGGACTCCGGGCACTAGTAACTGGGATAATTAAAATGCCCCATACTTATAAGATCTTCTTGACTTATAAAATCCAAGTACATATTCCCATTTATTTTTTGGCTCCTTAGAACATTAAGAATTGCTCATTCCAAAGTTTAGCTTCCTACGGAGAAAAAAGTATACAAATTTTACTTAGTTTTGAACGTACAGGTGTAATCTTAACACACTAAAACAAAAACTAACTGATTACTTAACTGTAGAACCCATCACATCTGCGGAGTTTAGATAGCTTTTTACCCGCCAACATGTCTTTGCGCAAAAGCTAAGATAGGGTTATGTTTTTAATTTATCCTTGTTTATGTAATTAATTCATCTCGACGTCCTTGTTTAATAAAAGTTGCAGTAATTTTCCCAAGTTACGTCTTTCTTTGCCTTTGTTGCAATCGATGTTTCATGGAAATCGTACAGTTAAAAGGAAAAAGAAAAAAATAAACATTCCTGGTAAAAGCTACCCCCGTTTTCCCGCCTGTTAAAGGAAAATCTTGACGCTCAAGTTCAAAATAATTACGGATTTCTAGTAAGTCGACCCACGCGCGGCTGAATGACTGTTTCTCTGAATTTGCCGCCAAGTAGCATTCGTTAGAAATATTGTTTTACTGGAACTTTGTTTTTATCGATATCCAATAATGTGTAGGTCTGACGAGTGCTACTTATTGTCTCCATGTTTGTTGAACTTGATTCTTTGCGAGATTTTTTCAGACGGTTTGTGTATTTAAAAATATTTTTAAAGAATTACCTACGAGTATGTGGTATTGGAATGTTTACACTGTTAGTAATGTTTCGCTGTTTAGTTCAAGTAAATAAGTTAGTTTTTTTACAATATTTATTTTAATTGTAACTTCTTATTTCCGTGCTTTACGATAAAAAGGATTAGACGTCTACAAACTCAAGTTTTTATAACTGAACAAACAGGCACGCGGTTTTAGTCTGAACTTAAACAATAACGAGTGATTATTTATGACATTTTCAGACTATCTTGTCTATAACCATTCCGCCATATTGTCACTCTACCGGGCAAAACCTCCGATATAATCCCATCTAAAGGGCCTTATTAAAAATTGCAGAAATTTGCGGATGTTTGATGCAAGTTCGTTTAAAAAAAAAAGGAGTTCATTCCAAACGAACTTCAACGGATTAGGATAACATTTGGCACACAGTTTATAACCTGGATTAACACCTAGGATACTTTTACTCATTATCCAGGCTTTATAATCCCGTAGGACTATTACCGAACTCCACGCGGGCACAGACGCGGACATAAGCTAGTAATAAATAAAGGTATAATCACAAGTATCGGGCTGCGTGGAGAGTGGGACGGCGTGCACCCTGTACTTGTACTTGAGCGCGAGCGTGGGCAGTAAGGCGCCGCGGACGAGCTCCCCGTCCACCGCCGTCCAGCACACTAGCACGTCAAACTCCTTCTCTAGTACTGCGGACAAAACATTCATTGTTAGCTTCTTTGATAAAATAGGCTTGTCTACTGAAAAAATCGAATTAGTCCGTCAGTTTATCAAAAAATATTTGACCCGTATTTTTTCTTTTGTTACGTAAACCAAAATTAACAAAGATACGACGCTTTTAAAATTCTCAATACGTCCCGCCGTGGTATAATTATTTTTTCAATACACTTCCTCGAAAACTGGTCCATAACGCACTACGATTAGGTACAACATGCAATGTATTTCACACAAACTTTCTCAACTTGTATCAAAATGTACTATTAGTACGTTCTGACGTCACGAGCCCCCCCCCCCCCCCCCCCCCAACTTCCGAGTTTTGATGCGTTCTATCTTTGTCAATATTCATTGATTTACAAAAACAAAAAATACGTGTCCATTATTTTCCAATACTCTAACTGACGGACTAAATAGATTTGCAATTTACTTATGGTGGAAACTAGCCTATTAGGTATTGAGGATAAAATAACGGATTGCTTGTTTTATTGACGGTTGCCTCAAGCTTTACTTTGAACTTATTCTAGCTAAGTAGGTACGGCGACCAGTCGAGCTACACAAAATCAGTTTATGTGGATCTACCTTTCTTTATGGGAAATGTGTACAACGCGAGGGCGGGCATGTTATACTGGAAATGTATAGCTTGATGTGTCGCCGTGTGTACGGTAGAAATTTATACTAGAAGTGAATGTTCATAGTAGTAGGAAACGCTCAAACATCGCATATAGCATATGCACATAACAGTCTAACATCATTTACGAGATCTTAGCCCACTCCCACCCGGCAAAAAAGAATATAATTCAAATATGAGCTTTATGTATTGCTCTTTAGATATACTTTACATTGGCATTGACGGCGGTAAGCCCGCTGACAGCGAGCTGTCTGCTAATTTATATTGCCAATGTAAAGTACATTTATTTAAAGAGCAATACATAAAGCCCATATTTGAATTATAATTATTTTTGCCGGGTGGGAACGGAGTCGTTTATGTGGGCTTTGACCTGATATTAAGCTCTAAAGATCTCAATCTTACGTTTTAACTAGGGCATGCTAAAAAGTATAACCGAATGTTTTAGTTCAACATCTGAAAGCAATTTTGCCAGTCGATACAGGATAATTTCGACTGTAAGCAGGGTATAACCAATTTTGTCAATAGAATTAGGCGAATTCAAAATATTCTATAAATAACTTAACAATTATGATAAAAAATTCGTATCCTTTTTCCCTTACTTTAATTAGTCAAACAGCTAAAATATTCACTACTGCTGGCATATCTTTAACTGTCTCTGTAAAGTGTATGATTAGCATGATATTTGCATTTGTCACAAATACTTAGAACTTCACGCATAATTCACGACATTCAACAAAATGTTCAAATGCACATCTGACTTCGGTACTAATACACGTTTACACCACCACTAGTTTACATCACCTAAATGAATGCCTTCGAGCGGTCTGTAGGATTTCCAACTTTCGGTTCAACACTGACACTTGAAATTACACCAGTGAAATAATATTTTGGCAATGAGAGGTTTTCCTTTTGAGGTTTTAAAAAAAAAATAGTTTCCAAGAACTCTATAGATGGCGTTGAACTTACTTACTATGATAGTTGGTGCCAAAGTCAAAACGCTTGAAAAAAAAACATTCTGTCAAGTCACATACTCTCGTTGACTGTCACTTTCATTTGCTTAACCTTCCGAATATAACCAACATTTCTCGCGCTTTGTGAAAATCAGTTTTTTTAGGTTCCGTTCCTTGCATTATCATACTTACTCCTAGCGCCATCTATCCAGCGACTAGGGAAGAGCTAAAAAGAAAATCCCTCATTATTTAGGTATCGTTTACTTTTAGTTTTTGTGTCTTTTTTATTACAGATCTTTTTTACAATTTTTTGGTCTGTCAACTAAAGTAACATGTACGTCTGTCTGTGTGGAATTAAATGGTCTGTACCAAAGAAAAATACTCAGAATTAGAAGTCGAGCGAGACTGTTTTTTCAACGCAATGGATATGATGTCATCATCATTAATATTTGTCTTACTGACGCACGTATATTATTGTACTTAGATAATCGTGGCATTTAATTTTGATAGTCATGCGTCTGCTAGCTTAGTAATTTAGTTTATTTTATTTAGATAAGGCATGGCTTAAATTGCAAATATTCCAGACGACTATCTCGATCGAAAGTGGAAGGCAGAATGAGGTAAGTAGATCATGTCGGGGTAAGGTCTAAAATCCATGGCTTTTCAGGCAGAAGTTCCTAATATGTATTATTGATCTAAGGTCTAAGCTGTCTGCAGCTTCAAAGTTTGTAGGTAGATATTAGATTTCAGTAACCAGCCCCATACAAAATTTTCTGTTACTTACATAGAAGCATTTAAGTGTAGATTACTTTTAACCGACCTAAAAAAAAGGTTTTTAATTCGTATCCACTTCAAAACACAAGATTTTTTAGGAGTAATTTGCGGTTTGTTTTGCGCAAATTCACGTCATTGTATTTACCAACATAACTACTACTAAAAAGGTCGAGCAAAAAAGGTATCGTGCAATAAATGACTGTATCCTATAGGTAACTTCCATGACGTAGTTACTGACCTCGTGCCCTCCTAGCGGTGGGCTGGGCCCTCGCCCTCGCATGTCTCGCCGCCAGCAGTAGTCTCGGGGTGCACCGCCGATGTAGGGCTGCGGCTGAGACGAGCGCTAGGGCTCCTGCGGCTGCGCCTAGTGCAAGTGCCCGCCACGGGACCGCGCCACTGCCGCACCAAGATGAGTTTGAACCGTCGTCTGGTCCACCGTCTGAGGGTCAAAAAGAAATTAGGGCTTATTAATTATTATCTCGTTTATTCATTTACATCACTACATATTATAAAAGTCCACCGCCGCGTCTGTCTGTCCCTATGTATGCTTAAATCTTTAAAACTTCGCAACGGATTTTGATGCGGGTTTTTTTAATAGATAGAGTGATTCAAGAGGAAGGTTTTAGTATATTATTTGTCAAGCGGTTGAAGCCGCAGGCATCAGCTAATTATTATCTAATTACATTTATAAGTATTTCTTAAAATAAGACGATACAAAAAAAAACACTTTAAAATATAAACAAATACAGGTCCGCCGGTGTCGGGAGCAGGGTCCAAGCTACCGGTGGTTAGGGCTGCAGAGACAGGAACCTCCTCACAATGCGAGCCGTATCGAGGAGTACTGCCTTCTGAATCAGGCCCTTGGTCCAACCGCCTAAAGAGAGCCTTATTAATTACATGTTTAGCATGTAAAAAAGTAATATCGAAAGTTTGCACTAACAAATAACAGATGAATGCGAATTTTAAATAGGTAATAGGATTAAAAACGTTATCACAATGTTCTAGCCGCTATTGAACCCAAAGGTTGCCAAGCCACAAACGATTCTCTTTATAGTCCGCTTATAAACCACAATATGAAGTTTAACTAAATAACATTGGAATTTCTAAGTAAGCGAAGTTCGGATATTGAAAATAAACATAACAGCCTGTAATCCCCAAAGAGTTAGGTGTACTATCGGGGTCTTTTCCGCCTGACCATTTTATTTTTTTTTCGTGTAAATCATGCGGAGGCGCCGAGCCACGCCCCCCTTAAAGTTTGGGCCTATTAGGAAAGCGTCAACTTTGGCGCGCAAAGTAACAATAACTCTCGTTTGGTGTGCGTCGTCAATGCGCTCGGCCGATTCGGTATCTTTTCATTCATTTTTTCTACACAAAGTCAACGGGGCGGGGCTAGAGAGCGTTTTTATGTTGCGAGTGCAAGCAAAAATGAGCTTAGTGGTGGTCAGGCGGGAGTGTCCTCGATAGGACCTAATAGTGCACTCACATTTCGCCTATTATGTTTAAGTCCCATGTAATAGGGGGCTACTCTATTACCAACATTCAGAATACTCGCAAATAAAAACCAATGAAATTAAATGAGACTTTAATTTCAATAGGAAATGTATTATTGTGGATGTACAAAATAATACCGCTGCCTATACTATAGCTTTAAATCCAGTATACGAGCGTGTATTTCAAATTGATATTTAAACAAGTATGAAAATAAGATAATCGTGCATCGGCTATTAGGCACACCGGTGGATACCTGAATTATCTGAATGGCTATTATAATAACATTGATTAGCAGTTGAATGATGACGATGAGATTCTGATACGCAATAAAATGTCAATAATTTATACAAAATTGTACCAAATGTTAAAATTAAAACCTATTTTAGACTGCTCTTAATTCGATATGGTTTAAATTAACAAAACTTGACGATCTTAACTAATACACATAACAAATAATAATATGACAACCTAAATTGGTTGGTTCGTTTTTTACAACTTGAAAGTAACGTACATCTTTCGATAAAATTTGGCATACGGACAGACCATGTCCTGGGTTTGTCAACGGATACTTTTTATCCGGGTAGATAATTCTCGACCTCCACGCGAGCGAAACTGCGGTAAAAAGCTAGCGACTGTAAAATCACAGCGATGCAATATGTTCTAATGTTTTGACTAGACGCTGTACTACCTGACATCCACACTGTCCGCCTACGCACTATTTGTGCACACTTAGGGTTAAGTTACATAGTACATACAAACATATAGGTAGAGGTACATACATAAAAGGTGTAAAAAACCTCTTCACGAAGCCGAAAGGCACTTGTTCTCCCCGTCATTGCGATATTTGTTTTGTTCTACACCATACCTGGGAACCTTCTAGTTACAGAGATATTGGGGGTCAACGTTCCAACTTTTTTACGTTTTTTTTAATCAAGTTTTTAATGTAAGATTTTTACTTATAACACCTCCACGACCCCCGTACTCTTCAATCTATCCGTCAGCACAATGTTTTGAGTGCGTTACATCGAGTTCTACCACAAAACATGATTTTTCACCCCAAAAAAAAAGTCGTTTCGCAGCAATAATTTTTGCGTAAAGTTACTTAGTTTGATGTACAGAATGCTTGGTTGACGGCTTCGTGATGAGGTTGTTTACATCCTGTACAGGAATACTTCATTATTACGCAAGATCGAAACAGGTACCGTTTATTTCCCTAAACTTTAAGGAAGTTAAGTAACATGAGGATAATACCTCCTTATTTAACAGATTTATTTAGGAACTTAAAAATAATTCAGGGTATTTATAGGGAGGTGCCTATTCTCCGCATGTTACGTACATTCTTGAAGTTTATGTAAGTAAACTCTACTTAAGTATAAATCTTAAATCTCTGATATTGGTGTCGATTCTGTTGTGCACAAACTAAACTTAATTTAGGCTATTGCTATCTTTTACTAAAAGGCAGTGCGAGAAAAGGACGGCTATAGCTATGAACTAAGTTAGAGATGTCAAACTAGCTTATGCCTTGCGCTTCACCGTGTTTTTAGTCGACATATTTTAACGTGCAGCCTTCATTTGTATGGAAATATTAGTTCCAACTAAATTTGACAGCTCTAAATTACGTCCCTCTCTTTTACGTTTTATTAGAGAGAAAAAGATAGCAATAGCTTAAATAAGGTTTAGTTTGTGCACAACAGAATCAACACCATTATGAACAACGATAAAAAAACAGTGTTCAGTACTGTGTTCACCTAGTAACACCAGTCTATTATTGGCCCACTGCTGGGCACAGGGGACTTCTAATACAGACAAGGCATGAGCATTGATCACCACGCTTGGTCAAGACGAGTTCCTCACGATGTTTCCTTTGTCTGTGATGTCCAAGATAAACTTTTTGAATTGAGAAAGTAACATTGGTACTTCCCCGAATTTGAACCCACAACCTCGTGCATGAAAGGCGAGTCCTTAACCTCTGGCCCATCAGGACTATTCACCTACATCAGCCTTTCCCAAAGTGGGCGATTACGCCCCCTTGTGGGCGCTGAAGGCCTAAAGGGGGCAGTAAAGGCGCACAAAAAAAATGGGGGCGTTGTGTAGAGACTTAGGGGACGATTTGTAATTTCATCTAGAAGGACTCAGACACCGACTGAGCTCTCGACTCTCGACTACAACTTGTGAACGTCAACTAATATTAATTAAGAGATCGAGATCGAGGGAAGTATCGATTATTTTTGTTTTATTTTGAATAAAAGGTACTCTGTCTGAATACTATAAAGTTGCGTTTCAATAATCATTCTCATTGGCAGGTGTAGCCCGTAAGAGTTAACTTGAGACCTGAGCCGAAGAAGTTAACTCGACCCGAACCAGAGAAATTAACTCTTGCGGGTTTTAGTAAAAGTCTCGTTTAGAATGCATGTTTAATCTCTGCTAATATAGCTCACAATATTTAATTTAATTTGAAGTTATAGTGGTTTTTAAGTAGGTGAAAAAATGGGGGCGTTATAAAATAATTTATTCTCAAAGTGGGCAGTTGACAAAATAAGTTTGGGAACCACTGGAGGTTTAAAAGTTGTTCCCATCCCATAATACAATTATTTTCATTATGGTTAGTCACCAGCTATACATACTTAACTAAATGAGTCCGTATATCTCAGGCCTTCGAGACCTACCACAATCATGATTCAAAAATAAATACTTAATGCCATAATAATTACAGTTGACGACCGCAGTACGTACATTTTATTAAGTACTTATAAAATCATATTATGTCCATCTATTTACGTCGTGTATTGCAATATCTACAAAGGAAAATGGGAAAACCTTTTATTTACAACGACCTACATGAACATAATATCTACCATGTCATTATATCATACTTGCATGGAGAAATCCGGCTGTATTATGTATTATGGTAACACTTTGACGTTGAGCTGGCTTAGGAGCTAGCTTACACTGGCTTTGTGCGGCTTCCGTTAAGGCGACTACATGAGATAAACGCGAGTTTTATAATGCACAAAAGCATATGATTCACTGCAATAAACAAAACCAGAAAAATATATGATATTCTTCAGGATATATAGTATAGCTAGTACGATAGTGTTTTGAAAACTTATAATATAATACAACTAATTTTATTCGATAGAAAAAAATCACGAACTTATCTCTAAAAAAATCTTTTCACGAGTAAAAACAATACTAAAATACATGCGATCATTCTGATTTTTTGGCAAATAATTGTTCAAGCAACATATTAGCATCATAGCGTTTTACTTTTTTAGTCCAATCAATAGATTTTTTGTAAATCGCAAAAACCACTAATTTCGCACTATTCGGCCCGCAGTGACTGACGTAACAACCACATTGTAGTGCAAGCTGATTAGAACTTTATTCTAACAGTATTTCAAACGAAGTTTGAACCACCACAAATAGAGTTCCTAATTTAGCTCCTGTAATCGCCTTAAGTCAAATCCCATGGAAACCCTTTACTGTTAATGAGGTTCAATCTAGGCTAATGATGGATAATCGAAAAACCTAAACCAGGACTCCAGTTTAGTAGTCACACTTGCGATAGACTAAAGAGGTTGTCAAACAGTAAGTTGGTTTATAACAACTTTAAAAAAAGTGAAGATTTTTTTCAGGATCGCGCAAACCAGTACGGACAAAATGCGGACATCGGACTCTCACAGATACTCTCCTGAAGTATCTGTCAGTGTCCGGTCTTCTTCCGGTGTCAGAGTTTTGAAGCCGCCCATGGGCCTCTGACTTGGCTTAACATGCCGTCGAGAAATATCTCTCAGACATGCTGGTTTCCTCACAACGTTTTCCTTCACCGAAGCAAGTGATAATTATACAATACGCATATGAATCCGAAAAATCGGAGTGTCTGATGTCCGCTGCCAATTCTTTTATATCTAAACCGGTTTGAACCGAACCATTCACTACTGCTTTATTTATAACTGTATGTGGAGATCGTATGACTATGACTAACGTGTATATTTACCTTATAACGCCTAAATCCCATAATCGACGCAAGACACATAAACAGACAAACAAGGATATACTCACATCTGTAGTGTACCGTGACGTAGTTCTTGGACACGACGTCATTGCTATGCACGACGCACACATACGCGCCGTAGTCCTGCGCAGACACGCTGTCCACGGTCAGGTATGATCCGATGATGTCTTCTACATCCTCCCTGCAATTATTACATCATAATTATATCATCACGCCTGTAAGACCTGAAAAGTTAGACAGAGGGTATTTATAAGTTCCACTTTTTGAACGTCCTCATTTCGCCAGTTAAGGCTAATTAATGCTCCAGGGCAGCCCGCGAAATTCAAATTTTCTTAGGTTTTTTTGCAATTCGCAAGCCAGTGCTAGATCGTGTGTTGATTACAATATTATTCGCGGCTGTTAGACGTATGTAGTTACAGAATTATAATCATGACTTCAATACAACCCTCCAAGTTCATGTAACTCGATTGAATGACTATTTCATGAAAAAGTCAAGTCAGTGAAAATTCTGTAACTACATACACACATCAAAAAAAGTTTGCGATCACTAGCATAAGCTGATATAATGTTTTAAACGTATTATAATTGTGTACGTCTTACGGCCGCGAATAATATTTTAATCAACATACAACTTAGCACTGGCCTGCAAATTGCAAAAAAACGTAAGAAAATTAGAATTTCGCGGGCTACCCTGGAGCGTTCACCGTAAGCTTATTTAAGCTCGACGCAATAGAGGGCGAGCCTATTGCCATAAACCAGCCACAAATTAAAACTGCAGGCTGTTTGAAATTCCTGGTGCAAACCCAATAACACTTTACACAACCTGGGAATCGAACCCAGGACATAATGCTCAGCAGCAGCGCATGTGCCCACTAAACAAAAGAAGAAGTCCCTGCGATCAATAATTCAATAGTTATACTACTTCCTTATTGGCTGACAGGAAACGTTGACTAAGTATGGTAAAGGCCTAATGTGTGCTGGCGGCGATGAGGTTTGAAAACATAATTGCATAATACTATTATTCTACGAGTCCGTTCGGAGTTCCGGACGTTTACGACTTTTTGGATCCTCGTCTGGATATAACATCACGCCTGTACTCCCCGACGGGTTAGGCAGAGGTGTACCTAATAGTACATCCCCTATTGCAAGTCCCATGTAATAAGGGGCAAGGCTATTGCCAGCAAACAAAACAAAACTGACCAATCTCTGATGGAAAAACCCAACAGGGGGTCTAAAATGTCCGATTTAGCAGAATCATTTTGTGAATCACGTTAAAAATTTAAAATTGTTAAAATGGACTTTATTATTATTGACATAAAGTCCATTTTAAAAATTTAAATTTTTATAGCGGCCATTTTAGACCCGCAGCTTTACCCGACCCGGGAATCGGACCAAAAACAAAAGCTCAGCAGACGCGATTGCGACCACTAAACCAACAACCACAACCAACAACAACTAACCTACGAGGCAACAGCGCCAAAGGGTATTTTTCATAGAATACACTAAACAATATTACTGGTCAAATAATGATCCCGTTTTTTTTATTGACAACAAACCCTTGAAACCCTATCTGGAACGTAAAGAAAAACACGGCAGTCTGAAAATGATTGTAAATGTATCATTTTAAAGCATTTATTACTGACTAATAATAACTTAATGTAAATGAAACCCTCGGTAGAGTAGAAAAGGTTAATTTATGCGTAATAGAGATTTACATTTAATAAATGTAAATCTCTATAGGTAACGATTGTTGATTGTCGATAGCAATGTTTAAATAAACAGCAGTTGTTTTCCCTTCTAACCTTACCGCTCAAAATGGACTAAAACCTTTTTGTTTAAATTAAGTTAGATCCAACAACTGGGTTGTAAATAATTTGTGGAAATTTTAAGACGGTCATTGAAATTGTTTACCGTCATAAAGATCATATCACTTTTGTGATCCTTATGTGGCTTAATAGAATTTTTATTTGAAATCTGTACCTATATGGATCGCTATAGGCGTGTACGAGCTCACTCGACAATTTTATGCTGAGACACCCGTGATCACATATACGTACGTTTATACATTATTGCATGCGCATTGCTGTAATAATGTTAGTTCAATAAAGCTGCTTGGTGAATACACATGTCGGGGTTTTTCTTCCACATTACATATAAGAATTCCCGGCACACATTACGGCTCAGCGGTAGGACTCCACATATTTTTGGTCCTTTGAGACCATAAGTAAAGTGTGAGAGAAGGTGTCTTGTCTTCATCAATAGCGAATCGGCTCGGCTGGCCTCCCACAAGCGGGTCTCACCAGTCAAGTTGAGAAGGCGCACATTGGTGAGGGGCATCTGCTCACGCGGAACTAACAGAACCAGTGGACACACAAGTCCACAACGTACTCTTCTATCAGTGACAGTGATTACGACATACAACTAGGTTCTTCAACACATCTACAATGGAAGGGCTACTACAACGTCAACAAATCATTGCTGAAACTGTACAGAAGATTTCTACAAACATCAAGAAAGATTCTGCAATTCGGAAAACTGCCGAGTATACAAGAAAACGGCTAGTGACTCTTGAAGAATTGTGGGATGAATTCGACAACAATCACGTAAAACTAACAGTGCCTTGTGATGACAAACACGAGTACTTTCAGTCTGGTGCTTACTTCTCCCTGAAAGAGCTCTACACAGCTACATGTACTCTGCTCATTATTTGAAGATTATCAAGTCTTACGTGCTACTTAAATTTTGAGTGACGTTTCAGTATACGGGGGTTAGTCGCGATGAGGTCCGGGGGTCGATTCCCGTCAGGCAATACGCTCACCCCCTATTGCATGCGATTTAAGCTAGACTGGCGAAATGTGGCTATACCATAAGTCCTATTCATGTTATAAGGGGGCACACCCTATTACCAGCAACCGGGCACAATTCCAAATTACACTTTGCCCGACCAGGGATCTCATGGTCAGCAGTCGCACTTGCAACCACTCGACCAACGAAGCAGTCAATTCTAGAATGAATGTTAGTTGCTGTATCGCTAACAAGGGTCAATCAAATTATAAACAGTTGCTTATTACATTTACAGGAAACGGCTGTTGGGCTGTCGCTTTTCTGGGAAAACTAAAATGCGCAGTTACCCGTAAACTATTATCTAAGGTGCGGGACAAATACAAGAGGCGACGGGCGGAGGCGAGGCGCGGGCGATGTGCGGGCGTGGCGCCCGTGCAGAGCAGAACAGGCGCGCTAACGGTGTCGGAAAAGCGAGGCGCGGGCGAACACAGGGATGCATTTGGGGAATACCTACTAGTGTTTAAAATTCTATATCGTCACGCA
This sequence comes from Xestia xanthographa, assembly GCA_905147715.2. Taxonomy (NCBI): domain Eukaryota; kingdom Metazoa; phylum Arthropoda; class Insecta; order Lepidoptera; family Noctuidae; genus Xestia; species Xestia xanthographa. Next base: position 16,848,105 of record LR990645.1, on the reverse strand, counting down.
TTTTCGCCGTCTAGATCAACCCTGTGTACACTATCGGCATGCCACTGCTAACTGCAGGTGCGCCGAGGGCGAAAAGTGGGGCCCGCGCCCCGCCGTCTCAGTATGTCACGCGCCTCACCTCTTATGTACTGAAACAATTTGTATGAAATTTCACAGAAGTGGCGCCGCGCCCGCGCCTCTCCTACGCCCGACGCTTCTTGTATTTGTCCCGCGCCTAACGTAAAACATACGCGTTTTCTCCTCTCTGTAAAAGCATCAGGCATATTGAATGGAAAGGTTACTGGTTGACCTCTAGCTTGCAAATGTCTGTACCTACGCTTGTTATCGGGAAACTATCGAACTCTTGAGTACTTCATAATTAGGTACGAGTACGTTCACTCAGGTTATTGTAAGAAATAATAAGAAAACTCCTTACTTCTTTGAAAAACGTGAATTGTGTTTACAAGAGTTCTCTAGTTGGAATACAAGTGAATACCGACCAATTAAATTCGTAGAATATGTAAGTACCTTAACTTGGCCTTTAATTATCTTTTAACATTTCGTCAGTCAAAACATTTTCCACCCAGAAACTCTTGTCAAACTTATTCATATTCTTCAGAGTAAATATTGACGTATTGAACATAAGGAGGTACTCACCGGGTGGTCTTGATTTCTGTCTGAGTGGGTAGTAGGTCTCCCTCAGTGTTGTTGGGCCACACTTTCCGCCATCGTAGGTCGCTGCGGGCGTCGGCCAATAACGACCGACCTGCACAATACACATGATTATGGTTATCAGATCCTGATTAGATAATATTGTATCTTTTCATAGAAAAGGAGAAAGAAATGGAGGGGAATAATTATTTTTCTGGAAAAGGATAAGATAGCGGCCATAACAAGTGTTCATTACGCTGAAATGAGATTTGTTTGATTATAAAGGGTGGAAACTTTAAGAACCTTAACTGCTCTGTAGCTACACGAAATTGGTTTTAGGAGACTATCTATATTTTTTCGTGAAATTTCAAATCACATTCACAGATTTTCAATAAAATACAATTTTTATACCAATTTTTTTATTGATGCCAAATGTTCCTGTTTCCAATATTGATAAAATAGGAATCGAAATTCCGGATAGTCTCCTAAGACCATTTTTGTGTAGCTGCAACGGTAAAGATAGTTTCCCTAACTGTCACGCTGAAAGTTTCCGGCCTGTATAAGATTAATAAATGGTATTCAGCATACAAGAGATGAAACTCCTTTAGATTCAAAGACACGTACTCCGTAGATCGAAAACGACTACGATCGCAGGTCAGCGTCGTGAACTATGAACTGCAAGTCTCGCGAGCCACTTTCACCTGTCTATGCTCGTTCCATTTCTTTGTCCTACATGCTTAAAAGTAATGTAGGCGTATTGCTTACCAATGAGAGCTTCGCAGTACAGGCGCAACTCGCCCCCCACCTCCACCCACTGATCTTTCGAAATGAACATTGTTCTCGGTGCGTCCGTCGGTTTTTCTGTGAATCGAAATGTTAGCTGATACAAATTTTCCTTGTACGGAACCTTTTCGAGAACTGTTATGTTATTCCTTTAGGTATAGTATTACTTGCAATAAAACGTTTAAACTAAAGACGTTAGGTCACACGTAAAGTTGTGAAACGAGCGAAATAACTGTTATAGGTTATGTGTAAGTCGTAATTTTAATAACCATAGTCATTGGCATCACCACGATCTATTCTAGCTCAGCTGAAGTGTTATGAGATGGCTGGTTTACTGCCGTCGTATCATAAAGCCTACTATTATAATATAAATATAGCGTGTGTACATTTATGACTCAACATAATAAGAAGTCTGGACCTCCCGCAGTCCTAATGGTTAAACATAAGATCTTTTCCGCGTTTTATTTCTCAATCTAAGGAGTTACTACGACGATTTCAGTGTGTAATGGACTGACACACGCGCCTCGAATGCTGACTATTAAGAACAGGAATAGATGAAGTCTTTGGCGGCCATATAACTAGTTATCCTTTTCAATAGAAACAGGAAAACGTTCAAAATAGGACAGGATATTTCTACCTACTTAATCTTAAATTCGGTGACAGACTTCGCTCAGCTTCAGACCGCTGCCGCGCTGAGTGCATAGACATGTTATTTTGCACGAGAGTTACAAAGGCGAGCTCTAAGAAAAGATTGTTTAATGGGAGATAAAATTTTATATGGAAGTTGGTCATTTTTTCCGATTGGAAACCCCATCGGACACAGGCTTGTAAGTTGTAACTATCTTAAATAGAGACCTAGAAATTGAATTGCAGACACCAAATGGCTACAAACAAAGCTTATCCTACTTGGATTGCTTCAAATCCAACTTGTTAAAGATACGGCGCTTATGAGTTGTGTATTGGCCAAAAATAGTTTAGTTTGAGAGGTACCTCGGGCGTAAGTCAAAAGCCAGTTCAAATATGGTTTTCAAAAAAAATGTACCTAAGTAATTTTAATATTCACCTAAAATGCTAAGTTTGACAGTATGTGTCTCCGTGTGCGTCTCATTGGAAAGGCGACAGGTATAGTTGCCGGAGTCAGCTCTCGCTGCCCGCCGCGCGTATAGCGTCTGGTTGGCAGCCTCTGGGTACAGGATCAGGTTGGACACCCCTGCTGACCATGGGTACGCCACGCCATCTTTGAACCTGGAACAAAACGAGCAGTTTATTACGATGGCCTTAATGCGAGGAGTATTTGAGGTCATAATTGGGTTAAACATGGCTGGTGCTCCCAGGGACGATGACCCTGTGCCATAAAAGTGCATCAGGTCACTTTCTGACTAAGGTATAAGTACCTACCTAATAAACGATGTATCACAAATAAGGATGGCGCGGTTATTCAGTTCCCGTTACAGCATTTTGCAATGGTTATTGGTAAAACCCAATCTTACGTGGTAAATACCATGTCGTTATTTTAAGCTAACAACGTATTTACATGAGAATAATCTATTTACACACAGCGAATTAGCAGAAAGGAAGACGCTCGCTATGCTTATCTTTAGTATTCTACTCGATAAGCTGGGCTACGGAAAAAAGGAAAGCAAAAAAACCGTGTTGACTCTTGTACGCGAAGTTTTCGAACATTTCCATCGTGTAATTGCTATGTAAACATTTTCAACTCAACTCAAGTTCGGAAGGTCTTGGATTTACCCGAAACGAAGTCTTAAGTTTTTGTAAATTGTTTATTCAAGCGTACTGGAAATACCGCCTCTCAAAGTTTTATTAGCGTAACGCGATCTTAACAAGGAAATTATCGCGTTCTGTGAATTGATCGTTTTGTGAGATACACGCTTCTAATGCTTCCCCATTGCATTGTGATTGCGCGACGAGATCAACCGGCATGTGTACTGGTGTACAAGCAGGAAATAATTCCCAGTAGGCGACTAATGGAGCGCCATTCCGCCGGAGCGGGGTGGCGGGCTGGTGGCGTAATGTAGCCGCCGTCGATGACAGCTAAGTGATTCTGCGAAATACTGCATTGCAGTCACTCGTCAACGGAGAAATCACGACTCTCTAATATTCCACATATTGATAAATGCGCAGCGGTGACAAATTTAAATCCACCTACATTTTTCATAGGTAAGTAATGGTAAAATATTTAAAAGCGCACATTCGCTTTGGCCGTACGTAATCGAACAGCTGTAATTTGTTCAGCGAATCCAGCTTATGCAAACAAAACGTCGCGGAGCTACCGATTCCCGTGAACAGTAAAATTTTGCGGGAGCCGTTTTTGAATCGTTTGAAAGGAAAACAAACATTTGAGCGATGTTTCATCGCAAGGCCGCGGTGGAATTATTTCTCAGAAGCGACAGTGAGCTGTAATCTGGTGAATATCCTCTGTTAATAGAACACGTATAAGGGAATACATAAATTCGTACTATTCACACACGAACGGGTGAATATCGCCATATCTTAATCCCATAATTTAAGTATTTTCTGTGAGTACACACGCAGAGCAAATATTATGAAGCTAATGCACGGTGTGCACGTTGCCGTTGGTGTTGTTCATAGCTATTATTTGCACTAGAGTCGTGACAATTTCCGAGAAAACATATCAAGAGAGCATGTTTACAATCTTCATTCCACTTTCCAGTGTCCCTGGGAGAACGATGCGAATATTTTTAACTTTTTTCAAAGTAATGACTCACGCAACGCACGCATTAGATACATTAAGTATCCATTAATATGGAACGCGAATTTGTGGCGATGTATGGAAACTATTGATGAGCCGGGTTTTTAAAATAAACCACAGTTGGAGGCGCGTTTACAAACGTCCGACTTACGTATCTGTATAGAATTTGTGTAATCTTGTACGTAGCTTGTTATTGTAATTTATGTTCATGATTCATACTTACTAGATATCAAGTAAATAGCTGTAATAGTATTATAACCTTTTCCCATAATACCATATATCTAGTTGTGCGTGCAATACTGTGTCTGTAGCTGTATGTTTCTTGCGCCCGCGCCACCGCGCCACCTGCAGCAAATAGAGCCTGACTACGTCTGCACACCGAACTATTAGTATCACCACCAATTATTACAACTATTCCATGTAAAAGAGCAAAACGCAAATGTAATGATACTTACTCATTATGACATCGTTAACGATTCTGACAGAGATCGTTTAATTTAATTAGCAACAAGTGTTCGATAAAAAGGGTTATTCACCAACTGGACGAAAGACTGGACACGCGTGTGTTCAGTTGGTGAAACTCACAATTAGTATCACTTATTATTTCGTCATCTAGACATGCCAAAATTTTTACGCGTGTCCACATAGTGAAACTTAAATTAAATCACTTTTATGTTTTCGCCAACTGGACACACGTTCGCATTTTATCTGAATTCATGAGAAAGTACAGTCACGCAGATTGATATTCTGTATCACAATCATGTTCAGCCACGTTCCACTGTTGGGAACGGGTGATTTTGACAATTTCTGAATAAAAAAATAATAATATCAGAAATGGTGAATATTTTACATTGACATACAAAATCACCTGTTCCCAACAGTGGAATCTGGCCGAACATGATTATTGTTCGCGACGAACGTCACCTAATCAGCATATAGTGTTTTTGTTATAGTAAAACAGTGTAGTGTATGGGCAATATAGTGAGTGACAAGTAATAAGTGCATTCAGTGATTAGAATAGTAAAAAACAGTAATTTACATAAGCGCTAGACTCATATAAACTCGCAAGTGGAGTTTATAGTTTAATTTAGTATTTTAGTAAGATCCAGGTAGCCTATATAAATTGCGACCTAGGCCTGGATATAGTCTTTTTTAATAACTTAGCCCTTCAGGAAAACCACTTTGATGAGAGTATGACAATCTCGCGCAGCTATATTCGTCAGTAATAGGAAAATTTGGTCTAACAGAATAACAGTTAAAGGATCGTTACAGGCTGAAAAATACAGACACGACAAAATAAGTAACAGTTTTCGATAGGCCATGTACTCGTCTAGTATATGGCAATTATATACTTACGCTGTACGTAAGTATATAATTGACAGCAACAGTTTTCGTGTAATTCAGCCTGGAAGATTCTTCAACCAGCCACTGTTGGAAAAGTTTGGTTTTTTGGAAATAATTTCCTAATTACAATAAAGATTATTGTAATTTTAATGTTTTTATATAAATAACTTTATGTAGAAGTCATATCATGTATATAATGTACTTAGATATAAGCACAAAATTTTAATTTTCCGAAAAGGTGCATGTATCGATAATCAAAATTTTCATTAAAATTTTCCAAAATCAGGGAGCGAATCAGGGTTCTCGTTACAGTAAAGTTCCGGAGTACCTTAGTAAACACAACATTTCTAAGAATTGAAGTCATCAGTACGGCAAATATATTATGAAGAAAAACAGTGAAAAAGTTGTGTGCAAAAAGTCCTGAAGCTCCGAATCGCTTCCTAAATAGTTATGAAAGTTTATCAGTGTATTATTTCCCAGTAAACCCCCCTTCCCTCGTTAGGTTCTACGCCTGAGATTGCGTAAATTGGCTACAGTTAAATAGGTGTAGGACGTCAGCGCCGTCTGAGAGCGAAGTATAGTGTATGCGTGCGCCCGGTGTAGAAAGGGTAGGCTAGGTAAGACCGCTAGGTACACGTTATACATCCACGCCTTCAGCGGATCACGCCCGTTCGGCACAATTGTGATACAGAAAATCAATCTGCGTGACTGTACTTTCTCATGAATTCAGATAAAATGCGGACGTGTGTCCAGTTGGCGAAAACATAAAAGTGATTTAATTTAAGTTTCACTATGTGGACACGCGTAAAAATTTTGGCGTGTCCAGATGACGAAATAATAAGTGATACTAATTGTGAGTTTCACCAACTGGACACACGTGTGTTCAGTCTCTCGTGTCCAGTTGGTGAATAACCCGATAAAAACAGTGGTGTTTTTTTTTTTTTTTCCATGTTTCTAGCGGAGCGTGGACAAACGTAGCGTATAATACGCGTGGCCATGCGGGCCCTGCAAGAACGTTTCTTTGCAATAAACTACTGGAATGTACGCCTTGACTTATAGTGCACTTGATATTCCGACGTATCTTCAACGATATCCGAAAGTATGTAAGTGATCCGTTAAGTATAATTAACGTAGTCTGTCTCATAGCAGGAAAACGTCGTATTTTAAAAGGTTGAAACAAAAAGAAATCCCCGATGAGGTCATCCTCTGGCGGGCGCGTCGGCCTCTCCTGTAAAAAGCTCCGAATATTTCCGAAATAACGCGAACCGGTCTTTGACCGTGCGTCGAGTTGCACTCCCTCGCCGCTCACCACAAATCATTCGCATGCAGCCTCCTTGTGAACAGAGATACATACCCATACCTACCCATGATATATGGGTGTGCGAAGTAATATATTGGAGGAGGAACCACGCTCAAATAACGATCAGTTCTCAGACTTCCTTTTAGCACAGATCCACCAATCGAGGAATACGTTACTTAATGCAAATAGTTTGTATTATAACGTTGAACAGACTCACAAACGACGTGCCAGAGATTTCAGTTAAACCAAAACCACATTCAGTTAACACAACCTACTTTGAATTAAATCATGAGCGCATTCAGTAAGAGCAAAACGGAAAACGAAAATAAAAGAGCAAAATGAACTCGAAATTACTTTAAAAGTATTTGCCAGTGATCAGGAATCCCGTATTTATATTATTGGTACGGAATGACATGAATTTCAGTACTAGGAACTACAGCCTGCTGTAGTTGAACGTATTGCGAAGGAACCCACTCCATATTTGCAACCGCGGTTTTAGAATTTATATGAACCGCCAAAGTTTCCGTTTCTCCATGTAAGCAAAGCAATCTTTCATATAAGCAAGTTTAAATTGAAAATTATTCAGTGAGCTTGCATTCATCTTCTTCAGTTGCATAAGTTTAGGTAAGTATTCATGAGGTCCTGGGTTCGATTCCCGGGTCGAGCGCACTGTTATTGGGTTTTCCATCAGGAATTTATTAGTAGCAGCCACGGAGTCTGGATTTATGCCCAGTTGATGGCAATAGGCTCGCACCCCATTATATGGAACTTAAAAATAACTGGCGAAATATGGGTGAACTAGTCAGGTTGTACTCTGCCTAACGCTTCGTGGGTTAAAAGGCGTGATGTTACTACTACAACTACAACAGCCCATAATACGTCCACTGCTGGACATAAGCCTCTCCCATTATAGGAGGAATTTGCCGTAATCCCCACGCTTGGCAGACGGATTGGAGATCGCAGTGATGAAAGACTAATAGAAAACGCTGCTGCCCATTCTCTGGTCTACGGAGGCACAAGGTGTTCTGCCTCAGACATTAGTCGCCTTATACGACACCCGTGAGTGTAATGGGTTGGTTCTATTCTACTCTGCCGGATACCACACGGCTTCATGGCGTGATGTTATGTTTCAGTAAATATTGACCACCAAGAAGCATATACAGACCACAACAACTACCAATATATCCATTTTACCTGAATATTAAACTTTACACCGGGCATGTAACCACAAAATGATATCAAAGCCCAGAGGTGACTTCCTTTTTTGTCCGTCTTGTCCGATAATGTGGTTTTGATGTCAGGTCTCAAATTACAGTAATAAAATACATCGGTTAAACCCGAACAACTAGTATTTGCAAATTATAGACTCACTATTAAGAAACACCTCACAATTTGATGACACCAATAAAACCAAATATACTGATGTGAATTTTCCTTTTGGAACATCCTTAATGATTAATTAATGAAGTTATTAGCGCAAGTTGTGACGTCGGACTAGATTTAATGATACCTCTCAAAGAGCTGATAAGCGAATGCTCATTGTTATTTATAATCTATGCAACGTATCCGGCTTTTTGTGGTGGCGATCACGTCACCTCAACTTAGAGCAGTTTAACAAAAAACGGGGAATTAGTCAAAGATATACAACTAATGATTTGAGGGTGAACGAACTGTTTGTTATCTTAAAACCAAGTATTAACAAGCGGATTCCACCGGCCACATTGAATTACACAAATCCAAAGGGATATCATCTTAATTACTTTGAATGAGAACATAGTAATTTTGAGTTGTAAACAATACCCGAATTAGAGTCGGAATAAAAAATCGTTACTATGGTTGAAATATTTCCGTCTGTGTATTGAGGTCTTTCCGAATTGTTCGATAATGACCTCAATCGTCCACCTCACGTCTATAAATGTTTAATGTTTATTCCTTCGATCAATGGCTTGTTAAGAATTTGTAACAAATGACAATTAATAAAACGCCGACATCGTAGAGAATGGATCATGCGAAGGAATTTTAATTCATGAATGGTTCTACAACATGGCTGACGTAGTTTGTTAACATAATAATGCAGCAGACACCGTGTGAGTAAAGGGCGAACTCATTTCGTGTTATGACTTTGATGACATCATTTGGAAGACGATACTATTACAGAGTTTTATAAAGAGGACAAAGAGAGCAGCTAATGAGAAGCGCACGTTGCATCAGTTCCTCGAAGTAATTAGGCTAGCAGCGGCCGCGGACGGCGCGGACGCCAAATTGACACCGCCCGGAGGAACCGGCGCGGTGGCTCGGCGTACTCTCTACGTGGTTAAACCCTTTGTTGGCGGAGCCATTCGCATGCTGATCGTTTCTGTGAAACAACCGCAATTATACTTCTCTGGCGAACAGTTGACACACACACACGCCGCATAATGACGTCGCTCCCTTGCATTACAGTGTAATCGCAGGCCTGCCCGTCACGCACCGATGACAATAATAATAATCGCTATATGTTGTGGGAAATGGAAAACCTAACATGCAACAATTGATATATTATTATAAAAAATAAAAAGCCTATCTGCTCTTCAGTATTCACGGTAATCGCTTTTAATACGCACACATTTTTCCGGGAAATACTTTTCATAAAGGTGGATATCTGGAAATCGATAGAATTGTTGCTTTATGCGAAACTATCCTTCACTCTGTCAAAAGTTTGATAGAGTGCCCAGATACTGGAAATATGGAAATGGATCTATTGGAGTAATGGAAGCGCGATACTTTTTATTGGTAATGTGAATAAACATGCTTTAGACCATAACATATGATCCCATTTTCAATACCGGTGTTATTGTTCGTTGTATGGTAAAGTTAACAAGCAGAAAAGGAATAATGTGGGGCGTCGGCAACAAAGCGCCGATCCGCGCACGCCACACGCCAACCCCGCGCAGTGGTTATTCCCAAAGTACTCCATTTCTTTTGAACTATAAATATGAGAATCTCATACATTCATTCCCAAGTTACTCCAAGGAATTATTATTTTTTGGAAATACTTGTCAATTTGTTCCCATTCTGCTTCATAGGTATCTGACATTATTCTTAAAGCACTCCACCGATTCAATTCTCATCAGCGCCGGCCACGCTGGCCCACGCTCGGCGCCCCAGCGCACGCCACGGGTGAGCCGGCGAGCCTGTATGCTCGCCTGCCTCCGCACTCGTTATATAAATCCTGCACTTACATAACGATTTCCAATGAATTTCATGCGATGCAATTTTCGAATGTCAACGGATACATTTCGCTTAGTGATAAATCTAAATACAGCCATTTATTCTGACAGGCAACAGCTGTAGAGCTGTAGAGGAGTAATGAGAATAAGACGCACACCGGCTCGTTTTTGCAGTATACGTAATTATATTATGTACAAGTGTAAGTACACGTTAGCGTTTGAGCTCCTATAATATTATTGACGGTGTTGTGGCAATAACATGGAACATCGGAAACTAACGTTGCAGGCTACAAGTGTAGCAATTTCATACAGTTAGTGCGGTTTAGGGATGCGCGTCGGGAATACTTGAATGTTGCGATTAGAAAAACCGCAAAGTACCGGGTGTAGAGCAAAAAGTTGATCGCATAACAGGTGAGCGAGAAACCGGCGGTATCTCCCGGCGACGACACAGCTCGTTCCTCGTAGCGCAAAGCGCAACAACTGTACATATACCACAGTAACAGTAGTACCTCAGTCAGTACAGTACCACTCACCGACGATACGATAGATGGTGATCTAACGATCGCATAAAGTGACAGGATAAAGTTATGCGACCGCTCAAACCGCACATTACGATCTCACTGTTGAGTGTACGAACGATAAAGGGGCGTGGCAGCTACAAAAAACGCAATAAACTGTATTCACGACCACCTTGTCCTACATGATGCAGTTTATTAGAAAATGATTCAGACTTTATACAGCGGATGCGTCACTGGCTGACCATAACCCAAATAGTTACATTTTGCTGTATTTTAACAGTTTCCTCGAAATTATTTACGTCACAGCTGTCTTTCAAGTAATTTCGATGATAACCGTAATCATACAGAGACGATAATGATCGATCGTGGCGGCTATGGTTCTAGGAACGAAGAATTCTATAGAATTTGGGCGAGTTAGATGTCTGAACCTTTAATAAAGACACAAAGGAATCATACAGGATGTGATTCCTTTGTTATCTTTATTATTTACTAATATTACGAGTTTTGTATTTATAACTCAAAACAATAGAGATCAGACAATCGAGGCATATGTCTTGAATGCTGCTTGACGGTCACGAGTCACGATTACCACTTTCGACGGTGTCCCTAGTTCATCTAATTTAAGCTCTCAAGGTGTATAATTATACACCATTCTAAAGTCGATAGCCTATACCACTAACAAGAAGATGCATTAAGGCAAAACGGCTTCCAACTACATCAATAGAATTATCCGTATGAAAAACGTACAGAGCTTAATAATTACATCGGGAGGACGTTTGTCATACCTGTCATGTTCATGAGTGGGATGAAAAAGTTTGGAGAGGAAGGCGGTAGTTTGTATTTGCGTTCCTGGTGTCCAGGGAATGTAGTCTGTGGGCAGGTAATGACGCGTCCCGGAACCGCCAGGTGGTTGGGCCGGCTGCGTATGGGCAAAGAATGCCGCCGCAGCTTCGCCACGCCTGGGAACAGCGCCTGCCCGACGCGCGACGTCCGCAACACATCTGTACTCGACCGATTCAGCCACGGTAACTGCTTTTCCAAACATGCACTTGTTACCGTGAAATTATATAAAACTTGCTGTGAGCGGACGTTTTTGCTTTCTCTAGCAGTCTGGCTTATCAAACCGTATTGCATGTCGTTTGAACTTGGTCAGCGCAAGTTCAGCTATAGATTATGCAGGGGGCTATGAGTTAGGTATTGCATTCATTTTCTTCCCGTTACAGTTTGGGATGCTGAGTTTTATTAGAATTTAAGGTTTTGCTTGCTTGTAGCAGAAAAAGCTTTCATCTTGCCACGGCAAGCATTCATTGAATTCAATATAAATGACACTATGAATGAACGCACACCCATTGCACGAGTAATCTGAATTGCACACCCAACAAATGGTTCAATTAACTTTTTAAATTAATCAGTCCATTACGGGCCATTACAGTAATGATTGATTAATATGTAAAGCTGTTTGCAGAACCAGCGAACTGAACTAAAAGCCTCCCCTAAAGGTTAGTATAAGTTCGCAAAGAGTATTTATGTTGTGAATAGTTGTGATGTGGCTAATGAATTAATAAGTCGCGAATGTTCATAAAAACCATACTACTACGAATTTCTGATACAGCCGTGTGCAGTGTGCACAGACTACGTAATATGGCCGGTGCACACTCGCGGGCGCCTGAATAGTAGTTAATTTCGGGCGGACGCACACCGAGCTACCGGTGTTCAATGTACAGATACGCTTTGTATTTAAATTAAGTGAGCGTATCGCGTAATCGGAAACAGGAACCATCTACCAATTATGGGAATCTATCACATTATAAAATGTTTCTATTGAATACAACGGCACTGTCGGTCGCCATGCGAATGACTACCAGCTACGAGCTCCGTGTCTCGTAGCAAGAACAGCAGCTATCGTTTCACGTCTGTATTTACCGACATGGTTAACCGCAATTTTATTATTAAAAAAAAATACGCCATTTATCATTTTCCTCGAAACAGTAGATGGTATTTATTCAAACAATACCCATTTTAGCATTCGGTAGCCGATCGCGGTTTCTTGGCACTACGTGAAACTGCAAGTGCACAAGAATTTATTATTGCTGGGAGTCACGCGACGAATACTAACAAGGGTAGTGGCAGTCAGCAGTGTCGTCCGTGCGTGCCCCGACCGCGACGGCGACGGGCGGCCACTCGATTGTGCGAAATATTAAATATTCAATTCCGCGAAATGGCCGGAAATGACTGTTTCATTATGCGCGTCGGGTGCGTAAAATGATCGATTTGGATGGCACCGGCGGTCGCTGGCCGCTGCCCGCCGGCTGCTCTTCTCAGATTCGCACAATTCCTGATAAAGATCGTTCTTAGAGCAGCGGACGTTCCTAACGATTCAAACACATTTAACAAAGGTTAGTCGGCCGACTACTTCTAAGTAATGACTGAATCACCCTCTTTATTCCATTTATTTAGTTGCCAATTTTTCGTTAGCATAATAAAGTCTTTTAGAAGTTTAAATGAAGTCGTAAACATGCAACAATATTGTTTTTAAGTTCAGATATGCAGTCGTAGAGCTTTATTAAATGGAGTAAACGTGAGTTGTGTAGTGCGAAAACACTGGCAAATAGTAGGTTGTTATTATAAAATTATTCCGACATAATGTGCGTGCTGGTCGTAATATACGTTGACCACCTCTGTAGATAGTCGCGCCCGACGGACGCACGACACACGGTGACAGCATAATAAGTTCCAGCGAGAACCGCTGCCAAGATGCACGTGCGATAACGTGTATTCGATTTACGATATTATTTCATCGGTGCAGAGATGCCACAATATTCATGCATTAAGTATAGGAAATTGATATGGAGACTGCAGTTGTCGCTACGTAGAAAATGTAATATGAGCGGCTAGGAAGCTCATGTGCGTGATTGCGTGCGCTGGACAGCAGCAGGCGGGCGCAGGGCCGGCCGACGGCGGATCTTACACGCACGCAAGCATCTTCTCGCTAATCGGCTCACATATCGGCAAACATACTCGCGCAATTAGTCTTCCTGGTAGCCAGCGATACCTAATAGTCCCAGCAACTAGCATGCGGCGCGTTATATGATTGAGAACCGCGCCATGTCAGTCGCTTGCACCGATTTACATCAGGATGTTCAATATCGTTCGTTACATCGACATGCGTCGTAGAATTATTTATAAGACTACTCGTACAATGCAGGATCAGGCCGTTGGTATGCACTATCGGGTGAAACGTTACTGAGTGGTATTGTAATAAGCAAAAGGTTTGCATGCAGCGTGTAACCTTGAATTAGGATAATTCCCTAGCACTAGCGAACAGGCTCGAGTTACAGACATTATAATGAACAATTATAGCACGGGCAAAAAGCTTATGTAAATTGCGAACATGACATTGTGAGTGTTATTAAATAACTGAGTGGCAATTAAGTGAGATACCAAGAAGTAGTCACCTACGCGACTCATTTACGACTCTCTGTCTTTGCGGAGTTTAGCGACATTCTTTGTGAACGTTATTTTATTGACATACAAAGTATTTTACAGAGTCAGTCTCTGAGTAACGCTGTACATACATGTACGTATAAGCTGCCATTAGTTCAGTAAATATTCATGAATCGTCCTAAATCCATATTTCCGAAAGCTTTCATGCTATCGACCCTTCCATCTCAATAATTTATTGAAAGAGGTTTTGTTCGCTTTCGTTATGCGTGGATATAAAAGCCTCGTACTGATTTAGATTATTTTTTTACTGCTGGTAAACTGGCTGGTAAGTAAATCTGGTAAGCTGGTACTTACACAGTTATACCTCTGACACTAAACCTTATGTCAACGAGGGTTAGTAGCTAACTAACTACCATTTCATTAAGTGTCAAAAGTTTCTCAGAATATAAACTCGGACATGGATAATATTTACCTAGTTTTATAAACAAACTTAATTGGCACAGGCTAGCGGCTGGCCGTGTCGTGAATATCCACATAATTTTGCGTTAAGATATTGACGTATTACCGAATAGTTTGATATTGGCGTACAATAACTATGGATTTAAGACATGTCAGATGGTTTCATGTAAAAACCTATGTGGGTAACAGCTGATAAAATTGATAATTAACAGCAAAAAAATAAGTTATACTCATTTGAATAGTCACGCGTGGTGTTTTTAAAGTGTCAGTAATACAAGAGTTACTAATAAAAACCTCTTTCGTCTTTGTAGAATACTTCAAATTAACACTTTTTTATAGTTTATTTTATAGTAATAATAAAACGGTAACTTAGTCTCAAAGCTTGTCTAAGTACAACTAAACAAGTTCGCTTTTATTAAAAAACAGTGAAGTTTCTCGTTTGACAAAAAACTGAAGAATAATTTCTTCGAAAACGACTTTTTGATTCAATAACTTTTAATTTCGCTTTAAAAATATGATTAAGTATTGATAAATGTTGTTTATTTTGAAAATTGTTTTTTTCAAACACGTCAAAAATAAAATTATTATAGAAACCAAATGAGGTCGGAGTTTCTCATCCGACTCTCAACAGTAATGTAGTCTAAGTTAATTAACTCCAGCATAAAATAAGAGATAGCAGAAGCCGAGCCAGGTCCGGTCAAGATTAAACTGACCACACAGAACAACAATTATTTTAATTAAGGTGTATGCAAGAAATTAAATAACAAAAGCCTTGTATACTTGTCTCTTGCTAATTATCTCGTAGTGCTTGAAAACCCGACATTCAAGTCTCACAATCATAGTTGTTGGACAATAAAATAATTATAATCCTTATTTATGAGAATAAATGAATACCGAAATAGTCGGAATAGAAATCAAGCAACCGTGGGTATAATACAAAATGTTGGCATTTCAGGTCCTTCCTGAAATCGAGACTTCGTTACGGAGAAGCAAAATAGTAAACCTGTACATTAATACAGATAATTCACTGTCTGAGCAGTGAGCCGTGTGGTATCCGGCGGAGTAGAATAGAACCAACCCATTACACTCACGGGTGTCGTTTAAGGTGTCTGAGGCAGAACACCTTGCACCTCCGTAGACCAGAGAATGGGCAGCAGCGTTTTCTGTAGTCTTTCATCACTGCGATCTACAATCCGCCTGCCAAGCGTGGAGATTACGGCAAATTCCTCCCATCATGGGAGAGGCTTATGTCCAGCAGTGGACGCTGCAGTGCGGCTGTTGTTGTTGTCACTGCCTCGTTGGTCTAGTGGTGGCAAGCGCGCAATGATGAGCACGAGGTCCTGGGTTCGATTCCCAGGTTGGGCAAAGTGTTCTTGGGAATTTCTCATAAGCAGCCATAGTCTGGATATGCGCCCGGTTGATGGCTATGGCAATAGGCTCACCCCCTACCACATGGGACTTAAACATATCTGGCGAAATGTGGGTGTACTATTAGATACACTTCTGCCGAACCCTTGAGGCTTCCGGGATTACAGGCGTGATGTTATGTTATATTGTATAGAGATAATTTTTTGTATAATATCCGGCTAGCTACGTCATTTTTAATTTAGATATATACGCTCTACGGGACTAAAAATGATGCAATAAAAACGGTTAGCACAAAAAGTAGACTCAACCGTCGACGCACGTGTTTGTGAGTCATAGGGCGACAAATGTTCCGAATCTAGATATAGACGTAGGTACCTGTAACCTCAAAGCACAACTTTCACTAAAACTGGGATGTCTTGAAGAAATAATAATGATAAATGGTGCGTAATGGACCGAAAATATCAGTTCTTAAAGATGTAGAAATTAGCTTATTAAGGAAGAGTTGACATAATTATTAAACAAACTACAAAACGTACGTAAATCAAGTAGTGCAAGTAGAATTTCAATGTTGGATTATTACAACATTGATTTAAATTGGATCGATACTCCTTATAAACATCTATCTTAAAACAAACATACGGGAATTTCTGATAGTTCAACTAATAAGAGTGTATTTTCTTCGGCGTAGGCGTTAAAGGCGTGTAGGCCTGCGTAGAGGGTGCAAAACGTTGCGTAGGCTAGACGCTACGCAACTGCGTAGAAGCTGCGTAGGCAGCGTAGCAGCGGCTACGGAGCAACGTCTACGCGCCGCACTTACATTTACTACAGTTTTGGTAAAGCCGTTTTGAGAATGGACTTCGACGATGAAATAATGGTTTAATTAATAGCAAATTTGCAAGACAAAAGAGAAATGTTTTTACAGGGGAACAATTATATTTTGAAGTTTTCATCTTTATTTTGTGCTTTAATTTGTATTGCGCAAACAAACATTCCCGCGATTGTTCATGTCAATGAAAATAAAACTCGGCGTTTACGCCTACGCTGGATCATAACAGCCCAATGCAAAACCACCCTTATATCCAAATAGTTAAGTTTGAAGCTTCCAGAGCTATTAAATACCCTTTGATGGCTCGCAGGGATTTGAATGCTATTCAATTGCAGCGTTAGTATACGCTATAACGCTAGCAAACAACTATGCAATCAGCGAACGGAACGAGTTGGACTGTATTGTTTGCGTATCGCAATCGGCAGCCTTTAATACAATCGCAGAAGCTCTAATGAATAAAGTTTCTATAAATAGTTATCGAGAATTTTCAGCACATGTTATGGCAAAGAAGATTGTTTAATGCAATATGCAATTCGGTATCGATTTGTCCTAATATTCGCACATCTATAGATTTCAGAAATACCAATATAATCGTGAAATGTTTTGGTGTAAGGTTCGTTGCGCAATTTCAAAATGAAGCAAAGGTTTACAACCTTTTATCTATTACGAATAAATATGAAATATGACGAGTAGCTATGACACTACCCGGTGTAATTACATACCGTACTACTTAGTTGAACATGATCCTACCATGTAAACGGAGACAAGGAGTTCAATTACACTTTACCTAGCATAGTGTCAATGTATCTAGCTAGCATGAATGAACTCGAATTCTCTTTAACAATGAGTAAAAAAGTGTTGTCGTGTTTACCGAGAAGGCGACACGTCGGCGGAGGTCCCTGGACGGCCACGATTCAATATTTGCTCGCGGAGGAGGCGCGAGGGGCGGCGACCGCGCCCGCGAGATGCTGGCCGAATGTTAATTTTCACGATGAAGCCATTCGTCGGACGTGCAGCGGCGTCATAACGAGCCCGCGCCACATTTCTCGAAACCCATACGATTCGACGACTGTGCAATGTCTATTGTTGCATGAATTATGCGGCCGAGAATTAAGCGCTCGACGCAGACGCAAGCGCGAGCTTTGACACCGGCCATCAATTCTCAGATTCAGTGTGCGTATCGACGCAGCAAAAAATCGCATTCCTTACGTTTAATATTCTCACTCCAGAAGCTAATATGTGACATTCATTTTTATCATGACACCGCGTTCACAATGAAGCGTTTAATATGTATCTCCCTGTCCCGTGCGCCCGAGACTCAATATCGGGTTTCCCATGCGAGCGACATTCCTCGCTAATGTTCGACACGGTGGTCCTACAATGAACTTTTTCAGCGTTAACACTGCGTGGCTACTTGATAAAGAACTTGAACCAAGTCATTTAAAAAACCACTACCAATGTGGTATCTATTGGTAATCCAAACGTGGACGAGCTCGTAGATTACAAACATTACACGCTTATTAAATGCTCAATGGATGACAAAAAATACAGAATGGGGGACGCACTCGGCGATCCATGTCATGTCAATATTGGCTATTGGAATAGAATGTATTTGTGAAGTAAAAACACCGGCGTGTGAACGGACCGGACCGGTGGTGGCCGCGGTCCGGAGCCCGACCGTCGGATCTCAGCAAACTGACATTTCCGTTTGAAATCATTACCGTTCACTAGCTTTCCAAAGAATGAAGTCGCTTATATTACGCGTACCGGTAAAGTCACGCGTCTCTGTTCTACACATCGCGATGAGGTCTTTGACTATTTGTTCCGAGAAAATAAACGCAATAGTGTTTTAAACATGGACGTGGTCGCATCGATCATATTACAAATTGTAATTTATCGAATTTCATTATGTTTAAAAAGTGACTTAAGTCGTATAAAAACTGCCTGTGTGGTTGTGGTAAAAAGTGTGGCACATCAATGTGACACGAGTGTCACAACAGACGTTGAGAGACATTTAATGATCGTGAGATACGTCGCCCAGCCTCCCAGGTAGCCGCCCATCATAACTAATTCGTAAGGCATTCGACGACCGTCTCCGAACTAAACCGACTTGCCCCTAGGCTTCCATAGAAACCAGATAAGTTTTAACGATCTCTGCAGTATTTAAATAATTGGAGT
Organism: Xestia xanthographa; assembly: GCA_905147715.2. Classification (NCBI taxonomy): domain Eukaryota; kingdom Metazoa; phylum Arthropoda; class Insecta; order Lepidoptera; family Noctuidae; genus Xestia; species Xestia xanthographa. The sequence continues at coordinate 16,829,315 of LR990645.1, read as the reverse complement.
AGGTTCTTATTTGATTTGTATAGGTCGTACGCAAGAAAAGGTTTCTAAGCAAATTGTCTAGTTTTTGACACACCGACGAACTAATCCATGAGTCGAAATCGTCTCTTGAGTAAACGCTAAATAAACGATTTCACTTTCAAAAGAAACCTTAATAAGGCCATTTAAACCTACCGTTCTACTTATCAAGTTATTCATGAAGTCCATGGATCAAACGAAGATTAAACGCTTTGAGCATCAAGTGGCGAATAATGTGGCGTCACAAATGTTACGCAAACACCCTTCACAGAAGGCTACGGGGTGGGAGCAATCGACTACGACAATAAAATATAATTGAGGGTTCTATTCACACGGAACACCTCCTTGTCTGCTTCAACAACCACGGTGAAATATGTGAACAAAAAATATTTACAAAGGAATTGTTACCTACTTTGGAAGGGAGAAATAAAAGAATAACTTGGAGATCAATATTGTAGATAAATAAAACGGTCCATTGTGAAGGTTACGCTGGCGCTGGCGTGCGCACACCCTCGGCGGCTCGACCTCGCATCCCGTGCTCTGCGCTAGAGCATACACGAACAAAAAGAAATGACCTGGCTCATGGCTGATTCATCAACACACACCAATCGCGAACGGTTTGTCTGGGAATTTCGAATTAGGAATTCACGCAGTTCTACATAATGACCAGTATCCGTTAGAAGAATTTTGATGATGATCCAATCCAATCCAAATCCAACTTTGCATTTTTTCCCAAGCTGTAATAAGTAATGTAATAAAGTCGTATCTTATCTTAGGAAGTTAATTACAGGAAATCTATTTAAGCGGAGCAATTAACCGGATCTCTGAACGCTCAGGAAATTGTTGGCTTTCATCTTAATTGTTTTCTCCGTTTCGTTCAAAGGATAAAACCGATCGTTTAGTCCCCAATGTAGTTAAAGTGCAAGCAGAGACAATATCAATTTCCAATAATCTTTTACAAGATGTTAAGTAGATATAGATAACACCGAATTTGTAAAACAAAGTGAAGCCTACTGAGACTACTACCTGAGAACGGTTATACAGCCGCTCTTTAAAAATAATCGGTTCAACAAATCGAGTCATTGGAACGTGTCAGGACATGCTGACGGTTTTTATTTGGGCCCAGTGGGTTGTCCATGGTCGTTTTGTGTATTTTATGGCCACTTCATTAACAGTATCCGATACTTATTTTGAGGAGCTCTCTCTATTGACATGTCAATCGAGTAAAAGGTGTTAAGTAAGGATTCACTTATCACAAAGTAAGCTCTGTTATTCAATGCTATTCGATATACAAATTAATTATGTAAGTACCTACCTACTACTGATGCGGCCGCTATTCATCAAAAGGACAGACTAATGCGCAATAATTAATGGACCCATATTATCAAGCTTTGCATTATTTATGAAAGCAGAAAGTGTAAAAACCGTTTTGACGATTGCTTACGGGTAAACGGTACAGTGTGCAAATGCACAATATCGTTTCTTTTTTTTCACAGCAAGATAAACTGCTAAGAACTCGCTCTGAATGGTTTGTTGACTTTGGCAGATAACGAGTTTAGCACAAAAAATACTGAGTTCAGGAGAATTTTTATTACAACAATGACTTTTTCGAGTGAGAAAATTATTAAATGAATTTGTGGTAGGTAGGTATAACAACAATGAGAATAGGAGTCACATGCGTGACATTTAAATTTTAACGGTGATAAACAAGCTGCGAGCGGGGAAGGAAGCAGGAGAGATCGTTCAGCGTTCCCACAGCAGCAGCGCGCGGCGGTGCAGGCAGCAGCGGGGGGACGATGCATGCAGGGGGGCGCGGGGCGAGGCGGCGCGCAACAAAGAGCCTTCCGGGAACCGCCACAATACAGGTTTGCGGCGACGTGCGATACCTTCGCAGATACCGGCCGCGACCGGCGACCAACTTCACCCGCACACTATTCACAACGACACAGGCTTTTGTCAACTAAATAAGAATGGGAACCCAACGGTACACTTCAGAACCCGAGGCGACACAACAGACCACTTACAAACATTACTTGAACTGAACATCCGCTACAACTAATATCAAGATCGTGGTTTCTCACTAATCATTAGGTATCGGTCTGATAGCAATCAGACATGAAATTAAATTGCCAACATTGACTTAGCACGACTCTGTACCGAGAATTTTTGCATGTATGACACGAATATTGATAAGGTTCGATGTTGGCAAGTCCAAACATGTAGATAAACTGAAGTGCAAGAAAGAAAGAACATTGTTATACATACATGCGAAAGTTTGGGCACTCAATCAAGCCACATTCGGCTGAAACGATTTGAAGAAATTTAGAACAGCAGACTGCGTCATTCAAAGCGGATTACAGACATTACAGTCATGAAACAGCGGTAACTTTTCATCCCAAAACAGCAGGCCGAATACCATAAAACCACATGAACGATGACAACATCTAATTCTTTAATGTACAGGCGTCGAATTGAATAAAATAAAGGGTTGAATCAGTGGGAAGCGGTTTAGCATAAAAGTAAAAGTGGGGTAATAAAATAAAATTGCCAGGCTCGAACCCGTTCCGGCGTGAGCGCCGCCGCCGTCGGCGGTGGATTTATTACAAGACACTGACATGCGCATGTCACTCTCGCTATGCCCTCGTGAGACACCAGCTAGAGCCTGAGACTCCACGTGATTTATCGCCTTTGATACCTACTGATAGACTTAATACATTGAAACGATCAATGTTGAAATCGACAACCATCTGGACGCCAAGCTCTTATTATCGCAACCGACTTGCATTTGCAATAAGAGCTTATTACGCTTTAACAGATAACACGCACGTTAAGCAGTTGGTCCCGGCTGTCAGTTGAAGATCTTTGACAGTCGTTACAGGTAGACAGTGGCCCAAAAAGTCAACCAGTCTTGCCAAGGGGTATCGTATTACCCAGTGCTAACTGGGTTGTGGAGGTCAGATAGGCTGTCGCTCCATGTAAAATACTGGTATTCAGCTGCATCCGGTTAGACTGGAAGTCGACCCCAACATAGTTGGGAAAAGGCTAGGCAGATGATGATGACGCTTTAACAGATAAACAATGTTCATTGCGTGAATGAACACGAACAGTCATGTTGAAAGCATTTGCGACTCTATCTATACGAATTGGCTGGTACTTATAATAAGATTTGGGACGATGACACACGTTAAGCTTAAAACCCTGCGCTGAAAAGCTGCAGTTAACCGCTGTGCCAAGTATTGAGCAAGACAAAGATAAACCCAAAGGTACCGAAGCAGAAAAACGATCTAGTAATTGATACTAATAATAACACAAACGTTTAAGACTTATAAAAAGGAAAACAGTATGTACAGGTGTCGAAAGCAATAAAAATTCCCGTCAACTCCCATCAACAAGAAACTAAAGCCATCTAACGACATGATTACAGTAATCGCGAATGTCAAGCGAACTAATTTCACGCATTAATTTGTGCTAACTACCTAGCTAGCTGCTTACTCAGCGCCGTCGGAGGCGACGGCTCAGCTAATCTGTGCACAAACGTCTACGATTGCCATTTGTTATCTTGAATTACCGTGAAGATGTCACGCCATGGTGTCTACTAAGATTTGACGTATCTTCTTACACTGCTACAGCAAGACAAAGAAAGGCTGCAGTCTATGGGCCAATAGATTCAATGACTTAAAATCCTTGAAATTAAAATCTATAGTTCAATTACTGGTAGATTTATACGTAGTTTATATGTTAGCAATATCCAATATGCATATTAATTTATTGAGTCGAGCACTAACGCGCCTGGATTGTTATGAAACTATTTACTTACTGATTTCTCGGAATTGTCTCCGGTAGGCAAGTACCTACCACGTGCGTAGTCGTGTCGCTATTTTATGGCGAAATCGCTGTGACGTTGGCCAATCCGCGAATATACATTCAAGCACGCATATGGATGAGTGCCCACGTAGTAGATGTTGTACATGACCATTTTACACACACCCACACATACATTATCACGTTTTAATCCTGAACTGGGTAATCAATTTATGTATATCATTTAGAAGCAATCAGGTTTAAAGTACGGAGACGAGAACTCTTTTCCCATAAAAGACATTGCTGCAGTTCAGTTTTGTGTTAAATAAACGATCTCAAACTCAACAGGTTAACCCAAAGGTAGAACATGTCATGGGATATTATGTAATTCTGCCACCAATCCAAATATAAAGGGTGTAAAACACCTCTTAACGAAGCCGAAAGGCACTTGTTCTCCCCGTCACGCGTCATTGCGATCAGTTTTTTTGTTCGACACCATACCTGGGAACCATCTAGTTACGGAGATATTGGGGGTCAAAGTTCCAAATTTTTGCCAAGTGTAAGATTTTTACTTTAAACACCACCACGACCCCCGTACTATTCAATCCATTCATCAGCACAATGTTTTGAGTGCGTTACATTGAGTTCTACCACAAATCATGATTTTTCACCCCAAAAAAAAATTTCGTTTCCCAGAAATAATTTTTGCGTAAAGTTACTTTTGATGTACAGAATGCTTGGTTGACGGCTTCGTGATGAGGTTTTTTACATCCTGTATAAAGATAAAAAGTTAGTAAATAAGGACGACCTGACATTTGAAGAAAACCCAATGGCACTTAAGTACTACTAATAAAAGCAAAGCCAACCCAACATTACCGCGGACTTTTACGATTTGAATGAGGTAAGGTTTAGCTTGTAAAGCTAAGTACAGTTCAGGGTCATTTAATGGCTTTCCCTGCTCTACTACGTCGTCGGGATGAATTTAACGAAAAGGGAAATCTTAAATTAGAATGAATAGATACGGGTACTATCAGCATTAATTCCGATGAGTGTGATGACAAACAAGCTTGGGCATGTAGCACATTTGTAATCGCTAATTTGATTAAGACGTGATTCATCAAACGCGATAGCAACAGGAGTGCAATCGTGATTGATAGTAATTTGAAAACTATTGCAACACAACACAACGCAAAAGAAATGGAACTGCATTACTGCATAGATTGACAAGAAGGTGGTATTTACGGTTCCTACGTAGCAATGACAGGTTATTTCGACTTAAATAATTATATACCTAGTGAATGCATTAAAAATATAATTGTACTTTTAAAAAGATTTCTGAGAACTTTCATGCAGTGCGTGATGATGTTATGGATGGTTAGCAATTTAACAAGTTGTTACAAGTGGATAATGACATAATCCATTGGTCCGACGGCCTAGAGCTTCATATCACAAGCGTTCTGAGTCACGCAAATATATGTAGTCTATTGGGTCTTTGTTGAGATTATTATATCAATAGATATTTACTATAACACAATCTAGGAAATATTGACGGATCTAGAAGTGGCAAATTATACCGGCTTATCCACGAAATGCTTTCCGTTCGTTACTTCGTATTCGTACCCTAACTGTTTTGTTATCGGATACATCTTCGCCGTTAGCAAAACCTTCAATAATGATTATGTTAGCAGTAATTTATGTATTTTTCTTGGTTATAATATTAGTCTTAGGTACACGTCAAAGATGGATGCTGGTGACGGCGGCGGACAAGCGGCGGGGAGCGGGCGCGGGCGCGGTAACGAGTAGCAATCACTACTTCTCAGAATCGTACTTGTTTTCGCACCAGGTGCACTCATGCCGTACATATTGATAAATAACACCTCCGACGATTTATACTCAGTCAAATAATCTTTTCTAAACAATTTAGATAAGTGCGAACTGACATTATTTGCCAATAGTTTACTTAAAATCGTAAAATATCGTTATTAGTCGGGTGTTAGTGTAACAAGATTATTTGTGGTCGTTTGGGAACATCCGGGTAGATCAGTAGAACGGTTTCGTGAATTTATAGCCGATAATCCTATAGATACCGTAATGATCCGAATCAAATATATGATCATTAATGGGCAATAAAGCTAATTGATTTTGGTGAATCGAGTATTATGTGTGAGTTATGTGCGTGCGCTACGCGACACTCGTATAGTACCTACAGCGGTTTATAAAGTGTTATAGGGGTAAATTTAAGGTCATGGCACACTATACCGGCACCGCACCGGCAGCGGCACCGCTCAAAACTAGCAATTAACTTGCCATTCAAATTAGAGCATTAAATCGTGTGTCGTATAATATATTTCATAATGTCAATATGAAAAAGCCCCCGGCGAGCAGTCAGCGTGCTTGCCTTTACCATACAAGTACAACTCGACTCGCAGCCGCATGCTTACAGCGCGCCGACAGTGCTTACAGCGCGCCGACTCCGAGTCGCCAGCGAAACAACACTTCGATCAAAAATGCCATCTATCTTGACAGCACGCTTACACCTCGCGGCCGGCGCGGCGGGCGGCCCGCGAGCTTGCACCTCGCAGACGACGCGTAGTTAGCGCGCTGGCTGCTAGCCGTAGCCTATATTCGAAGCGACGCGACACTGTGCAGTTGCGGTGCCAGTATACTGTGCCGTGACCTTTATTTGCTATTTTTAAATTAAATGTAGCAGAGAGTGCGCAAACAATGCAACACCGTTACTTTGAAGTACCGCATACCGCACGAGTGACGAGGCAATTCGATGAAATCGCACTACCAATTGATTTTTTACTTTGCCTACAGGAAAGCATAGAATTACTGGAACAACGGATTGTACATCAAGGGCATAATTTGTTAAAACTTTTACCGAGAACTACCAACGGCGTGTGTATGGCATACTGCATGAAATTAATTGGTTTTCGCTATGGCATCAGTATTTTAGTTATAATTCGTTCTTTCAATACCGTTTGTAATAGGTATTGGAAACACTGTTTTTAAGCTTTCACGGTTCATAACTATAGGTACTTTAAACGTCACTTACGGGATCAAAACAAACAATAATCACGGAAGATATCCCGTAAGTGACTTTAAATATTGGAAACGTCACCATATGCTCTACCAGTATGTGAATTTCACCATTATGAAATTCCAATTAGTATTTTATTAATTTCTACCCGACTACGGCGAACCCAAAAGGTAGGGTTGTGAATTGTGGTTTTAGCAGTCTTGTATGTACGAGTATGTATGTTTGTATTTACTTATGTTCTTCCGTAGCGCCTAAACTACTCATCCGATTTTGATGAATAAGGTGTCAATCGATTCGTTATTATGGCCCGGGTAACATACTGGCTACATTATAACCGACTTCAACATTAGGAGGAATCGATTTTCTATACTAATATTATAAAGAGGTAACATTTGTTTGTAAGTTTGTATGTTTGTAAGTTTGTATGTAGGGGGTAATCTCCGGAAGTAATGAACCGATTTCAAAAATTCTTTCACCATTAGAAAGCTACATTCACCCTGAGTAACATGGGCTATATTTTATCCCCGTACTCCCACGGGAACGGGAACTACGCGGGTGAAACCGCGTGACGTCCGCTAGTACCTTATAAACCCCGAATTTAATTCGAGCGTTATTTTTCGGTAGTCGGGTTTTTTTGTTGTATTGTAGTACTGAGAGCAGCGGTGGCCCAGTGGTGGAGGCCCCGACTTACGAACAGTAAGTCGTGGGTTCGAACCCAGGCAGGCGCATTACTTTGTGTAATTTATTTCATCACCGCTGCTCTCAAAACGGTGAAAGAAAACATCGTGAGGTAACCGGTATGTCCTAGAACCAAAAATTCGAAGACATGTGACATCTACCAACCCGCACTGGGCCCGCGTGGTGGATTATAGCCCATTCCTTCTCATAGAGAGGAGGCCTGTGTCCCAGCAGTGGGAACATTAATAGGCTGATGATGATGATGATGTAGTACTAGCGGACGTCACGCGGTTTCACCTGCGTAGTTCCCGTTCATATTTTATTCCCGGGGATAAAATATAGCCTATGTTACTCAGGGTGAATGTAGCTTTCTAATGGTGAAAGAATTTTTGAAATCGGCGCAGTAGTTTTTGAGTTTATTCATTACAAACATACACACAAAAATACAAATCTTTCCTCTTTATAATATTAGTGTAGATATACCACACACATTCTTATTCAATCAATCATAGACCTTTAGATGAATATTACAGTTACGCGTTATTATAACAATTTATTAGACTTACGTTACGAGATAGAATATCGGCAGTTACCTTTGTATACAAGCTTCTACTATGCTCTGCTTCTGCATCCGGTTAGACTGGAAGCTGACCCCAAAATAGTTGGGAAAAGGCTTGGCAGATGAAGATGACAAGCTCCTACTCTACGAGGATGTATTTAGAACATAACATAGCCATAGCATCCCCGAAGGATTAGGCAGAGGTGGACCCACATTAGTACACCCACATTTCGTGGAATGGTATATAGAGTAAAGCCTTCATTAAACTGAAAATGCAATTTATTTCTAAATCGATTCTTCTAACTGCTAAAAGTAGACTGGTATTGAAAACATGATCAATTAAGTATATTTATTACTCTAGATTCCTTGTAATCCCATTACTCCTGCTGCCTTGGCGCCAATGTTGAGGTCAAGATATTTTAAAAAGCAGTTCCCGTTAGCCCCACAGCCTTGGGGCCCCACTCTCCACGGGTAAGTGGGGGAGGGCCACTGACGCCCTGAAAATCATTTTCAAGTGTGAATTAGGGTTCCGTACCCAAAGAGTAAAAACGGAACCCTATTACTAAGACTTCGCTGTCTGTCCGTCTGTCAGTCACCAGGCTGTATCTCATGAACCGTGACAGCTAGACAGTTGAAATTTTCACAGATGATGTATTTCTGTTGCCGCTATAGCAACAAATACTAAAAACAGAATAAAATTAATATTTAAGGGGGGCTGCCATACAACAAACGTTATTTTTTTACGTTTTGTATAATTTTGTATAGATAAGGTACGGAACCCTTCGTGCGCGAGTCCAACTCGCACTTGGCCGGTTTTTTTTTTTTTTTGCTGACCGAATTTGAACGCATAACGTTACATTTGCCGTGACAGCCCCAGACCTCGGCACCCCCCAAATTTGGTGCCCCAGGCCGCCGCCGCCGCCCCCCCCCCTAAAGCCGGTACTGGGGTAGACAAAACGCTTCTTCTTCGATATTGTTTCTTTTGTGAACGGTTTTTCCTGTTCCGGGAATTCCAGTAGAGTGTAGACTTATCCGAGATTTATCACTTTATTAGTGTACACGTGTTGGCGTTCTATAAATACATTATAGTGTTCTTGATCCTTTCTTGTCGCCTACTTACATTATATTATTATATCGAAAGTATGACGACGGCTTCTATTATTACAAAAGAATCACACACCTATTAATAAACCACTCAATCAATAAAGTACCCTAAATTCTGTATGATTAACATTAGTTCCAATGACGTCACGTTATAACAAGATCCTTATGGCTGTGCCACATTCGTCGATATATTTTTTTCTCACGGCGCGATGTCATTAATATTTTGTGGACGGTGCTGTCGCGAGTCGACGCCGGCAGCGCAGCATAGGCACGGATGGCGGGGGCAATGCCCATTGTCACACCAGGCGATTATCAATTATTTTTGCGCACACAATGGACTTTATTTCGTAGAAGCTCTGTGCTTATCGCCACGAGCGGTAGCGCACACCTGCCTGTCTCTCGGCCCCGAAACTTCGAACGATTTTATTATTTGGTGCTTCACAGAGGCTTCACATGCTTACATTATTATTATTGTGCTTTATAATTATGTAGTTGAAATATGAATTTTTACTCGTAGTTGTGTTGAAGTTAGTTCCGTCTCCAATATAAAGGTACCCAATTAATGTTTCAATTGAAATAGATAATAGAGATGGAATACTAATATCACGCACGATACCTAGGTACATAAAATGAACGAAACATCGCCACAGGCGGTATTCAATTGGCAGGTTTCCGACAATAAGAAAAAAGGTTCTAGCTAACTAAAATATATACGCTACACTCGTACAGGTTAGGTTTCTGGTCAGGAACTCGATATTTTTACAAAATTATGAATGTCGGTCTCCTCTATTTTAGGCGTTTATTACGAAGGGTTGACGGGTCCACTGACTCCAGTCATGCCTGCATAAATTCACTGACAAGCCGTCTTATTTTTACACAAGTTTTAATTTCGAGTGCCGTCATTAAATGACCTTTTACGAAATCACATTGAGAATCAGTGAAATAACTCGGAAGGTAGCGTATTTTTTTTTATATAAATCGGACGAATAAAATAACTTGGCTTGTTCAGATAATTTAAATATTAGCTTAGGTGATATTTTGAGTAAATGGATCTCACGTCAATCAAACAAACTCAGTTCTCTTATATGCGTTTCCAGCGTTTAAACAGCAATTGTAGCTAGGTGTGGGTTCTGAAAACTGTTACTGCTTTGATACCACGACTGCCTTTGTTCATTAGAATGTATTCTAGGATATCATAGCAATTTCGGTGGTACTGGGAACTGGAGTTAATTATTCCTTGAAATGAAACCACACTTCTAACTTTGCTGTAGTGCCGCAGGCTCTCCGAAACAACTGAGATATGGAAACGCGTTCTGTTACAGCAGTTGCAGCAGAATACTGCTGTAGTATAATCCAAACATCACGCCTGTTATCACCGAATGGTTGGGCAGAGATGTACCTAATAATACATCCACATTTCGTCAATAGGCTTAAAATATAAGGAAGAATAAAGAAGACATACCATTCAATACTCCTGTATCCCTTAACACAGCAGTGGATGCTCTTGAACTTGTCTTCGAAGCCGTACTCGTAGGGCACCGGCTCCTTGGTAAACTGCATCCATGAGGAGTTCGTGGTGAAGGTGTTGTGGGAACAGTAGCTGGCACCCTGCGAGGAAGCCGTGCCCGACACAGCGAGCAGCCCCAGTAGACCACACCACACAGTCCGTACACACATTTTGATCTAATGAAGCATCCTGGAAAGAAAGAATCAATATTGTATTCGGCCAAGCCGAGATGACTATCCTACCTATCTAATAATTCGCAAGAAGTAAAAAGTATCGATGTCGATGTTATTCTAAAAGTTCATTATTTGCCTATATAACATTGTAAATACCTACTACCAGTACTAGTTGAGTTTTGGAGCTTCATAAAGGCAGTGGGTGGCTACATGTAAAATAGGTATATATTCAGCTGTAAGCTGCATACGGTTAGACTAGAAGCCGACCCCAACATAATTGGGAAAAAGCTAGGCAAATGACGAATGACAATTATTACTTATAGGTACCTTTATCTCCGTCTGATCAGATTAAAATGAGTACTGTGTGATTAGTTAGAGGTGGTATTTTAAATGTCATGCTTGTTACCTCCCACAACTGAACAATTTGATCGTTTCGCTTCATGTGCAGAGGGCTTAGTAAAGGGATCATTGCTTTCATCATCATCAGCATTCACAGCCCCACACCCACTACAAGGTACAGGCTTCTCTTGACTTGTGCCAAGCTCTATGTTCATGTGTCATTTGCTACCTCTATTAAAGTGTTTCTTATTTCTGCATCTATCAGAAGGATTGACATTTATTAAGACTTTTGGGTAGCTTAATTTCAATCCAATACATTTTTGACTATTTTCCATAATGAGGGATTTTCTTTTTAGCTCTTCCATAGTCGCTGGATATATGGCGCTGAACTAAGTACGATAATGCAAGGAACGGAACCTAAAAAAACTGCTTTTAACAAAGCGCGAGAAGACTAGGTTATATTCGGAAGGTTAAGCAAACGAAAGTGTTAGTCAACGAGCGTATGTGACGTGACGCAATGTTTTTTGTTCAAGCGTTTTGGCTTTGGCACCAACTATCATAGTTAGTTCAACGCCATCTATAGAGTTCTTGGAAACTAAGTTTTTTTTTAATACCTCAAAAGGAAAACCTCTCATTGTATTGTTCTCGGTTATGGAATTTCATTTCTTCAGGCTCTCAGGTGGAGGGATCCGTTTGGTTTGGTCCGATGTGTGCACATATCGGACCAAACCAAACGGATCAGATACGTCTGATCATAATTCGGCGATCTCTTCATTTATAGAAGCCTTCAGCAACAGTTACAGGCTGAAGAACAAAGTCCATTTATGACTGCGAGTTATTTCATAAAATCACGTAGAGGATAATGCCAGTAAGATATTATCTAATCAAGTTGTAATCAACATTTTCAGTTGTTACAAAGCATTCGCGTTATTAATAAACTATGAATCACTGAGGGAAATACCTGTGTAAAATTGTATTACCATTTTTTGTTTCAACCAATGACGCAATCCTATTTTTTATATACCTACTTGTACGTAAGTGGGTTATATTTAAATAATGGCCGATAAGATGGTAATCAAACGATCAAATGAATATTCAGTCTTGTATTGAAAAAAAATAAACAATCTTAATTAGACGAATCAATACAACACGATAACCATGTAGCTTTTAATAAATAAATAATAATAAAAGCTTTATTGTTTAAGACAGCATTTGTGATTGAAATATCATATTATTATTATTTCATATTATTTTATATTATTTCGGAGTAACCGATTGTTCATCCAACCATGTTTGTTGCTTGACCTACCGTCAGCCTTTGTCGGGCCCTGTCTTCGTCACTGTGGGCCGAATAGTGCGAAATGAGTGTTTTTTTGCGATTTCCAAAAAATCTATTGATTGGACTAAAAAAGTAAATAACATAAGACCTGCTTTATAGTTAGTTCAGTTAGTATAAAAAGTTTCATGATCTAATTTGAAGTATTTTATGATTGCCAGCAGTTTATTGTTCAGTTTAGAGGTAACTTTGGGATTTTTTTATATCGAGAAAATTTTATGAAATCGTGTTTTCGCCAAACATAGGATTTAACTTTACCATCGGTATATTTATTTCAAAATTAATGCTGCAGTATTTTAGGCGTAACGGAGGATCATGCTAAGCGATTTGAGGTAGTATAGGCCCATAATCAGTAAAATGTGTTTTTTTTGCTATTGATTGGTTTAAATCGAAATATTTACTTTTCTTTCGCCATTGTTATTTGGTAGTTCATCAGTAGGACTAAGTTAGTATTTGGGTACTTATGCAACACCGGGTTGTGGTCTCATAGTAAAACCCAAGAAAAACCGCGTTTTACTATGCATGCCCTAGTAAGTATATTTAGTTTATCCTCAAGGTAAGATAATTTTAGTCACGACTAAAGTTCGAATAGTCGTAAGACTACAGAATATTTCAGTTAGTGGTTTTTATTTTCCCTTTTGGTCATATTTCTGAGTTAAACTTGTAACTTATTAATTCTTAAACACTAAGTTAAATGAGTCATATTCCAAGGATCGTACTGCGCATTGAATTGAAAACGGTTTCTCTAGAAATACATAACAGAAACTTGTAATAACTGGGTAAACAGTTGGTACAGAAAACAGCATTAATTACTAGCCAACTAAGCACCTATTTGTGATTGTACAATAATTATAAACCTGTAAAGAGGTTATTACCGCAATACAAATTGATATTTATGCCTACTTTATATTCATCATGGCATAGATAAAGACTGAATAGAATAGTTTCTACCAAGAAGTATTTTCAATTTATGGACTTTTTTCGTTTTTAACTCAAGTATAGGATCCCTCATAGAACGACCTTCACCGAGCTGGTTAATGGATAAAAACTATTTTAAATCAAATTAAATAATATGTCAAAAAATATACTTATTGCAAATGGGTTGACTAAAAAATTTCAGTCCAGAATACAATTTTTTTAAACATTTCACTGGTTTGGTTAATAGACAAATTCTATACCAATCGAAAGTATGAGCCTGTATATTCTATAGGCTTTATAACTTTTACATATTCTAGGTATAGCCTATAGAATAATGCAAACGTTAGGTTAACCGGTTAGTTAACCTAACGTTTTTATTGACATAAATTTAATTTGATATAAAATACTTTTCATTCATTATCCAGCTCAGTGAAGGTCGTTCTGTAAGGGATCGACTAATAGAACCTTGGCACGCTACTTGCACTTTACCTCCAATATTTACTCTCCCGGGAGGGTCATGCCGTCGTGGCATTTTTTTTTTTTGCTTAGCCTATATTGTCCCACTGCTGGGCAAAGGCCTCCCCCATAGCTTTCCACTCCTCCCTACGTGCGGCTGTCTCCGGCCAATCTCTCATGAACGCCTTTAGGTCGTCACGCCAGCGTTATCTAGGCCTCCCTAGGCGACGACGCCCGTCTTCTGGCACCCACTGTGTGGCGACTCTGGCCCATCGGTCCTGATGCATTCTACAGATATGGCCCGCCCAATCCCACTTCACTTCGTGTCATCATGCCATCACTATTTTCCTTCGTTCATTCATTGATAATTAAATATCAACTAACCAAAGTAGGTACATGACTCAATTGAGTATTATTTTCGTTACTGGTTAAGGTAATCGCAGAAATAGCAAAACATAACACTGAAATACCTTTCGAACAGGCAAGTTGAATGTCACGTAAAAAGTTAAGTGTGGATTCTTGGAACATTCTAACAAACAGTCACCTAAGCACTTATGTAATTCATAAGTCGGCATAAACTAGCGCCGGACCGTTGTTCTGCTGTTTCCCGAAATACAATAGAAATTAAACGTACGTAATTCCGTTTCATGGAAAATTGAACTGGTTTCGAACAAGGCAAGGGCATGAAAAGACTATTGGCTCGACCTCGGCGGCGGCGGTAAGTACCAGGATTAATTTGAATAATAGTGAGCCATTTTTGCCATTATGCTTTATTTAAAGCTGTTTGTGACTTAAAATACCGTTAGCCGTGGTCCTTTTTGAAAGTAGAACTGTGAAAGTTATTTCATTAGAGTTAGACAATAGGAAAGCGAACGGATCTCCGGCTTATTTGAAGAATGGAGTAATATAATCCGGGAGCTGTTTTAAATAATTACTGAGTGCTAAATACGAGTAAAGCCTTTTGTTTTTGTTGCTCGATGATTCTGCTTTATTTGAAATTGCTTTTTGTACGGAAGTATAACAATGTTTTTCTTTATACGATTGGAAACTTAGCCAAGATGGTAGGTAGTATTTCGTAATTTTTTGATTTAAAATTACTTTCACCATGGTACTAAATAGCTATTTTTAAACATTCAGAAATGTTGAATAAAACCTTCATTTTACCTTAAGGTGAAAGCGTCAGGGTAGCCCGCGGAATTCAAATTTTCTTACGTTTATTGCAATTTGCCGACCAGTGCTAGGTTGTACCTATGTTGATTAAAATATTGTTGGCGATTGTAATACGTATGTAGTTAAAAAATTATAATCATCAAAATCATCAATACAACCCTCCAAGTTCATAAAGGTCTAGCAATGACTTTGACCTTGAAAAAATCGTTCCTCGACTTATATGAACTTAGAGGGTTGTTTTGATGATTATAATTATGTAACTACATACGTCTTACAACCGCGAACAATATTTTAATCAACATACAACTTAGCACTGGCCTGAAAATTGCAAAAAACGTAAGAAAATTTGAATTTCGCGGACTGGTTGGAGCATTCACCTTAAATCTACACTAATATTAAAAAGAGGAAAGATTTGTGTTTTTGTGTGTGTGTATGTTTGTAAGTAATGAATAAACTCAAAAACTACTGCGCCGATTTCCTAAATTCTTTCACCATTATAAAGCTAGGCTATATTTTATCCCCGTACTCCCACGGGAACGGGAACTACGCCGGTGAAACCGCGTGACGACCGCTAGTACCTACCTTATAATGAAAAACTATTTCAAAGATTTCAATATCTTTGGAAGGAATGAATTACTAAATAAAATGACCTAGGTAGGAATATAAGTAGGAAATTCTACGAATTGGCAACTGCGCGAGTGACGGGGCCCAAGCAGTCGTTCTAAGAAAAGCAATACTAATGGCAATGCAGTCACTAGTTTTTTGGTACATGACTACGTTGAAAATGTAAAATTATCGTGTAGCAATTACACGCCGATCACAATGGGGTTTAATTAGGAATATTCCGTCGGTACATCCGTTTTAAGTTGCTGGGAGGTTCGACAGAGATGTCAATCATGCAGCCTTGGCGAGCTATAGACATTTTGTAGGTAGGTAGTGGTAGTGCTTTGAGGGTGTGTCGCTGTGGCGCGGTGTCAACAGGGAATCAATCAATGCAATGGATGTTTGATGTAGCATGAAGCTAGAGTAGGTACTAGGTACATTATGTTTGACAGAAAGTAGGTAGTTACCTGCGAAGACCCGTTTATTAAAAGTTCACTAAATAAATTGGATCATGGTTGATAACCCCGCTTTGCATAAGATGTCTTTTATTAGATAAGTTTGTAGGTATTCTGCTGAGTCATTAGCGATATAGCTACCTAAATGTACTAAGTAGGTATAGGTAAGTACTTATAATGTTCGCTTCGCAAAACTTGCATGCACATTCAAATGATCAGATTATTTATTTCTAGAGAACAATGAATTAGTTGGTTTATGCAGTTGTAATTGGGTCGAGCGCGATTGAATAGACAGCAGATTAAGTACTACAGAACTCGAGATGTAGATAACCGAGTTCCGTAGATAACCGACATAGGTATTCCGTGCTGCACAATTTTAATGGAATGAATGCTTACTTACATCGCAAATACAACCATTCCAATTCCAAACGTAATTTATACGTTCCTATAGGGTAGAATTGGGAATCAAACGAGCTTACCTGTTAAGCGAAGTCTTGATTCTAATTTTATGAGTGGCAATCTGAAAAATAATTATTATAACTTGGTAGTATTTCTAATCTACGTTACTTTCACACCGCGATTTTTAGAGAATTAAAAAAAGAATATTTTTTAAGAATTGTAACATTCGTATGCTGTCTGAGTGTCAAGGCTGAATGTCAAGTCGCGAACTGTCACTTATTTTAGAGATCTTATCATTGGAACAATCTCTGTTTTATGTACAGAGTAGTTCCAAATACCCACATTCACTATGTTTTCCTGAAAGGTTAAAATTGAATTAGGTAGACTAATTATTGCAGCTTTGGGGCTGTTAGTGTTAACTATATTATAGCGGCGGGTGGGTAATTATTTTTCAGATTGCCACTCATAAAATTAGAATCAAGACTTCGCTTAACAGGTAAGCTCGTTTGATTCCCAATTTTACTTCGTGGCAATCTTTCAAATAATTATTATAACTTGGTAGATGTTCAGAGTTGGCTGCAATAATTAATTTATTAACTGATTAAAATGCAAGTAATTCTGAGTGTTGATTTGTGATAATTACATTGGACCTTCTTCTGTAAGAATATTAAAGCTTCAAGGATACTTTACAATAAATATATTACATTTTATAAAAATAACTTTGATAACCATGTAATCAACATTATGTCTGACTTCGTTGATGCCAGCTCTAATTTGAGCTGTTGTTTTGGTTGTATAGTGAGAGTTTAATTCTGGAGTTTAGATACCCCTTTCAATTGAAATCTGACAAACTTACGAATATTAGGGTTTGATGTATTTTAATAACTGTTTTGTTGTTCCAATGGGTTAAAGTTAGAGCTAGGAGAACAATCAATGTCTTTGTTTTCAAAAATTTCTCATATTATCAAACTATGACGAAATTAATGATGCTTTTGATAGATTGAGGCAATGATAGCCTCAGATCTCTCAGTAAGTAATTTTATCATTTGAAAGCCAGTTGTAGTGTTAGTATTTAATAGATGTGTCTGCAAATAAAAAAGGCTCATCAACTCCATTATTTAGTGTTGAATTGTCTGGAAGTACTATCAAGGAATGCCACTGGCATTATTTTTATTCACTTAGGGCCTTTTGTTAAAATACTTGCAACAGAATAGTGCAACCAAGGCAATGTTTAAGGGCCTTTTGTCAAAATACTTGCAACAGAAGAGTGCAACCAAGGCAAGTATAGAGCTCCATAGGTATATCGTCTCAAAAGGTGATTGTATAACTATAAAAAATTTAATGTAATGATTTTATGATCACATACAATGTCTAACTATTGTTCAATAGTAGAAGAGCCAGAGTCCATTCAAAACACTGTTTTTAATTAATATTACAACCAATTAATCAGAATCCAGAAATCTCTTCACTTTATTGTCGTGAGAATTAAACTGAAGTATTTCCTATCAATAAGGCTCAGTCATTTTTTAAGGGTCTAGGTAGATCCTAGATCAAATATTATGGATATTAAAGTATTCACTCTATCATCACCAATTAATATAATTACATACAATTAATCAGAAAAGAAAGAGAAACCTCTTTATTACAGTGTGGATTAAACTGTTTTTATTATTAATTAGTACCTAATAGTACATAGTATAAATAAAGCTCAAAATTTTGCTAATGGTCTGATAGTCTTATGACTAAATATTATGAATGTTAAGGGATTCACTCCTTACTGGTAAAACAGAATTTGAGATGTAGTCAATTGGCTCGAAAAGGGCGATTGAGGTATTTTCTCAAAACTGTTTGTATTTAAGTCTTAGAAACTGATTTCTGCTTAATACTTTTAGTCTGGTATATTTTGTACATTATGATATCGTTTATAATTCATTTTTTAACCTATTGTTCCTATAATGATAGAAACAATATAAATAAAAACATTGTTATTATTATGTTTTCCCAGGCACCTTGTAAAGGAGCAATAAGTTTTTGCGGTTTCATAGTAGAAAAAGTATAACACTTGAGGTCTGGTCTCCACGATAAATATTTGCTATATTAGTGTAATTTCCCAAACTATTTGAAATATTAGGTACTTCTACAAGAATCAGCAGTGTTTTCATGACAATGTCTTTCAAGTGTCTCGAACACTCCTGGTTTAATCATCTAGTAGTGTGCAATTTGGTGGATGTGTGTTGACCATATTCAGTCAACATTGTGTAGGTAATTGGCAACATTGCCGCAATGTACCTACTGTCAATTGTTATGAATTTTAGTTGGATTTTATTAGCTCTATACGAAATGTATGGCATTTTATCTGTTGTTGTATCTGCACTTCCATGCACCCCCCCCCCCCTTTTTGTTAGCTAGCTATTAAAGCCAATACTCCAATTGGTAGTGAAAACTGAAAATAAATGAAATTTCTTAGTTAAAATTTCTTTTTATGAGTTTGTATAAATCTCACAATAATGTCTGCCCATCCATCTTTTCGGGTATTTTAATTGTGATTTTAATTTTATGTTATGGTTCAATGTAGGTAGATGACATGCCAAATTATCTGTTGTTATTTGATAGGGATTAATTTGTTTTCAGCATGGTTCATTTTCTAGTAAGCTACAGCTGATTATAGGGGTCAACGCCCGGAACCAGAGGGCAATGAAGTTATGTTTTACTACTGTCTTCATAATAATTTTATTTCATTTCATTAATAGTTTTAAGGTTTATGTCAGCACTAATATGATTAAGAAAGGTGATTAATTATTATGGGTAAGGTTTAAGTGATTTTAAAATGCAATGCAATGCAGGAAAAAACTATCTGTCATGGGAACCCTTCCAAAAATACTCTTGGACATAAGGGGTACTTAAATGAATTGCATGATTAATATACCTACCCATAATTTAATATTGTATCTATGGATTGCTAGATAAAGCAATGGATTTTACTATTGGACATGTTATTTTAGATTGGGCTTATACATAATGATGATAAGAATATTATCTTTGTTCGAAGATGGGGGTGGGTTTAAATTTGCAATTTGATTTAAAACTAAAACAGGTTTAGTTGTTAATGTCATTTGTACATTGACAGGCTGTTAAGACCTCCAAACTTTGTAAGTCTATAACCCTTTTCCTCTCAATACTAATAGTTTTGAGTATTAGGACATTATGGTGTATAGATTTTGATAACAAATGGTTTCTTGAACCATTGTACTTAAACCAAGTACCCAGATCATTACTTTACAACTGGTATATAATATGGTTAAATCATTCCGGTACCATCCTTGATGTGTTCTCTTTTGGGGCTACTGGCTTAGCACTCCAGTATCTATTACTGTGTTCAGTCTTGAAAGATTCTTGTTAACGGGATACTTTTTTGGATGTTTGAATTTTATTGTGCTAGGCACAAACAGATTAATTGATTTTCTTGTTGTTGGTGATAAAATCTCTTTGGCTACATGTATTAATTGTTTGGAAATATACATAATAAGCTAAGAATATAACTATTGTCCTTATAGGTTTGGTGTTTCATTTCATTAAAGAAAATTAAATAATATTAATTTAATTTTGAGGTTGACATGGTGCTGATGAACATTTGTAGGTTGTGTTATGCAGTGTCATTCAAGCCATTCATCGGTTGCTTTGCCTATGATAACAGTACAAAAATTCGAAGACATGTGACATCTACCAATCCGCACTGGGCCCGAGTGGTGGATTATAGTCCATTCCCTCTCATAGAGAGGAGGCCGTGTCCCAGCAGTGGGAACATTATAGGCTGATGATGATGATGATGAACATCACATAACCTTGGTTCACCATATGTATAGTAGTGGAACAGAAGTCTGTCATAAGTGTCTGGAACATTTTCCATCAGCTGTTCTCTCATAGTATTAAGTAAACAAAGAATCTTGTTCTATTATTTGAATGAAAAGTGTTATGCTTAAATGTAAATATTACTTCATCACTGAAAGATCAAAATGACAAGTTTATGGCATAGCCACAGGGTGCTTTCGATAATATCATACTTGACGTCGAAGCTTACACACATAGTGTGGATTATAACATGCTGTAAATATCTCGTATTTAGGCATGTAGCATAATAAATATCCTGTATAGTCTGGCATAACTTCCACCAAAATAGCATACATACACTTTTTGGGCTGGTGTTTACATTAGTTAAACGTATGTGTAACATTAATTTATACTTGATGTTCAAGCCAGCAATGATGTCACAATCTGTTTTCTGTTTTATTTTGTTTGTAAATGTATTACTAACATAGTTTGTAAGTGTATTGTTACTAACACTGAGTCTTGTTGCTCAAAATAAATATATTATTATTATTAAAAGCACATTATATGGGTTTAACATGCTGTTAGTATCTCGTACTTAAGGATGTGTGGTCCTGACAAATGTATGTCAGCCAGCCAGCAACTTTACTCGCTGATGGGAATCCAGGCAAGGAATGGTTCCACATTCACTGCGAGAGTATAATGCATTTGCAAGGTTATAACACACACGGGATGTGCTAAGTTAAGCAGGGTCGTCTTACGACCTGCATGGTCATGGATATATAGCACAATTTTGTAATTACCTGATCAAGGTCACGAAAATGGGACATACCTGTCCTTTTGCCCGGCAATTTGGCTACGATGTCAATTAGATTTTCAGTGCTAGCATTGTTCAATAAATTTAGCTGGACACCACGTGTCACACTGATAGTTAACCATGCAGCTAGTAACATGAGGTGTTACTGGTCTTGAAAATGGCACTTACCTGTTGCTGGACCTGCCATTAGATTTTCAGTGTTAGCATCGTTCAATGACTCAGCTAAAGGATATCTCGTATCTCCACTGATAGCTTACCATCCAGCTAGTAACCAGTAGTAGTGTTACTGAGGTATCGCGTACCCACTGGAGGAAAAAGGCTTTAACGAGCTTACAACTCCCTTAGTGCTTCAATGAGCACTGTGGATATCGCGTATCCGGGGGTCATTTAAAGTCGGGCATCCAAGTTGTTGTCAGGAATACACTTTTCCTGCTTCATCTCTGATGTCTTCTGATAAATAATGTCCTTCCAATTTACGTCCCGGTAGCGAGCGTTATTTGTAAATGCTCGGATTTCTGTTTCGGGTTTACGATTTTCACTAAAGATGCACTTAGTACACTTCCTGTCACTCGACATTTTGTTATTTTGGTAAAATGTAATGTAAACTTAGTTTTAAATGAATAATTTGACGAGAAAGATTTTTTCTTGCGGTGTCGATATGGCGCGGAAAAGAAAAGTGACAGTTCGCGACTTGACATTCAGCCTTGACACTCAGACAGCATACGAATGTTACAATTCTTAAAAAATATTCTTTTTTTAATTCTCTAAAAATCGCGGTGTGAAAGTAACGTAGATTAGAAATACTACCAAGTTATAATAATTATTTGAAAGATTGCCACGAAGTAAAATGCCGCTATATCGCTCGTTTCTGCGACTTCAAAGCTATCAAGTTTACCGAGAATGGGATCGGCAATAACATGGAAACGATAATACCGCGATAAACGAAACATGTCGCTTAGCTTACGTGCTCAATTCAACCCAATATCGGCAGTCGGCAGCATCCGAAAACACGGCGAGATATAAGTACTTAGGTAGCTAGGTAGGTACCTATAACAGGTACTACGTGTGATGCAGTAGTCGCACACACGAGTTGTTCTTGTAATACAAGGACCACAAGCTCGTTCTGCGGTGAGGCGAGTGATTTTTGCAATTACCGACAGGCGGCACACATATCTGTCGGCAATTTGCCGCTCCTCTCGCGAGCTCCGCTGATCGGCTTCTCGGAAACGCACTTGCATCAACTGTGCACCCGGTTAGTGCGACTGTGCGATTAACGTACTAATTACCGCACGGAACCGCCTCAGTGCGCTGCTGTGCCGCGGACACATATACCACTTCTGTAGTCTGTCGATGACATTTGCACAAGCGCACAAAAACTCTGGCCACTTGCTTTTTTAATTGCTGTCGTTTTTTCGGTAATTACCGCAACTCAGGTTTAACTGTTTATTAAACTGTACCTACTGTAGTATTGTCCTTTCTTGGGACACACCTTTTTTATTGATTGAAGCAATTATTGTAATAGTCAGATAACTGCTGCTTAGGTAGCATGACCAACGTAGAAACGAAAGAGAATCGACAAATCTTTTGTTCATCTGTCATTAATTGTCGATTCAATCTACACTAATATAATAAAGAGGAAAGATTTTTATTTTTGTGTGTATGTTTGTAATGAATAAACTCAAAAACGACTTCGCCAATTTCAAAAATTCTTTCACCATTAGAAAGCTACATTCACCCTGAGTAACATAGGCTATATTTTATCCCGTACTCCCACAGGAACTACGCAGGTGAAACCGCGTGACGTCCACTAGTAATAGATTAACAAAAGATTTGTCGATTCTCTTTCATGTCTACGGTGGTCATGCTAAGCGGGCTGGAGTCTCTATTAATGTGACAGTATGTCTCTGGTCAAGGCTGCAGTAGGTACGCATAGAATCTAAATGTGCTTAAATCTTGACAAGCCACTCACAAGTTTACCTCAACATTTGTATTCAAGTTGCTTGGTATTTTGTCTATCCTATACTATTATGTACTACATTACTCTTTTTCATTTGCATTTAATTCAATGATTCAATCTGTCTGCTATAGATTACACACTTTTTTTCCTGATAACAAAAGGCGGAGATTTCATTTTTGGTACAAACTTATGATAATAATTTATTTTATAAATATATTAAGTTACTAACAATAAGAATCTTTTGTTTTTACATGTGAGGCAGAGTTATACCTACTTTGCTTACATATTACATTGGATTGTATTTATATTCCATTGTTTGTTAATTTGTGGGTTTCGCCATAAATGCAGATGTTTTATTTTTAAATTTATGAAGCGACGTTATTCAATTATAGTACCTACACTAATTTATACTAGTTAGCTATGTTAAGATTTCTTGAGTCTCATTCTTAAAAGTATTATATGTCATATATTTTAGTAAGCCCTTTCTCACACATTATTAAAATAAATACATTGATGCAATCATGAAACAGGTACAAACATGTAGAAATTAAACCCATTCAAGAACAAGTTTGGTATTACATCATATTGATAGTCACAAACTGAACTTGTTTACTATAGAGAAACTCATGCACATAATGCACATACAAAGAAAACCAATCAGAACAGCACTTTGCAACATGAGATTCTGGGAAACACACAAGGGGAAATCCTCAGTATAGTATTGAAGGCTGATTTTAAAAACAAGAGGATCCAGTAAATTCCATTTAGTTGTATTAAACATATTGTACTGGATTAACAATCGGAGTATTAAACAAAGAACCGTTAAAAATTAAACAGTTTTGTTTACCAGAAGAAAACCACAAGTATTTCAATAGCTCTCTTTGAATAACAGGAAAGTGTACAACTACGGAAACTAGTAGAAGTACCGTGATGTAGTTGGTACTAACCACGCTCAATCATCGCAAGTGAAAGTTTTTATTACTGCACAAAAATCTACGCGAAATTATGTAGGTACCGAAATTGCATCGGCGAAACAGTTTTATTCATCAGTGGCAAATTTAAATTATAAAAGTATTTGCCTAAATACCGTTGCGTGTCATTATAATTTCATACAAGGCTTGTAATCTAAAGCTTTTACAAATAAAAAAATCGGCATTACTCACCGAATCTGCGGGATGACAGTCCAACTTTCCAAGAATTGGAAATACCGCAAGCTCTCTGTAGACAATATTTATCACAGTTCGATATATCACACCACACTCTTTTAACTGTTCTTAAGTTTATTTAATAAATTAATTCGTTTTATAATAATATTTACATCGGTAACTTTACTTTCCATTCATTGGAAAAATCACAAATCTCACCGACCGATCCCCACGAGCAAACGCATGCGACTGGCGGCTGACAGCTGTGACTGTGACAGACAGCGGTGTTCTACTGACAACCAGTTTGACGTCTGTCAAATGCAACGGCCGGCGCGCGTTCCTTTTAAAGCATGTGATCTTACTATGTACCTACATGTACATTTCGCACTTAATCATATACTGACCGATTAGTGTAAGTCAAAATTGAATAAGGGTTTTTATTTTTAGCTCTTCCCTAGTCGCTGGATAGATGGCGCTAGGAGTTAGTATGATAATGCAATGAACGGAACCTAAAAAAACTGATTGACAAAGCGCGAGAAAACTAGGTTAGATTCGGCAAATGAAAGTGTCAGTCAACGAGAGTATGTGACGTGACACAATGTTTTTTTTCCGAGCGTTTTGGCTTTGGCCATCTTCTATAGATGGCGTTGAACTTACTATGTTGGTGCCATTGTTCTTGGAAACTAAGTTTTTTTTTAATACCTCAAAAAGAAAACCTCTCAATAAGTATACCAAAAAAAATATTTTTCAATACACTTCCTCGAAAACTGGTCCATAACGCATTACGATTAGGTACAACATGCAATATATTTCACACGTGTGCGTTTTTTTCCATTTTCCCGCACGTGTGCGGGAATGAAAATTGCCACAGATACCTATACTTACTTAGTTCAAATTGGTTCAATGCCTATAGTCTGAGGAGAATGTTTTTAGGGTTCCGTACCCAAAGGGTAAAAACGGAACCCTATTACTAAGACTTCGCTGTCTGTCCGTCTGTCTGTCCGTCTATCCGTCTGTCTGTCACCAGGCTGTATCTCATGAAACGTGACAGCTAGACAGTTGAAATTTTCACAGATGATGTATTTCTGTTGCCGCTCTAACAACAAATACTAAAAACAGAATAAAATTAATATTTAAGGGGGGCTCCCATACAACAAACGTGATTTTTTTGCCGTTTTGTCTAATGTATAGATAATGGTACGGAACCCTTCGTGCGCGAGTCCGACTCGCACTTGGCCAGTTTTTTTTTTTAATTTCGGCAAAGCACTACTTACGCGTCTTTATTTTTTTAATTTTTAATTTGTGTTTTTAAATAGAATATCATAGATAAACATGATTAATAAAAACGAATAGTTATTTTTATACACAAATTAACATTTATTTGTGTTCTGAATTCAAAAATATAAAATAAATCTATTTTTTATATTAGGGCTTTTTAGGGTTCCGTACCCAAAGGGTAAAAACGGAACCCTATTACTAAGACTTCGCTGTCTGTCCATCTGTCTGTCACCAGGCTGTATCTCATGAACCGTGACAGCTAGACAGTTGAAATTTTCACAGATGATGTATTTCTGTTGCCGCTATAACAACAAATACTAAAAACAGAATAAAATTAATATTTAAGCGGGGCTCCCATACAACAAACGTGATTTTTTTGCCGTTTTGTCTAATGTATAGATAATGGTACGGAACCCTTCGTGCGCGAGTCCGACTCGCACTTGGCCGGTTTTTTTATTATTGCCTCTCCTTCAATCTGACGAAAGCAGACCGCGAAAATAAAGAAAATTAAAATCATAGTTTCTTAGTTCGTGATAAAAATATTTTTCGTTATAATTTTATTTCATTTCTTCAAAAGTGTATTGAAAAACGTCGTTTGATACACGTGGACATTTGATAATGCAGTTCTCGGCTCAAAAACATCCTCACCCACGGCTCGGGTGTTATAATTCCGCCTCGAATGCAATGAGTCAATGACAAACTTTCTCCACTTGTATCAAAATGTATCTACTAATATCGCCCTCTTTTGGCCGATCTCGTTTTTTTTTAATATCTTGTAGAAACACACCCGCATAGAAATGCGGAGTTAATTAAACCCATAGCTGCCTCTTTTACACGCAAACGTTTCGGCAAACTTTTTTACGAGACAGAGACAGATATCAGTATATTCAGTATGCGTCGAGAACTAAGATCGTAAACATTTTTTATGTAGTTCGATACCCGCAATTACAGACACAATTAAAATAACAATGCACCGTACCCATTCGGGTACGGCTGTGGACATTAGATATGAGCGCCGATGATGGCCAATTCCGCGGCGGCGCTGGTGGTGGGCCGATTTGAAATCGTAGAAGACTTAGGAATCAACAAAAACTGATTGAGTTTATTTTAAAAATATAATTACGGAAGTGGAATCTTCTATCAAATACAATTTAATAATGTTCTATGACTTTTACGTCTTGACCATTATTTTCAATGTTATTAAGATTTAAAGATTTTTTTGTATGAACGAAATTCTCAAGTTTTCTCAGAAAACAGTTTAGAAATTTGGAAAGTACAAATTATTTGCCTATTTTAGCATATAATCTGGGACTGCGATAATTAGCGATACTGGTGATATATTTTTTTATCACTTCAAGCACAAAGTACAGAGGCGGACTTAATGCCATAGGCATTTTTTTTTTTTTTTTTTTTTTTTTTCTCGATTCCACACCATCCTAAAGATAGCGAACTAGGCGCGTTTATTTAACAGTGGTATCGTCAATAGCAATAATCCAATAAAGAAAACGTTTCTTGTGGTTAGACGAAGCCATCATTTATTAATTATTTGGAAAAATCAGATTCAGATTCAGTGATGGGTTTGAAGTTAAATTTTATGTTTTCCTGATCATTATCGTGAACAAAATATGTATCCGTAACGATCAACAAAGCTTTTGCCTCTTCTGAGAGGGTTTTGTGTTTTCGCAACAGTTTGTGACGTATTTTTTAAATAAGCGGGTCAGAACTAATTAATAAATTATTCATAATATCTTCATTGGTTGCTTTTCTACAGAATTTTCTCGAATGATGTTCGCGATATCTCCTGAAATCCTTATTTTGAGCTTCAGCAGCTTCTTCGGATAATTTTCCAATTGGCACTATACCCAAATTCTCAATTATATCTGCTCGGTGAGCAAGAACTTTATGTACACTTGCTGGCATGTAATACCAATTTTATTATACAAATTAACATACAATGTCATGGTAGCTTTGGTATAATCTTTGAATTTAATTACATCTATAGGATGACCTGAAGAAATTGCCTCTAGTATGGTTTTAAATCGTTTTATTAAATTCTCCTCGACTCCTGTGATCGAAACCGCAATATCAGAGTTTTCAAAAAATCTTCTAGCGGTATTTCCGTCATTACCAATTTGATGGGTATCAAACTACCCATAAAAACACTAGAATCATCATAATCAGTGTCGTCTGTGGTATCTAAATTCATTTTTTGCTTATAATGGGGAAGGCTGGTCAAAGCTGATTGTAGATGGCGTGTCCATCGCTTAGACCCAATCTGACCAATGGGATCACACTATTTTGAAATATTAAATGACATTGACAGATTTTCAACCAATGACTATGTTAGGTTCATGCGGTGCTAGCGCCATTAGTTCCACAAGTTGCCCACCCCATTGGCTTGATTTGAAGCACCGTCAAAACCCCATTTACTAATCAGTGTCATTTCTTTAATTATTATTATATTATTATTATTATTATAGTAATATAGTATTAGTATAGATAGATGATGTGTATGTTACTGTAATAGTAGTTTTAGGTGGATAGCATTTCAGTTTTTCATTTTGTAGTGCATAGTAGGAGGGAAATATGTTAACATTAGTTACTTGTTGGGTTTTTTTCCGCAGCGTATTGTATTGCCATTCGTCATTATAAGAGACAAAAACAAGCCTAAAGCTTTATCCGGTGTATTTTTTTTTTAAATCAACCTGCAAATTTGCTGCCCTCTGATTGGCGCACGTCACTAATTACTACGCGCCTAACTGATAAGAAAACCGGTTTCGCCGTGTTTTGGACACAAACAAATGACGTCACGGGAGTAGTGTGCAATATCTTTGCACGTGCTCACAAAAACGTCTACTTCGATTATATTTTGCAATACTAGTATTAAGTTTTTTTTTTTTCATACAATATTGAAAGGTGTATAACTCTATAATTAAAGGGTTGATGAAAAAGTCGTAAAACATAAAAATATTGTATTAATATAGAGACTTCAAAAATGTAGATACCAATCCTTAAGTCCCTACTTCGCAATTTCAGCCCACTCGCCGCCGCGCCCGCAGTCGCTCCGGCCGTCGCAAGTTTCGTACCCGCAGACTCAGGCCACGCCACCGCGGCGGGGCGGCGTGACGGCGATGTAATCAAATGCATTAAAAACATTAAGCGCTGTCATCATCATCATCATCATCCGCCTATTAATGTTCCCACTGCTGGGACACAGGTCCCAGCAGGCACCGACACAGGTCCCAGGATCCTCTCTATGAGAGGGAATGGGCTATAATCCACCACGCGGGCCCAGTGCGGATTGATAGATGTCACATATCTTCGAATTTTTTGGTTCTAAGATATTATGCCGGTTTCCTCACGAGCGATGTTTTCCTTCACCGTTTTGAAGCGCTGTCAGGCTGTCACAGAATAGATAATAGTACTAGCGCTGTGTACGAAACGGGCGACGGCGGAGCGGCGCGATCGAGCGATGCACGGGCGGCGCGGCGGTAGAGCGGTGGGGCGGCGCGGAGCGACGAGAACAAACTAACTAACTAGTTTGGTTTCGCCGCTCGCGCGGGTAGGTACATAGTGTTGCATTTTTATCACAGTAATAATATGGAAATTGACAATGAAGAGTTTATATCTTTTATTTTATCAAAACCGGCTATATGGGACAGTTAAAACGATTTATTTTATCGATTTATTATTGATTTATTGGATGAACACCATCTATAGGTAATAAAAATTCTCTCATTAGGAGACTGGGCTTCAATAGTTCTCTTCGACGTGAATTCATGTTTATCACAACACTACGTGAGCGCGACTGCGCGGAAGTTTGTTTCGTACACACGCAAGCAGTATTGCCAACTTTATTTTTACGAACCCACCAAATGTGGCCTCCTGGCCCACCAGAAAACCACTAATTCAACTCAACAAATTCCGTGCTAAGTGTACCCCTAAATGTTTTTTGGAAATAAAACAACAACCAATATTGTAAATAGAAATAAGGATTTATTTTTGTAATCACAAAATAGAACTGCCTACTATGTAAAGATGATCTTCAGAAGAGTCGCTTTCATTTGCATTTTCAGGAATAGATTTCCTTCGTTCATATTTTCTGCACTACACTATTTTGGTAATATGTAGATATTGCTGCATTTGTCTTCACGTGCTAAACCAGCACGAATTGTTATATAAGAAAAGAAGATAGAAGCTCCTATCTTCATCCGGTTTCTTACGATACGGTGAAATAACAACAAAAAATGTACCCTTTTCAATCATTTTAAATAACTGAGTATTTTTTGTAAATCGTACTAGTGGTTGGTGGTCTTTGTGGTACCTTACCACTAACTGAAGCAATCAAAGCCACAAAAAATCCACTAGCCACTAAATCCAATATTTACTCGCTAAAAGGATGGTCTAAACCACCAGAATTAGTGGAAAATCCACTGAGTTGGCAACACTGCACGCAAGACACCGCTATCTCATCGCCCCGCGCCGCATCGCCCCGCCCCGCCATCGCTCCGCCCGTCGCAAGTTTCGTACCCGCACGCAGACTGCTTCCACAGCGGCGCGGCGGCGTCGCGGTAGCGCGGCGTGGCCGGCTGTGGGCCTTCGTTTTTTTTTTTATCAGGGAGAGATTTCTTAAAAATAACAAAGAAAACCGTATTGTTGTTACCAAAAAAGTTTACAGTCATCTAAATAATAATTGGAGATTACGTTTACTGAAAAATAATCATTTCAGCATTTTGACACTTTCTTCACTTTATAATCTTATAAAGTGTCAAAGTGAAAGTGTCTAAGCGTGCGATAGGTATATTTAATTTTATCAAATAAGAACATTAAATAAATAAAAAAGAAGTATGATTAGGGATGATTTTTTAAATAGTGGAATAACATGTTTTTTTTTCTGTTCTTAGAAATAAAATAAAACTTGACCTTATACATGTTAACTGATTTTATTTGCGAATAACCCGGTACTCTTTATTTAAAAAATACTTATCAATAGTTCTACATTTATTTCTTCTTGCCCTTGCCCTTGGAATGTCTCAAAAATTTGAACTGTCCTAGAGCCCGGCGAACCATGACCCCGCGCCACCACGCCTGTATGCACCTGGCGGACAGGCGTAATTTCTCTTCTCTTGCTAGACGGGCAGCGCGTTCCCGTTTAAATGTTAACCAACCACGCATTTCACCTTCATGTAGGGTATACTGAAACAAATCAGAGCTTAGATTTGAAACCGATCTGTAAAGTTTAGTCAAGTGTATTTCCAGTTATAAGTAAGTAGAAGTTATTCTGAGAGAACAAAGCAAACAACAA
The DNA here is from genome assembly GCA_905147715.2 of Xestia xanthographa. Classification (NCBI taxonomy): domain Eukaryota; kingdom Metazoa; phylum Arthropoda; class Insecta; order Lepidoptera; family Noctuidae; genus Xestia; species Xestia xanthographa. The sequence goes on along the minus strand of LR990645.1, from coordinate 16,798,432 downwards.
TACTTTGACCTTGACTAATTATATTCAAAGTTATAAGAAGCCTGGTAAAACATAAGTTTAATTTAAATTACTAGGGCTACCTATTCTTATTTTACAGCCACCGTACATACTGATCATGACGGTAGGTTGCGATTTACATAGACCTTGCGAAGAAAGCTTACCAACGCTTGTAATTCCTGTCTCTTACTGGTAGCAACAAGCAGTTGTTCAAGTTTCCTCTGAGTCCTCGCACTTATTTCACAGCCACCGTACATACTGATCATGACGGTAGGTTGCGATTTACATAGACCTTGCGAAGAAAGCTTACCAACGCTTGTAATTCCTGTCTCTTACTGGTAGCAACAAGCAGTTGTTCAAGTTTCCTCTGAGTCCTCGCACTTATTTCACAGCCACAGTACATACTGATCATGACGGTAGGTTGCGATTTACATAGACCTTGCGAAGAAAGCTTACCAACGCTTGTAATTCCTGTCTCTTAATGGTAGCAACAAGCAGTTGTTCAAGTTTCCTCTGAGTCCTCGCACTTATTTCACAGCCACCGTACATACTGATCATGACGGTAGGTTGCGATTTACATAGACCTTGCGAAGAAAGCTTACCAACGCTTGTAATTCCTGTCTTTTACTGGTAGCAACAAGCAGTTGTTCAAGTTTCCTCCGAGTCCTCGCACTTATTTCGGCAATATCGGTGTCGTAACGCTGGCGCCAGTATTCCAATGTCTTCTCAAGTTCCTTCAACAAAATTCTCGGAACTTAAGTAACTGTTGCAAGTCCCTACTGTGAAATTAAAGGTTATTGAAAATGGATATTTCATGAATTTATTTGCTTATTTGACATCATCTGCCTAGCCTTTTCCAACTATGTTGGCGTCGGCTTCCAGTCTAACCGGATGCAGGTGAACACCTGTGTTTTACATGAAGCAGTCGCTTTATGTAAAATACTGGTGTTCACCTGCATCCGGTTAGAGGCAGTCGCCTATCTGACCTCCATAACCCAGAGTACTGGGTAATACGATACCCCTTGGTAAGACTGGTTGTCCGATTTTTTGGGCCACTAAATACCTGTAACGACTGTCAAAAATCTACAAATGACAGCCGGGACCAACAACTTAACGTGCTTTCCGAGGCACGGAGGAAACTCGAAATACCCTTACAAACAAAAGCTTTAAGAGCGATGGTTTCATAGAAGGTTTATACGTGTTCTGATTAAGTCCGAAACTCTTGATACCCTTACAAACAAACGCTTATAAGAGCTATGGTTTCATATAAGATTTATATGTGTTCTGATTAAGGCGGGAACTCTAATAGTGCTCTTTTATAAGTCTATTTAAATTTTAAGAGCATTCATACTTGTAACATATTCTTATAGACGTATATAAGAAAACGTTATATAATATTCATAAGAGTAGTGGCATTATAAGCGCTTTTTACAAGTCTGATTCTTACTTAATACTTATAAATACATTTTATAAGTATAGTCAACCTTAGAAGTGACTATACTAAGTGTTTCATTAGACTTCTGTGAAACTAGTATTTTAAAAGTGTGATTTATCTCACCTAAGACATATTAAAGAGTAGTAGCACTTCAAAAGTCCTACAAGTGTCTTAAACAATTCCCTATTAAGGGTTATTTATTTTCTTTGTTGTGTGGACTCCAGAAATTGTTATAAAATCAGGAAATAGACCATTTTAATATTTAGTACATATTATCATTAGGTTTCTGTTAAATCCTTCGACTTCGTCGTATGGCTTGATTTGCCTTATTAAGGAACCCTAAAATTATGAGCAACATGGCCGCGTAAACAGTGGTTTTAGGTTTAATTTGAATTTTTCGAGTGCGATATAAACCTTACACAAGAGTACTGGTCTTATATTACTCTAATAAAGCACTTTTGAGTCGTGTTTAGTCGTAATGGCGACATTTTTATATTATTTTACAAACAATAAAAATATATATATAATAAATGACACATTTTTGAAAAGGCCCGTGAAAATATTGTGATTAAAATTTCAAAATAATCGAGAAATAGTACTTCGCAACCTAATAATCGCATATGGTGTGTGAAAAATACATGAGTAAGAGATTAGAAAATATACACATTAGCGTTTTGTAGAAATGTGTAATAAAATATAAAATACTTATGTTTTTATTACTTCGCAACCTTAGGGCAGTTTGTGATAACACTCATAATAGGAAATCACAAAGAGGACTACAAGCGATATTACACTTCAAATAGCATTTTATTTTATTTGTAAGAGGACTTTAAGGTTATTTACCCTTACAGCGCGCCATTGTAAGTCACTTGTAAGTTTATTTGTCATTATAAAAGCATCAGCAAGAGTCTTGTAAGTTTGGAAATACACTTCGCGAGACCATTACAAGGCAATTGCAAGGGTGAATATACTTATAAAGTGCGCCCAAATCCATACTTATAAGTGTCTATAAGTCTGATTTAAGACTGAAAGAAATATGGTCTTGGGATATTTGTAAGATTATTTTTTGCTAGCTGGGTCGGTATGTAAGGGTGGTCCACAGACCAACTTAAGCAAGCACGGCTTAACCTAAAGATCGACCCGAGCGGCTGTTATGATTTAGCCACGAGCTCCTCTAGTTGTGAAGGTAGGTACCTACTTGACGAATGATTAAATTAAATAAATATTCAGGTGGGACCTGTACCATTTTTTTAAACCATTTGCACATCGCGATCGGTTTTGCACGAACTGATGTGAAAATTGTATTTCGATACACTTCCTCGAAAACGGGTTCTTAGCGCGCTACGATTAAGTTCAACATGCAATGTATTTCACACACGCGCGTTTTGTTTTTCATTTTCCCGCACATGTGCGGGAAAGTAAAATTCCACGGATAACTAAGTAACTAACACATTAACGAAGTTCAAATCGGTACAGTGCCTAATGTGCCTATAGTCAGAGGTGAATGTTTTTTTTTTAAATTTCGACAAAGAACATGCGTCTTTACGGCGTAATAGTACATTGTGTATTAGGGGCGCGAGCTCCAGTGTTTTTGAGCCGAGAACTTCAATAACAAATGTCGACGTGTATCAAACGACGTTTTTCAATACACTTTTGAAAGAAATAAATTGTAGGAACGAAACATTTTTTATCATGAATTACTATGACACTATGATTTTAATTTTCTTTTTTTTCCGCGCTTTTCTTTCGCCAGGTTGAAGGAGAAGCAAAGGTATGAAGCTGCTAAACAGCCTAATATAAAAAATAGTTCTTTTTTATATTTTTGAATTTAGAACACAAATAAATGTTAATTTGTTTATAAAAGTAATTATTAGTTTTTAATAATCATGTTTACCTATAAATAAAATTTGAATATTCAAAAAGTATTTATGCCATAAAGACGCTTAGTGCTTTGCAGAAAAAAAAAATCATTCACCTCCGACCATAGGCATTGAACTAATTTGGACTAAGTATAGGTATAGTTATCTGTGGCAATTTTCATTCCCGCACACGTGCGGGAAAATGGAAAAAAACGCACACGTATGAAATACATTGCATGTTGTAGGTACCTAATCATAGTGCGTTATAGACCAGTTTTCGAGGAGTACACTTATAAAGAGGATTAAAAACTCATTACTGCCCGCAAAAAGTTTCTTATAGAAAATACCAACTTTGGGTGCACTTAAGGGCGAACCAAGTCGTCCTTTTCGAATAGGTGGGATGAAAAGGTCAGTTACACAGTCGCTCCATTTAAAGTACTGGTAATCAGCTTCATCAGGACATATTATACTTACTGGAAGCCAACCCCAACATGTTATTTGGTTGAGAAAAGGCTAACCAGATGACAGATGATGTTGGATATGTGACTTTGTGCTGGTAGGCAGAAAAAAGTTCAATCTTGAAATAAAGTTGAAATGTAATGTAATTTGTCGCAATTTTTTTTTAGTTTATCTTGTTCATCATCTGCCTAGCCTTTTCCCAACTATGTTGGGGTTGGTTTCCAGTGTAACCAGATGCAGCTCAGCAGAATACCTTAATCTGCAACTCAAAAGCTTTGAGCAACTCATCGTGCACTCGCTGTTCGTGATCGGCGCGGGGTAGAGGCGCCCGAGGCGCATTCAGTTTTAGCTCCCGAGACTCGAAGCGCGCGAACAGCCATTTTTCTGCGTAACACAGCCGTGTTTTCGCGTTATGGAGGCCGTCCTGTAATAGGAAGATGAACTATTACCTTTGACGAATATTGATCAATCTCCATCTACATAGGTAGGTAGGTATGTCTTTTGTGTTTTTCTTTCATTCGTGCATATTACTATTCAAAACTGTTAAAAAGCGACTAACTAGAAGAAATTCAACATATCTTTACAGGTCGCGCCACGTAAGTCTAGCGCTGAACGAAACGTGGAGGGGATATCTGCGCATGTTATACGACTGGAGAGCCAATCGGCGCAACGCACGCCCCAATACATTCTTATTTTTTACTTCTGCGCAATAACGGTCACCGCTAGACTTTCGTGCCGCGACCATAAGGTCGCGGCACGAAAGTCTAGCGGTGACCGTGATAACACAGACTTCCGGCTAATCAATTGAAAACTACCCAATTACGAAGTTGATGAATATTGCTAAGTGTGAACGTTAGACGTTATTTTTCTCATTTGGGAAGTAGGTAAATTAGAGTTTCTTACATGAAGCTTTATTAATTGCAGCTTCCGGCGCTCATGTACATAGAATACTACTATATCCCTCAAGATACGGTTTTTTATGTATCACATTATAACCTCGGTGATTCGGATAAGTATACATTCATACGGTTGCAAACTACATAGTCCAAGTCGAGTTGCACGGACTTTGCCTAGCTATTGTAACTCTTTCTCACAAATGTTCTTAGAACCGCCTTTTCCACGCTCTCAGTAACGCCTCGGTGATCTCATAATTGTTGCATCGCAAACACCTCTTTACTAAGAAGCAGCATCAGCATGTTTATGACTTGCCAGTAATTATCACTTTCATAGAAGTAAACATGTACGCCGCCGTACGCACACTCATTTTGTCTCGGAGAATAGCTACTTTCTGGTCTGCGTTGTTTAGCTCCATCGCCCATTGATTTCTCTTCGCGTCTAATTCTGCTTCTAATGTTTTGCGAGATCTGAAAACGATTTTAAGTAGTCCGTCAATTATTTATGAATAAAGATTAAACTAGCTGTACGTGTAACTGTCGCCAAATCACAATAACAATGTTAGGAAATTCATATAATGTAGGTACTTATAGGTACTACATGTTATTTTGTATACAAAACATCTACAATTCTACATAACTAAGTACCTACTTAATTCACGTTTTATGGGAAAATCAGGGGCTCGATCATTTAATAGTGATTAAGGTATAATCAGATTGTGATCGAAATATCTGACAAATAGGCAGAGGGCAGAGACTTACGTTTTCAGTTGGTCATTTCTGAGCTGCAGCGATTCAATATCACATTCTGATTGCTTGAGCAGCTCCACAGCATTGATCACCGACTGCCACGTCCCGTTCTCCGCGACCTCAATGAGAGTTCGTCTTATCACGTCGTTCACGAAGTTTCTGAAACGTTTAAAGGATTTCTTGCAAATGGATTCTTTTCATCGAATTGTTTAGTAAGTAGGTACCTTATTCCCGTAAAATTAACATGCTAAACTGTCACAGGTAGAGTTAGGCACGATTCAGGCTGGAAGGTGACCTTTGTTTGATTGATTTAATGTCTTTTCAATACACTTCCTCGAAAACTGGTCCATAACGCACTACGATTAGGTACAACATGCAATGTATTTCACACGGGTGCGTTTTTTTTCCATTTTCCCGCGCGTGTGCGGGAATGAAAATTGCCACAAATAACTAAACCTATACTTAGTCCAAATTGGTTTAATGCCTATAGTCTGAGGTGAATGTTTTTTTTTTTAAATTTCGGCAAAGCACTACGCGTCTTCACGGCATAAATATTTTTTGAATATTCTGTCATGATTTTCAAAAATATTATGTAGTGTTTCAAAGATTTTAATAATTCGTTTTATATTTGAGAAATGACAACACTGCCTAGCCGTCAATGTTGAAGCGGGAAGGGGTAGTTTATAAAACATGACACTCGACCGAGAGAGCGCTGTTCATTGGGAGAAATTGTGGTGTTAAGACTAACAGTCGAATCTATGTCTGATAAGTGTTGTAATTAATGCATTTTGTATAAAACGTGAAGTAATGTAGAATTGTGTAATACCAAATAATTTGAAAAGAGTAACCATGGAGTTTCTTGCCGGTTCTTCTCCATGGAAGCCACCAACCGAACCGTGCACCCTTGTCGACGTTCTTAAGTGCCCATCCAGGCCTATGTGGAATGAAATACTTGGATTTGAATATACTGAAGAGTTGATTGGAGCTACAGTGGTTTTTATTACAGTTCAGAAGTGACAAGAACCACGAGCCATCTCTCAGCGAAATAGTAAGTAATTTGTTTCCTTTTCTTTACCCTAATTAGATGTATACTTACTGTTAAATTTCTGAAAAAAAAAAAAAGGGGAGGGTGGAAATTTAACAAATAAACTTTCACGTATGCACAGTGTTTTACACCATGGAGATTATTGTTATAACACGAAATAGAGAAAGATTTCTACCCCGCTAAAAAGTTCACGTGATTCAACTATGCAGAAAGTATACTTAATTATTAAGAACTGTGTTCTGACTCGCATTGCTCGAATTTATTACTCGGAATTCTCTGAAGTTGATTTATTTAACTCTAATAAACCGACACAAAAAAAAAACGAATAGTGAACATCTTCTTCTTCTTGTACTATCTTTTATTCAACCGTTTTTTGTTTAAAATTTTTCAAAATTGTAATCCAGTTCTAAAAATAACTTAAAAATTATGTTGTATCGTATTTTTGTATTGTATTTTTATTTTTTGAAAATATCTGGCATTAGTCCGTTCGCATGTATTATGTATATATATATCCCAGTTACACAGGGAATGCTATAATTGGCCATAATAACTGTCACAAGCATATTTTGTAAAATATTTTTATGTATCGCTGTTGGTTAGTTAAATAAATAAAATTAAAATAATTATGGCATTTAATATATGAGTTTAACAATGCAGCCATGAAGATGTGTTGATTTTACATGTTAACATCCATTCTAAAGAACCATGTGTGAGTGTTGTTAATAAACCATGTAGGTTTACATGTAGTGTCATGCCATGTAGGTAGAGATAGGGATACTCGTAGTCGTTAAACTATTAATATTTGCTCGATAAAAAAAAAAAAAAAAAAAAAAAAAAAACAAAAACTGTTACACGTTTTGAAGTATTTTGAAGAATTTAACATGATGCATTTATGAGAATGATTACCCACAATGTTTATTATAAAATTCTAAATTGTTTTTGCTATTATTTACATAGCTATGCCGTCATAGGCCTCTGCACCGGGATTTAAATGAGCAACATTGGTAGTGCCAGTGTAACATGCTTTATTTATGATTATTTACAAGCATCCAGAGGTAAATGTCAATAAATTATTATTCTGGCCATGGTAATTTCCTAAATGGATACCCAGTGAACTATGTTGGTTCATAGGGTCTTTGTCAAGAGACGTACCTAGTGATTTCGCTGGATATTTCAGTGGGTACTTGTTCCTGCTGATTTATCACAGTGAATCGGTCGTCAGATCCATGATAATGATGATGATAATGATAATGTGAACTAAGTGTGTTCACAGGCGACTTGGTTAGTTCACTTGATTTTATGCAGGTTTGTCCTGTTGATTTATCACAGTGAATCGGTCGTCGGATCCATGTTAGGCGACTTGGTTAGTTCACTTGATTTTAGGTAGGTATGACCTACTGATTTATCACAGTGAATCGGTCGTCGGATCCATGATAATGATGATGATAATGATAATGTGAACTAAGTGTGTTCACAGGCGACTTGGTTAGTTCACTTGATTTTATGCAGGTTTGTCCTGTTGATTTATCACAGTGAGTCGGTCGTCGGATCCATGTTAGGCGACTTGGTTAGTTCACTTGATTTTAGGTAGGTATGACCTACTGATTTATCACAGTGAATCGGTCGTCGGATCCATGATGATGATGATGATGATAATGATAATGTGAACTAAGTGTGTTCACAGGCGACTTGGTTAGTTCACTTGATTTTATGCAGGTTTGTCCTGTTGATTTATCACAGTGAGTCGGTCGTCGGGTCCATGTTAGGCGACTTGGTTAGTTCACTTGATTTTAGGTAGGTATGACCTACTGATTTATCACAGTGAATCGGTCGTCGGATCCATTTTAGGCGACTTGGTTAGTTCACTTGATTTTATGCAGGTGTATCCTACTGATTTATCACAGTGAATCGGTCGTCAGGCAGATGTTAACCCAGTGAACTAAATGTGTTCACAGGGCCTATGTTATGCGACTTAGTGTGTTCGCTGGATTTTTGTAAATGATAAATGATGAATGATAAATGATAAATGATAAATAATGAATGATAAATGATAAATAATGAATGATAAATGATAAATGATGAATGATAAATGATGAATGATAAATGATGAATGATAAATGATAAATAATGAATGATAAATGATAAATGTTAAATGATGTTTATTTTGCAAGTAGGTTTTTACAAACACTTACACGTCATTTTTTAAAACTTTAAATTAATTAATAATGGTGAGCAATGAATTATAGTGTTTAAACTTTAAATTAATTAATAATGGTGAGCAATGAATTATAGTGAGCAGTGAATTATAGTAGTTGTTTATTCCCTATCAATGTTACGGGTTATCTTTTCTTTTAATGGAGCCCGTGAGTTGCTCGCTGGATGCGTTAGGGGCGATGGATATTTTCTCAATGGATTATTGGGTGAGCTGCATACATTCGTCGGATTTGAGCAGACTATATTTGCTTACTGGTTAATGACTCTTACAACGTTTAGATGAAGCGCAATAAATATATTGAATTCGAATGATTTTTAATTAAATAAATAAGAGACAGATTATGTCGATGAATATTGTACACATTTCAGAAATCAATAGGCGGTTATTGTTGAGGAACTTGACTGCTAAGCTGTACTTTTATGTAGAAGTACTAGCGGACGTCACAGTTTCGAGTACGGGTATAAAATATAGCTTTTGTTGCTCGCTGGTAATGTAGCTATCCATTGCTGAAAGAAAAATGTCCAGCAGTTTTTAAGTTTATTCGTTACATACAAAGATACAGATCTTTCCTCTTTAATAATCTTGGTATAGACTGACGTCTGACAATTAATGACATTGACGGATAAAAGCAAAAAGCAAAGCAAATTCACTTTCTAAAGAAAAGTTCGTAACTACTATTTAAGTCAGACTAAATAGCTCTCAATTCGAAGTCTAGTCATAATAATTATTATTAGTTTTCTCGATATTATCTTTTCAATTTTTGGTATTTGATAGAATATATATTAGTTAATTTTATCTGTATATGTGTATTAAAATCAATATAAGTATTGGTATTCTCGTTCCCAAAAAACTAGTTTTTTTATATTATTTTGTACCCTATCACAATGTTTTCCTATTTAACCCAAAGGTTGACTGGTAGAGAATGCCTTGTGGCATTAAGTCCGCCTATGTATCACTACATAATTTCATAAGTCTTCTTACTCACTTTAAATCACTAAAGTGATAGTATAGCATGCACAACAAAATTATAAAACGATGTCTTATAAAATAGGCAAATGTAAAAAAAAAAAATACCAGAAATAAAGGCAATTTGAATTCGAGTGTACCACTATTGTACATGAAGTTTAAATAAATAAATAAGTAATAATAAATTAAACAACATTTTTGGAATACCCTCTGGGCCTTTGTGCCATACAAATAATTAATCAAACTAAATGTTGTGTTGCTAACAGCCTGTAAATGCCTAGCAAACAAATGACATTTTTGTGTTTTACATTGTTGGATTGCTCACTTATTGATTGATTAATTAATTTATATTGATATTTTAGTTCAATTTCTTATTTGTTTGTTTGACCAAGACCAACGTCTTATTTGACTTGATTTGGTAAATAGTATTGTGTGGTATATGTCTTTGATTGATAATATGTGATCAAACGAACTTCACAAGCGAAGTTCGATCAATATTATATGAGTCGCTTCATTCGAAGATATAATATAACCAGGTAGTCCTTTAAGCCTACAAGGTAGCATGCACGCATTTAAGAGATTTAAAAAAAATCGATATAGATATCGACTTTTTAATAGATTCTTTTCTGACATATTGGCACACCACTAGAATAGCCGTCATTCTTTTAGAGATCTAATACAAAACTTTATCGTTTGGGTAGGGTGGGTGGGTTATTATATCTTCGAATGAAGCGACTCATATAATATTGATCGAACTTCGCTTGTGAAGTTCGTTTGATCACATATTATATTTCTTCGCTTCATTCTTCAGATATAATATAACCAGGTAGATGTTTAGAGAAAAGTTTTGTATTTGGTTTAATTAAAACAACTCGTTTCAACCGAAGAAAATAGTTTTAATTCTATAAACCAATGTATTATAAACAACCAAAATTCACAAATCTTTGGAATAGACATAATTCACTTTAATAATAAGTAATTTTACTTTATTAATTATTTGAATTAGTCTAATTAACATAACTTATTTAATCATCTTGCACGTTTTGTAAAATCATTTGTGCAAAATTGTTATCATCTACAACCGGACGATGATAGAATTTGGCAAATACTTGTGAGGCATTGGTCCAACCAGCGGCCTTCCTTATCGTATCGACAGAGACTCCTGCGGCGGCGGCTGCGGACGTGGCGGCGTGTCGCGTACTATGCGCACTGAACGCCGTCACGTCAACGCCGCTCTCCGCCATAGTTTTCTTTATCCATCTGCTTATAGACTGTGCTGTCGCGCCCTTGTAAGGGCGCTTCACAGTAATTAAGAGATTGGACACATTAGCGGGTCGGTCCTTATCGGTGACCTGAAGGTTGTCCTCTAGGGCAGTCGCAGGACAGATGCGGAGATCTTCGCGGAAATATGGTAAGAATAAGGTCGGCTGTTCTCGACCAGCCGCGGATGTCTTTAGAATATCATTGATTGCAATGTTAACTCCATTAGTGCTCACAGTTATGTTTTCGATTTTTATGAGGGATAAAGTTTGAACACTTCTAACTTTTTAGTAATTTTCTCTCTGCTAAGCTCTTTATTAGGATACCAATAGGAAATATTATTTAATACTATTTGTGGGTCCCATGTACGACTATACTTTGGGAAATTAGGCCTTAATTTAAACGCTCCTTTCAGCAGCCTTTTAACACGGTCATCGCAACCAATGTTATTACCTAATAAAAGAGATAATGCAGATCTGTGACAATTAAGAGATCCGTAAGAAATTCCTTTATTGTACTGTTCGCTCAAAAAACTCAAAACAGTTGCGACAGAGCAATCAACTATAGGGTAATTTTTCTCCTCGCAAAATTCCCACCACAATTTTAATGTCACGTTGTACTGTTGCATCGTGTTGTTTGACAGAGATGCAAGTATTAAATCTAAAGCCGATTCTGGAACGCCGCGTAGTAAGAACGCCTGCCTGAGAGTACTGCGGCCCCCAGGGTAAGTGGATTTCTGTAACATGTTTTAATACGATGTTCGTTAGGACACATCCATATTATATCTGAAATAATAATTTCCATTAAAGGTGGGTACCAGGCCTGAGATGGCCAAAATGGAAATACTAAGATGCCAGTGGCCTTTTCCTCTACTATTTTTTGAATACACTTGAGAATAAGTGGAAAAGGAGGAAAAGCGTAAAAGAACTTGTTGGTCCAGTTTACTGTAAAAGCGTCGATGGACAAAGCGTCGGTATCTTTTTTCCATGATATAATCTTGGCATTTGGCATTGGCCCGAGAAGCGAACAAGTCTACTTCGGGTTCACCGAAAGCTTTTGAAATTCTCTCGAAAGCTGAGACAGACAGTTCGCATTCGGTGTCTGGGTTCAGCCTTCGAGACTCCTCGTCCGCTTCGTAATTCGCTTTAGTGTTAATGTAGGAGGCGAACAACCAAATATTTCTGCTTTCAGACCATTGCCAAATTTGTCTAGAGAGCTCATTTAAGTGAGGATATTGTACACCGCCCATGCGGTTCACGTAACTGATAGCCGTTGTGTTATCAACGCGCAATAAAATGGAGCAATTAGATCTTTCGCTTACGAAGTACTTTAAAGCCAAGAAAACTGCTAACAACTCCAAATAGTTGATGTGTAATTTAAGTTCATTATTTTTCCAAGCTCCGTGAGCTCGTTCCTTGTTACACACCGCTCCCCAACCGGTACGTGAAGCGTCCGTGTAAATTTCTAAATCGAAGGTAGCAGTTTTCAGTGAGTTTTTGGTTTTAAATATGTTCGATTTCCACCAATTCAAATCATCTACAACAATAGGGTGTGGTTTGAATCGTGTTTCGTAATCCGGGAATTTTTTCAAGGCAAGAAATTTTTGCCTTTCTAGAATCTTAGTGTACAGCCAGCCATATTTTGCTGCAGGGCATGCCGCTACTAAAACTCCAATTAGTTGAGAAAATTCTCGTATTGTGCACTTGGGTAAGGTTAAGAATTTTTTAACCAAGTCAAATATTTTTCGTCGTTTTTCGAGTGGTAAAGAAATTGATTGATTTACTGAATCAAACATGAAGCCGAGAAACTTACAAGATTGTTTTGGTACAAGTGAACTTTTTTCGTAGTTCACTACGAACCCAAGGCATTCTAAAAGGTTTAAAGTAACTGTAACGTTTTTTAGGCATTCGTCATAGTTGTCACCAAAACACAAAATATCGTCCAAATAATAAACATTTTTAAAACCTTGGAAACGCAGATGTGAAATGACTTCTTTCATTATCTTAGTGAAGACTCTGGGAGCTACCGAAAGGCCATATGGCATGGCATTAAACTCGTAAGTGATAATATGCATATTCTCATCTTCAAATTGAAATCTTAAGAACTTTCGGTCTGATTTGCGAACTGGTATAAGCAAATATGCTTCTTTAAGATCAATGGTAGCCATAAACCCGTTACTAGGAAGTAAACGAGATGCCGTTCGGTAGTCTTCCATTTTGAAGTGCGATTTTGATACAAATTTGTTCAAGTTTTTTAAATTTAGAATAAATCTCTTATCTCCATTCGGTTTCAAGGCTAAAAATGTTTTAGATGTAAATTGAGTTTTAGACGTTGAACAAGGGCTAATTGCGCCTAAATCTAATAGTTTTTGGATCGCTATAGTCATGTCGACTTTCTCAGATGCCGACAGAGACATTTGTGGTACGTAAAGTTGTGTGACATTAGAATCGAATGGAATTGCATAACCCGTACGTATCCACTTTAAAATTATAGGGTTACTAGTAATTTTTAGCCAGCAATCGTAGAAATAAGAGATTCTACCGGCATGTTGTACCTTAACTACTGACGCGTCGCAGGGGCCCGTGGCTTGCTCGAACTGGACGCATTCGATGCTTGCTGGTTCCGAGGTGGAAGCCGCCGACTCGTGTGAGTGCTTGTCCTGCTCGTCCCTCTCCGCCCCCCCCTGTTCTGTTGAAAGCGCGGGGAGCCGGACCAGTTTCCCTGGTACGTGCCTGGTTGGCGGTATTGGTACTGGGGACGGGTGCTTGGTGCGGCCTGTTCCAATGTTGTGTTGTTATTTTGAGCCTTAGGAAGCTTCTTTATCGATAAGCCTTGTTTTTCGATAGTTTTAGATGCTTTGATTTTTTCGCCTAACTTGTTACCGTACAAAGTTTCATCCCGTTCGCTATCTTGAACAATGTTTAGAAAAGGTTTCGCTAACGCGTAGTTAATAACACTGATTCGCGATTGTGTAACCTGATGGTGGAGATCCGTTAGAATTCGACATCCATCGCTTATTATTTTTATTGATTCTAGTTTGTTGTCGCTAGTCAACATTAAGGTCAAAGCCTTATTGATGGCTGTAATTCCGACCCCTAATTGTTGCTGCTCAGTATCCTTCCTTTTGTCGCGATGACGTGACGCTTCTGAAATAGCCGCCGCGACCTCATTATTTAATTTTGGAGCTTGTAGGAGGGTGCAATTTTCAGGCACTAAATATTGCTGGAGCAATTTTTCTTTTGCCTCTTTTGGTAATCCTTTTTTGAGAATAGGTTCCCATCGCTGAGCTAAGCTGTGATTGATCTTCTCTCCGAATTTAGGAGTTACCCCTGTTTCTTCTCCGAGCGCTGTTAGGAGCTCTGGATCAAGCTCAGAACAGTTATCAGGGTCCTGGCTAGGTACTGAAGTCTCTGCAGAAGGTATAGGATCAGTCTCATCTGGCGCATCAATAGGTATATCGTTTAACGCTGGGTCGGAACGTACCGGTGTATCATCGTCTGAAAAGTACGAGACGGAACTGTAAAACGTATTTTATCCTTCGTGTTAACTCACGGTTAACCGCCAGGAAGGCCAGTTATATATAACACAACGATGGCCTTTTAATTTTAAATTAGTGTGAGATAATGTTTTTAACGTAGGTAATTTCAAAGCTTCTTACATGTAGGTATAGCCGTCGTGTTAACTCTCTGTTAACCGCCAGGCGAAACATGTGTTCTAACGTTATTTAAACTTCATAAAGTACTAATATAGTAATTTTTGAGTTGCATGTTACGTTTTTGGCCTTCGTGATAACTCTCGGTTAACCGCCAGGCATATAAAACATGACGAAAAATTATAATTTTAAATATCGAACAACGGAGGGTAAGTTGTACATACCAGAGTCGGATGAAGATTCTATTATAATCCGACGCCGTTTACGCCGCTGTTCTTCCTCAATCTTCTTGATTTTACTTATATAATAATCGATATCATTTTTACGTTTCGGCATTTTACACTGAAAACACTTATTTTAAAACTTTTACCGAGACAAAGCGCGTGTGCGGTTGCTACCTTGCACGAAAAAAGAATGACGGCTATTCTAGTGGTGTGCCAATATGTCAGAAAAGAATCGATTAAAAAGTCGATATCTATATCGATTTTTTTTAAATCTCTTAAATGCGTGCATGCTACCTTGTAGGCTTAAAGGACTACCTGGTTATATTATATCTGAAGAATGAAGCGAAGAAATATAATAATGTTTTTATACCTATTACCCAAAATATGGATATTTCTGTCATAGAGAATTAAATTAATTAAAATTAATGATAATTAAGCTTATTGTGATCGATCATTCACATGACATCGTTTTTATGCGAGTGTGAACGGATTACTTCTCAAATGATGTACAATGTTTCAGTGAGCCGTGACGATGTCGTCTGATGTTGAGCTTGGTACCCCGTCTGGTATACTTCTGAGGCGCCGGCGTAAGTCCATGAAAATGAAGGCTAAGGCAGAGAAGCCCATTGATATCTACATAGTTCGAGCGAAAAGACTTTCCCTAGTGAAGAAAGTTACGGACGTCCGTTGGAAGAGATGTTGAATCGTACTTTACCTGTTGATGAAAGTCTTCGTGGGTATTTTATGATAAATTAATTAGGATTATTAAATAGATGTTAAATTACTGGTAGTTGTTGGCTGGCTGGCTGACTAACTGTTCGATTAATAATAGGTCACAGACTCGGAATAGTTTGGATCCCGAAGATTTACTTAACTTTCTTGCATCTCAGAGACCTCAACCGCAGTTTAATAATAAATCACGTGAACATACGACTCAAAACCACGGTTAAGGTCTTTGAGAAAATAGTTTATGACTTCGGTCATCGTTCCAACTAAGATTGTGTCTGACCGTGACACAAGCTTTACGTTGAAAGACTTTAAAAACCTTTTGTAATACACATGGTATTAGAACATATTTTAAACGCAGTAGCTTGTCTCAGAGTTAATGGTCAGCAGAGAGATTTAATCAAACCATCTTAAAATTCATGATCATCTTAAAAACTATCAAGCCTAAACGTGACTGAGACAAGTGTCTGGGAAACATACAATAGGGCACTATCAACACTGTTCGTAATCATAATCATTTATTTGTAATGTTAAGAATAAGAATTATTTATTTGCTTAAAATACAGGTGTTACCAGATGTTAAAGTTGGTGGTTTAGGCACAAACGATATTTTGGCTTTTTAGCGCATGCAAAAATAATTTTACATTATTGTATAATGCGTATCTATGTGAAATTTAACATGTACTTATTAAGTAAAGTAAAATAATTATTATTAATAATAAATATAAAATAATTAGTAAAGTAAAATAATTATTATTAATAATAAATATAAAATAATTAGTAAAGTAAAATAATTATTGGTACATATTACTGTATATTGGTACATATACAATTATTGGTCTTAAAATAAGTTGAGCGTAATACATAGTCAGATATATTTCATATATCATCACATGCGCATATTTTACAAGTTACACAATACCATTCTTTAGTATTAGTCTTTAAACATCCATTTTTATCATTCATTATTTTAGCAAAACGTTCAATAACGTTACCATAATTTCGATTTTAGAATACATTAATTATTAACATTATTTATAAATTCTTTAGTAAAATTAAATCGTTTTTAAATAATAATAATTGTAAATTAGTCCACACATTAAAAGAGTTCGTTCTTTAGTTATATTGTCACTTACGGGATATATTCCGTGATTGTTCATTATTTTGAGCTCCCAATATTAAGTTAAGTTAGTTAATTAGATAGTTAGTTTATAAGAAAGTTAGTTAGTTGTGATAAGTTTAGTTTTAAACCGTGAAAGCTTAAAACAGAGTTCGTTCTTTATATAGAAGTCCTGTTAATGCCTCAACACAGAAAACTGCGGCAGAGGCTATGTTTGGGATATATAAATACACGAGATAAATTACATGACATTTTGTCAAATAAGCTTAGCGCCGATAAGTCTAAGTACTAATTTAGAGTTGCCATAAGTCGAAAAACTTAATTTTGATATGATAAGAAAAGTACAAAGCCTCTGTCGAAGTTTGCGGGTCCATACAAGATCACTGAAGTTGCAGCTGATAGAATCCGATCATGGATACATTTTGGAACTGCATAGCTCCGATGTCCAGTAGCTTAGAGGATGCTGGCAAAAGTAACTGAGTAAAGCTAACTTAAAATATTTCCTCTTACTGTCTATTTTATTGCAAAACATTTTCTTTAAATGTACAAGCTCAGAAGCTCTAGTTAAATATGTTGTCAAGTTTTAAAATTTTATATATATTTGTAATGTATAGAAATATTTTTTTTTGTTGTTTGTATTTTTTGTTTTTCTCTCTTCATTTTTAACTTTTAAGAATGTCATGATTTTATTTCTATGATTGTTGTGTGTGCCAGGAGGCCACACTGTGTCGGATGGCCGAATGTCATGATTTTCAAAAATATTATGTAGTGTTTCAAAGATTTTAATAATTCGTTTTATATTTGAGAAATGACAACACTGCCTAGCCGTCAATGTTGAAGCGGGAAGGGGTAGTTTATAAAACATGACACTCGACCGAGAGAGCGCTGTTCATTGGGAGAAATTGTGGTGTTAAGACTAACAGTCGAATCTATGTCTGATAAGTGTTGTAATTAATGCATTTTGTATAAAACGTGAAGTAATGTAGAATTGTGTAATACCAAATAATTTGAAAAGAGTAACCATGGAGTTTCTTGCCGGTTCTTCTCCATGGAAGCCACCAACCGAACCGTGCACCCTTGTCGACGTTCTTAAGTGCCCATCCAGGCCTATGTGGAATGAAATACTTGGATTTGAATATACTGAAGAGTTGATTGGAGCTACAGTGGTTTTTATTACAATTCAAATTGTGTTTATAAATAGAATATCATAGATAAACATGATTATTAAATGCTAATAGTTACTTTTATACACAAATTAACATTTATTTGTGTTCTGAATTCAAAAATATAAAATAAAACTATTTTTTATTGTTAGGCTGTTTAACAGCTTCATACCTTTGCTTCTCCTTCAACCTGGCGAAAGCAAAGCGCGAAAAAAATAAAATAAAATCATAGATTCCTAGTTCGTGACAAAAATATTTTTCTTTATTTTATTTGTTCGTTTAATGAAGCAGCCACGTTTGGATATGTTGTGTTCGAACGAAACTGATTTGATTGTAAATCCTGATAACGAAGGGTGGAGGAAGGTGACATATCGCAAAAAACGACCCAGCTATCGTTATCTGGGCAAATCGGGTATAGCGAGTGATATGAATTGTAATTTTAAAGCTGCGGACAAGAAAGTTCCTGTCTTTAGAACGAATATACATAGTGAAACCACTGAGAATGACATAATAATAATAATAATAAAAAGCTTCTTTATTCCATTTCTAAGTTATTGGTGTATACAAAGTTGAGTTATTCACGTATTTGTTTTTTTTTTTTGCACTTGTAATGGATCCCTTTTGGGTAAAAGCCTCCTCCATCCTTTTCCAGTCCTCTCTTTTTTCACCGAGACTCCACCAGTTCCCACCTGCAACCTCTGAGATATCGTCTGCCCACCGTTTCTTTGGTCTTCCCACTTTTCTTTTTCCCAGTGGGCCAGACCACTTTGTCGCCTGTGAAGTCCACCTTTTGTCTGCGTATCTTGTTACGTGGCCTGCCCATTGCCACTTCAGCTTCAAGGCTTGTTTAAGGGCATCAGTCAGCTTTGTTTTCTTTCTTATATCTTCACTTTTTATTTTCTCTATTTTTCTCAGTTTCAAGATGCTTCTTTCCATAGCTCTTTGGGTTGTGGTTATTTTGTTCCTTATGTTGTTTGTGTAGCTGTAGACCCATGTCTGGCAGCCGTACGTAAGGCATGGACAAATGCTGGTTTCTATTACCGTCTTTTTTAGTGGCATGCTGTAGTTTCCTTTCATTATTTCTTTTTGGGCCCAAAAGCTTTTCCATGCGCAGTTGACTCTTCTTTCCACTTCTTTTTCATTGCTGTCTTGATTGAAGGATACTTGTTTGCCGAGGTATATATACTCGCTGACATATTCTATTTGGGTTGTGTTGTCTATTTGGATTGGTTTCTGTAGGCCATTTGTCATCACTTTGGATTTACTTGCATTCATCTGTAGTCCCGCCTTTTTGCTCTCTTCGCTTAGAGTCTGTATCATTTGTTGCAGTTCTCTGGCTGATTTAGCGAAGATAACAATGTCATCTGCGAGTCTTAGGTGACTTAAATGTTTATTAGTTATCCAAATACCCTTTTTGTTCCAGTTGATGTTTTGGAATATGTCGTCCAGTACTGCAATAAATATTTTAGGGGACAGGGGGTCACCCTGCCGGACTCCCCTTTCTATTGCAATCTCTTCTCCTTTTGTTTCTAGCCTTATTTTGCTTGAGCTGTTTGTGTAGATATTTTTCAGAATGGTTATGTAATTTTCCTCTATGTTGCAAGTCTTTAGTGCTTTCCATATGGAGGTATGAGATATGCTGTCGAACGCTTTTGTGTAGTCTATAAAGCCAATATACAGTGGTTGGTTGTATTCTTTGAACTTTTCTATGACTTGTTCTACAGTATGTATGTGGTCGATTGTAGAGAAACCGGAACGGAAACCTGCTTGCTCTACTGGCTGTTTATTGTCTATCTTACCCGTTATTCGTGATAATATAATGGATGAGAATAACTTGTACATACTGGGCAGCAGACTTATTGGTCTATAGTTTGAAATATCCAGTGGACTTCCTTTTTTGTATAGGAGTACTATATCTGATTTGCACCATTGGTGTGGGGCTATTCCTGTAGTAAGTACCATGTTGAAGAGCGTCGTTAGAAATGTAAGTAGAATTGGGGCTCCAATTTTTAAGGCTTCATTGCTGATGCCATCTGGACCTGGGCTTTTTTCGGGTTTTAGTTTCTGTATGTGTTTCAGCACTTCCATTCCTGTTATTTCCATATTTTCGTTAAGCTTTTGACTTGCTGTATTTATTGTTGTTTCTTCTCCTTCAATGTCCTCAGGCAATTTTGAGTACAGCTCTTTGTAGAATTTTGTTGCACATTTTAGTACTTCTTGTCTTGTTTTTGTAATATCTTGTCCTCTTTTCAGTTTGTATCCAGTTTTTGTGTGTATTTAATTGTTTGTTTGCCCTTTTCACGCTTCTATATTTAGTTAGGTTCGATGTTATAATATTTTTTCTGTGTTCATTGTAGTCTTCTTTGATTGCTTTGCTTGTTTTTTTGTAAAGGCTTTTTATTTCATTTTTTATTTGTTTGGTTTTATACCTGCTACTTGTAAGTTCTGTGCGTTTGTTTATCAGTTCTATAGTACTGCGTTTGAAAATATTGTGTTCTTTACTTCCTTTTGTTTTGTTTTCTGTTTTTGTTTTTAGACTCATGATGATTGTGTTTTCAAGATTGTTGTAGTAGTTTTGTACCTCTTGCATGTTTTTGAGCTCTTCTACTTGGATTTTTATGTTTTTTTCTAGATTTTCCTTGTATTGCCTAATTTCGTCGTCTGTTTTTGGTGGTCTTGGTGTTGTTGTGAAGGATGTTCTATTTAGTTTTGGTTTTTTTAGGTTTAATGATGCTCTCACTAGTCGATGATCTGAAGTAAAGTTTATTTTGTTCAACACTTCCACATTAAATATAAATCTTGGATTACTGCTCAGAATGAAGTCTATCTCGTTTTTTGTTGTTTCGTCTGGTGATGATATCCACGTCCATTTTCGGCTTGGTTTCTTTTTGAAAAAGGTATTCATTATCGACATTTTATGCTCGTATGCATATTCTATTAGCTTTTCTCCTCTTTCATTTCTGGTGCCATATCCGTATTTTCCCATTATGCAGTTTTCATCGGACTGTGGTTGTCCGATTTTGGCATTGAAATCTCCCATAACTAGCACCAAGTCGTCTGCGAGGTCGTGAGCTTTTGTTAGATTTTCGTAAAATGCATTAATTTCCTCTTCGCTTGATTGGGCAGTTGGAGCATGTACTTGTATTAGTGACAAAGTTGTGCCATTGATTTGGAGGTTAAGTAAGGCCACTCTCTCACATATTCCAGTGAAGTTTACGATGTGTTGCTTGAGTTCTTTGTTTATAAGAAAGCCAACGCCATATTGTCCGTTCCTTTCTCCTTTGTAGCAAAATATATGTTTTTCATGTTCTTCTATCTCACTTCCGTTTCTTCTTACTTCGGCTAGCCCTAAGATATGGCAGTCTATTTTTTCTAAGGCATGTTCGAGTTCTAAGTAGCGTTCCGTTGATGATAATGTTCTTACATTGTAGGTACAAATTTTTAATGAATTTAGTGAATTTAGTTCGTTTGTTTTTATAGATAGAGGGTGTTGGTCGTTATTCCCCACGGTGACCAGCCGGGTTGGGGAATTCGGTTTCGCGTCTGTTGGCTGTTTTTGTTTCTCATAGAATTGTTTAAAATTATATTTTTTTTTGTGTTTTTCTTTTTTGGTTTAGGGGTGAAATCGCATTTAGTTGTCAGAAGTTTTCTGTGGAGTCTTCCATTGTTGAGAAGCTTTTTCCCTTGCTCGATCCGCAATCTATAATCTTGTTTATTTTCGGGTCTGGTGAGTGTATCGGGTTTGGAGATTTAGTTGTAGTTCTTTTCCTTTTGTCTTCTCTCCTTTTCTCTGCTTGTGTTGTACCCTGTCTATTTTCTTTGTCTTCTTTTCCTTCTTTAGCTTCTTTTATTATTACCTTGTCGTATCATACATAATTGTATATATTCGCGGTAAGACTCAGGAAACGGTATCTTTGGAAAGAATAACTATGGAAAAGGAAAAAGGACACAAGGCATTCAAATTCTTAGTTTCCGAATCGAAATTACCTATTTACCTGGACGAAAATATATGGCCCAAAGGTATTATATTCAGACGTTTTATGTATTTTAAACGCCGTTATCCGAGCAGATTATCGTCTGCGCCCGGCCATAGTGAAATAACTAATGGATAAATCTATTTGTCGGTTCGCCAGCTATAACTGTAAAAATGTGAAACGCTCCATTGATAGCATAACATTGTCACATAAATGTGACACCTGTGATCTGATTGCCTTGCAAGAGACATGGTTGCTTCCAGATGATATACCGTTTCTAAACACGATCAACAGTGGCTTCGGGTGCACGGGAACGTCGGCGGTCGACACGTCCGCTGGCATACTGCGCGGGAGGCCGTATGGCGGGGTCGCGCTGTTGTGGAGAAACAGTGTTTTCCAGCAAGTGACTGTGTTGAAGTGTGTCAGTGCTCGTATATGTGCTATTAAGATAACAAGTGTTCAACCGGCGATTGTAGTAATAAGTATCTACATGCCTACGAATTCGGTGGAGAACTTGCCTGACTTTACGGACTGTCTAAGTACAGTGAGTGCAATTGTAGACGAATATGGTATTGAGTCTGTATTTGTATTAGGCGATTTCAATGCTGATTTACATGAATTGTTTTTTAACGAGCTTGGTAATTTTTGTAGTGAGCAGTATTGGTCGTGTGTGGATGTTGATTTTCTGGGTACTGATTCGGGGGCTTACACCTTTATTAGTGAGGCACACGGGTCATGTAGCTGGCTAGATCACTGTATTGTGACGCAGGCGGCAAAGCGAGCTGTTGTGAATGTTTTCATTGTTTATGACACTAATTGGTCCGACCATTTTCCCCTAGTTCTTGAATGCAACTTGAATTTATTGACACCAAAGTTACCTAATACTACAAGTTCTTATAACAACGTTGTGTGGGGTGTTAGAAATGATAAACAGGTTGTTAAATATACCAAAGAGTGTCATAAGCGTTTGAATTTAATTGATTTTCCTGTCGAGTGTATAAGATGTGCTGACAAATATTGTAATGAGCTTGGTCACACGCATGCACTGGACAGTTTGTACTCTGACATTGTGTCTGCCCTTCGTGATGCGTCTTTGGTGGGTCGAGGGGACACCAGGGCGGGTGGGAGTGGTCCACGTGTAGTGGGATGGAACGAGCTTGTCAGAGAGGCTCACAGAAAGGCTCGGTTGAAGTTTTCTGAGTGGGTAGCGTGTGGTAGGCCTAGGTCTGGCATCATGTATGCGGAAATGTGTGAGACCAGAAGAGTGTTTAAATCACGATTGAAGGCATGTCAAGATCGTGAAGTACAGATTAGGATGGACATTCTTGCGGAGAAGCATTCCAGTGGTGACTTCCGTGGGTTTTGGAAGCACACGAGCAAAGCAAACGGTAGGCCGAATCTTCCTGTGAGCGTCGATGGAGTTAGTGACCATAAGGGAATAGCGAATGTTTTTAGGGAGCATTTTTCTATACAGTCCCCTAGGGGGTCGGCGGGTGCAGTGTTCAGTGCTGGGTTGCCTAATGAGGTTGTTGGGGTTCGATACTTGGCCAAAGACGTGGCTTCAATTATCAAGAATATGACGAGAGGTAAATCCCCTGGGCATGACGGTCTCAGCATTGAACACCTGCAACATGCTGGCCCACATATTAATCGAGTCCTCGCGATGTTTTTCTCGCTGAGGTCTGTGGTGGTGCCTGTTGTGAAAAATAAAACCGGTAACCTTGCTGATAAAGCGAACTATAGGCCTATTTCGCTAGCCACCATCATAGCCAAAGTGTTTGACGGTTTGCTTAATACACAGTTGGGTAAGTATGTAAACCTGCATGATAACCAATTTGGTTTCAGACCACACCTGTCTACAGAGAGTGCCATACTGTGTCTTAAGCACACCGTCAGATACTATACAGACCGTAGGACTCCCGTATACGCGTGTTTCCTCGACTTATCCAAGGCTTTTGACCTGGTTGCGTATGATATCCTGTGGGATAAGCTCGCGAGTATTAATCTGCCGCGGGAACTTGTGGCTATCTTCAGGTATTGGTATGCGCATCAGGTCAACAGTGTCAGGTGGATGGAGGCAGTGTCTGAGCCGTATCGGTTGGAGTGTGGGGGGAGGCAGGGCGGCCTGACCTCGCCCACCCTTTTCAACCTCTACAAGGATGCACTCATTGTCGCGCTCAGCAGTGAGCATGTCGGTTGTCATGTTGACGGTGTATGCGTCAACAATTTAAGCTATGCTGACGACATGGTCCTGTTGAGCGCGTCGGTCTGTGGTCTGAGGAGGTTGCTACGAATATGTGAGGATTATGCAGGTGAGCACGGTCTAAAATATAACGTCTCAAAAAGTAACGCAAAGTGACGCAAAGACCATGCATTGCATGGTCTTTGCGTCAGGTGGTGCTAAGTGCCCGGAAACGGTGCCTCCGCTTTATCTGAATGGTTTACCTCTGGATAGAGTGGATCAATTTAAGTACCTTGGGCATTTAGTCACGTCTGATCTCAGGGATCAAGCGGACATCGATCGGGAGCGGAGGGCTTTGTCGAAAAGAGCAAACATGCTCGACCGCAGGTTTGCACGTTGTTCAAATCTAGTTAAAATCACCCTGTTCAAGGCGTACTGCACCTCTCTATACACGTGCAGTCTGTGGGCTCGCTACACACAAGCTAGCTACAACACCCTCCGCGTCCAGTATAACAATGCGTTCAGGGCAGTGTTGGGGCTGCCTCGTTTCTGCAGTGCCTCGGGCATGTTTGCGGAAGCGCGCACCGACTGTTTTCACGCCACCATGCGCAAGCGGTGCGCGTCCATGGTGCGCAGGGTGCGAGCCAGCTCCAACGCTGTCCTGGCGATGATTGCGGGGAGACTTGATTGTCCTTATATGAGGCACTGCTGTAACCGGCATGTTGCTTAGACCTTGTTTACATATAATTATATACGATTGTTTTGACATATTTCTTATAATTCCACATATTGTATTTGATAATTAATTTTGACATTTAAATTTCTTGTAATTCCAAATTTTGTATTTGATAATTTATTTTGACATTTATTTATTTATTTCTTAATGTAATTCTGCAATTTTAATTATATGTGTTTGTATTTTTGTTTAATATGGGTCTCGGACCTGAAATAAATGATTTTATTTTATTTATTTATTTTATTTCTTAAAAAGTGCATTGAAAAACGTCGGTTGATACACGTGGAGATTTGTTATTGCAGTTCTCGGCTCAAAAACACACTCGCCTACGGCTCGAGTGTTATAATTCCGCCTCGAATGCAATAAAAAACTTTCTCCACTTGTATCAAAATGTACTATTGTCACCGACTTTGAAGCTTGACCTTTGTTTGAGTGATTTGGTGTAATTTTCACCGGCTTCTGAAACTAAAGTTATTTTTCCCTTTTTTGTGTTTTTCTTTTTGTTTGTTTTTTTTTTCTTTTTGTTCTTTTTTGTTTGTTTTTTTTTAAGCCGGTTTTATTGTTTGCAAAAATGTTTTATTTTTCCATTTTTAGTTGTCGCCATGAATTTATTTTACATTATTAATAATAAATGTCATGGTAATAGGCTTATCCCCGATAAATGGAACTTTACATTTATTTATTTACCTATTTAATTACAACAGTTATATTTAAACCAAGAGGAGGCGCTCGTGGCTAAATAATAACAGCCGCTCGGGTCGATCTTTTGGTTAAGCCGTGCTTGCCTGGGTTGGTCTGTGGATGGGTGACCACCCATTGCTTACCGAGTTTCCTCCGTGCCTCGGAAAGCACGGCTAAACGCGAGTTTTATAATGCAAAAAAAAAGCATATGATTCACTGCAATAAACAAAACCAGAAAAATATATGATATTCTTCAGGATATATGCTAGTACGATAGTGTTTTGAAAACAATACAACTAACCTTATTCGATAGAAAAAAATCACGAACTTATCTCTAAAAATATATTTTATCGAGTAAAAACCATACTAAAATACATGCGATCATTTTGATTTTTTGGCAAATAATTCTACTTAGCATAATAGTGTTTTATTCTTTTAGTCCAATAAATAGTTTTTTTGTAAATCGCAATAAACCACTAATTTCACACTATTCGGCCCGCAGTGACTGACGTAACAACCACTTTGTAGTGCAAACTGAACCTTATTCTAACAATATTTCAAACGAAGTTTGAACCACCACAAATAGAGTTGCTAATTTGAGGTAAGTAGTATAGATAGGCTCAGGCGAACAAACGAACTTATGGTAAAAAAACGAATTTTGAGAATCGGCCCAGAAATGGGGGAGAAATCATGACATACTTAAAAAAATAGTAATACATAGACACGAACACTTCTTGAAGTCGGGTAATAAGTATGAATGTGCTAAAATAATTATCGAAAACAAAAAAGTGACCAATGGTACGTAGACGTACGTAGTACGTAGCTTGCAAAATACGATCCACGATTTTGATCCTGAATTCCATACTTATTATCCGGATTGACATTTTTGTTTGATGACGTCACCGTAACGCCATCTCCCTACAATGGGGCGCAACTCACCGGTCCTTGGCTAGCTTATCTTGCTGTAGCTTCTCGATTTTGTTCGTGGGGCTCCAGTCTGCTAGCCTCAGCGTTACACTGCCCTCTGTAAACGAATTTAATGTAACTGGTAGATGGCGCTGTGAGTCTGGTGGTTAAAAGTTTTCATAGATCATTTAGCTTCCTAGATACTTAGAAGGTTTAAAAAAATCTGGTCCGAAGCGCCAGGGTAGCCCACGGAATTAGGTATTTGCTTGCATTAGACGGAAGGACAACGTCCCGTACCTATCACCTCCATAGTCCGTACCCACTCGCTCAGGATCGGCTGGATGGCCCCCGGGACCTGCATTGGGCGTTTCCAGTTTCACCCTCCAAATCTCCAGGGTTTGGGATTAGGTCTCCTTACGCTACCTCGTGACCAGCTCAGGCGGCGGGCTTCTGCCACTCTCCGCTTGCAGGTCTGCGCCTCGCCAAACCTAACTTACTAACTATTTATACCAAACCAAACTTAACCTAACTTACAAACCAAACCTAACATAACTTACAAACCAAACCTAACCTAACTTACAAAACAAACCTAACCTAACTTACAAACCAAAATCTTTACCTGACTTACGAACCAAACCAACCCAAACCAAACCAACCTAACCTAATTTTGTTGGTTTGGTTTGGAAGGTAGGTTAGGTTACTTAAACCGATGGGATTTTTTAAACGATAGGTAGTAATAATGTTTGATAAAGCAAGATTTTCGTGTAGTGACGTATTTTCCTGTTTTATTCCTATTAGCAATTTGCCAGTGCACCCGCACAAGATTAGTATCGGAAGCGAAAGAATACTATTGTCATTTTATGTAAAGTTACCAGCACCAGCACTTATTTATAGAGCAGACAATTTAAAAATACTTGTCTGTGGGCGTAATTAGAATTACCATTTAATATGACGTGTTTACCCCTATTCACGGGCAAGATTTAGGTATAACCAAAATACGTGTTGCAACACGCACAGGTTTCGTAGTCTGAATAAAAATCAGAGCAGTCTTTGGGGACTGCCGATAGAAGTGAAAACAAAAAGTACACAAGCCCCGCCCCAGTCGTAGCACTGGTTATGCCCCGCGCATGCCTATGTGGTGCTACGCCGTAGCGTATGCTACGAGTGCTACGAAAGGCTACGAAGCGTCACCGCACGTTACGTTACGTGACGATGAGTTCAATGTTTTCCCTTCACCCAAAAAGCGCTCAACGCGCCTAAAGAAGTTTTCACTTCAATAATTTTACCCTGGAACAAACTTACATACATTCGAACCGAAAATGTTAGTTTGTACGAGAGATTGACCATGTTATTTTAAAAACTTAGGCTGCGTACTTATAGGTTTTCCTGTAGATAATCTACATACAGTATATAGAGGGGTATAGATCCAAAAGTGCTTCTATCCACTTTAATTTTTTTCACAAAACCCGGGAAAAAATGGGAAATGAATATTATTTTTTCAATATAAGTTTAAGCTAATTTCATCATCATCATCATTGCGGCCGAAAGACGTCCACTGCTGGACATAGGCCTCCCCCAAGTGTCGCCACATTGACCGGTCCCGTGCGACTCGCATCCAGCGACCTGCCGTGTCTAGCTGTGACGTGATAGAGGCGCTTTTGTTATTTAAGTTTTAACAGAGGTGGTTTTTCACCTAACTTCCTAATTCTCATGTCTTTTTCTATAGGATAGAGGCGTTGTTGTAGGTACCTACTTTATTTAACATGGATGGGTTTTAGTCAGTAAAAGTCTGACACTCCCTCCTGCTCCGCCCAGAGCGGGAGGGGTTATTTGATGATTTCCCATCCGAAAAAAAAAAAAAAAAAAAGGGTTGTCAACAAATAAAAAAGACATTCAGATCTTGAAATGGGATAGAAGCGCTTTTGCTTTAGGTAACCCCTCAAAAACTATTTTCTTGATTTTTTTAATTGTAGGCTCAGTAGTTTCTTTCACTAGGATGCCACAGGCAGAAACACGAGTGGTCCCGAACGTCCTGCGTCGCAATAGGGTTATGCATGATTTTTTTATCACTCTATAGGTACAAAGCGTGTTAACATCAGAAATAGCAAAGTAAAATTATTTTTCATTACTCATACTCTGAAAGTAGGTCTGAAGTTGCCTGAGGAGCGGGTTGAAAGTAATACTTTTCAGCCCTAGGGAGAATCGTTTTCAACTGACAGCTGTCAAATTATTAAAAAAAAAATGGTTCATTTTTCTATTGAACCATGTTCCAACTTTCTATACAGCCACGATGTAAAATTGAAATAACATAAAGTTAAGTATTAATTAAAGAATATATATATTTTAAATATCTATTATAACTAAGTTTCAACTATTTCTTTAAAATAACATAGATTTGGGAAAAATATTTACCATTTTTCGATGATGAAAATGAAAAATAGGTATTGGCTGAATAGCTGGCCGGCCACAGAAAAAAAAAGCAAAATAGGTGGGAAAGCGGCAATAGGGTAGATGACACCATAAAACAATAATTCCAAGACACCTTCCTCTAAAAAACACTTTATTTTGGGCCTGAAAACCCGATTTATTTTCAATTAATTGCCAAATTCGATTTTTAGTTGCTTTGAAATCAATAAATAGTCGAGTCATTGAGTTGAATAAACAGTGACGTCACAGTAGGCTATTGCCAAGGAACTTATAAAAGTCTATTAGAGAACCGCGTTTTGACAGCTCTTAAAAAGTATCTCAATTGATTGGTGTGTCATCTACCCCATTCGAATTCCGATCTTCATTAGTTTTTTCGAGTTGTATGTTTTTTTTACTTTCCTTGTATTCGTAATGAAAAGCACAGTGTTTACCTGTGTAACTATTAGCGCCCTCGCTTCGCTCGGGCACCAAACCCCATCTCGGGACTAAATAAGTTACTTTCACCCCTAAGGTAGCAATGTACTATTTTTTAAAACTTTTGAAACTGCTGATCAGGCAGAGAGATCCGATACAGCGAATGACGTCATTCGCTGCATCGACGTACAAAATCCATACTAAATTCCGTTTATCTAGAAAGAGATAGAAACAAAAGTTTAAATGGTTATAACTTTTGTGTTGTTTGGCCGATTTATGTCTTGTTTTCGCTTTTTCTCATTATTTTTATAGTACTTTAACATTCCGTATCGAAATAAAAAAAGAAAATTTATGCATATTCCCTATTCTCATCGGCCAAGGCAACAGTAGGGTCACGGCAATGTTTTTTAGTGGGTACAAGCCCCACATAACCAAGCCGTTTCCCCGGACGGCAAAAAATGCGTCGGCAATTTTCACCGTTTGATAAAAAAAGGCAGAAACACGAGTGATCACACAGCCGAATGTCAACGTGCGGTACCCTAAAATAGTCAGATATAGGTAAAGGTACTCACCTATAATCTTCATTTGCAGTAAAACCACCTCGAATGACAGCGCAAAGAGCACCGCGTCCATTTCACTAATCCTGCTACAGAACACGATATTACATTATTTTCATACTTTTATTTCAGATAAGTATCACATTTCTTTTTACCAAATTAATATGACGTGGGATAATAGGTTATGTTATGTTATTACTTACTTATGTTAATGGAATAGCACAATCAGCATAAAAAGTTAGTGATGATTGTATCTAGTTTCAAAATTGTCTTTTTTACGTTTAACTTTTCTTAATTTAGTTTTTCTGCAAGAATGGTAATAAGAAAACTTAAGCAGGTTCTTTGGATGTGAAATATGAAGCAGAGTCACTAAGATGCATTTAGATACATATACTTTGGACGGGGAGATTTCCTAATGAAGACATCCGTAAGAGAACCTAGGTTACCGACGTAGCCAAACTGAAGTGGTAGTGGGCAGGGCACATTGCTCGCAGAACGGATGGCCGATGGGACCGAAAAGTTCTGGAGTGGCGACCGCGAACCGGAAGACGATGCGTTGGAAGACCTCCCACTAGGTGGACCGAGGTTGCGAGAATCCGTTGGATGCGAGTCGCACGGGACCGGTAAATGTGGCGACACTTGGGGTAGGCCTGGGTATGTCCAGCAGTGGACGTCTTTCGGCTGAAATAATGAATCTTTGGATAAGTCCAACGATTATGTCTGATGAATCTAAGTGACTGAGCAACAATGCCACTCGTGCCTTATGCTCGATTATTGACTTTTTTCATCCCTCGTTTACAGTCGGAATTGTAATTTCAGTTTTCACTGCATAATTGTTTACTGGTGAAAACTCGTACCTACATCTTCTTTTCAATTAGCACTGGTGTAATTCTCGAAGTACTCGAGTAAAATGACTGTCTGACATTGACATCCGGACGGACGGCCAGCCAGCCGGTCGGATACTCAAAATTATAAGAGTTCAGATTTTACTTGACTGAGACGGAGGGAGGCCAAAAGGAGGATATTTGGCATTTAGCTACGGAGCCCTATAAAACATAGTTACGGTGATACAGATACTCCGTTGAACAAGCCAAGATAAAATCATTATAGGTATGACTAAGAAGGTAAGTAAGATTTCCATTATACCAGTAATGACTGCCTCGTTGGGCTAGCGGTCGTAAGCGCGACTGCTTAGCTTAGCATGAGGTCCTGGTTCCTGGTTTCGTTTCCCGGGTCAAGCAGTGTTTTTCCATCAGGAATTTCTCAGTAGCAGCCACGGAGTCTGGATTTGTGGTCAGTTGATGGCAATGGTGGCCAAAGAAACCAGGGCCGTCCAAAAACACGTTAGTTTGACGATATAGTCAGAGTCGCGGGAAACACCTGGATCAGGAAAGCACAGGGCCGGGAAGTGTAGCGGAAGAAAGGGGAGGCCTATACCCAGCAGTGGGTGATTCTGGGCTGATATGATGATGATGGCAATAATCTCCCCCCCCCTATTTCTATATAGGGTGTAAACGGACCCTTTACGAGCCCGTCAACCAAGCATTCTGTACAACAAACAAAGTAACTCTACGCAAAATTTACTGTTGGAAAACAACATTTTTTTGGGGTAAAAAATCACGTTTTATGTAACGCACTCAAACCATTTGTGCTGGAGTGATGCATTGTATGTAGGTACACGAGTTATGGAGGTAGGTATTTAAAGTTAAGTTATGACCTTAAAAACTCAACTTAAATAAAATAAAAAAAGTAGGAACTTTGACCTCCAATATCAGCCCAGAGGAAAAAAATGATCGTAATGACGACAGAACAAGTGCCTTTCGGCTTCGCATAGGACGTACGATATAACTTGCGTATTGTAGGTGTACTATAAAGTACCTACACCCCTGCCTAACCCTTCAGGGATTAAAGGCGTGGTGTGCTGCTGAAAAACAGTACGTTACTGAATAACATTTAGACACATAATATTATGAGAAGCAGTACCGTATTTTTTTCAGCCAGTAAACTCACGTGTCCAAATCTCCTTACCTATTTATCTAAGTACAATGTGACATAACATTTTACCCATTTTCCTAGTTAAGGGGTGTGTGGCTGCGGCAGGGAGGCTTGTATATTTAGGACCAAGTAGATTACATGGGCAAATCAAACGATAACCTCACATTTTAGGGCTATTATTACCTAAATTCCTGTTGTCATCTGAAAATTCCAATAAGGTTGCTTCTTCGGGGACCTACTTAAGTACCTAGTTTAAATTAGGCACACAAGCACGCTAATAAAGTAATTTCAATGGACATTCCTTAGGTTGGTATAATTACCTATCGATGTGTATAAAATAGGACTTATTAGAAACTAAATTATTCATTTATTTTAATAACTGTAATGAAATCGAATACCAATCCATAGACGGGAGGGTTTTAATGAAGAGGGAAGAGTAATATCTGCCACAATATTGTCTGTGTTCGATCGTAGTTAACAATGGAGGAGTAAGAACCTGCCAGCACCGTCTAATGAGCCTCGTTGGACTACTGTCGCGGGCGAGTAGAATGGATAGTCACTATTACCTATGTAGTAATATTGAAGACGTCCTACGTCGAACGACCTAAGTCTTTTTTCGTCTGTATGGTACGGTACCTACGTCTAATTCCATCAAATTGGCTAAAAAGATGGAAGACTTTCGACTATTGAACGAAAAAATATATTCGAATGAAAATTACTAATTCTGTTAGCAAAGAATGAAAATTGTAAGCATCCAAGGAGATGAAATTGATAAATCCTGGTTTAAATATTTAAGAAGTGTCAAAAGATTTATTGCTTTTTTTACAAATGAAAAGCCGCCTGAATACTTTTTGTTAACTAACCTACTTATTTAAATTAGGTAGACACAAGCTGGCAGGTACCTACATTTTTTAAAACATAAAAATTCCCCAATTTCAAGGTGTAGTCCACCTTGAAATTGGGGAATTTATCTAGGTACTGGGAAATTATAAAGGTATTCTAAGTAAATATCTATCATCTACCTACTTATGTTCCTGAACACTATTATTTGTCAATAATAAACGCTACTTAGACTTAATCATTTTCCTTCACGTGTTCTTATAACCAGCAAACACTTTAGACTCCAGACGAAGTTTAATAGACCTACTCTGTATATATATGTTACGGCTAATAGCCGAAGTGCGGCTACACCTAGTTTTAGCCGGCTAGAACTAGGTGCAGCCGGCCATATGCGGTTAAACCTAGGTGTATCCTCTTATCTTCGGTTAGAACTAGGTTTAGCCTTCATCATAGCGGCTAGAACTAGGTGCAGCCACACACCGGTGGTTAAACTTTGGTGTATCCTATTTATCATCGCCTGGAACTAGGTTTTCAGTTCAGTAATGAGGTGGTTGATGACAAACTAGTTTTGCCTAGGCCGACTTGGGGCACCCCGACACAGATATTATATGATATTTTTTTATAAACCATTCAGAAGTAGGAGCCCCGATCGCGGGGCCCGTTCGACCGGTTCTCCCACGACTCGGATGCATCTGCGGGGGTATACGAAATCGAATCAATCGGGAAACGCAAGATAAGAATCTCAAAACAAAACCAATAACCTAGTTCTAGCCGATGATAAATAGGATACACCTAAGTTTAACCACCGGTGTGTGGCTGCACCAGTTCTAGCCGCTATGATGAAGGCTAAACCTAGTTTTAACCGAAGATAAGAGGATACACCTAGGTTTAACCGCATGTGGCCGGCTGCACCTAGTTTCTAACCGGCTAAAACTAGGTGTAGCCGCACTTCGGCTATTTGCCGTAACATATACACTAACTTAAATGAAACATTAGTAAATTAGTTGTATGTATAAACGTGTACATACCTTTCATTTTCTTCCATGTCTCTAGCTGTATATGCGAACAGACAATACTGGAAAGTATTCAGTTCAGATTAAGAATACAAAGCTTAACAAATTAATATTACTTTTTGTGGCTTCTTGCTACCCAAAAACTGATTATTAGATGCTTCCGTCTCCTAGCAACAATAATAATATGAGTTCTATTGTATGATCGATAAGATTAAATCTCTCTCAAGCCAAACAAAATCTTTCAACAATAAACGGACAGTTTTTCCTGTTAGGTAGGTACCTAGTTAGCATTTATTTGTTGCAAGTATTTCGAAAACCAATTTGTGTAGACTTGAATTTTAACCCAGGTTTTAAGGTACTCGCGTCTTCTTTTAAGTCATGAACAGTCGCGCGAGGGTCGAAAAGACCCAGATTTTGAATGTATTGTTTTTAATAACTTAATTAAGTTTCGGGATTATTTGTAAATTATTTAGAAAGAGGATAACAAAACAAACTTAAAAATAGTAAATATTTATTATTTAGAAAAAAAAAGTAATGTAAATCACAAAATTCAAGAGATCACTGCTAAATCTTACTTTTTACGATATAGAAATAAAAAAGGCAACTAAAATAGTCTGTAAAGCTATTTGAAGGTACTTAGTGCGACGACACGAATGAACTAATACAAAAACAGTAATGGCACAAAAACTAGAGTACTGGGTCTTTTCGACCCAGGCGCGAGTACCCGCGGGTTAAACACTGAATACCAATGTGTACGAACTTCCCATACAGGCATTAAAAACGTCAATAAGTATTTCAACGGGCGTGATTTGTTTGTGAAATCGCATTTCTTTATTAGGATACTAGCTGTTGCCCGCGGCTTCGCCCGCGTAAAGTTCGGTAACTGTCCCACTGAATCATACTAAAGGGATAAATAGTGACCTACATGTGAATCCAGGTTATAAACTATCGATGTGCCAAATTTCATAATCATCACAACCACCATCACTGTCACAACCACCATTATTATCACAATCACCATCACTATCAAAACCAACATCAATATCACAATCATTATCACAATCACCATCACTATTTCAGTCACCATCACCATCACAAACACCAACACAATCACCATCACAATCACAATCACTATCAAAATCACCATCACAATCACAATCACCATAACAATCACCATCATCGTTATCTCAATCATTATCACAATCGCCATCACAATCGCCATCACAATCACCATCACAATCACCATCATCACAATCATTCACTATCACAATCACACTATCACAATCACCATCACCATCACAATCACCATCACAATCACCATCACAATCACCATCACGATCACCATCACGATCACCATCACGATCACCATCACAATCACCATCAATGTTGAATGATCACAACCGTTTCAAGGTTCCATCTATCTCTATACCAAAATTCATTTAGTAGGGATATACGATACACAACTGCACTCTGCGTTTCCACCCGTATAATTCCGGGATCGGGATCGGGATCTGGATAAAGAGTACCCTATGTCCTTTCCCAAGGTTCCATCTATCTCTATACCAAAATTCATCAAAATCGGTTCAGCGGTTTAGGCGTGAAAAGGTAACAGACAGACAGACAGACAGACAGAGTTACTTTCGCATTTATAATATTAAGTAGGGAATATCACAATCATTATCACAATCACCATCACTATTTCAGTCACCATCACCATCACAAACACCAACACAATCACCATCACAATCACAGTCACCATCAATATCACCATCATTATCACAATCACCATCACAATCACCATCACAATCACCATCACAATCACCATCACAATCACCATCACAATCACCATCACAATCAACATCATAATCACCATCACAATCACCATCACCATCACAATCACTATCAAAATCACCATCACAATCACAATCACCATAACAATCACCATCATCGTTATCTCAATCATTATCACAATCGCCATCACAATCGCCATCACAATCACCATCACAATCACCATCATCACAATCATTCACTATCACAATCACACTATCACAATCACCATCACCATCACAATCACCATCACAATCACCATCACAATCACCATCACGATCACCATCACGATCACCATCACGATCACCATCACAATCACCATCAATGTTGAATGATCACAACCGTTTCAAGGTTCCATCTATCTCTATACCAAAATTCATTTAGTAGGGATATACGATACACAACTGCACTCTGCGTTTCCACCCGTATAATTCCGGGATCGGGATCGGGATCTGGATAAAAAGTACCCTATGTCCTTTCCCAAGGTTCCATCTATCTCTATACCAAAATTCATCAAAATCGGTTCAGCGGTTTAGGCGTGAAAAGGTAACAGACAGACAGAGTTACTTTCGCATTTATAATATTAGTAGGGAAGTAGGGATTTAAAAACAGGACGATGCAATGCAAGTGTTTGATCTGAGAAATTTAAAAATACGTTCGCACGGTCTCATGAATACAAATCAGTCGAGACGGTTTTGTGCACACCTCTTCAACTTCGTGCTAACTGCCACCGCGACGAACCTCTTTGCTGGAAACGTACTTAGGTTCGATACATCGATGTTCATTCTCACGCTGATCTCACCTAGGGCTCTTTAGTAAATAGATCCCGCTCATTTCGATCCCGCGGGATCAGTTTACTAAATTAATATTTTTATGTCATTTTCTTTAGTAGATTCGTCCCGCTCTTAAAATTAAAAAAAAATGCCGTCGAAATTCAAATTTGAGTAACATCATGTAGAAAAATGTTAGGAAGAATAAAAATAAAATCCCGTTGGCACCACCGTATTTTTAACAGAACTTACTTAAATAAAAAAAAACTGGCCAAGTGCGAGTCGGACTCGCACACGAAGGGTTCCGTACCATTGACTATATTTTAGTATTTGTTGTTATAGCGGCAACAGAAATACATCATCTCTGAAAATTTCAACTGTCTAGCTGTCACGGTTCATGAGATACAGCCTGGTGACAGACAGACGGACAGACGGACAGACAGACGGACAGACAGCGAAGTCTTAGTAATAGGGTTCCGTTTTTACCCTTCGGGTACGGAAGCCTAAAAACAAAAGCATATCAACTGCAGAGAGCATCGGTGGCCCTCGTCAAGCGCTGATCTCAAAATAGAAAAAGAAAACATCGATAAGTAAACTGGCATTTCCTAGAGCCAAAAAATTGAACATATTATGTGACATCCACCAATCCACACATGTCCAGCGTGGTGGATTAAAGCTCACTTCCTGTCATGAGGAGACCTATGTCCCAGCAGTGGTAACATTAAAGCCAGATTACCTATGCTTGAATCAGCAGCAATCACGACTTACACCGCTGTCCTGAGTTTGTTTCTCAGGACGGGCAGTTTTATTAGGCTTTTATCAGAAATTTCTCACAGTAGCAGACCGGCGTTTGTATTTGTGCCCAGTTGATGGCAATAGGCTCGCTCCCTATTACATGGGACTTAAACATGTAGCTCCCGACATGTGAGTGTAGATACTATGGGTACCTCTTCACTCTTCGGATTACAGGCGTGATGTTAGTAAGTAGCTGCATGCATTTTAATAAGGAAATTACAGATTTTCCTACTCCTCCGCTATACTTTTCTGATTAATTTCGTTGCGGGATCCAAGACAGTTAAATTCATTCTCTGGGACTTCGTCGAGCTTCATTGTCTCGGCGCTTTTCTGGTGGTCGCCACTGTTGATTCTGGCTTTCAGGAGTTACAGTGGTTGGGAACAGTGTGGCGGGCTTGTCCCTAATTTTTTTAGCTGCATGCATCTCGTATTGAGTGCAATATCCTCTGAACTAAACGGACAGACAGGAACGTTTTTCAGCTTATTGGTGTAGCATGAGTTGCTGGAAGGAACTCTAGGAAGTGTAGAATTTGAATAATAATTTGCTTCTAGGATGCTCAAATTTGTTTTAAACATTATCTTAATATATGCTGCTTTCTAAAAGGAAAAATCAACTTAAAAATTATCTGATTGATTGTCTTAACTATCAACATAACTCGCTGATAGATGGCTGCCGGTCCGTCAGGAAAAAGTCGTGATTGGCCTATCGCGATACATCGTCCAGATGACGATGTACAAATGTTACTTACCTAGCCCGCACTTTGTCTAAGCTTTCTTTTTATTTATTAAAACTTTATGCACATAATGTACAAAGGCGGACTTAATGCCTTGGGCATTTTCTACCAGTGTACCTTAGGGTGATGCAGAGATAAAACAGGTGCAACAGACTTCGGTCAATATTGATCGAAGGCAACAGAACAGAACATTTTGAAGAATAAAATATAATAATAAATACTTATTTTTTCTTAAATACAAGTTTTTATTGTAAGATTTTTACTTTTAATA
This sequence comes from Xestia xanthographa, assembly GCA_905147715.2. Classification (NCBI taxonomy): domain Eukaryota; kingdom Metazoa; phylum Arthropoda; class Insecta; order Lepidoptera; family Noctuidae; genus Xestia; species Xestia xanthographa. The sequence continues at coordinate 16,760,546 of LR990645.1, read as the reverse complement.
CCTCCACGACCCCTGTACTATTCAATCTATCCATCAACACAATGTTTTGAGTGCGTTACATTGAGTTCTACCACAAAACATGATTTATACATAATAGGTACTTACAACAAATTATACAAAGTGAGGTAATATAAAAATAAAACAGATGAAGAAAACCAACAAATTAATGTGGGACAAGTCTGCCAACTTCTTATGGAAGTATTCGCGAGCTTTTACTTTAAATGTTAGCTGACTGGTTGCCATCCTGATATTCAGATCCTTTATTCCTGTCACCGCATGTCTAAGTAAGCAACGTTTTTATATCTTAAGGCTCCAGGGTAGCCCGCGAAATTCAAATTTTCTTACGTTTTTTGCAATTTGCTGGATAGGGCTGTACATATATACAACCCTCCAAGTTCATAAAGGTCAAGAAACGACTTTTTCAAGGTCAAAGTCATTCCTCGGCTTTTATGAACTTGGAGGATTGTATTGATGATTTTGATGATTATAATTCTGTAACTACAATACGTCTTACAGTCGCGAACAATATTTTAATCAACATACAACCTAGCACTAGCCTGCAAATTGCAAAAAACGTTAGAAAATTTGCATTTCGCGGGCTACAATGACGCTTTTACTTTAACCATATATGTACTTGCGTTATTTCAGTAATATTTGACACTTCCTTCAGAGAGCTGTTTAAAAGACTTAGGCAAAAATGCTATTATGACTGTATAAAAGTAAACGTATTGTATTTTAGGTACCGAACATTAGATAAGCAAATTAAGAACAAGGGACCAATTACCATTATTCATAGTCCCCTTTATTTTCCGGAATTGTTTTGAGGCGAAAATTCACCTGCTCTGAAATGTCAACTCTTACGAACGGGAGACAGTAGCATTACATCATCGTCTGCTTAGCCTTTTCTTAAGCATGTTGAGGTAGACAGTAGACTTCCAGTCTAACCGGATGCAGCTGATTACCAGTATTTTACAAGGAAGGAAGGCAGCATTACATTACGTTTGTGTTGTGAATTACAAAGGGTATATTTTTCTATTCATGTATAAGGAGACCCTCTAATCAGAGTCGAGAATCAAAGTCGAGCTACACATCATCATCATCATCATTATCAGCCTATTAATGTTCCCACTGCTGGGACACAGGCCTCCTCTCTATGAGAGGGAATGGGCTATAATCCACCACGCGGGCCCAGTGCGGGTTGGTAGATGTCACATGTCTTCGAATTTTTGGTTCTAGGACATGCCGGTTTCCTCACGATGTTTTCCTTCACCGTTTTGAGAGCAGCGGTGATGATTTACATAAATTACACAAAGTAATGCGCCTGCCTGGGTCCGAACCCACGACTTACTGTTCGTAAGTCGGGGCCGCCACCTGGGCCACCGCTGCTTCCATCAAATCGAGCTACACGATAACTGTCAAATGCATGCGCTGACTGGACAGGTCCACTTAAACTGTGTGGTTCTTTCTTCAAAAGACCATCTCAGACACTAATCTGCATAGTCCTCATGTGAATTGAGCAAGATTATGTCTGGACTTCAAAAGAGACCAAGACCCCTGAGTTTGTTTCGGCTGTTTTTTCTCAGAGTAGTCAGGTACGAAACACCGGCCCCTTTTAATTTAAAAAAATGACGTGTAAAAGTGTTTGTAAAAACCTACTTGCAAATTACACATCACATAACATTTAATTTATCAATCACGTTAAAATTCTTATAGTGGTCACAGACGCAGTTAATATTATGAATGGTCACTTTACGCAATTCATATTATTATCGTATAATGATTCTGCTAAAGCGACTATTTTAGGCCCGAAGTTACACAAAGAAGAATCCTAACATCAGTCTTTGACGCCAGCTATTTGTCTAAAGTTTCATATTAAAATTCAAGAGTTCCAAGCCTTTTAGCTGATGTTTGTTTTAGTAAATCAGCAGAGGATAGTACGCATCGCAGAGTTTATATCAAACCTTGTGTTCACGGAAACTGGTAGGTATAATGAAGAACTCTTTCATACATGTTATTTTTATAATTACGTACTTTCTTTCGCTCGAGGTAGGGTTAGGACAATGAAGAGCTAATGAGTTCACATATAACTAAGTACGACTAAGTACTACACTTTTAAATTTTTTTTTTCTAAACTACAGAAGTTTTAAAAAGATTTAAAATAAAAAAAAAACGTTTTATAGCAATTTTTATCAGATTTATTAGTTTTTATGTACAAGATTAAACTATTTTTCGAGTTCTTTTTGTTTTGAAAGTATATCTTGTGTACTTAAAAAGTTATTGCAATTTTAAATGTGTGATACTTATTTTTGCAGTCCAGTGTATGTCATAATGTGTGACATGAGGTGCTTGATTCGATTCTCAGGTCAGGAATTTCTCAGTAGCAGCCACGGAGACTGGGTTTGTGCCCGGTTGATGGCAATAAGCTCGCCTCCTGGGATTTAAACATAACTGGTGAAATGCGGGTGCTGCCTAACCTTTCGGGGATTACGTGATGTTACGTTGTAAGGAAATATCTTGTTTTTATTATTATTTAACACTTCAAGCACAAAGTACAGAGGCGGACTTAATGCCATACTTAGGCATTTTCTACCAGTCAACCTTTGGGTGATGCAGAGACAAGCAGTGGTAGATGTACATCTGAAAATAATTTAATTAATACTAAGGTAAACTACAAGGATATATACTATAAATATAAGTATATAAATACTATATATATATATATCAAACTATTTATTATTGTAAATAGATTGTACACGTATTAAAACGGTTTTTGTTGTTGAATGATTAAAATACTACTCTTAAGATGAATTTCAATAACGAAACTAAACGTTGCCAGCATAATTATCCGTGTTCAAGTGCTGATAATGCACAGATCTTAAACGCTGCTTACATAATTTGTATAGTCATGTACTGATCACGTTCAGTTACGCTTTTCAGCACATACCTACTGGGAATTGCTTACCTACCGATATTCTTTCGATCTTACCACCCGTTATTGACAGAAACAGGTCGACTTTCGAAAAGTATATACTATACATTTCTTTAGCACTCATAAGTAAAGCAAACCTTCTAAAAGTTAATAAAGATTGTTAAAAGTTCAGGATTCTTTATTATGACCCTTTTCTTAGTAAACTGTATAATTATGAGAGACCTCGAGTCATCCTTTACTTATCAAAGGATTTAGCAGTTTTTATCTTCGCAAACATTTGCCAGATTGTTGTAATTATTTTTGGTGTAGTCAACTCTTCTGCAGATCTGAATATTAATACAGTTATAGTTGGTGCCAGTTAAGATGAGAATAGCGGTCATTGCCCTTTCCTTAATATCTCTTCGTACGAACTAAAACAAATAAACATTATCGTTTTTCATAACAAAAAATTTGAAGATCACGATAGATGACGGTTCCAGACTTGAACAGCCTTATTTTTGGTTTTCAAAGCTAAGAAGTTTGATAAATGTAGGTGGGCCAACGACCGCTATTCTCATTTTAACTGGCATTCGTCTCTTTCATAATTTGCACTAATGAAACACCGATTAATTAAAATTCAAAACCAGCGAAATTGGAGGTAGGGTACGTATCAAAGTCCCGAATTTTAAAAGACCGAATTTTAAAATACCGATGGAAGAAATCCCGAAAATTGAAACGCCGAATGGTTGTTTGGTCGAAAGTTTAAAACCCCAAAGTTTAAAAACCCTAAGTTTAAAATCTAAAATCTCTAAGACAATGACAAAAAAAGGAGCTTAACATAATAGGTATGTTTGATACCAATAACATATAATTAAAACAAAAGTTATGATAATCATACGTATATTCTGCTCGAGTCGACGGAGCCCCGCTTTGCAGGGCTCCTACTTCTGAATGGTTTATAAAAAAATGTGTCAGGGTGTCGGGGTGCCCCAAGTCGGCCTAGGCAAAACTAGTTTGTCATCAACCATTAAAATTTGGTGCTCAATTTACTAAATTTGGTGATCGTAGGTAATTGCGGGAACTACGTCGCCGCTCTTTGGGATTTCATCCATCGGTATTTCGTCCATTCGGGATTTCGTTCATTCGGGATTTCGTTCATTCTGGATTTCGTCCTTTCGGGCATTTGAACATCGGTATTTTGTGTTTCGATAATATAACGACTATCGGCATTTAAAACTTTCGGTATTTTGAATTTCGGTGTTTTGGACATCGGTATTTCAATCATAGGTATTATGAACTTTCGGGATTTTGATACGTACCCAAATTGGATAACTCCTAATTTCACCATCTCGAAGTTCGTCTAATCTAGCGAATAAATTCTGGCGTCAGTTCTGTTGCATTTCGGTTTTTCTGATACAGTCTATAATGATTCAAAAACTTGAGGTGGTGATAGACCCCCTAGGGCCTAGATCATAGGGTTAGTTTTTAAAGACCAGGCGAATTTACAGAGATAATTCGGAATTGATAGTAGTTATTTTATAATTTATAAAAAAAATGTTATGGTAATCATTACAACACAATTCAGTTCAGCAACCTAGACTGAAAATAAAACTGTATGAATTTATATTTAACTTTGAAAAAAAAAACCGAAGATGTTATACATTTTCAATGGAATGTTTTCATTAATTTTTAATTGTATTTGATTAAACTATGTATTTAACACTAAATTACAGCCTTACCTTTTTTAAAGGTAAGCGGGGTCTGAAGGTACATATTGGGAAAGTACACAAACTTTCAAATACATCCACCTCAGACCCTGTCTCAATAGCCACACCTACAACATCTACAACTTCTTCTTTCGACCCTTTTTGGAAAATTCTTTCAAAATTCAAAAACTCCGTTCCAGTACTAAAGCGAGTTCCTCGAGGTGCTAGACCGCTTGTAGCCCAAAATTTAGCTGGTTGCGTGCGCCTTGCTGTCCGGGAGAACTCGCTAAGTGCTTGGGAACAACTGCTCACCTTTCCTTATCGAATCTTGCATGTACAAAAGAATTTGGCAACAAAAAAAACTTTAACTGCACAAATCAAAGAAAATTGCAACGTCTCGGCTCAAGATTTAGACCCAAAATTACCGGCACAGACATATACATCCTCAAGAGGTATATCCCACCTGGTGGAAACGAAGTTAGGGGAAGGTGACATTAGCGGAGCAGCCAGGATTCTCTTCAGCAGCGATGTGGTGGCACCGTGCTCTCCAGAGACACTCGCAGCTCTGGAGACCAAACACCCTGCCCCGGCGGATGGCCTTTCCTTTCCCGACCCTCCTGATTCGGACTTTCATTCCCTCATCGTTACAGGTCGAGAGGTGGTCACAGCCGTTTGCTCCTTCCGGAGTGGCTCAGCCGGCGGCCTCGACGGTCTAAGTCCTCAGCATCTGAAAGACCTAATATGTTCAGGTGCTGGGGAAGCTGGTGAGCTGCTCCTGAAGGAGCTTACGGCTTTGATTAACCTTATGCTCTCCGGCAAGGTGAACGAGTCCGTCATCGACGTCCTGTACGGGGCCAATCTTTGTGCCCTGCGCAAAAAGGATGGCGGCATTCGTCCCATTGCCGTGGGAACAACCTACCGTCGTATGGCAGCCAAGATTTGCTGTAAATTTTACGGAGAGGTTGTTTCGGAAAAATTTCAGCCCCTGCAGCTTGGATATGGTTCTAAAGGGGGTTGCGAGGCTGCCGTACACGCTATGTCGACCTATCTAAATTCCGGCAAAGGTGAGGTCATCCTGAAGGTTGACATAAAGAACGCCTTCAATTCAGTGAATAGGGACACCTTGTTGACTGAAACTAAAAAAGAATTACCCCAAATTTATAGTTTTCTTTGGCAATGTTATAGACACCCATCTAAATTACTATACCGGGACAACCTTTTGGAATCTGCTGTTGGCTGTCAACAAGGTGACCCCCTCGGGCCAGTGATTTTTAGTTTAGCTATCCACCCAATTATTCGACAGCTAAATTCCAAATTTAACGTTTGGTATCTTGATGACGGAACTCTGGGAGGCGATGTAGATTCTGTTTTACTAGATCTAAATTTCTTAAAAAATGAATTTCACTCCATTGGCCTCGACCTCAATATTTCAAAATGCGAATTATATGTAGCGGACAGTACCGACAGACAACTGACTTTTTCAAAGTTTAACGCAATAGCCCCTGGCATCAAAATTATAGAAAAAAGCTCTCTTCGCCTCCTCGGGTCACCTATCTTTGAAAACTCTTTTCCCGATTTTATTGAGGAAAAAATTCAAAATTTCAGTGATGTTTCTGAAAGATTGCTCCAAATTAACATACATTCGGCCATCACAATAATTCGTTTTTGTTGTTTCGGCCCTAAATTAACATATTTCCTTCGTGCTTCCCCTTTATGGAAGCACACTCACCTTTTGGACAAAATGGATCAAATAATCAGACATACTTTATCATCTATTTTAAATGTGGCTTTGGACGACCGAGCTTGGGCTCAAGCTACTCTTCCCATTCGCATGGGAGGACTCGGCGTCCGCAAAATTTCCAGTATTAGTTTACCGGCTTTCATATCCTCGGTCCACGGCACTGAGAAATTAATCAGGAATATCCTGGCTTCCACACTGATTGATTTTGATGTGCCGTGCTTCTCCGAGGCTATCGATGCTTGGAAACTTGCTTGCCCGAACACTGAAGAACCCGACCATCCATTCTCCCAGAGACGGTGGGACGAGCCGCTCTGCAGAATCGTTCAAAACAATCTGCTGAACTCGTCATCTACTACTGCTGAGCGTGCGCGCCTACTGGCTGTGGGTGAATGGGAGTCGGGTCTTTGGCTTCACGCACTGCCGTCGTCGACAATTGGCACATTGTTTGACGACACGACCTTTCGCCTCGCTGCTGCCTTACGCCTCGGTGCCGCCTGCTGTTCTCCTCATCGCTGTCACTGTGGTGAAGCTGTCAACAGCCTCGGTCACCACGGCCTGTCGTGCAGCCGAAGTGCGGGGCGTTTTGCACGGCACGCGAACATAAACGACATTATCCGACGAGCTCTTGTCACCGTCGGCGTTCCAGCGGTTTTAGAACCTAATAGCTTGGCACGCGACAATGGCAAGAGACCGGACGGCATGTCTTTGTTTCCTTGGAAGATGGGTAGGCCCTTAGTATGGGACGCAACTTGCGTCGATACTCTTGCGCCTTCTCATCTTCCAAGTTCGTCGTGCTGTGCTGGCGCTGCTGCTGCGGCTGCAGAGAACCTCAAACGGCCTAAATATAGAAACCTTTGTGGTAACTATATTTTCGAGCCGTTTGGGGTTGAAACTCTAGGGCCGTGGGGTCCGAGTGCCCATAGCCTGTTCAAAGAACTTTCAAAACGCCTAGTTGACGCTTCCCGTGACCCAAGAGCTGGCTTTTACCTTGGTCAGAGGCTAAGTGTTGCCATACAACGTGGCAACGCCGCCAGTCTCTTGGGCACATTACCAGCTGACAGCGTTGAGGAGGAGTTTTTCGATGCCCTTTTATAGTTTGTTGTTAGTTTATTTATTTTAGTTTATTTAATACTTAGTTTTTAATTAATTATGTAAATATTTACTCGAAATAAAAATATCTACCCTCAAAAGAAAAAAAAAAAAAAATTACAGCACATTATAACTTAAACCCAACAAACCCAACAAACCCTGTATTTGATGTATTCCATCCGGTGGCCATACCTCCTACTAACGTAATAATGAGCCAACAGTAAAGAATATTAAAACAAGGACACAACAAAAATAACAAATCTACAGACGTTCTTCGCGGAGAAGAATAACGGTTTCATTCATTATTATCTTGGCCTTTGGATGCAATCAATTTGTAGTATAACAAGATGCAGCTTCGGTCACAAATGATCCAGGAAAACTGCAATAAATGAATCGGACTCTACAGTCCCATTAATAATAGAACCGATCCGATCCGATCCGATCCGATTAGTAATTTAAGCTGAAAATAAAATAAATATTCTTCCTTAAATATTCTACCTTACCTACGTAGGCATATTTCTTTTATTTTCAGCTTAAATTATTTTCACATGCACCGAGAGGTAGGTAGGAACTCGTACATAATATCGCATACTTAATAAAAATGTCACACTTACTTTATTTCAGAAAAGCCGAGATATTCGATTATTTGGCATTCGAATAGTACACCCTACTGAAAGTGACTTTCTGTCAGATCAGTAATAATGTTAAAGAAAAAAAAACATACTTGTATTAAACACTTTGTAGAAAATAAAAACCAGTCAAGTGCGAGTTTGATTCGCGCATCGAGGGTTCCGTAGGAACGAATAAATAACTTTTTTTTTCATCTTGTAGGAATTTGTTTTTAAACTTCATATTTACGGTTTTCAGATTTTCCCGTATTTCCAGTACAAGGAAAAATTCCGAAAAATAAAAAAGTTTAAAATTAAGGTAAATTTTGGTACTTACAAATTTTCGCGAATATCTAAATTTGCGCATATATTTTATCGTGTTGACTCAGTACTGATTTTTATACACCTAATAGGGTCTATAGACCTCAGTCAGTATGGTATAAATTTCAACTTGCTAGTTCCACCTGATCCTGAGAAAATCGGTGGTGACACACGGACAGACAGACGGACAAGAGAGTAATCTTATAAGGGTTCCTTTCTTACCTTTTGAGGTACGGAACCCTAAAAAGGCTAGTTTATTGTTTAAAAGGTAATCATCATCGGATGACAATTAAGATGAAAGCCATTGTAGACTCTCTGAGATGATGATCCTCGATGCTCCTCTTCAGAAAGAATTCACGCGATCTTAAATGTCAGGAAACCAAATAAGCACCTAAAACACCTAAGCGTTCCAAAATTAAACATCTAGGAATTTCGTTTATATAATACATGATATTGCCGGCACTGACGTAGCTGAGCGCCAGTCTACGCTCACGGTACCGAAAATGTGTTGAAGAGTAATGAAATCACGTGGCTCTGGAGGCGTCGGTTTAAATTAAATCACGTTAATTATCGCTCGTAGACGGAGCCCGGGGCTCTTTTAGGTTGGGGTCTCTTTAGGACGTCAGGCGGTACCGACAGCGAGCCGTGGCGTCACGACGGACGGCTTCATGATCTCCTGCCTGTATGGACAGTCGCGACAGGTGTGACCAAGGAGAAAATGTGGACTTTAGTTATCCATCAAGACCTGAAGTAAAGGTAAGATATATAATCCAAATTGTACATTATATATGGGAAGTATATTTATCAATAGGCCTTCCCTTTTAGAATTTAGTTATTCCCACTTACTATAGCATTTACCTTCAGTAACCATGACTATGCGTTTTGAGGTTCCCCAGCATTGCTGACCCCATCGCTGCAAATTTCATGTTGTCCCTAAACTATCAACATTATATTCTTATAGGAGTATACTATCTCACGGGTCCTCAACTATGAACACATGAATCAGTCGTCCGTGGTCGGTCGCAGTCGGCGTGTGGTCAGTCAGACCGCAGCCTTTTACCTTGTCGAGGAAAGTATCTATCACCCTCATGATATTACCTATGGAGGTAATATTTAATGCGCCATGCATTACAGGTTCTCAACTATAAACATAGGAATCAGTCGTCCGTCGTCGGTCGCAGTCGGCGTGTGGTCAGTCAGACCACAGCCTTTTACCTTGTCGAGGAAAGTATCTATCGCCCTTATGATATTACCTATGGAGGTAATATTTAATGCTCCATGCATTACAGGTTCTCAACTATAATAAACATAGGAATCAGTCGTCCGTCGTCGGTCGCAGTCGGCGTGTGGTCAGTCAGACCACAGCCTTATACTTTGTCGAGGTAATAAAAGTATCTATCGCCCTCATGATATTACCTATGGAGGTAATATTTAATGCGCCATGCATTTCCGAGAGGGACCTAAGTGAATTTTGCATAGTGGTGAATTTCCTTGCAGTATGTTGTAGTTAATTTAAGCCAAGCGTTTAAATGGCAGCGAATTTATGTATTGGGTAATCTTTTTTAAGAAATTGACTCAGATACTATAATATCAGTAAGATGAATCTATAATGATACCTATTATAGTTTTTTTTCGGACACTGGTGTCGATTCTGTTGTGCACAAACTAAACTTAATTTAGGCTATTGCTAACTTTTTCTCTCAAATAAAACGAGAAAGAGACGGAAATAATTTAGAGCTGTCAAATTTAGTTGGAACTAATATTTCCATACAAATGAATGGTGCGCGTAAAAACATGTCAACTAAAAACACGGTGAAGCGCAAGGCATAAACTAGTTTGACATCTCTAACTTAGTTCATAGTTGTAGCCGTCCTTTTCTCGCACTGCCTTTTAGTAAAAGATAGCAATAGCATAAGATCACGGAGTAATTTGTATTTACTCCGTGCCTAAGATATTTTAGTTTGTGCACAATAGAATCGACACCAGTGACACTGTTTCCGTTCTGTAAAGTAATCCTGATTTAAGCACCTATATTATTTGGTGGAAGTGAATAAGTACTGTAATGTTATCTCTTGACAACGCAAAAAAAAAATTAATGTCGGTCAAAGGGTCGCGGCAGGTGTCAGCGCGGCAGCGGCGCGAAAGTTGATTGAGCTTTTTATTTAGGAGTTAGGACACTTTTCCAGAGTTCCCTAATTGCGTGCACCTTCCAACACAATTACCTAATAATTACTAAGGTTCCCGAAATTCCATGTTACCTGCAGAATCTCTTCCTCTTTGAGCCTGTATTTAATTATGGATTCCTCTAACGCATATACTATGACAAAGTGGCTCTTTGATATTCGCTACGTTATTCCCAAAATAGTAATTTTACAGGAATTTCAATCGAATTTACTCCTTTAGTTTAACACGTTAAAGGATCACATTGCTTGACATGACACGCTTTGTTTAATGAAACACAAATGAATAATTTAACGTTTTTATTGAACGTAATTTATAATGTATGAACTATTACATTTTTTCCTACCATTTAAATGCTATAAGAGATCAATGTTGTAACGTAAAAATACATATAAGTACATTAAACTACTCTGTACATATAAATTACGTAAAGACTAACAGTAAACGCCTAATACTTTTACATTTAGATAAAAATAATTTAGGTAATGGCATTATTGAACAAAATAAGTATTTTCTATGATGCTATTCGATACTCTATTTACGGCGACATTTGGCACAAATAAATACAATGAAAAAAGAAAAATATCTATGAAGGAGACACATACGAATGCCGTGGTAACTTTGAAGTTATGTAACATTCTAAGTAACAACAATTTACAAGCGTAGAAAAATACTATTATGGAAATAGAGTAGAGAGTAGGGACAGCTGTGTTCACCACAAACAAGATATTACGACGACACATTGATGTATGTTGAGCTGGGTAACATACACCTTTCTGAGGATGACCATCCGACATACAATCAAATTAGGTTAGGGTCTAACCACACGAGAAAGAAGAAGTTACAAACAGTGATAGTCTACAATAAGTTGAATTTCACAAGCTTTAGCCACTAACTAAACTAAATGACACATCGTATATTTTGGTAATGAATGTACACATTCATGATTTTAGCACAAGCTAATGAACGAAATTGACAAAGGACGACGCGACGTAGGTGGACATTTACTTCGTATCGTATATCGGATGGAAGGTACAGCATACATTAAAGTTTTACATTATTTTCTAAACCTACCGCAATTTTTACCGACATTAACGAAAACGATAAACAATATCTATAAGTCTCGATTTTTTTAAATTTTACATTTGCTTATACGATTTTTTTTTTAAGTAAACATTTTTTTTTAATGATAAATATACATCTAAAGAGGTTGTATTATGTAGTGTTGCTGTTGACGTAATATCTTATTTCCAGCTAGGCAGTGGTGACATCTCGCGGAAACTGAAAGGAGTCAGTCGAAAAAGGCTCTAGTTGTCGTAGCGGGTTGGAGCAGAGTTGGCCCAGTATCCTGAACAGAAAAACAATAATCAATTTCACATCATACTAAAAATAGGTAATAGGGTATTTTATTTATATTTGGATTTTAACAGACTATTTAGCAAATTAAAATGAGATAAACCATTCCTATATAGATACTAAGTAACTAACAAGGCAAGTTAAATAAATGCTTATAAAAATGTGCTGCGGAGAAGAAATTAGAAGAAAACACAAGGTTTTCAATATAAGAGTGTTGAAACATAGACCCAACCAAACAACAAATATTGGCTACCTGCTTATAATTCAGGACGAGTTCAAAAAGTCAACGAGGTAAACAGGTAACTTGTGCTGAATACGTGAGATTCCATTATTTCATATAAAAAAATATCGCAATGTACATTTGTGCTAACGGAGGTTATATTAAAGATTCCATCCTCTATTTCCCCCCTTTGAATGTGGTGAAAAAGGGAATCATCTGTACCATAAAAAATTAAAGAACTGATTTCATAGTCATAATTCTCTATGAAAAAGGCCACTACGAATGCGACATTTCTTGTTTGTTTCTAAAACATCTTCAATAGCAAAAAAGAAACAACGCATTTGCGTTGTTTCTTTATTGAAGGTGTTGCAATGTGTAATGATTTTTGTTGGTTGATGTAACTTTAAGCTGTGACCTGAAGTCACAATAGTCCAGGTTGGGCCACTTTGGTATATAACACTCAAGTGTAACGTTTAGGTACCTCGTTTGCCAACATTTTGCAGGAAGAGCCGGTTGGCGACGGCCTGCCGCTGGTTGGCCTCACGCATCTGCTTGCGGGCCACCTCGAGGATCAGCCGCTGCCGCAGCACCTCCATCGGGTTGTTGATGGACAGTGACGGCATCTTGCGCTTCGGCCGCGCGCGACCCTCGGGCACGTCCGCGGGCTCCACCAACCTCTGCGGCAACCCCAACCACTCATATTGTTGTAGTTTGTAGAACATTAATAAAAAAACATGACAATAAAGGGACTGTTCTGATACGGCCCTGGCGGAGGGTGCATTCGGTTGAGTTGAAACGCATTCAGATTTTTTGTTTCTGTAGTAGTAAAGTATTTTTGAAATACGTACGTAAGAAATGTCGGAAGTAATGACTTGAGGTGTAAGAATTATCTAACGTCGAATATTAGGAATTTGTCGCACATTCTATGAATATTAGCGCTTTTAAAACTCTCCCAAAGCTAGCGCTTTCCAGAATTATCTGTTTCTACGGTGTCCTAAAAAAGAAGAAGAAAGGGAGACAACAGAGATCCTAACAACACACGCTTGCCTGTTTATTTTCGCAGTGGCTAATTAATCAACTTTTTTCAGAAATAAATGAAGTATTTAAGTAGGGTCATCATTTATTTCTGAAAAAAGTGAATGAGTGAATCAATGGTGAAGATTGCCTAATTATAACTCAACCCAGAATGTGATCACTGGGTAGAAATGTAATTAATTTAACCCGTCAATGTAAACATGGAGATGTTAATGGTATAATTGAATTAAAATACTTGGTGTGTTTATTGCCAATTATCTAATTTTAACAAATTCTCTCAAAAATCGATGTTTTAAAGCTAATTTACTTCACGAACACGGTTAATTATAGCGTCAGCTATATCATGAAATCGATATGGCTAATTAAGAAAAAAATGCGTGGGTAGCCTGGAGAAAAATCTAATGACTTCGAACGCGGCTAAGTGTTACTAATTTCAGATATAAAAATATCTAGGGATAGAGCTAAATATAGGCTCAACAGATGGGCCAAGAAGTTTCTCCGAAATAAAAGATGTTGGTATTTTACTGCCGGCCTATTATATTGAATTACTCTCCCCATCTCGCGAGTCGATGGGACGAGAGCGATTCATTTCCCAATAAAGGGGTGAAATGCTTGTGAGTTGTGTACATACTCCTAGGTGCTGGGTTCCGTACCACTCACCACATTTGTGTTACCGACAGTTACTTGCAACCTCGTTTCAGAGCCTTGTTATTTCTTGTGACATCTTGTAACCCACCTACATATTGAAAGGCCTATTGGCAAGTTCTTTACGAAGTAAATATAATTATTGTTGGGCTGTTTTACTTACTAAAGTTTTCGTAAATAATTTCTAACCATTGATTTGTTTTACGAATTCAATCAACTTATACGTGATTGCTTGCCTACGTATGTCGTCAATAACACATCAATTATTACTCTACTTTATCCTGTATACTGCCTTAATAGCTATTTTAAAAGTGTCTCTTTTAAAAGCACCCTTAGATATTAGAAAATTACGCTGCTGACCCCAATTTTTTGTAAGTATTTAAATATTCGATTGCTACTTTCGCAGGCATGATATCGATCAATTTGAATAAATTCTCTATAAATGAATTTAACGGTTGTGAAGATACGGTGGCAATTACCTAAGGAAAAAATAATATAATGTTGGCTTGATTGCTTTAAAAAGTGAGAATCTGTGGGTGAGTCAGGTATTCTGAGGAATAGAAGTTAATGTAGGCACTCTTCTGCAATTTCGTTTACTGATTAGATTAGATTAAAGTTTCAGTTTTTACTGTATTACAAAACAAATTGGTTAGTCAATTCTACTGCCAAAATTACTGAGTGAGGTACTGGTAGAGGTAAATAAATGAATGAAACAACAAGTAATCTAAAAGACGTTTATTGCATCTTTTTATGCCAATAATTTAATACTATTACAATGTTTAGGTATGCGTAAAAGAATGCCAATGCGTCTATCTATAGCACTATAACATTCAAATAAATTAGCATAACTATTACAACAAATGGCAGAATTATTTTATATCTAGTTACTGAATAAAATTCAATATAATCTACAAACCAATTGATAATTTGTACTTTGCCTAATTTACAAAAAAAATACGCATACGCGTATCATGCGCATTTATATAATACTATACATTTCAAAGAGACTAGTGCTCAACATTTTCTAATATCTGATGCTTTTCCTACTCTACTGCTCAACAAGTTATATGGAATATGCGAAGTAGTTTATTTAAACGTGGTTATTTTAACAGATACTTTAGAACCAGGGTCTCGGAAAACGTCTAGGTAGGCAGGCATTTCTTGGCTGGCGATATTTAGCTTTTAGTAGTATCTCACAGCTTGCACGGAAGGGGCCCACTGGAAGCCTGCAATACAAAACATAACGTTATTTGCTTTATGTTATAAATATTAGACAATATTTTTAGAAAAAATGTAATGATTTGCATGCTTAAAAACTTAATAGAACATTGAATGATACTAACATGCTTGAAGATGGATTATAAGATGTGAAATATTCTGGGTAACTACAGAGTATTTGATGTTTTTAGTTGTTGTATTTATTTATATTCCTTGGCCTGACGTATTTTGTTCCAAAACAATGGAGAAGGTTGAACAAAGAATCCATCTAAGAAAACCGCATGCAACGTCCCCACATAATGGCCGCCACTTTTAGTTAATTTATTTGAAAACAAAGTGAATATTTAACGGGACATCCAGCTTTAATGTAAAATGTCCACAATATAATAGCTACAAAGATAAATGGGGCGATCGCCTAGATCATGCAGGTTTCTTTTATTGACGAAGGCTTTATGAAAAAAACTTGGTTAAATGGTATTGAAACATAAACAAGTTTATTTAATTAAACATGGTATAGAATCGTGTCAGCTAAATCCTAAAGCTGCCCTTTGAGAAGGCCATGATGCCCATGTGCTAAGCTGTGTCCTGTGGACTGTATGTCTATGCTTTTAACCATAAACAATAGGGTCGTTTGATAAAAAAAAAATAGAGCTTTACGCATCTTTGTAGTACCAATTTTACCCGTAACACTGCACCATTCAGGTCTGTTGGAAAGGTAGCCTTAGAATTTAGTAAAAGTCTTGGTTAACGTGAGTTCTACAATCTACGACAACTACAATCTACGACGCATCGTCCACGATAACAACGCACATACAAACTTGCTAGACAAGTCTAGCTAAGTCTATACACATGTGGTTTCAGTTAACGTTTTAATTATTACCGAAATCTTGGCTCTATTACTGTATCCCTCTCACAGAGAGCAGGTATATGGCCCAGCAGTGGGAACGCCAAATGCTATGAGTTATTCTATCATGGACAAAGCGAGTAACTAAGGTACTTGTTGCACAACCCACCTCGTTTGCCAATATCGTTGAGGAAGTTTCGGTTGACGGCGGCGCGGAGGGCTTGCTGCTTCCGCTCTTTCTCCTCGCTCAGCTTCTGGCGCAGCACTGACATCGGCAGGTCGATGGACAGCGAAGGCATGCGCCGCTTCACCCGACCACTGCCGGTCTTCACGTACCACCAGGTCAAATTAGCTACTATATCTCACTCAACGACTAGCCGAAACTTAGGGTATGTGGGGTAATTTTAGAAGTAGGTAAAGACTAGCCCAATTTGAGGGCAAATGGGGTAATTTAAGAAGATAGGAAGAAGAAGTTGGTAGACCAACAGCCAGAGGGATGGATGACGTTCACAAGATCGCGGGTAAGAACTGGTTGGGACTAGGGACGCATGCCACAAAAGAGAGTCATAGTAATGGTGAATGAAGGAGGCCAATGATCATGGTGATGATGGGGTGGGTCATTTTGAGAAAGAAGTAAGTGGCATTAAGTTTTGAAAAGAAATAAGTACCTAGGCTTTTGGTTATACAGTTGACTGATATATGAACGTAATGCGCTTTATATAGTATAATTTGTAATCAATAAGTATCAGTTTTATAGGCCATTGAAAGCCTATAGTTAAGTTCATATCATCAGGAAATAAAACAGCCTGCTTTGTTATCCGAACATTATCCCAGTGACCTACATAATTCTGAATGATGTTTTACCAAACAACAATGACTTTGTTGGTCATATTTGTTAATATGTCAGTTGAATTTGCGCTTATGTATTCGACAATAATAAATGAGTTTGATAAAATATGTTCACCCTTAAGTCGATTGGTTTTCAGGTATCTCTTAGGGTCTTAGCATTCGTTGAACGTTTTCCATTAGACTAATGAATCAGTGACTGGACCTAATTTACCCTTAAAAGTACTTTATGGCCCTGGACATGTATTGACCCTTACTTATTAAACTATTCGATGAGTGTAGGTACTTGAGTAAACTTTAACATTTTATATTTCCAAGCTACCAAGGAATATAAAAAAAATATAAACAGCAATTTCTATAAAAGAATTATCTTTATTTTGCTCACAACAGATTCTCTACATACATGTGCATAGATGCAAATAACAAGGGTAAACTTTGTACAAATTTATATTGGAAGAGCGTAACTTGAATAGCGGTTACAGGTCGATCACTCGAGGTCTAACAACAGCTGGATTCTACCACTTCAGTTCTGACTCCTCCAGGATCCTACAAAATAGAAAAAATATATATTACACTCTGTACTTCGTTGAAGGTTTAAACAGGGGTACATGCACGTTCATCAAACAATACATGCATCATACGGGTACTTTTTCAAATACTGGGAAAATCTACGTCCAATTTCTCAATCTACGGATTTAGTATATTCTCATTCCACAAAAACTCGTGCATATTTCATTATGTTTTTAATATAAAAATCAACTGTTATTTCTAACCTCGCTTTCCGACTCGGTCGAGAAAGTTCCTGTTGTTATGTGCCACTCTCTCCATGTAGTTGTTGTAGGCTCCTCGCTGCAACACTTCCACCGCGGGGTTGACGGAGAACGAGCGGCGTGTGCGCATCTCCGCGTCACTTGCCACCTTCGTATACACTCATGTTTTTATTCACTGTACTAAAAATCTTTAGCCCGAAGTGCGTTTGGTATATATAAAAAGCAAGCATATATAGTCACACAGTGAATTTCGAAAATAATTTGTTGAATATAATACATACAGAAAGCGAAAAGCCAAGATTCTGTTTGTTTCATATCGCGAAGAAAACTCCTAGTTATTTGCGAAGCATCTCTTGTTTTAACTTTGTTTGAATTGAAGAGGCGGAAGCGTATGAACGGGTGATTATTTTTAATATTATATGGAATGACATTATATAATCAAAGATATGGAACGTTATTGGTTTGTTTTGTTTGGTTTTTTAAGATGTGGTAAGTAATAAAAGAGGTTACACATTTGTGACCTTTAAAAGTATACTTGACAAACTTAATCACCGACAAAGTTGCTGCGGTCAATGCTCATTAATGCAGAAATTTGTACACGTAATGTTTTTAAGTAACTATTTGCGTGTGATAGTTTAAATGTCACAAATTAGTGCCCTCCAACGCACATATAAAAGTTAACGTGCAGGTATACGTAATTAACTAGTATGCATCGTTGGGCATAACGACCACAGAGTATACGGCTCGAATAAAGTCTGTTTCAAACGAAGAGCACTGTCCGAACGCAACTGTTATATTGCCTGTGGTATAACGTTACTCTCCCGTTAAAGTTTAACCGCAAATAGTTATTATTACCTTGTCACTATTTGCGTAGGAACCGTGACAACAATGCTACATCTATATCTAAATAAATGAAGCTTCAAATGAATGCGAATATTTGCTTCCACAGAAACTTCAGAAATAACTTTTGCGCATTAGGTCTTTTCTGTATTAATTTTATACATTTTCTGTGTAACTTAATATAATTAACGTCTTAATTGCTCCGTTCATTATGTTATTGCGTCGTTTTTTGATTAAAATAAGTATAAAAGTGCTTCTGTATCTTCCATTAGGTACATAAAATAAATCCTACCTTGGACTTGACACCTTTAACGAATAATTATCGATCGCGAGTAGAGGACAGGAGATCGCATAATTGCCTTAATTTGTTGTACTAATTACAGGGACACTTTTGCCTTGACAAAGTGAACTTTGCCTTTAGATGACGGGAAATTGTGCGTTCAGAGTGGCAAAAATTCGAGATTTTAAGGTAATATGAACGCGTTGTTTTATCAAACGAATTTTTAGTTTTGAACTTTGAAACTATATTAACAAGTCTGGAAATCTAACGAAATAAGTACTTTTACTTCATCTTTGCCTATACCAGACCCTTGAAGGCAAATTAAGCTTAAGCCAAATACCGCAGTCTTTATACTTCGTACATTTGCTTATGCATCTCGTGGGTTAAGGTTTACGCGCGGTGATACACCCTTAACCATTTTCCGTAGGCATATATTATAAAAAAATAAAGAAGGATATTTACCTGTGAGTCCCGGGGCATATCAGCGAGCAGGTATAGCCAGGGGGCGCCGGCAGAGTAGCGGGCGGCCATAGGTGACATCGCGTAGAGGCTTTCCTGAGAACATATTGGTACATTATTTACGTTGTACTATACAATGTAAGGGAGTCGTGTTCAATGTAGAGATTTCCCGAGACATGTATTTTTGGTGCAACTGTGCAATGTGTGTATTTACGGAGGCTTTCCTGAGAACATATTGGTACATTATTTACGTTGTGCTATGCAATGTAAGGGAGTCGTGTTTAATGTGGAGCTTTCTCGAGACAAGTATTTTTGGTGCAACTGTGCAATGTGTTATTTACGAAGAAACTCGAACCATCAACATTTATCTTTTTAGATTTTGATTGATGTTCAACTTTTATAATTCTATCATCGTATATATTATCTATCCCTGTTAGTTATTTATACTTGAAGTTCTACTTTAATATGCAAGATAAATTCTAGACTCTAATTTCCGAATGTTTCTAAATTTCTTTAAAACCCAGTGCAACATCACAGTATTCACAACTTGACAACATTCTATTTTAATCCATAGCTAGCCAAGCATCCCCCGAAGAACTTGTTGACACAATCGAATAACATACAAATCCACAATATGGATATTTTCTTTGTATTCACCATTCGTTCCCGACAGATTCGTCAATTTTCCACCTCGCGAACACGGCATACAAGAGAATATTGTAAAAAAAGTTTCCCGACTTTTTGTTTGCCTGCGGCTTGTAAAAATGCCTACTGAGATATCTTCACAAAGTTAAGGTTCGTGATGATTCTTTGTATATTTGGTTATAACATAAAGAGTATCGTGTCGGACAACATTACCAAGTTGTTACAAATATGTGGTCTAACTCAAACTAACTGGGCTACTAATTGGTTTTGCATGTAAACATTCGCATCAAAACCATCTGAAACTGAGGCTCGACCCCGATAAACTGTTATGTCGGTGGATACACAAGACAGAAATAAGACCCAGTCAAGCCTGTACCTATTTCTGAAACCTAACGTTACGTATGTGCCGAATCTAAGTCTCTTATTAGTAAAATAATTCTAAATAGTATTATAAGCCGAAGTAATAAACTATGTAGATTTCTATGGATTCAAGTATAAAGTAAAAAACTTTAAAAAATCTCAGTATCAGATATTATTCTTGTAATGACGCAATAGCCTATTCGTCAATGTTGTCATTAATTTCATCATATTTTTATCTGTTGAGCCATAAGATAGGTGCTCGATCGACCTGTGATTACTACAAATCTTGTGTAAATTTGCTCATATTTGGGCAAACATTTCGTACAACCGTGGGTGTCTGTAAGGCTGTGTTATTTTTGGGTAAATAATCTAATCGGATCACACGTGAGCTAACCAACACCTGGACAAGTCTTTAATAGTGTTTACAGGACTATAGGAGCTCAATGTTATTGTATGAGGGTTGGATATCTGAGGTCGAAATGGGCAGTTGTTCCTTTATATCCGTGTGACCTCATCGAAATCCTCATCGTGAGTCTATCTATTCTGACCAAATGATCTTCTTCGTCATCCTTACGACCGACCAAAGCAGTCGTGCAAGTTCGTCTCTCAAAGCTTGTCATAGCATTCTTAGAACCATTGCAACGTATTGCCACCACTCTTTATGAGATAATCCTGAACTGAGACGATGCCATCAAAGTGTTCTTAACCATAGAGTTTCACAGAAAGAATCCCAAAACACTGAAGTCAAGGCGATGCTGTACCCATGCAGCGCTTATAACAGTGTACTTTTATATTGATTTCCTTAGTTTTAATAAAAACTTACGTCGTCAGGTGCGGAGGAGTCCATCTGTACCATATCGAGGGGTGAGAGGGAGTCGGGAGCGGGTGCCGCCACCACGCCGGAGCCGGCAGCCACCACCACAGCGCACCAGAGAGCCCACCACATCTAGGACAAAGACAGGTTTAGAAAAACGGAAAAGTAATCATTAAAGTCAGATTAAAGTCTCAAATTAGGCTGTAGATCAGCACTTTTTGAACGTCGGCGTCGATTACACGAAAAGTGACACCCTTCGCCGATTCCTTGCGTTTTAGCTGGGAAGAAAAAGTGGTGGAAGCTGCCCAGCACCACATCTGTCTGATAGCATCATCATAACAATATCACGTCTGACTTTCACCGAACGTTGTAGCAATATTGTATTTATACCTAGTACCCACCAACATTAGGTACTAATGTGAAATTCCTGATGGAAAAATACGACAACGCTTTGCCCGACCAGGAAATCGAACCCAGGGCCTAATGTGGACACTATAGTCCCTAGTGAACTGATTCAACTAGAAAAAGTTCGTAAGGGTTACTATATACTGCCGGGGTTGCGGGACTGTTCGAAAGAGATACCGTGGCCCCGGAACACAAAGGGCGATGAAGGAACATGGATGGGTTTTAGTCAGTAAAAGTCTGACACTCCCTCCTGCTCCGCCCAGAGCAGGAGGAGTTATTTGATGATTTCCCATCCGAGAAAAAAAAAAGAAAAAAAAAGGGTTACTATATACGTAGAGTAAGTAGAGTATCTACAACTCTACGCTATTTAGCAAGCGTTATTTTAATGTATTGCGTATACCAGTGCTTATTTAAGTACCTATCTAAGTAATGATGTCGTATGTTAAGGTAACCGCGATCTAACAAGAGGGAAAGTTATTTCGAGAACGTTAAATAACTAATTCAAAAATTCAAGTATTTAGACGAGATATTTTCAAACTTTTCCTAACTAAAGTTTGAGAAAATTGTACGTGTAGAGACAGTGCACAGTGGTAACAATTAACTCAAACAATAATTCCCTGAACAATAACTGAGTGCCGCAAAATTTTGAGCTTCGCTATCAAAATAACTAGGTCAAACATCAAAAGAAACAGAAAACTTTATCTACCCTCCCTTGACGTGTGTATGAATATTAAAATTCAGAACTAAGCGATCTAACAAGACTATAACATGAACGATCGTTTCCTTTGACTTTGACAATGGCCGCCGCCGGATCGCTCGCTTCATAGCCTCGTGTGCATTTTTGGAATCTCATAAATATTCACAAGATCACATTTATTCCCATCACGTCGTCTGCCGTAACCACTAAGTTTTAAAACCAGAGCCCCCATTAACCCGAACTCAGCGGCTGTAACAGTAACCTTTAATCCAAATTCGTAATTACGTCAGGAGACATTGTTGGGAACTCTTCAATCAGAAACCTGTACAAAGTACAATCAAATAGAAGGTGAAGTAGGACAAATGCGTCTTCTCTTACCGGAATAACTAGGTCAGCATTGTGATTCGTAGACATACCAAGCTTAATCTTATATGATGATTATGAAATTCAGTGGCTCAAACTATTTTCGTAATGGAAATTGTTGTCTTGGAATTCAAAAGCTATGGGTATCTGGGACAAGTCTCTTTTATTTTGTCCATACTATTCAGTTAAGTCATCTAAGTTACCGGTCACCGCGTTATCAAAAACATTTCGTCAAGTCGCAAAGGATTTAATGAAAAACAACTTTGTTCAAGAATTGGTATCTGTGCCCGGATAACAAACTTTTGACGGCTCTTTTAAACAACACTGATGGAATTTAAGTTATTTATTTGCAAAAGAGAAATGAAGCTGTCAAAATAAATATTGGGCCAACATAAAGGTGGGGCAGGTATTTTTTCATGGCATTCAAATGTTCATCGTAAAGGGTAAATACCACGTAAATACGCAGGCGGATATGTGGCAAACTGTTACTTTGTAAATAACTTTGTATCGAACATGAAATATTTCCTGATTTTAAAAAGGGGTGTCTGTATAATTTTAATTTTATTAAATTATACAATCCACTTAAAATTTTAGTAGACAATGTAATTTACTATCCGGAACAACTCTTCAATTCTAAAATGAAAATTGATATTCTTTGCTAAGTTAAAATTAAGTTCGTTTCTACACGTTATGTTAACAAACCTCTCCTACACTTTATCGAAGATTTTACAAAGTTTGCGTATCTCGAATATTTTTAATGGATCTCTGTGTCGAACATTACTCTTTACATGTCAGCAAATGCCTACTTAAATATTCTAAGAATAAAATAAAGACATACATCAAAATCTTATCGAAAATACACATGTCAGTAAAAGCTGTGCGATAGCGTGTAAAAAAACTTAGTAAAAGATCTTGTAAATCAGAAAGTAAAAGAGCTTTAGTTTTACGGGTTTTATTCGAAGCGATTGCAGGCGCGGGTTGAGTCCCTGTGACTTATCGGCTTTGCCTGACGTCGGATATTTGTCCGCCATGAGATTAGCTCATCTTGCACAGTTCTTATTAAAAACGTACATTTTCTTGGAAATATTTTTTTACAAAAATATACAGAAAATATGTATTTTGGATCTTGCAATAGCGGGGTTTGGAACGATTTTTGTTAAAAGCTTTTTCGTTAAACTGGGGATACGAAAGTGACAAGAATTCGTTTGTAAATACAAGTTGCTTTTATAGAAAATAATTTCCTATTTATTTATTTATTTATTTATTTATTTATTGCAAACACTTTGTCAGAATTTATTTATCAACCGATGCAGCTCTAGCTTTAGTACTTATTACTTAATGTGAGCTTTCATTTTCACCCTATAAAAGAAGAAACTAATAGATAATGAAAAAGTATTTTCGATAGTAACTCACTCGGTTCGCTTTTGGATGACGTCAATCCAGAAAAGTAGAAAAATCTTCACGTCAGTTCCGTTGTTTTTGTGCAAATGACAGGAGCTTTTAAATAAAACAAACAGAACGAGAAAGGAATGGTAAACGGGAATTCTTTACTAAAATACCTTCATTCATATGTTTTGTTAATTTACAAAGATATTAATATTTTTATAGTGGAGACCAGGTTGCCGGAGTGGCGAGCAATACCGTTTAGGGACGTAAGGAGGCTGTTTGGTTTAATCGTGACACGAATCAAACAGAGTGCCCTAGTTCCAAGTGTCTGTAATTTGTCATCGCTCTGTCGCGTCGAGATTTGGCTAAGTGTCCAACTAAACGGGAGAACTCTATTTACGTAGGATCTGTTTCAACAACTCAACAAACTTGCTCTGTTTATGGTTGACCCACCTGTCCCTCAGCGATAAACACTCGTTAGACAGCCAACTGCACAATTTAATTAATGTTTATTTACTCTCAACATTGAATAAGTACTACAGATAATGTAATTAGTCTCGAAAAGAAGCAGTTATGTATTTATAAATATGCAGATTATAATTAAAATAAAAACGTTAAACCTCTGAGTATAATATTTCTGTACGCAGCAGACGAGCTTGTATAAATGAACAAAATGTAAAAGTGGAAAATAAAAGATAATTTGAGTGATATGAGAGGTGCTCGTTGCAGCAGGTGCAGATGGTAATGTAGCAATGAAATCACATTAAATATACATATGCGCTGCGCAACAATTGGACCCACAAAGGGAAAATATGATAACGAGAAAAATTATGCACGTTGTACTTAATATTTTTAAAACTGAAAACGTAACAGCTCTGTTGAAGTATTCACAAAGCAACGCAATGGAACAATTTCGAAATAAATTCTCCTTTATCTGACTTGTTCAAAGTACAGACAAGTAAGTAAGTTTACCTGTTCCTTCACGTTAATTCCTTTTTAGTAGCTAGTAGGCTTAGAGCAAAATCTTGTTACAGACATCTGCAAGATATTGCGTGTCTATACAGAAAACTGAAAGGATCACCGTTTTCTGAAGAAAATGAAGGTCTAAACAGGATAAACAATGTTGGCACTGAAGCTACAACTGCCAGTTGTAGTTTAGATTGATATTATAACTGGACTGTGTATAGCTAATGATAGTTTGCGAACAATGAAGATTTGTTTCACGCCATCAGGGCGTAGCACCGAGACCTATTGTGTGGCGGTTGGAACTGGACGCCCCCGTGGAGATTGCTATCCGTTTCTCTGTAAAATGACCGCCACAAGTTTGGCACGGACGCTGTAGCCCGGGGCTCCGGCCAATTTCCGATAAAACTGAAACTGTGCACTTAAATTTTATAACATTCCTGCTACGGTCTTCCTGAGCTTGAAAGTCAATTAATTGAACGCTTAAGATATATTTGTAACCAATCCCTTTGCTTTATTACTTCACTGATGTTGACAATTAATAACAACGTTAGGTATATTGTTCAGTGATTTTCCCAATATCCGTTGTTAGTTTGGTGTTTCGTAATATTAATCTGTGTTAGCAATGTTAGCGAAAATTGTAGTTATTACAACATCTGTAATATTGTAATTGGTTATTTCGTGTCGTAATTAAAGCATATGGCTTTATGCTACCTAACGATTTGTTCTTATTAATGTATTTGTTTATCATTCTATTGGGTTACCCTCATCATCGTCTTTTATAAGAAAAACATTTGATTTTCATCGGCAGTACCTAATGATGAACTTCAGTCCGAACTTTCAATTCCCTATTTAACCAAAGTCATCATCTGCCTAGCCTTTTCTCAACTATATTGGGGTCGGCTTCCAGTTTTACCGGATGCAGCTGAATACCAGTATTTTACATGGAGCGACTGCCTATCTGACCTCCACAACCCAGTTATTACCGGGTAATACGATACCCCTTGGTAAGACTGGTTGTCAGACTTTTTGGGCCTCTGACTACCTAACGACTGTCAAAGATCTACAAATGACAGCCGGGACCAACGGCTTAACGTGCTTTCCGAGGCACGGAGGAAACTCTGTATGTAATGGGTGGTCACCCATCCACAGACCAACCTAGGCAAGCACGGCTTAACCTAACGATCGACCCGAGCGGCTGTTATTATTTAGCCACGAGCTCCTATTTCACCAAAGTACGGGATGAATTTTCAAAAAAAAAAAACATAATGCTGACTACTGCTCAGTCTTGTTATATCAGGAGCTCATAATGTTTGTAGGCCCGATTAGAGAGATTTCTAGAACGGTTAAGATGATGTAGTTTAAGATTATTAAGATTATTAGTGTGAATTTAAAACATTTGGAAACATATTTTCGACTAGACGTATTTCAAGCCATCTTCGTAACATTAGGTAACAACAAGTATCAGTAGTCAGTTTTTTGTTTGTTTATGTAAATGAATATTGACAGATTAAACATGCAAATATATTAGAATACCATTACGTAATCTCAACGTAAGATGCTGTAGTAAGATATAAAACAATCTGGTCTAAATAAATAGTCTGATCAAAAATGGATCCTCACCACTGTTTTGTGATTTGTTAGTATTTAGGTATTCAGTGGCTTTTGTTTCGCACATTACTAAATACCTATAGATATCGACGCAATCCATACTAATATTATAAATGCGAAAGTAACTCTATCGGCCTGGTATTAGGTACCTTTTCACGCTTCCACGGTTGAACACATATCAGTGAAATTAGGTTTACGGGTAGACCATAACCTGGGTTAGGATATTAGATTTTATGTTAGTTAGTAGTAGATAATATCTGACCTTCAGACATGACAAAGCTTGGGACTAAAGCTTGCTCCATAAAAATAGTAGCTACTTAGTGCTTTTAGTATTCCGAAAAATACCACGTTTTGATCTAAAAATATAAGCACTTTGACTTGTGCTCGCGGGACTCACCCTGGTCAATGAGATATAGTAAAATGTTTCGCTAAGTCACAACGTCTGAATGGCCTGTGGGCCTCTATATATTTTCTAAGATAAGCCAGTGTGCCATCTTTGGGACCACTTTCTTACACAAACAGAGGCCCTTTCTGATTACATCTGTTGACTTGTCTCGTGTATCATTTTTCAACTAAAACTTGGAGGAAATAGTCGATGATTAAGTAACATATATAATAAAAGAAGAATTTGCTTTCAGAAATATTAGTATTATGATTATTGTTTTTGACTTTTACCAAGATGGCGCCCTACATTAAATATGAACAAGACTGATAAATTGTCGCTTACAACAGAGAAACATCTTCCAAACATAGCAATTTATTTCTATGTTCGACACATCGGATATAAGCAGCTTAGCACATGTCTCACAGTAAACTTTTACCGAAATAGTATTCCCGGTTTTCTGAAAACCGAAGCACGTTATAAAACAGAATGCAACAAGTGTCACTGACAGCTTCGGAACGACAAATATTGACATCGTTGCTCCGGACCGGAAGTACACAGCGAATGGCGCTTCCTCCCGACTTCTCGCTACCAATACTATTTGATCCGCAATTTCGAAAAGGTTCGCTTAAGCATCCTATTTTATATTCACAGGCCTATTTGCAGAGTGAAACAATCCCGCAGAGGTATCCGATCATAATTTGATTGGATCATCAGTGCGCAATTGACTATCAATCTGTCTGTTTAAAATGAATGACGGCTCATGCATATTTGCATTAATATGTATTGCGAATATATTCCGAGTAACGTACTTTGATGTGGTTTTCATTATCGTGGATCGCAAAAAGGGACAGAATTTGAGAAACTTATTTTGTAACTAAACTCTACCCTCTGTGGTTTTGGACTAAACAGTTGGGTAATAATTTGATCGGTCAAGCAACGAAACCCTAATAAATTAAATGATTTTGATTCACATACTTATATAATAGCGGATAAAAGGAACATAAAAGAATAGATCCATAGAATCGATTGTAGCAGTCTCCTTACAAAAGATTAACAAAAGAATATGTTCGTAAACAATAGAAAATAATGATTATGTTCGTGATTACATAATGTGATCCAATAAGAACCAATCCATCATATTTATGTGTTATCAAAATATGTTTCTCAATATATCTTGCTATTATAAAGTTTGAAACATAAGAATATTAAAGGCAAACTAACATTATTAAAAGTTACTTTAGTTTTAAGGCACTAAAGACAGAATAAATATGAAAAATCCTTTCGTCCTTGCCAAAATATACATTTTAAGTATATTTAAGACGAAAAATTTAAGTAATTTCAAAACATGTGCATTTCTGGACCAAACGGGTATGTAAAGCTAAAGCATAAATAAAAACTTACCATGTTTGTTTTAGAGCTGTGAGAACGGAACTCGGAATGAATCTGTAACCAAAAGGAAAATCCAATTAATACCAGAAACAGAACGTGCGTGAAATAATAATACAAAACTAAACAGGTAAAACTAATCCTACTAATGAAATTACTACTGTAGATTAATTTTAATTAAACAATATATTACTACTAAATAAATTTTCCTAATTAATATCCCGGTACGTTTTCAGGTACAATTCGGTCACTAGTAATGTAATATTCGATATCATGTTGCCTTCAGTGTGAAAGGAAATGATCGACATGACCCAAATTCGGACCAGGGAGGCATCCGAATGAGGACGTATAGTTTCGGAAAAATTGAAATGTCAAGCGCATGAGGAACTGCATCAATGGCGCCAGATGAAGATTATTAGATTAGTTCGCAGATCTGATGTCCTATTTCTAAGTTTACGTTTTGTTAGCCGGCTTGGTAGAATTTCTCATTTCGAGGTAGTGTCTGTCGTATTTGTATGCAGGTACCCTGTGCATTATGTTTTTTCTTTTTTATGACTCCACTTCCACGGATCTCTTTGAGCAATTAGGGTTTCAATTTTTGTTCTAGTGTTTTAACTAGTTACTACTGAGTTAGAGGTTTCTCTTTAAATGTGTAGGTGTATGGTATGAGGTATAAGTAAATTGTCTTCAAGAACATGTCTACATTAACGACAATAGCAAAGGAACAGATTATTATCGAACGTCGCAAACACGTTTAAACGTAACGGTATCTTGAACGATAATGAAGCCTATTTAAGCCGAAGTAAGTAGATATTATTATCACTATTATCAGTAGGTATTCGTAAAAGCATATCTCCGCAAATAACACCTTTGTGCTGAGAGGAATAGTTGGGTAAACTTGTTTCTTCGGATCAGACACATTGTTTGCGCAGTATTATTTCTGAAATGATTTCTGAGGATTCAAGTATTTGCTATGTAAGTCACGCAATCTTTTGGGAAAAGAAATTGAGAATGATTTATTATGCATTTAATTAATATTTGTGATTCGGGTACAGGTACTAAATTGAGCGAATATTAGAATGCTATAAGGTGTTTTCAGGCAATTCATCTTATAATCAGGATCAAGGTATCAGGATGAGATTATTATAATGAGTTAAGATCCTATTGTGACGTATTTAAATATGCATATTTTGTTAATGCGTTTTGGAATGGGCAACTACAGTACATAACTTCAGTTTTTATGCCTTGTGACTGGGGCTGTAGCTACATATAATTGTTGTCTCTATTTCAACAATTCAAAAGTGCCTGTAACTGGCCACCTGAAATAAATGCTATGATTTGTTTTAATATGTATCGGTATTTACGTACGTACGGGTTATATGTACGGGTATTACATTTTGTTGGATATAGGTTTAACCTTTTCGTAGCCTAAGCCGCAGCTTGCCAATATCATGACAAAATAAACCGGCCAAGAACGTGTCGGGCCACGCTCAGTGTAGGGTTCCGTAGTTTCCCGTCCGTCACAATAAGTGTTCCCACTTATGAGTTTAAAGGTGGGTATCCATTATGTAAAAATGCTTGCATATACGAATATACTACAAACTTAGTCCAGAGATTATTTTGTACAACTTTTTGTCTTTTTTGTACAAAAACTGTTGTTTCCATCAAGTTCAAAATGATTTTCCTAGAAAGTCCTTATAAAGTTCTATTTTTTAGATTTTTTTCATATTTTCTAAACTTATGGTTCAAAAGTTAGAGGGGGGGGGGGGGGGGACACATTGTTTTTTTTACTTTTGGAGCGATTATTTCCGAAACTATTGACATTATCAAAAAATGATTTTAGGAAACCCCTATTCATTTTTAAATACCTTTCCAAAATATATCACACGTTAGGGTTGAAATTTAAAAAAAAAATCACTTCCCACTTTACATATAGGGGGGCTACCCTAATAAAACATTTTTTTCAAATTTTTATTTTACCACTTTGTCGGCGTGATTGATATACATATTGGTACCAAATTTCAGCTTTCTAATGCTAACGGTCACAGAGATTAAGCGAGGACGGACGGACGGACAGACATGGCGAAACTATAAGGGTTCCTAGTTGACTACGGAACCCTAAAAATCAAAGATATTTTGAATATCTACTTCAAACATGGGAACAGGTGTACACAACACTTACATATGTTACCTAAAGCGGTTTACGTCACGTACCTAAAGGCACAAGACATAACCGACGCAACTTCTTTAAATATACAGATGATGTAGATGTGGAAAGATCGGAATATTTTCTTTGGTACTTGTAGTACGTACATAGGTACGTCATTTTGTGCCCATAAATAAGTATTTTTTTATGCAAGGAAATGTAAAGGAAAACTACGGAGAATTCTTTAGAAATACAACACTAAAATGGTTAAGCTACATTTCTAAAGACCATCGACAATTTTCAGAACACGGGCGAAAAATGAAATGAAGGTTTGAAATTGCCTCCATGCCTCGAGATACTAGTTTTATATTCAACTAGCGGACGTCAGTTGCCGTTCCCGTGGGAGTACGGAGATAAAATACCTATAGCCTATGTTACTCAGTAAAGACGTGGCTTTCTAATGGTGAAAGAATTTTCAAAATCGGTGCAGTTTTTTTTTTGAGTTTATTCATTACAAACATACACACAAAAATACAAATATTTCCTCTTTATAATATTAGTGTAGATAAAAATGATGTTAGGACCAAAAATGGACTTTTATCTAGGTCATGCAACTCTTCTTCTCCTGTCTCAATTCAAAACAAAAGTACTGCAAACAGTTCGTTACTGACAACAACCCAAAACTGCAAAGCATACCAGGCAAGCAGCCCTTTGCAGGATTTTTCACTGGCACACGTGATCTATAAATTAAGAGGGGTATCGACGTCGAGGTGTCACCATGAGAATGCGATCGACGCTTAAGTACCGACGGGTCCTGATTAAGGGAACAATGCTTTGTCCCACGCGGCCACGCGGGGTGATCGATCCCAACCGGTCAACACTTCAGTTGTAATTGACGAGCCGAATTACACCTAGCGCTATTTAGTTGATCGAATTATTCCGTCCACCGATAATTTGTTTGGTTATTAATATTATTTGAACGAGTTAATAAAGGTCATTTTATTTCAGTTGCCACATACTTAATAAATATTATGTCATTGTTTATGTACGAGTATGACCTACTGTCCAATTTAAATGTAAAAATGATATAATGTGAAACCATATGCACCAAAAAGACACGTATCGTGATATCGTCGTTAATCGTTGTGTTGCGAGGCATTTATTGTATTTGTGCTTGAAGCGAATGTTAAGAATGTAAGTATTTTTCTTCATTTTTTGTTCTGCAAAAAAGGCGCGTGTAGTGCAGATTTCTACAAAGCGGGTAAGCTATCATGTATCTTAAAGGAAAACTTTCAAAGATATTTAAGATTTACGAATGCAGCATCGATGACGATAAAAAGTTAGATTGTGTATGTAAATATTCACAAAACAGTTTCCGAAGTGATCTACAGCAGTGCCGAGATACACGTAAAACTTTTAAACACTGAAATTGATTTTCTCGATAAAACTTATCGAGTCGAACCAAATATTATACTACAAAAACTTTGAAGCATAGAATGATGGTGAAAAGTAGCTTTTCACACTGATTTTGATAAATAAAACAAGTAAGACGAAAGGACCGTAAAATAATGTTAAAAGGGATTTTTTCGTAATTTGCGCCTGTCTGCTCAAATTAGCGCAAAAGTAAAATTAAATTATCGATAATGTCAGACTCGAATAGCGAAATGAAACTGTAGGCAATAATGGTTGTTATTGCTTTAGTCATACGGTAGGAAAGCCTGGATATGTAAATCGATTATCTTCAAAACGACATTCTAACCCCGACCCATTGATTAGATTCGTGACCCAACTCTACAAGTCCCTAAAGAAGGTAAGTGGTACATGCAACCTCTCCACCGTTGTCAGCGACAACTATTATTCCAATTAACCAATAGTCAATTACTGTACAATATTCGTTGGTTAGCCGCACAATATAAACTGTAGACTATAATAATACAATTATGGGGTGGATAATACCATAATAATTTAATAATTATTGGACGAACGTACGTGTTCCGCGTAAAGTATGAGACGCAAGCCGCTATTGAGGCGGTACGTGATAGTTGAGTTTAATGGACACAAGATAATCCAGCTATCGTTCTATTACAGCTCTAATTACCGACAATTATATTGGATTTGTGTCTATTAACAAAATCTTTGTTGACGTTACTATGTCTGAATAGGTTTGCAATTCTACGTGTGGGAGTGTTATTGGGAATATGAGGGATTCTAGGCTATTAACTTTATAGGATTTAAATGTCTGAGAGGATAGATCGTGTGACAAGCTTTACAACTATTCCTAGAAGGGTCCTATGTGCTAAGTACGCCCTTGGTTGACTTAGCTAGACTACGACAACACCGACTTAAAGTTTTTGAAGCACGGTTTTCATCATTGTACTTCAAAGTACAATGATGAATTGTACGTATAAGTCGTTTGGGAAATCTAGTGCCAGGTCAAAATCTTAACAGGTCCCGGCTTTATTCACACCGTAATTTGTGTTGCAGTTTGTTAAGGGTGTAATAACGCATAGCAAGCGACCGCTCGACCCGACTAACGGGCCGTTTACAAACCCCTCATTATTATTACACGAAAGGGAAGTTAGTTAAATATAAATAGAATGTGACTACTATACACTTGTTGACTGTAAGGAACTTAAGAATTATTTAAGTCAACGTTAACATGACATCTTACCGTCAAAATTTACCAAACCGTATCTTCATTTCCAACTCAAATATATCTAGGCTGTCATGTCATATCAATAATACCGTCGTCATATGTATCAAACCCCTTCAGTTCAAATCATGCGTCTTTGATCTGAACCTCATCTAAGATGGACTACATAAGAACAAACGAAATTATCATTAATGTTTAAATTACACCACAATACAGGGCAGGATTTTGAGATGGGGCAGTAAGGGACCATAACCGTTGTAGCTACAGAAAATGCGGATCGAAGTTACTCAAAAACTCCCATCAGACCGTTTTCTTGTAGGCAATGTACTGCTGTAGCTTGGTAAGCAAACATCACAACGCCAAAGGCTGTCTATCCTGTATCTAAATGACGTCAAAAGATTGGTCTGTTATTTGCCAAGACTTGCAAATCGTTTCCAAGAACATTGCCATTACTGTTTACAAGCTTGTATAATTTAGCAGCGTCGGCGAATCAGGCTAAAGATCCCAACGTTGGGTGTTAAGACGGTTTAAAGCCAGTCCTAGCACTAAATCCTAGCACAAAGTTTACATAGTAACACTAACAAACACGGTTGTTCCATGAAATCACGGTCTACCTTGTCTATTACATAAACATGACTATGATAATTTACTCTGTATGATGAATATTATATGTTGTTATTGGATTTGATAAATTGTTTCAGTTTCACTCTTTCCCAGAGGAGCGGTGATACTGGTGAAGGTACTATACTTCCGTGTTATCGTGTACGTGTTAAATGTCGTGTGTTTTGTTTCCTACTCACTGATAAAATAAAGTAAGATGTCACTTTTCATGAAACGACAGGAAACTGTACATCGCTGTACGGAATTCATAATGGTTTCTGATAAACAACTGAATTTATGACGAGTTATTTTGTTCCTTGTCGTGAATATTCGAAGATATAAGAGTCATAGTCGTATGATACAAGGCTTAGTTTTCGCCTGGTTATGTACTGTATATTTTAACAGACCAAGTACGAAGAAAATAAGTAAGAAAATGTATTTTGAATTAGTTTTCATACAATAAATAAGTTTTTTATAATTGGTAAATGGAATAAAATGGGTATTGTAATATTTTTCATTCAGAATCCCTAAAATATAATTTCCATGATCCGATTTTAGGCTCAAATTAAACTGATAGGTACCTACTCAATTTAAAATTAATTTTAAACGACGTGCCGCCATCGCTACTTCATTTTATAGTAGGTACAGCAATTTTGGTCTCGTCTTGAACGGCAATTAGTCATGCGGTAATGCTACGCTACATTTTTAACTTGCCTTAATATTAGATACCCGAAAAGACAACAAACAGAGTAATAATACGAGAAAAATATGTGAAGTTTTGTTAAATTTCTCTTGAGAGACAAACTCCAATAAAGAAAACGTGTGTTATCGCGAAATGGAAGAATGAGCTTGATAAACTTTGTCAGAATAAAATACTGGCTAATGAAGCGTGAAAGTTACATCGGTTAATGTGACCAGATGGAAGATACTTAAAAGTCTATTACGTGATTACATTATCCAACAATGTAATCACTTGGGACTTGAGACCTTTCGTGTACAAAATCTGCTGATTTAAGCGTGCTGCATTTGTCATGACCGCAATAAAATAGAAAGTTCAAGAGCTAAGAACAGATACTAGATAAAACTGGATAGGTTTACAAGCTCAAGAGGGAATACGTACAATTATGTTGCATTTTTCAGTATTTTGAGCACAAGAATAGACCTTATTGGTACGCCCACACTCCGCCGAGGCACTTGCGATTCACGTAACTCTATTCAGTCGTATATTTTTTTCTCGTATCAGTTCAACCTGTACTTTTCCTCGTTTTGTTGCTCATCACATTCATGACCATTCAAGCGCTCTGTTACGTGCATCAGCCGCATCGTATGAATACAGTTCTGTTGTGAACTACCTACTCATATTTTATACCACTGAAAAATGTTTCATTCGCTGATATTAAAATGTTTATTTCTTTTAGATTTTCGTTTCTCGTCCGAGTTAGAAATTAGTGTTGACGGAATTCTTTCGTTACTTTTAAACTTAATTCTGGAATTGTAAAGAGAAAATTAGGGAAGTCAACATTCGTACCTAATATTTGCTTATCGTGTATGATTCTTAGTTTTTCTGGGTATTTCGCCCCTTGTACGGTAAACCCCTTAATTATTTATGTTGTGGTGACTAATCTCTCTAAACTCATACGAAACGAAACGTAAACGCTTTTGTCTACCGAATTACGTATTTATACGCGGGTTGTACGCACAATACTAGAATTAGGTTGTACTTTGTCTACGTGACGTTAAGTAGGTAATAATGTTACGTTATAAATTACTATTGCTTTTGACTTTGCCCACATTACTGTGGGACTTATTACTAAAAGATTTTAGGTGAAAGCTTGAGAGGTGAGAAGGCAGGGTGTAGACTCCCTTTTTACTTGTGTTTGATTAATTAACTCGAGTTTTAATTCAATGAATCAGCAGAATAATTTAGCTGAGGTGTTGTACCCTGACTACAGGCCGAATGTTTTAGTGAAATGGCCAGGTATATGCGCCAAGAATTTCTTGTTGCTTATTTATCACAAACTCACATGTTCTAATAATAATATCACGCCTGTAATCTCCGAAGGGTTAGTTAGAGGTGTAGCCATACACTACAACAGCCCATAACGTCCACTGCTGGACATAAGCCTCTCCCGTGATGGGAGAAATTTGCCGTAATCTCCACGCTTGGCAGGCGGATTGGAGATCGCAGTGATGAAAGACTAACAGAAAACGCTGCTTCCATTCTCTGGTCTACGGGGGCGCAAGGTGTTCAGCCTCAGACATTAGTCGCCTTATACGACACCCGTGAGTGTAATGGGTTGGTTCTATTCTACTCTGCCGGATACCACACGGCTAGGTGTAGCCATTAGTACACCCAAATATAGCCAGTTATGTTTAAATCCCATGTAATCCCAGCCTATCGCTATCAGCCGGGCATGAATCTAGACGACATAGCTGTTACTTAGAAATTCCATTGATGGAAAAACCCATTCTACACGTTAACTGACAAATGCTTGCACTGACTGGACAGGTCCACTCAAATCTGTATGGTTCTTTCTTCAAAAGACCATCTCAGACACTAATCTGCATAGTCCTCATGTGAATTGAGCAAAATTGTCTGGACTTTAAAAGAGACTATGACCTCTGAGTTTGTTTCGGCTGTTTCTTCTCAGAGTAGTCAGGTACGAAACACAGGCCCCATCTAGTTTAAAAAAATGACGTGTAAAAGTGTTTGTAAAAACCTACTTGCAAAATAAACATCATTTATCAATAACACTTTGCCCAACCTGGGAATGGTACCCAGGACCTCATTCATGCTCAGCAGTCTCGATTGCGAACACTAGGCCGACGAGGCAATGTTCTAATAACTTACGGGCCTATATTGTTTCTATAGTTATTTTTAAGTATTAAGATATTTAATGGCTGTATATCTTTTTGTTCTGTTGCTTTTTGTATTTTTTGTACCTAGTGTAGGTATCAAACGTTGGTAAATCTAAATAAATATTCTTTTATTTTTACAGAAATGTGATATATGTGCTCAGGAGTATTATTAATAGCAACACAAGTCAGTATATTTAGCTTGAAACATTGATGGATGTTATTTTTATTCAATTGCGTAGGATTATGTCGAATTGCGTAGGAATGATTGATGTATTTAGTAGGATACAATGCTCAATAAGAATTGTTTGTAAACCTGATCCTTGTATTATTATATCACTATTGAAATCTATATTGTGCGTTAAAATATTTACGCTAAATTCGAAAACTTATCGAATAACAATGATAGGTTTGATGCACTAAAATTGTTATAAGCTTAGTAATTTAATTAAACAAACGAACGATCTTATCACAGAGCACTAAATTTGACGACACTAAATTTAACCCGGTAGTGTGATCCCGTGGGTCAATTATCGAACTCTACGCGGGTAAAGTCGCGAGCATAAGCTAGTATATTACTAAATACACTGGCCTGCAAAACTAAGTACTACACTTTTACAATGTCAATTTTTCCAAACTATAAAAGTTAGAGATTTAAAATAAAAAACGTTTTATAGCAATTTTTATCAGCTTTATTAGTTTTTATGTACAAAATTAAACTCTTTTTCGAGTCCTTTTTGTTTCGAAAGTATATTTTGTGTATTTGCTCGAGTAACTAGTCAGCGCCGTTGTGATCGGTTACAATCAGTCGGGTCCAGCACTTTACAGAAACAGTGTTTTTGTAATGGCTCCAAGGGTCTATAATAAATTACCAAAATGTATAAGGAGCGAAGCTAATGTCCGCAAATTCAAAAGTAAATTGCATTCATTTCTAATAGATAAGACGTATTACTCTATCGAATATTTTTTAAATGATAAAACATGACATTACCAGCCCTTTATTATAATTTATTTTTAATTTATTAATTAGTATTGACATAATTTACAATATTACAAAATTTGACATTAATAGCCTTTATATAATTCACCGTTGAGTTGACAAGCATTAAAATAAATTATAATTGATTCATTAATGATTAATAATACATTGAATTCTCATTATTTACTTGAACCTGACTTTGTATTGTATAAATCCAGACTTACTACTAAAAAAACAATATTTGTACACCATTTTAATTGGTAGGACATAGAGCTCAATTAAATTGTATAAATACGACCTTTATTTAAATACCTGTGTTCACAAATAAAGATGATTTGATTTGATTTAAAAAGTTATTGCACTTTTAAAAGTGTGATACTTAGTTTTCCAGGCCAGTGTTATACAGACAAACTAACCCACATCGGTTCACAAGACAACATCACTTCATAAGTCTGATAAGGGTCCCAAGCACTTTAATTACGAACTTCCAAATTATAACTAAACTTCAATTAATTTGACTGCTTTATAAGGTTCTGCAAGCGATGTGGTATTGGGGTTTTCCATCAGGAATATTTAAGCACTACAAACTCAGCATATGATTGTAGACCCATGCCTGGAAAATATTCGTTGGCTATAAAACTGCTCTTACATACATATTGACAAAGCATGTATTCCACTTTTGTATGAAACAACTAAAATTTTAAACATAACACAAACACACACACACACACACACACACACAACAAACACAACACAAACACACAAACACTTTTGCCTGCCCTTTCGGAGAAGACCGGCGCACGGCGGCAATTCATTAAATAATACATTGTTGTCAAATTGTTTCTTAGAAAACATCATCACATATGGAACAAGGGACTAATCTAACAAAGTAATCCTTTATTCAAACCAGTTATGAACTGTGTAATTGTGTCACACCACACACGCATAATTACTTCCAAAGACTGTTTTTCAAACGCAGTATTTCACTTGCAAGTAAAAGCGTTCATTTGGAAACGGTACCCTAATTGCAATCATGTGTAATTCGCTTATAAAACACGTTTTGTTTACACGTACGTACACTGTGTACTGCACACCTCAACAGAAATGAGACACGTGCTTTCAGAAGAATCTCTTTTATCTTTAATTAAAAAAAGAATTAACGGATTCTAAAACACCAGTTTGTTATTTTTGTGTTAAGAAAGCTAGAATATCTAAGCGGATTTCCTTATGAAATATAAGCACTCAAAACATAACATTAATTAAAACTGTAAACATTTGAAAATTTTCATCGTAGACCGTAGTAAACGCTTCGTAGCAAAATCCGTAGCTTTCTACGAACCGGCTACGCATTCGTAGCAATAACAAATCTCGTAGCACTGATTGAAATTCGGCGAAAATACTCATACATGATTATTATCTGTTGTATTCTGCTCAATATATCATAAGTATCATTAGATTCAATAGAAAATGATGTACTTATTTGCTTGATTGCTTGATAAATGAATTGATATCAAAGTGAAATATAGACCACGTTTATTGTTGTAAACTCGAAAATACAAATAGATGTGTATATAAAGTAAATGAAGCGATATGAGTAATGCTTAGTTCAGTTAATTAAAGGATCTCGAATGGGAGCGCTTGTTCATTAAACTGCGAGTTCAAGTACGTACTTGTCTTTTTAATGTACGTAATTAAACAATCGACACTTCTCTATAGACTTATCTTGTTAAACGTGATAAAATTATAATTGTAACTCTTTATATCGTTACATTTAATATGTACGTGAATACCGTGAGTACATACAAAATACCAGATAAAAAACCAGAAGATACACTTGTACCGAGTATTGTACATGGCGGATAAAGTACTATGTACTATGCCAGTTCTTTTGGCATTTACATTTCCAGCAAACAACATTTTTTGTGAGTATTTTTCGTGACTGTTGTTCATGCAGTACAAAACAGTTTTTCTTTAAACATCATCATCTGCCTAGCCTTTTCCCAACTATTTTGGGGTCGGCTT
This sequence comes from Xestia xanthographa, assembly GCA_905147715.2. Classification (NCBI taxonomy): domain Eukaryota; kingdom Metazoa; phylum Arthropoda; class Insecta; order Lepidoptera; family Noctuidae; genus Xestia; species Xestia xanthographa. Next base: position 16,721,208 of record LR990645.1, on the reverse strand, counting down.
CCAGTCTATCCGGATGCAGCTGAATACCAGTATTTTACATGGAGTGACTGCGAGGTCAGATATTCCTCCACAACTCAGTAATACCTACTATACTACGCATATACCTACTACGTAATACCATACCACTTGGAAAGACTGGTTGTCAGACTTTCGGGCCACTGACTACCTATAACGTCTCCTTTAAACACCAAATCTACTAATTAGACAAAACCAGATCATCAGCGATTACTGTTGACAGTAAATAAACAAACAAACAACAGTCAGTATTGTCGAGTCTATATGTAGACTCAACTATACTGTTTATAATAACTAGTATCAACAATATTGCTTACCCAGAAACCGGGTTTACTTTACAAAGAACAATGTTATGATAGATGTTTGTGAAAGCAGAAAATGAATCCATCATACCAATATTTTATTTACGCTTAAGTACGTAGATTAGCCATTAGTTGAGTTTAAGGTGAATGCTCCAGGGTAGCCCACGAAATTCAAATATTCTTACGTTTTTTGAAAGAGAAGAAATGACTTTTTCTGCTTTTTATTTTGTTTCCTACACCTTTATGAACTTGGAGGGTGTATTGATAATTTTGATGATTATAATTCTGTAACTACATACGTCTTACAGCCGCGAATAATATTTTAATCAACATACAACCTAGCACTGGCCTGCAATTTGCAAAAAACGTAAAAAAAAATTGAATTTCGCGGGCTACCCTGGAGCATCAGCCTTAAGTTATTTCTTTTCTGATTAACGCCGGTTTTCTCAGTAGCAGCCTCGCAGTCTGGATTTGTGCTCGGTTGATGGCAATAGGCTCGGCCCCTATTACATGGGATTTAAACATAACTGGTGAAATGTAATTAGGTAGGAAGTTATGACATGGATTGGTTGAGGCACCATAAAATATATATATATATTTTATTATGTATGTAGTATTTAACTTTTAGAACAATAAATACATAGCTTCTTTAGCTTGGTATTCTAGTGTATCATTTATGTTTCTAATATTCCAGTGTTAATTTTGAACTGCACTAGATTTCTGAATTTCTACATTTCCGTCCGTCAAAGTAATTAGAACCTATTTTAAGAACAAACTATAAGTTGACCCCAATTACATTGTTACCACTTAAATCAATCCCTTTTGATGAACGAGCCCTTTGTGACCCAAATTTAATTCTTCCAGCTTACATAAAAAATACTCAATAATACTTTTTTAATCGCCGCTAACCCTTTTATCCTGTTAAAATATTCAAACGTTTTGGAGATTTACGTGTTAAGGGCAATTCTGCTCAGTTTTGGGTTGCCTAACGCCTTTTTCGTACAATCTCGACTAAATTCGGTAGTTTCGAATAACTGATTAAACTTTGTAATAGGACCCGGGGCTCCTACCGACCCCTCGGTGGAGTACCGCGTAATTATAGTTGGGTGTAAACTCTAAGAAGTGGAGTAGAAGCTGCAGAATCAATTTGTTCTTAGTACGCTCCGTATTTATTTTAAATGCGAATATGTATTTGACAAGCTAAGTTGAGTTAGTTCGAGGCGATAAACTTCAAGTAGGTACGTTATAAGAAGTTTGTCTTTGGATCATTCCAGCCTGTAGCAAAGATGACATTAGTGTAAAATAATATTCTAAGAAAATGAAAGAATTATTGTTACAAACTTACAATTTTAATAATCAAAGTAAAACAAACACAACAATCATTGATTTCTGGCCTCTACACACTAAACTAAATAAAAATCAATTCAATACGATACGAAAAAGAAGTGATGTGCCCGTCCTCAGAGCTGTCCCCAGCAAAAGTAGCTGAACATCGTACTGTCAAATCTGTCTTTGGACTTTGACAGTCTTTATTGTCTATGTGTTCTCTTAGGTTTCCTTACAATATATATTATGGGATTTATTTTAATAAACAACTAGGTTTCGCCCGCGGCTTCGCTTCTGTTATGGTCGGAAATTATGCCACGGGAACGTTTTAAATGTGCCTATAAAATTCAGGAATTATGTAGCTTCCAATTAGTACAAGAATTTAAGGGTTCGGATCAGCAGTTCCGAAGATTACCCTTTTTTTTTTTTTTTTTTTTTTTTTTCGGGTGGGAAATCATCAAATAACCCCTCCCGCTCTGGGCGGAGCAGGAGGGAGTGTCAGACTTTTACTGACTAAAACCCATCCATGTTCCTTCATCGCCCTTTGTGTTCCGGGGCCACGGTATCTCTTTCGAACAGTCCCGCAACCCCGAAGATTACCCCTTACATACAAACTTTTACCCCATTGTAATAATAGGATAGAAAACAATTAAAAATATACAGTCGGAAACAGTGAGTAAAAGACTTAGAAATTCTAAGATGGCAAACAAGAGATAAATACCATAATTATCGTTAGTTTAGCACTGCTATAACGTCCTTCTTTACTGCCAAGTCCAATAATTATTATTTCTCACAAAAGTCGCTGACTACTGGCGCCGGTGAAGTATATTATTATACCATGCTGACGCCTACGTGTAATTTCAATAGACTAAACCACAGACCACATAGAGCTTGACTAAACGCTCCTTTGCACATCATTAAAATTAAAAAAAAAAAACAATAAAGAGCCTTATTGTTACACGACTTCATAACTTTATATTCATTCAGTGAAGCTTTCAGTTTTGTAATAATTTAAATTCATTAATAATCACTTGTTCATAAAGCGCCCATATTTGTTGGTAAAGGGGACTTAAAAACTATTTGAGTAAATATTCATGAAGTGGTTCTGAAACTATTCGACCCGGACTGTGTGGAGCTTACGGCTGGCCGCCTTCAGCTCTTAAATATTTCGTTCCGGTATTATATGGATCATATAAAAGGACGGTCTTACGTTGTAAGTATTATTATTTAAGTAAATAAATGCTTACGTTAGATTTTTCGAAATACATTGTATTTAGACGTGTGGCTGACTAGTGTTCTAATCACTCCTAAAAACTGATTTAACAAAACGAAAAGTTTGTAATAAATATTTGTATCCGTCAGGACCGCGGGTGTATAACTTGAAAATAGATCAAAAATAAACTATTTAAATGTACGTAAAATGTTCGTTTTTATACTAAAATAAGTATAAATGTACGAGTCTGTATGCCTAGCAAACATAATTTTAAAGTGAGCCGCCATCCTGACGTCAGGTTGGCGGGTGTATTTTAATTCCAATAACTTATTTCAAATTTGACATTACGAATTAAATGTTCGTCAAATGTACGTATAGGAACACTAATTAAAAACTTCTTAAATCTTATACAAGCTCTGATATTGTAAAATGAATGTGAGCCGCCATCCTGACGTCAGGTTGGCGGGTGTATTTTAATTCGATTAACTTTTTTCAAATTTGACATTCGTAATTAAATGTACGTCAAATGTACGTTATGGGACACTACTTAAAAACTTCTTAAATGTTATACAAGCTCTGATATTGTAATATGAATGTGAGCCGCCACCCTGGCCTCAGAATAGCGAGTTGATTCTAAACCAATCAAACTATTTTGATTTTCTGGATTTCTATTTAGATCTTTAGAAATTTAGAACTTCTATTCAGAGTGAAGGCTCGAGAGCATATTCACAAGAAGTTGGCAGATTCGTCTCAAAACTAAGTTGTTATAGTTTTTCTTGTTTATCTCTCTAAACTTTATATATTTTGTTATATGTATGTATATATGTATTTATTCTTATATGTTTTAGCTATATATATTTTCTAGTATTTTTTTCTGTTATTGCACCTACTTTGTATTATCTCTGCATCACCCTAAAGTAGACTGGTAGAAAATGCCCAAGGCATTAAGTCCGCCTTTGTACAGTTTTTTTTGCTTGTGCATAAAGTTTTTATAAATAAATAAATAAAATATTTAATGTTGGCTTCAAATCATCAATCGTCTAATGTTTATTGAATCTTATACATACTTACACTAAAATCTTAATAATACTGACTACTGGTCGAGAATTACAAAATAGGAATGATTTGCTATTACACTGTCACAACTCGGAATACTTGACTTTGGCGTTTTCAAATAAAGCTTAGTTTAGGTAAGTACCTAATGCAATCATTATATTTAAACACACCATACAAATATAATATTTCGAAGTTTATAAATTCGACTATGGTAGTATACATATGAAATCCCTCATAGTGCCTGTTTAAACTGAATGGCCATTGCTATGAAGGCGTATTTCTTGTTATTTCGTCAGGAAAAACGTGGTAACATAACTAAGGTTTTTAATCTACCTAAGAAGCTATAGTAATTACATATTTTTTCCTCATAAGCAGTTCCTACAAGCTACGAATCTGTTAAGTTAATAGTCACATTGTCTAACAATAGTTATGTGGCATTATTCTGAATAAAAACAATAACCACTATGCACGACGAGATTTTGACACATGACACATCAGCTGAATCGGTGGGGTTATGCAAATTGTCATGAAACTGAAAAAAAATCTTGAACTTTCATATGCAGCATTCGATTTCATATTGAAAAATGATTTTTACGATAAGTTTGTGGCTATTATCTCCAATAACGTGTTGAGGTCGGTAAATCGGCGTCAGTCTATTGCCAAATATGTATATCTACAGTAAGTAACTACACCCTTCCAAAAAATTGGTAATTAGATGCGCTGGAAATAATGTACTATCGAGGACACTCCCGCCTGACCACCACTAAGCTCATTTTTGCTTGCACTCGCAACATAAAAACGCTCTCTAGCCCCGCCCCGTTGACTTTGTGTAGAAAAAATGAATGAAAAGATACCGAATCAGCCGAGCGTATTGACGACGCACGCCAAACGAGAGTTATTGTTACTTTGCGCGCCAAAGTTGACGCTTTCCTAATAGGCCCAAACTTTAAAGGGGCATGACTCGGTGCCTCCGCATGATTTAAGCGAAAAAAAATTAAAATGGTCAGGCGGAAAAGACCCCGATAGTACATAGACAAGCTTCTCGTTTTCTAATAAAATTCAAAAAGTCAAAATAAAAGCAGTAACATTCTATCTGCGTTCTTATTTTTGCCATTATAACAAAAACGTTAATAGTAAGTACTTAAAAATACTTTGATTGTGTCAAAGATTTACAAACAAAACAAAACACTTCGTAGTGCTGCCCGTAAACCCATGTTTCATCATTACGATTAAAAAGTTAAATTCAGCCTAATCGATACACGCAATGGAATCGAGTTTGAAAAAAAAAATTAGACGGAATAAAAATCCCTTGGTATAGTTTCAAATAGTTATTTAATTTTCATAATAATCATTTTACCAAATCAAACAACTGGAACTACAAAAAAAAAATAAAGACCAAATCGAATAAAACATAAAATCAAACAAAAAAACTAACAAACGTCAAACGAAACAAACTAAATTCATTAAACAAACATCATTTATCATCATACTATTTTTTTTTACATTTGACCTTATAGAATGCAATGGGCTATTACCATTTCAGGACTTCTATTTAGTCTTGGGTTTGAATCGTCATAGCACATCCATATACTATCATCACAACCATATGAATGCGTTTTAAAGTGCCCAATTACATCATAATAAGGAGTCCTTGAAGATGTACCTTCTAGCTTAGTATCTAAGCTTGAAGGTTCATATTCAAGGACTCCTATTATGTTCTAACGGAATATTATTAATATTAACGAATGCCGATTGTCTTCTAATGATACTGAACTATTTTTTCCTTGCTGCATTTCGAACAGTATTATTTTAAAGTATTCACTAGCACTGTATTAACTTAGTATTAGTAGTAAAGTAGTAGGTACCTACTAAAACCAACCAAACATTATACAGCACAGATTGATTTATAGCTAATTTCGCGCCAATTTTTTTCCACATCAAAATTTAAATTAGGAATGCACTCGCTGTTCAAGTTTATTAATGAATTTATTTAGACTCGTTCGATAATGTATTGTTTTTTATTTGGTTGGATATCGATATACAATACATCCAAGCAATAAAAAAATGCGGAAGATCTTGCTATGTATAGTAAAAAAATAGTTTGATCCGCCAAAGATGAATTATAATTATTCAAAACAATTGTGCATAGTACGGTTGGGTTGTGTTAGGTTCAATGGTTAGGTTACACTGCTGGGCAAAGGACTCCCCATTCCTATCCAACTCTTTCGGTATTTTACTTTCAATGGCCAATCAGTGAAGAAAGAAGAGTTCAAATCGTCACGCTGGCAGGCGGGTATTCTATAAACAACCTTTTGATAGTACAAAAAAGTACACTACATGATAAATAATATGGAAAATTAAAATACTTACTTTATAAATGTGAATTGCGAGCGCATTCCTTATTTAAATTTTAAAACAAAAAAATCGACGCGAATTTAGCCATAGGTTCTGCATGCAAAGTTGAAAATTAATCCATTTTCAGATTTTTTCTTTACGCTGCTAGTTCAACGGTAATTTTCTCCTATCAATGAGTTTCAGATGGAGTGATTCAAGAGGAAGGTTTATATGTATACATGGGGACGGGGGGTGGAATTAGGGGAACCGTCCACCCGACCCACCCGTGCGAAGCCGGGACGGGCCGCTACTATAGTATAAAATGGTAATATTAAAAATAAATAAATGTTAATTTGAAATTATACCAAAGAGTTTTTTTTCCGTCTCATTTCTTTTTCCAAACTCGATTCCATTGCGAGTACCGATTAGGCTGAATGTAACTTTTTAATCGTAATGATGAAACATGGGTTAACGGGCAGCACTGAGAAGTGTTATGTTGCAACAGTTTTTTTTTTTAGACTTTGAAACAATCAAAGTCTTTTTAAGTACTTACTTTTATCGTACTTTTTAAAATGGCAAAAATAAGAACGCAGATAGAATGTTACTGTTTTTATTTTGACTTTTTGAGTTTTATTAGAAAAAACGAGAAGCTTATCTATGTATATTATTTCCAGCGCATCTAATTACCAATTTTTTGGAAGGGTGTAGTTACTTACTGTAGATATACATATTTGGCAATAGAATGACGCCGATTTACCGACCTCAACACGTTATTGGAGATAATAGCCACAAACTTATCGTAAAAATCATTTTTCAATATGAAATCGAATGCTGCATATGAAAGTTCACGAAAATTCTTCAGTTTCATGACAATTCGCATAACCCCACCAAATCAGCTGATGTGTCATGTGTCAAAATCTCGTCGTGCATAGTGGTTATTGTTTTTATTCAGAATAATGCCACATAACTATTGTTAAACAATGTGACTATTAACTTAACAGATACGTAGCTTGTAGGAACTGCTTATGAGGAAAAAATATGTAATTACTATAGCTTCTTATGTAGATTAAAAACCTTAGTTATGTTACCACGTTTTTCCTGACGAAATAACAAGAAATACGCCTTCATAGCAATGGCCATTCAGTTTAAACAGGCACTATGAGGGATTTCTTATGTATATTAACATAGTCGAATTTATAAACTTCGAAATATTATATTTGTATGATGTGTTTAAATATAATGATTGTAATCCTACCTAATTGTAATCTTACCTAAGCTAAGCTTTATTTGAAAACGCCAAAGTTAGGTATTCCGAGTTGGGACAACATAACAGCAAATCATTCCTATTTCGTAATTCTCGACGAGTAGTCAGTATTATTAAGATTTTAGTATATGTATAAGATTCAATGAACATTAAACGATTGATGATTTGAAGCCAACATTAAATAGAAGTCCAGAAAATCAAAATAGTTTGATTGGTTTAGAATCAACTCGCCATTCTGAGGCCAGGGTGGCGGCTCACATTCGTATTACAATATCAGAGCTTGTATAACATAAGAAGTTTTTAAGTAGTGTCCCATAACGTACATTTGACGTACATTTAATTACGAATGTCAAATTTGAAAAAAGTTAATTGAATTAAAAAACACCCGCCAACCTGACGTCAGGATGGCGGCTCACATTCATTTTACAATATCAGAGCTTGTATAACATTTACGAAGTTTTTAATTAGTGTTACTATACGTACATTTGACGAACATTTAATTACTAATGTCAAATTTGAAATAAGTTATTGGAATTAAAATACACCCGCCAACCTGACGTCAGGATGGCGGCTCACTTTAAAATGATGTTTGCTAGGCATACAGACTCGTACATTTATACTTATTTTAGTATAAAAACGAACATTTTACGTACATTTAAATAGTTTATTTTTGATCTATTTGCAAGTTATACACCCGCGGTCCTGACGGATACAAATATTTAACCCATAAATCCACATTTGCTCAACAAACCTTCAAATCTAGCAAAACAAATGAACACCAATTAATCTGCCTCACATATAACATTACAACAATGTGTACCGACAACCAACAATTCAAAACTAACACCGCTGCTAATACATAGTTGTTAACCAATTTCAAATTAATTGTTAATTTTCAGGTACCTTTGTTTTGCGTTATGAACAGAGGTGATGCTAAACGATATCGTAATTAAGACTCAATTAATCACCCCGGAGTAATTTATTTAATAACTCTTAACGAGACCGGGAGTCTTTAATAGAGTGCCCTCAAAGGTTTAGTCTCTACCAACTATTGGCTTTATAACATGGCGCTAAACTGTTCGGAAAAATTAAAACGATGTTAATGAGAGAGCCTTCAGGAATCTTGGTAACAGGATCGATTATGTAAACTGAACTTTTAAGGCTATCGGTAAAGGTAGAGGCCAAACTGTTGGTGTTCGCAAACATTGGATGTTTGTTTAGTTTTTATTCAAAACGTATTTCAAGGTATCGAGATGAATAATCCCTCTAGGTTAATTCCCGCTGTGTGTGTGTGTTGCTGCTCAAGGGTAGTCCGCGAAGTTCAAATTTTCTCACGTTTTTTGCAATTTGCAAGCCAGTTTGTTTATTTAATAAATACTTTGTTTTTCGTACTATGGCTATTATTTTCTCACAGTAGGTGTAAAAAGTAGAGTATCCTCCTCTGGGCTAAAGGTGTCTTTGCCTTGGGCTAGCTTGAATCCCTCGCTGCATTCAGGATTATTGTATTAACTCCCTCGCTTCGCTCGTGAGTTAAACTCTTAACAACTTTAGCCCCTCGGTGCATAACCAACATACAACCTAGTACTGGCCTGTAAATTAAAGAAAAAAAGAAAATTTGAATTTCGCGGGCTACCCTGGAGCATTCACCTTAAAAGAAATTTTTAAAGATAAGATCGTGATTTTTTTATCGAGTAAAATTAGTTGTATTATGTTTTCAAAATTCTATCGTACTAGTATATTTCCTGAAGAATATCATATATTTCTCTGGTTTTGTTTATTGCAGTGAATCATATGATCTTTTGCATTATAAAATATATATTATGAAATTATATATTAAATATATATTATTTTTGCATTATATAATATATAAAATATATATTTCGCGTTTAGCTCCTGTAGTCCCCGTCAGCTCACACCGAGACGCGACGCGACGCGACGCTGCGCGCACACTTTTCAAGAGCGCCTCAAAATATAACTTTATTTTCTACACGATAAGATACACATTTCATTGTGAGAATTTGAATACGTTAAACCATGCAGCGCTGTGCCTCGTGATGCCTCGCGGCGTAGAGCGACGCATCGCGACGCAGCGGAGCAGTACGCGAGGTGTGCAAGATCGGCGCTGCGCCTCATAAAGCAGCGCGACGCCACGCGACGCCGCGAGGCGCAGCCGAGGCGACTTGTCTCTACTATTTCCGTACAGACTTCGTGTAGAATTGATGCAGTTCGGTCGAGTGCTCGAGTGAAATTATAATGATAGACTGGGATCTTGTTATAATCGGACTTCTTGCAGAAGAGGAAGAGGAAGAAGAATACAAAAATAAAATTAAAAAGAAGACATCACACAGGAGTATTTGGGTGCACAATTTATGGAAAAATAGAACAATTCATGGTGAATTTCATACCTTGGCTTATGACCACATTGCCAATTATCCAGATAAATTTTATGATTATTACGAAATGGATCCCACGCATTATTTTTTGCGTTTCTGTCACTATAGTATTTGGATGTCACATTATACAAACAGTCGTAGCGCTGCACAAAAAAAAATAACTTCTCGATCTCCCGCCAAATGGCGGGAGATCGAGAAGTTATTTTTTTTAATACCTATACGTCATTCTCTTACGCTTAGACTGCGGGTGGACGCGGGGCGGGGCGGGTGCACGCGGCGAATGTAGACACGTTCCGCTGCGCCGCGCGGCGTCTTGCTGCGCCGCGCGGCGTCTTGCTGCGCCGCGCGGCGTCGTGCTGCGCAGCGAGGCGTTGTGATGCCAACGATTTTACGATGCGCCTCGCAACGTTGCGATACGTATCGCGGCGCCGCGCGCTCTTTCAGTACCGTCGCGCCGCGTCGCGTCTCGGTGTGAGCTGACCCTTAATGGGATGCGTCCGATGCGTACGTTGCGGACAGGTGGACGCTTATCTCAATCAACCTTGAACCGAATGGTTTAGCGATAAAGTTGAAAATTTATTAAAGAAATTTGTCAGATTGTTGTGGTAGATAGCTTGGTGTGGTGGCGTCTGTACACCAAGCTTTTTTGTGATTCGATTTTTCTTCGAGCGATCAACGAATCAGCGAACTTCTATATATTGACAGCTATTCGAAACGTTGGCTAATATTTATTTAGCAGCTACCCAAATCGCAACTTATCTATACCAATCAATTATTGCTTACCTCTAACCTCTACATCGTGAAAATATCATTTAATATCCCAACCTCAGACACAGACGAATAAAGCGATTTACGGAATTAGATTCAGTCTTAGTAAACAAGGCAACATTGTTTTCTCATGTTCTAAACATAAGGATTCGTGATCAGAATCTGTTTACATGTTAAACAAGGTTTCTTTTATTGTAATTACATCCCATATTGTATATTAATTTCATACCAGCGTTCATGATGATAATATTAACATTTATTTGGCGCAATTTGGAATTAATGAAAACAAAAAGATTTCTGAATAAGTAGCTCATGAATACATTAACTCACGCCTTCTTTTACAGCTACTTTTAATTAATGTAATGGAGAAAATAATTCAAAGCAAAAGAATGAAAGATCTAAGAATTTAGAAATTAATTAACATTTACTTACACACAACATTTTTCCTCGTCTATTTAGTTCCTTGTAAATTACTTCTGGTATCTAGTAAAACACGATTCAGTTTATAAAGTCGTGGCAAAGACTCAAAAATCATTAAGAAAAAAAAAATCAAAACAAATGACTCGAGTTTTAATCCTCAATATGAATATTTACGTTTAAATTTAGAATCTGTATTCATCATTTGGAATACAATTCATCAGTTGACAAATGAGGTTTTATTATTCCACTCCATTTGTTGGTGAAGTAATAAACCGTGGTATGGAGCTATTTCAAAACGACAGGGATCAATGGATCCGGTAATAAAAAGGGGAATAATGAACTTAGAGGTAAAATTATAAATTTCCTCGTAGAGGTAAAATTGTAAATTTTTGTTATTGCATCATTTATTATAGCTGAGGATTGGAGGATTGGATTGATGGACTGGAGATTTTAAAATGAAAGTAATGCAGAGATGTAGCTTTAAAGTTCTCGCTACGATTCGGTAGCGAAGTGGTTTCCACTAAAAGCCAAGTAAGCGATATCAGTACATACACAGATTTACAGCTGCCAACATTTTATCTTCATGAAATGTGATAATTTCATGTCAACGCATTAGTTAAGTGATCAGAAAATCCCTCAATGTTACACAAGGTTAATAAGTCCACAAACTTGGCAAGGGCGTCCTAAATAATTATATATCTAGATTATTTAGCTTAATTTTTCAATCAGCGCGAACGTTTAAAGTATGCGGGTTTCGACTTTCAGGGACATATTTTGAATATTTCTTGAGATTTTAGTAATATTTCAAGTCTTAACTTATATTAATGTGAAAATTATTAGTTCTAGTTGTAGTAATTGTATTAACTCGATCACAGAAGTGCCTGTAGACGGTTATTTCAAATCACATTTATAAACTGTCTGTCTACACCGCGTCTAAACGGTATCTCGTATTGAACGATTAATTTTCTTGAAGTCTTGTTAATGAATGAGATACAACATCGACCAAGAATTATAAACTGTATTATTTCTGAGCCATCTTAATACAACCATTTAATCGGAATAATTATAATACTAATAAGTGAATAATAATAATGAATCATGTCTGTAAACTTTTAACGCCTCGATGGCTAAATGGATTTCGAAGACCACGACAGATCACTAGAAATAATATACTAACCCAGAAGTTAGGTCACAGGATTTAATCCCGTAGTACGTTCTCGTAGGATAATTCGCGACTTCCATGCGGAAAAAACGCAGACAAAAGCTAACATCTAAAAAATCAAATTCCCAAGGATCTCCAAATATATTCTAAAGCCATGTTAAACCCTGAACAGAAGAAAGGTAAAATTAGTGAGTCCATTGCGTTATAAATGAGTACCAGGCGGGCAGGATTGATTGGAGCCTGATGACTCTGCACCAAAGAGATTAATAGCTTGATCTATAACTGAACGATAAACAGTATGATTCGCAGGATAAAGCTCCTTTGATTATTGCTAATGTCATTCTAGTTTTTATGTTGAATTTATTAATAGGCGCTTTATTTTAATTATCAACCTTTTATTTCTTTTCTGAAAAATTGTACTCATAGTCTTATGATGATGATATTTGCCGTGCTTGCCTAGTTGGGTCTGTGGATGAGTGACCACCCATCACATACCCAGTTTCCTCAGTGCCTCAGAAAGCACGTTAAGCAGTTGGTCCCGGCTGTCATTTGTAGATCTTTGACAGTCGTTACAGGTAGTCAGGGGCCCAAAAGTCTGACAACCAGTCTTACCAAGGGGTACAGTATTACCCAGTACTAACTGGGTTGTGTAGGTCAGATAGGCAGTCGCTCCATGTAAAATACTGGCACTCAGCTGCATCCGGTTAGACTGTAAGCCGACCCCAATAGTCGGGAAAAGGCTAGGCAGATGATGATGATGATGATGATATTTATTCCGTTACTTAAATGAAGTCAGTCAGAAATGACAATTTCTGACTACGCGGTAGACTAAAAGTTCCTAATTAAACAAACAAATGGCAAAATCTAACTCCCATGAATGTTTGCTATTTTAATATCAAGAAAGGGTAAAGTTTATGTAAAGGAAACTTTCCCTTGTTTTGCTTGAACAAATGTTTGAATCAGTGTTAATGAACACTTTGAGAAAAACATCGATAAAAATACATCTATACATTCACCCCTTGTCGTAGTACCATTAACGCATGAGTTCAGTACTCGCGTCACCACTGTAACATTTGTATGATAATTTTATTGTAACTCCTACGAAAAGATGGGTAAAAGTGCAAATTATCGGAGCGAGCGACGCAACGATGATAACAATGTATGTTCATGTGTACCACAGAGTAGTAATTTGTATAATTTTTGCATTCCAGTAGGACCGCGTTGGACTGTGAACGTACAACATGGCGGTAGTATTGGTAGAATGACTACTTGTTGCATGGGACCCGTGGGCACTGTCACTTGTTTTTGTGACGTACTGTTCAGTTTATTTAACATGTTAGTTTGCTCTCGTAATTTGTTGTTTTCCGAGTATTTTGACCTCTGGGAAATATATTTGGGTACACATTTCATCCAGAACCGATTCGGGGAATATTATATTGAAGAATTTTCTTACGAGTCCCTTAGTGCAGATAAACGGTTTCAGAGTCATGTCTTTGATGAAATAATGTTCCATTTCACTCAAAAGACTATTCTTGTACTACGTTATACAAATACTTCAACATATTATAAATTGGAATCATGAAATAATGAGTTGAAGCCGGCTGTCGTGTCCCACGTCTGCGCTAAGCCTTCGTAGCATTGCAAGATAAAAGCAACGGGAAACAGTAGAGCAATATCCGCTGATAGATTTAAAAGTAGTTGTCAACACGAGCGTGGTCACTGGGGAAAGAAAAGTATGGAATTGCTTGCCGTGCCGGCACGGTTACGCTCGTGTAGCATAGGTGCAGCAAACACCTTTTAGCAGAACAAATAAGTCTAACGTCATATAGAATATTACGTGATATTGACATAGATGCATTATGGGACTAGCATATTTTATAATGTAGAAAATTTTGGCAGGATAACTAATGACCATTGTCACGCAAAACGGCATCTCAATAAAGGGGGAAGCGTCAGAATAGCCCGCCAATTGCCTACAACCTGACACTAACCTGCAAATTGCAATAAAACTTTGAATTTGCGCATCCTCCATAATGCGTTTGCACTGAGCTGGGCTGAGAATTAAACGGAGCGCCTTGTGTTAGTCAAAACTAACAAATATATTGGACATAAGGTAAGGATGTAAAAACCTTTTACCCAACATAAGTTACTGGCAACACGTAGGTACCCAGCATTTCTTGAGGTTATTTATTACCTACGTTCCTAAACAATTTGTTTAGGACAAGATAATCCGTCGTATGACCTACAAACAGTACAAAAGAGAGCCGTTCAAGGAATTACCTTCCCTATGTCTATATTTAACAGAATATTTCTTTGAAGAAGATTTAAATATGTATTGTCCTCGTATTTATATTTACAAGACTTCTGCCAACGGTATGCTAAATCATTTATTTTATTTCAGTGATTTAGGCCTCCCAAATCCCTCCCCTTTCAAATTCCGAATCTCTCTTTTCTGCGCGATTTCTGACCACCGACGACACACCACTTTCGAAAAAATATCCACCACCACCTTCGAGAAGATAATTTAATAAGAAAATCTTTGTAATGTTTTACCATTGTATGAAAAAAGGCATAATCATGGTAAAACACGTTTAGTAAAGAAACAAAAGGCAATATGTTAAATGTGCAGCCAGCCTTAGGTCGCCCGAAGCCAGTCGCGATAAAAGCGGGAAACATTTATACTCGATCTTTTTGTTTTTACATAGCCTGAGCAATTTGTTGCGAAGCCCAGACTACAAGCCTCGAAGAATTGCTCATGCCGCCGACTCGATGCTCATCTCTATTATTGAGTCGCATTCAATAATGTGCGTACTTTCCTTAACTTTGATTTTACGATTCATTTTATCTGCGAAAATTTAAACTTTTTCTAGTTCAAATTGTAATTATTAATCGTGATTAAAAAAGTAATGGAATGTGTTGTGTGGTTTAAGAGAGTTCTGTAATGATTTTAAGTAAGCTTTGAAAAATAATTTTGTCGCAAAATGAAAATTTATATAATGTTAATCAAACATATTTAAATATTTTAGTTTACATTAATCTTTAATCTACGCATATGAGTGAACTAAAGCCCGCATTAAAAGTTCTCGAACTAAAACTTCGCCCGACTGATCTTCATTGATGTAGTACAATGGTTTTAGGTTAAACAAAATTTCGTTTACCCTAATAAAAGTGTTCTACAATAATAAATCAGGGTCTCCGTGTAAAAACCTATTTTGTATAAGTACCTTTATTGTTCATTTTCCTACGTAATGTAATTCCAACCTTAATGTCAAAATTCGTTTCCTTTGCACGGTAACGTTCAAAGGATTTATGGCCGAACCTAAAATCTGACGTCATTAGCGTTTCTTGTAAAATGGCGTTTTGAAATAATAGTTATTTATGCAACTGTTGTATAATGAGGGGTATTAAAACACGAATGTGGGTTTATCACACGAGGCGAAGCCGAGTGTGATAATAGTATCACATGAGTGTTTTAATACCTAATTATGTACAGTTGCATACAAGACTTTATCTACATCCATGATATGAATCCTCCATAAAAGGTTCTGAAACCTTATGGTGTTGCAGTGTTCTAAGAAGTCTATGTAAATTCATGGAAAGTTTAATTGCTTGTATTTACTACAAACAAACCGTGTATAGGTAGTAATATAATTATTTACATTTTAGATTGTTCAATTATCAAAATTCACAAAGCTTGTATCACTCATTTTTGTAAACAACAAAGTACATAATGCAATACTAATATCCAATGTCGAACAAAAATGGCGGGATACGACGTGAAATCGAATTAACCTATAAGTTTTTTTTTTCATTATGGCGCTGTGGTAGTGAATCGCACGTGCTAGACGTTCGATTCACTACCACATTCGATGTTCTTTTTTTAAAACTAGTTGCATAATGAAATTCAGTACAACATTATAACACCCGTTTGGGTGTTATAATGGTTATTATGCCACTGGCTGTTTTAATCTTGGCCATAAGCTAACTGTTTCAGATACCTTTATAGAGGATTTATAGCATGGGTGTAGATAAAATACTTTAAATGGAGTCAAGGGTGTCTATTAATTGAAGACTAACAATACTGTGAACCGATAATGCCGTTTCTGTTAGGTACGCAACTCGTGTAATACATACATTAACATGTTAACGATTGATTCGGGATTTCAGAACTACCAAGAAATCTTCTAACTTTCTAATCATAACACGGATCAAACAGTAACAAATCTTTATTAACAACCGATTGTAAATAGTCAGCTTCTTACATAATCTTCATCAGATGAAACTAAAAAACCAATCACGACACGACAGCACCATGACTCGACACCGCTCGACACGTACTCAATGTGAGCGATTTTTAACTCATCCTTTCATAACTCATTATCGAGCACGCATTCACAAAGGCATCCGGATTTCCACAAAATGGTGGAAAGTGGTAAGTATTCATCGTCGTAAAGACATTTATCAAACGATTCAAAGCACTTGATCCTTAAAGTCTCGGAACATTCAAAGCTTTTAGAAGAATGATGTTTATGCCATGACTTCGAATAGCTGTCGTCAGAAAAATTAATGGCAAGAGTTACTGCTCGGCAATTTAACGAACGAATTGCCGACAACCTGCGATTAAGTGCCACCTGTAACACGCTTTACATCTTCGATATCATTTTAAGGCCCAATAAAACGTTTTTATCTCGCGTAAATCTAATAAGTACTTGTTCTATTCTTAGAGTAGGTAAACATTAATGTAATGGAGCTTGTTTTCACGATTTGTTAGACAATGCTGACAAATAGACACATAATCTTAAACATAAGAGTGCCTTTCACTTTATCACGTTACAAAATGCGTGATGATTTCACGTTACTGAAGCATGAAGAAGGAAAAAGGTATCAGAAGGTCACAGTTGCAATGGGATTCATTTGCCGCACAGTATTGTATCAGTTCAAAATGGGATAAAGCTATTTCCGTAGGCTCCTTTGGAAAAGACGGTAAACAAAGTTTTCGTTGAATATTTGTCAGTTTGATTCAATTACCTAAATCACGTCACACATTGTTCTTGGTTCGATATTTCGTGATCCCGGGGGGTGAATTTCTTTACGAAACAGTCGTCTTTGGGGTCCCATCTGTTTGTGTCGATGTTCCAATTTGTCAATATAAAATAGACAGCGGCATCGGCAGACGACCCGACACAGTAGGTACGCTGCTAGACGATATCCCTGCGTCAGTGTCTCCGATCGGTACATCTGCACCTGACGTAAATTTATTTGTGCTTAATCAAAAACGATATGATCCTTCCAAATGTTTCTTAAACAAAAATATCATTGTACATTTCCTTCTCATTTCCGCGAACTACTTTCAGTATTTCCTGTCGACATTCTCATTATTTTACTCTCTGAATCCAGGTTGATGCTTTTCTCAATTTCAACTTTAAATCTGCATAGTTTTATTAGCTCTTCAAATGCAATTTAATGTAGATCTGACGGAAACGGTTTCTCCTTTTCCGTAGCTCAAAGCTCACTTCAACCAACATTGAAAATTCCGCAGAAAATACTGGCGTAATTTTTATATAGGACACCTACAAAATTTGAGGTTTAAGCTCTGTGTGTATTAGAATATTGTCTACATAGAAGGAGGCTCCTGAGGAAGCTATTTTGAATAGAAAAAAATGTTTTCTGTGAAGTAGTCTGTACACAGAAGTAATCCTTTGTTGATAACTGCATTACGTACCCGTTTAGTCAATGTTTGTGTCGGTGTGGTGTGGCGTGTGTGCAGTGACCGAGCACTTCGCTATTTTAACACCTGCGCTTGTTGATAACATTATTTTGTCATAAAACAAACGAAGCACTCGCACATTATGATGTAACTGAATTGTTATGAACTCCTGTTGTAATGGATAAGTATCTACTATTTGTAAAAATAACATATGAAATAGTACATTACTACAGAATCCAGTAAGTAAGCCTTCCTGGCCAAGTATGAGTTAACCGGACCGAACCGCAGGTGAGGTCCGGTTATATACGAGGCCAGGATGGCTTTCTTACTGGTTGAGGTTTGTATAATACTTTTCTCAAAAATGAAAGAAAGTTTAACAACAAATTCGTTCAAACACAATTGTCGCAATTGAATGTGAAATCCCGCCAGTCGTTGTTTTTTTTTAATACAAAGTTTGCGTTTAGTTTTGGAAATTGTTCTATTTTTACATTACATGAATGTTTTAGTAAAAAAATGTAAATTATTGTTTTTGAAACTCCATGTTAATTTTAGAATGAAAAGTTTTAATCCAACGTGATTTATAAACTGAAATTAATAAATACAAACATAAAATCCCACACTATACTTCTAACACATTACTACTTAGTATGCGTTGCGTTTTGTACTTACAAAACGCAACGCATTCTTTTTCTGCGTCGCGTTAAGTGTCACAGACTATAAAATGGCTGTAATATATGTATCTCATAAAATGTCATACCAAAAAGAGAGATAGATATATATTGGGAGCCTTTTCTAAGCAGATCCAAAAAGGATGACCTACTGTCCAGTAAGTAAATTACATACTTACTTACTGGACAGTTGGAGATTCCAAATTTAAAATCTCGCTTCTTACTGGACAGTTGTGAATAAGTCTCCGGTAGAGTTCACTTTCTGGATACTTTTTAGAGGTGTTATGGCAACATATACATACATACCATTTTTGAGAAAATGTTTTTTTTTTTTCAAAAATGGTATGTAATTTTGCCATAACATCTCTAAAAAGTATCCAGAAAGTGAACTCTACCGGAGACTTATTCACAACTGTCCAGTAAGAAGCGAGATTTTAAATTTGGAATCTCCTACTGTCCAGTAAGTAAGTATGTAGTTTACTTACTGGACAGTAGGTCATCCTCTTTATGATCTGCTTAGAAAAAAAAAAACATAGTACCAGACACAGATTAGAGTTTAGCCATTATAACATGGTTATGGGACATGGCTCCAAATATATCTATCTGTCTTTAGAGATACATATATTTTTTTAATCAAGATGTACAACAAACAAATATAAATGCCCCCAGTAAATCTATATCTATCAGTTATTGCCCTAATATGAATGTAACCTTCAATATTAATTAAACGAATTTGTTGTTAAACTTTCTTTCATTTTTGAGAAAAGCATTACACAAACCTCAACCAGTAAGAAAGCTATCCTGGCCTCGTATATAACCGGTTAACTCATACTTGGCCAGGAAGGCTATACCTACTTACTGGATTCTGCAGTAATGTACTAATTCGATAACTTTTGTTTTATTTCCAAGAATAACGGATAAAAACTATTTTATCAGAAAGTCAACAATATTTCAGAGAAAATGCATGACAAAATAATAGAGAAGAACTTTCAAAAAAATAAAGTACTGCTAATAAGAACGGAGAAAAGCGTTTAGTTGTAAAAACTATCGAAATAAAAAAGGGAGGAAACTTAGTACGCTAACCACTGCGTTAACAAGCTCTCAAAGAAACCAGCTTCCCACTCGGATATGAACGTTTTAATTTGATTAAAAACTACCGAGATGGGTTACAAGGAACTCTTAAGAGACTTTAGAAGTACTATCTAGTACTTCAACAGCTCTTCAGCCTGACTCCGCTCGAACCTACTCGAATCCGTCAGAAATAGACAGACGATACAATTCTCTCTCTGTCAATTTTTCCAGCCTCGTTCCTATAAATCTAAACAGGCTTCGCAGAATGAAAATGAAATAAAACCAGCACTACATGATTGATAGGAAAAATAACAAACCAGTCACACTGTGGCAGATTTTTTGATCGGATTGCAAGTAAAATGTTAATAAAAACCTTGCACTTTTATGAAACGTAACGTTATACCTAAGCGTGTTTACAACCGACCGGACTTCGAGTAAATTCGAAATACAATTAGAGACACCTATAAGTAGATGAGGGTAAAATTACCTTCCTCGGAAAATTAACCGTAGCACCTAGTTAAAACTGCTGTGGGAGATGCTTAGATAACGTAGTTTACGAAATACCCTCCAGCCCACGAAGTACCTGAAAATTATATTTCCAGAAATGCTCCTGAGCGCATCAAAGGTATTATAATGATATCTCGACCGCCAATCTTCCTTGAGCCCGTTCTCTAAGAAGATAGTGACGTAATGAAGCAACAATCAACTAGATATGCTAAAAGAATGGCACAAAGACAGAAGAAAGCTTCTTAGCCTCAACGAATGCCTGACATTTTAAGTTTCCTCGTGGTTTTCTCAACTCTACTTTTGTTTTTGACCTGCGGAGATAATATGCAAACTTTGTATTTTATTTATGTCACT
Organism: Xestia xanthographa; assembly: GCA_905147715.2. Taxonomy (NCBI): domain Eukaryota; kingdom Metazoa; phylum Arthropoda; class Insecta; order Lepidoptera; family Noctuidae; genus Xestia; species Xestia xanthographa. The sequence continues at coordinate 16,700,648 of LR990645.1, read as the reverse complement.
CAAATAGTCTTACCAAGGGGTATCGTATTACCCAGTGCTAACTGGGTTGTGGAGGTCAGATAGGCAGTCGCACCACGTAAAATACTGGTATTCAGCTGCATTCGGTTAGACTGGAATCCAACCCTAACATAGTTGGGAAGTTGGGGACTCAAATAGATCTCGACTTGGCTATTTTTAACCGACTTCAAAAAAGGCGGAGGTTATATGTTTGTGTGTATGTATTTTTTTTTTTTTTTTTTATGTATGTTACCTGATTTCTCTCCCATTTGTGGACCGATTTTCAAAATTCTTTTTTCATTTGATAGAGTACACTCCTGAGGTGGTCCCATTTTAATTTGGTGAAGATCTGATGCTGACCTTCGGAGATATACAATGGAACTCTTCAAAAAGAGACGGCAAATCTGTTGTGATAGCTCCAATCGGTTGGATGTTCATTGTTTATACAATATCATGACGGAACATCACGCCTGTATGCTCTGAGGGGGTACGCAGAAGTGTACAATTTACCTGATTTCTCTCCCATTTGTGGACCGATTCTCAAAATTCTTTTTTTATTTGAAAAAGTATACTCCTGAGATGGTCCCATTTTAATTTGGTGAAGATCTGATGCTGATCTTCGGAGATATACAATGGAACTCTTCAAAAATAGACGGCAAATCTTTTATGATAGCTCCGATCGCTTGGATTTTTATTGTTTATACAATATCATGACGTAACATCACGCCTGTATGCTCTGAGGTGGTACGCAGATGTGTACAATTTACCTGATTTCTCTCCCATTTGTGGACCGATTTTCAAAATTCTTTTTTTACTTGAAAGAGTATACTCCTGAGGTGGTCCCATTTTAATTTGGTGACGATCTGATGCTGATCTTTGGAGATATACAATGGAACTCTTCAAAAATAGACGGCAAATCTGTTGTGATAGCTCCAATCGGTTGGATGTTCATTGTTTAAACAACATCATGACGTAACATTACACCTGTTTGCTCTGAGGGGTACATAGAAGTGTACAGTACACCCAGATTTCGACAGTTATGGCATGTTATGTTCCATTTATTGGGGATAAGCCTATTACCATGACATGTATTGTTAACCATGTACAATGAATGCATAGCAAATATTTGTAAGTATAGGATATTACAACTAAAAATGGAAAAATAAAATAAAACTTTTTTGCCAAAAATAAAACCGACTTCAAAAAAAACAACAAACAAAAAAAACACAAAAAGAAAAGGACAAAAAAATACACTAAAAGAAAAACAAAAAAAAAACACTAAAACAAAACCACAAAATAGTGAAAAATAACTTTAGCTTCAGAAACCGGTGACAAAAACACTAAATCAATTAAACAAGGTCACCGACTTCTGAAGCTTGACCTTTGATTGATTTGGTGTTTTTCTCACCGGTTTCTGAAGCTAAAGTTATTTTTCACTATTTTGTGGTTTTGTTTTAGTGTTTTTTTTTTGTTTTTCTTTTAGTGTATTTTTTTGTCCTTTTCTTTTTGTGTTTTTTTTGTTTGTTGTTTTTTTTGAAGTCGGTTTTATTTTTGGCAAAAAAGTTTTATTTTATTGTGTATATGCTTTTGATGTCCACTAAAAATAATTTATTCATCTATCATTTTTTTAAACAGATGTTCAAATGTTTCCGTAGGAAACCTGTAATTCAAAAGGAACGGAAGCAAGGATTACATCGATCGGAGGACACACGGTGGAGGTGTGCCCCGCGTGGGCGGAGCACCGCCGTGTCCTCGAAGCGGCGATCGGCGGCGGCGACCTCTCGCGTCCGGCCCTGGTGCAAGCCATGGTCCGGAGCGAGACGGAATGGGACGCCGTCACCTCCTTCTGCGAAGCAGTAATGCTAGAGAAGGAGGTGGCGGAACGTGAGAGGGAGAGAACCTCTCAACGTCCCGGCCGCCGCGGGAGACGCCCCGGGCGTCGGGGGCCACCACCACGTGGCCCCCGGCCACCGTAGTTCGTGTTCCACGCGCGCCTCAAAGAGAGTCAGCAAAAAGGGAGGGGTCCGTAAGGACCGATGCCTGCCGGGGTTGCGGGACTGTTCGAAAGAGATACCGTGGCCCCGGAACACAAAGGGCTAAAGTCTGACACTCCCTCCTGCTCCGTCCAGAGCGGGAGGAGTTATTTGATGATTTCCCATCCGAAAAAAGAAAAAAAAAAGAAGGACTACAATGCCGGTCTGTAGTTACACATTTCTTAGTCGGAAAACAATGCAGGTTGTAATTAAACAATACTTAGACAACAGTTGTCGGTTGTATTTGCTCGTCCAATGTTGACTGTATACAATGCTGAACTCACCGCCAGTTATAGAGTGACCTACATTCGAGTCATCATGATCTAGATCAACAAGTGCTGAATCGAACAATCGCTCATCATCTGCTTAGCCTTTTTCCAACTATGTTGGGGCTGGCTTCCACCTTCTTACCGAATTTAGCTGAATACCATTATTTAACATAGAGCGACTGCCTATCTGTATCTGTACAACCCAGTCAGTAGGTACTGGGTAATAAGTACTTGGTAAGACGGTTTTCGTATCACTGACTACCTGTAACGACTGGCAAAACCCAGTCAGTACTGGGTAATAAGTACTTGGTAAGACTGTTTTCGGGTCACTGACTACCTGTAACGACTGTCAAAACCCAGTCAGTACTGGGTAATAAGTACTTGGCAAGACTGTTTTCGTGTCACTGACTACCTGTAACGACTGTCAAAACCCAGTCAGTACTGGGTAATAAGTACTTGGTAAGACTGTTTCCGTATCACTGACTACCTGTAACGACTGTCAAAACCCAGTCAGTACTGGGTAATAAGTACTTGGTAAGACTGTTTTCGGGTCACTGACTACCTGTAACGACTGTCAAAACCCAGTCAGTACTGGGTAATAAGTACTTGGTAAGACTGTTTTCGGGTCACTGACTACCTGTAACGACTGTCAAAACCCAGTCAGTACTGGGTAATAAGTACTTGGTAAGACTGTTTTCGTGTCACTGACTACCTGTAACGACTGTCAAAGATCTAACCTCTTCGACTTAGAACCAAAAAATCACTGTAGAGAGTAACTAGTTGAGAAAAAAAGATATTCACCGGAGTGGAAATTAAAAATTCATATTAACTTGTCATAAAAGGGTGACTTACATATTTTATAGTTTATACCTCCGTGTTTACAGGGAATAAATATTTTTGGGAAACAAAATTATAATATCCTTCCTTAATACGTATAATTTAAACAGAAATTCGTTTTACTTCACGCTTCTTGGATACGATAAAAAGTTAAACAAAATGAGTTTCTGGACTGTAGTCAAAAATGCGAATATACAGACTGGGGAATTAATCACCGAATAAAAAATATAAACCTACAAAGAGACCGAATTGTGAGCGAGAGCCAAATCGCGGCGGGCACTGGTAAACATCAGCCAAATTGGACGGGCGCTAAATGGCCAAACATTTTCAAGTTAGAACTTCTACTCAGGTAACGATATGGCAAAGGAGAAAATATTATAATTCAGATTCCATATCCCAAATTAGGTTTTTAATTCAAAAACTTTATTATAGAGGCATGAACGCAGAAAAGTTTTCAAATAAAAACTTGAGAGATCCGCTTTATTTCCACGCAACTGTGTGTTGGTCGGATTAAAAACCTCTATGGTGCGACAAAATAAAGAAAAATGGCACTATCATAACTGACTACGGACTCCTTCCTAAATTCATTGAAACTGAATTAAAGTCTTCCTACCATTGCAATATATTTTGCAGGATTCAGTAGGAAGCTGCAATTTCTCGCCAAGATATTCTCAAACTATTTAGGCAATTCAGGTCATGCATTGCTTGGTTCGTAGCATATGAATTAGAATTAACGCCTAATTAGCCAGTAAGCTATTGCAGCAACAAATGGAGGCTGTGAACGAGACTACAGGCGTACTTAGTCGTAAATTAGGGACAGAAGAGCATAGAAATAAAATAAGGTAAAAATATCGAACTTTTTCTAAAAATATATGAAATCCTCTTACAAAGTTTGTATTTTTGTCTTTCTTCACTAAGATTTCCAGAAGTCTCTCCAAAGTTATATTTTTGTAATAAGTTGGGAAACTTATGAAGACACGCTGACCTTTTTTGTCACTAAAGATTTCGTTCAATTTCAAGAAATTGTCATCATAATGACGTTATTTCTGAAAGCTTTTGGTTCACTAGTTGGTCCTGGAGAATTTATGCTAGCAGGTAAAAACATTCGATCAAAGAGTCCACTCCTTTGTTAAGAAATTTCAATTATAAAACAATAGATGTCAATTGATTTGTAAGATTAAGGTTTCCGACATCCTATAAGTTTACCACAGCGACGAATGGCTACGTAATTTGGAAAAACTTGGGGACTGATTTATTACCGGTTTCAAAACATAAGAAAAGAAAACAATGGTGAAAATGACCAACGAGCGAATGATCGAGACATTTAAAATATTTTCACACCTGAATGAATGAAACCTACGTAAAGTTAAAGAAAACCGGCAAAACTAAAGGGTATTTCAACAAGGACGGGTCGACGTTGAAATTAAAACAAGCAAGCTGTATGTGAGATATTAAAGAAATTGTTTTTTTATTTGAAAGGCCCATTTATGCCATTATTTATGAAATATGACATTGTTTAAATGTCCACCGCGGGCTCGAAAGGTGGCACGGATCCGAGAGGTCCAATTTTCAATTACTCTACTGCATAGATACGGCTGAATCTGAGCGATAGCCTGCGTTATGTTGACTTTCAAGCATCGGTTGATTGCGGATTATTGGCATAGACCTGCGACTTGAGAAAATCCCACAAGAAAAAGTCTAGCGGGGTCAAATCGCACGATCTTGGTGGCCAATTCACGTCACTTCTGCGAGAGATAACCCTACCCTCGAACCGTTCATGCAGAATGTAAAAATAAAGTGATAATAAAGTTTTATCATTTGGACGTGCTGCTCAATCGTGTAACTTGCCATGGTGATTTGGCATCATTAACTGAAGAAATAACAACGCATTTGACAGATGCCACAAAAACAATATGGCTGCCACAAACTGTCAACATCGACCCGCCCTATTTGAAAGACCCTTTATATAAAGTAGCCATCTCCGAGCGAACTTTTTACCTCTGCATACAAAGCCTACACAATATTGTGACTATCATACATTAAGCCTCTCCCGTTGTGAAAAAACGGAAGGTCACAGAAACGACACAATATTTCTAAATGTGTGCTGGCTCGGAATGAAACCCTGCCTTCTGCAGAACCGCCCACTTCCCACTGACAGGACAATGTCAGTTATTGTTAGAAATAAAACCACAAGGATTTGCTTACATAATATATGTATATAGCCGTTATATTCAAAGGTTAACTTGTCCTCCGGTAACCGTTACCTCTCTGTAAGATATGCGACCTCTTTTCAAACACTGCTTCGTTTACTTGAAGGTTTCTAGTGAAGGTTATGTCATGCATCTTGCATATTTACTTACATTATTATTCACTGTAACATTATTTCAAATTATCTCACTTTTCGCAGAAAGTCTTAATTGGTTAAATATAGACTACCGTTCGAAATTAAATGTCAAACATTACTCAACACGAGAGCCTTGTTACTCACATTGCATACGGCGCTCGGTGTAATTAAAGTAAAATAACGTATTTTGAAACGAGTCATCATGTAAAATTGCAGTTGCAATCAAGGATGGATGTAGTGTTAATTTACCGATAGCAGAACTATTAATAAACTCATTTGAAGAGCTCCATTGAAAGCTAGAATAAATCAATAGAACTGATTTATTGTAGCTGAGCAAACAGCTATAAATCAAAGGCAGGCGCGGCACTACCCGCGTGTACCCGCGGCACAATACCTAGCTATGACGATTGTGTGACGTCACAAATATCATGTTTATTAAACTGAACAACATAAATACATATATTTAAGAACACACGTCCTAACTTCTCCCGGTGTAAGTAGGAAATTCGGTATTCTCTTGAGAAGAAACGAGCTTCATAAAAAATGAAAATTAATCTTCGGCCCTGCATTGGCCTATAATCGGGAATTATGGGTCCGATCTCATGTATTTTTGAGACTGTGTCTGTGAAGACATTGTATTCATAAGTTTAGAGATACTTTCACAAGACGTCTCAAAGACGTAAATCATGTATTATAATTTGCCATTTGTTACACCATGATAAAGCCCTTATACATTCAAAGCGTTTTTCTTTTTCCTTTTGACTAAGAAAACGCGTTCTTTAATCCAGAATTGTAAGATAAAGAATAATTTAAATACTTTGTAATCTTATTAAACAAAAGTGTCTAAAATAAGAGCAAAGACAAAAATAATAGTCTGCTTTTATAAAATGGGAACAAACATGCCAAATAAGTATTTATACAGACCTACATAAAATTAAAAAATATCTGAACTGTAAATGGTCACATTCCCGTTGTATCTTCTATCATGTTTCCTCACTGAAAGGAAATGGAAAAAGTTCGGTATTTAATTTAGCTGATATTCCAAACAGGATTTTGAATTGAAAGAAGTCGTGAAAAAATTCTAATTAAAACTTTTAAATCACCTGTTATGACTTATGAAAGAGGGGTTTTATGGCTTGGATTTATCCACCATTTACCTGGTACATTGTGTTGTTTGTCCGTCAACAGGATTCTATAATACGTCGGTTACAGGGAATGATCTAGCGAAGTAGGTTGCATCCGTGCGTAATTTCAGGCCAGCCCTTAACTTCGTTGAGGTAATTTTATCAGTTTCCCCCTCGAGTGGCTAGCTCGGACGGATACCATATCCCTTATCTTTATTTTCAAATTCAGCAACCGTAGTTTTATTAATGAAATATTAAAAAAGTCAAACAATTAAACTTATATTGTCACTTACGGGATATCTTCCGTGATTGTTCATTGTTTTGAGCTCCCGATATGACTAAGTTAACCCGCGATCATGGCGCTTGCAACAGCGTCGAAATATCGGAAGCTCAAAACAATGAACAATCACGGTAGATATCCCGTAAGTGACAATATAAGTTCAGTTTTAAACCGTGAAAGCTTAAAACAGTGTTAGGCAAAAAATTACCACAAAAACGTAAAAAATAGGAAATCAAGATGAGAGGGCCGAATCTGTGGTTTGTGAATACCATAAATCATGGAGACTCCATTACATCATTCTCCTGCCGTTATCCCAGTTTTCAAAAACTTTTCATCATGCATATATATATATCTCTCAGGCATGCTGGTTTCCTCACGATGTTAAATAAACTGATTCCCACGCTTACTTTGGACAGTGAGTTCGTGATTACTTTTAAATAAGAGTGTAAAGCGAAGTCAAGGCCCATGGGCGGCGAAAAAACTCTGTAACCACGTAACTAGGTTGGCACTAACCACACGATAAATAATTTGATACAAGTGGAGAAAGTTTGTTATTGCATCCCAGGAGGAAGAAAGGTTCTCGTCATGCGGAATGGTAACATCGATTATCATTACGCGGCGCGCTGATCGGTCTATCATCACTATGTCAGGCTTATTGGCGACAATAGTCCTGTCAGTAATGATAGACCGATCCCAGTACAGCGTGACATGGTCTTTTTCGAGAACTGGGTTGGGCACATACTTGTAGTACGGTACCTCAGAACCCTTTTTGATACTTGTAAATATTTTTATTTCTATTATAGAGTTAGTATGTAAATAATGTAAATATTATAGAAAATAAAACTATATGAAATTAAAATAAAAAAAACTATGTGGTAAAGGAAACAACACAACTTTTCGAACTCTTATTTAAAAGTAATCACGAACTCACTGTCCAAAGTAAGCGAGGGAATCAGTTTATTTAACATCGTGAGGAAACCAGCATGCCTGAGAGATATTTCTTGACGGCATGTAAAGCGAAGTCAAGGCTCATGGGCGGCAAAAAAACTCTGTAACCACGTAACCAGGTTGGCACTAACCACACGATAAAGAATTTGATACAAGTGGAGAAAGTTTGTTATTGCATCCCAGGAGGAATTAACTCCCGAGCCGTAGGCGAGGGTGTATTTGAGCCGAGAACTGCAATAACAAATGTCCACGTGTATCAAACGACGTTTTCCAATACACTTTTGAAGAAATAAAATAAAATACCGAAAAATATTTTTGTCATGAATTACTATGAAACTATAATTTTAATTTTCTTTTTTACCGCGCTTTGCTTTCGCCAGGTTGAAGGAGATGCAAAGGTATGAAGCCGCTAAACAGCCTAATATAAAAAATAGATTTTATTTTTATCAAACACCTTAGATGTAGAGGTTAAACACATGGTGGGCATGGGGTTATGGAACAAGTCGTCTGACATACTGACCTCGTACAAGATTAATTTGAGTTGATATGAGATAATACGACATTGACAATGTATTTTATGTCTGTCCACATCGTCAAACGATCAAACCTTGTAAGTTTCGCCGAGATAGTGACTACGAGTGACGGAAACGCAAAGAGTTAGCTGGCGGTAGTTTATATACCTATTGTAGGAGTCTATTGTGAATTTGTGCCTGTCAAAAAGTTCTAGCTTATTTCCTTTATTTACGGTTCAAAATGAGCACTGTTCATTTGAGTACAAAAATCTTTAAGGCCTGAAAACTGCCTTGGCAAAGTAAAATGACAAAATATTTGCCATCAAAAATTAAAAGTAAAACAAAAATGTATCTTTGCGCCTGTTTTTCCCGAAGGCAAAAGCACAGTTGTCAAACATACTGCTTATAGTTATTCGAAATATATAATAGTTTGAAAGAGAGCAAATAATGTATTGTTTTAAAAGGAAACCTTTGCTGTAAATCCAGGGTCACTTACAGCCGATTGACAATAGACCATAGACAATTAATATAATTCACAAATAATTTACTGTCTTCCACAGACAATTCTATGAGTGTTTTATTGGTAATTCTCTTAGCCATATAATAATATGTTAGCAATATGCAGTGCTAGAGAGGAACTAGGATTTATTGCGGATATGCCACTGCTGAGACGGAACAGCTGCATTTATGCACCGAGCTCTTTACGACGGAATTTAATCAGGAACCAATTACGTAAGTGACAGTATCCACCGGATTTGATAGAGCGTTATGGGTAATCAATCTGCAACTTAATAATCGGGGTTCAGAGAAACTAGTTTTAGGAGTAGGTATCAGAAATTATTTACTTCCACTTTTGCTGGGATATTCTGGTAAAGAGGGCAACTAAATCATAGCTTTAAAGAGTTCCAGAAATTATTTGCTTGCCCTTTGTTAGATGAAACATTTTGAAGTACATTAAAAGATCATCATTGGCTGATAAGTAAGTCTTTACTCAGAAATCGCCGCAACTATGTAGCTTTCCAAATTTTGAACATGGCTTGAGCACTTTATAAAACTGATACCACCAAATACATGTCTAAAAAAATATGCTCTTTAAAAACAGCTTTCTTACTCATAGTTTTAAAGCAGTATTGACACAGAGATCTTTCTTTATCGTGTAGTTAGTGCCTAACCTGGTGTCAGCGTTTTTTTTTAGCCGCCCCTGAGCGGCTCTGAATTGGCTTAATATGCCGTCGAGAAATATCTCTGAGGCATGCTGGTTTTCTCATGATGTTTTCCTTTACCGAAGCGGGTGATAATTATACAATACGCACATGAATCCGAAAAATCTGAGGTGCGTTGCCTTGGGTTAGAACATGAGACCTATGACTTGGCAGTCCCGACGGTCACACCACTAGACTAACACTGCTAATGACACACAGATGAGGATCATAACCACCACTCACCACCACACCACACCACTGAGGCATCACCACTGAGGCTGAGGACATCGAGGAGTACGTGCGCCAAAGATTGAAGTAGGTACACGCCAAGAGCACAGCTACTGGAGTCGCGCCGCAACGTCAATTTCAAGGCGTTTGCGGTGCGCATTCCAACGTGTATGCTCCATTTGGTGATGGAAGAAAGTTTTTGGCCGCAGGATGTGGTGTTCCGTCGCTTCCGCGGGCAAATTCCACAAGAACGCGCAAAACATCGTGCAAGTGAAGTGCCACTAACATAGTTTTAAGTTGCTTATACTACTATATATTTTTAGGTTAAGGTATTTATGTATCCGGGTCTTTGTTACCTGAAATAAATGGATTATTATTCTTATAATTAATTTAATCCACTATCTTTCATCAGGGAATATGTGTATCAATTCCTTACCTAGTTCTATTATTAATTTACCAAATCAGGGACACCGCACCGGCTGACTATTCACGAAAGCTATCACAATTTAATTGGCAATTTGTGTGTTACAATAATGAGTGTTTCACAAAGCCATTAATGATACATATTCATATCACCCGTATTTATTCAGTGTTTAGACTTTTGTCATATAAATTGGGTCATTAGTGAAATATCTGCGGAAGAAACAAAGGTAAATATTAATAAGTATATTAATATTTGATGGATTAACAAAAACAAATCTATTTTTCATTACTCATACTCTGAAAGTAGGTCTGAAGTTGCCTGAGGAGCGGGTTGAAAGTAATACTTTTCAGCCCTAGGGAGAATCATTTTCAACTGACAGCTGTCAAATTATAAAAAAAATATGGTTCATTTTTCTATTGAACCATGTTCCAACTTTCTATACAGCCACGATGTAAAATTGAAATAACATAAAGTTAAGTATTAATTAAAGAATATATATATTTTAAATATCTTTATTTAATTAAGTTTCAACTATTTCTTTAAAATAACATAGATTTGGGAAAAATATTTACCATTTTTCGATGATGAAAATGAAAAATAGGTATTGGCTGAATAGCTGGCCGGCCACAGAAAAAAAAAGCAAAATAGGTGGGAAAGCGGCAATAGGGTAGATGACACCATAAAACAATAATTCCAAGACACCTTTCTCTAAAAAAAGACTTTATTTTTGGCCTGAAAACCCGATTTATTTTCAATTAATTGCCAAATTCGATTTTTAGTTGCTTTGAAATCAATTAAATAGTCGAGTCATTGAGTTGAATAAACAGTGACGTCACAGTAGGCTATTGCCATACAAAGTCTATTAAAGAACCGCGTTTTGACAGCTCTTAAAAAGTATCTCAATTGATTGGTGTGTCATCTACCCCATTCGAATTCCGATCTTCATTAGTTTTTTTGAGTTGTATGTCTTTTTTTTACTTTCCTTGTATTCGTAATGAAAAGCACAGTGTTTACCTCGGGTTAAAGACTTATTTAGTCCCTCGAACTATTAGCGCCCTCGCTTCGCTCGGGCACCAAACCCCGTCTCGGGACTAAATAAGTTACTTTCACCCCTAGGGTAACAATGTACTATTTCATTACTCATACTCTGAAAGTAGGTCTGAAGTTGCCTGAGGAGCGGGTTGAAAGTAATACTTTTCAGCCCTAGGGAGAATCGTTTTCAACTGACAGCTGTCAAATTATTAAAAAAAAAAATGGTTCATTTTTCTATTGAACCATGTTCCAACTTTCTATACAGCCACGATGTAAAATTGAAATAACATAAAGTTAAGTATTAATTAAAGAATATATATATTTTAAATATCTTTATTATAATTAAGTTTCAACTATTTCTTTAAAATAACATAGATTTGGGAAAAATATTTACCATTTTTCGATGATGAAAATGAAAAATAGGTATTGGCTGATTAGCTGACCGGCCACAGAAAAAAAAGCAAAATAGGTGGGAAAGCGGCAATAGGGTAGATGACACCATAAAACAATAATTCCAAGACACCTTTCTCTAAAAAAACACTTTATTTTGAGCCTGAAAACCCGATTTATTTTCAATTAATTGCCAAATTCGATTTTTAGTTGCTTTGAAATCAATTAAATAGTCGAGTCATTGAGTTGAATAAACAGTGACGTCACAGTAGGTTACTGGGCTACTGCCATACAAAGTCTATTATAGAACCGCGTTTTGACAGCTCTTAAAAAGTATCTCAATTGATTGGTGTGTCATCTACCCCATTCGAATTCCGATCTTCATTAGTTTTTTTGAGTTGTATGTTTTTTTTTTACTTTCCTTGTATTCGTAATGAAAAGCACAGTGTTTACCTCGGGCCTCGGGTTAAAGACTTATTTAGTCCCTCGAACTATTAGCGCCCTCGCTTCGCTCGGGCACCAAACCCCGTCTCGGGACTAAATAAGTTACTTTCACCCCTAGAGTAACAATGTACTATATTTCTGAAGTCAACAATTTCGCGTAGGCTTAACACGATCATTTTTCTGATTAAGTTACTGCACTATATACAAAATTTGTTCGAAAGTGAGTGTTTCTGTATAAAATTATAACATAACGCCTGCAGTCCCCGAAGGGCTAGGCAAACGTGTGATTTATAGAACACACAGACATTTGCCAGTTATGTTTAAGTCCCACATAATACATCGATAAACAAATTTATTACATTTTAAAATATTAATTTAAAAAACATTTAAAAATATAAAAAATTGTAGACCACCGGTATCGGGAACAGGGTCCAAGCTACCAGCGGTCAGGCCTCCAGAGAGAGGAACCTCCTAACAATACGAGCCGTGTCCAGGAGTACCGCTTTCTGAATCAAGCCCTTGATCCAGCTGCCTAACGAGAGCCTCCTCAGGTATTGATCGAGGCTCTTGGCAATTAAGCCATGGGCTGATACGACTATCGGCACAATGATTGCTGAGTCCACTTACCACATGTCAACAACCTCGCGAGCCAAGTCAAGATACTTGAATTTTATATTTTTTGTTACTAACCGGGAACAAATCCAGACTACCGGCCACTATACCTATATTTTTTTTTTTAATATCCTTTCATACCTTTTTAAATCTCATTACAAATACAATTTCCCTACCACCACTGTTCCTCTTAGTCCCCATAAAAGATTCATTTCCGAAATACGATACAAAACCGCGGTGGCCGCAACTTACCACGAGTGCAATTAGTTTCTCTAAAGTAATATCAAGTACACTGCAAGAAGTACTACACTACACATGTAGTATACTTACTTACGAGTACTAAGTACCTAGGCATGTGGACCTTCTTACTTGTTTGTGTTTACTTTTGAAACCGCAACCTCTGAAGTAGAACATGCTAAATACCACAACCACAACCTTTTCGGTAAAACATGTTTTTTCTTTTTCAGTTAATTGCAACGAAAAACTGAAACTGATTTTCAATCCTACTAGCATTTAATTTATCCTTCTTAGGTGGAATAGTGATTCAGATGGTATCTATTCATTTGTACATTAGCATATTGGTATCGGTTACGTATTTGCCATTCAATATCAAAAATCGAAAATCGTAAAACATGCCAACATAACATTTGAAGCTATTCATAAACGAAAAACCTTTTAAAATATGAATGCTTGTCAAAATGCTGTATGCAGAGCAGCGACACCCCGGTCTCAAATGTTGGATACAATTGTTGGCAGTGCTGGAGTCGGCGAAAACCTATACAAACCATCCACGGCGATTGATTGCCAACGTTGGCGGTGGGTTGGACCCAAAGTTTGAAGTGGAGGGAAAATATTATTTACATTAAATGTTATTGAAATGCTATCAAAGGAGTACCACAGAATGTCAATCTGTCATCACAGTTTCAAAACTTTCAACATTTAATAGCACATCTAAGGGGACTGCAAAATGCAACGGCATTTTACGTTACTTTCTGTCAGCTCAATTCGCTTAGGTCTATCTAATTCGTCTTTTGGTTTAATTAGTCTTTTGGTAGGTTCCACATATACTCCTTTGATGTTGCTTTAGCTAACACTTCTATGTTTTAGCATTATGCTTTCTAAGTATAGTCTATATTTCTGTAATATACTTCGCAAACTTGCAATCTAACCTAACTTCATATGGTAAACCAGCAAGACAGTGATCCCTAACATGCTGCATTAAAGTCTCTGACAGCTTAAAACACGAGAGGGTCAAAAAATTTTCAGAATACAAAAGAAAGATTCGTGATCTTTTCGAATCCTGGATAATTCTTCGTTTCGTAGATCCTTCATAAGTTACCACAAAGTATTACAAAGTATCAGAGAAGCCGGAACTGTTCGTATGCGCGGCAAAGTGGTGTTAGCGAACTTAGCAGGATTACCGCTGCAAAAAGTTGCGCTTTATAACCACCAGCATGAAATGTCACGATTCCGACCTTGTACGCGACGTGATTAAAAACTACTTGAGCATTAGCCTTCTTAGGGATTACCGTTTTTCGTACTCTTCGTAAAGGCAGGTTTGGACTGGAAGAACGTAGAACCAGAACAAGGGCATTCGTTTTTTGAACTTTTAGCATGCATAGACCAACAAAAGAATGCTCGGTTCCCGTTTACACAAAAATAATTTAGTATCGTGGGGATAGAATATGCATTGGCTCGTTTAGTCCCAAGTCTAAAGCATGGGCCAGACTGTTGTAAACAAGCCCTCCACACACCTACACATCGGCCTCCACCGGCGGTAGAGACCGATGTGTAGATGTGTGGAGGGCATGTTTCAACAGTCTGGCACGGGCTTATACCAACCTTTAAATAAAAGACATTCTGATAAATGTCTGGCATTTGATTTAGATTCTCCTTGTAAATTATGAACGCGGAATCTCTTTACTGAGAGGAAAGTTTTGAGCCTGAAGGCACAGACTCTTCAGAAATTCGGTGCCGTAAACCGATTGCGAATTTAAATCATAATTTTGAAGCTCCCTTTTTGACATATTTATGTCATTGTTTCCTCCATTCTTCAGCTTTTGTGTAATTGTATGAGTATTACAATAGGTAGGTACTCGTATATTAAAGGTGTCATCCATTTTGATTAAAACTATAAATTCTCTGTGTGCAATCAAACTTCGCTCTCAATTAAATGTTTGTCCAACTATAAGATGGCATTTCTCGATATTCAACTTAGTCGTCCAATGAACAAGCATTATTTGACAACGAACTGAAAACCAGCCGCAACAAGACGGTTTGCTGTTAATAATTATTCAGAATCCGTCCCCAGAACACCTATTGTTTACCGATCTTACTTAGAGGCTGGTTCCGAGTTCACTGCAAACTTTAGCCTTTGTCTGTTGTTATAGGCACTACAGCCTATGAAGTACCACAGAAATATACACGGTAAAATATAGAGAACAGTAAAAAAATTGTTTACGTAAACAGTGTGTACGAATGCACAATAGTCTGGCTGTACTATTCACCGCTTTCAGTACAGATAACAGGGTTTGTCAACTTTCTAGATCTGTAATTTAAAATTGTGTATGGTGGAAACGTTGAGTCCCCTCTGATCTAAAGCCTCGTGTCTCCATACGTCCCACATAACATAAAGATTACAGTATTTCTTCAGTTGCACTATAAAGAGTTAGCACAAGTCACAATCATAATAAAAAGAGATCATTAAAGTTGCACTTTCCTTTGGAAAGGCAAGATTAAATATGCAGGACTCAATGTTGTTTTTAAGTAAAGGTACTTTGCTATGTTATTCATAATTTAATTAAAATGAGTGCATTTTCATGAATTTTATAAGTAAAATAATAATAATTGTAACTTTGACTAAGAAACTTTGGCAGTTATTTTTTTAAGATTTGAACTTCTTCTATCTAGTTTTTTTTATTTTTAGAATGTTATCAAGTCCTGTCTGATGGAGCCCTCTATCAATATGTCATCATCCGCGCAAATATTGCGCAAAGATAAACTATAATTGACTCAAAATAGCAGATAGTCTGTTCAAATGTGCTTTTAGTGTTCTATGATGATAAGGTTTACCCAATTGGATTATTATCTATAGCCTCGAAAGCTCGAGGACACCTTATTAGAAAGTACTCATTCTAGACCAAATTATAATAAATCTTTCTGTTAAAAGGACGCGTTACTTTATGATGCCCCAAGGTAAATTTAAGAGCTTTACTCTTATTTTTCTTAATATACGCTAGAAAAAACAATGTGGGCTGGAAAATTGGATCCCAAAAGACAGCATGTAATCAAAGTTGAAATACATAAGCTGACAACGAATTCCCTGCGACGTTACAAATGACAAATCATATGTTTTATTATGTTTTTTATTTTATTTTTAGTATCTGATAACATTATCTTTACAGTAAAGATTTATTTTAAAAGGGGAATCTCCTGTTATGAGTAATTTATCGCTACATGTCTCAATCTCATGAGACATTTCATATTCTGTTTTATTTTTATTTTTGATAAAACGTGCTTATCTCCCGGGAGTTTTTTTTTGTGTGTGATTTATTTAGTCTAAGAGTGGTTTTAGCTTCGGTATGTTTTTGGTTTAACACGATTGACATAATTACCTGCCTTATCGTGTAACATCAAATATGTATTAATCGAGACACAATAAAAACGAAAATAATTCACACAATCATTTAAATAATTTCAAATATACTGAGCATTATATTCTTACGCAATATTAAGCTGATTTATACATGTATTATTTGATGATCAAACAGTAATTTTTAAACTGGAGATAGTTATATTTAATTACTTATAGAGGTTTACCGCAATCGTGACCGGCATCAACTCGGTGATAAGCACATTGATTTCCAGAGCATTTTCGGGATATTTAAAACAGATATTTTCGGAATGGAAAATTTGGGAAAACCGCATTCTGTGGTAAAATGATTGACTGAAAAAACCAAGTGCAATTAACAGCGACAGGTCGTTTGAAAGAACCTAAAATTAAAAGATAAGTAGGTATACAAAATATCACATTGCAAGTTTTATGATATAGGAAGCCAGAAAACAATCAGAACAGTGGAGATCTTTCCCCAGAGCCTTCCGCCGCAAAACTGTCTCACAATTCCCCTTTTTCCTCATCCGCCGCTATATTTTTCAATTCGTCGGTTTATTTAATCGTTTAATTTTTAACTCGTCTCGGGTTTCACTTAAATTACGCTCAGATTTAAATATAATTTCTTAATTTATTGCGCCGGGACACATAATTAAGCTTTCGACGGAAGTGAGAAAAGTGACGTTATTTTACGTGTTCGCTTAATTACACCTAGTCTTTATAAAAGATGCTACGTATTTTATGAGATATTGGTTATGCTTATTTAAAATTGCACAATAACTATATTTGCTTCATAACAGTAATAAGAATTATATTCCACTTCATCGACAAAAAAAAATGTTTAGGTTGGCAAATAAACTGGGGCCCATTTTTTGCGTATCATCAAATATATTCCGTAGGTATAACACACCGTTGGACAGCAAACTAGATCCTACCGTTAAAATAAAACCGTCGACCCCCAAATTGTGTAACATGTCTGTTTAATTCAGTTTTTAACGAGGAAACTTGTTGAAAATTTTCTAACATTGAGCTCACGGCGCGGTTACACAATATTGTCAAACATATAATTGTTAAACCCTCGTTTATCTTATCTTTTCTGGCATTATTTCAATCAAGTCGAACATTACATCATAAAGGCTATTATCTATTCATAAATATGTCTGAAATGCTTACAACGGTCAACAGTGTGTATTTTTTGTAGATTATTAGTGATGTGACTCATTTGGCGGATTATGGAAAGATCATATAAAACCATTATATAGTCGGTATTAACGTCTACTCCTTGTTTACAAACCTTATTTTAATACAAAAACATAAAGCAAAAGGCGAACTTTATAATCCCTAATCATAAGATAGTCCTAAACACCGTACTTGTTTGAAAAAGAATTCAATTTTGAAATGAAATTTAACTAAATAATTAGATATTTGCATAAATGGAAATTATTTGTTACAAGTTTCATTAAAAAACACCAACTAGTTCTCATTTATTAATAATATTAATAAGATGGCATTTTTAAAAGTAGATATTGATTTTTTTGGGTTTTTGATAATGTAAATTGTAACTTCACTAGTTACTAAACTTTATTCAGTCATTATGATCTACAATTTTTAAAGTTTAAGGAAATATTTTATGTTTAAAATTGTAATGTATATTTCTGTATTAAAATATCTACAGTAAATATAATCTAGTTCGGTAATGTGTAATAGTTTACAATTTAAAGTAAAATAGTGCACTCACCTTCGAATCGGAGTTGTCGCGCCGACGAAAACTTCAAAACTAACTAAAAGTTCGGGAAAATGTTCAGTTAAAGTAAAATTCACTTAAAAAACTTTGTCACAACTCACTGGAGAATGTCGTTGTTGGAAAATAAATGTATTCAAGTTAAATGTGGTTGTTATATTGAGGTTTTATTAGTAGTCCGTCGTCGCCAAGTTCTTGTTGGAACGTTTGGGCGCGCCAAAGTTGTGTGTCGATGGCTTCGGGCTTCGTGCTTATATCTCTCGGAAAGCGGAGCCTGCGCGCATGCGCGACTGCCATTCATGTCACTCTCTTCAATGACCGCCCCTACACACGTCATCATCTTTTAATATTATAATTTTTATGTCATCCATATTATCATCTGACTGTACTTCTTTTATTTGTTTAAAAATGTGAGTCATTTTTTCTGAAATTGCACGTAGGTAAACACGTAACACATTACCTAACACAGGCAAATAAAACTCATGCGTTTTCCTGAGTAAGACTTAAATAAATAAATAACAATACATCACGCTTTGTAATTCTCGAAGCGCTATGCAGAGGTGAACCTAACAAGAGTAACAAGTACGTCATTAAAGTCCCATGGAATAGGGGACGAGCCTATTACCATCAACCGGGCACAAATTCAGGCTCCGTGGCTGCTACTGAGAAATTCCTGATGGAAAATCCCGACCCAGGAATCAAACCCAGAACCTGAAGCTCAGCTGCAGTCGCTTGCGACTAATTATACACCAACGAGGCAGTCTTAAATACTTAGGTATACGTATATATTATTATTTATTTATTTATTTAAATATCTAAAAAACTTAATCTATATACAGTTTGGTTTAAGCCACACATCGAAAACCTCTCAGGGCTTATCTGTGGGCTGGCGAGCCGTTCGTTTAAATTTAAAAAAATGTTACATCTACAATGATAGGTACAATAAAACTTACTTTTAAATGATGGTGATACTAATTTATAGGTACATACATACTTTAGGAGAAGTAAGGAAGCGCTTTGATTTATATTTATAAATTTTCGATATATTATTATTATACGTATAGACTTAAATGTTATCCTCTAAAATAATCTAGAAACTGATCACTGAACAAACAGTGTTGTCGCATTTAATTCTTCCCAAAAAATTACGTAAATTATTATCATTATAAACTCAGGATAAGAACAATGTATCACATCAAACTTTTCCTAGTAATTACACACGATAATTAAGACAGTGTTTTTTTAGGTAGCTCTATAAGTATCTACAATATCAAGCATGGGAAATCAATTGTTTAAAAGCATATATAAACAAATACATACGTAAGTTAGTAAGTATTAGTAGTTACTAGCTGTTGCCTGCAACTGATTATAAAAATATTTTGATTCGGATTTGGTTAACATTTTTATGAGTTTTAATTGTTTTGCAAGAAACCCTAATCCTTTTTTTAAGAAATAAGAAATAAAAGTAGCTAACGTTATACTCGAACTCCTTACAACATCAGCTATCAGCTATCTGTCAGCGAAAGTCCCGTCAAAATCGGTCCTACCGTTTTGAGATTTTGCTCTATTTTGCTCCATCTCTACTTATTCCAAATAAACGTGTTAGTACAAACTACATATGTTCAAATCTATTGGCTAAGCATGTGTTACGAACTTACGATTGCACGTAGCGCAGGCTCAACCCTGCGTAGGTGAGACAAGCAAATTGGCATAATATCGGATTAGCAGGTCTAATTCGATTCGATTGTGGGCTAATATTATCCGGCACATCCCTATTGTTCCTCTTATGACATACAAAGACTAATAGATAACTACATTACAGGTATTGTAAGGGTGCAATTACAACCACCATAACAATACAATGACGCAAGACTTAAGTTGAACGCAGACCGGGAGGGCATGGCAAGGGATTTAATTTTTTAGCAATGGACAATCAAACGTATTGATATAGAAATACGAGATAAATTTCTATGCTTTAAAATTATCCCGTGGCATGCCGTGGCATCGAAAGGGATTTGTATTGAAAGACGCGCCACGGTCGTATTTTTGTATCAATACGTTTGAATGTCCATTGGCAAAAATTCAAATCCCTTGCCATGCCGTCCCGGTCTGCGTTCAGCTTTACTGTAATTGAATATAAGAAGATATTTCAGCCATACCATCACGCATGTAATCCGTGAAAGGTTAGGCAGGCAAACTTCACCCACGTTGTGACAGTTATGTTTAAGTCCCATGTTATAGAAGAGAGCCTATCACCATCAACCGGACTCAAATTCAAACTGGCTGTTACAGAGAAACTCCTGATGGAAAAAGTCCAATAGGTAACACTTTGCCCGACCTGGGAATCAAACCGTGACTGCTGTGAGCATGAGGTCCTCATGCTCACAGCAGTCACGCTTGCGAACATTACACCAACGAGGCAGTGATTTTAGTTATGTCTCCAGATATTGCAGTTATCCACAGGTAGCTTCGACCACTATTACCTTTAGGTAGCAGCTTGTTTTATATCCATAAATAAGTTGGCGCAATAGGCTTGTGTCCTGAAAAAATCTAATTAGTCCGTCAGTTAGATTTTCAAAAAATATTTGATACGTATTTTTTCTTTTGTAACGTAAACCAAAGTTAGTGCGTTGTGGCGTCACGAGCCCCCAATCCCGAGTTTTGATGCGTTTTATGTTTGTCAATATTCATTGATTTACAATAGTACATTATGATATAAGTGCGGTAAGTTGAAAATTACAGCAGAGGCGATATTGCTAGCACGAGCCGTAGGCGAGGGCTATAATAAAGCAGAGGCTGTAATTATCAAAGCGCACGTATGTCATACGACGTTTTATAACATATTTGCGAGGAAATGAATAAAACTCGGGACTTTTTTAAACGAATAAATCTTTTACTTGTTCACAAATTAAAGACCCCGACCCAGAAGCCCGCGCATCAGCGCATTTTTTTTAAGGCAACAACACAAAACAGCCAGTATTACTAATAAAGTAAATTAATATTTTTGAGTTTTTGTTTCAGATAAATGGTTGTAATTTATTGTCAAAATTAATTAAATTAAAGAATTAAATGTTTTTTTTATTATATTGGGAGATCCCACAGTTAATTTAATTCATAAAATATTGACCACTTTTCTGACATAAAAACTCTTTGCTAAGATTTAAAAAAGTACCGTTCGTTTTAGACGGAGCATTTACATTACTGCACAAGTACGTAATGAGATACATTACGATATTGAAATGGGTGAAATAAGAGAGCCTTTACGAGCAAATGTGTTATAAAAAAAAATACGTACCTATCCATTATTTTCTAACGGACTAAATAGATTTTCAATTTTCTGAAGGAGGAACTACTTATTGATTAAGCTACTTATTGATTTCACACTGTTTCTTTACTGTCTGCCGAGCATATTTTGCCTCCAAGTGTACAACTGTGTAGCAGTCAATTTGGGGCAGCGGTTGAACGGTAAGCGCAGCGTTTGATGAAGGCCCCTAGGTAGAAAAAACAACGACCTTATGACCCTATGCTAGCTGGGTCAAACAGCATGTGAAAGGCGGAAAACAGGATGTTGTAGCTTGTAGCGCAAATTGGGAGAACCTTATGTCCAGCAGTGGACAGCGATAGATTGAGTTGATCGGATGAGACGCTGGCGGCAATGAAACTGTGCGTATGTATGTGTCTGGCAGGAAGAAATACTCGGACGTTGAAAAAAAGGCGGAATCCAGAAACTAAGAAATTGCTTCTCATAACTTAATTACTAATTAATTAAGTACCGAATGATTTTTTGTATAAGGTCTAATTCCGGATACCTATATATGGTACATACGCTGACTATATCGAGGACCATTAGAATTATTCGGGTCAGCTCGATACCGTGGTTACATCAAAGTGGCTATCCCTGAAATAGTTTCACCTCAACTGCCTAAAGTTTCTACTGGACATAGATTGTATTGACCAGATTGTGAAACTATGGGAGAAGTTCTGAAAACCACGACTTTATGAAGACTTCCCAATCATTTTGAATGTCAATCCGGAGAACATCTTCACTCAATGTGTCATAAAAATATGAAAAATCTCTGGAGCTCCATCAGTAGTACCTGATAGAACTTGTTATCAGTTCATTTGATTCAGTACCTACTCTTCATCTGCCTAGCTTTTTCCTATGTTGGAATTGACTTCCAGTCTATGCAGAAGAATACCAGTATTTTACATGGAGCGACTGCGTATCTGACTTCCACAATCCATGTAACTAGGTAATAAGATACTAATCGGTAAGAGCGATAGTTAGACTTTCAGGCTTTACCCGTAATTGAAGTTAAAACTTGAAATGTTGACATAGAATTCCAAGTTTTGTAGCACCTGCTACAGAATGAGCTGCACACCTTGAAGGCGTTGAGCTTCACAAGTTTGTGGTAGCCTTTGAGCAAAACCATCTCTGGGGGGCAAATCCTCATCATAATTTTCAAGTGGTAAAGGAATAATGCAAAAAAAGTCCTTTCGAGAGCATGTCCTAATCTGGTATCAACGAAACGGGAACAGACGCCGCGGCAGACCATTGCAACGATGGCTAGATGATATCGTCGCACTGGCATGGAGAGAGTGGACCAAAACGGCCCAAGATAGATATAGATGGAAACAGATGGAGGAGGCCCTCATCCAGAAATGGATGACCCCCTAATAGGTTATGTTTAAAAAACAAAAGAATTGTAAATTATAGGAAAAAAAAACCTATATTTATTCAATTTTATTTAAAGGAAAAATGCGTCAAATCCTCTTCTATTTTGTAATGGTGGAACGATGGGTCGATGGTCTATTCTTATTTCAGGAGTCAGTCAAATATGTACGGCGAAAACTTTTACCTTGCAAAGTTTCTCGCTGTACAAACATTGTGGAGATACTTATAAACTGGAATAATTAACTTAAGATAAATAAAACTCGTGTAATTTCACTGTTTGCATTTACGAACGTTTTCATTTGCGAGTCTTCTATACGGGGCTGTAAACTTAAACACCGGTATTTAATAATAATTAGCTTAGGCACACTGAGAACCAACTCTCTGTCACTTTCTTTCTTTCTAAATACAGGCACTTGGAAAGGGATGGCAAATGCGTCGTAAGAGTGCTGTTTTAATTTTATGAATACAGAGAAAACACGTTGATGTTGTAACGTTGTTAGTTCATATTGATAAAACGTAAACAAATAAAACAGAAGTCATTTTAATATCGTTTACCGGCCGACCAAATCACCTGATCGCGCCTGTACTTTTGTCTCACTCGCTCGCGTTCCTAAAACCAGTTTTTTTCCCACTCCATCATTCTCCGCGCGCCGCGAGCGTCGACCACGCTCGCATGCCTGCAGAGGCCAGTCGTCATTTACGCGCGGTCAGTCTACACACATATTAGACGACATATGCGCAGCCTCGCGAATTATACTTTGATTGGACTACTGAATTTCCAAAACTTTTTTTAATAATTTTACTTTTTAAAAAAGTTCTATAAAGGAACCATAACTTCAGTGTGTAATTCCCCATATCGGGTAAGTGGCTAAGTGTTGACAAATTCACGCAGTGCTTGTTTCTAAATGTCATGTCAAGGTCAATGATGTGCAAAATTATTTCATCATCTTTTTCATAGACATCATTTTAGCTACTATTTCAACTATTGTACTCAAACCTTAATTGCTACATCAATGTTTTATGTAGGTATGTGTAAATATTAATTTAAAAGTGCTTCACACCTTTTTATTCTCTTTTCTTTTTCTCTGTAAACTCCGCTTCTGAAGGTGACCTCTACACACATACGCCCTAAGCGCAATAGTACCCATCCCTACGCTTGCGCTTACGCTGCTGTGGTCACCGTCAGGAGAGGATAAGCAGAGAACCCTATGTTTACCACTGGACATAAATTCCAGGGACCAAAGTTCGGGATTTTCTTCCTCCGGGGTTAACCCGTGTGTGCCGTTGCTGCGTCACCTGGTGCCGACACTCGCAACTGACGAGTCGGTTCCACCGGCATCCGGCATCCAACGACGGCGACGCCTCTACGGGCATCCGGCACCGCTACCACCTACCCTGCGGGTCCTGCATCCTGCTCCTCGGCTCCAGCGTCCATACAGCTACGCGCAAGCCAGGGCAGTACTTGACGCGCCTACCTCCATATGTCGGAAAAAACTTATGACGGGCCTTAGTAATCCGCGACCTATATTTAATAAATTATTTTTTTTATGAAAGTGTTGGTGAATTTTGTTCAAACCTATTAGGGTTCCATATTCCCACGCTTCATTGGCGCCCATATCGTGGTTTTTTCATGGTCATACGTTTTTTTTCTGTTTTATGGAGGTAGTGGTGTTTTTCGGTGTTTTGTGTGTTTTGTGTTTCGTTGTTTTTTGTAATAACGCTTTGTTTTTTTTTTATTTCGTGTGCAGCAACTGGTGTGAAGAGTTAAGTTTAGTTTTGTTTTTAATTTGCCTGATATACAGGGTGTTTTTTATATACCGGGTGCGGACTTAGTTTTTTTTATTTTTTTTTTCTTGAATACCGTGTATTCAACATTTTGTAGTAGTAGAGCTTATAGTAACGGCTCGCCCCGGGGAAGTACTACCCTCATTCCTTTTTTTTTCTTCCGGTAAGCAGTTTTTGCTGTGTGCTGGTTGAAGGGTTTGAGTGCCGGGTGTAAGTACTGGCTAACTTATAGACATTATCATCTTTGTCTTATGTCGACACTTAAATTACTGTAAAGTGTCTACATTTTTTTTTTTTTGGTTTTGTATACAGGGTGACTAATTTAGTATTGTAACTTTTTTAATTTGTGTTTTTTTTTATTTTTTTTTTGTAATTTACTTGTACCCTCACACCAGTTGCAAAACATTTTTTTTTTTGTTTTACGCTTTTCTTGTTTTTTTTGTTGCATCGTAACTAAGTGTACGTTACAGAAATTTATTAAGTTCGGAGTGCTTAATAAGTACAGTCATGCTCAAAAACTTGTAACTGTCTTGTTGTACAGTCAGCGCACGATATAAGATGCAATTTATTTTTTTTCATTACATTAAATTTTCAACTCAATATCTTTTAACAGTTACTTATTGACGTTGCTAATTCTTAAGTACAGTCAGAAAAAAAAGTTTTTCTTTTTGACAAAGTATTTTTTTTCTCACTTTAGCTAGTTTTATTTAGTTCTGCGTACACATTAGTTGCAAATTTTATTATTTTGCATTTTTTTATTTTTTTATTTTTAGTTACCAAATTTCTTAGTTTTTTTTGCTAGCTTTACATACGTGGAAAAAACAACAAGACGTTACTTAAATTTAACTTAAAATTGTAACAGACGGAGTATTAAGTACTTATTTGTTTTTTTCACTATACGGAATTGTTCAACACTTACCCACACTTCTAAAAAAAAAAAAAAAAAATTTTTTTTTTCCTCTTTGCTATAATTTAAATTATTGTTATAATGGCTTATCCCGTGAAGTTCATGTCACTTCAAAAGTCTGAGCTTGAGTATGAAGTCGCTATTAAGGGTGAATCACCAGCTGCCACAGTGCAGGAGTTGCGCAAACTAGTAACTAAGTGTGGACTATTATTTCCTACAGAGGAAATTCACACTAGTCTTTTGAACTAACGCACGACCTGAATGGTGTGCTGGATGTTCTTGAGAAGGTTAACGTCATTTTAGAATCGACGTCATTACTGCAATACATTGCTGCGTACTCAAAATTTCCTTAATCATTTATATCTCCGGCTTAGCCGCATTCCATGTGATGATAAATTTAAGGAAGACTATGGGCAATGTGTTACCCTTTTCAGGAAGGCCACAATAAGGCTTACGTACACAAGTCTAGTCTAATAGTAACTTACATAAATTGCTTACTCTAAATATAACAATAACTTAGAATTAAAAACTACCCTATACCTAGTACCTTATTATCAAAAATAAAATCAAATAGCATTTCTTTTTCTCTCCTCTATATTTCGATATAATATTATTTTGAATTTTTCACATTTAGTTTTGATTTTACGAATCAAGATTTGCATTCCCTCTCGCATATATTCCACCTTCTATTGGAACACTTATTGGTAAGGTATCTAGTTAGAGAAAAACAAGATACCTATATTTTTATGTTATAGTGCGTCAGTTATGTTGGTATCGTTAAAATACAATAACTGCTGCTAGTTTATGTTAGCGAGAAGTATGAAAGATGACTTATAAAAGGTAAACCTATAGTAACTCAAGTTCTTGATGCGGATTTTTATTCATTTTAAGAGATGACAAAAATCCTTGATTGCGCGCGGGGGTATTGTAACGTTGTTAGTTCATATTGATAAAACGTAAACAAATAAAACAGAAGTCATTTTAATATCGTTTACCGGCCGACCAAATCACCTGATCGCGCCTGTACTTTTGTCTCACTCGCTCGCGTTCCTAAAACCAGTTTTTTTCCCACTCCATCATTCTCCGCGCGCCGCGAGCGTCGACCACGCTCGCATGCCTGCAGAGGCCAGTCGTCATTTACGCGCGGTCAGTCTACACACATATTAGACGACATATGCGCAGCCTCGCGAATTATACTTTGATTGGACTACTGAATTTCCAAAACTTTTTTTAATAATTTTACTTTTTAAAAAAGTTCTATAAAGGAACCATAACTTCAGTGTGTAATTCCCCATATCGGGTAAGTGGCTAAGTGTTGACAAATTCACGCAGTGCTTGTTTCTAAATGTCATGTCAAGGTCAATGATGTGCAAAATTATTTCATCATCTTTTTCATAGACATCATTTTAGCTACTATTTCAACTATTGTACTCAAACCTTAATTGCTACATCAATGTTTTATGTAGGTATGTGTAAATATTAATTTAAAAGTGCTTCACACCTTTTTATTCTCTTTTCTTTTTCTCTGTAAACTCCGCTTCTGAAGGTGACCTCTACACACATACGCCCTAAGCGCAATAGTACCCATCCCTACGCTTGCGCTTACGCTGCTGTGGTCACCGTCAGGAGAGGATAAGCAGAGAACCCTATGTTTACCACTGGACATAAATTCCAGGGACCAAAGTTCGGGATTTTCTTCCTCCGGGGTTAACCCGTGTGTGCCGTTGCTGCGTCACCTGGTGCCGACACTCGCAACTGACGAGTCGGTTCCACCGGCATCCGGCATCCAACGACGGCGACGCCTCTACGGGCATCCGGCACCGCTACCACCTACCCTGCGGGTCCTGCATCCTGCTCCTCGGCTCCAGCGTCCATACAGCTACGCGCAAGCCAGGGCAGTACTTGACGCGCCTACCTCCATATGTCGGAAAAAACTTATGACGGGCCTTAGTAATCCGCGACCTATATTTAATAAATTATTTTTTTTATGAAAGTGTTGGTGAATTTTGTTCAAACCTATTAGGGTTCCATATTCCCACGCTTCAATGTCTTGTTTCCCATTGCTTAAAACGATCTTCATGTTAGCTTCGTAATACTGCTTATGGAATCAACAGTATTTTCCTTATCCAAATAAACAGTAATATTATAGTATCTAAGCTTATAAAGTCGTGTTGCAGGGCGGAAGACCCTTCCCAGATCCCACTGTTGTGTTGTTTTTTTTTCCTTATTGATAAATCTTAAAGTTTGAAGATAAGTTAATCCGCCATTTCTAGGCTATTTGGTAATGGTGTGATGATGCTGTTTGAGTCTACTAAAATATGGAAGAATCGTGAAGAATGATTGACAATGGTGTCGATTCTTTTGTGCACAAACTAAACTTAATTTAGGCTATCGCTATCTTTTTCTCTCTAATAAAACGAGAAAGAGACAGATCACAGACGTAATTTAGAGCTGTCAAATTTAATTGAACTAATAATTCTATACAAATGAAGGGTGCTCTTAAACACATGTCGACAAAAACACGGTGAAGCGCAGGGCATAAACTAGTTTGACATCTCTAACTTAGTTCATAGCTAAAGCCGTCCTTTTCTCACACTGCCTTTTAGTAAAAGATAGCAATAGCCTAAATTAAGTTTAGTTTGTGCACAACAGAATCGACACCACTGTTTAAGCTTTCACAGTTTACCTAAAACTAAACTTAATGAAAGTTTAGTTTTAATGATTTTAATTTAAAATTGTCACTTACGCGATATCTTCCGTTATTACTATTTGTTTTGAACTCCCGATATTTCGACGCTGTTGCAAGCGCCATGATCGCGGGTTGAAATAATAATCACGGAATCTCGTAAGTGACAATATAAGTTTAAAATAATATAGCTTAAAAGCATTTGTAGATTTTTGACAGTCGTTAGGTAGTCAGACGCCCGAAAAGTCTGACAACCAGTCTTACCAAGGGGTATCGTATTACCCGGTACTAACTGGGTTGTGGAGGTCAGATAGGCAGTCGCTCCATGTAAAATACTGGTATTCAGCTGCATCCGGTAAAACTGGAAGCCGACCCCAACACAGTTGGGAAAAGGCTAGGCAGATGATGAGCTTAAAATATAGCTTAAAAAAAATATTTCTCTATAATATTAGTTTATAGCTATATGAAAGTAAGTTTCGGATTATTTTCTCCCAAAGAACATCCATTATTTTAATGTCAAGAATCATCTCCAATATCTAACACATATATATAAAGAACCTACAGATTTATTATAGGTAAGTAAAGCACCTCTTAATCCGTTCACACTTGTTCCATAATAATTTGTATTAACTCAACTGAGCTATGATTTATGCAAGTTTCGTTATTACCCTTGAATTCAGGAGCTGAGTAAATCCCGCCTTACAAGTATAGGCTTACAAACTTTTATCAGCGGTCCGTAAGTACCATAAATCACTTTTATCGCGTCGCTTGATACTTACATACTTCCATGCATCATGAATACGGGCGGAGAACTTAGAACTTCGTGTGATCGATGCTCTTGTCTATTTGGTGATGATCGTTATCATCACATCATCTTCCTACATCTGTCCCATGTTACTTGGAGTCGGTGTTCTTACGTTCTTTTTAGTTCCATACCCAACGGGTAAACACGAAACCCTATTACTAATACTCCACTGTCTGTATGTCCGTCTGTCTGTCACCAGGCTGTATCTTATGAACCGTGCTAGCTAGACAGTTTACATTTTCATAGATGATGTATTTTGGTTGCCGCTATATCAACAGATACTAAAAACAGTAAAATTTTGTCGTTTTTAGTTCGATATTAATAACGGCAACAGGTAGACGCTTGAAATATTCACAAAATATTTAGTTGTATTTTCACTTTAAAAATGAATAATTAAATTAAAATAAAATAAATATTTAAGGGGGACTCCCATACAACAAACGATTTTTTTGCCGTTTTGTCTACGGAACCCTTCGAGTCCGACTCGTACTTGGCCGGTCGGAACCCATTAAATAATCTAGACTAAAATCATTACATCCAATATGGGTCCCGACTGTTGCACTCAATATGTCCTGTCTCCTGAACTTGTTTTATTCTCTTCAGTTTTTATTTCAAATTATTAGTTATTTTTTAAGCAGTCGGTTTTTTTTTTTTTCAAATCGTACCTACTAACAAAATCCATCATTCGATTGTTGGATATTTATCTTCCTCTCCATCAGTCTTTCAGTCACATGTATTTCATCCTCATGATTATCATATCATCTCATCACACATGCCCATAAGACGCTTCATGTAAAATACTGGTAATAGCTGCACTTGATTAGACTAACTTCACCGACCCTTTATTCGAAAAAGGCAAAGTTCAATAAAGAATAAAAAAAAAAAAGAAAAAGTATCCGGAGCCTTTATTTCTTCTTTATTGATTGCATTGTCATGCGATATACATTTTTTTTTTTTTTACATTAGCCTATATTGTCCCACTGCTGGGCAAAGGCCTCCCCCATATACATACAGGGTGTAAAAGACCTCATCACGAAGCCGTCAACCAAGCATTCTGTACATCAAGCTAAGTAACTTTACGCAAAAATTATTGCTGGGAAACCACTTTTTTTTTGGGGTGAAAAATCATGTTTTGTGGTAGAACTCAATGTAACGCACTCAAAACATTGTGCTGATGGATGGATTAAATAGTACGGGGGTCGTGGAAGTGTTTAAGGCTGATGCTCAAGGGTAGTCCGCGAAATTCAAATTTTCTGACGTTTTTTGCAATTTGCAGGCCAGTGCTAAGTTATATGTTGATTAATAGTACATTGTTACCCTAGGGGTGAAAGTAACTTATTTAGTCCCGAGACGGGGTTTGGTGCCCGAGCGAAGCGAGGGCGCTAATAGTTCGAGGGACTAAATAAGTCTTTAACCCGAGGTAAACACTGTGCTTTTCATTACGAATACAAGGAAAGTAAAAAAAAGACATACAACTCAAAAAAACTAATGAAGATCGGAATTCGAATGGGGTAGATGACACACCAATCAATTGAGATACTTTTTAAGAGCTGTCAAAACGCGGTTCTTTAATAGACTTTGTATGGCAATAGCCTACTGTGACGTCACTGTTTATTCAACTCAATGACTCGACTATTTAATTGATTTCAAAGCAACTAAAAATCGAATTTGGCAATTAATTGAAAATAAATCGGGTTTTCAGGCCAAAAATAAAGTCTTTTTTTAGAGAAAGGTGTCTTGGAATTATTGTTTTATGGTGTCATCTACCCTATTGCCGCTTTCCCACCTATTTTGCTTTTTTTTTCTGTGGCCGGCCAGCTATTCAGCCAATACCTATTTTTCATTTTCATCATCGAAAAATGGTAAATATTTTTCCCAAATCTATGTTATTTTAAAGAAATAGTTGAAACTTAATTAAATAAAGATATTTAAAATATATATATTCTTTAATTAATACTTAACTTTATGTTATTTCAATTTTACATCGTGGCTGTATAGAAAGTTGGAACATGGTTCAATAGAAAAATGAACCATTTTTTTTTTATAATTTGACAGCTGTCAGTTGAAAACGATTCTCCCTAGGGCTGAAAAGTATTACTTTCAACCCGCTCCTCAGGCAACTTCAGACCTACTTTCAGAGTATGAGTAATGAAAAATATTGTTCGCGACTGTAAGACGTATGTAGTTACAAAATTATAATGATCAAAATTATCAGTAGGTACAACCCTCCAAGTTCATAAAGGTGCAGGAATGATTTTGACCTTGATAAAGTCATTTTTACACCTTTATGAACTTTGAGGGTTTTATTGATGATTTTGATTAATATAAATCTGTAACTACATACGTCTTACAACTGCGAATAATATTTTAATCAGCATACAACCTAGCACTGGCCTGTAAATTGCAAAAAACGTAAGAAAATTTGAATTTCGCGGGCCACCCTGGAGCATTCACCTTAAAGTAAAAATCTTACACTAAAAATCAGTATTAAAAAAACCTTGTTGAAAAGTTGGAACTTTGACCCCCAAAATCTCCGTAACTAGAAGGTATGGTAGGTATGGTATAGAAGAAAAAAAATATCGCAATAACGAGGAGAAAAAATGCCTTTCGGCTTCGTTAAGAGGTGTTTTACACCCATAAAGGGTGTATGAAAAATTTCAGCTCAATCGGTAACCGGGAAATGGATCAAATTTAATTTGCAAGATTTAATTACAGATAGACAAACATCGGGAAAGGTGAAAGTAAATTAAAGCTTGTAAACAAGAAAGAAAAAGTATTTATTTGACAACGCACAGGACAAGACTAAATGATTTAATCACTACATACTATTATAAAACAAAGTCCTCTGCCGCGTCTGTCTGTCTGTCTGTTCGCGATAAACTCAAAAACTACTGCACCGACTTTCATGCTGTTTTCACCAATGGATAGAGTGGTTCTTGAGGAAGGTTTTAGGATATAATTTGTCTCTCTGTAAGTTTTTCTATACATTGGCTAAAATATAATGATATTTATTGAAGGTGTCGGAAAAAAATAAGCTATCTTGGTCGCGATAACCGACATCCACGCGGGCGAAACCGCGGCCATCAGCTAGTTAACAATTAAACAAAATTATTTAAAAAATAAACATAAGAAACAAAAGAAAATAAAAGAATACTAAAATGGTCCTGTACGAGGTCAAAAGCATAGATATCTCAGCATAGTGCTGTGTAATATTAATAAAAATGTCACGTCGCTGGCATTTTTTTTTAGCAGGCAAAATATGGAACACTAGCGGACGTCCCGCGGTTTCACCCGCTTAGTTCCCGTTCCCGTAGGAGTACGGGTATAAAATATAGCCTATGTCACTCAGGGTGAATGTAGCTTTCTAATGGTGAAAGAATTTTTGAAATCGGTTCATTACTTCCGGAGATTACCCCCTACATACAAACTTACAAACAAATGTTACCTCTTTATAATATTAGTATAGATTAAATTGATGAGGTCCTAGAACTCACGGATCGAAGAGTAACCAAACCATTATTTACTTCTCATTAGACAGATTATTTAGAAGCCATATTAATACTCGGAATTTCAAAAGATACTGAATGTTTTATATCGGATACTGCTCCTCAAATACGATCCAAAGAAACCTATTTTTACAGAGCCAGCTATTTATATTTACTTGTATCTTTTAATATTTTTCCTTAT
The DNA here is from genome assembly GCA_905147715.2 of Xestia xanthographa. Taxonomy (NCBI): domain Eukaryota; kingdom Metazoa; phylum Arthropoda; class Insecta; order Lepidoptera; family Noctuidae; genus Xestia; species Xestia xanthographa. The sequence continues at coordinate 16,668,076 of LR990645.1, read as the reverse complement.
TGATAAATACTCAAATAAAAAGGTCCGTTTCTTCGGAGTCTTTTATAAGAAGGTAAGTAGGTATTTGAAGATACTGTTACTTACATACTGCTTATTAGCTCTCTTGTTGATGGAGAAAACTGTTTTGCCAGACCAATTTCTGTTTTTGATTTTTGCAAACATTTACTTTTCTACTTATACATAGAGGGAACCTTCTAGTTGCGGAGATATTGGGGGTCAAAGGTCCGACATTTTCACACGTTTTTTTTTAAATCATCATCACGTATTAATGTTCCCACTGCTGGGACACAGGCCTCCTCTCTATGAGAGGGAATGGGCTATAATCCACCACGCGAGCCCAGTGCGGATTGGTAGATGTCACATGTCTTCGAATTTTGAATACAAGTTTTTAATGTTTTAACTTTACTTTAAATACTTCCACGATCCCCGTACTATTAAATGCATGCATCAGAACATTGTTTTGAGAGAGTAACATTGAGTCCTACCTTGAAACGTAATTTTTCACTCCAAAAAAAAAGTCGTTTGGCCCAACAATAATTTTTGCGTAAAGTTACTTAGTTTGATGTACAGAATGCTTGGTTGACGGCTTCGTGATGAGGTCTTTTACACCCTGTATGTACCTATATCGCGTGACAATGCAATCAATAAAGAAGAAATAAAGGCTCCGGATACTTTTTCTTTCTTTTTTAGGGTTCCGTACCCAAAGGGTAAAAACGGAACCCTATTACTAAGACTTCGCTGTCTGTCCGTCTGTCCGTCTGTCTGTCACCAGGCTGTATCCCATGAACCGTGACAGCTAGACAGTTGAAATTTTCACAGATGATGTATTTCTGTTTCCGCTATAACAACAAATACTAAAAACAGAATAAAATTAATATTTAAGGGGGGCTCCCATACAACAAACGTGATTTTTTGCCGTTTTGTCTAATGTATAGATAATGAATGGTACGGAACCCTTCGTGCGCGAGTCCGACTCGCACTTGGCCGGTTTTTTCTTCTTTATTGAACTTTACCTTTTTCGTGCAGGAGGCTTCGTGAAGGATTCGTAAACACTTTGTATTTGTTACGTCCCTCTCATACCTGTATCCCCCCATTCACCTATTATCAGATAGAGATACAATAGAGAAGGCGTTTCCAATAATAATCCAAATTATCGGAATACTACAGAAACTCAACCTAACCCAATTTTCCGCTTATTTCGTTACTAATAAAAAGGTTCCCTTCTTCATTATTTAAACTTGAACGTCCGTTTCTTTGGAGACGACTGCGGACACAGACCTCTTCTTATATTAGAAACAAATCTACTGTTTATTATGTGTATAAAACAATGCTTTTGCAGTGTCAAAAACTTTCAAAGTTCGATTTCTCCAAAAACAACCCAGTTTGGACCATAAGTTACTGGGGCAAAATTGTTGCAAATTAGGTCTAGTATCACCCTTTTAAGGAATACACCCAATTACAAACTCTGTCGAAACAATACAGGTCCACAATACTACCCGGACATCAACCCGCACCGGGCCGCGTGCATGGTGGTCTACTACGGCGCACTCTGTCATACCAAGAGCTGGCCTGTGCAAAAACATCATCTTTTTTTCTAACCACTGTGCAGAAGACCATCTCTTCAGAAATAAATGACAAAGAATGTCATCCGCTATAAGGGTCTCGCCAGTTTTAACCGTCAGTGTTGATAGCTGCTCGCCGCCGCTCGTGAAGGCAAATCATCTATCACCAGCACCAGAATATTTCAGCAGCTGAACTACAGCATAAAATAATGTAGCATATCTATTGTAACTATATTTAAAATTCTCCTTTATAAGAACACCCGACTCCCGACAACATTGGCTCGTTCTCTAGTGAAAAATCGGCAAACAGTGCTTTCCATACAAAACAGCGTTTTACGAGAAAGAAAACTTGAGGTCATTGTACCCTTTATTCTTAGTTTAAACAGTATAGTGCGCCAGTCACGAGTGCTGTATGGTGTAGGAAAGTACCGTGTTTACGTATTTTTTATGCGGCTAGGCAAAGTATCGATCATCAGTGGTGCCAATGACAATGACCCCTCAAGGCCTTTTACCTGTGTACTATATCTATGTTGCATAATGTGAGTGTTCGTAATGATTGGCTGCCTCTTTGTTCAGTTGCTTTAGCCCTAAAACAAGCCAATCCAGTGAAATCCAGTAGGTTATTAAAAAAATAATCTCTTTTAGTTAAAACTTCTAGAAGTTTTCAATTATCTTAAATTATAGTTAAATAGACATATAAAAAAGGAGTTTACTTTAACTACAAAGAAAGAAAGATCTATCAAAAGATATAAATTGCTGTTCTGAGACTTAGAACTATGTCTAATCTGACTAGAATGTATTGAAGTTGAGAACTTGTGAAAGGCTTTACATTAATTTGAAATTCTTAGCTATTCTTCGGTGACGCCTAATTTTTTTTTTAGTTACATAATACCGACAAGGCATCTTTATTGAATCCTTGGAAAAGTACCCATGAAAAAGACTTCAACGAAAAACTATAATAAATCAATATTTTTTATTCATCAAGTATTCTGTTTATGCCCTGAATGATAGGATATAACTTCTTCGAATAAAAAACCTGGAAGGAAGACCTAGTTAAGCTTAAATATCTGCTTAAATTCTCGTAATTTAGATCTTAAATTATATATCACTTGCAGTATAAACAAATTTCAAAGAAAAACCACTCCTATAGAAAGACAGACATTTAGTTAACTACTAGAACTTGTTATGAATTATAAATGATTATTGTGAATGTGGGGACCATGTGGGTCACATTTATATTTTTTGTTTATTTTTTCCCACAACTGTCTGACAGTTTGAGTACTCTAAGCGACCTACCCAAATGTCCTTTCTTTGGTATTGTTCGTCGTTTCGTTGAGCTCCTTGAGTTATAAGTCGAGCTACACGTTAACTGACAAATGCTTGCACTGACTGGACAGGTCCACTCAAATCTGTATGGTTCTTTCTTCAAAAGACCATCACAGACACTAATCTGCATAGTCCTCATGTGAATTGAGCAAAATTGTCTGGACTTAAAAGAGACTATGACCTCTGAGTTTGTTTCGGCTGTTTCTTCTCAGAGTAGTCAGGTACGAAACACAGGCCCCATCTAGTTTAAAAAAATGACGTGTAAAAAATGTGTGTGTTTGTAAAAAATAAACATCATTTATCATTTATCATAGATACCTATTCCATAAATGTTCCTTGTCCAAATTCTGGCAAGGGGTGTTAGAAAATAGTGATTATTACTCAATTAATTTAGATATAACCGAAACAAAGAGCGATGGGCGGAAATGTCCCATCTGCTTTACTTGTCCCGGATTTCCCCTTTCAACTCCAACCCTTAGAGAAACTAATTGAAGAGGTCCAATAGGCCACGGAGAACATTTATCTGAGGCTATTAATTTTAACAAATACCTAGATATTAATCAAATTAAATCCTCATTTTGATTAGGAAGTATTTGACATTATAAAGGTAGATCTATCCTTAGTAAAATTGTTTTAATAAAACTGCAAAAGCTTTCAGTACGAGCTGTTTCAATCCGAAAACATCACATCCTCAAAGTATTTGTACACACAGAAAAAAACTAAAAGCCTCTTCAAAAATTCATCGAATAGAAAAATACGGAGAGAGTGCAGTTGCAATTGCAGACAAAATCTAATCGGTTATAGCTACACGTGCTTAGCTTGTGATTCCAAACTCCCACGGTCATTTTACCAGTATTGTTGGCTCCGTCGTTACCGCCATTTCTGCTCTATGCAAATACGTCTCTAGTGCATTGCCGCTGCTGTTTTCCGAAACGTTATTACCGAGCTGATTTGCACACTCGCCGATTCATACTCAGTATAAAGCCTGTTTAAACCACCCTCCAGCTATTGAAATTCACCTTATCAAAAAGCAATTAACTTTGCAATTTGTAAATGATGACTTTTGAAATAGATTGTCATTTGAATCCCTCGTTCACCTATAATTAGATGCTTCCAGACCAAATTGAAAATGGACAAAATCAATGAATCGTTATGCTTCAAATCTAGTTGTCTACATCACGATTGAAATACACCATACGTACCTACGATGAACGAGAGAACATTGCTGAAAAAAACAGTCCCAAAAACTAAAATTCACGAGCAAACCCACAGCTATCTGTAGTTACAATAAAAAAGTGACACTTAACGTGTTAGCCACTAAATATTTGATGTGCACTGAATTGTTTACGAGGCGAACAGGACAGCAATTAATATTTTTATAGATCGCCTCCGTCGGACCAGAGCGACGCGTCACCCGCTCATCAATATTAAACTCTCCTTCAGATTGATCTTTATGTTTTTCATTATCTACTGATCGCAATTAAACTTGCCGAAATTTTCCTCAATTTTTATACAGTTACGCTATAAGAATATTTCTCTGGAATCTTTTGGTTTAATGACTGATTTATGTGTCGTTTTGGGCAGCATCACACAATACTTTCTCCAATCAAATGAGTGTAAGATTGGTTTCCAAGTATGTTCTGATGGATGTGTGAACGTCGTGATGCTGTAGGAGTAAGTTAGGATCGTAACAGGTGGCATCCCGTCCATCATACACGTACTGCGTATGAATGAAAATCGATATATTTTATTTATTTTTTCAAAATTTATCTTTCTTTATTCTATGAAAAGTTTACTTGAAATTTGTAGCGTTTTTTGATGATGGATCAATTTTTTTCTAAGCTGTGGAAAAAATTTAAAAAATTCTAGGTATGCCATAAGCTTCTACTCCGTTCACCTAAATATAACCATGTTTTTGGAAAGTTATAAAAAAATGATCCGGTATAATGATTTTACAAGAGTTTGTAGAGACGCCAGCAACTCAAGTTACCCGAAACTGTCAAATTATCCCAATCAACCTTGAACCTAATGCTTTACCGATAAAGTTGAAAATAAATTAAAGAAATTTGACAGATTGTAGTACCTACTTTAATGTGCTGGCGTCTGTACAATCGTATTCGTAGTCTTCCCGAATGCCAAGATGTTGGTCGAGATATTCGTGATGCAATTCCACATAAAACGATGCGACGCTTTTACAGAAACTTGAAAGATATTTCTAAAAGTTTGGACATTAGAAATTGCGAGTCGTTTTCCGACGAGCAGAAATTCTCAGGCAAATATCCTGTATGTGTACAATGTAGATTGGGTACGTCACGTTCATGCCTCTGCACTCGTCCACCGTTTTCTATAAGCTTACTATTTCCTGCGGTTACCTCAAATGTTTCCAGAATTCGCTAATAGGATTCTATTAAAGGTAAGCTTGAAGATTTTAAGTGGTAAAACTGGTAAAAAATAAGAAAACGGAGAAGAACGGACGAAAAGAAGAATACTTAAAGAATACCTACTTCAAGTAGGATATTCTAAGAGTAGGATTCGCCGAGTGATTTAATTAAATAACATTTTCTATTAATTTTTAGCACGCAAGGTCAGAAGTTGAAATGCTTTTTAAATCTAAATATTGTAGCCAATCGATCAACGTCGCAATAAGTAGGTAGGCCTTTTTTGTAGGCCGGCGCTGTAATGACAAAACAATATGTTTTGGACCTATAGTATGGTGTGACATAATAACTAGCTATTTCCGAACGGTCTTCATAAATACGATCCTGAAATCACCCTGTCCCTCTCACTTAGTTCAAAATCTTTTGATTATTCGTCTCTCTATCATCTAAGTACTTATTGCGTTAGCTAAACATGGCAATTATTGAAAAACAATAAAAAATAACAACTTTTATCGAATAAGATAGCTCTTGGATATTACGATATTACCAGAAAAACATCCTATTCACACTCCATAAGATATTGTTGGAAATATAAACATTACGCATTGGTTTTCGTATTTCCTTAAGGGGCCGGCGCCGGCGGAGCATGCGTAGTTCATACAAACGTAATACCAAAATAATTTGTGAATCAATGTTGTAGGGTAGTGTGTCTTTCAAATATATATATATATATATTGAATGGACACTGGTTTAAACAAGAGTTATGAGAATAATAAGTTTTCTATACAAATTTTAAATTCCTCATATCTCGCCTTTATATCGCTGTCAAATATATATTTGGGAACATCTGTAATCCAATCGAAATAAATACACACTACCTTAAGAATATGTTTGATTTACAATAGTAGATTATTAACCAAGGGGATAAAGCAGTGTCTTCTGTCGCGGGTGACGATTTAAATCGAGAGCGTAACGAAGGACTCGAGGTTTACTCCCGAGCGTAGCGAGGGTGTTAAAAACTTAAATCACGAGCGAAGCGAGGGATTTAAGACGAGTCCTGAGTGTAGCGAGGGATTTAAGTTCACCCAAGACTAAGACAGCTTTATCACCGAGGAAAATACTCTAATTTTCGTATTTATTAAAAATAATGACAATTAAAAGTAAAAATAATTTTCCTTGGATTTTGTTGGAAGCAAATTATTTATAATGGGACGGGCAACTTGTGGAACTAATGGCGCTAGCATCGCATGGACCAAACAACACCAACAACTCCCGAGCGCAGCGAAGCGAGGGAATTAAGACGAGTCCTGAGCGCAGTGAGGGATTTAAGTTCACCCAAGACTAAGACAGCTTTATCACCGAGGAAAATACTCTAATTTTCGTATTTATTAAAAATAATGACAATTAAAAGTAAAAATAATTTTCCTTGGATTTTGTTGGAAGCAAATTATTTATAATGGGACGGGCAACTTGTGGAACTAATGGCGCTAGCATCGCATGGACCAAACAACACCAACAACTCCCGAGCGCAGCGAAGCGAGGGAATTAAGACGAGTCCTGAACGCAGTGAGGGGTTCAAGCGCGCCCAAGACAAAAACAGCTTTATCCCCAAAGAGTGTACTCTACTTTTCTCACCTTTTGCGAGACAATAAAAAAGCAAGACTACTAAAAACAGCGTTTTATTTTAGTAAATTAAAATTAAAAGTGAAAATTGATGTTTGAGACATTAGTCCAGTTGTGGATAGACAAACTTATATTTTTATTTGGTGCGTTTATCGAAGTTGAAAAGCTTATTTGAGTATTGTTCACAGCTTCAGAAACTTGCGTCTGAGGGTCGTTTTGTACTGTAAAGGTTGGGGAAGGTGGTCCTTAAGGCACCTGGTGGATGGCTGTGGTGGCAAAGGTGTCCAAAGATCATCATTATTAGACGAAGTTTTTAGATTTATGTTTTTACCAATACGACAGCTTATTCTATTCTTGTTCTGTATTTAATTTTCTATGTAGCCCTCCGCTACTGCATTGGATTTCCAGCCACCGTGTCGTTTTATCTAGGCCATGTCTGCACCTGAATCTGCCAACAGACTTGCCGATGTTCTACGAAAAGAATGGCTGGTGTAGAGCTCGGGATTTTGCAATTTCAAGTATTTTACAATTTCTTTTGGCATGGCGCTGTTTTTATTTTTGCCAATAACTTGTCTGTTGCATTTTCGATTGCTGTTACCCAAAAAAAAATCTGTTGGTGTTTATGTTAGAGGGGCGTAGAGCTTGGTATTTTTCGACAATTCTTGCATACTCTTCATGAACTATGAATGACCGTTCTCTAATTTATTTTGGTATCAGGCAAGTTTACCAGCAACAACTCTGCATGCTTTTCGATATCATTGACTTTCATGTTTACGAGTTCTTTTCCCCGACAAGCGCCATTCACTCCAAAAATCAAGGCCACCTTTAATAAAAAATAGGAATGTGAGTACTTTATGTAGAGAGTAGAGTAGTATAAGTAAATTAATAAAAATGCTATATTTTGATACTTGTAAATATTTTTATTTCTATTATAGAGTTAGTATGTAAATAATGTAAATATTATAGAATAAAAATGCTTGCGGCAAAATAATTGGGTAGAGTCTTAAAATGTATTTTACTTTTAACCGGTGGCATTACGAGTAAAAGTAAAGCATTGGTTGTTTGTCACCAAATCGTCACTAACTCTTTATTCAGTAACAGTTTCTCTAACGTCCTCAGTTATGGAGATTCAGGTTGGCCGAACGTTCTGATATCAGCCCGCTTAGCATGAAGGCTGTAGACACGAAAGAGAAACGACAAATCTTTTGTTCATCTGTCATTGAATCGACAAAATGACAGATGAAGAAAAGATTTGTCGATTCTCTTTCGTGTCTACGGCGTTCATGCTAAGCGGGCAGGTCGTTCGGCCATAATTTACTTTTAACCGGTGGCATTACGAGTAAAAGTAAAGCATTGGTTGTTTGTCACCAAATCGTCACTAACTCTTTATTCAGTAACAGTTTCTCTAACGTCCTCAGTTATGGAGATTCAGGTTGGCCGAACGTTCTGATATCAGGTCGTTCGGCCATAAATAATTGCTTCTAACTTTCGAACTGTTCTGTCACAAATTCTTTAGCTGGCATCTTTATGTGTCACATAATCGTCACTAAAAACTGGAGTAGCAGCCAGCTCCCTATCTCGACTGGCCGAACGTTCTGATGTACATGGCATGAAATAAGCCTTTTATTTATTACTAGCTGCTGTCCGCGACTTCGTTCGCGTGGAATTGGGTTATAGATATTTCATCGGGATCTTTTCAGTTTTCCGGAATAAAAAGTAGCCAGGGTATAAGCTATCTCCATTCTAAATTTCATCCAAATCCATCCAGCTGTTTTAGCGGTAACAAACATATTACACACTCACACACAAACTTTCTCATTTATAATATTAGTGTGATGCATAGTAATTGACGCAATCGTAGGTACCTACTAGAAATTCAATCATTAGGTAGGTGGTATTCATTAATACTCACTTTTATGGCAAGAAAGCTGTGGTCGGGAGCTTCATTTAGAAATGTTTCCACATTTTGAGTTGTAAATACTTTTGGCATGTACCTATTTAAATCGATATCTGTATATTCCCTTTTTTCGATCAAAATATTTCAAAGTTAAACCAAAAAAGTCAGTATTTTTGTTTTAACTTTGAAATATTTTGCACTCAAATTATGCACACTAAATTAATCAAATTCGATATACTGTATAATGGTTTTTGCATAACTGTTTTACTGAACGAATAACTATTATCAATATAGTATATCTAACAATTCTTTAGTTCAACAAACATATTAAAACTTTTTTAAGGAAACCCATCACCTACTTTACTTTTAGGAACATCGTTTATTCTTAATAAAACCCAATTTAATCAGTCATCTTTATATAATTAGGTACACAAAAAAATTGATTATTTTTTTGCCGTCATTATATAAGCCGAGGAACGATTTTTTCAAGGTCAAAGTCATTGCTAGACCTTTATGAACTTGGAGGGTTGTATTGATGATTTTGATGATTATAATTCTGTAACTATATACGTCTTACAATCGCGAACAATATTTTAATCAACATACAACCTAGCACTGGTCGGCAAATTGCAAAAAACGTAAGAAAATTTGAATTTCGCAAGCTACCCTGACGCTTTCACCTTAAGAAACAACACTTTAGAAACGGATAAGTAATATATGATAAAATTTCAAAATCTCTAATATTTACAAGACATAACAACTGAATATATAATTTTATTCGATATAACGATCAGTTAATATAATAAACGATTGATATAATTTTAAAGTTACTAATTTTTATAAGCATAACCTACATTGAATATAAAATCGTTTGATATACCACTCAAAAGACAAAAAACTTACTTAGTCTAATATGATAAAAGGCGTGGTTTTTATTTCCCTGTAAAAAATATGCAAACAAGCATAGACCATGCATGCAGCAGGCATGCAAGCATGCAGCATGCAATCAAGCATACAGCATGCAAGCAAGCATGCAGCAAGCAAGCAACATGCAGCAGGCATGGTTTCTGTCACGGCTCCGGCGCTGCGGAGCTCCGGCGGTCCCATGCGAGCTTATCGTCGCAGATGTGGTTCACGCTCACCACCGCGGCTTCGGCTTGCTGGCGGCTTATCCGGCCAGGCTCAGCCGTGTCGGCGAGTGTTGGAACCACCTGCTCCTCAGCTCGCGGACCGCCTCGCCCCTCCGCGCCTACGCGATTTTAAATAACACTCTTGGGGTAGGGCAGACAAGACTACGTGGAGTCGTTTTTGCAGCGATTCGTTTCTGCCAAGAGCGAGCGCGAAGGAGCGAGCGCGGCGCTAGATGTGCAGGCGCCAACATGTTTTTCAGTAAAACAGAGAAACAAAAAGCAAATAAAGTTAGGTATAATGTATTTTAGTTGCACGAGTAGTCGATTTATAGAGCTTTTTTGATAATGGAAACTTACTTGAATGTGGTGCACCTTTAGATATCAGTTTTAGAAATTCCGTAGTAACAAAGTACAATTTAGAGTGCAAGTTAGTATTTTTGATAAACAATTAGTTTTTTTGTTTTATAAATCATATATCCGATGTACGAACCACATTTTTGGTGTGAATTCGATAAAAACGGTCATCTCGTTTTGTGTTATTTTTTAGTTTTTTTTGCAGTAGGTACCTACATGTTTAGTTAATCAATTGGTTTTTTTGCACAGCATTCATTTTTCTGGTATGCATTCAGTTAATTAGTGGAGTTTCCTAGTTTGCTGAAAAATTATACAGATGTGCATTTAAAAATATCCCTATACTTTTGACTTCTTTGCTCGATGACCATCCAATTTCCTTTTAAAAAATGCCAATAGCTTGGTATTTGTATTAATCTGGATGTCGTGTTTAATGCTTATTGTCGACCTGATGAGATGCTGTAGATGCACCACAGGCTGCTTGACTTCTTTGTGGATGCTGGAAATGTACCAGAAAATGGACCAGAAACACTGATTCAGACACAGACTTTGCACCTTTTGCAGTTTTCCATTTGTCTAAATCGTTGTAGGCTTACCTGGTATTACCTAATTCCTTTGACTTCTCTGGGAGTAGATTATGGACTCAGGAGTTAAATCACTTTCGTCACTCGACATTTTAACAGAACTTTTCTTCTATTTTGATATATTTTTATAAAATTTTTGCAGTAATTAGAATTACGTATATTATTGCAGCGTCTTACAATACTCGCGGCTTTTGTTTAATTTCAAATGTGTTCCATTCAGCTTGCCGTGGCCAGCTCGATTTAAAAAAAAAAAAACGATTTTCAAATAAGATCGACGCGGCGCGGCGCCTGCGCCGGCCCCGGTCTTCGAGTATTAGTTGATCTATAATTACGAAATTAGACTTTAAGACCCAATGGTTTAAGACCTAGGTGGTAAACACGCTGGGTTGTGATATTTGCACTTTTCATAGTTCTTATTGCAATCAATAAGAACTATGAAAAGTGAAAATATTACAACCCAGCGGGTTATAAGTAATGAGATTCAGTCCAACATTACACCCCGGCTAAAGCCAAGGGCTTTAATGACTTGCTTTACGTAAAGTTTGCATGATATGTAGGTAATTTGGCATTGTCGAGCAGGTGGTGTGAAAAACATGTTATCAAGGTCCCAGTTTCCGTGGCTTGAGGTTTCATATGTAATTACTACCGAGCTTCCTTGGTACCTACCCTGCAAACAGACCGCAGGTTCAAATCTTTTTTTTTTGGTCAATCAGCAAGAAAGGTTCATCCTCATCATCATTTCACACACTGCTGGATAGGCTTCCTACTTTCTTCTGTCATACTTCTAGGTATTATGTTTCTCTCATCCAGGAGTTTCCCGCAAATTTGTCGATGTCGCAAAAAAGGTTGCATTTTGAAAATAGGTTTCCAGTTTCTACAATTCGGTCTATGGTTTTAATTCGCTGTCACCCCGTTATTTTGGGCGGCCACGAGAGGTTAATAATGTCACATTGACACAAAAAGCCAAAAGCAGAGAAATCAAAACCTAAAATGTAAAATCACGAAAATAAGTATTAACGTTAGATTATCTAGTATAGCAGCAAATAAAGATCAAGAAGTGCTTTCATGCAAAATTCATTGAAAAGCTCGCCTGGACATTCCTGTTTGTAAGTACAAATAATATAATTTTCACGTAACAACATCATGCCTGTTCTCCATAAAGGGTTAGGCACAGGTGTACCTACATAGAGTAGGAACTCTCACATATCGCCGTTATGTGTAAGTACCATGTCACAGAGGGTGAGGCTATTGCCATATTATATAATCCCACTTCGGACTGCTACTGAAAAAACCCAATCCTACTGCCTGAGATAGGGGCCTTTTGGCCTCGTACAGGACCAATTTCATTTCATGTTTTTTTTTTAATTTTTCTCTTTGTTTATTTTTTTTTTATTAGTTGTAAGTACTGGTTTTAACCATTTTAATTTGTGTTTTGTCCTGTGCGGGCTAATAAATGATTTTTCTTTCTTTCTTTCTTTGCCTGACCTGGGAATCGAACCCAGGAACTCATACAGAGAGGTCGTGTTTGCGAAGTTGAGACCACTAGATCAACAAACCAGTTAAGTAATATTTATATTACTTCGTATTGACGTGATTACCTTCCCAAAGGTCCTCTAATGGTCCAGCAGTATTTAGATCAGCCCGTTTTCAATACTTACGAGTATACTAATTAAAACGGATTCCTCTGCTAATTTAATCTATGAAACTAAAAAAAAGCCCAAATAAGTACAACCCTAAATGCAAATAAAAAGCTGTGAAAGCTAAGGAATTTTCTTTTTAATCCACAATGATTGACCAGGGGATTACGCAGCAGTAATTTGTAATTCATGAAATCCGTCTTCCTACATAAAAACTGCGGGGCTAAGGCCTGGTTTCTACCAAAGCGGAGAGGAGCGGAGCGGAGAGGAGATGTGCAAGATTCGACCAATCACAGAAAAGACGAGAGACGCGGTGTAGACTTCAACCAATGTGATTGGTCGGTTTGCAAACGTCTACTCTCCGCTCCGCTCCTCTCCGCTTTGGTGGAACCGGGCCGACCAGCGGAGACGAGCGGACCGGAGAGTAAACGTGTTACGTGCGAGATCCAACTAATCAGACACAGCAGATACGAAACCGCAATGTGGAAATAAAAAATCGTCGACCTCATTCTTATTTGGTGTTAGTTATCATTGTCCTGGATGTGGTAAATTCCTTTTGGTTCCGTAAAGTTCTTATAGGAAACTTGAAATTATTGTTCTAACCAAAATATTATTTAACTAGCTGTTGCCCGCGAACTTCGTCCACGTGAAATTATTATAAAAATACAATTTCACCCTACATTCTTTTGATGCTTCGTTCCGATCGTAGAGTGATGTTATATAGTCTATAGCCTTCCTCGATATATGGGCTATCCAAACTAAAATAGACCAATTCAATTTCAATTTCAATTCGAACCAGCCGTTTCTGAGATTAGCGCATTGAACCAAACAAACTCTTCAACTTTATAATATCGTCGACGCAATCTGATTGCCCGCTCCGCTCGTCTCCGCTTTGGAAAGTAACCGAGCTTTAGGCTGCGGTTCCACTGAGGCGGAGTGAGCTGTGAAAAGAGGTAGGTGGATTTCAAGCCATGTGATTGGTGAATCGCGGCACAGGCTCGTCTCCGCTCTGCTCCGCTCCGCCTCAGTGGAACCGCAGCCTTACTTACAGTACAGCTGAAAGAATGAAACTCATAGAAGTTTCTCAAATCTTATATTTTACAAAGGAGATTGTTAGAGCAGATATGCTTCAACTTAATGGAAATTGTCTGCATTATCATGAGTATGATGATGAAATTATTCCTAAGTGAACGGCGGCTCCGCTTTATTATACCTTATGCTTGGTATTATACGTAGCTTGGGGTAGGTACTTGACAAGACAACTTATAGAGTTGCTCCTTGTAATATTGTGTTGTTGAAATTGTTAATTGTTGTTAATTGATAGAGTTAACAGCAAAACTCATCAGCAGCTGATTTTTTTTTTATATTCCCTACCGTCTTTTCCAAAGGGTTTAATATTTGTGAGTGCCTCTACAGCATTGCCATTTATTAGAGGAAATGCTGGTCGTCTATTGAAAGACACAAAAATACATAATTGACATCTGCGAGATGGCTCAGTCGCAAAATGACTACTTCTCAAAATGAAGATAACCTGGGTCGATAAAGCAGACATTCTATCACGGTGCACGGAACCGGGTGATGGTTCCGTGCACCGTGATAGAATCTAGGCGCGGCAGCGTCTAGGGACAGCAGTTGTCTACAAAAACAGCAGCTTCCATAAACACAAGCGTCGTTCATAAGCGTTTACTTTCATTGCATAGGTGGCAATGAAAGTAAACGGTGACATGCTTGGCTTGTATGGAAAGTGTCGTCTCCAGCAGCCTTCGCTAAAGAGTCTCCATGCTCTGTGCACTCTGCCAACAATGATTTACACGTCGTCGTCACCTCAAAATCTCTTGTGTCCTGAAAAAATCTAATTAGTCCGTCAGATAGATTATCAAAAAATTTGACACGTATTTTTTCTTTTGTTACATAAACCAAAATTGACGAAGATATGACGCTTTTAAAATTTCTCAATATGTCACGCCGTGCTATAATTTTTAGTGCTTTGTGACGTCACGAGCCCCCGAGTTTTGATGCGTTTTATCACGGTAATATTATGATACAGTACTTTAACTCGGCCGCATGATAGAAATAAATGCCTACAGCCGCGCGGTACGTAAACATGCGTTAGGGCTGCCCGTCTCCAGCATTTTAATTACATTTGCCTACTTTCTGTTTCTATTTAGTTTTGTGATTGTAAATATCCTTTTTATATAAATAAATGAAATACTTTGTATATTGAATAAGAAGTGTTCAATAAAAATGCGTGTTGTTTTTTGATTGGTACTAACTAACAAAACACCCATGCACCCAAGTTTTAATCATGATACGGTAGGTACCTACCTACTTACGCTTGTAAGTAGGTAGGTACCTACCGTATCATGATTCATTCAGAACCGCATATAACTACCTATTTCACTCGTCTCAATAACTTTCCGTTACTCTATTCACTTTATTTATTAATCCAAACACCTTTTTTTTCGTGAGATAAAAGGAAATACTTATCCAATAAAAAGACACACATTATGTACCTACCTACTAGTAAGTAAAATTATTTTATAGTCTTACCTTTCAGAGTTTCCAGGTAATTTAAAAAAACTTATGTCTGGATGCGTTATTGACGTATTCATACAACCAAAAACAGCACAATATTTCCTACTCGTCATATTAACTGATTATTAGAGAAAAAATCGCGCGGTTATTGTTAAAAAAACAACACACCGTCCGTTCGACACTGCGGTACAGCCGTGACTGTCTGCGCCCCAAGCGCACCCTAAGATCGAGGCGCGTAGGTATAGCTCGCGTTTCGTCCGTTTCTATGAAGTTGGAGTACTGTATCATAATATTACTGTGGTTTTATCTTTGTCAATATTCATTGATTTACAAAAACAAAAAATACGTGTCCATTATTTTCCAATACTCTAACTGACGAACTAAATAGATTTGCAATTTATTGATGGTGGAAACTAGCCTATTGGAGAGCAGTGGTAGCCTAGTGGTGGCGGCTCCGACTTACGAACAGTAGGTCGTGGGTTCGAACTTAGGCAGGCACTGTAATTTATTTTCAGCAGCACTGCTCTCAAAACGGTGAAGGAAAACATCGTGAGGAAACCTGCATGTTCTAGAACGAAAATTTCTAAGACCCACATCTACCAACCCACACTGGCCCCGCATGGTGGATTATAGCCGAATCCTTCTCAGAGAGAGGGGCCATGTGTCCCAGCAGTGGGAACATTATAGGCTGATTATACTTAAGCACCTCAAAATCAAAGATCACAATAAATTAACTTTCAACATCATCTGCCTAGCCTTTTCCCAACTATGTTGGGTTCGGCTTCCAGTCTAACCGGATGCAGCTCAATACCAGTATTGTACATGGAGCGACTGCCTATCTGACCTCCACAACCCAGTTAGTACTGGGTAATACGATACCCCTTGGTATGACTGGTTGTCAGACTTTTTGGGTCACTGACTGTAACGACTGTCAAAGATCTGCAAATGACAGCCGGGACCAACGGCTTAACGTGTTTTCCGAGGCACGGAAGAAACTCGGTATGTAATGGGTGGTCACCCATCCACAGACCAACCTAGGCATGCACGGCTTAACCTAAAGATCGACCCTAGCGGCTGTTATTATTTAGCCACGGGCTCCTCTAATAAATTAACTTTAAACATGTTTAATGTAGTCACTCAATGAAGCGTACCCCAATAAAACCGTGACGCGTCAGTGTGTGAGAGACAAATTAACATTTTAATTGTGGACGCCATGTGGGGGTAGGTACACAAGTTGTTGTCGCGACTACCCTCCGGAAAATCACTGTTAACGGGTGACATCCAATCGTGCGTGTGACGTGCACTTAATGGGTTATTATAATTTTCAGATAGGTTAAATTGGACGCACGTCAGTGCTGCCGTGATCATCTAAACCTAGCTACACTGACAACTCAATTTACAGTTACCTACATAGAATTTGAATCTTGTTGCTATGTTATTTTTTGTAGAATTAAAAGGAAAAGCCTCTGAGGTCTTTGGTGAGGTCCTGAGGTCTTGGGTACGATTACCAGGTCAGATAAAGTGATATTGCGGGTTTTTTCATTAGAAACTTCTCAGTAGCAGCCACGGAGTCTGGATTTGTGCCCGGTTGATGGCAATAGGCTCTCCTCATGTTACATTAGACTTAAACATAACTAGCAAACTGTGGCCGTGTACTTGTTATGTAGA
Source organism: Xestia xanthographa (assembly GCA_905147715.2). Taxonomy (NCBI): domain Eukaryota; kingdom Metazoa; phylum Arthropoda; class Insecta; order Lepidoptera; family Noctuidae; genus Xestia; species Xestia xanthographa. The sequence continues at coordinate 16,651,385 of LR990645.1, read as the reverse complement.
TGTTATGTTATGTTATGAAAGGAAATAACATTAAATACATGAATTTCAAATTAAATTAGTTAGGTAATGCTATGGGATTATTGACTAAGCTGTAGGTTCGTCCTATTAATTCTATCTGACTCGGATAATACGTCCACACACATACCTATTACGATTAAGAAGTCACGAATTCCCTACTACACACAAACACTTAGATTGTCCTTTCTACCCCTTTTTCAACTCTGTAATTTATTTGTTTCAGAGTAAAATCAATCAGCATCAACATGTCTTCTACAGCCCGAGGGAAGTCCTTCAAGGTATCATTAGACACCTCAGGCGTGTCGAAGTTCCACTTTAATTATTTGCTGCTATACACCGTATTCACTATCTTTGTGGTACTACTTGTGTACGTTCTGACCAAAGACTGGAAGGGCTACACGAGCCCTGAGGAGGTGGATCTCGGAACTGTGCACGTGCCTACATGCCGCCATAAACATTCCCATATGCACACACATAGTCATAGTCATTATTAACAATGCAACCAGTTTCAAGTAACAATCGTTTAATAAAATTACAATAATTTCACTTGCAATTCTGTTTTCGTTTATATGATTAGCTATTTTCGCCTTTTAGGACCCTTACATGCAGACGAGCAGATCTTTGTGGATTACAAGGATGTTAAGGATGGTCATTTATTTACCAACCAGTCACACTGATAAAGGAACTTAGAATACCTAAGAACCAGACTTAAAACTCGTTACCTACTTGACAACCAGTCACACTGCTTATAAAGGAACTTAGAATACGAGCCAGACTTAAAACTCGTATACCCACTTATGAGATGGAAGAAGATTTGAAAAACATTTAGAAAATATTCACTATCTAAACAAAAAGTCGGTACAGCTCTAATTTCTCTTATTTAGGAATCTATTCCGTTTATTCACACAAAAAAAAACACTAAATTGGATACGTTACGTTTACCCATTATGTCGTAGAATCCACTTTCAGTCAAAGTGGACAACGAGAATATTCCAGTTTCTCCCTGGACAGGGGTACGTTGCGTACCTAGGAACCCCTTAGTTCGGAGGTCAAAGTTCCAACTTTTTCAAAAGTTTCTTTTTAAATACATTTTTTTAATGTTATTCGGTTATTCGGCTCAATGTTTTGAGTGCGTTACATTGAGTCTTCCATTCATCATCTGCCTAGCCTTTTCCCAACTATGTTGGGGTCGGCTTCCAGTTTTACCGGATGCAGCTGAATACCAATATTTTACATGGAGCGACTGCCTATCTGACCTCCACAACCCAGTTAGTACCGGGTAATACGATACCCCTTGGTAAGACTGGTTGTCAGATTTTCTGGGCCACTGAATACCTGTAACGACTGTCAAAGATCTACAAATGACTGCCGGGACCAACAGCTTAACGTGCTTTTCGAAGCACGGAGGAAACTCTGTATGTAATGGGTAGTCACCACACATTTCTATGGTGGTCACCCATCCACAGAACAACCTAGGCAAGCACGGCTTAACCTAAAGATTTATCCGAGCGGCCGGCTTGGCAATTATTATTTAGCCACGAGCTCCTCATACACACACACACACATTGAGTCACCATTACCTAGATTTTTTCACCCCACAAAAAAAGCCTTTTCCCCAATATTTTTTGCGTAGAGTCGTTTACTTACTCATGTGGTACAGTTACTTAGTTTGATGTACAGAAGGCTTGGTTGACGGCTTCGTGAAGAGTTCGTTTAATCGTTTATACTTTGTATGGTCTCGGTAGGTCTATGTTCGTAACAATATAAAATACCAATGAATACAGTATGAGATTATCACTTTCAAACATTTGATTTATTTCTTTGTTTGTGAAAGGAGAAAGGGTAAAACGCGGTACACCAATCTCTACATGTAGAGATTGGTATATGTGTATATAATAAAACAGTCAAAAAACTGTGTCTCTACATTGAATATATTAAAAAATAAATAATTGAAGGGGGTTTAGAAACAGTAATAGAGCACGAACCCAAAAAAAAAAAATCTGTCTGTTTGTCTGTGTGTCTGTTTGTTTGTACACGCTAATCTTCGGAATTACTGGACGGATTTGAATGATTTTTTTTGTTGTATAGTTATTAAGTCTGAGCAACATATAGGCTATAATTTATCTTGAAAAATTGAGCACCTGATGCAGAACCGCAACAGACCAGCTAAACTATAAGAGATACAAAAATGGTACCATAGCAAAAATTGTTCCACGTGATGAGCATTTTCTGCTGAGAGAATAAATTTGAAGATCTGGAACACCTGATGTGGACCTCCAAGAGCCCAGCTACACCATAACATAATTATATAGGAATGACGTCTTAGCAAAAGTTGTTTAGTTACAAAAATGAAAGATCTGGAATGTCTTGAATCGTCTTGCGCATCCCGTTGTTTTCCCATTCCCGGGCTCTTGGAATTCGACATCAGACGTTTCAGATCTTCGATTTTGACGACCCCGTTGTCGCTGGCATAAATAACAGGATCCGCGTACGAAGTCGCGGGCAGAAGCTAGTCATAAATAAATTACGTGAATCCCTAGGTTTAGGGTGAGTCGGCTAGTCTAAATATTCAATATCGAGCCTACGAGGCGCATGACGCATATACTTAGCGACAATCGCGAAACTAATATCTGGATCTAGCTCCATTAACTCTTCTTTGACAATGTTCAAATCGCCAAAGCATGCAACTCTGTAGCGTTGGATGCTCGTGGATGCTAACCCGAACAGTCGTCCGTTCTGCATCATAAGATCACCAGCTCGTACGGGACAACGAGCCACATCCTTCACACATATCGTACTATTCGACTTCAAATTTTTATTAATACTTGTGCTTCCGTAGTCTTTGTCAGCCAATGTGACGTCCTGACGAGATAGCGACCTTCCAGTGGCATAAGGTCGCCCGAGGATTTGAACTTGTTGTTTCCAGTCCAACTTTATTCCGAGCGTTATCACTTCTGAGCATGCCACTATACTTTCGTAACTTGATAAAAGGACTAGCCTTTTGGAAATTACTCCTTCATGGTGTATGGATTCGATGATTTCGACAGAAAACCCCTTTTTGCAGCGAGGACTGAAAAATAAAAGCCAAATATCAAAATCCATCATGATGTCAGCAACAGAAAGTAAACCGCTTTAGTTATTTATGTTTAAAGACGAGCGAAAATAAATTCAAATGAAAGGTGTCAAAAAATACTGAATAAGTGCTACTGAAATACTAAGTGGGTGAATACAAATATTTAAAACGGCGATTGAAAATATTTTGAGTTACTAGTTGTTCAATACGATCAGTGTGATTGATTGATAATTAATTCAAGGACTCCGGAAAAAAAACTAAAACAAGCTTATGAACCACTAGATTGTAGAAAAGGCGTAGTCGACGTAGCTCTGCTGCGCGAGGCTCCTATATCTGTTTTCAGGTTTTAAAGTAGGTAACCTAACACAAAGGGGATCTATGTGCTATATAAAGCCCCCCAGCTAATGCTATCGCTGGCTAAGTTTTGGTCAAATTGTGGGTTTATCGATATATATTTACGACAAAGAAGACTTTAGAATCTACAGATAACAGGTTTACGTTGGCCAACCTGTGTCCAGCTTCTATTCTAAGACTTCCAGCAGCTTCCCGCTTAGCATGAACGCCGTAGACACGAAAGAGACACGACAAATCTTTTGTTCATTTGTCAATGAATCGACAAAATGACAGATGAACAAAAGATTTGTCGATTCTCTTTCGTGTCTACGGCGTTCATGCTAAGCGGGCAGGTTAGCGATTGCAACTCGTGGAGGAAGTTTCTCAGCAAGTGGTACAAATGGGCTGGATAAGGAAACACTTTCTCGCCTTAGCGTGTCTCTCCTTAGAACGTGCACCAGTAGATAAGCGGGGAGACACTTTAAAAAACTGTTGCGACCCAAATATGTTATTAGGTACAGGGTGTCTTGTGTCGGAAACTATTTTGGCTCTATCACTAGAGCTTGCCACTGTTAATTACCTACTAATTATAACTATTATGATTATCTTACTTAGATACACTCCCCAGATACATTCGTATAGGTCCTGACTTAATGCAGACACCATTTGCGAGAACTGAAGTCGGGCTCACCACTGCACCAACACACAATAGCTGCTGTGAGGTTGCAGAATGAATTCTTGCAACGAAGCGATTATCATCCATCTTCACCCGAAAGCATGATTGTTCACTATTTTTATTTGCATACAACTTGACAGCGTGGAATCCTGCATAATGCATGATAAAACTATTCAAGACTAGGGCCATCGTTGCAACAAAAATAGAAGTCAATAGAAATATGATTCCAACTTTGCTTTTGGTCGATCGATCGTCCCATGGTGTATTGATGAAATTAAAACGATACTCTAAATTCTCCTGTTGATTATTGTTTTCAATAATTTTGTTGTCATCAGCATATTCTTCCATTATAGACGGTTTCAGGATCCGACATTATGAAAATCTAGGTGGTTTTTTTTAATACTTATTCATTGTTTGTAGAGTTAGTTGCGGATTGTCTTTGTGACGCCGCGATCCCACTATGTCGTGACAATTAATAATATCGTTGGTTTTTTTTTTTTAGTTGGCAAAAGTCGTGGACGACAGTGATCGCGTCGTCCTATATGTGAAAAGCTTCATTTAAATACACAAGCCACGACACTTAAAATTACACGATTATCTGTCGTCACGACAAAGTGTGAACGCGTCCTTCATGTATTTGGAAGTTTTATGTACTTACTTACAATAAGTTCTAAAAATCACGGCGTAAAAACTTATCAAAAAACTCCCTTTTATATGAGAAAATCTATCTGCAACTATCTTCATTGCACACACAAAGAAGATCCATTCAAGAGGACCCAAGAGGCACGCACGGGCGGCAACAATTCTCGACCTGAGACGCATAAGGTCGAATTTCGGGATCAGAGTAAAATAACTTTAATAGTCAGCTGAAACCAGTATCTCGCGCTCTTTCTAAGCATATAACAATCATAATTCTATCTCTTTTTGTTCTGATAATATACAAATGCATAAGGTCGAATCTGTCGAATTTTTAAATTTATATCGTGGAATAAGGCTTGATAGCAACTACAGTATTTATGCTTAAAATTTTGGTTTAATAGAAGGTCGAACATTGACTTCAGCTTTTATGCTTTTAAATTATTTTACGCGCAAGGAAGGGACTATTTTGTCATTCGACTTTATCCTACAAGGATTGTTGGTAAAAATAATACGTATTTTCTAGTAGAACTTTATGCCTCTTGAAATTAAATAATCAGATGTCGTACCTTGAGATATAGTGTTATGCCTCGAAAATTTTATTTGTTTGGTTAAGGTCTACAAGCATAATCAGCCCTTATGCCTTTAAAAAGTGCTACTTAATCGTTGTACAGAAATGCCTATGCGAAGAAGAAACATTATTCCATTAACTTCGTAACCGCACATTGACGCGATAGAATGACATCGGACATTATCGCCGGTCACTCAGCCGTTTTCAGCGCCACGGTGGCTTGACCTATCTAGTTTTGTTTACAAGTTATTCGCGATCGAGTCGTTATTCGTGCCGAATTATTAGTGAATTTAATTACTTCTAAATCAACCAACATATTGAGAGTAATTCTATCATGTCTGACTCTCAGAATGGATGTAGGAACGGGTCCCGCGGTACTAAGGAGCTGCTCTCCATTAGCCAACAGGTTTGCTGCTCCCGAAAGAATGTCTACATGTTGGATAGATTAAGAAGGCCTATGATTCTATGCCTCATGCATGGCTCATGAGGGTATTGGAGTTGTATAAAGTAGATACAACTCTACGTACCTTCCCGATGCCATGTATGAGGCACTGAAGAACGGTTCTTCGCTATCCAGAATGTCGACAGATCCTAGGGAACCGATAACGATCGAGCGCGGTATATTCCAGGGTGATAGTCTGATTCCATTGTGATTTTGTCTAGCCTTGAACCCACTCAACACACTGCTGGAGGGTTCAGGTCTAGGCTATCTGTTGAGAGAAGATGGTCAGGTCATATCTCACCTACACATTATATGGATGATCTGAAACTCTTTGCCCCCAACAATTTGCAACTGATGAAGCTACTGATGGTAACAGAAACTTTCAGTAGCGCCATCAGTATGAAATTTGGTGTGGACAAATGTGCAGTCATGCATGTGAAGCGAGAGGAGATTATGGAATCCGTGGGAACTCAACTCTCGGATTCGATACACTTTAGATCCCTCTCCTCAACAGAAACCTACAAGTATTTGGGTATGTCGAAAGCGTTAGGCATTAACGTAAATGACATGAAGCAATCGTTGAGGGAGCGCTTCTTAAGTCGCCTGAAGAAGGTATTAAATAGCCTTCTATCAGGTGGGAACAAGGTGCGCGCCTTTAATGGTTGGTTCATGCTGGTTTTATTGTACTCTTTCCGATACTCAAATGGACTCAGACGGAACTCGATGCCCAGGATAGGAGAGTACGCACATTGCTGACCGCAAATCGAATGCACCCACGGTCGTCGATGATGATACTGCATATCCCGCGGAGGTGCGGGGGCCGAAGCTTCTTAAATGCTAAGAACCTGCACTACCGTGAGGTATGCAGTCTCAGGGAATACTTCCTAGAAGCCGACGTGGGGATGCACCGAGATGTGATTTCAGTGGACAAGGTGTCCCTAGCTAACGCGAACTGGCGCAAACCTAAAGTATTAGACACTAATGACTGCAGGGAGAATGGCAGGGTAAAGAGCTTCACGGATGCTTTTACCGGGCCCTACATTGCCCCGATGTAGCTAGATAGCGTCCTTATCCTGGCTGCGCTTTGATGAACTTTGGGGAAACCGAAGGTTTTATCTGTGCAATAATGCGAAGTTATGATGACGAATAACATTGTGTAGGATGGCACGGTTGACATAATGATATGTCGGGGATGGCACCGTCCGGGAGAATCATCAGTCTGACACATTATTTCTGGGTGTTCTAGTCTGGCTAACGGAGAGTACTTGGATAGACACAACCTTGTTTCCAGGATTATTCACCAGCAACTTGCTTTCAAGTACAACCTTGTGGAATCAGAAGTGCCATACTATAAGTATGCGCCCGACACAGTTCTCGATAATGGTAGTATCACGTCGTATTAGGATCGACCTATCACCACTGACAGGACTGTTGTTGCCAATAGGCCTGACATTGTGGTGATAGATCGATTGGAGCGTCGCACAATGATTGTTGATGTAACGGTCCCCCATGACGAGAACCTCATGAAAGCAGAGAAAGATAAACAATTCAAATATCTAGATCTGGCTCGCGAGGTTGTCGACATGTGGAACATGAATACAGCATTCATTTTGCCGATTGTCGTGTCGGCCAATGGCTTAATAGCCAAGAGCCTCGACCAACGTCTCAGGAGGCTCTCGCTTGGCAGCTGGAACAAGGGCTTGATTCAGAAAGCAGTACTTCAAGACACGGCACGTATTGTTAGAAGGTTCCTCTCTCAAGAGCCCTGACCACCGGCAGCTCGGACCCTGTACCCAGCGCTGGTGGGCTACTATTTTTAAATGTTTTTATTTATATATTTTTTTTTGTAAAAGAATATTTAAAAAAGTAAATGATATGTAAAGAAATGAATAAAGGAAATTTAAACTTATATTGTCACTTACGGGATATCTTCCGCGATTGGTAATTGTTTTGAGCTCTCGATCGGAAATTTAAATGCCTCTTAAATAGATATTTATCAAGATCCGACGTAACTTAATTTCTATTTTCGGTCAAACATAATGATATATGTTTTAAAAAAGCTTACAATACGCATTGAATTTTCCAAAAAATTGCAAGCATAAAGTTGGATCAGTAAACATAATTAAAAAGATCCGTCGTTTAATAACTCTGTACAAGCATAAGGTTGGATATCACCAAAAAAGTAGTTTTTGATTAATAAAATATTAATATTTTACTGTGATTGGTTTTATTACTGCACTATACAAAGGTACACGACTTATCTAAAACATTATACTATTTTTGTTAGCCTAATTGATAAGAAACAAAAGTTTTCACACGATTTTGTCAATAACTTTCTTTTGGCTCTCCTCTAAACTTGTAAAATTTCATATCAGACCTAATGCGTCTCAGGTCGAGAATTATATAGGGTGATTGGGTCTGGGACCGCCATAGCAAATTCGTATTTAGAAGAGGTCATTTCCAACGCTATCTAGATAGAGATTTTACATTATTTTAGTAGTTTTTATATTTTCTTAGGTAGTCTTAAACAATGATGATTATAACCTCGGAACTTACTTTACACTAAAAAAAAAATAAGGAAAAAAAAAATATAATATAATATAAATCCTTTAAGTTAAAAAAAAAAAGATAGAAGGCTTTAAAAAAAAAAGTCTAAAGTACCTAAGGTCTAATAATTAGCAAAATAACCTCCTCTATATAAGCGAATTTGCTATGGCTTTTTTTTCGGATGGGAAATCATCAAATAACCCCTCCCGCTCTGGGCGGAGCAGGAGGGAGTGTCAGACTCTTACTGACTAAAACCCATCCATGTTCCTTCGTCGCCCTTTGTGTTCCGGGGCCACGGTATCTCTTTCGAATAGTCCCGCAACCCCGGCAAACCCATTCACCCTGTATCAATGATATTCTACAGATAAGTTGTGAGCGCGCAATCGTGAAGACTCGAAAACGGGCCAATTGGCCTGTTTTGCCTTTATTCTGCGTCACTGCGTGTATGTGAGCTGGCTCTGCCCCGCGGCACACTTTGTTCGGTGGTTTTGTAGGTGTATAACATATTTGTTTATTACAATATCATTGCCCTGTATCGTTTATATGATGCTCCGTGGGCGGCAAACTGTGCCAAGATCGAAATATCAACGAACTAGCAGAAACTAAAAAAAAAATTGCCTTTTTTTTTTGTTGCTGAAGAACTTCAAATTCGACGATTTTTTTATTTTATTTTTTCTTTCTGGTTTCGCAAGGTTTGTGCATTTAGCCAATGTCATGTTATTTATATTTTAGTGTAGGAGAGTAAGGTAGGGAATCTGGAATTTATCAATATAATATTATTTAAAACGGAATTTAAGATATAGGATCAGTAGGATTTTAACCAATGATATTCTAATAAACAGATATGCACACCTACAAAACCACCGAAAAAAGTGTACCGCGGGGGAAAGCCAGCTCACATACACGTAGTGACGCAGAATAAAGAAAAAACAGGCCAATTGGCTCGTTTTCGAGTCTGCACCGTAGCACCGTACCCCTGGCCGTACCCCTGGTGGTACGTTTGGTTTTTTTTAAGTTAAACGATACCACCAGGTAATAGTGTTGTAACACCACTTCTGAGAACGTACGGGGTACGGGGTCTGCAGTGACTAAATTAATAATCAATGATGAGATACACTAAATTACTACATTGACGAAAAAATATATTACAATTTAATATTATTAGTGGTAATGAAAGAAGCTATCATGGATCCACCGTTGTGGGCACGATGGGCATGCCCACAACCCTAATTGAGGTCGATAGTCTGATGTTCTACACAAGGCATTAAAAAAATATAAAACGCTAGTTTACCCTAGCATTCAAATTTTCGGAGAACGGAGAGATCATTTTCATTAATGATTCACCAAAATCGGTGGAATAGTTTAAGAGTTTAAATGTATGCATCCAAACAAACACACTTTTGTAATTTTCGTGATGAAGCAGGCTAACATTTTACAGGCTTCTTATTCATTTAGTTCATCTCACGCTTTTTACCTGCGTGGACCTGTAGATACAAGCAATGGTGTTTTTATTTCCCTTAGGCCAAGAAGGCCTGGCTGGGGCGGCGCGAACTACCTTTACTTGATGATAAAAGCACTATTTAAGTATTTTATAGCCTGCCGCCTCATATTTTAGCAGCTTCTCTAATTGGATTGATTATTCGTCAAAACAAAACCTAACTTATCCGAAGCGGGCTACTCTACACGCTACTCGACACCCTAGTCTCTTAATTGTTCAGAAACGTATGTCGACAGTATTACCTGTATGAATGGTAAAAAATTTCGAGCTCGCTGCACTTGCTCTTGCGTATTGTTGCTAGCAACACAAGTTGTCTATGATATTTTTATATTTTTTCATTACTCATACTCTGAAAGTAGGTCTGAAGTTGCCTGAGGAGCGGGTTGAAAGTAATACTTTTCAGCCCTAGGGAGAATCGTTTTCAACTGACAGCTGTCAAATTATTAAAAAAAAATGGTTAATTTTTCTATTGAACCATGTTCCAACTTTCTATACAGCCACGATGTAAAATTGAAATAACATAAAGTTAAGTATTAATTAAAGAATATATATATTTTAAATATCTTTATTATAATTAAGTTTCAACTATTTCTTTAAAATAACATAGATTTGGGAAAAATATTTACCATTTTTCGATGATGAAAATGAAAAATAGGTATTGGCTGAATAGCTGGCCGGCCACAGAAAAAAAAAACAAAATAGGTGGGAAAGCGGCAATAGGGTAGATGACACCATAAAACAATAATTCCAAGACACCTTTCTTTAAAAAAACACTTTATTTTGGGCCTGAAAACCCGATTTATTTTCAATTAATTGCCAAATTCGATTTTTAGTTGCTTTGAAATCAATAAAATAGTCGAGTCATTCAGTTGAATAAACAGTGACGTCACAGTAGGCTATTGCCATACAAAGTCTATTAGAGAACCGCGTTTTGACAGCTCTTAAAAAGTATCTCAATTGATTGGTGTGTCATCTACCCCATTCGAATCCCGATCTTCATTAGTTTTTTCGAGTTGTATGTTTTTTTTTTACTTTCCTTGTATTCGTAATGAAGAGCACAGTGTTTACCTCGGGTTAAAGACTTATTTAGTCCCTCGAGCTATTAGCGCCCTCGCTTCGCTCGGGCACCAAACCCCGTCTCGGGACTAAATAAGTTACTTTCACCCCTAGGGTAACAATGTACTATTACTCTGTATTGAAGAGCTTTTTTTGTCTCTGTATCGTTCACTTGTTTTAGCTACTTCTTGTAAAATTCATCATACTACCACTCCACGAGGATTTGATCTGTTTATTATTTGTTCATTGTTGTCGATGAAATAAATTTAATGCATTATCTACCTACCTACCTACTTCAAAATTAAAAAAAAAAACCCTAATTTATTCAATTACATATTTCTAAAATACCGAATTTAAGACTCTTTTGTCATTGGTAACTGGTACTTTTTCACAGAAAACTGGGCATAGAATGTTCAAGAAAATCACATCTAAGAGTAGGTACCAAAACTAACTAGAAATGCATTCAAATATCATGGAAAACTCAATAAAAAAGTCCCATGAAAACCCGACCACTATAAACTTCGATTACTTTTTTGTGTAGGTAATTGCACTCGGCTAAACGTTTGTTTTTAACCGACTTCAAAAAAGAAGGAGGTATAGGAACTTCCTTCTTTTTTAAGACTTTTGTTCCACTGTGGGTGTGTATTTTTGTGTTTTTATGTATGTTCTCCGATTTCTCCCCCATTTGTGGACCGATTTTCAAAATTATTTTTCTATTTTAAAGAGTGTACCAACTCTTGAGGTGGTCACATTTAAATTTGGCGAAGATCTGATGCTGATCTTCGGAATAGTACAATGGAACTCTTCAAAAATAGACGGCAAATCTGTCATGATTGCTGCAATCGCTTAAATGTTTATTGTTTATACAATATCACGCCTGTATGCTCTGAGGGGTGTTTTTGTTTTTTTTTTCATTCTTTTTTTCATCTGCGATCGGCTGTCTAGCCATAATCAGGTAGGTGTCTTTGTTTGATATTATATTGTGATGTTGAATAAATCTGTAGAAAAAATCGTTTTTGTACATCGAAAATATTTTGAAAAAAAATTGCCAGGGTGTTAAAGGATAAGCAACAGAACACATTTCCAGCATTTTTGGAATTTTTGTCTGTTTCGATGATCAAGTAACACGTAAAATTTACAAAACCAGTTTAGATAACTTTTATACATAAAAATTGTGTGTAACTTGGGGTATTATTTAGTTTTTGTTTCATTGAAATCGGTTAATTTATTCTATCAAAAGATATATGAACATAAAGTTTTCAAGAAGAACTAATCAACAAATGTAAGATACATACATGCAGCGACATCTGTTGAACTAAAATGGTACCAATGACTAAATATGTGCTCACCACATAACTTATCGACTGACCGGCTTTTTAAAAAAATGTATAGCAACTTTAGCAGTTTAACATTTTGTTCGATAGATGGTGTTGTTCATTTCACTCCATTTTCTGAATCGAATGACCCCACCCGTGTCAGTCGGTGTCAGTTGCCTCAAGATTGGTTTTTTAACCGACGAAACAAAAAGAAGGAAGTTCTCAATTTGACGCGTATTTTTTCTTTAGACCACGGATAACTTTTACAGTAAAGTCCGTTTTTTTTTTGTGAAAAGCGTAGGTTAAATAAATGGGACCAACTTTGAGATGTACCTCATCTCAAAGTTGGTCCCATTTATAATTGAAAAATCGTGTTTGGGCTAATTTCTTGCACCTTTGATGAGAACTTTCAACCTAGCTGGAGTATGTGTCATCGAGTGTCTAAGGATGAAGACGTAAGGCTGTCGAGGCAAGCCCTTTTTTGGAAAAACCTAAGTAGATTGTTTTAGCGATTAATGCAATTGTGGATGTGGATGGTGTGTGATGATGGATGAGTGCAGATATATGAAAGGATGAAGAAAAGTCCGAAGTACACAAGAAGAAGGAAGAAAGTTTATTGCACAGACACAGGTTACAGTTACACACACACAAGAGTTCCACTAAGAAGAAGGAGTGGTAGAAGCAGAATAGATAGCACGGCAGTCAGCAAAAGAACATCCGATAATATTAAGCGCGGCGAAGCTATGCTTAAAATCACAGCGGTTACTTAAAAGAGTCTTTGCATACTGGCGAGGCGACGGCGGGCGCGCGCGCTCGCAGAGCGCAAGGCAATGATAGTCCCGTCCCGCTCACGCAACCGGTTCGGGTGACGTAGCGGGCGCGCTCGCCACTAGAACAAAGGACGCGTCATAGCTGCGCCGGCCAGCCGATAAGAGATCATCTAATACTAAAAATTTGTGTTTGTATGTTGAACTAAATTGTCACAAATGTTTTAATTAGATTATTGATTTTATATAATGCTAGATGTTAGGATTCTTTGTAAATATGTATATACAATGTTAGTGACTTTATTTATAGGTAATTACATAATTTATATTTAATTTCAACGTTTTACATATACTTAATGTATTAGGGTAGGTCACTACACAATTATATCGAAGAAATTAAATTGTTACCCCCTTCGATCAATATATTCATCGATTCATATAATCATCAATATATTATCTATTATTATTATAAAGCTAAAGAGTTTGTTTGGTTGGTTGAACGCGCTAATTACAGGAACTACTGGTTCGAATTAAAAAAAAACTTTTAGTGTTGAATAGTTATCGTGGATGGCTATAGGATATCTAACATCACGCTATAATTAAAAGGAGCGGAGCATCAATGATAAATGTTGCAAAAACAAGGAAAATTTATTTCTTTTGAGAGCTTCCTTTGCGGGCGCTGTCATCATCATCATCATCATTCTCTTGCCCTTATCCCAATTCATTTGGGGTCGGCGCAGCATGTCTTCTTCTTCCATACTTCTCTATTTTTCGTCATCTCATCAGACACTTCTTTTCTTGCCATATCATTCTTTATACAGTCCATCCATCGTTTCTTTGGTCTTCCTCTACTCATATACCCATCCACATTCATACTCAAAACTTTCCTCACGACATTTTCCTCATCCCTCCGCATCACATGCCCATTTCACGAAAACCGATTACCACACAACTTTTCAGTCACCGGCGCCACTTTCAGACTTCCTCTTATATACTCATTTCTAACTTTATCCATTCGCGTAACACCACACATCCCCCTTAGCATCCTCATCTCCGCGACATGCAAATGCCTTTCATTCATCCCTTTTGTGGCTCAACATTCTGATCCATACAAGACAGCAGGTCTAACCATTGTTTTATAAATCTTCCCCTTGAGTTTAAGGGGAATGCGGGAGTAGCAGATTGTTCCCGTGACCTGCCGCCATTTCATCCATCCCGTGTTAATTCGGTGCTTTACGCTACGATCTATTTCGCCATCGCTTTGCACGAGTGAACCGAGATACCGAAAGTCGGAGCAGACAGGGAGAGGCGCGCCATCTAACGCTATGGCTCCAGAACTGGAGAGACCGCCGAAATCGCAGAACATGTATTCAGTTTTACTTCTGCTCATTTTCAAGCCAACATTCTCCAGTTTCTGTTGCCATTTCTCCAATCTGCTCTGGATCTCAGGTCCATCTTCACCGACAAGAACAATGTCGTCGGAAAACAGCATGCACCAGGGTGCCTCTTCCTGGATGTCCGACGTTAAAGCGTACATGATCAACAAGAAGAGGTAAGGACTTAGAGCCGACCCTTGATGCAAGCTTACAGCCACACTGAACTCATCGGTGTTGCCAGCAGCTGACCGGACGTAGGTACAAGATGACTGTACAGTATTCATAAGTGCAGAGGCACGCTAAGGATTGTATTGCTGTGAACGCACGGTCGTCGAGCGACCGTGCGTCTGTATGTGTAAGTGGTCTCAATACAGTACGCACACCAGAATTCGCCCACTGTCGCAGGTCGTCGCGTCGCACTCCACATAACAAAAAAACCGGCCAAGAGCGTGTCGGGCCACGCTCAGTGTAGGGTTCCGTAGTTTCCCGTCCGTCACAATAAGTGTTCCCACTTATGAGTTTAATTAAAGGTGGGTATCCATTATGTAAAAATGCTTGCATACCTATACGAATATACTACAAACTTAGTCCAGAAATTATTTTGTACAACTTTTTGTCTTTTTTGTACAAAAACTGTTGTTTCCATCAAGTTCAAAATGATTTTCCTAGAAAGTCCTTATAAAGTTCTACTTTTCAGATTTTTTTTCATATTTTCTAAACTTATGGTTCAAAAGTTAGAGGGGGGGGACACATTGTTTTTAGGGTTCCGTACCCAAAGGGTAAAAACGGAACCCTATTACTGAGACTTCGCTGTCTGTCCGTCTGTCCGTCTGTCCATCTGTCCGTCTGTCCGTCTGTCCGTCTGTCTGTCACCAGGCTGTATCTCATGAACCGTGACAGCTAGACAGTGGAAATTTTCACAGATGATGTATTTCTGTTGCCGCTATAACAACAAATACTAAAACAGAATAAAATTAATATTTAAGGGGGGCTCCCATACAACAAACGTGATTTTTTTATAATAATTGGTACGGAACCCTTCGTGCGCGAGTCCGACTCGCACTTGGCCGGTTTTTTACTCTTGGAGCGATTATTTCCGAAATTATTGACATTATCAAAAAATGATTTTAGGAAACCCCTATTCATTTTTTCCTCATTTCAAAAGTCGAAAGTATTTAGAAAAATATTTAATTAAAATCTGAATAGAAGTAAAGTTTTGAGTAAGTAGGTAAATTAAATCGTAGCTCATAGTGAAAAGCTAAAACCGGCCAAGAGCGTGTCGGGCCACGCTCAGTGTAGGGTTCCGTAGTTTCCCGTCCGTCACAATAAGTGTTCCCACTTATGAGTTTAAAGGTGGGTATCCATTATGTAAAAATGCTTGCATACCTATACGAATATACTACAAACTTAGTCCAGAAATTATTTTGTACAACTTTTTGTCTTTTTTGTACAAAAACTGCTGTTTCCATCAAGTTCAAAATGATTTTCCTAGAAAGTCCTTATAAAGTTCTACTTTTCAGATTTTTTTCATATTTTCTAAACTTATGGTTCAAAAGTTAGAGGGGGGGGGACACATTGTTTTTTACTTTTGGAGCGATTATTTCCGAAATTATTGACATTATCAAAAATGATTTTAGAAAACCCCTATTGATTTTTAAATACCTTTCCAACAATATATCACACGTTAGGGTTGAAATTAAAAAAAAAAACACTTCCCACTTTACATATAGGGGGCTACCCTAATAAAACATTTTTTTCCAATTTTTATTTTACCACTTTGTCGGCGTGATTGATATACATATTGGTACCAAATTTCAGCTTTCTAGTGCTAACGGTCACAGAGATTAAGCGAGGACGGACAGACGGACGGACAGACATGGCGAAACTATAAGGGTTCCTAGTTGACTACGGAACCCTAAAAACATATTTCCGTCTCTTTTGTTATACAAGCAGCAAACACTCTTATTTGTGTGGCGACCTGTTCTTACCATAGAATAGCTAAAATTCACACATAATTAATAAGTGTAGATAACTGTTAGGGTAAAGCAGTGGCTTCACGATTAACGAGGTCCGAGTTCGAATCCCGTTATCAATGTGTGGGTCTTTTGTTTCTTTGTAACCATATTTATATTTGTATTTTTATGCAAAAAATTGTTAGGTGTTTTGTTTTTATTTTTTTAAGAAGTTAAATATTAATTAAAAACCCATCGTTTTACTATTTAACCATTTAAGTGATCGTTTATTATCTTTTCGGTGTTGGAAGGTGCAAATAAAAAAGTCGTGTTAAATGATAACAAAAATGTTTATTCGTTTTATTTATTTATAAAATTATTAAAAAAAACTTTAATGAGAATTTTAACGTTACATTCCTACCTAGTTACAAAAAGTTCTCTTGTAATCGTTCGATGTTTTATTGTACATACCCACTTACTCTAAGTCAATTCACAATAACATAACAAGGAAAGGATGTTCTAATCTCATAAATAAAATTGTTGATACCCATTTATTAATAGGTATCGGTATTTAGCAGAGTTTATTGAAAACTAATATAAATATGATTTAGACTTTATGAACATATTTTTTTTATGTGACGTCACAATAATTGTAACTCGCATTGAGGTTATAGTTTAAGTGTTCATTTTCTTGAAGAAAAGAAGATTGAAACTAAACCTCAATTTAAGATCATTACATAATTACGGATAAGTAAACAACTCAACATTAACAACTAAATAATATTTTGTTACACGTCTTATTCAAATTAAAACACTAGGATTGAAATTTTGTATAACTCCCATTATTTTCGATGCAGTCAAGTAGACGTTTGCGCCTGGACCCCACAATATTTTGATATATTCCGGTTCCTTCCTCTTAAATTTTCCCACACCGCAATTCAAATAATTCCGCAAAGTGTCTCTTAGGCGTGAAACCATTTGTTTCATACTGGCCTACCATATTATTATGGCGTCGTCGCTGCGCTTCGCTAACAAGGGAGGGCCTTCCACTTCGCTGTCAACTAGCACGGCTCCCTTCTTCCTCATACTTTTTTATCCAACGACTTACAATATTCCTCTAGAACAGAAAAAAAAGTATTGTTATGCACCTGTAGAACAAAATACTAAAGTGATCATTCACTCTGCATTTATAAATAAACACTAATTATATTTTATCTTTTAGGCCTCATGATGGATTTAAAAAAACAATTAATTAATCCTTAGGTCACCAAAGAAATTAACAATAACATTAGGTTTGAATTTCTAATAAAAGTTTAAGTTACAATAAAAAACAATTAATTAGTCCTGTCACTAAATAAATTAACAATAATATTAGATTTTAATTTCTAATAAAAGTTTAAGTTACAATTATTCATAAATAAAGTACTCACAAAGTCCGGTTTCTTCAGATATTTGTGTTCTATTAAGACCACATAAGCAGCGCGATAAATAGTCGCCCCCGCCTCAATATTAATATTTGCCTGCATTTTGCAACAACAATACCGCTATCAATCTATTAAACCACACGTCACTAACTAACAACTTCAACCAAACGAAAACATTCATTCCGGTCAAGTTAAATATTCATAAATCTCATGTATAACTCACATAAATCTAAACTCCTTACTTATTTTTCTATGATCTACCTTTCAACTTCACGGAATGTGTGAACAAAGCGAACAAGATAGAAGAATATAATATTTCTGTTCCATTACTTCCAATTGAGTATAAAAACTGGTAAAAACTTACAAAAAGTCTAAAAGTAACAATGTGAGATTTGAACACACGTCTTACTGGTTCGTTCATAGATCTGCGCGCGCCTAACCGCTAGGCTATCTTGACTTATGTTTCCATGTTGAAATTTTGAACTACAATTACTTGTAGACGACAATGTCTATTTTCTTGAAAGTAGAAGGTCGTAAGTCAAACTTAACGTCAAGCTATTGCTTTGTGAGATTGCCACTGGACTTTTGCCCGACACTGTACATAGCACGAATTAACTCTACATACTTCCCAGGTATACCTTTCTCTTTCAAGGCCCACCACAACACATCACGAGGTACCCTATCATACGCTTTCTCCAGATCAATGAACACCATGTGCAAGTTTTTGTGTGCACGTCTGTACTTCTCGCACAATTGGCGGAGTGCAAAAGTGGCGTCCATTGTTCCTCGACCTGGCATAAACCCAAACTGATTTTGGATGATCTTACTCTCTTCTCTTATTCTTTTCTCTATCACTTTCTACCATACTTTCATACTATGTGACATGAGCTTTATCCCCCGATAGTTATTGCAGTCCTGCACATCACCTTTATTTTTGAAGATGGGCACTAGGATCGCTCCTTCATACAACAACTTATTGAAGAATAAAGTCAGCCACATACATCCGTCTTCTTTTAAACACTTCCATACTTCTACTGGTATTTCATCAGGGCCCATGGCCTTTCCATTTTTCATACTTTGAACTGCCTTCCTCACTTCATCTATACTAATTTCCCTCACCAAACCTATATTTACTTGTACCTCTTTAAGCACACCGCTCCATGCATTCTCTTCATTCATTAGCTTTTCAAAATAACCCTTCCATCTCCTTTTTATTTCATCATCTTTAGACAAAACCTTACCAGCGCCGTCTTTCATACACTTTATATGATTTATATCTCTGGTTCTCCTTTCTCTTGCTTTTGTAATCCGGTAGAGCTCCTTCTGGCCTCTAGGACTGTCCAGTGAGTCATATAACTTCTCCTGCGCCTTAGCCCTGGAAACTGCTACCGCCTTTTTTGCCTTTCTCTTCCATTCTTTATATTTCTTCTTCTTTTCTTCTTTCAAACTGTCGTTCCCGTTTGCTACACCCTGCCATTCTTTAAACGCAACCTTTTTCTCTTTCAGACTCTTTTGCACCTCATCATTCCACCACCATGTATCCTTATCTATCATACCTTTCCCTTTGGATTCTCCAAACACATCTTTTGCTACTCTTCTTATACAATCCGCCATCTCCTTCCAACATTCATTACAGATTTTCCTTCTATATCCAGCATATCCTTCATTTCAATCATCTTATCTACAACTTGATTCTTAAACATACTTGCACATTCTTCGTTTTCTATCATACGCCATCTGGTTTTGGGTGGGGGCCGTTCTTTGTTTCTACTGGCCGAGACACTGATTTTTACCTCCATTATGTATGACCAGTCTGTGTCTTCGCCTGGCAGCACTTTACAGTTTTTGACGTATTTAGGACTGTCTCGTTTAACTAGGAAAAGGTCTATTTGCGTCGCGTCGTGGCCACTTTTATATGTTATAAGGTGTTCGTCTCTTTTCTTAAACCACGTATTTGTGATTGCCAGGTCGAAGGCAGACGCAGCTTGAAGCAGTGCCTCGCCGTCATTGTTACGATCTCCATACCCCCAACCGCCATGCACTCTCTCATACCCATCCTTCCTTCTTCCTACATGCCCATTGAAATCACCCCCCACATACACTTCTTCACTGTCTTGCACATCCAACATCACTCGATCAAAGTCTTCCCAGAACTTCTCTTTTACGCTATCCTCACTTCCTGACTGGGGTGCATACACACTGACTATATTAAGCACCAAACTATTCAGAATCACTTTTACAGCTATCACTCTATCGCTCACTCTTTTAACATCCACCACACGTTCTTTCAACTCACTATCCAAAACTATACCCACACCATTTCGCTTGCCATCGCTTCCACAGTAATAAAACTTATATCCTTCTCCTATCTCTCTTGCCTTCTCACCCTTCCACGCTAGTCTCTTGCAGACATGCTATTTTTATCCGTCGCCTTTTAAGAACATCTGCTAATTCTCATCCTCTTCCAGTCATCGTACCTACATTCCAGCTCGCACACCTCATTCTTACCTCTCTTACTCTCCGGGCTTGCGTCTTATGTCGCACCCACCCGTTCTGGTGCGACAACCCTTGTCCACTTTCCGCAGTGGCCGGGTACTGCCCCTGCGCGTCGCCTGTGGAGTACGCCCTAGCCCTCACATTACTTCCATTTATTTGAATATCCATACTGCTTTGGGTTTTGGCAAAGATTTTATGACCGGCCGCCTGCCTGACGTCAACCCTCCTTGGGGATGCTATTGTGCATATCTTTTGATTGTTACATATGCTTAGTATTCCATTAGTCGCCTCTTACGACACCCATTGGATGAGATAGGGTGGTGGCATTCTTCGAATCCGGCACCACACGGACCTGAAACACAAATGTTAACTCATTTATCGATAGGAGTACTCCTGTGAAGTTTCGAATAACTAATCTTGTTTCCTCATACAAACTTTGGACTCCCGTTTCACCCCCTTTTTTTTGGTTGGAAAATCATCAAATGACGCCTCCCGCTCTGGGCAGAGCAGGAGGGAGTGTCAGACTTTTACTAACTAAAACCCATCCATGTTTTGTGTTCCGGAGCCACGGTATCTCTTTCAAATAGTCCCGCAACCCCGGCAGGCATCGGCCCTTACGGACCCCTTCCTATTGCTGACACTCTTTGAGGCACGCGTGGAACACGAATGCGCCGTCGACACGGCCTGTCGTCATGAGATGGACGGACGGCGAGCTAGCCCATAGCCCACCGTCCACAGGCCTGCGCCTACGGTGGCCCCCGACGCCCGGGGCGTCTCCCGCAGTCCCGCGGCGGCCGGGACGCTGAGAGGTTATCTCCCTCTCCCGTTCCGCCACCTCCTTCTCTAGCATTACTGCTTCGCAGAAGGAGGTGACGGCGTCCCATTCGGTCTCGCTCCGGACCATGGCTTGAACCAGGGCCGCGAACGCGAGAGGTCGCCGCAGTATAAACGTTTAAAGTTACGCAACAATCATGTATTAGAGAATTGTTCGTTTTAAAACGTTCTAAAAAAACCGCGATAGCATTATGTCTATCTTTTAAAGTTGACTCACACTCTCTCTAACCCTCTCTCTCTCATGTGACGCAGACGAAGTTGCGCGGGTCAACTAGTGTAAAATAAATGCAGAGCAAATATTTTTATGAGATATTACAACTGAAAAAATAAAAATATAAAAAAAACTTTTTTGCAAAAATAAAACTGACTTCAAAAATAAAACAAGACTAGTTATTTTTCACTTAGTGAAAAATAACTTTAGCTTCAGAAGTCGGTGACAAAAATACTGAATCAAACTAACAAAAGTCACCGACTTCGAGAGCCGAGTTACAGAATTTATTTAAAATCATCAACTTCAGA
The DNA here is from genome assembly GCA_905147715.2 of Xestia xanthographa. NCBI lineage: Eukaryota > Metazoa > Arthropoda > Insecta > Lepidoptera > Noctuidae > Xestia > Xestia xanthographa. Next base: position 16,629,851 of record LR990645.1, on the reverse strand, counting down.
AAGTACCCTCTGAAATTCATTTTATAACCCCATTGAATTTGACTTTTTTTAAAGTCTATTTATTGAAGTAAAGATCGTAGCAGGTGGCGTTCTGTGGTTTCTGCCATGGGAAAAAGGCGTGAGTTTAATATGTAGGTATGTATATGAATGATAAATAACTGATGACTAGGCAGCATGGTCTCAGACCATAGCCTGCTCCGTCAGGAAATAATTAAAAAAATTGTTTATGAATGTATGGCCGCATTCCGAATTACTTACGCTGTTATTAATTTGAGCGTCCATAAACCCGTTCCGAATAACGTGAGTGCGATATCGATGTCCCTTGAATAGTCATAGATGACGTCATGACATGCGCTATCTTGTGATTACACCGACCATGCCTCAAATAAATATCACCGTGAGTGCTATCAAAAATGACGGCAGTGTTCACAGTAATTTATAATTCGTGGTTTTTTTTACGGGGTAAATCTTTGCCGGGAGCAAAATACGCTTATCTAAACACTTTTATGTCATCCTTTTTATCACTGGACGAATCGTCGTTCTCTATCTCAAAATCTGAGCTAACAGAGTCGATAGAGTCAATTCCATTTTGCCATTTTCAAAAATAGGTCTTGTGAAAGGTTTTGGTTTGGGGTTATGTTCACTGTGAACACTTTCACTAGTGTTCCGAATTGATGACAGCTCTTAGCTGTCATAATCGTGTCACTGTGAACTTAGCATCTCAAGTATTAGCATCTCAACAAATAACTTGAGTTCTGCTTGCATCCAACATAGTTCCACAGTTCCTGATAGTTTATAACGATTGTTCAATTCATTTACCCTAAAAAATCCAATTTTGAAAATGAGATGCCAACTTCACACACGACATCGCAGCATCTCATCATATTAAAGGTTTTTCGGAATCGAGGAGTTGTTTTAAACATAGTTCTATACCTCCTGATTGATTGTAACAATAGTTCTGTTGCTTTACCGACAAAATAGCAATTTTGAAAATGAGATGCTAACTTCCTATATGACGTGATAGCATCTCACAGTATTTTCAGTGTTTTAACACCGAGGAGTTGTATTAAGCATAGTTCTATACACGCTGATTGATTTTAAGCATAGTTCCGTCAACTAGCCGCCAAGGTCGCGAACCCACCGCGATTTCAAACATATAAAAATATGGTTACCGTTAACTGCCAGTTCTGTCCAGCATCTCAGCTGTTTTCATTACAAATGCCATAAATACGCCTACTACTGCAAAAACACACCACACTACAAGTTTTAGCAAAAAAACAAAAAAAATATGGTGACCGTTTACTGAGAGTTCTGCCCAGCATTTCAGGCGTTTTCATTACCAATGCTATTAATACGTCTAATACTGCAGTATTCCACTTTCAAAACACAACACACTACAAGTTTTAGACAAACAAAAAAAAAGACACGGTGACCGTTTACTGACAGTTCTGAACAGCATCTCAGCCGTTTTCGTTACCTACGCTATTAATACGTCTAATACTGCAGTATTCCGCTTTCAAAACACAACACACTACAAGTTTTAGAGAGAAAAAAAAAAAAAAAGATATGGTGAGTTGGTAACCATTTACTGAAAGTTCTGCCCAGCATCTCAGCCGTTTTCGTTACCTACGCTATAGACACGTCCAATACTGATGGAATCCGCTTTCAAAACACACCACACTACAAGTTTTAGCGTAAAACGAAAAACCAACAAAAATATATGGTGATCGTTTACTGAGAGTTCTGCCCAGCATCTCAGCCGTTTTCGTTACCTACGATATAGATACGTCGAATACTGCAGTATTCCGCTTTCAAAACACAACACACTACAAGTTTTAAAGAAAAACGAAATATTTAAAAAAATATATGGTGATCGTTTACTGAGAGTTCTGCCTAGCATCTCAGCCGTTTTCGTCACCTACGCTATAGATACGTCCAATACTGGTGGAATCCGCTTTCAGAACACACCAGATTACAAGTTTTAGCGAAAAACAAAAAACCAAAAAAAAAATATGGTGACCATTTACTGAGAGTCCTGCCCAGCATCTCAGCTGTTTGCGTTACCTACGCTATTAATACGTCTAATAATGCGGTATTCCACTTTCAAAACACAAAACATGACAAGTTTTAGCGAAAAATAAAATAGGTATAAACAAAATAGGTATAAAAAAAACAAAATAGGTATGGTGACCATTTACTGACAGTTCTGGCCAGCATCTCAGCTGTTTTCATTACCAATGTAAGAAATACGCCTACTACTGCAGTATTACGCTTTCAAGACACACGACACTAGAAGTTTTAGCGCAAAACCAAAATAAAAGAAATATGGTGACCGTTTACTCAGAGCTGTTCTGACCAGCATCTCAGCCGTTTTCGTTACTTACGCTATAAATACATCTTCTACTGCAGTAGGAGAGATTACACTACAAGTTTAAGCGAAAACCATATTTTTTTTGGTTTTTGGGTATTTCGTTAAAACTTGTCGTGTGTTGTGTTTTAAAAGTGGAATACTGCAGTATTAGACGTATAAATAGCGTTGGTAACGCAAACGGCTGAGATGCTGGTCGGAACTCTCAGTAAATGGTCACCATACCTTTTTTGTTTTTCGCTAAAACTTGTCGTGTGTTGTGTTTTAAAAGTGGAATACTGCAGTATTAGACATATAAATGGCGTTGGTAACGCAAACGGCTGAGATGCTAGGCAGAACTCTCAGTAAACGGTCACCATATTTTTTTTTTGGTTTTTGGGTATTTCGTTAAAACTTGTCGTGTGTTGTGTTTTAAAAGTGGAATACTGCAGTATTAGACGTATAAATAGCGTTGGTAACGCAAACGGCTGAGATGCTGGTCGGAACTCTCAGTAAACGGTCACCATATTTTTTTTTTGTTTTTTTGTTTTTCGCTAAAACTTGTAGTGTGGTGTGTTTTGGAAGCGGAATACAGCATTATTGGACGTATTATGAGCGTAGGTAATGAAAACGGCTGAGATGCTGGGCAGAACTCTCAGTAAACGATCACCATATATTTTTTTGGGTTTTTCGTTATTCGCTAAAACTTGTACGTTGTTGTGTTTTGAAAGCGGAATACTGCAGTTTTGGACGTATCTATAGCAAAGGTAACGAACACGGCTGAGATACTGGGCAGAACTCTCAGTAAACGATCACCATTTTTTTTTGGTTTTTTGTTTTTCATTTTCGCTAAAACTTGTCGTGTGTTGTGTTTTAAAAGTGGAATACTGCAGTATCAGACGTATTTATACCGTTGGTAACGCAAACGGCTGAGATGCTGGGCAGAACTCTCAGTAAACGATCACCATTTTCTTTTTTGGTTTTTTGTTTTTCGCTAAAACTTGTAGTGTGGTGTGTTTTGAAAGCGGAATACAGCAGTATTGGACGTATTATTAGCATAGGTAACGAAAACGGCTGAGATGCTGGGCAGAACTCTCAGTAAACGATCACCATATATTTTTTTGTGTTTTTCTTTATTCGCTAAAACTTGTAGTTGGGTGTGTTTTGAAAGCGGATTCCATCAGTATTGGACGTGTCTATAGCGTAGGTAACGAAAACAGCTGAGATGCTGGTCAGAACTTTCAGTAAATGGTCACCATACCATTTTTTTTTTTTTTTTTTAATTTCGCTAAAACTTGTCGTGTGTTGTGTTTTAAAAGTGTAATACTGCAGTATTAGACGTATTTATAGTGTTGGTAACGCAAACGGCTGAGATGCTGGGCAGAACTCTCAGTAAACGATCACCATATATTTTTTTGGGTTTTTCGTTTTTCGCTAAAACTTGGGAGTGTGGTGTAGTTTGAAAGCGGATTCCATCAGTATTGGACGTGTCTATAGCGTAGGTAACGAAAACGGCTGAGATGCTGGTCAGAACTCTCAGTAAATGGTTACCAACACACCATACCCTTTTTTGTTTTTTTTTTTTAAATTATATTTTGCTAAAACTTGTCGTGTCTTGTGTTTTGAAAGTGGAATACTGCAGTATTTGACGTATTAATAGCGTAGGTAACGAAAACGGCTGAGATGCTGGGCAGAACTCTCAGTAAACGATCACCATTTTTTTTTGGATTTTTGTTTTTCTTTTTCGCTAAAACTTGTCGTGTGTTTTGTTTTAAAAGTGGAATACTGCAGTATTAGACGTATTTATAGCGTTGGTAACCCAAGCGGCTGAGATGCTGGGCAGAACTCTCAGTAAACGATCACCATATATTTTTTTGGGTTTTTCTTTATTCGCTAAAACTTGTAGTGTGGTGTGTTTTGAATGCGGATTCCATCAGTATTGGACGTGTCTATAGCGTAGGTAACGAAAACGGCTGAGATGCTGGTCAGAACTCTCAGTAAATGGTTACCAACTCACCATACCTTTTTTTGTTTTTTTTTTTATAATTTTTCGCTATAACTTGTCGTGTCTTGTGTTTTGAAAGTGGAATACTGCAGTATTAGATGTATTAATAGCGTAGGTAATGAAAACGGCTGAGATGCTAGGCAGAACTCGCAGTAAACGATCACCATTTTTTTTTGGTTTTTTGTTTTTCTTTTTCGCTAAAACTTGTCGTGTGTTTTGTTTTAAAAGTGGAATACTGCAGTATTAGACGTATTTATAGCGTTGGTAACCCAAGCGGCTGAGATGCTGGGCAGAACTCTCAGTAAACGATCACCATATATTTTTTTGGGTTTTTCTTTATTCGCTAAAACTTGTGTGGTGTGTTTTGAATGCGGATTCCATCAGTATTGGACGTGTCTATAGCGTAGGTAACGAAAACGGCTGAGATGCTGGTCAGAACTCTCAGTAAATGGTTACCAACTCACCATACCTTTTTTTGTTTTTTTTTTTTATAATTTTTCGCTATAACTTGTCGTGTCTTGTGTTTTGAAAGTGGAATACTGCAGTATTAGATGTATTAATAGCGTAGGTAATGAAAACGGCTGAGATGCTAGGCAGAACTCTCAGTAAACGATCACCATATATTTTTTTGGGTTTTTGTTTTTCGCTAAAACTTGTAGTGTGGTGTGTTTTGAAAGCGGAATACAGCAGTATTGGACGTATTATTAGCATAGGTAACGAAAACGGCTGAGATGCTGGGCAGAACTCTCAGTAAACGATCACCATATATTTTTTTGTGTTTTTCTTTATTCGCTAAAACTTGTAGTTGGGTGTGTTTTGAAAGCGGATTCCATCAGTATTGGACGTGTCTATAGCGTAGGTAACGAAAACAGCTGAGTTGCTGGTCAGAACTTTCAGTAAATGGTCACCATACCATTTTTGTTTTTTTTTTTTTTTTTTCGCTAAAACTTGTCGTGTGTTGTGTTTTAAAAGTGTAATACTGCAGTATTAGACGTATTTATAGTGTTGGTAACGCAAACGGCTAAGATGCTGGGCAGAACTCTTAGTAAACGATCACCATATATTTTTTTGGGTTTTTCGTTTTTCGCTAAAACTTGGAGTGTGGTGTAGTTTGAAAGCGGATTCCATCAGTATTGGACGTGTCTATAGCGTAGGTAACGAAAACGGCTGAGATGCTGGTCAGAACTTTCAGTAAATGGTTACCAACACACCATACCCTTTTTTGTTTTTTTTTAAATTATATTTTGATAAAACTTGTCGTGTCTTGTGTTTTGAAAGTGGAATACTGCAGTATTTGACGTATTAATAGCGTAGGTAACGAAAACAGCTGAGATGCTGGGCAGAACTCTCAGTAAACGATCACCATTTTTTTTTTTGGATTTTTGTTTTTCTTTTTCGCTAAAACTTGTCGTGTGTTTTGTTTTAAAAGTGGAATACTGCAGTATTAGACGTATTTATAGCGTTGGTAACCCAAGCGGCTGAGATGCTGGGCAGAACTCTCAGTAAACGATCACCATATATTTTTTTGGGTTTTTCTTTATTCGCTAAAACTTGTAGTGTGGTGTGTTTTGAATGCGGATTCCATCAGTATTGGACGTGTCTATAGCGTAGGTAACGAAAACGGCTGAGATGCTGGTCAGAACTCTCAGTAAATGGTTACCAACTCACCATACCTTTTTTTGTTTTTTTTTTTATAATTTTTCGCTATAACTTGTCGTGTCTTGTGTTTTGAAAGTGGAATACTGCAGTATTAGATGTATTAATAGCGTAGGTAATGAAAACGGCTGAGATGCTAGGCAGAACTCTCAGTAAACGATCACCATTTTTTTTTGGTTTTTTGTTTTTCGCGGTGGGTTCGCGACCTTGGCGGCTAGTTGACGGAACTATGCTTAAAATCAATCAGCGTGTATAGAACTATGCTTAATACAACTCCTCGGTGTTAAAACACTGAAAATACTGTGAGATGCTATCACGTCATATAGGAAGTTAGCATCTCATTTTCAAAATTGCTATTTTGTCGGTAAAGCAACAGAACTATTGTTACAATCAATCAGGAGGTATAGAACTATGTTTAAAACAACTCCTCGATTCCGAAAAACCTTTAATATGATGAGATGCTGCGATGTCGTGTGTGAAGTTGGCATCTCATTTTCAAAATTGGATTTTTCAGGGCAAATGAATTGAACAATCGTTATAAACTATCAGGAACTGTGGAGCTATGTTGGATGCAAGCAGAACTTAAGTTATTTGTTGAGATACTAATACTTGAGATGCTAAGTTCACAGTGACCATAATCGTGATATCTAAATTCGAACGCAAAATAAAGATGTGAGCGCTGTGTGTTATTCTGTAATTCGGAATGTAAATATGTTTGGTATGTATTAATGACAGATGACAACTCGGACGTCAACGTCGACAGAATGACATTTCAGTAATTTGCGTTCCAGTGAAAACTGATTCTCTAGCATTCATATTTTCGCTGTTCTTGTCACACTAACTGATTTCCTAATTTAGCTTCAGAACTGTTTTATATGTTAATGTGATAAATCTAAACGTTGTAGTCAAAACAAACAGTTCTCTCACTACCTCAAACGCTGGGGTTGGTTTCAAAACAAATAATGTACGATTTCGTGATTTAACTGAAGATATTAAAAGTTAAACATTACAAAATGCCTACGGTAATATTAATGGATGTTTCGCTATCAATGTCGCGCCCTGTGGCGACCCCCGACACAACAGAGACACATACCCGGCACACGATAGCTACTGTAGCTGTGAACACGTTTTTAGACTATCTAACCGTTCATGCTAAACTGGAATACGTCGCATTGGTCTCATTTTCATCTGTGTACGAAGGTAAGAATGTCAATAAAGTTCAAATCTACTTTAAGATAGCCTTATTCCATTTTCCAACTTAATAATAACATTGCCACTGTTTTTCAGTTTCCGTACCATTTACCCGAGATTTTGATAGTATACGCAGCAAGTTGTTGGTGCTAGAGGAAGGGGATAAAACCTGCATAGATACCGCTCTCCTTGGTGTGAATCAGCTGGTGCTCAATGAGTGGGGAGGATGCCAAACGCCTGTGCAGATTATTTTGGTAACATTTTAAAATTCAATATCTAAGAGGCAAATCAGCCAAAAAAGAAAGGATTCGCCTAGTGTTCCCTACTTCCTTAAATATTTGTAAAATTACAGTCAAAACAGTAAGCAAACACAACAGTAAAAAAAATCCAAGATTGTATTAGGTAATGTGTAATGTTGAAAATTTGTATCCACCATTGTACCAAATTTAATGTTATTACAGATCACTGATGGTAGTAGTGGTGTTGGTTCTATAGGCAGAAACCGGATGGTTCAAGCTCTGCCTTTGCCTCCCTCTTATCCAGCCAAAATACACGTCTTACCCATAGTCTCCCCTCATGAATCCTGTTTACAGCAGGGTAAGTACATGCAAGTGTCTCTGAGACAGTGAATCATTTTTTTCTCTTTACATTCAGGATAGCTTGTACAGTGAATTAATACCTGCCTGTTACTATGCCTCTACAAGGCAAGTCCCTCTTCTTATACCTAGAAAGTATGAGCATTAATCACCAGGCTTTCTCAATGTCTATGTGTGATTCCAAACTCTATGATAACTCCAATATTAATTTGATTAATCTTCAGAATTAAATTACATAAAAAAATAAATTAGTTTTGTAATGAAAGAGTGTGGTAATAGATTTTTCGCCATTACTTTGTTTCAGCAATGCCCCTCTACCAGAAAATAGTGGATTTGGCCAATAACACAACTAGCAACTCTAACGGCAATATGTCGCGGGGCTCTATCTACTGCCCTGATCAACTAACTATCCCTGGTGTAAGTACAGATTGTAAATGCCCCTTTACTTGTCACAAGTGTCATAATTGCCTGGCAAGTATGCATTTTACGGTATGTTACTGAAAGCTTGCATCATCGCTTTGTTGGGCAAACAAGTCCATGCATGACTTTCAGCTGTTTTGATCCAGATCTAGTGGTGGATCCCATGACATAATATTTGTCAAGTTAGTGGGCACTTGACAAATATTATGTTTTGTTTATTTTCAATAAACATAGCTTTTAATTTTGTGTCCGTAAGAGCACGAAACCCCCTTTTTTAACGACTGATCAGATTCACAAAAGAATCAAATGCTATGCATATTTTACTCCCTCAACTGAACTCAAATTTTACTATATTATAGTAAAATTTGAGTATATATTTTACTCCCGAAACTGAGTCCAATCGCTCATTGTACAAAGGGCGGAGTCTACAGCAAATAATACACCTTTGATTTAATAGGTAGATACTGGTGTCGATTCTGTTATGCACTAACTAAACTAAATTTAGGCTATTGCTATCTTTTTCTCTCTAATAAAACGAGAAAGAGACGGACGTAATTTAGAGCTGTCAAATTTAGTTGGAACTAATATTTCTATACAAACAAAGGGTGCTTACGTGCACCCTTTGTTTGTATAGAAATATTAACAACATTCATGTCGACTAAAAACACGATGAAGCGCAAGGCATAAACTAGTTTGACATCTCTAACTTAGTTCATAGCTATAGCCGTCCTTTTCGCGCACTGCTTTTTAGTAAAAGATAGCAATAGCCTAAATTAAGTTTAGTTTGTGCACAATAGAATCGACACCACAATTGAGAAATATAATCAGTTAGTACTAGCTATCTGATTATATTTAATTGTTGAAGTAGGTATGTCAATTAGCTTAAGAATAAAATTCCCTGATGAAGTCCGAATAAAATTCCGTGATGGTACCATAAATGCCGTACTAAAACCTAATAAATTTGCAGGTAATAACAGCAGTCACGCGTCTTTGCGAACAGCACTACCAAGAATTCTGGTGCACTCTGAAGTGCGGTCAGTTAGAAGCCCGTGTGCAGCTGTACCCGCCGCCACAAACCATCTCCCTTGAAGAGTTGGCGGCTACCTACACGCTGTCCAATCAGATACATGTTATTGGGTTCCTACAGCAGCAGGAACTTAGTAAGTAATAATAATAATATCGCTGGAAATTACACATTATTACGTTAGGAAAACATCGTGCGGAAACCGGCATGTCCTAGAACCAAAAACATCTACCAATCCGCACTGGGCCCGCGTTGTGGATTATAGCCCATTCCCTCTCATAGAGAGGAGGCCTGTGGTCCCAGCAGTGGGAACATTAATAGGCCGATGATGATGATGATGATGGACATTACACACAGCGCCATCTAGTGTCACACAAAGCAACGAGCCTTGTGTCGTTGACACCAAATATTTGATATAAGTACTACATAGATACTTTTCAATTGTAAATACATACTTATTATAGATATAAACATCCATGACTCATAACATAAGTAGATGACTTAGGTTGAATATTCATGAACAAAAGTCTAATAAACTTTGGGGCCGCCTCCACGAGCGAGAGAATCGCGGCGATTTGACGTATTTTTATACGAAAGTATCGCCGCGATTCTCTCGCTCGTGGAGACGGCCCAGAAGAGAGTGTATAGAAACGTTTTTCTATACACTCTCTTTTGGGCCGTCCAAGGGCCGGGCAAGGACGATAATATCGCCGCGATTCTCTCGCTCGTGGAGGCGGCCCCTAAAGAATTGTTTGTCTTTGGCAAGATTCGGTCAATGTGCTACGGCTTGATTACAGACCACTTGCGGGCACTGGATATAACTACAGGTCAATATTTTTCAGTGTCCGGAACCGCTTCACAATTTTTTCGTACCGGTTTGAGCATACCATCCATTTCCAACATACTGTTTTGACAGACTCTTTCTAATCAATGTCGACTTCAACATCCGGTTATTCTAAGAATTGTTCTTAATATTTAATTTTTAAACCTTCTACTTTTTAACAGGTACTCCTATAGCGATAAGTAAGCACTTGGTGATACCGCAGGCGCAAGCAGGAGCCAATTCGGGGCCGAGAGAAAATTATGGCTCCAAAACACCTACCAAGGTAATTAAGCAACTAAGGGCTAACTACGTGTGACAAAATTGTGATGCTACATTATCTCGCGCATAAACAATACCCCAGATAATTCGTAAACGAAGTTTTGTCGCCCTGCCTTTGTAAGCCTGGCGTGTGGGATCCGCCATTTAAATGGTATGGAATAAAAAGTGAATATAAACAACTTTGTTATTTTGCAGGAAGGTTCAAGTACAGATAGTTCTGCCACAGAAGAGGATATGTCGGACCCAAGCAAAGTTCCTAATTTCTGTGTCCTTCTCCATGGTGCACTCAAGGTAAGAGATTGCGATTGAGAGATCTATGTCGTGATGAGATCTGTCCTATGAAAAGATTAACCATATTAAGTCAATACTTAATATGCATTCATTTTCGATTGTCTCCTTGACCCAATGGGCAAGCAGACAATCGAAAATGATCTGAAGATTAAAATTACAGACTTAGAAAACAAAACTTTATGTCAATGATACAAGGGCTATGTTAGAAAGAACACAGCACACTGCTTCATAAGCCTTTTCTCAATCCCAGCACTAGAAAAGGGGCGTGTAATTTACGACTTCTCGTTTTATACCGGTCTCATAGTCCCGATATTCCTTATTACCCATCCATCACATGTCCAGGTGGAATCAATGGCGGCCGTGGTCCTCCTGGGCGCGGAGTGGTGGGGCACGCTGACGGCGTCGTGCGAGGCGGCGCGCGGTCGCCGCTCGTGCTTGCTGCTCAGCGTCATGCGGCCCGGCGCCTCCGCCGCGCCCTGGCTGGGCGCGCTCGACCAGCTGGGGCCAGTTGAGGAGGGAACTACTCCTAGTAATTTAGAATTCAACAATAATAACTATACTCATATTCTCACAAACGTTAACGTTAAATTACAACTGCCAAATTGCTACTTAATGCAATGCGTCGGCTACTTGAACTCAGGGGGTCTAAAATGGTCGCTTTAGCAGAATCTTATTTAGGTTAATATTATGAATCACGTTGAAATTTTTAAAATGGTCACATACGCGTTTAAAATTATATGGATTGTCACTTGTGACCATTTTACGAATTGTAAATTAAAAACTTAATTATTAAAAAACTTAATTAAATATATAAGTCTACTTACTATGTTTGATTAATTAATAAATAAATAAAATAATATGTTTCTGCTAAACCGACCATTTTAGGCCCCCAGTACCGCAAAATTCTTTAAATGGTCTTTATAGTCATTATCATAAGACCATTTTAAGAATTTTGAATTTTTAATGTGATTCCTATTATCTAAGATTCTGATAAAGCAGCCATTTTAGGTCCGCAGTACAACTCAGCAATTCATCACTTACCGTTTTTCATTCTCCAAATCATTGAGAAACTTCTAATGCTTAATTAATCTCCATTATGCTAACATTCATGATGATCAACAGCGGAAACCTTCCCGATCCGTTCGTGGCGGTCGTACAGCAGCGGCGGGTCCGCATGTGCGTGGGCGCGCCCGCACGCTCTGCTCGCCGACGTGCAGAAAGTTCTGCGACACGCCAGGAAACTGCCCGACAAGACACAACATCTTTTTAAGGTTAGTCTAGTTGTATCTCCGTAAATATAGCTGTGATTTGAAATACAGGGTTTTTTCAACGAATTGCTTAGAACCATCATCATCTGCCTAGCCTTTTCCCAAGTTATATTGGGGTCGGCTTCCAGTCTAACCGGATGCTGCTGAATACCAGTATTTTACATGAAGCGACTGCCGATCTGACCTCCACAACCCAGTTAGTACTGGGTAATACGATACCCCTTGGTACGACTGGTTGTCAGACTTTTTGGCCCACTGACTACCTGTAACGACTGTCAAAGATCACAAATGACAGCCGGGACCAACTGCTTAACGTGCTTTCCGAGGCACGGAGGAAACTCGGTATGTAATGGGTGGTCACCCATCCACAGACCAACCTAGGCAAGCACGGCTTAACCTAAAGATCGACCCGAGCGGCTGTTATTATTTAGCCACGAGCTCCTCGAATTGCTTAGAACCAAGAGTGAAAAATCCGCCTGCACTTTTTGACGTGCTATAATGCTTTGTTGGATTCCCTATACTCGGTTCAAAAAGGAGAGTTGGAAATGTAGTGTGATCAGGGGCGGCTGTACTTTAAGTGCGCTCGTGCGCTGAACCACCAATTCAATAGATTTAAAAATTACAAAATATTACATCATATTAATTTTTAAATTATCATATTAATACAAAATCATATAACAAATAAAATTTCCAATTATGACGAAACAATTTAATATTTTACTATCCCTATAAAGCAATGCCTATTCTCGTGCGCTTCGGCGAGCGCACGCGGACTGCTAATACAACTTGTATGAGATACGAGCTAACATGCCGGACGCGTGAGACAAAAGATCGTTCATAGAAATGTACCGAGAAATTAGTCAGTTTTCGTGCGCCGCACGTGCGGTGCGAACCGAAGATTACCGAGAGTACCCGATGTTTGACGAAATTCGCCGGCCGAGGCGCCGAGCGGTGACGGTGGCCATGATGGATGACATCTCGATATCGGTATAGTTTTGCTTTTGCTGCATCGGTGACGCGTTAATTATTGTTTGTACTCGTAATGAGTAATAAGTACAAGCAATACCCAATTTGATTAAAAAGGTGATTGAACATTTAATTTTCGCTTCACAAAAATGTAACCAAAATAATAAAACATAAACATAATTTATATAAACTGTTTTGACGTGACAACGTCTTATAAATTGGTTTGCCGGGTGACACTTCAAGAAACTGCGTTACGCTCCGCTCACGTTATGCGCTCACAATGAGAGCGAGTGAGAGGCACGCGTCCCTTCCACTCGGGCATGGTTAGCCCGCCTAAGAGCGAGAGAGTGTGTTGAATATTCACATTAAAATTATTTTACCACTCAAAGTCGTTGTCACGTAAAACTTTCGCCCGTATACCGACTTTACAGGCAACCAATTTTTTTATTGTAGTTTTTAATCTTTGAGGAAGTAAAGTGCACCACCAGTTCGATGACCCACCAGCCGCCACTGAGTGTGATATAAAAATCACCCGTGAGTATTAGGATATTTCGATTACCAATGAATGGCGCGTAGGAAAGTGGTAATGGTGGAGTTCGACAGCGAAAGTACAATCGTGGTCTTTTCCGCCTGATCAGTTAAAAATGTTTTCGTTTAAATCATGCGGAGGCACGCCCCCTTAAAGTGTAAGCGTCAACTTTGGTACGCAAAATAAAAATGACTCGTTTGGCGTGCGTCGTCAGTGCGCTCGGACGATCGGTATCTTTTCATTCATTATTTCTATACAAAGTCGTCGTAGTCGGGACTAGAGAGCATTCCTATATTAAGTGCAAGCAAAAATTAGTTTAGTGGTGATCAAGCGGGAGTGTCCTCGATAGTACTATGGGGGCCATTTGCCTCCGGTGGCAATCCCCGCGGGGGCGACTGGGAATATACGGTCTTCCGCCTGACCATTTTAATTATTTTTCGCTTAAATCATGCGGAGGCGCCGAGCCACACCTCCTTAAAGTTTGGGCCTATTAGGAAAGCGTCAACTTTGGCGCGCAAAATAACAATAACTCTCGTTTGGTGTGCGTCGTCAGTGCGCTCGGCCGATTCGGTATCTTTTCATTCATTTTTTCTACACAAAGTCAACGGGGCGGGGCTAGATAGCGTTTTTATGTTGCGAGTGCAAGCAAAAATGAGCTTAGTGGTGGTCAGGCGGGAGTGTCCTCGATAGTACATACAGCAAAGGAGGCACACAATTTTATAATACTCCTAGTAACAAGAAACGAATTCAGAGAATAACACAGCATAATAGGTTTCCATCAAATTAACTGACATTTCTTACATCTTCTCAGGAACTGAACAGACTCCGGCGAGCAGCCATATCCCTCGGCTTCTCAGAACTACTGACGGCGATCGGTAACGCATTGGAACGCGAATGCACCGCGTTGCCGCCGAACGCGCCCTCTGAGTGTGCGCTGCAACTCGCGCACGCCGCGAATGCCCTGCGAGACCAGAGAACGGCCTTGGATATCAAACATACACTCACACCACTGGGCCCTAGTTATAGTACTCCCATGACTCACTAGCCCCTGATGTCTGGGGGTCTTCTACTCTCTAAGACCGTCAACGAAGCTAGCGTTAAAGTAGCTCGTAACTTCGAAATGAACCCTACTGCCTATTATTGTAGATTTCATGAGATTTGAAAACACATCGAATGGAGACAGCTGTCCAATCGTGTTGTCAATCATTTTTGGTTCGGGCCCCCTAACTAAACTTCTTACTTGTTCTTATATCTTCATGTGATACGGAATAGGAAACGCCCGTAACTCCGGCCTGGTTTCGTGCTTACAGATTAAACCTCCAGGATATGGCGTGGTCTACTTTAGTTCTGTTCAAACTTAATGGCGGCTCGGAAGTTGGCTGCAAGTGACGGTCTGCGCATTATACAGACAAAACGATGCGTCATCTGCGCCCTAAAACCTAAAATTGTTGTCTACGCAGCTTTACATAACATTCGATGTTCCAAATCGCCATAAAGTTTAAAGCGTTATTCCTGCGCAAACCGTCACTCGCAGCTAACTTCCGAGCCGCCATTAGGTTTGAACCGAACTATACAGTGCTCTATGGTTATTTTGGCGCATGAGTGACGTTAGCGGAAGGCGCTGATACACGTTTGTGAAATTGTCATGATAAGATAAATAAATAGTGACATATTATGCTCTAAACTGTAGTTATTAAGATTCTCAATCGATAGGAAGACGAATAAAATTATTTAAATGTTAAACAGAACTTATTGTTTTCCAAATTCTCCTTCTACCGTGTTCTCTACGTACTTGCGTGTATGGCAGGTATTGTCCGTATGATGGTGTCGGACGTAAAGAATAGCACCATCCTATATCTTTATGTGGGTGTCGTAAGAGGTGACTAAGGGATTACCAGAGAATGGGCAGCAGCGCTCTCTGTGCCTTTTTGAAAGAACTGTATTGCGATTGCCAACCCGCCTGCGTGGCGATTATGGCAAAACCGTCCAAAATGGATACCGCATTAAAAAATGGCCCCTAGTACCCGGCCACCCGTCTACCCTCGACTACGGCAACGTTCGAGGTTACGGCGTGGTACAGTGTACACTGTATATATACTGACGGCGTGGCAAGGGGTGCGAAGAATCCCCGGATGGGATCCGGCTGCCTACACCAACGACAACCGACCTGGCAACGTATAACACACGCACACTCCGGACCGACGAGAAGATAGCGGAACTCGAAGAGGAATTGAGCAGGCTGCGATGGAATACTGTTGGATTATCTGAAATCCGAAGAGAGGGGGAGGACACGATAATCATGAAATCCGGCAACATGCTCTATTTCCGAGAGGGTGACCGGCAGTCCCAGGGTGGTGTTGGGTTTATCGTCCACAAGTCCCTTGTGAACAACGTGGTGAAGATCGAGAGTGCGTCGACCAGAGTGGCGTATAATATAATAAAAATATTTTATTGTCAGGCATCAAGGCCCATAGGGCGTTAGTAGTACATCTTCCTTAAATACTATAATAATAACATGCAGAAAAAATAAAAGAAAAAGAAAAATCACAACCACAGGAAGGTTTAACAAGCTTTGTTGCCAACGTGTAGCTTGGTAAACCTCCCCATTGTAGGCCCATCCAGCCTCTCTGTAAACACCTTTTTTTTTTTTTTTTTTCGGATGGGAAATCATCAAATAACTCCTCCCGCTCTGGGCGGAGCAGGAGGGAGTGTCAGACTTTTACTGACTAAAACCCATCCATGTTCCTTCATCGCCCTTTGTGTTCCGGGGCCACGGTATCTCTTTCGAACAGTCCCGCAACCCCGGCAGGCATCGGTCCCTACGGACCCCTTCCCTTTTGCTGACTCTCTTTGAGGCGCGCGTGGAACACGAACGCGCCGTCGACACGGCCCGTCGTCATGAGA
Source organism: Xestia xanthographa (assembly GCA_905147715.2). Classification (NCBI taxonomy): domain Eukaryota; kingdom Metazoa; phylum Arthropoda; class Insecta; order Lepidoptera; family Noctuidae; genus Xestia; species Xestia xanthographa. Next base: position 16,613,552 of record LR990645.1, on the reverse strand, counting down.
CGGACGGACGGCGAGCTAGCCCATAGCCCACCGTCCACAGGCCCGCGCCTACGGTGGCCGGGGGCCACGTGGTGGTGGCCCCCGACGCCCGGGGGTTCTCCCGCGGCGGCCGGGACGTTGAGAGGTTCTCTCCCTCTCACGTTCCGCCACCTCCTTCTCTAGCATTACTGCTTCGCAGAAGGAGGTGACGGCGTCCCATTCCGTCTCGCTCCGGACCATGGCTTGCACCAGGGCCGGACGCGAGAGGTCGCCGCCGCCGATCGCCGCTTCGAGGATACGGCGGTGCTCCGCCCACGCGGGGCACACCACCACCGTGTGTTCCACCGTTTCCTCCGGTCGATCCTCACAATGGAAGCACCCGGGCGTTTCCTCCCGCCCGATTCGGTGCAGGAACCTCCCGAACACTCCGTGTCCGGTGAGGACCTGCGTCAGGCGGAAGGTGAGGACGCCGTGGCGTCTCTCAAGCCACTCCTCAAAGAGGGGACTTATCGCCACTATCGTGGCGTGCCCTGCACGGGGTTGCGACAGTCGCTCTCTCCATGTCGCCATGAGATCCCGCCGGAAGTCTGTCCGCTGAGCGACAATTTGTCGCGGCAGCGGAGTTTCCCCCCGGCGTAGCGCCTCCGCGCGCCATTCATGTAGGCGCGCGAGGACTATCGCCTCTAGATCCCATGGCGGCAATCCGGCAAGGAGGCTCGCCGCCTCGCGGGAGATCGTACGGTACCCCCGGGCCAGCCGTACGGCTACTACCTTTTGGGGCGCGTTCAAATAGTGGGCGGCTCGCAGCCTCAATGAACGCGCCCACACCGGGGCCCCGTAAAGGGCCATTGACCGCACGACTCCCGCGTAGAGCCTCCGGCAGGAGGCGTTTGGCCCCCCCAGATTGGGCAGGAGCCGCCTGAAGGCAGCCCCAGTCCGTTCTAGTTTGGGGGCCAAACGTTGGAAGTGCTCCACGAAGTTCCACCGGCTGTCGAGGACGAGTCCTAGGTACTTCAAAGTCGACTCGACACCGATGGATACCCCTCCTACCGTGAGTAAGGATCCCGGAGGTGGCGCATTCCGAGGCCCATGAAAGCACATGGCCTCGGACTTGTGCAATGCCACCTCGAGACCCAGTTGCCGGATCCTCTCAACGACTGTCGCAACCCCGCGTGTCATCGCTTCGGCCGCCGCCTCGTGCGACCTCCCCTGGGCCAGCACCAGCGTGTCGTCAGCGTAGCAAACTACGCTGACACCACTAGGGAGGTCGGCGCGCAGCACCCAGTCGTAACCGATGTTCCACAAGGACACCGGAGATACCAGTGATACCGGAGTGCCTCCCTAATGCAGCTGCATTAGGGAGCAACGCCTTCAACTCCATGCCCTGGAGCTCCAGGGCATGGAGTTGAAGGCGTTGGCGATGTCGAGAGACACCGCCAAGACAACCCCACCCCTGGACACCGCATCACCCGTCGTGAGGGCTCTCACGTGCATGATGGCGTCCACCGTAGAGCGCCCCTTGCGGAAACCAAACTGGTGTTCCGCAAGGTCCGGCCCAGTCCCCGCAAGGTGCTCGGCGAGGCGGTTTGCAATTACTCTTTCAAAGAGCTTGCCCACCTCGTCGAGCAGCACCACGGGCCGGTATGCGGACGGAGAGTCCGCAGGGCGCCCCGGCTTTCGGATGAGGACCAGCTTCCCCGTCTTCCAACGAAGCGGGAACTGGCTTCTCTCCAAGCATGCGCTTAGGAGCCCCTCCAGTCGGGGCCCGAGAGCCTCTGAGGCCAGGACCCAGGCTTTGCCAGGCAAGCCGTTGGGTCCCGGGGCGGTATTTTTAGCACTGAGCCTGCGTACCGCCACTCTCAGGTCTACCCCAGTCACTTCTGGAGCGTTGTCGTCGTCGTCCTGTTGGTCCGCTTCCAGCATCGCAGGTGGCGGAGCCATAGGCGGGGGTGGATGTTCCCCTCGCGAAGGGAACAGAGTGCTCACCACGTCCTCCACGAGCTCAGGCCGGAGACTCTGCGTCAGTGGGGGGGCCCAGGGGCGGAGTTTATCCCGCACCATTTTGTAAGGGCGCCCCCACGGATCTCTGTCGAGAGTCCCCAGCATCTCCTCGCGGGCCAGGTCTCTGGCCCGCAGGACAGCCTCGCGGAGGGCGGTCTTCGCCGCTCTGTACCCCTCATAAAGCTCCGCCTCAATGGCTGCCGCATCGGGTGGGCGGATGCGGAGCCTGCGATGCCTGGCGTACAGGTGTCGCGCAGCTACGCACGCCTCGCGCAGAGATGTCAGCTCTCGCAACCACCAGTACACCTGACGCCGGGCGCTTATTGGCCGAACACGGGCATTGCCACGTCGCAGATGTCAGACATGGCCTCCTGGAACCACCCTGCCTCGTTGTTAACGTCGGCAGGCCTGTCCGGTGATGTCACCCAGGCCTGCACGATCGAGGCTTCCAAGAGGAGCTCCCGGTCCAGCTGCTTCAGCGCCCAGCGCGGACCACTCGGGGCCTGTTGGACCGGCGCGCTTGAGGTCTGGGTGGAGACGTCGAACCGGATGTACCGGTGGTCGGAATAGGTCTCCACCCCCTCCATGACACGCCAGTCAACGACACGCGGCGACAGAGCGGGGCTAGCGAACGAAATGTCCACCACCGACTCGCCCCGCATCCGCACACACGTGGGGACAGAACCCCGATTTAGGACGACCAGGCCCTTCTCCAGGGGCCAGTCTTCCACCATCCTTCCCCGCACATCTGTACAACGAGAACCCCAAGCCAAATTCTTGGCATTGAAGTCCCCGAGGACAACCACAGGGAGGGAATGGTTTCCGACGACAACACTCAACTCTGCGAGAGAGTTGTGGAACTCGGCGAGAGTTCGGCTCGGGGAGAAGTAGACTCCCACTACTACGATCTCCCCGAACCGGGCTGCTACGCACCCCCGACCCCTCCTGACACCTTCAAGGGTCGGGGTACCGGCGGCGGCCAACGACACTATGGTCACTGAGCCGCTAAGGTCCGCCACCCAGTCTTCCCTGGGGAGGACAAAATACGGCTCAGCGACCACAGCGATGTTAATCAACCACTGCGCCATGCTCTGGAGCAACAGATCCTGAGCGCAGGCGCAGTGGTTGATGTTCGCTTGGAGGAAGCGTAATGGGGCCGTTATTGGCACTCCATTACCGCTTCCTCCTCCCTGGCCCCCTGTGAGGGCCCCTCTGTGGTGGCGACAGCGGCAGTGGCGGCGACAGCGGCAGTGGCGGCAGCAGCGGCAGTTGCGGCTGTGGCGGTGGCGACGGTGGTGGTGATGGCGGAGGGCCTTCCCCTGCCTCTGGTGGCCTTGGTGGGCGGAGCGCAGGCCTTGCTCCCAGCCCGGTGGTCGGCCGGCTTGCCAGCCGCCGCACATGCACTGCAGTGCGGCGTGGCGCAGCAAGCCGCGGACACGTGCCCGGGCTGACTGCAGCGGAAACAAAGGCCGCTGCGGTCGACCTCCGAGGCGCAATGGACTGACACGTGGTGTCCCACGTGGTAGCGATAACACCTCAAAGGTCGGGCTCCAGCAGTTTCACCTGCGCTGAAACCCAGCCCACCAGTAGCCTTCGGCCCTCCACTATATTTTTAGCCGCCGTCACTGGGCAGCATACCGTAACGGTATGCATACCCGTGGAGTCTGGGCGAAGGGCGCCTGCCCTGACCTGATCGGCAGGGCACCCTCCGGACCTGGCGACGGCGGCCACCACCTCCTCCTCGGTAACCGAGTCGTCCAGACCCAGGATGCGCAGGTCTGCGCATCTGACGGGCCTGGACACTCGGGCCTCGTCCGCGTTTAGGGACGCTCTGAGCTTTTCAGCCAGAGCGTCGGCGGACGAGCCGCTGGTTTCGCCGGGGATCTCCAGCAATCGAGCCCCTGTCGCGGTGACTTTAAGCCGGAGGCCCCCGGTGATCCCAAGCTCACCGAGGTTCACAGCCTCTTTCGCCTTCGCCAGGTCGCGGTAGGACACGCCCCTCTTTTCCGCGTCTGGCTGTAGTGTGATCACTACAGCCGCGGTCTTCGGGGCGCGGAGCCTAGCCGCAATCTTTCGCGCCCTGTGCTGGCGCTGCCGCTCCACATTTCGGGCCTTTTTGGCCGCCTTCCTCCCCTTGTTCTTCTCCCCGACCACTTGCCATCCGGCTTCAGCCGCAGGTGTCGGGGGCTGGGGGGGCGGTGGTGGTGGCGGCAGCTTCGCCGCTGGCACTGGCGCCGGCACAGTCACCGCCTGTGCCGCTGCCTTGCCCTTCCTCCTCTTGGGCGCCTTCTTTACCGGCGCCGGTTTCGCCGGAGCCGGCTTTTCGGGGGTGGCCGCCACAGCCCTGCCGGAGGAGTGGCTCGCCGGCCCCGGTCCGGGTGCGGGTGCCACAGTCGCAGCGGCAGCCGCGTACGACACCGTGCTCGGGCCCGCGGCTGCTCTGTTTGCACCCAGGGGGGGGCGCAGGACCCTTCCCTCCAGCAGGGGTATTCTAAACAATTCGATAAGTTTCCGTGTCGGTAAGGAACCGTATTCGACAATCTCATTTCCGAGCCGAAGAACTGTCAAAACGCTATTCACAGATCCGAACGGATAAGTTTTTTTCTATCCCATTGACCATTGTGTTTATGGGGAACGCTACAAAATGGTAGTAAATAGATAACCGTGGTAGAAAATTTAAAATAGTAAATAAAATAGGTTTATTTGAATATTTAGTTCCGTTTAAATAAGGAATATACAGCTAGTAACTTAATAGACAGCAAACGATATAAAATGATTTTATTAGTAACCAAAATAAACTTTATTTCATTTCGAATAAACCTGCTTTGTAAACAGCCGTCTGTCAAACTGGCAAAGCGCGCAATGTGTTTTTTTTTTTAAATAAACTATTTTTCATAATTCATAGATAACTTTATATAGCTTTGTTAAATTAAAAAAGGAAAAAATACTGCAAGTATTTGATATCAGTATTATACAATTCTTGCTATTTGCTCATTGTCAAACAATAATTAAATTTCTTTGGGGATTACGGCAGATGATTGCGTGTCAGGGAAATAGGGCCTTATTTCTTCAATGAGGCTAAGGGCCATGTCGGGTGTTAGTCTATAAACCAACTGAAACCGCGGGTCGGCAAAAGTATTCGTCATATCCTTTATGAAGAGATAACGTCTCCTGCCTCTGTTGTCCTGCACGCCGACGGTCTCTGGCTCGCACAATCATATACTCCATCTACCAAAGTAGGTATCAAATAATGTTAACTAAAATTTAGAACGAATATCACATTTCTGTAAATTTATGTAAATGCGGATATATCAATGAAATATTGTCATTACAATAATAAAACTTCATTTACTTACTTTAGGCAGTGTTTAAAAAGTTTACAGTCTTTTTATTTCACTGAAATAAGCTGGAAATATGATTTATTTCTTCGTTTTAATTTTGTTCGATATGACTCCCGATAGCAAACAGCTGTCGGAAAGATTCGAGTCTTCAAATCGAATTTGAACTGTCAAAATTATTCGGTTTCGGATTTGTGAATTGCGTTTGGAGGACATCTTCGATATCTTAGACGTTCGATTCGGTACGGAATCGAGTCGAATGGTTATGAATAAGGCTGCAGGACGGAGAACCGCTGTTCGAAGGCAGCCAGCTCCTTCCGTACCAGATTCAGGATCTGGTTCTCCTCTCTGGCTCTCGCCTACCCAGCCGGTTCGGGCTGGGTAGGCCGCTGGGTCTGGCCCCCAGTTTGAGAGCCGCGCCCCCGCAGGCTGGCCAGGTCCGATTGGAGCTTGGCATTCTCCTGTTGGAGAAGCTCCGTGGCGGCCGTCAGGCGGGCCACCTCCTCTCGCAGTTTGGCCACATCTCCCTCTGACGAAGGAGGAGGAGGAGGCCCCGCAAAGTTGGCCTCCGCTGCCGCCAAGATGGAGGCGGAAGCCGCGGGTATGGCCTTAAGTTTCGACGACGTCTTCACTTTATAGGCCACTCCCCTTATCGCGGCTTCCACCGCCTTTGCGAACCTGGCCTTACGCTCCGCATCGGAGCCGCCAGGTGCACCTGCCTCTTCGCCAGTCCCTCGAGCAGATGTGCCCGGTTGGCGCCCTTCTTCGGCGAGACTCACCGACCTCTCAGGGGCAGATATTCCCCTCCCCCTGCCTCTGATCCCACCACGCTTGTTGGTGGGAATCTTTCTGGCCGAGGCCTCGTCTTCTCCGGATGATGACCTCCGGTCGCCATCCCGCCTGGGTCGCTTGCGGAAGAACTTACTGTTCTCCGCGGGCGTCCCGGCCCTCACGCGGCGGGAGCTCTCTGAGCCTCCCGCGCTCACGTCACTGGATGCGATGTCGGACTCCGACGCCGCATCCCTCCTCTCCTCTCCTTTGCCGTTGCCGGCGGTGTTGGGTTTTTTGGTATTTTCCATATTGTTCCCACGAGTATGGGGGATTTAAAAGTCCAACTGGGCAGAGACCCCTTTACCCTAGATAAGCAGATTTAAGTATTTGTTACTCGCCATGGGGGTCTGCAGGTACCCTGGCGAGGAGTGCACTAGCGACTGATTTGTTCCATGGAACACCCGTCAGCCATACATCCCCTCGCGGTGCGTCGCCACTTGGGATTCGGGGTAACTTTTTATAGAGGTTTTCTACCTCGCGGTCCGGGCGGTTAAGCCAAGACCCTCGGTCCCTGTCGCGACGTGCAGTTCGCGAAGTAAACAGGTAACAGAGTCAAATTAATATTGTTAAAGCGAAACGTGTAACAAACTAGTCATATGTAATGAGGGATTTTCTTTTTAGCTCTTCCCTAGTCGCTGGATAGATGGCGCTAGGAGTAAGTATGATAATGCAAGGAACGGAACCTAAAAAAACTGATTTTAACAAAGCGCGAGAAATGTTGGTTATATTAGCAAATGAAAGTGTCAGTCAACGAGAGTATGTGACGTGACACAATGTTTTTTTTTTCAGGCGTTTTGGCTTTGGCATAGTAAGTTCAACGCCATCTATAAAGTTCTTAGAAACTAAGTTTTTTTTTAAAACCTCAAAAGGAAAACCTCTCATTGCATAAGGTGATCTGCTGCTGGCAACATTGAACTCACAAAGAGATCACTACAGATAAAGAGTATTTATAGTTCATGGTTATGACGTTAAGTAGTCTGTGGCGTTTGCCGGTACTTTGGGACTACCTACACCAAATGTGAAGTATTTAATTCAATAAGTATTTACTATTTAGTGCAAAGTAAAGTGATTAGCGTTATGATGGAGGCGTCCAGCACGGTGGCGACTCATCTGAGAGAAATATGAGCTAAGTGGTAGCACTAAGACAATAGTGTAGTGGTTCCCCACATAAATGCCTAGATTCTAAATTTCCTATCTTTTCCAAAGGTTTCTGATGCTCTTGGAAGTCGGTTACATTAGGAGGTTAATTGGCAGACTTGGGCTGTGCGATTCCTCCTCAATACCCAAACGTATTGTTGTAAAGTGTTGTATGTACTAAGAGGGTATAAAGTACATACAACAGAGTTAAATTATGAGAAATGGATCTGTGATAGAAACGGATATAGCAAGAGGTTAATAGCAGGCTTGGCTGCGGTTTCCTCGTTTATTAAGAGATGGATCTGTGATAGAAACGGATATGGCAAGAGGTTGATTTAGCAGACTTGGCTGCGGTCTCCTCTTTATACCCAACATACTACGGTGACTAGGATCTCGTAGAGCATGTAACTGAATTTATCCTAGCAAGATATGTACGTTGTATAACATATTCTGTGCTATGGACTCACACCTAAGACACCAGAAACATTCATGTATTTATATTACGATGTATAGAATGGTGGGAATCAATTTAATTTTCAACTACAGATGGCGAGCTGAATCATGGTGCGACCAAGTAAGAACTAAAAGCTGATTAATGCGAAGCAAACCTCCCAACATATTGAAGATTCTTCTCGGAACAAACCCCAGGTACAAATAATACCACCAACATAAATCTATCTATCCACAACAACAATTCTCCCTAAAAAGGGCGTTAAAAAACTCTCTTTCGCGCCGCGTCGCTGCGTTGCGCCGTCTGGGAACGGGATGGTGAGCCTGGCCAGCTCGTGCGTCCCGGGTTCCGCGGATGGCGCGGCGGAACGACGCGACGCGGCGACATGGTGGAGATGCCGGGGATCCGAGAGGAAAAATCAATATCAAAATTATTTATACAAGATTAAACTGGATAAAATAATATTCTGAGTTCTTACTGGTGCTGCCATCTGTGAAAGCTCTGTGTAAAACTTATTGCATCAAAGGTTGATGAATATGCTAAAATGTTGAATAGGTTTGATACACGTTTCGCTGATATTGACTCTGATATTATTGAATATTACCCAATGTAATTATCTCAAAATTAACTATCACAGGTAAAAAAGTAAGTTTCGCTGAACATCTGAGGTGATAGATCGGTGTGATAAATAACCTAGATGGCGTTACTCGTTGTTGAAATGAAATATAAGTTGATAAGTTTATTTCTTTGTTTTGTGAAATAAACTAGGTGATGTTGTTTATATAATCGTGTTATGATTTATGTAAGGGATTCGATCATTTGTATTCATTAACTTGCAAAGATACGACTCCACAAGTCTTAATACGTATTTAATATAAGGCGGAAGTTGAAAACGATTTGTCAAAGTTTGCAACTTTGGAGCACAAACCGGAAGTGGAGCAAATTTGACAGAGACAATAAATTCTTGTCGCCATGTGTGGTATTTCCCCCCTATATTATCGGCTCTCAGACCCGCGCACGTCCGTTCACTTATGAAGCTAAAAGCTAAGTGACTACGCGGCGAGAGACGACACAATGCTTCCCTCTCTTTCACTCACAGACACTACATCCCTTCCTTATTTTCACTTCATCCATCTAATCCTCACCCAAAGCCGGAATCTCATTCGTGGCCTACGGCCAACATTTAGGCCGTCCAATAAACCTCTGTTTGTTTTACTACGTTCTTTAAGAACGCAGAGTCCCACCTGACTCCATAGTCTCTACCAGACCCGACCTCCACCAGAGCCACCCACGCACCGCGCTTCCTTAGACAGCTACAAGCGGACACCGACTTCTACCGGACTACGGCTATGAAACTAAGTTTCCCCACTATCTCTGACTCTAAATTTCTCTACTCCAAACGGTATTTGGCCCTCGGGCATTCTCCTTTACCTATGATTCGCGTACTTGTAAGTACGCTTAGAGGTTAATGCTCTCAAAGTGTAGCGATCCTCTCTAACACTTTTACAACTGTGAAAGGTCCTTTATATTTGGGGTCCAATTTAGTATTTACAGTCGTGCCTTAGTGCTCACCACCCTTTTTTTATATATATAGCGCCGACTTTCAGATTAACCGAGCTGAGTTTTTCCTAATTTGTTCGAGATCTGCGTCAGTGTCAGCGTAAGCTATAAGACTAAGAAGGCGCGCGACTACCGACTAGTAATTCCAGCAGGCTTACTTTTGCCACCCTATTGACCGTACAGTTTAGTGCCCTTTGCACATCTCCTAACGCATCCTGACACGATCTATCTTCGTTTACTTCAACTGCGATAAGCAGAGATTTTAACGTACTCATTGTGCGCTCAACTTGACCGTTAACTCGCGATGATCCCGTGGCTATTAAATGAAGCCTAATGCTTTACTCTCACAAAATTCCCTAAACTCTTGACATGTGAAACAACGACCTTGACCGGCAATAATCCGTACCGGTGCTCCAAACAATGTTATGCTCCTTGTCACAGCTTTTATTTTATTACTTTATTGTATGTGTATTGTATTTTAATACGCATCGTATGATGTAAAAGGACAAACTGTAAACGTATCAATGAGTACGAACACATACTCCTTGTTAGCTCGTTTTCCACTGAGCTCACTTGTCGCATCGATGTGTACCGTGTGCCAAGGTACCGCAACCTTTGTAATAGGGTGCAACTCTGCCTGTACCTTGCATGAATGACACTTTGCTTCTTTACATGTAACGCAATCTTGTTACGAAAAGACTTAAAAGAGTTGTAGTCGCTTACCACAACAAACTTCCTTCCATATAAATATAAACGAAAATATGTAACGTGATCTTGTTACTAGAAGACTTAAAAGAGTTGCAGTCGCTTACCACAACTAACTTCCTTCCATGTAAATATAAACGAAAACATGTAACGCGATCTTGTTACTAGAAGACTTTAAGGAGTTGCAGTTGCTTACCACAACAAACTTCCTTCCATGTAGTTACAAACGAAATTTTATTGTTTTACACCATTTAACACTGCAACTGAAAACAATGGACACGATGTTCGCCTTCACCAAAATTCGAAGGGCCTTGATCAGCATCTGGGACAAAACATGTCATCCGACTACCGTTGGTCCACCCAAAGCACATCGACACAAATCACAACTAAAACCAGCCTAACCTTTGCAACCTGTAACACCGTTAATGCATGGACACGTTGAAACTTTAAAATTCAAATGTAATATTCCGAAAGCTGGACGTCTCATTCCCTCTCTGAATCAAATCAAGTATCAAATATTCTATACAAACACATGGCCTTCATCTCGAGAACAAAACGCTGTAACTAGTGTAATTAGCTCAATTAAGCCACAAAATCTGATCCGAAATCAACTGTAACGGGTATCTATCCGGTTTTGTTTAACTCACGATAATTTATACACATACGTTTCCAACAGTCAGATTTTTCAACAAATAACTTGCATAATGTGAATTGCTATGTCTTGTTATTTTGGCATCTTAATAATTCATTCACTCGTTCGCGCATTACTTTTCTTTCTACCGGCGGGCAAAGATAAGGCCGTCTTCGTACCGTCTCGTTTGGATCTATTAAACGAAATTCTAGTATATAAGTGATAACGCGGGTATTTGGAAAACCGAAGATAAAAAATAAATATTCTGTTTTTATTTTTATAAACTGACAAGTCATTGTTTACGTTCTCATGAAATATCAAGGTGTACAGTGTACATCATGCAAATTCTATATTGCTGAGAACTTATTGTGGCACAGGAAGAATAGCATTGCTGTTTGTTAGTGTAAACAATATCAATATCCTCTTTTCCAACGTTTCCATCTAGCTCCAATAGATCCTGCTTCACCATCGTACTCAATTTTTCTAAAGTAAAACTTGACATCATATTTAAATTTATGGACATTGAAACAAATAAAGAATGTCTAATTTTGGTCACCAAATGGGCATCATCCTTTTATCAACCTGACAAATTCATTATTTATTTCATACAGTATTTACTCATACCATTGTTCAAATTAAACTAACAATCTTGTATGAATTGTCTTCATAATTCAATAAACGGGCGTTATCCGTACACAAAACTTCATATTACGGGCATCACCCGTTTGTATTTTGAATGTACTATGCAAACTATTGTCTGACTTTGTTTTTAACTGCAAACCATAATTTTATTTTATTTTCAATATTCGTTACTCAACAATTCCATTAATGTTTGTATGTCTAACATAAAGTATACTGTACAAAACTCACCCATCTTATTCCAACATCTTATTTTATGTACCTGCAATCTATGCAAATAAATTTTACTTCACTTTACTTCGTTTAACTTCACTTTACTTTATTTCACTTTACTTACTTTACTTCACTTTCCTTTACTTCACTTTACTTTACCTTACTTCACTTTATTTTACTTTTCTTCACTTCACTTTACTTTACTTCACTTCCCTTGCTTCATTTCGCTTTACTTCACTTTACTTTATTTCACTTTACTTCACTTTCCTTTACTTCGCTTTACTTCACTTTCCTTTACTTCGCTTTACTTCACTTCACTTTACTTCGCTTTACTTCACTTCACTTTACTTTTCTTTACTTCAGTTTTCTTCCACTTACACTCTTACATACCTACGTCAGTATGTATTTACAGGCATCACCTGTACTAAATTACATTAGTAAGTCCTTACAGGCGTCACCTGTTCCCGGACTACCAGGCATCATCTGGTAACATCATGTACTAACAGGTATCATCATGTGCATACAGGCATCACCTGTAGTAAATTAAATTACGAAGTCCTAGCAGGCGTCACCTGTTTCGGACTACCAGGCATCATCTGGTAACATCATGTACTAACAGGTATTATCTGTTATCTCATGTGCATACAGGCATCACCTGTAGTAAATTAAATTACGAAGTCCTAACAGGCGTCATCTGTTTTCGGACTACCAGGCATCATCTGGTAACATCATGTACTAACAGGTATTATCTGTTATCTCATGTGCATACAGGCATCACCTGTAGTAAATTAAATTACGAAGTCCTAGCAGGCGTCACCTGTTTCGGACTACCAGGCATCATCTGGTAACATCATGTACTAACAGGTATTATCTGTTATCTCATGTGCATACAGGCATCACCTGTAGTAAATTAAATTACGAAGTCCTAACAGGCGTCATCTGTTTTCGGACTACCAGGCATCATCTGGTAACATCATGTACTAACAGGTATTATCTGTTATCTCATGTGCATACAGGCATCACCTGTAGTAAATTAAATTACGAAGTCCTAACAGGCGTCATCTGTTTTCGGACTACCAGGCATCATCTGGTAACATCATGTACTAACAGGTATTATCTGTTATCTTATGTGCATACAGGCATCACCTGTTGTAAATTAAATTACGAAGTCCTAACAGGCGTCATCTGTTTTCGGACTACCAGCATCATCTGGTAACATCATGTACTAACAGGTATTATCTGTTATCTCATGTGCATACAGGCATCACCTGTTGTAAATTAAATTACGAAGTCCTAACAGGCGTCATCTGTTTTCGGACTACCAGCATCATCTGGTAACATCATGTACTAACAGGTATTATCTGTTATCTCATGTGCATACAGGCATCACCTGTTGTAAATTAAATTACGAAGTCCTAACAGGCGTCATCTGTTTTCGGACTACCAGCATCATCTGGTAACATCATGTACTAACAGGTATTATCTGTTATCATCATGTGCATACAGGCATCACCTGTAGTAAATTAAATTACGAAGTCCTAACAGGCGTCACCTGTTTCCGGACTACCAGCATCATCTGGTAACATCATGTACTAACAGGCATCATCTGTTAATTAGTCCATACAGAAGTAGACTCATGTTCTCTTTTATACGAACATCATTACTTGATACAGTCCTAGTCTTTTCCCAAACTATGTTGGGTCGGCTTCCAGTCCAACCGGATACAGCCGAGTATCAGCACTTCACATGAAGCGGCCGCCTATCTGTCTTCCACAAGTTCCACAACCCAGTACCTGGGCAATACTATACCATTGGTAAGACTGGATGTCAAACCCCTTGACTTCTGACTACATATAACGACTGTCAAAGATCCACAAATGACAGCCGGGACCAACGGCTTAACGTGCTTTCCGAGGCACAGTGGAAACTCGGTATGTAATGATGGTCACCCATCCACGGACCAACCTCGGCAAGCATAGCTTAACCTTGGTCGACCCGTGCGGCTGTTATTATTTAGCCACGAGCTCCTCTATCATTACTTGATACAATAATCTAATATTGATGGAAAGCGACGCAAACAAGCAGTTTGTCCTACTACTCATTTCCACACCGCTTTCTCCCGTCGGCATTTTGGTTTTCTTTGCCAACTATTTGTACAACTAAAATTAATAAAAGTTTGTCAATTTCTTCATTACCAAATAATCATTGCAAGATTAAAGTCTCAAAGTTGCAAAAACAAGACTATAGAGGAGTTACTTCTCATACCCTTGATAATCATTTTATACGGACTCATCACCGTTCATTTTTCTGTTTACTCGGTAACCCTTTATAATAATAATAATAATAAACTAAATAGACCAACGATGCGCGTCATAATTTAGCATATTATAACAACATGCGTAACGAATTAAAATATAGTGAAATCAACAACTGAGAGAAATAATCACTTCTACTCTAATACTGTAACTTACTCATACTTTAAACAAACTTAACTACTTGGTGCATTTTAGTGGAATGTATTTTTCTAAACTTATAAACCTTCACGACAAATCGGTATACGGGGTAAATTACTACAACGCGTACACATTTAATAGTTTGTGACTGTGTCACCCGACACATCCACGCCCACACCATCATTTTATTTATTGTTTATTTTGGTCAGTGGCTCATATTTATTAATTTAAAATAGGTGCACCAACAGTAGGTACAATACTATTACATTTACCGATAAGAGTACACATGTTAGAGTTCTAATGTATGTATCAATATGTGTACACAGCATTCTTAGTACATTAAAGAGATCAAATAAGTGACTTACAGTAATAAGGTGGTCATCATCCTACCTTTCCTCGCACACTTCAGTTGCACACATTAACAATTCACCTCACTTGCACATTTCACTGGACAGTTTACTTCACATCCATTACACTACACTTTTCTTTTTCTTTTTTTTTTTGCAATAAATTATTTATCTAAGTTTTCGAATTAGCCATTGCATTGTATGTAAGCTACATTTCATTCGAGGTGAGAGTTATTCTTACAATTATGTTTATTATAACTATGTGAACCTTTGTGAATAGAGAAAATAAAGAAATTGTATTATTGTACTTCACGGGGCCTAGCCGTAATTTTTACTGAGATTTTAATTATTTTAAGCAATCATAACTTCAATCTTAAAACACCGTACACCGTCTTTTTTTTTTTTTTTTCATGTAATTTAATAATAATTGCACACAGTAGTCCTGTTAATCCTCGTCGCCAGAATGTGGTATTTCCCCCCTATATTATCGGCTCTCAGACCCGCGCACGTCCGTTCACTTATGAAGCTAAAAGCTAAGTGACTACGCGGCGAGAGACGACACAATGCTTCCCTCTCTTTCACTCACAGACACCACACCATATTTGCACGAAAGTTTTCGTACCTGCGTTTTCAAAAGTTTTATGTTGCAAGTGTTTGTGAGAACGAAATATCTACGGCTTATTGATTTACCCCACGTCGGGAATAAAATAAGAGTGCTTGAAAGAACAAAAAGGTCAGTATAGTTTAGATGTGTGTTGATTACAATTTCGAATTTGTATTCTCAGCTCGTATGATACTATGTGTGAAATTGGTAAATACTCCGTTATCTACCTAGATTTACATGTATCAGTAAATCTCCCTACTCTCCCGGCGATATCCCTTCATATTTTGGCAGTCATGACCCACGCTTGCGCGAGTATGTAAAGCCTGTCTGTGGGACCGCGCCATTTCGGGCTTCGACGCGTCTAAATTAAAAATAAGCACAGATTGTGCTAGTACCTTCGAGGCTTCACTGTATAACCGCCTACATACATACAACAATAGCAAAATTAAATAAATTGTTTAAAGAAATAAGTAGGTAAGCTTGGTACCTACGTGATAAAACCTGTACACTTATCTTTCCACCCACTTCCAACAGGACCGGAATTGTTAGTCATTGGAGGTAATTGTCACCGAGAAAAGGAGAGTATATTAAACTGCCTACAGCTAAAGAAATAGCTAGTAAAGTCAAGTTAATCTGAAGACAACATTGGAAGTGAGTAATAGTTTATAATCCTATACCTTGACATTGGATGAGTATCCTTATCTGTCTGGCTACCTTATTCAAATTATATAAATGCTTGAGTGGACATCTTGGTCTTAGACTGACTAAGCCGGTACTAAGGATTTCGGTAGTCAATACATACTGTGAATGAGTACTTCAGGTACACAAACATTTGTCTAGGATGGGGCTCCGGGCTCAATCCCACATACCCAAGTTATGTGAACAGAGGCACTGCTGACTAGGCAGCGGTGTCATCAATACATACAAATAAATGATATAAGAGAGATTATGGTTTGTACTCTGTAAGTACATAGTAGTGTGTTAGCTGAAGACACACTGTATAACAAGAGTGATGTTTCCTTACAGTGCCCATTATCTATTCTATGCTTGATTATGTGCACTTGGTGATTGAGTATTTTTGTTATGAGCATACTAAAGTATTAAGTGGTATTTACTTACCTGTGCTGGGTGACCCATAACACCTAAATAAATCTGAAAGGAGATGATTATTTCCAAGATAGTAAATAAGTTTTCCTGAAAGGGAAGTTGAATTTCTGAAATTCTATTTTCAAGAAAGTAATGAAATTTTTTAAATACCTACCCTGTATGTATGATGTGTGATCTATTACAATTCAATTATGGGTTTTTGCTATTAAATAAGCCATCAGAATTTTTTCAGTAAATAATACAAACATTAATTTGTTATTCCTTGTTTTTAAAAAATAGGTGGTTTTAATCAAAACATGTTACATTATGATTAAATTTGTATAACAATTTACAGCTGTACCTAGATAGTGTAATATTATATTACAGGACGTCAATATGGAGGAAGCCATGCTCCTTATTCTTCGAGGCCTGTGTGATAAAATTAAAACTCTGTCCGAATGTGCTCGAAATACTAATAGTAAACTCGCTAGTGAAATAAATGACTTAACCTTGCATGAAGGAAGAGTGGTATCCTCTAAACTTCACACCTGTCTCCAACGATTGGAGAGGGAACTAAACAATTATTTTCGACTCGTTAGCGAACCACAAGTGGACGAGATCTCTGCCATCTCTGCAATACAGCTGGAAGCTGAAGAAAACTGCTGTGAACTTAAAGTAAAAATTGAAGAATGTGAAAATTCAACGACAAATAACAAGAACAAAGAACATTTATTATCGGGAAAACTACCAAAATTGGAGTTACCACAGTTTGAAGGTAACATTCTTGAATGGCACCAATTTTGGGACCAATTTAGTTCCAATATTCACAATCGGAATTTGCCAGACGTTGACAAGCTATTATATCTGAAGAATTCTTTAAAGGGAGAAGCTAAGGGAGTGATAGACGGGCTAGATATTACAAATAAAAATTATTCCATAGCCATACAATCTTTGAAAGATAGATATGGGAAACAAACTCAAGTGGTTGATGCACACTATTCCTCACTCTACAGAATAAAACCAGCAGACAAAACTGTATCAGATTGCCGAAGAGTTTTAACTGAAATTGAAAAACATTTGAGAGTTTTGGATTCAATGGGTGAAAATATTAACCATAACCACTTGAGGTTTATGGTAATGGAGAAATTTCCAGAAGATATAATATATGAAATGAAATTGAAAATAAAGCAAGAATCGATTGAAGAGATAAGGAAATATTTGGAAATTATCATTTCAGCACGTGAAGATGCAAATAGACTGACACAAGAGAAAAACCTAAATGAGAAAGAATATTACACTGTAAAGACACTCCACGCTACAGGAAAGGGTGACCATACAAATCAGAAGAGAAAGGAGGACCAAAGAAGACAACAGAAAAATAACTATGAAAATAAACAGGAAAAGGCTCGATACCACCCAAAACAGAATAAGAGAAATGCTTCCCAGAGGAACACTGGGAACAAGCAAAATTATTCAAGTTATGCTGGAAAAAACCAGGGAAAGGAGGGGCCACCTAGGAAGAAGTCAGTGTATCTTCTGTAAAGAGTCACACTACAACGACGAATGTACTAAATTCAAGGAACTAAAGGAAAGAAAATCCCTATTAAAAAATAGATGCTACAGTTGTCTAAGAATAGGACATTCTCGTGTGGACTGTAGAAATAAAAAGGAATGCTTTCATTGCAATAAATTAGGTCATAATCGTGCTTTATGTCCTGTTAAATTCTCAAGTGTAGACCAGGATAAGTTAACGACAACCAATGTCCTGTACACAAGAGATAAGGGAGTCACTGTTCTACAAACAGCAGTAGTTACTGCCAATAAAGTAGGAGATTTTTCTAAGGAGCTTCCATGCAGAGTTCTATTAGATTCTGGAAGCCAAAGAACATACATCACGCAGAAATCTGCAAGTGATCTTAATCTAAAATTTGAGGAAGAAAGCACACTAACTGTATTTACATTTGGTTCAAATACTCCTCAAGAAATAGACAGTCCCGTGGTTGAGGTGCAGTTGAGGACAAGAGCCGATAAGACTATCACTCTATTTGCTAATGTGGTACCAGTGATATCACATAGTGTCCCATATCCTCATCAGGACCTAAGCCACTGGAAGGATAAATCAGAACTAGCTGACGATGGTTCTCTACAAGACCAAGTGGACATTCTGATTGGTAATGATTATTACTTTTCACTTATCTCAGAACATAAAATTAAACTAAAGGAGAACTTGTATATGGTACAGTCTGACCTCGGATGGATACTGAGTGGGAAAATGGATTCCAGTCCTATTCAGGAACTATCGGTGGTGACATACTTCCAGTCTAATGTGGACATGTTATTCAACGAACCTGACTTGCCACTGATCGAGACTAACATGAAGAGCTTATGGGAACTTGAATCCATTGGCATAACCGATTCCCCGAGGGAAAATCGAGAAGATGAGGCTGTAAAGAGGTTCAATGAAACTACTGAATATGTAGACAACAGGTACTCAGTATCCTGGCCCTGGATTGAGTACCCTCCTGCTCTGCATATGAATTTTGGATTGGCTTATGGTCGTCTCGTCAACTTGTTGAAGAGGCTAGATACGTCCACGTTATTGGCATATGAAGACACATTAAAGGATCAAATGATGAAAGGAATAATTGAAGTTGCACCTAATCTGAGTGATCAAACAGTAGGACATCCTATTCATTACCTTCCACACCATGGGGTGAAAGTACCTGGCAAGCCTATGAGAATTGTCTATGACGCTTCATCCAAAACAAAAGACAACAAAAGTTTAAATCAATGCTTGTATTGTGGACCCATGATGCTGGAGGATTTGACTGGATTACTTATAAAGTTCAGATGTCAACCAATAGGTATATGTGCAGACGTCGAGAAGGCTTTCTTACAGATTGCACTCAACAAACTGGATCGCGATGTAACTCGATTCCTATGGTTAAAGGATACAAAGAAACCCGCTACAGAAGATAATCTGCTTCACTTAAGATTTACAAGAGTTCCATTTGGCGTTATATCAAGCCCATTTTTGCTTAATGCAACAATCAGATTACACTTACAAAGTTCGGACAATGAACAGATTAACAAATTAAGTAAAGACATATACGTTGATAACGTAGTTACTGGAACAAAAACAATGAAGGAAGCACTTCAACTTTATAAGAATTCTAAAGAGACATTCAACCAACTATCCATGAATCTTAGAGATTGGAGTTCCAACTCTGAAGAATTTATAAAACAAGTACCTGAATCTTGCAAAGAAGATAAGATCAAGGTTCTTGGACTAAACTGGAAACTAAAGGAAGACACACTTCAACTAAAAGATAAGGTTATTAGTGAACCGAAATTTACAAAAAGAGGTGTCTTAAAGGTCATAGCGTCAATCTATGATCCGTGTGGATTTGCTGTACCGTCACTGTTGTCTAGCAAACTGTTCATACAAAATCTTTGGAAGGAAAAAGTAAAATGGGATTCACCATTTTCTGAGACATTAAAAACCGATTGGTCAAAGATATGTGAAGAATTAGATGAGGTTCGAGACATATCTTTGCCCAGATGTTACTTCAGTGATGCTACTACAAGTACTTGTCAAATTCACTGCTTCACAGACTCTTCTTCGAAAGCCTATGCAGCTGTAATCTACATAGTTAACGGCAAGGAAGTAAAGTTTGTTCTAGGAAAATCAAGGCTAGTTCCTTTGAAAGATCAAGACAATCTGAAAATACCGCGGTTGGAGTTACTAGGCGTATTAATTGGAACTAGGCTGATCAAATATGTATCCCAATTTTTACAATTTAACATCACAAGTCAAACGTTATGGACTGATAGTCAAATTGTTATCGACTGGTGCAAGTCGGACACACTCCTCACACCGTTCGTTGCCAGAAGAGTCGAAGAAATTAAAAGGAATAAAAACCTTATAATACGACATGTTCCATCGGATCTAAATCCAGCGGATGTTGCCACAAGACCATTCAGCTCTAAAGAAGATAGAGTAAAATGGCTGACTGGCCCTCAGTTTATATTACAACATCCAGATTCTTGGCCGTCAGGAATCAAAGAAGTATCTTCTCTTTGTGCGGGGGAGGGTCTCCCGAAAGAGTCACAAGAATATAAAATGGATACAGAAAATACACTCGGTGTGGAAAATCAAGAAGACCGTACAAGTAACCAAACTAAGATAGATGTAGACATAAGTGAAGAAAAGGGTGACAAAATTAAGCAGCTCAAGAAGCTACAAGCCGAACACTTTCCAAGAGAACTAGAAGGGAAAGAAACAAGCTTAAAAATTAATCTTGGACTATTTCTGGACGTAGACGGACTTTTACGTTGCAAAGGACGTTTAAAAAATACGGATTGGTCGTATGACCAACTTTATCCAATACTTATTCCAAAAGATTGTGATTACACTAACAAAATTATCACCCAGACTCATAGCGACAATCATCATGTAGGTGTTAACCATACCCTCGCTATAATTCGTCAAGCCTTTTGGATTCCACACGGAAAACGCCAAGTCCAGAAGGTTATAAGGAAATGTCCTAGATGTCAGAAACACGGAGAAAGAGTAAATTACACTTCACCGTTTACATTTACAGGCCTGGACTACATGGGCCCTGTACTAATTAAACATGGAAACGAAACAAGTAAACGTTGGATAGCACTCTTCACTTGCCTAGCAGTCAGGGCGGTGCATTTAGAGATTGTTCAAGATCTCACAGCAGAAGAAGGACTTCATGCTTTGAGAAGAATGATATCGACAAGAGGTGTACCACAAATAATCACATCAGATAATGCTACAAATTTTAAGCTTATGTCAGAAATACTATCCAATTCTTATTGCATTAAACACGAAATTCGTTGGAGGTTCATACCCCAACTAGCTCCCTGGTTCGGGGGATTTTATGAAAGATTAATTGCAATAGTGAAGAATTGTATGAGAAGAACATTGGAAAAGCACATGCTGACAGATAGTCAATTAGTTACATTAGTGAAAGAAATTGAAGCAACAGTTAATACAAGACCATTAACTTGTGTCGATTCTGAATTGGTTCATATTTTAAAACCGTCTGATTTCTTAACTATGGGAAAATGCATAACGATGGAAGGTTCAACCGAAGACTTTCTAGTACAAGGCACTACAACAAAATCCGACCTTATCAAGGCTTGGAAAAGAGGTTTAGTTATCCTCAATGAATTTAAGGACATGTTCACAAATCGATATTTACAAAGTTTGCGTGAACGATATGGACATTCTGTCAAAGAACCTAGAATCACGGCAAAATTAATCCCGAAGGTAGGACAAATTGTTCAGATAAAGGGAGATAGTAAAAATCGAGAAGAATGGAAAGTTGGAAAAATTACTTCATTGGTCAAAAGTTCTGACGGACTTTGCAGAGTTGCGAAGGTCGAAGTTGGAAATAAGGAGTTTGTAAGATCTTTAACTCATTTATATCCATTGGAAATGGATGACAATGAAGAAATAGAATACAATGCCAACGCATCAGAAAGAGAAAGCGAGATACCACGGAATATAACGGTAAACGAATTGATACCATTGGAAGTGAAAGTCATAAATTCAAAAGATACATCTGATAGTTCAGAAAACGAGAAAGAAAACAGAGAGTCGATAATACCAACGGAAAAGAGTATGTTGGAAGACTTTGATAAAGTATCAGAGAGCACGGACAGAGAGAAAATATTGAGTCAGAAAGAGGATGAACCTGAGAAGAGAGTTCAAGTAAACAACGAGGTTAAACAAAGAAGAGGCGCGGCCACCAGAGCTCTGGAGAAAATTGCAGAGTGGACGCGTAACTTACTAACCCTGCTCTAAGAATATTCGGGCGGGAGTGTCGCGACGTGCAGTTCGCGAAGTAAACAGGTAACAGAGTCAAATTAATATTGTTAAAGCGAAACGTGTAACAAACTAGTCATATGTAATTGCATAAGGTGATCTGCTGCTGGCAACATTGAACTCACAAAGAGATCACCACAGATAAAGAGTATTTATAGTTCATGGTTATGACGTTAAGTAGTCTGTGGCGTTTGCCGGTACTTTGGGACTACCTACACCAAATGTGAAGTATTTAATTCAATAAGTATTTAATAATTAGTGCAAAGTAAAGTGATTAGCGTTATGATGGAGGCGTCCAGCACGGTGGCGACTCATCTGAGAGAAATATGAGCTAAGTGGTAGCACTAAGACAATAGTGTAGTGGTTCCCCACATAAATGCCTAGATTCTAAATTTCCTATCTTTTCCAAAGGTTTCTGATGCTCTTGGAAGTCGGTTACATTAGGAGGTTAATTGGCAGACTTGGGCTGTGCGATTCCTCCTCAATACCCAAGCGTATTGTTGTAAAGTGTTGTATGTACTAAGAGGGTATAAAGTACATACAACAGAGTTAAATTATGAGAAATGGATCTGTGATAGAAACGGATATAGCAAGAGGTTAATAGCAGGCTTGGCTGCGGTTTCCTCGTTTATTAAGAGATGGATCTGTGATAGAAACGGATATGGCAAGAGGTTGATTTAGCAGACTTGGCTGCGGTCTCCTCTTTATACCCAACATACTACGGTGACTAGGATCTCGTAGAGCATGTAACTGAATTTATCCTAGCAAGATATGTACGTTGTATAACATATTCTGTGCTATGGACTCACACCTAAGACACCAGAAACATTCATGTATTTATATTACGATGTATAGAATGGTGGGAATCAATTTAATTTTCAACTACAGATGGCGAGCTGAATCATGGTGCGACCTAGTAAGAACTAAAAGCTGATTAATGCGAAGCAAACCTCCCAACATATTGAAGATTCTTCTCGGAACAAACCCCAGGTACAAATAATACCACCAACATAAATCTATCTATCCACAACAACAATTCTCCCTAAAAAGGCGTTAAAATCACTCTCTCTCGCCGCCGCGTCGCTGCGTTGCGCCGTCTGGGAACGGGATGGTGAGCCTGGCCAGCCCGTGCGTCCCGGGTTCCGCGGATGGCGCGGCGGGGCGACGCGGCGACAGTCCCCTATCGAAACCGCGAGACGTGATCCACAGCGCTTCGATAGCCAGATTACGAGATTGGCGGTGACAGAGGAGGACGGATCCTTCTCTGTCTGCTCGGAGGCAGGGTGAGTGCACACCGAGCCCGCCCTCATTCCTCAGCTGTGCCCTCTGCCTTACAGAGGGTCACGCAGAGGAACGCACCGTTGGTCCTGAAAGGACCCTACCTTTGTCAGAATCATCAGCCGCGGCGGTCACATTCCCCGGGGGATAAAAGAAAACTCTCATTTCCTCTCATTCCCCGGAGAAGGATACCGCCGCGTCCAGGGTGCACCGGCCCAGCAGCTGTTCTTCCCTCCAGACGTATCGAGAGGGACCAGCAGCCGCCAGACACACGTGGAGGACTTCTGACATCGCACCCCTCTCTGTAAACACCTTCAGAATGCTGTTGCTGCTTCCCCTCACTCGGGACATTACCTACTAAGGCAACTTTCTATACTGGAAACGTATAGATGTGTGTGCGTCTGCACGCACGTTTAGAACTGTGCATACAAACGCCCAGCTGCTGCGGCGCGCCCGCCGTAACATCAGAGCTCAGTAATATGTGGTAACCTGGACATACCGGTAGCACATGAGCGCGGAATCTTTCCACGAAGCGGTCCAGGCGACCATGGACCTTGTTCTAAACATGCAAATACCTCACCTCAATGATATTCTAATAAACAGATATGTTATACACCTACAAAACCACCGAAAAGTGTGCCGCGGGGCAGAGCCAGCTCTACATACCTACACGCAGTGACGCAGAATAAAGGCAAAACAAGCAAATTGGCTCGTTTTCGAGTCTTCACGATTGCGCGCTCACAACATCTGTTCAACAGAATATCATTGCCTCACTTAATAAAGGGGACATACCTTAGTGACCACTAACATCTATCACATAGCAGTTGATCACCAAATTTAGTAAATTGAACACCAAATTTTAATGAGGTGGTTGATGACAAACTAGTTTTGCGTAAGCCGACTTGGAGCCGACACGGATAGGTTAGGTTAGAAGGGTATGGCGGGGCCGAATGAGCGAGCGAAAAGACCCCACCATACCCTTCGTGGTAATTTTTTATAAACCATTCAGGAGTAGGGCTTCGTCGACCGGGTCTCCCTCGACTCGGATGCAAGAGCCTATCAGTTCAATTTTTGGTGGTCATAAATAAATTTTTGGTTCTAATTTCACGATAAAATGGGGACTATGATACATAATAAATACTAATAGGTACCCTGCTCGTTGTTTTTTTTCATACTTGTGCTCAAGCTTGTTTCCATTCCTTTTTAAACTCGTCCGTAACTGTTTGCGATTCCAACAAAATGAAACGATTTGTGATTTTGTTGGAATCACAAACAGTAACATTTTTGAACGAAACTGTCGAACGAGTCTGTCGTCTCAAAATAAAGCCCGTTCCAGCCTGCCTTACACCGGGGAACACTGTGCGGCTTTGCAGCATGCGTCATCTAGTGGTATGCTACAAATAACCGACATAAAATGTGGCAATTGCGGTATATAACAGCCTATTTTACACCGAGGCAACGTCGTGCCTAGATAATTTTCAAAGCATCGTAAAACATAATCTGCATGACGCACCAAAAATATGGCATGGAATCCATTGTGTTTGTATCTAAATCTACAGCTGCTACTGCCTGCGTGCGACAGTCTACCACATGACACCAAGTTGTTGCCATGCCACATGACTGTTGCCACAATGTGCAACGTTCTAAATTATTGTGGCATGCTACATTGCCGCACAGTGTTGCCCCGGTGTAAAGTAGTCTTAAGAGTTCAGTTTTCGACGTGCGACGTGGGTATGAAGAAATGTTCAAAACAAAAGAGCGTTATACAAAAATGTTGATTCCCGCTTTTTCCACCCTGGAGTTTCCCACTTGCACCATTGACGTGCATGCATTGACTTGAGAAGTAGAATGCATGATCGTGATCGACCACTCGTGAGATGCTCTGTGGTGGCTTTAAAGTTAAGTTTGTTTGTGAAACGTCAAACTCAACAAAAGTCAAAATCAAATATCAATTTGCTCGGTGGTCAAAATAAATAAATAAAATACCTAGTCCATGATAAAATAAACATAAAAAGTGTAATAATAAATGAAACATGGAATATTGTAAATGAAATCAATCAAAATATTCTTGCATCGATAAGTAAAAAGTGGCAGAAATAAATTACATTCAGGAATTATGAAGAAATTGTCGTATAAAAAATTGGCACTCATCTGTTTATCGTGTTTACCATTTCTGTTCACTTTAAACGGTGATTTTGTGTTCGACGACTCTGAAGCAATAGTGAAGAACAAGGATGTCACTTCAAACTCTTGGACTGACCCATTTTATCATGACTTTTGGGGTGCGGATATTAAATCGGATCTAAGTCATAAATCATACCGACCCCTTACGATTTTATCTTTCAAGTAGGTACTTGTTGGCTAAAAGCATTCATTTACAGCATTAACCATGATTAAAATAACCCTTGCTTTAATTAAACTTCACTTTTCAGGATAGATTATTTACTGGCTAAAAAAAGACTTTCTGCATTCGATTTCAAAACAACAAACTTATTCTTAGGCCATATGTTGTGCTGTTTATTGGTGTGGGTCGTCTTTAACACTATTTTATATGGCGAGAACCGAACGTTGACAAGTCAAGATGAAGGAACTAACAAGAAATTAAGTTACCAGGATGACAGGAGTAACGAGTGGTGGAAGGACACAGCATTTTTATCTACAATGTTATTTGCAGTACACCCAGTTCATGTGGAGGCAGTGTCTGGTGTAGTAGGCAGGGCTGATCTCTTAGCTGCTATAACATTTTTTCTAGCGTTCCTTAGCTACGACAAGTCACTGATTAGTCCTAAATGTAGTTTTATCTTTTTACCAATAACTGCGATTTTAGCTGGAATCTCTATGTTGTGTAAGGAGAATGGTGTTACAGTTTTGGTAAGTTAAATGAAATCTTTCTGCAAATATTTCTTATCAATAATGCTTATAAAAACTTACAATAATTTTAATATGTATTATTAATTTCAGGGCTTCTGTTTAGTTTATGAAGCAACAGCTACATTTAAAATTAAGAAAATACAAAACAGGCATATAGGTGCAATGTTTAGAATCATCTTCATCACATTTAGTATAGCTGCCCTGTTGTATGGAAGGTGGCTTGTGATGGGTGGGACCAAACCAGAGTTCAAGCCCACTGATAATCCAGCTGCATTTGCCCTTACTCCGTTTGCTAAGGTATGCCTCATTTGTGATTATTAGAAAAAAAAAATCTCCACCATGCCACCACACCATGGTCCACAGCACCGTGTCATCTATACTAATATTATAAAGAGTAACGATTTGATTTTTTGTTTGATTGTTACAATTTAACTCTAAAACTACTTGACAGATTTTAAAAACTCTTTCAGCAATGCATAGCTACATTATCAATGAGTAACATAGGCTATTTTTATCCCTGTACTCCCACGGGAAACACGGGTGAAACCGCGTGACGTCCGCTAGTTGTGTTGTAATAACACAAAACATGGTTTGCTAACATAAACGGGATGTGGCCTTATATAAATCGTTTGCTGCAAATATGTTTAGTTAAAAAATAGGCACTCCAGACCCGGCTTAAAAAAAAACATGTTTTCGTACCTATTTTAACAATAATAAATACCCTGCTTGAAATAGCATCAGGCCCTCAAGTTTTTTATAATTATCTTAAATCTTGGACCATTCATCTTAATAATTCTGTTGACCCAGACAGATAAAAATCTACACTAATATTATAAAGAGGAAAAATTTGTATTGTTGTGTGTGTATATGTATGTTTGTAATTAATAAACTCAAAAACTACTGCGTCGATTTCAAAAATTCTTTCACCATTAGAAAGCTACATTCACCATGAGTAACATAGGCTATATTTTATCCCCGTACTCCCACGGGAATGGAAACTACACGGGTGAAACCGCATGACGTCCGCTAGTACTTTATACCGCAGCTTTAATTGCAAGACTGATTAATATAATCTTGCAATTTATTGTGTTGCCTGAATGCCTCAGAAAGAGATATACAGTCTTGTAGCATACCTTTTCTAGACATCATAATTTCTTTTCCTAATGAGGTTTTGTAACATTTTTACAGGTAGCAACATACAACTATATTTATTCCATAAATCTTCTGTTATTTATTTGGCCCCAATGGTTATGCTATGACTGGTCAATGGGATGCGTACAGCTAATAGAAAGTATACTTGAAAAAAGAATGATTTTAATATACATGATGTATTTGTATGGACTGTATCTGTTAGAGGCTATTTTTCGTACTGATAAAAACCACAAATCCACAAACAGGTAACTAATTTAACATACCATGCTAATTTTATGGTTTGCTTTTATTGTAGCTAAACTACCTAGTTTATTAATAACTTTTTACTGATGCTTGGTGTCTGATGACTACAGTTAAACAAAGTTTTCACATTAGCAAATTGCATTTTCGACTTTGACTGTGAGTGTAAAAGCAATTTTTCTAGATATTAATCCAAAAGCGCTATAAATAAATTATAAAAACTTCAGTTCAAAATGCCTGGGAAACAGGGGCGTAGCTACCGCCGCGGCCGTATCACCCATATCAATGTTACAGGGCCCCTGATTAGCAAGGGCTCCTGATGAGGAAAAAAGCACAAAATTTTCTCACTACCTCAAATATTCTTCTTGCCTAAAGATTAAAAGAAAATATAACTTAACATGGTCCAGAACGCTCCAATTTTTCGAGCTCACTTCGCTCGCTCCTTGATGAAGGCTTCGCCAATTGCGGT
This sequence comes from Xestia xanthographa, assembly GCA_905147715.2. Taxonomy (NCBI): domain Eukaryota; kingdom Metazoa; phylum Arthropoda; class Insecta; order Lepidoptera; family Noctuidae; genus Xestia; species Xestia xanthographa. The sequence goes on along the minus strand of LR990645.1, from coordinate 16,585,707 downwards.
CCAGAAAGCACCTCATTTTCGAGATCGCTTCGCTCGCTTTTCGATAAAACTTAAACCTTGGATTACTTCAAGATTGCGGTACTGTTCGAAAGAGATACCGCGGCCCCGGAACACAAAGGGCGATGAAGGAACATGGATGGGCTTTAGTCAGTAAAAGTCTGACACTCAGAGCGGGAGGGTCATTTGATGAATTCCCATCCGAAAAAAAAAAGGATTACTTCAGGATGCTGTAATTTTCCAGCTCTTCACTGAAGTCCTAACCTATGCTAGTCATGATCGCTGTTGCACATTTTTGGGGTTTCGTACAAAAAAATAAATAAAAAAAAACGGAACCCTTATAGGATCACTCGTGCGTCTGTCTGTCGGTACGTCTGTCTGTCACAGCCAATTTGCTCCGGATCTACTGGACCAAATCAGGTGAAATTTAGGTAGGTTTGTAGGATGGTGTAATCCTATGACCCAAACACAGATGTGCAAAAAATAGTTTCCATACTAATTATTTTCTATTATTTTTGGACTTCGCCAAACTCGGGCTTAAAGGCCCCTAAAAATAATTGATACAGGGCGCTACTAGGCCTAGCTACGCCACTGCTGAGAAACCAGGCCATTTTATGTAGGTACAGTCAATGACCATAAGCAATTAACAATCACTATCAATAATGAAAGCTATCAAAATGAAGCTCAGTAATCCAAAATACCCGTTTTTGTATGTCTTTCTACTGATTGTGTTTCCAAATCAAACCCATTCTCTTGCCTCACTTATATTTTTTTTTTTCAAATAATAGCTTAAATAGTTTAGACTCACATGTTTCTTTTAATACTCAGTACAAACGACATTGCAGGGCGATGTTTCTTGCAGCATCATTGATAGTCATACCATTCCTACCAGCCAGCAACGTATTCTACCCAGTGGGCTTTGTGATTGCCGAGAGGATTCTATACATACCGTCAGCTGGCTACTGTCTTTTGATAGGGATTGGGTTGAAAAAAATGCTGCATAAAAGATCACAGATAGTTTGTAAGGTAAGGTCTTCAAATATTTGTTATTTTTATTTATCTTACTACTAAACTGACCTGCAAAAATAAGTATAACACTTTTAAAATCGCAATAACTTTTTAAGTACACAAGATATACTTTCGAAACAAAAAAGACTCGAAAAAGAGTATTTTGTACATAAAAACTAATAATGCTGATAAAAAATGCTATTACAGGATTTACAGGTCGCGGCACGAAAGTCTAGCGGTGACCGTTATTGCGCAGAAGTAAAAAATAAGAATGTCTTGGGGCGTGCGTTGCGCCGATTGGCTCTCCAGTCGTATAACATGCGCAGATATTCCCTCCACGTTTCGTTCAGCGCTAGACTTACGTGCCGCGACCTGTAAACGTTTTTTTATTTTAAATCTCTAACTTCTATAGAGTTCAGAAAAAAAAAAAATTTAAAGTGTGATACTTATTTTTGCAGGCCAGTGTAATATAATGCTATAGTAAATACATATAAGTGAGGATGAATGTTTGTAACTCTTTCAAACAAAAATTACTGAACGGATAACCCGAATGGCGCAGTGGTAGTGAGGCTGCCTTACGTTCTTAGGGTCCCTGGTTTCAATCCCGGTAAGAGCAAATGTGTGTGTGATGAGCATGGATATTTGTTCCCTAGTCATGGATGTTTATATGTATAATAAGTATGTATTTACAAACAAAGACTAGATTCGAATGGCGCAGCGGTAGTGAGGCTGCTTTACGTTCTTAGGGTCCCGGGTTCGAATCCCGGTAAGAGCAAATGGCAAATGTTTGTGTAATGAGCATGGATATCTGTTCCCTAGTCATGGATGTTTATATTATGTATAATAAGTATGTATTTACAAACAAAGAATATCTATGTAGTATATCAACCATCTGGTGACACAAGCCTCGTTGCTTAGTGTCGCACTAGATGTCCAGCGATATTTTTATTTATTTATTTGAAAGAAATTTAGCACACAGGTTAAAGGACATAATGTAATGAGTGCACTATTAGGCGCACTTTCGCCTAATAGTGCACTCACATTTCGCCAGTTATGCTTACGTTATGTCCCATGTAATAGGAGCGAGCCTATTGTCATTAACTGGGTACGGTCAGTAGCGGCGTTAGGGGGGGCGAGGGTGGGCAACCGCCCAGGGCGCCGACCCTATAACTTCATCTGCGAACTCCATCTGCGTCACATTCACAATTCACACACATCTGCAATTTCATTTTCGATTGACAAACTTAAATTAAAATTAATTTAATTTTTAATTTAAATTAAAACTTAAGTTATCAAAGTCGATCATCATTCCTCAGGAAGATGATTATTGACTTTAATAACTTAATAAAAGAGTTCGCCGCTAGAAAGGCTAGAAAAGTAATTTTATATTAGTAAAAAAAAAAAGATTATTTTTTAAATGAATGGTGATCCATTGCCTTTTTTCGATCGACTTTAATAACTTAATAAAAGAGTTCGCCGCTAGAAAGGCTAGAAAAGTAATTTTATATTAGTAAAAAAAAAAAGATTATTTTTTAAATGAATGGTGTTGTTCCCTTATACCTATCCATTGCCTTTTTTTCGTATGGGTTTAAAATTGCAGTTAGGGGGCGCGCTAGAAATCTCGCCCAGGGCGCTGGTGGTGCTAAAACCGGCACTGGGTACGGTTATGGAGTATTGACAGATAATGACAGAAAAATTGGCATAGCCTTAGCCTTTAGATACTTGTTCAACCAGCATAGCCAAGTTTCTCTTCAGTTCAATATTCCTTATTTTTACAGATTGGTGTGTTTATGTTCCTATTGCTAATCCTGGTATTCGCCCTGAGAAGCTGGCAGAGGTCTATGGACTGGCAAACCGAATACAGCTTGTTCGTAAGCGGGTTAGCAGTGTGTCCGTTAAATGCTAAAGTACATTACAATGTTGCTAAAGTTGCGGATGCGAACCACCAGACTACGTATGCGTTAGCTGAATATAAGGAAGCAATAAGGTAATTTACATTACTGTTTTAAGATTTCATCTGTCATAAATTGGAGGACTTGCATTTAATGGCGTCAGTTGCTCGGTCAGGCTGGATGCGGAAGACAGGGGGCCTAAAATGTCTGCTTTATCAGTATCGTAATATGAATTACGTAATTTTTTTTTTAAATGGTCTTTATGATCATAGCCATAAAGACCATTTTAAGAATTTTAAATTTTTAACGTGATTCTTCTTCTTATTTATTTATTTATGTACACACGAAATACGCAATATGCTTCTTCTTAGCGTGTCGATGTCAAATATTTATTAAATATGTTTGGCCCAAAATTCAGCTATGCGAACTCCGCTTGCTGATGCAGTCAACGTGATTCATTGTATGATTCTGACAAAGCAGCCATTTTAGGCCCCCAGATTAACCTGTCCTTCCTTTGAATTATGTCTATAAATACGGCATACGAGGAGTTAAAGAGTCCGGGGTTACGGGACTATTCGAAAGAGATACCGTGGCCCCGGAACACAAAGGGCGATGAAGGAACATGGATGGGTTTTAGTCAGTAAAAGTCTGACACTCCCTCCTGCGCCGCCCAGAGTGGGAGAAGTCATTTGATGATTTCCCATCCGAAAAAAAAAAAAAAGTAGTTAAAGAGTGTTGTAGCGCAGCTTGACAGAAGCCTATTTCTAGCTGTGGACTGCAACAGGCTAATTTAATGCAGTTTAGGGTTAGACGTGCTGCCGAACGCAGTGCCAATGCCTCGGCGATAGCACCAGGGGCGTAGCTACCACAGTATCAGCCGTATCAATTATATGGGCCCCCGAGTAACAAGGGCCCCCCTGAAGAAAAAGATCACAAAACCTCCCAACCTCAAATATTCTTCCTGATAAAAAATATAAACAAAAATATAACTTATCGCGGTCCAGAAAACTCCAATTTTTCGAGCTCACTTCGCTCGCTCTTTGATAAAGGCTTCACCATTCGTGGTCCAGAAAGCACCAAATTTTGGAGCTTGCTTCGCTCGTTTTTCGATGAAAATTTAAACCCTTTCAGGATGCTGCCATTTTCTATTTTAGCTCTTCATAAGTTATTCCCTATGCTTAGGGTTACCAGATGAAAAAATCAAAAGTCCGGAGAAAAAGCCTGATTTCCATTGAAAAATCCTGAGATTTTTTAGTTTCAAAAATTCTCAAACTTTTTTACATTGTTAAGTTTAACAATTTTAAAAAGTCGTAATATTATCGTTTATATACCTACACTGTGGACCTCACTCACGCGTTGCACATCGCACTCGAAGCGCGGAGGGGCGGGGTATTCAATATAATTTGAAGAGCTTAACATGGGGGGCATTTTATTAACCTTACTTAAAACTGATTAAGTACCTACTTGGATAAATAAGTACTTACTGATTTTAATTGTGCAATTATTAGGTACCAAAGGAAGATTATTTTTAGTTTGTTTAACTTTTTATTAGAGAGATCTTTAAAATGTAAGCTGTATTTTATTGAAAATTCAAAAAATCCTGAGATTTCATGAGATTTGCAAAATCCAGCCGCAATCCTGAGAAGAGTCCAAAAATCCTGAAATCTCAGGACAAATCCTGAGATATGGTAACCCTACCTATGCTAGTCATGGTCACAGTTACACATTTTTTGTCTCACTTTGCTCGCTCTCACATTCTCTTAGTAAAATTAATGACAGCTAAATCGATGCAAGTCAGGATGCTATTTTCTTAGTTTAGCAAAAATATTTTGTGATTTTCACCTTTTTTTGAGCTTCGCCGCACTAGGGCCACCATAAAAAAAATTATAAAGGGGCCCACTAAGACTAGCTACGCCACTGGATAGCACTCTCGCGGTTTCTTGGTTAAGCATGTAAAAATTCGGTTCCGAGCTGACCTTACGTACCCGCTGTTTATTTTGTCTATTGAAATTAAATTACTGATAATTTTACAGGTTATACCCTGAATATTATCAAGCAATGAACAATTTGGCCAACTTACTGAAAAATCAGAAACAATATGATGAGGCTGAATATTTTCTAAGATTAGCTGTGGAACACAGGTATGTAAGACCAAACTTGCAACTTCAATGCCTAGCACTATAAATTGAAAAAAAAAAAAAAGACTTTTAATAGTTAATTTGATTTACACCCGGTTTCTAAAATCAACACGAAAATTAGCTAATATTTTTAAGCGCACTTTTTTTTATATATTAAATAGGCTTGTTTGGCTGCAACTCGCCGGATGTGAAGCGATGATGCGACCTAGCCTAGGGTGGAGCACGTTTGTCTAAAAGAAACCAATTCACTCTACCTTTGATTAGGCTTTGCATAGACATGCCAACTGTTCTGATTGTATGACGGGGTAACGACAGCCAATCAGATTACTCGACTTGCGTTTAATTTATCGTTCCGGACACCGGGTGTAAAGGCCTTATTACATTACAGGATTTATCGGGCCCTGCCCGCAGGGACAGGGAAGTGTAATAAGAAACAGGGAGTCAGGGTCCCTAAATAATAACGAGGCGCCCTGCCTGATCGGGGCAGGGCACACGATCGACATTGCCCGATAAATCGTGTTACGTATTAAGGCCTTTTGTCTTGAAGTAACAGTCTTACAATCATAATATTTATCATGTCGACCCGAATGGCGCAGCGGTAGTGAGGTTGCCTTACGTTCTTAGGGTCCCGGGTTCAAATCCAGGTAGGAGCAAATGTTTGTGTGATGAGCATGGACATTTGTTTCCGAGTCTTCGATGGTTATATGTATGTATTTACACACAAAAAGTATCTATGTAGTATATCAACTATCTGGTGTCAACGACACAAGCCTCGTTGCTTAGTGTGCCACTGTGGCGCTGTGTGTAATGTTCAGCGATATTTATTAATGGTTATTACATTTTTGAAGTATGCATGTTTAAAATGCGTGGTTCATAACTTGACCAAAAAACCTTAATAAGTTATTTACAATGTTCTGTCCTTTATATCCCCACAGAGAGGATTTCCCAGCCGCGTGGATGAACTTAGGAATACTTCTAGCAACTACTCGTCGGTTCGAAGAGTCTGAATCAGCTTATAAAACTGCTCTACTTCATCGCAGGAAGTATCCTGACTGCTACTACAATTTGGGCAATTTGGTGTGTAATTTTATTTTTACGAGTTGCAACTCTGGTTGCAGCAGCGCAACATGCGTCTCAACACCGAATGCACCAACGCGTACTGTAGTGGTCTTTTCCGCTTGACCAGTTTAGTTTTTTTTTCGCTTAAATCATGCGAAGGCGCCGAGCTACGCCCCTTTAAAGTTTGGGCCTATTAGGAAACCGTCAACTTTGGCGCGCAAAATAACAGTAACTCTCGTTTGGCATGCCTCGTCAGTGCGCTCGGCCGATTCGGTATCTTTTTATTCATTATTTCTACGTAGTCGGGCCATAAGTTCTGTCACATAGGTAAAATTTCGAATTTAGAATGCAAGCCGAGGAAAATATTATGGGCATTCGAAATATGAATATTTCAAGAAAATAAAAACAAAGGGTTTCTGGAATTTTGTTCATTTTTTAAAATGGAGTGGACGCGCAAAGAACACAGAGTCGCAGTTAAGTTATTGCATTGCATCGTTGCGGTCACGCGCCCACTGAGATTTTGAAACTGCTGAAAAATTTGGAAATTCCACTGAGATTTATTTATCGTACTATCAAACGATTCAGGGAAGATTCAAGATTAGAAGACAAACAAAGGAGCGGTCGACCTCGTACTGTTCGGACTCCAGCGGTCATCAAAGCAGTGAAGGCGCGAATCCAACGAAATACTGTCCGCAAGCAAAAATTGTTGCCTCTGCAGATGGGACTAAGCAGAACTACTGTTAAAAGGGTGTTGAATGAAGACCTAGGACTGCGTGCTTATAGAAAAAAAAAACAGCACATCTTCTTAACGCACGGCTGAAGAAAATCATACTCGAAAGAAGCCGTGTTTTGTTAATTAAGGCAGTACGCGGGATAAAAATACCGCGAAATACTTTTTTCGGACGAAAAAATTTTTAATGTTGAGGAGAGTTTCAACAAACAAAATGATAAAGTGTATGCACACTCTAGTGAAGAAGCGAGCAGACGTGTGCCACGTGTTCAGCGTGTTCATCACCCTTCGGCATTCATGGTTTGGCTTGGGGTGTCCTATTTGGGCCTAAAGGAGGTGCTTTTTTGTGAAAAAGGAGTGAAAACCAGTGCCCTCGTATATCAAAACACAGTTCTAACAAACATTGTGGAACCTCTTTCACAAGCAATGTTTGAAAACAGGCATTGGGTATTCCAGCAGGATTCTGCGCCGGCTCACAAGGAGAAAAGTACCCAAAACTGGCTCACGATCCGTGGAATCGATTTTATCAGGCATAAGAATACCCCATCGCAACTTGGAGTCAATTAAAGCATCCCTGATTAAAGCAGTCGCCGATATCGACATGAACGTCGTGCGTGCTTCGATTGATGACTGGCCTTGCAGATTGAAGGCTCAAAGGTATCAAAGCAAGAGGAGGACATTTCGAATAATTTTAATGTGGTTTTAATCTGTATTTTATACCCTTTCATTTGTAATATAAATGGTTATAGTGCGTGACTCATTGTGTCATTTATTTAACTTTCCATATGTGACAAAACTTATGACCAGACTACGTATACAAAGTCAGCGGGGCGGGGCTAGAGAGCGTTTCTGTTGCGAGTGCATGCAAAAATTAGCTTAGTGGTGGTCAGGCGGCCGGGTGTGTCCTCGATAGTACAACTAGAATGTGGCATATACTCACCATAAAGTTTTGGTATTTCCGTATTCTAAAGTCTTTAAGGTTCTCAATAAACTATTATTTTCTTACACTTTTCAGTACCTCGAGTTGAATAAAACTGAAGACGCGATAGAAAGTTGGTCCCAAGCGATCAATCTAAACCCCAAGCATGTCTTAGCGTGGACTAACTTGATGGCGTTAATGGATAATACGGGTAAGCTGCGGCAAATTATTACTTTTTGCCCGTACACCAAACAGTTTTATTATAAATAAATAAACGAGAACATTTCTAAGCCGTGCCTTCTCTGTATGAGAAGGGGTCTTTACCCTGCAATGGGACAGTAATAGGCTGGTATTATTATTTAATTATACGTCTTCATAGATCTCCACCTACGACCCTTTGATCGTACGGTAAGGTCTTAAACAACAAAAACCGCCCTTACTGCTACGAATTAAAGTTTATAATGGTGTCGATTCTGTTGTGCACAAACTTAATTTAGGCTATTGCTATCTTGTTCTCTCTAACAAAACTAGAAAGAGACGGACGTAATTTAGAGCTGTTAAATTTAATTGGAACTAATATTTCCATGCAAATGAAGCGTGCACGTAAAAACATGTCGACTAATAACACGGTGAAGCGCAAGGCATAAACTAGTTTGACATCTCTAACTTAGTTCATAGCTATACCCGTCCTTTTCTCGCACTGCCTTTTAGTAAAATATAGCAGAGTTTATCACTATTTATGCTCGAATTTGGTTAATGAAATTATGTATATTTCAGGACAAATCGATAGGGCACTAAAGATCATACCAAACGTACTGAAAGAACTTCCGGAAGCCCCTTCAATCAACTTTGCAATAGCCAACATGTACGGTAAAATAAACCGATATGAAGAAGCTCAGACACACTTTCTAAAAGCAATTAAATTGTTCAATCAGGAAGTCAAAGCTATACACTACGCAAACCTTGGTAAGAAAACGATATTCTAATGCTAGGGCCACACTGGCGGGATTCGGCGAACCGTTTCAGTGTTGGAAGAGATGGACCTAAACGTCCTGTGTAGTTCCATCTCTTTCAACCCCCGAAGTGATTCGCCGAATACCGCCAATATGGCCCTAGCATAACGCTAGCCATTTGTTTGGACCAAAAAGTTGCGCTGGTAACACAGTCTTGAGAGGTAACTATTACTTGCTGATCTTTATATGTAATTGCATTCCAGGTGTACTTTATCATCGATGGAAAAAATACACATTAGCAGAAGAAATGTACAAAAATGCTCTGAAAATTGATCCTACATTCAAGACTGCCCGAATAAATCTTATAAGCCTACAAAAACTTAAGAACAAATAAAATACTCACTTTTATTTTTAACTGATTAATGTAAGTAGTACTAGAATTGTAAAATAAATTATTGATAAACGACTTCCCATTTTTATTTACCCATAATATAAAAGGCAAAATTTATCATCATGGTCGAATAAAACGTAATCTGAAACAATAATATTGCTTGAATCCTTGAGAGAGCGCTTCTTCGGTCGCCTAAAGGTTTTAATAGCCTTCATGCCTTCAACAGTTGACGATCATGCCGGTTTTATGTAGTTTTTCGGCATACTCAAATGGACTTTGACCGAACTCGATCCCTGGATAGGAGAGTCCGTGCACTGCTGACCGCAAACCGGATGCATCACCCACGATCATCAGTGTGAAGGTGGATGCTGCAGGGTATGACTATTTCATGTAATAGTCATTCAATCACACATGAACTTGAAGAGTTGTAATGATGATTATAATTCTGTAACTACATACGTGTTACAGCCGCGAATCATATTTTAATCAACTTAAAACCTGACTGACCCGCAAATTGCAAAAAACGAAAGAAAATTTAAATTTCGCGGGCTACCCTGGAGCATCCACCTTAAGACTACATCCCGTGGATGTGCGGGAGTCGAGGCTTTTTGAATGCGAAGACACTCCACAACCGCGAGGTACGCAGTCTCAGGGAATATTTTTAAATATTGTCCTTATTAAGCCTGCTAAAGACCCATCAGCGCACCGCGTAATGATAGTCCATGTTACCATCCCGCATTGTGGGAGGTTCCTGTCTCTAGAGCTCTGGCACTGGTAGCTTGGATTCTGCTCGCAAACACTGGAAGACCACTTATTTTAATATTTTTTAAATTTTGTTTTTAGATTTCGCTTGAAAAGATTTTCAATATATTTTTCGTCTGTGCGCTCATTAAGAGCAAGAAATAAAATAAAAAAGTACGTTGTCCATTCCTGAGTCAGTCAGAGGGTCAAGGCGTAGCTGTAACTGGCTTACAGTTAAGTTAGCATAATACTTACTAATTTCTTGGCACTGGTAAAAGTTAAAACTATCCCGAACCCGAACGAAACAGCTGGCGGAGCAGCCCTGCTCTGTCAATGACAAAGTTCCAAAAAAAAAAAAAAATTACACAATGCACTGACGTATAAACGTCAGTGACACAATGTCATTGAAAAATTTATTGATTTGCCGGGTGAATGGTTGAAAACACTGAAAAACTTAGATATTTTTAAACAATATTTGCCAAATTAACAATGGATTTTACTCCGGAGCTATCTGCATTTCAAGGCCTCATTGTATCTGCAAACCACTCCCACACTTTTTCAAGAATAACAGCAAAGGGAGGTAAATACAACATTAATTTTGTATTAGATTTTACGGTCTTTTTTAAGTTTTTGTACTTGGACCGCAAAAATGCAAAGAGAAAATTTTAGCGCCGCTATATATTTGCCCATATAAGTGGATACCATCTCTAAATAAAACCGATAACCCAAAACGCCGGCAGAGGGTCGTGTAGCTACGTAGCAAATGCAAATTTAATGAAAATAATGTTATATGCAAACAGCCAGCTAGCTAGTTAACTGCTTCAAGTTGCGGTACCATGAATCTTTGCTGTTGCGGCTCTTTGGCCAGAGTTTAGCCTCTAAACCAGTAGTAAAATTCCGCATGTCCCTGTAATTCCTATTATAAACAAGCTTGATGATGGAGCTTTTAACGTTTCAACTAATACATTGAATAATAAAATTTACATTCTGACATATTGTCATGGTTTCTGACTAAATCATTTGTATTGCAGGCAACGATGAGAAAGTTAGATCAGTAATTGAAACCATATCCAGGTTCCTAAGAAGTGAAAAATACATACATGAAAATGGGGTTACAGATACAATGGTGACAAAAACACGCAAATTTGCAATGTATATTGTTTTAAACTCAGACTTAAAAGCATTGAATGAAATGGTAGAACTAGAAGGGGTGTTTCTAGTCATACACTCAATACCCATGATACCAAAATATCTCATGTGTGAAATGTTGTGGAACCTACATATGGAGGACTTTGCATATGAAATAATCACATATTGCTATCCTCCACTAGCAATAGAGGTAGCAGGTGCTTTTGCAGAAAACTACAAATATTATAACCCTGCAAAGGGTCTCAAGAAACTGCAGAACTTGTCAGCCGCATGTTATTCACTTATTTGCAGGCTACACTGCTTTGAATTTGAGGAGGAGATCTTCAACAGCTTGTTGACTGCTAGTTATGAAACTTTACAAAAATGTATAAAATATTTCTCAAACCCGCCAAATAGTCATAGACTGAACTTACTAAGTAAAGACGAATTGTACACATACAAGGGAAAATGTCTGAAAGCAATTCTGCTGTTGATTTATGAATGTTTTAATAATTTCTCTCTGGAAGTAAAATCAAGTTGCACCAGTGATGTCTACAGATCAACATACAAGGAAGGTTGTTTTAAAGACAACCCTCCCACAAACAAAGTTTGTGAGTGTCCCAATAACACAGTATCAGAGTGCTTAAACAACTGTAATACTATGTTACTAGATACCTTCCAAGAAATTGTTATGGACGTCAGTGTGGACATATTTTGTGCTTGGAGTGAATTTGAAGAAGACGGCAAAAGCATGCAACAGGCTTTAGGAGAGCTTTGTCATAAAGTGCAAACAAAACTACTCAATGTAAGCAGTGTCGCTGAGCACCCTGTTGTCGGCATGATTCAACAGATGGCTCGTAAACCAGCAGTCATCAGCGAGATTATCAACATAACTGATACCAATGTTATCATACAGAATATAAATACTAATAATGAAGAAAAGGCAGCATGGATACATGCATTAGTGAACAAAGAGCAGCTGTGTCAGCATGTTGATCTGATCACTGCAATAGATACTAACATAGAAATGTTTGATGAGCAGGAAATTTTGAAGTTATACCACATGTTTACAAATTACTATAAAAGCAATACTGTTAACAGAGAAATAGTTATGTTATTATCAATTAAAATATTCCAACACTGCAATGTGGCAGACAAACATACATTATTAAAAGAACATTTCAGTGACAACCAGTTCCATGACCTCAGAGATAATGAAGAGTTCCATAACACATTAACTGAGATGTTCAACAAATTTGTTGCTGATGTTACTGAGGACTTCACAGAGGTATTGAATGTATTCCTACAGAATCCGAGGGAGGTCTTCAATAAAATATTTATTATGGCTGAAGAAAACGCACAGCTAACAAAAACAATGTTGCAAGTTATGGACTTACTCAGGGATTATTCCAATTATTATTACGTTACTGAAACAGAGTCTTGTGTAATAGGTATCATCAAAAAGATTCTTGATAATACTTTAGAAACAGATAGTAAGCAAGATAATATAGTGAAGTTTTTATGTGGATTGAAAAAGTCTGATATAATCCCAGGAACAAAATTACTACTCCTGATCATTATGCCACATATGCACAAGGCACTTCTGAACAAAGATATTGGCAAGATACATGTGCAGATCCAGCTTTTGAATGAAGCCTACACTATCCAAGAATTGTTGGAATACAGGCCACCTATGTTAGCTATGTTGAGTCAAGTGTTGGAAGTGGTCCGCTGGGTGAACATCAAGTCATTTGTGCCAAAGGCTTCAACAACACTGCACCTTACATTGAACTTCCAGAAATGTCTAATAGAAACATATGACAGTGTTATACCAAGTGAGTAAGCAGACTGCTCAAATGTAATACCCAGACATACTGGTGCACTGTTTTATTTTTATAAAAATCTTACATTATAATGTTTTCTTTCTTTGCAGATGATGAAGGTGACTGGTTAAGAATCAGGTTGAAACGAAAAAATATGCAGCCACAAAATAATTATTATTTTAGAAAGTTTTTAGGTGGTCAAAGTTCAAATTTCTTTCAAGCTGTCAGTGGCATGCATGTTGATAGGAACTCGAACCGCAGTGAAATATCCATATGGGTTACCCAGGTTAGATAAAAATATTACCATTTACTCTACATTTTGTTCTACTTCAATCAACTCACTGAGAGAAAGTTCGCAAAGAGATAAAGGATTTCTATTAATACCCATAAAAAATTTGAAAATGTAAGAGATGAGGAGAAGGAAGGAGTTTTGTAAACATTTTGCTATGAATTGCATCTAAGATATGGCTAGTATGCATAAAATTTACATTGTTTGGCCATGTTAAAATAAAACCCAAAGAAATGATGATAAATTAGTGTAAGTGCTGAGTGTGTGACGTGACCTAAGCTAGGCGCGCTCGATACGGCCAAGACGCAGCTAGCCCCACGTGGCAAAGTTTCTGGTCACCCTAATGTAACAATCATTGTTAAGTTTATGTATTGTCTATCGGGCTGGTGTCCGCAACTCCACGTCAAAGCGCGTGTTTTGCGTGCGGGTGGGAAATTCACTCGATCCACCCCAACTCCCGAGAGAGGCCAGCAGCGCCAGGGCACGCCACAATATTGGCGATAAGTCCCCTCTCTCGGCACTTTGCTGAACTGGGCCTATTTGGCGTAGCCGTGAGACACACAATATTATTTCTCTTTTTTTTTTCGTTTAGTATGTTTTTTTTTTTTTATTGTGTACCTAGTTTAAAGTTTCTTATTTTTATTTTATTCTTATTTTGTTGTGTGTACTTGCGGCTAAAGCTAAATAAATACGTTTTCTTTCTTTCTGTCTTTCTCTTTGAGGAGTGGCTTGAGAGACGCCACGGCGCTGGCGTCCTCACCTTCCGCCTGACGCAGGTCCTCACCGGACACGGTTGTTTCGGGAGGTTCCTGCACAAATCGGGCGAGAGGAAACGCCCGGGTGTTTCCACTGCGAGGATCGACCGGAGGACACGGTGGAGCACACAGTGGAGGTGTGCCCCGCGTGGGCGGAGCACCGCTGTGTCCTCGAAGCCTGGTTCAAGCCATGGTCCGGAGCGAGACGGTATGGGACGCCGTCACCTCCTTCTGCAAAGCAGTAATGCTAGAGAAGGAGGTGGCGGAACGTGAGGGAGAGAAACTCACGTCCCGGCCGCCGCGGGAGACGCCCCGGGCGTCGGCCACCGTAGGCGTGGGCCTGTGGACGGTGGGCTATGGGCTAGCTCGCCGTCCGTCCGTCTCATGCCGTGTCGAGCGCGCGTTCGTGTTCCACGCGTGCCTCAAAGAGAGTCAGCAATAGGAAGGTGTCCGCAAGGGCCGATGACTGCCGGGGTTGCGGGACTGTTCGAAAGAGATACCGTGGCCCCGGAACACAAAGGGCGATGAAGGAACATGGATGGGTTTTAGTCAAGCCTGATACTCCCTCCTGCTCCGCCCAGAGCGGGAGGAGTCATTTGATGATATCCCATCTGAAAAATGTTGCCGACAATCTCGCGGAGAGTACCTGGGTTACCGAAGCACTTTGCCCTGTATGTTGCAACCACTGCAGTGCAGAAGCACGTGGGCTGCTGTCTCGTCTTCCTCCTTAAGTTTATGTAACGTGTATGTTTCCAGATCCTCAGTTCCGGAACGCAGGAGGAATGGTGCGTTGTGTGGGACAACTTAGTTCGGCACATAGAGGACATCGATGTGCTGTGCATCTTCCACGAAGCCCTGCGAATGATCGTGAAGGCCGTGGAGGGCACACGCACTCCTGCTTCCAGAGCCTGTTTGTTCTACTGCTTCCAGAATCTAGTGTATATCATACGGGTATGACTTTTGTAACACCTTGTAAGCTAGACAAACCTAGTGCCTAGATTATTTATTTAAACTTTATTCACAAGTTAAAACTGTACAAAGGCGGACTTAATGCCTTAGGCATTTTTTCATGACGAGTATTACAGTCTACCTTAGGGTGATGCAGAGACAATACATAGTAGGTTCATTATCAGAAAATAAATTAGAAAAGATAATAGATTTAAAAACAAAACTAATAAACGCTGTTGTTGCCACATGCAAAAAACTGAATTACATTTTTTTTTTAATTACATAAACGAGAGTAATCATGTATTACAACTAAGTTTCTCTTCCTGTTTTCATTCTCCATCTAATACAAAATTACTAAGCATAATTATTTGATGTCCATTCGCGAAACGTCAATTTGTAAAATAAGTCTCGCGGAATGTCCTATTCTTAAGGTGAATGCTCCAGGGTAGCCCGCGAAATTCAAATTTTCTTACGTTTTTTGCAATTTACAGGCCAGTGCTAGGTTGTATGTTGATTAAAATATTATTCGCGGTTGTAAGATGTATGTAGTTACAGATTTATATTCATCAAAATCATCAATACAACCCTCAAAGTTCATAAAGGTCTAAAAATGACTTTATCAAGGTCAAAATCATTCCTGCACCTTTATGAACTTGGAGGGTTGTACAGGGGGTCTAAAACGGCCGCTTTAGCAGAATCGTAACTTGAATCACGTTAAAAATATAAAATTTTAAAAATGGACTTTAAGTTCATAACCATAAAGTCCATTTTAAGAATTTTAAATTTTTAACGTGATTCATACTAAGATTCTGCGTGGATTCAGCTAAAGCGGCCATTTTAGACCCCCTCATTTTGATCATTATAATTCTGTAACTACTTACATACCTACGTCTTACAGTATTTGAATCAACATACAACCTAGCACTGGCCTGCAAATTGCAAAAAACGTGAGAAAATTTGAATTTGGCGGACTACCCTTGAGCATCAGCCCTAAAAGATCCGATTTGATTTGATGATCAGTTTCGCATTATGTCCATAATTTGGCAAAATGTAGGTATGTCCGATTCCCAGAATGTCATGTTTTTTGTTTCAATGGTAAAGAAACTTCTATTTTTTAATTACTATTTTACATTCATTCATTCATTACCTTTTTTTTTTTTTTTTTTTTTTTATTTGAATTTCTATTTATTTTTTATTTACTTCTATTTTAGTTATTTTAGCTTCTAAAACATCGACGAGTATTACCTGTATTACCATGTGCCTTTCTTTTTGCAGTACAAATTTCTCCAAGGACCGTTGACAGATCGACAAGTACTGAGCGCCGCGTTCAGTTTGTCCAAGCTTGTAAAAGAAACTAATGCAGAAGATGTGGATGAGATCGCATCAAGACTTATGCCATTGTTTGCCTATTTGGTCGAAAAGAAAAACCTCTACACCACTAATGTACCCGGTTATTTCAAAAACACAAATTATTATGTATTAGTATCCAGAGCATTTAATAGCAATGACGATCAGGATAATAATATTGACACGTAAAAATTACCGTACAAGAGTTTGACCACTTTTCGTTTTTTAGGTACAGTTAGCAACAAAAGTAGATCAAAGCTACAGTTATATCAAGTTGTTTCCTTTCTTATTTTTAAACAAATATCAAATATTTCTTTAAAAAAAACATTTCAAAATATAAAAAAATGTAGGAAGTCACAAGGCCATGTCCAGGAGTACCGCTTTCTGAAACAAGCCCTTGATCCAGCTGCCTTACGAGAACCTTCTCAGGTATTGATCGAGGCTCTTGGTAATTAAGCCTCTGATACGATTATCAGCACAATTTAATGATCGCCGACTTCACATCCCACATGTCGACAACCTCGCGAGCCAAGTCATTATTAAAATAAATTCATTTAATTCAGATGTCACAAGATCCATATAAGTAGATACATGAACATTGCTAATTTTGCTATTATGAACATTGTAAAAAAACGGAAGAGATGTAAAATTAAAATACCTCAAACGAGTATCAGAAAATACTGGAAATCAGTGTTTTTAAAAACCTATGTTTCACATTATAAATGAAATACCTAAGTGTAGGTATCGACTTTTGTTGCTGGCGGTACATTCCAGTTTTTTTTTGTGTAACGAATCTGTTGAAGGTGTAAATTATTACGGGTAAAAAGATTGTCAAATAAACATATGCAGTGTGAATCAATATTTTTATTTACTATTTCAAACTTTTAAAACATACATTTTTCATTTAATAATCAAATATCATCAAGTTTTTGTTTTTATAGTACATATTTTTATTTTCTTATAACAAAATATTGTTACCCCATAGTCGACAGTCACAGGTACAAATCACAGAAAAGAAATTGAATACCTATGTATTACACTAAAATCTGAATATCACTAAAATATAACTCTTAGAATAAAAAAAAAAATACAATTTCTCTCTATGATCATTATGTAATTAATAATTATACTGTGCTTGTACAATAGGTTGGCCTAATCCTTCTACATGGGTTACTTTACAGTATGGAGCGACACCGAGGTACATACGGTTACCACGTAGGTATTCAGTACAAAATCATTCTGACACATCCCATCCCATAATAATTTTTCATCGGTAGGTAATTGAAAAAAAAAGTATTTTTCAATACACTTCCTCGAAAACTGGTCCATAACGCACTACGATTAGGTACAACATGCAATGTATTTCACACGCGTGCGATTTTTTCCACTTTCCCGCACGTGTGCGGGAATGAAAATTGCCACAGATACATATACGTACATATACTTAGTCCAAATTGGTTCAATGCCTATAGTCTGAGGTGAATGTTTTTTTTTAATTTCGGGAAAGCACTACGCGTCTTTACGGCATAAATATTTTTTGAATATTCAAATTGTGTTTATAAATAGAATATCATAGATAAACATTAAAAAGAAGTCATCATTCAAGAAGGCATCATTTAAAAGTAATAGTTACTTTTATACACAAATTAACATTTATTTGTGTTCTGAATTCAAAAATATAAAATAAATCTATTTTTTATATTAGGCTGTTTAACGGCTTCATACCATTGCCTCTCTTTCAACCTGGCGAGACCAAAGCGCGAAAAAAAAAAGAAAATTTAAATATAGTTTCATAGTTCGTGACAAAAATATTATTCGTTATTTTATTTTATTTCTTCAAAAGTGTATTGAAAAACGTCGTTTGATACACGTGGACATTTGTTATTGCAATTCTCGGCTCAAAAACACCCTCGCCTACGGCTCGAGTGTTATAATTCCGCCTCGATTGCAATAACAAACTTTCTCCACTTGTATCAAAATGTACTATTCCTACATCAACACCATCACCTGCCTAGCCTTTTCCCAACTATGTTGCAACTATGTTGGGTCGGCTTCCAGTCTAACCGGACGCAGCTGAATACCTGTATTTTACATGGAGAACCTGCCTATCTGACCTCCACAACGCAGTTAGTACTGGGTAATACCATACTTTTGGTAAGACTGTTTGTCGAGACTTTCGGGCCATTAACTACCTGTAACGGCTGTCAAAGATCTACAAATGACAGTCGGGACCAAGGGCGGAACTCTGTATGTAATAGGTGGTCACCCATCTACAAACTAACCGAGGCAAGCGTGGCTTAACCCTTTAAGATCGACCCGAGCGGCAGTTATTATTTAACCACGAGCTCCTCAATAACTTGTTTCCTATAATATACAAAAGTGCAAAACCAATGGAACAGCAGACTAAGTACTGTTTTACCGGTGACAAATTTCTATGTGAGGCGTTTCAGAATGATTTACCAGGAATATATATTACCTAGATACCTACTAATAGATACCTACATCATTCTTAGGGTTAACGTTTTGTGCGCCGCGCCGGTGTCATTCCACCCTGTATTTTACAAAACAACAAAGTTCTAAATATTTTTGTATTGGAAATTACATGTCAATCACTAATTATTGTAATAAAATATGTCCAAGTTGGGAAAATTACATTTTGTACTTAATTCTATCTCTAGTTAGACCAGGAGTCATAATTCTGCACTTAGGTATTCGTGTGCATAACCCTGGCAAAATGTTGTGCATTTGAGAGATGAGACCATAAAAAATAATTAGTGTATCATGAGGAGCAATTTGTTTAATAGTAGCAAAGTTTGTGTGAATTGTAGTTTTAAAGTTATTTGAGAAAAAACACATTTTGCTGGAGTACCTAACGTTTGAAACGTTATCCTGGCAAAATCGATTTTCAAAAATTCGTTCAGCCCGGAACCAAATACATGATTAGATAGATTTTGTTGCGTAGTAAATGTTTGTAAATAGCAAAATTTGTGTGTGGTATGGTTCTTGAGTTATTTAAGATTTTGCTGCAGTAACGTTTTGGGATTTCCCAGATCTCGAAAACGGCTCAACGAAGAAGATTGAAAAAAATACCATTAGGAGACCTTAATTTGTTTAAATTAGTTAAAACATTCGTTTTGATTTGGTTGTCGTAAACCAATGGAATTAAATGGTTTGAAAAATCAGATAAAAACGGATTTGCAAGTAAACCAAAACACTTATAACCAAATAAACAGCTGTAAAAAATACCCATGGTAGACACATAAACCGTCAAGTAAAATAGATTATGTAACTTTATACACGATATGAAGATAAAAATAAAATTGATTAATTTTAGACTGGTCGTACTTTAGCGATGAAATACGCAGTTCCCAAAACATTAAGAAACGTGGCATACTTTAAACAATTTAAAATGATTCATGAACATTAATTCCTGTTTTTCAGCTTTCAATTACGGCTGTAATGAAAGTTATATCAAAAACAGGAAAATATCAGCAATTCTCGAATAAGCCGACCAAATCGAAAAGGTCACAAAAAAGCGGCCGCACTATACATAATCGTAACCATCTTAAATGAGTGGGATGGATGTTTTGTTAGTACAGTTGCGTACGTACGTTGTTGTTACTGTTACGTAGGTTGCTGGTCATGGTATTCATTATTTTTATTAAAAAATCAGTCTCATACAAATTATTGTATATCTTTGCCTTAGCATTAACATATTGAGGAAAAAATCTCAGATAAGTTACGTACGTACTTAATTTTAATATTTGGCATAAATGTTTTTCTGTTTGTCAAGTACCAATGCTTAAACTTAAAATACAATGTTGATTCATAGTTTGTACAATTTTCCCTAGGACGGAGATAGGCACCTACTAAACACGTAGGTGGTAGGTGGACTCCATTTCCCCTCGACTTACAGTATGGCATTTAAACATGAGCTTTGTAACGTGTAACTTAGTGGTTATTTCAACAATTCATGCAGTGGCGGATTTACCAGTAGGCTAAGTAGGCTGGAGCCTAGGGCGGCAGATTTTAGGGGCGGCAAATATGAGCCAGTTTTCTTTTTAAGTGTTACAGAAATTAATACATTCATAGTTATATTCCTAAATGCTATTAGGTCCACACAAGCAATCAATATGTACTAAATGTTTCAACAGTTTGATGATTTTTCTACAACTTATTGAATCGCGTTTATTGAAAACAAGCGACGGGGATAATTTTACATTTACAAAAACTGGAAACGGCAGTAAATTGTTAGTGTGGAAGGTTTTTTTGGAACACAACTAAGTGAAGGTTCAAATTCAGGCTAAAAGAGAGAGAGTCCAGATGCCCCATGTTTAAGAATTTCTTTAAAATTATTATTGTATTTCGCCATGGAATCAAGACAAGTGTGTCGAAGTTATAGGTAACATGGGCGTCGCCAGGGGCAGCCTTTTCCTGCCTGATGCCACAGAATTGGTATTAGACGTAACAAATTGTAGCGAGTGTTTTAAGGTTATAAATGAGCCTCTGAGTACTTTTACTATCGCTAAAAATTACACATTTTCTTTAAACAATTGCGCGCGGTTCGTACCCTGCGAAAAACTTCTCGATCGATCGGTATAGACAGAGGCTGAAATAAATTAGGAGCCCCTTGCCCCGAGGCCCTAATAGGCAATTATAGCATACACACGCAAGGTTGCATAGCATGTGGATATTTTGATCTCAAACCTAGGCAATTATAGCATACATACGCAAGGTTGCATAGCATGTGTATATTTTGATCTCAAACCTCATAACTATCTGAATTTACTCGAGGCAAGATGTAAAAATGTTCGAGCTCGCTTTGCTCGCTCATGCAGTCTAGCTTCTCTTGAATCTTATCTTTGTCTATAAGTCGCCCAGATAACTCTGGTAGGTCGAAACAATTCTAACCTGTCCAAGGTAGGTAAAGTGTACAAATTTTCGAGCTCGCTTCGCTCGCTCTTGTAGCCTACTTACTCTTGCCTTTATATGTGAGTCGAACAAGTAACTCATAAGTATCAGGATTGAAACAATTCTAGCCTGTTCAAGGTAGTGTTAAAATTTTCGCTTAGCTCAGCAGGAATTTACCCAAAAACTATTTCTTGGGTAAGCATAACAAAATTTTTGGGTTGTAAAAACTCTAAAGGAACTCTAACACATTGTTTAGAGGTCAGTAGGGGCGGCAAATTTTGAAAAGCCTACTGGCGGCAAATGTGTAAATCCGCCACTGAATTCATGTGACTGTTACAGGTGATCAACGTGTGAACCACGCGTCTTCAATCAAAATCACACTATAAATTATTTACTGAGATTATTACTTACCTTTTTAAAGTTACTTTGACTTCAAATAATTACTTATGATCCATTAAATTGTTAAACTACTGATAATTAACATGATTTTCATTTATAAAATAGAAAACTAGTAGAAAATGTGTAATATGGTACCTGCACTTCGAACATTAAAAAATCGGTTACAGTAAAACGTTTTTCTGCTTAACTGTACAAAACATCGGACACTAAGTTGCTAATTTGCGAAGACTACTCGTACGTATGGTGCGGCCGCTTTTACGTGAACTTTTTAATTTGGTCGGCTTATTAGAGAATTTCTGACATATTCTTGATTTTGATATAACTTTCATTACAGCCGTAATTGAAAGCTGAAATTAACAGGAATTAATGTTCATGAACCATTTTAATTTGTTTAAAGTATGCCACGTTCCTTAATGTTTTGGGAACTGCGTATTTCATCGCTAAAGTACGACCAGTCTAAAATTAATCAATTTTGTTTTTATCTTCATATCGTATAAAGTTACATAATCTATTTTACTTGACGTAATAAGTGTCTATCATGGGTATTTTTTACAGCTGTTTATTTGGTTATAAGTGTTTTGGTTTACTTGCAAATCCGTTTTTATCTGATTTTTGAAAACATTTAATCCCATTGGTTTACTACAACCAAATCAAAAATTAATGTTTAAACTAATTTAAACAAATTAAGGTCTCTTATTGGCATTTTTTTCAATCTTCTGCGTTGAGCCGTTTTCGAGATCTGGGAAATCCCAAAACGTTACCGCAGCAAAATCTTAAATAACTCAAGAACACAAATTTTGCTATTTACAAACATTTACTACGCAACAAAAGCTATCTAATCATGTACCTATTTGGTTCCGGGCTGAACGAATTTTTGAAAATCGATTTTGCCAGGATAACGTTTCAAACGTTAGGTACTCCAGCAAAATGTGTTTTTTCTCAAATAACTTTAAAACTACAATTCACACAAATTTTGCTATTAAACAAATTGTTCCTCATGATACACTAATTATTTTTTATGGTCTCATCTCTCAAATGCACAACATTTTGCCAGGGTTATGCACACTAGGTATTCGGTGATCCATATAGTAAATGAGCGTTTATTTGCGTTTGGACTTCGTGGTCTAACATCTATGTGACAGAATAATGCTGATTCGTTCATTTTAGCTAAGGCCATATGAAAATAAGCATCCGGAATGCTTTTCTGAATAGATTTACAGATCCTGAATTCAGAAGCTGGTACCAGAGCGTTCAGAACAAACATTTTGTGGTTACTGTATGGTACCTACCTAAAATATTGTGTTGATAAAATACAATATTTTAGGTACCAGATGATGGCGACATTCGTTCCAATTTTGGCGACGACGCACCAAATATCCTCGAGTCGTACAGCTGTTTTTTGTGGTTCAATTTATTTTTTCAGATAGTTAAGTATGTAAGGACCTTTGATTATATAATGTCTAGATGGAGCGTCAAGTGCGCGCAAACGTGTCAAAAAATATCAGCCAACTGTTGGATTACAAGTTCTTACCCGCCGATTAGTGCCGATCGTGCCGCTTTGGCGTCACCACGTATTACGCGCGGTAGGTAATAAACAAATAACGGCGATAAAATGACGGTATGTGCTATTAAACTGTGCTGGAATTATACAGGAAGGGTAAAAAATACCAAGCACATCGCCTATCATCGATAAGTAACCAAAAAACTATATATTTCTGTTTTGTTTTTAAAAACACAAAATTACGCCATATTTTATCAGTGTTGCCAGTTTCTTTTTTTCATTCTCCCAACAGAACGTCATTTTTTTGTGGGTAAATTAGTTAGTCTAGGGTTACGTTAATTTATATTATTTATTTGTTCTACTTTATTAATCGATTTAAAAAAAAGGTGGAGTTTATAAATTCGTATTAAGTCTTTCTATGATTTTCAGGTCGATTCCAAGTAAAACTTGTTATTATGTTAGCTAGGTAAATAATTTACTTGATACCGACTTCATGTTCACATTTTAGTCATTATTAGCTGACCCGCGCAACATCGTCTGCGTCACATGAGCGTACCTACTATCTACCTACCTACCTACCTACTACCTTCCTACCTACTCCCCTACCTACTCCCTTACTACCTACTACCTACCTACCACCTACCTATTACCTACCTACCTACCACCTACCTACCTACCACCTACCTACCTACCACCTACCTACCTACGACCTACCTACCTACCTATTTCTCACCGTTTAAACCTTCCGTGAACTTCCACAAACAATTCAAGACCAAAAATAGCCAAATCGGTCCAGCCGTTTTCGAGTTTTAGAGCGACGAACGGCAATTCATTTATATATATAATTATTATTAATAACTGGCACTGATTAAAAGTATTCAATCGGTAATTTAACCTCTATTTTTATTCCTTGGATAAAAGTTATATGATTAATGAATAATCAGCCCATAACAAACATAATTATTGAATGAGTAGAATATGGTGATCAACATAACATCTTATTTTTTAGAATACCCAATAATCCCATTATCAGGAATCGATGGATAGATCGCATTCAAAAAAGCCGCGGAGATGCCACGTGGAAACCAACAAAAACTAATGTAGTTTGAGAAACTACTGTAGAGAGAAAAATATAGAAATAGTCTAATTTTAGTTTAGTTTGTGAACAAGGGAATCGGCACAATTTTAATACTAATTTAATTAACTTAGCTGATTTAATACAACATTCAACAACTCTATTTCAATTTAAATAGTGTTTTTTTATTTATCGAAGAAAGTAACTACATACTTAATAAAAATACACTACTAAAACTGAATAATACCTACTACATACATACACCTAAAACTTATCTTATTTAATTAAGTAGTCTATTATTTTTAATATGTGACTTATGGGAGAATTATTGTACTAGCTGGTAACATTATTCACGCACACAGAGACACAGTAGGGCAGTGTAAAACACCGCCTGCACGCACACAGGCTTGAAATTGTTGGCTCGTTTTTTACGTTTTGATTGTAGGGCGACGCTCCATCTAGACATTAATATATAATCAAAGGTAAGGACATGCCTGGCCAAAAATAACGTCTTTTAATGTTATTTAACATACGATTCACCCCCGCATGGCCACTGCTGGGTAATAGATGAAAATCGTTGAGTATAACTTTTTTATCGTCGTCATCATAAATGAGGGATTTTCTTTTTAGCTCTTCCCTAGTCGCTGGATAGATGGCGCTAGGAGTAAGTATGATAATGCAAGGAACGGAACCTAAAAAAACTGATTTTAACAAAGCGCGAGAAATGTTGGTTATATTCGGAAGGTTAAGCAAATGAAAGTGTCAGTCAACGAGAGTATGTGACGTGACACAATGTTTTTTTTTCAAGCGTTTTGGCTTTGGCATAGTACCTTCAACGCCATCTATAGAGTTCTTGGAAACTAAGTTTTTTTTTAAAACCTCAAAAGGAAAACCTCTCATTCTCGTAATGCCTCTAATTACTACAAAACGAGGTAAATTAAGTTGCAACCTTTTGCTTTCACTCAACAAAAGTTTTATAATACTAACATTTTTATTTTTAATAATTAACAACTCTGTTATGGCTAATCTTTCACAAAATTGATCTAGATCCCTCGCTAACACCTCTACGGTCGATAACGATCGGGAGTCTAAATATATCGCTGAATGCGATGGAACAAAAACACAAAGCTTTGCATTTGATAAAATGTTATCCTTATTCCTCAAAATTTTCTCCTCTAAGTCTGAAAAAACAAGCTCCACTATTTCGTCCGGCTTTTTGAGTATCTCCGCCGCGACTGGTTGATCAGACCTGTACGCTGAGGGTTCCCTTTTGGTGTTTTTCATTTAATACTACGATACATACCGAGACAAAATACACTCCATACGAATTGGTGTTTGGAAAACTGTGTAATTTGCCAAGTAATTTAAAATTCGGTGTTGATCCATTGTATAATTTTGACAGTTATCCTAAAGAATTAAAATATAGACTCCAATGATGTTATATATAATACTGAGGTAGATACGTTTTACCGACGTCAGCGTGGCAATGCAAACACAAGCTGACCAGCTTGTGTGACTTCAGTCTGTCCTGCGCACGTCCTGCGTCTGGTCGCGACGCGAACTGACGTTTAACGGGAGTTTGCTATAGGAAATTAAACAAATAAGGCAGTTGTGTGTTCAGAAAGTGCAATACTTATACTGGGCCGGCTGTAAAAATCAAGAAGGATGTGTCTTTTCATTTGTAAGTACTGTTTATTCTATTTAAAATGGAAAATCATAAATTTAATCTTACTCAAAAATGATTGCCGCGCTGTTGCCGCTTTGTCACCTACACGAAAGAGACAAGTAGCGTGTTGCATTTATGAGTGATAGAGAAAACGAGATAATGGCGCGCGGTGTTGTCAGTTCGAACGACGTTAAAGGATGTTGGGGTGATATGGCCATATGGGGCCTGGCCTAATATATTATTCGAATATCACATATTATTTTTCACCACTGGTGTCCAATATTGTCCATAGTAGACAATGATATTCTAATAAACAGATAATAATATGTTATACACCTACAAAACCACCGAAAAAAGTGTTTCGCGCAGCAGCGGCACCACACCTTTTTTATTCATTCTACATTTCACTACAAGTCAAAATGACACAAAAGGGATAGCTCGATAAAACCAATAAGAAAAAAAGAGACAGATAGTGTTGTTCTATGTCTGGACTCTAGAGTTCACGCGTCGTTGTCGTACTCACGACAAAAATGCATTTCCCATTTCTTTCTTTTTTATCCTCCAAATATCAGAATATTAAGAAAATAAATGAAAAATATTAATAAATCGAAGTATATTGCGTAGTTACATGTGGTATGAGATCCCTTGTGTTTTATTTACTTTGGTATCATAATTGGTACACTTTCTGAACACACACGATGGCATTTTTACAATTTTTATCTAAATTCGTAGCAGCGTATCGCTCGTCGCCATGCGTGTTGCAGACTAAAGGCTATACGGCCCAATTGGGCCGTTTTCGAGTCTTCACGATTGTGCGCACACAACTGTTTACTAGAATATCATTGTTATTGGATAAATATAACATTTGCCTTTCATCATTAACTTCTATTTTGTTTTAGATTTCATAAAGACGGATTAATTAAAGAAAAATGGGTACAAGTAGTTAGAACCCAAAGACGAGAAGATGAATGGATGCCAAATGCCAACAACATACCTACTCAACTATTTGTTCTCGACTTTAGTGATAGTGAAGTGATAGTGAAACAAAAAAAACATACATAATATTATTATTTGTAAATAAACATTTTTATATTGAAAATTTACTGTTTATTTTCTTCATGCTGCCTGATAGGTAGCCATTTTTCCCCATTTCACTCTATCTAGCTGCTGTCATAGACTGACATTGGCCGTCACCCAGCTAGCCGCTCATGTAAAATATCGCCATGTTTTTATTTCTTTATAATCAGTATGACGTCTCTATTGGTAAAATCTCATTGATAGACTCCAAAAAGCTCATGCAGATGCTAAAGAAAATTTATTAAAGAGTAAATCAATAAGAAAAAGTCTGTTCGATCAAAACGTACACAGTATTATATACAAACCAGGTGATTTAATTTTAGTAAAAAATCAAACTGGTACCAAGTTAGATAACATTTATAATGGTCCATACAAGGTAATAGTGGATAATCCACCAAATGTAAAAATAATCAAGAACAATAAAGAATACATTATCCACAAAAATCTAACAAAATTATTTCATTGTTGAATAATCTAATGATGTTATCGCATTGTATACGTTGTTTATTATTATATAAAATAAAAAATTAATATATTTAATATTAATATGTACTTAAGTTAATGTAATTTTTAATATCTAATGTTTATTGGTAAAAAAAAAAATGTTTTATATAGTGACTTATTATTGTACCTTACTTTTTTTTTTTTTTTTCTCCCTAACGGGGGAAGGTGTAGTCGATACTTTTCAGGGGAGGTGTAAGGACATGCCTTTGCTGATCCCCATTAAGACAGTCGTCGGTCGAGTACCAAGTCACGTTACGCAGACAAAGCACTAATATTCTAGTAACTAAGTAATTTAAGTTAGCAATAAGAATTGTATGTTTAAGTTGAGTAGTAATAAAAGGAACTTGTGATCGAGCAGTTGTTTCCATCCGCCACCTATCCTGATAACTACACTTCAAGTACCTACTGAAAAAAGTTTTGAATTCTGTATCGGTAACTTTTGAAAAGAAAGAAAAGCATTCTGCATGTTTACTCCTCTGCCTAAACCTTTGTGAACAGGCGTGATCTTATGTGTATATGTAACATAAGTGATAGTCATTCATTGCAAAATGCATACAAAACGCAACAAATCAATTACCTAATACTTTCATCTGCGCAGGCCTTATTGGTTTATGTAGCCTATGATGACTTAAGACCTGGTTTCCACTAAAGCGAAGACAAAGCGGAGCGGAGAGGAGACGTGCAAGACGAGACTTATCCCAGGAGAGAAGAGAGATACGATGTGGATTTCAATATTTTCGTATTGTATTTTTAGGAAAGAGGTTTTGCAGATGACTGAAACGTAATAGCACGCCTGTTTTTCCTGAAAGAAATGCCTTATGCTAAGAGCACAAATGTCGGTTACTTATATTTGCCGCAGTAGCCTCCCACTTGCTTACACATCTCGCACAGATGCTGGGGGTGCTCCAAACCTTCGACATTATCGCCGCTCCTGAAGTCCGAAGGACGCAGCTCTCTCTGTAAGTATGAAAACAACAGGTAAGATACAATACGCGCTTCAAAGAGTTACTGACCACAGTCCACAGTGGTACTAGCTGAGCTGTTCACCGGGACCTACACCCGCATGAAATTATACTTAATTAAAAATATTACCTACTTCCATAATTGAATAGGATTTTGCTTCGATCAATTATTGATCGAAGGGATTTTGTTAACAATTTCAAGGGTTTCAATTTTTTGCACGGCACCTTAATACTTTTTCTTGAACCTAACACGAAGGAGATCTTAGTTCGCGCGCTCACTGCACCCCGACACCCGACATCCCCTTCGAACCTAACCTGTCCGAGTCAGGGTGCCGCCGCAAGTCCCGAGCTCGCTTCGCTCGCTCTTGCTTCATAAGTTCTCCTTGCTGCAATGACTGGATAAATAGTTACTTACTTGGTATACTATTTCAGTCAGCATTCAGTTTATTAGTCGCCCATTGAATTTTTATTCGCCCGATATAAATTTCCCTTTTGAAATTACAGACACTTCAATTATATTTATTTGTGGAGGGGTAGCCTAGCTAGCTAAAATGAATGTTTTTTTTTTTACTATAAGGGACATACCTACTCGTAAATGTTTACCTACATTCTATTTTATGTGTTATTAGTTTTCTAAAGTTAACAACAACACATGTGTACCTACCTGATTTCTTGGGCGCACGTCCCTCCTACAACGTTTACATTGCTGAGATTTATCGCGCCAAGACAGACGGCTGACCCAGAAGTTTCCGCAACTGCACTTATACTCCCCGTATAGTGCTCCAGGTCTCGGCTGAAATTGGTATAAAATATACCTACTTATAAAAAAATTAAAAAGTTAACCACTTTATTTTCAACTAGCTGACGTCCCGCGGTTTCACCCGCGTAGTTCCCGTTCCCGTGGGAGTATGGGAATAAAATATAGCCTATAGCACTCACGAATAATATAGCTTTCTACCAGTGAAACTATTTTTAAAATTGGTTAATTACTTCCGGAGATTACCCCCTACATACAAACTTACAAACATACAAACTTACAAACAAATGTTACCTCTTTATAATATTAGTATAGATGAGAGGTTTTCTTTTTGAGGTATTAAAAAAAACTTAGTTTCCAAGAACTCTATAGATGGCGTTGAACTTACTATGATAGTTGGTGCCAAAACCAAAACGCTTGGAAAAAAAAACATTGTGTCACGTCACATACTCTCGTTGACTGACACTTTCATTTGCATAACCTTCCGAATATAACCTAGTTTTCTCGCACTTTATTAAAATCAGTTTTTTAGGTGCCGTCCCTTGCATTATCATACTTACTCCTAGCGCCATCTATCCAACGACTAGGGAAGAGCTAAAAAGAAAATCCCTCATTGACACAATTGTGACGCTTAACTTCAAACTCGGATAAATCCACTCTACCCTCTTAGGAGATATTTAAGAAAAAGTGTTATTATTCTTAATTCCATGAATTAAAAGGTAGTATTTTGTTTATTAATATGGCAACATTATTGAAGAAAACGATCCTGTCTAACAAATACAGTTTTTAAACCATTCATTTTTTCAAAATGAAATAATTAGCTTGGATTTACCTTCATTTGATAAGTATATGGAATGTAATAGTTATAGTTATTTAGTAGTTTTATAATAGGCCGCTTGCGGGCTTTACTTGACGACACAATTTTAATAGAATTATTATCCATTTTTTATTTTTTGTACCGAACCCTAAAAATGGCCAATATGTATGAGTAGTTGAGCATTGCCCATGAATTGCCGCTTTGATTACATTAAGAGTCCTACTACATTTTTTAGGCAAATTCATGATTTTTGACGCAGTAATTCTCAGCAGCAGTAAGATATTTTAATTATTTGCTTGAGAATAACGATAGTGCCATTCTCTTTCTTGTAAGTTGGAGTTACACATTTTCATTTTTCTTTTCGTGTAATTTACTATAAATATTTTACGAACTCAGTTTGCAAGAAAAACCGTCGACGATGGAACTTTGACGCTCAAATTCACATAGTTACATTCAATTCTTATAAAAGCTAAAATTACTAAAAGATAAGTTGAACGTTTTACTTGTTTATTGGAGTTTTAGAATTTCTTTAAATTCCTTGAGCTTTCATGGAAAAAATCGTAAAGAAATAGTAATTTAAGCCATAAATGTCTTAATTCAGCGTCCATTATATTCCAAATAAACTCAATTTTATCAAACAAATTAATATGATATAAAACTTCAATCTACAATGACTAAGTATCATTAGTTTTCGTTTGTCAATATAATAAGACAAAAATACAATAAATAAAATTAAAGTACCTACTATAATTCTCAATTCAGCTCGCTCCTCAGTCTCATGTCAGTCTCGTGATCTCGTCTCTAATATTCGTCAATATTAATCGACAATCGTCCGAATATCGCTATTATTATCGACTCGTGTACGCCGACCGAAATAATTTGATCCAGGAAGTGAAAATCAAAAATTTGCGTAAAAAATGTAATAGGACTCTTAAATATGAAACATAATTATGAATCTGATTACTTAGTGGCGTCAGTGACTGAAAAGCTGTGCGGTATCGGTTTTCAGGATATTTTCTGACGACATTT
This sequence comes from Xestia xanthographa, assembly GCA_905147715.2. NCBI lineage: Eukaryota > Metazoa > Arthropoda > Insecta > Lepidoptera > Noctuidae > Xestia > Xestia xanthographa. Next base: position 16,554,891 of record LR990645.1, on the reverse strand, counting down.
TTCTCATTCCTCCGTGTCATGCGGAAAAATGAGTGTGCATTACCCTGGCAAAATGTTGTGCATTTGAGAGATGAGACAATAGAAAATAATTAGTGTATCATGAGGAGCAATTTGTTTAATAGTAGCAAAATTTGTGTGAATTGTAGTTTTAAAGTTATTTGAGAAAAACACATTTTGCTGGAGTAACGTTTGAAACGTTATCCTGGCAAAATCGGTTCTCAAAAATTCGTTCAGCCCGGAACCAAATACATGATTAGATAGCTTTTGTTGCGTAGTAAATGTTTGTAAATAGCAAAATTTGTGTGTGGTATGGTTCTTTAGTTATTTAAGATTTTGCTGCAGTAACGTTTTGGGATTTCCCAGATCTCGAAAACGGCTCAACGCAGAAGATTGAAAAAAATACCAATAAGATACCTTAATTTGTTTAAATTTGTTTAAATATTACTTTTTGATTTGATTGTCGTAAACCAATGGAATTAAATGGTTTCAAAAATCAGATAAAAACGGATTTGCAAGTAAATCAAAACACTTATAACTAAATAAACAGCTGTAACAAATACCCATGGTAGACACTTAACACGGCAAGTAAAATAGATTATGTAACATTATACGATATGAAGATAAAAACATAATTGATTAATTTTAGACTGGTCGTACTTTAGCGCTGAAATAACCAGTTCCCAAAACATTAAGAAACGTGGCATACTTTAAACAAATTAAAATGATTCATGAACATTAATTCCTGTTAATTTCAGCTTTCAATTACGGCTGTAATGAAAGTTATATCAAAATCAAGAATATGTCAGAAATTCTCTAATAAGCCGACCAAATTCAAAAGGTCACGTAAAAGCGGCCGCACCATACGTACGAGTAGTCTTCGCAAATTAGCAACTTAGTGTCCGATGTTTTGTACAGCTAAGCAGAAAAACGTTTTACGTGTAACCGATTTTTTAATGTTCGAAGTGCAGGTACCATATTACACATTTTCTACTAGTTTTCTATTTTATAAATGAAAATCATGTTAATTAACAGTAGTTTAACAATTTAATGGATCATAAGTAATTATTTAAAGTCAAAGTAATTTTAAAAAAACCGGCCAAGTGCGAGTCGGACTCGCGCACGAAGGGTTCCGTACCATTATTTAAAAATATTAGATAAAACTGCAAAAAAATCACGTTTGTTGTATGGGAGCCCCCCTTAAATATTGATTTAATTCTGTTTTTTAGTATTTGTTGTTATAGCGGCAACTGAAATACATCATCTGTGAAAATTTCAACTGTCTAGCTGTCACGGTTCATGAGATACAGCCTGGTGACAGACAGACGGACAGACAGCGAAGTCTTAGTAATAGGGTTCCGTTTTTACCCTTTGGGTACGGAACCCTAAAAAGGTAAGTAATAATCTTAGTAATAATTTATAGTGTGATTTTGATTGACAACGCGTGGTTCACACGTTGATCACCTGTAACAGTCACATGTAATGTTGAAATAACCACTAAGTTACACGTTACAAAGCTCATGTTTATATGCCATACTGTGAGTCAAGGGGAAATGGAGTCCACCTACCTACCTACGTGTTTAGTAGGTTCCTATCTCCGTCTTAAGGAAAATTGTACAAACTATGTATCAGCATTGTATTTTAAGTTTAAGCATTGGTACTTGACAAAGAGAAAAACATTTATGCCAAATATTAAAATTAAGTACGTACGTAACTTATCTGAGATTTTTTCCTTAATATGTGAATGCTAAGGCAAGGATATACAATCATTTGTATGAGACGGATTTTTAAATAAAAATAATGAACACCATGACCAGCAACCTATGCAACAGTAACAACAACGTACGTACGCAACTGTACTAACAAAACATCCATATTATTCCATTCATTTAAGGTGGTTACAATTATGTATAGTGCGGCCGATTGCGTGACCTTTTCGATTTGGTCGGCTTATTAGAGAATTGCTGACATTTTCTTGTTTTTGATATAACTTTCATTACAGCCTTAATTGAAAGCTGAAATTAACAGGAATTAATGTTCATGAATCATTTTAATTTTTTTAAAGTATGCCACGTTTCTTAATGTTTTGCGAACTGCGTATTTCATCGCTAAATTACGACCAGTCTAAAATTAATCAATTTTGTTTTTATCTTCATATATCGTATAAAGTTACATAATGTATTTTACTTGGCGTGATAAGTGTCTACCATGGGTATTTTTTACAGCTGTCTATTTGGTTATAAGTGTTTTGGTTTACTTGCAAATCCGTTTTTATCTGATTTTTTAAACCATTTAATTCCATTGGTTTACGACAACCAAATCAAAAACTAATGTTTAAACTAATTTAAACAAATTAAGGTCTCTTATCGGTATTTTTTTCAATATTCTGCGTTGAGCCGTTTTCGAGATCTGGGAAATCCCAAAACGTTACCGCAGCAAAATCTTAAATAACTCAAGAACCATACCACACACAAATTTTGCTATTTACAAACATTTACTACGCAACAAAAGCTGTCTAATCATGTATTTGGTTCCGGGCTGAACGAATTTTTGAAAATCGATTTTGCCAGGATAACGTTTCAAACGTTACTCCAGCAAAATGTGTTTTTCTCAAATAACTTTAAAACTACAATTCACACAAATTTTGCTACTATTAAACAAATTGCTCCTCATGATACACTAATTATTTTATATTGTCTCATCTCTCAAATGCACAACATTTTGTCAGGGTACCTAATGCACACGAAAAATGAGGAATTTTTTTGAGTATGAATGATTCAATGAGTAGAGGAAGACCATAGAAAATATATACATATATTTTCTACTATGGTATACCTGGACCTACTTACAACCGACATAATTACAAACTAATTAGTTATTATCTTACTTTAAATTCTTGCCCAGGTTTGATGACTACCGCCGGGCGTACATTTCGTGTTGGAACCGCCTGGAAAGCAGATTTTAGTCAGTCAATAGGCAGCTCTATGGTTACAATTTGTCAGTGACAGTGCTCTCGTATGTTGTAGCAGTAAGGGTGGTTTTAGGTAGTATAGTCTCCGACAGATAAGTAAGAATTAAAGGTCATTAACCCGCATACATTTATTCAAAGTAATTCTGAAAACAGAAATAATGACATAAACTTGTCCCGAAACGACCTTTATCGTGATCCTTGACTTTTCAACCGACTTCCAAAAAGAGGAGGTTACCTTTCGACTTTCGACTGGGTGAACCGATTTTGATGATCCTTTTTTTATTTGAAAGATGGTTGTGTGAGACTGCACCAGCAGACTCACGATGTCCGCGATTACGCGGAGCCCTAATCAAATAATACTTTTCCAATCGACAAGGGGAAAACAAACATTAGTTACACTTACCCATCACGTTGGAACCGGCGATGTGGCGTAATCCCAGGTCACGTCGTATCTGGGTGGGGTGTAAGTATAAATGTGTTTGTGTTGTGTGTGTAAAGTCATGTAGATTCGACGATAACCAAAGGGCGCCCCACAGCGCGTACCGTCGTCTCCCTGGTCAAACCTTCTGATCACACACGTGGCACTTTTCATCAATGTCCAACTGAATTTTATCCCGGTTTGCTAACCCAATCGGGGATGTACAATAGTCCAGCACTGAATTTAGGAATTTACCGGCGTTCAAATGACACAAAAAAGGCCGGCTACATAACCAACAAATTACTCGCGGTCACGAGTTCACGACCCAAAGTGGCGAGATCTCTCAATTTTCACTCAATTATCAACAAAATATCAAACACCGATCAAGATGGCATCGGATTATCATTAACTCAAAGTTTCAATCAATAATTACACGACAGCCGCGTGCATCAAAATTACAAGACCACGGAAGCAAGTTTTTTCCAAACCAATATGGCACTGACAAGCAAACGTCATCGCACAGACAACTGAAACGACATCTGTCAAACGTCGAAAAGGTGCGTTCAGAAACTTGGTGGATGAAACATCTACCCCCCCCGGACGGGCCGTCCCGTCCGCTAATCAATTGGCAGTCTTGACAAGGTTGCGACCGCTCTCCTCATAACCGATCCATCCACTAAAACCTCAGCAAAACGAGGTACCCCGTCGGTGCCAGCCACCAAATTGAGAATGCGCCCCCGGCGCCAATACAGAGGCTTAAGGTTGGCATCCTTAATAAGGACGAGGTCTCCTATCTTGGGCGGATGAGTTTTATCAGTCCACTTGACGCGCTGCTGGAGGATGTGCAGATACTCTAAGCTCCAACGCTTCCAAAAGCTCTGAGTGAGCTGTTGCACCAACTGAAACCGCGATAGCCGATTTTGGCTCACATCAACAAAAGGGTACTCAGGCAGAGCGACAAGTGGCTGTCCAATCAAGAAATGGCCCGGGGTTAGAGCCTCCAAATCGTTAGGGTCCAAAGAGAGCGGGCACAATGGACGCGAATTTAGTACCGCTTCAATGCGACAAAATACCGTAGCTAATTCCTCAAAGGTGAGAACGGTGTCTCCCAACAATCTCCGCCAGAGTCCCTTTGCCGCTTTCACCGCGGCCTCAAAAATACCCCCCCAATGGGGGCAGGCTGGCGGGTCAAACAACCAAGTGACCCCTCGACGGGCCAATTTGTTACCAATGTCAACCTGGCTCTCATTAAGAAAGTCATACACTTCTTTCAAATAGTTACTTGTACCCTTGTAGTTGGTACCGCAATCAGACCTGATCAGAGAAGGTAACCCACGGCGAGACGTAAATCTATCCAAAGTTGCCACAAAGGCCTCCGTCGAGAGGGAGGATACCAGCTCCAAGTGCACTGCCTTAGTTGACAGGCAGACAAATACGCACAAATAAGCCTTGACAATTTTACTATTGCGAAGGGTAGACGTCTTTATCGAAAAGGGACCAGCAAAGTCCGTTCCTACGCCTGCAAAGGGCCTCGCCTCATTGACACGATCAGCAGGCAAGTCTCCCATCTGGGGCTGCATCGTTGGGGCCTTAGTCCGATAGCACGGTATGCAACGGAAGACGATGCTACGAATGGTACGACGAGCCGACAAAATCCAAAACTCTCGCTGCAGAATGGCCAACAGCGCATTGCAACCGGCGTGCGAGTTCTTAATGTGACGATCAGTCACCAACAATTTAATCAAATGGCCCGCCTTGGGCAACAAAAGGGGGTGACGGACCCCATAAGGAAGGCTAGAGTGCCTCAACCGTCCTCCAACACGCAAAAGACCCGTTTCATCCAAAAAGGGGTTCAACTTACTAACGGCTCCCGACAACTTAACTCTACCGGACTTCAAGGTCTCGATCTCCTTCTCAAAGTGTACGGCCTGCACAGAGCGAACCCACAGGAGGAGTGACTCCTGTCGCTCTTGAGGAGAGAGAACCGGTGACAGGCGCTTGTCCCCTGGATTCCTAGCATTGTGACCAAAACGCCTGATCCACGAGGTAACGTTCAACAATTTGTCGAGGGAGCTGTATCGATTCAACAAAATATCAGGATCAAACGGACGGTCCTTCGTCCCAACAGCGAGCACCTTAAGCCCGGGCAAAGGATCCGACATCAAAACTGGCGTTCGAGGCCAATCATCCTCGGGGCGAGTCAGCCAATCCGGTCCCCACCAAAGGGGGTGCACAATCAGGCGGGGGGCCATGCACCCACGTGAGGCTACGTCGCCGGGGTTCAAGTCTCTAGGCACGTGCCTCCAAATCAAAGGCGTTTCGGAATTTTGTATCTGTGACACTCGGTTCGCAACAAAGACCTCCAAGGAGTGGACGGACGTCTTCAACCAACACAAAACAATTTGACTGTCCGTCCAGGCGTAAGAATTCCGAATGTTCACAGATCCACCTAAAGTTTGAGCAACGCGATTCAAGAGACGCACAAGAAGCGCCGCCCCTGACAACTCTAGCTTAGGGATGGTCAATGCCGTCCGGAGGGGGGCCACCTTGCTCTTGGCCATGATCAGTGACAACTTCACCTGGCCTGTCGCGCTGACGGTGCGCAGATAAACAACAGCTGCATAACCGTGCGAAGATGCGTCACAAAACCCATGAAGGGTAGCAGTATAGTTCCCAGGGGGGAGGATAGCGCGTGGTAACGCGACCTCGTTGACCGCAGGAAGTGCGGATACAAATTGGAGCCAATCTTCCAAAAGGGTTTCCTGAAGTGGCTCATCCCAACCAAGTTCCGCGGTCCAAAGGCGCTGGAGAAAACATTTCGCCCAAAACAATACCGGGCATATCCAACCGTTCGGGTCAAAGGTTCTCGCGACAGTAGACAATACCAGTCGTTTAGTCCAAGTGTGTGGTGACTCCAAATCGACATCATACGTAAAGGTGTCTTGGACTGGTCGGTACTGAACGCCGAGAACGGCCAACATAGCAGGGTTGTCAGCATTTTCAAACAAATGAGGATCCTGCTTATGATCCTCTTCCACATCTTCCAACAGTGCTGGCGAGTTGGACACCCACTTACGCAACTCATAGCCAGCGGAATCCAAAATTTGAACCAACTCGTCACGCAACAGGATAGCTTCCTCAACCGTGGAAGCCCCAGTGCAGACGTCATCAATATACAAGTCCGTTTTCAAGATGGCGGACGCCCGAGGGAACTTCAAGCGTTCTCGGTCCGCGAGCTCCCAAAGCGAACGAATAGCAACAAAAGGGCTCGATCGAAGGCCGTACGTATTCGTGTTGAGCTCATAAACAACCATGGGGTCCCGGGGATTCTCTCGCCACAGGATCAACTGATAACGTCTGTCATCCCGGTGAATAACCGTTTGCCGGAACATCATTTTGATGTCAGCCACAAAGACTACTTGATGACGACGAAAAGACGTGATGACATCACAAAGGTCCCTCAACAATTTGGGGCCGGAGTGCAAGCAATCATTCAAAGAGACACCAGAGGAAGTCCGCGCAGACCCATCAAACACTGTGCGCAGCTTACCGGTGGATGCCCTGAGGACCGCGTGATGCGGCAGAAAGTAATGCTCAACTGAGCGCCAATCCAAATTTGACACCGACATGTGCCCCAAGTCTGCGTACTCACGCATGAAATCTAAATATTTCTGCCGCAGCACCGGATCCCTGGCCTTACGGCGCTCCATCGCCAACAATCTCTTCTCGGCCATAGGTCTGGACTCGCCGAGAGGTGGTCGAACTGCAACAAAAGGCAACCGTGTTACGAGCCGACCGGAACGGAGTCGACCTGTGTTGTTCTGATAGAACAACTCGCACTCCTCATGTTCCGGGTTCAAGCGGGCCACTTGCGGTGGCTCCTCAGACTTCCAAAACCTCTGAACAGCGTCAGAGAGAGCGGAACCACACGCTAACGCAAAATCAGGCTCAGGTGGAGGGGCAGCCTTCAACACTGGGCCCATCACCGCAAAGCCAAAGATGGTCGAGACAGCCACCAAACCGTTCGGCTGCAAGACTTTCATATTACCCAACAATATTCTCCCTAGTACATCGGAACCCAATATCAAATGAGTTGTATTAGGGGAATCAAACCGGCGGTCAGCCAAATCCAGGCCTGACGTCAACCGGACAATATCAGGCGACAGCTGACGTTGGGGATGACAGCCCAAAATACTCGTCAGAACAATAGCCGAAGGAAAAAACTTAGGGTCCAAACAACTCACAGGAGTGAGCCCAAATAAGGTTTGTCCCTCAACAGTCGGGATAGGTTTTTCGCCTATTCCATTAATCGTGCCTGAAAAGGCTCGGACATCCAGGCTCACCCGACCCGCTAACCAAGACGACAAAAGGCAACCCTGGGCTCCCGTGTCCAAAATGGCACGGACCACAACAGAGTCCCCCGTGGGTCCCCAGACCCTGACCGATGCCGTTGGCAACAAAACCGTGTCGATCTGGGGAGGTACGTTAGCGGGACAGACGCCAATTTCCTAGCAATGCCTGGGCGGCGACCGATCGCCGCATCCAGGCTGGGGTCTATCCCGATGAGGATAGTAATCAAACTCCTCGTCCGCGCGATGTCCCGAGCCGCGCGCCATCGCTGGAGGGGCATATCCCACTTGACGCCTGAGTGGCGGGGGGCGCGTCTCCAAACGGGGACGTTCCGCCAACGGAGGGGAGGGAAGGCGGTGCTGGTCTGGCCAATGTCGCCTACCAGCAGCTGCATAATCGCCTTCACGAGGGGAGGTCAATCGGCGGTCGCGCGGCTCCCGATCAACTGGCGCGGGGGGTGGAGTACGGCGGTCAAAGTTGCTGGCCCCTCCTCGATTCTGAACCGGCGAGCGAGGAGCCCGGTGCTCATCTCCATTATACCCCCCCCTGCGCGAACCCCCATCAGAGGCTGGTCTGTCAGAGCGGTTCGCGTTGGCGCACAAAACTTCAAGATGTGAACCCCTACAAATTGAACAAGGGCGGGGGTTGGGGCAATCCCGATGAAAATGATTCCCCAAACAAGAAAAGCACAGACGGCGTGCATTGGCAACTCGGCGGCGGGCACTCACGTGCAACTCCAAGAAGGCCGCGCAAGTGACTACGCCATGTCCCGTGGCCTTACAATAGCTGCAAGCAGGGTTACTCTGGGTGCCACCAAAACGGGGGGCAGGGCGGCTATCACCAGGCCCGACAGTCCTAGTCCGTCCCTGGGCCCTCGGCCGAGAGGGCGGTTGGCTTGACCCCGTGGCACCACGAGCGTTGTCGAGGAAACGACACTCATCCTCCAAAAATTTGACGAGGTCTTCAAAAGGGGGAAGATGGGTGGCACTATCCCCACCATACTTCTCCTCAAAACGGGACCTCAAATCTGACGGAAGCCGCTGCAACACTATGTGCACCAAAAGATAGGACCAATAGTCCACCGGCAACTCCAATCGTTTTAAGGCGTTGGTTGCTGCCAGCAATGGATTCAACAGGTCAGCACGCAACGCTGACATTCTGGTGATGGCCGGCAACCCCAAGATCTGGTCAATATGGACATCAGCCAGGCAACGTTTGTTCTGGTATCGTCGGGATAGAAGTTCCAGAGCGGTGGGATAGGCCGAGTCGGTCACCGGCAAGTGCTGCACCAAGGCTCGAGCCTCACCTCCTAGGGCTGACAACAAATAAGCCAACTTCTGGGCCGGTCGGAGGTCAGAGCGCGAATCAACCAAACTGTCAAACAGGTTCCTGAAGCTTAACCAGTGGTCCAAGTGACCGTCAAAATGTGGCAGCTCCAGGGTAGGCAGTCTACCCAAAAGTCCAGGGCCTGCAACAACAGAGGTCTCTGTTTTGACCTGGGCAGGGTCCCGACTCTTCAAAATTTCCCTGGCGCGCATACTTATTATGTCACTCAGGTTCAACATCTGGTCATAATCCGCAACAACCTTATCACGGGCTGCTTGACCCAATGTTTCCAGGTCCAAGTCCAAAATCAATTCATTGAAGCGAGCAAACAAAGTGTCAACCGCACTCAATCTCGCGTTCAACTGCTCATACCGGGCAAGCGTGGCCTCTTCCAGGTCTAGACGCTCAGCGGTTGCAGCAGCAGAGGCAAACCATCTTAGCTGTGAGGTCAATCCACCAATGGCTTGGTTTACAGCTTTCAATGAAGCCATTGGGACAAATATCAAATAAACAAATCAAATTCAATTAAATAATCAACAGGAACAATTTTCCCGGACCCAACTACAATTTAAACCAAATAATAAAACTTAGTTTGAATTATTACAAGTTCAAATCCGACCCTGTACAAGCAATACCTTGTTTATACTGTTACGTCGTACCCATACCTACAATACAAGTAGCTTCTAATAGTAGGTACCTACAACTAAGTAGGTAGGTAGTAGTAGGTATGTATCGAATGATGTAGGTACAAATTCGCAAACTACCTATAAAATACATCAGGAAGTTGTCATTGTAATTTCGACCGTACGCCCAGGGCATAAAGTACCTATTTCTTTCCTTTGTACAAAAGTTGTGGAAGTTTCTCGTAGGACAATGACCTAGTATGAATTGACTAGAAGATTCTGGATCTTTCTCAAACGTTCGGTCGTCATATAAATAGTCGACGTGTTTGCGGGAGCAGGCAGTATCATTTTGGCTACAGTACGGGACGAATCAAAGTGAACTAGTGAGTGCGATATCTAAGCGAATAGTGATCAGTAGTGTACTTGTGATTGAGTTTGAAGTGTTTTGTGATTATTAAAGTTATTCAGTTGTTTCATCGGTAGTAATTAATTTATCCCATACCCAGCTCGTAACAATACAATAACAAATTAAAGTACAAGCCACAAGGGACACTACATATCATAATATATTATGTCAAACAATCTATGTTTAATTTGAGTCAGGCTGACGGCAACAAATCAGACTTCTCAATACTTTTAACTCGACAATAAGTGGTGAATTTAACAATTAAACCACGCTCTGCTACCAGTTGTGTGAGACTGCACCAGCAGACTCACGATGTCCGCGATTACGCGGAGCCCTAATCAAATAATACTTTTCCAATCGACAAGGGGAAAACAAATATTAGTTACACTTACCCATCACGTTGGAACCGGCGATGTGGCGTAATCCCAGGTCACGTCGTATCTGGGTGGGGTGTAAGTATAAATGTGTTTGTGTTGTTTGTGTAAAGTCATGTAGATTCGACGATAACCAAAGGGCGCCCCACAGCGCGTACCGTCGTCTCCCTGGTCAAACCTTCTGATCACACACGTGGCACTTTTCATCAATGTCCAACTGAATTTTATCCCGGTTTGCTAACCCAATCGGGGATGTACAATAGTCCAGCACTGAATTTAGGAATTTACCGGCGTTCAAATGACACAAAAAAGGCCGGCTACATAACCAACAAATTACTCGCGGTCACGAGTTCACGACCCAAAGTGGCGAGATCTCTCAATTTTCACTCAATTATCAACAAAATATCAAACACCGATCAAGATGGTATCGGATTGTCATTAACTCGAAGTTTCAATCAATAATTACACGACAGCCGCGTGCATCAAAATTACAAGACCACGGAAGCAAGTTTTTTCCAAACCAATATGGCACTGACAAGCAAACGTCATCGCACAGACAACTGAAACGACATCTGTCAAACGTCGAAAAGGTGCGTTCAGAAACTTGGTGGATGAAACAATGGTGCTTCCCGTATGGCCCCATTTAAATTTTGTGAACATCTGTTGCTGATCTTCGGAGATATACAATGGAACTCTTCAAAAATAGACGGCAAATCTGCCGTGATTGCTGCAATTGCTTGGATGTTTATTGTTTATACAACATCATGACGTAACATCACGCCTGTATGCTCTGAGGAGGTACGCTGATGTGTACAATACACCCAGATATCGACAGTAATGTATGTTATGTTGGCGCGTTGAGTCATTCGTCATCTAGCCACTGATCGCGAGACCTTCCAATTTTTATTTATTTTGTTGTCGCCAACTCGCGCTACCTACGTAAAATACGTCAGATGTACAGTCAACTACGTAAACTTCTAATAAAATGTATTGTGTAAATCTAATAATTTTAAAAAAATCTAGCAAGGCGCCTGCATGCCTATAATATAAGAAAGAAAAAAAAATTTGTAATATTATTGTTTTTTTTTATTTATTTATGTAAGTATTATATATATTTTGTAAGCATTTTGTTTACATTTTTTTTATATTATAGTACATATTTTTTTGTAAATATTTTGTGTATATATAATATTTTTTTATATCTCTTTTTTTTCACTTTTTTTGTATTTTTTTAAGTCAGTTTTTTTTTCTTAAAATAAAAAAAAAACGATTCATAATGTATTGTCAGGGTACCTACGCAGAGAAATTAAGGAATGACCTTTAATTCTTACTTACCTGGCGGAGACCATAGTTCGCTACTTATCACCCCCATTATTTAGGCTGAAAAGTGGTCAACTGCTACATATCATTGCCATACTAAGTTAAATCGTCTTCAAAATCTTTCACATATACTATAGAAAGTAGTTAGGTTAAAATTAAATAAAAGTTGGAAGCAGCATACATTTTCATATTTTTATATTGAAATGGGTTTCGCCTGCGGTTTTTTAGTTTGTTTAACTAAGTACTTTTTTTGCATTGATCCGAATTAGTGTTTTTTTAGTAAAATATACCTACTTGATGGCATTAGAACTAAATTTAAAATTTATGACCAAAATTAAATGAAAACCATACTTTGTAGGCAGGCGCAGGCGCAGGCCTTCTTAGCTCGTAGAGCTCGGGAGGGGCATAACGGACATAACGATCATCCTACAAAATAAAGTAATAACATTACTTAGGTACAGAGTTACAGCTTAAATTGTACAGATAGATTAGAAATTGCCCAGGTGATGGAGATTTTGGCAGCCAAGTGCCACCATGCATGCAACGCAAGTTAAAAGTAGGTACAGACCGCAGCACATCAATCAAGCTACCTACCTACTACAATCTGTCAAATTTCTTAAATAGAACAATATTATTTTTACAACTTTGGATAAGTACATTTTTATGATCAAAAATTAAATGAAAACCATACGTTGTCAGGATAGCGATTGCTCCACGATCTTGATACTGTTGGCGCAGGCGCATTCAGCCTAGGGCGTGCGGAAGGGCCATAACGATCAGCTTCTTCCTGCAAATGAATTGAAATTAAGTAGGTATTACATTACTTAGCTACAGACAAAATTGTACAGATAGATAAGAAATAAAGTTCTGGAGAGACGACCGCGAACCGGAAGACGTTGCGTTGGAAGGCCTCCCACTAGGTCAGCCTTTCCCAAAGTGGGCTATAACGCCCCCTTGTGGGCGCTGCAGGCCTTAAGAAGTAAGAGACTCAGAAAAAAAATAGGGGCGTTGTGTAGAGGCGTAATTTCATCTAGGAGGACTCACTGAGCTCTCAAACCTCGACTACAACTTGTGAACATCAACTAATATTAATTCGAGATCGAGAGAAGAATCGATTGTTAATTTAATTTGATGTTATAGTGGGTTTGGTTTTGGGTTTATGTATGTGAAAAAATGGGGGCGCTAAAAAATATTTTATTCTCAAAGTGGGCAGTAGATAAAATCAGTTTGGGAACCCCTACACTAGGTGAACGTGGACCGATGACATGGTGAAGGTTGCGGGAATCTGGTGGATGCTAGTCGCACGGGACTGGTCAATGTCGCGACACTTGGGGGAGGCCTATGTCCAGCAGTGGACGTCTTCCGGCTGAAATGATGATGATGATGAGATAAGAAATTGCCTACCTACCTACTAGCCTAACATGGAGGGTTTGGGTTTGGCAGCTAAGTAGGTACCGCCGCCAAGTCGAGTAATTTCAAAGTATAGACGACAGCCACAGATTGCCTCGTAGGTATTAGGCCCGCATTATACCTAAGGTGGGTGGACCATGGAAGGCCACGCTCCTTTGAAGGCCAACTATTAAAAAGTCGTAGGTAGTTATTGACATGTTACGAAATATTCCTTCTACACACAGACCCATCAAACTCAAGCCCACAGACGCGGTGGCGAGTCGCTCGCGCCGCTACCTATTTTGGCACTTTGGCAGTGCGAGCCCATACTTCGTAGACTTCGGTCGTCGACGTTAAAATTGTAGCAAAACGTAAGTTTTTAGTTAAATAACCTATTATTTTCTCATATTTTTTTTATTGTGAATGGGGATTGTTCATTTTTTTTTAAATGAGTTAATATGAAATCCGTTTCGAGGAATAGGGTTACTCATGACTATTGAGCGTTTAAAAAAGTAAAATATTCACGGATTATTGTTATTGATCGCTAAAAGTAAATAACCTTAATTTGACCTCTAATTACGTCATCATTTGGCTGAATATTTACGTGTCTTTGCCCTTTTACCTAAAAGAATTTCTTTGACGTTAGACAAATGTCAATACGGTAACGGGGTGACAAGGGACGGCTAAAGTACAAATAGAGTCGCCTATACTTGGTAAATAGGGACCTATTCAAACTTTACCGTTCCTAATCAACTTTCATATGTCCCTATTTACCAAGTATAGGCGACTCTATTTGTACTTTAGCCGTCCCTTGTCACCCCCTTACCGTATTGACATAGGTATGTCTAACGTCAAAGAAATTCTTTTAGGTAAAAGGGCAAAGACACGTAAATATTCAGCCAAATGATGACGTAATCGTAACGAAGTTACTCCTAATTTTAAATAATTAATAAAAATAGAACGACTACATAAAATTAAAAAATATTCAAATTAGTTTCTTAGAATGCCCTATATTATCGAAATCTTAAATAAAAAATGAGGGTCGAAAAAATTGGTCAATGCCCATTGTCGTTTAAGGATTGATAGAAGGTACTAACGAAAAAAGTAATGATTTTGCCTTGATTTAAGTTAAAATATTGGTAGTGTTCATATGAAAGCCGGTGGTTCCTTATAAGGCCAATAAAATTTGACGGTTGGCCTTGCTAGGGTACATGAGCCTGACAAGGAACAACTACAAATTATGAACATATGAACACTTAGTTTTTAGTTACATAGAAATACGTACCGTGAAAGTTAAAACAATATTTTATACCTATTTATAATATTTCTATTGAGAAGGGTCAACTTGCCATTTTAGGTAAAATAATAAGTTTTAAATTTCCTTATAAAACGCATTGGCAAGTTATTTGATATCAATATAATAGGTAGGTACTCATTACTACTATTTTTAAATAATTTCTTTTAATATATTCTTATTAGTTAGGTACCTATACGGTGGTGTTCAAGTAATGTTCTTTGAGTTTTTTAAAGATGATAAAAATATATTATGCATTTAATGTTTCGTTTAAATGAAAGAGCATATTATGTAGTTTTATGAAAAGCCCATAATATATTAATAGTTACAACTCTATTTTTAAGTTGAACACCTGATTTATAATATTGGCCTTGTTTGGAGCCCTGTTTCTTGCACGGCCAATTGGAAGAACTTTATAAAACTTAAGTTTATTAAATAGTGATTAAAGCTAGGTTAAAAAAAGTGATTTAAATGGTACACAATAAAACAGTATTACTTAATCATTTGTTTCCTTCATTTATCCAGTAAATAAACGAATACATAGTACCTATTTATTCGTTAGCGTGGCCTTCCATGGTCCCCCCACCTTAAATACTTTTTTTCTTTGCTTTAAAAAAAAATACAGTTGATGTTGTAGTTCAAATAAATATGGTACAAATCATAAGTAAGTTTTTTTAATTGTAATGAAATAAGTACTTAAACCTAAAAGGGCGCCAAAGGCATGACTCGCCCGGGGCGCCTAGATGGCTAAGGCCAGCCCTGATGGCTGCCATAAAACCTGAAACGCCGACCGCGACATTTGTAATAGAAGTAGGATAGACCATGGATGATGAAGTATCTATTACTTATAAGAGATATTTTTGTAGAGCCCAGGTTTAATAAACACAAGTCAATTTCATTATCAAGGTACTTCGCAGGAGTCGAGCGTCGCCATGATTTGTATTTGGGAGAGGTGGATGAACAATGCCAGTCTGGGGCTAGTTATCTAGCAGAACAGCCACGTTTTCAATTGCGGTAAAAACGGTTACTTGAGACATTATTTTTTCGAGAGACAGGTACATAAGTATGGAAGCAGCATCACGAGTGGGCCGATCGCGAAATTCACGTTTAGTAGGTACTTATAAAATAATTTGGTAGGTAGGTACCTAACTAGATATTATGCAGGTAACTAGGATACCTACTTAGTTATTACCAAATTATTATATTACTAGCACTTCGCCCGCCAGGCCGCGACTTCGTAGGGATTAAGAATGTTATTTTTTCTTCACTTAAATCAATAAAATACACTATAATCAAGAAAGTATTAAAAGTTAAGTTCAACTGTTCTACTGCTTGTCGCTCAAAAATAATATTAAACTCCAGCAATTTTCTATGACAGTTCAAACTTTCGTGACTGCCGCGGCCGTGGGTGCCGTGGGTGACGATCTTAGTGAAAATTTTAACTAGGTAGTTTTCAAATAAAACTGTTTTTTTGACACATAGACTTTGACGTCACTACCGCCGTTATCGAGGACGATGTGTTCTATGTCCGTTTCGACCGCACGGCCCTGGCGTTTTTTTAAAAAAAAAACTTTGTCAAGTTTTTGTAAAAGTTTGTAAAAGTTGATTCCCAAAACCATAAATTTGTCAAAGTTATGGTTAAAAAGTTATAAGGGTTTGAACGTGGCCGCGCCATCGAAACGCGGAGAACCGCGCGGCCACGGAGATCTTTAAAACTAAGCGCTGCAGACACCTGAAATTTAGGTAAATAACAGATTGAATTTGTAAAAAATTTGTAAAAATATACAAAAAAATCCTAGGTTCATATTTTAGGAGCTGTAAGACTAAAACCTCATGGCCGCGCCATCGAAACGGTAAATGACACGTTATCGCCGATATCTCGCTGAAAAAGCATCGCAGAGGTCTGAAGTTTTTTGTAAAACACAGATTTGAATTTGTCAAAACTGGTAAAAATACTTCAAAAAGTCCTCGGGTCATATTTTAGGTGCTGTAAGAGTACAAACCCATGGCCGCGCCATTGAAACGGTGAAAAATACGTTACCGCCAATATCTCGCTGAAGAAGCATCGCAGAGGTCTGAAGTTTTTTGTAAAACCTAGATTTGAATTTGTCAAAACTCGTAAAAATACACAAAAAAATCCTAGGTTTATATTTCAGGAGCTGTAGTACGGTATCGCTTATAACCTTCAAAACGTTCTGAAGGTTTGGTAAGGGTGACCATGACTTATTGCTTACAAAAAACTTCCACCTATTACAAAATTATTTTTCAAGGATTATAAATTAAATTAAAATGATAAGTTACAAAAATATCTTTATTTCTTAAAAAATCACATAAATCACAGATTGTTAACTTACATATTTCTGACAAAACCACAAATCACAGATTATTTACACTAAGATTTTTTTTTAATTTTTTTTTTAATACGACTGTGAAAGTATGGTGTGTTTAAAATTACTATTTTTTTTTAATTATCTTAATCATTTATGTATACCTAGACCATAATTATGTTAGATTATGTATTGTCATAGGTTGTTCGGAACTTGCGTGCATTTCGGTTTTACCATCGTCATAACCAGTGATAGGAATAGGTAGTGCTTATTAGCCTAAACTTCGAAGAACAGAGACAAGAATCGGAGACTTCCTTAGACTATATTTTTTTCCGGGACATCACGTAAGTACATCAAAAATTAATGTTATTTGGAATAAGTAATTGGTCTATGTTTACCTAAAGTTTGCGACTAGACATAACATAACACAGTCGTTACAACCATCAAAATTTCTGAAAGTTTTCTTTTTAAGAACATTTTGGAAACGACTTCTTCATCATAAAACTATGATACGCTCTCTTAGGTACGCACTCTTAGAATTTACAAAAAAAAAACTCGCCGTGGTCGCATAATAAAATATAGTCTAAGGAAGTCTCCGATTCTTTTCTCTGTTCTTCTTCGAAGTTTAGGCTAATAAGCACTACCTATTCTTATCACTGGTCATAACAAATCATTCTGGAAATACTATGCAATGACACTTATTTCTGTAATAATACATATATTTCAAATCCTTTATACAAATTCAAAACAATTGCTTTTTTAATTTAGATGCTTTTTCAGCTATTAAGCAATGGACCCCTTCATTGCTTGATAGCTGAAAAAGCACCTAACTGAATAATCTGTGATTTAAGTGTTTTTTTTTTATAGTTATAAAAATAAACTAAAAGGAAACAATAAGATCATCATCATCATCATCAGCCTATTAATGTTCCCACTGCTGGGACACAGGCCTCCTCTGAGAGGGAATGGGCTATAATCCACTACGCTGGCCCAGTGCGGATTGGTGGATGTTACTCGATGTCAACCAATATGTTACAAAACATAACTATGTTTATAGAAATGAACATACGACTCTTCATTTTTATTTAATTTAGGATCCTTGAGAAATAATTTCTAATACAATAGGCGGAAAGTTTTCTGTAAACAATAAGTCATGGTCACCCTATCGAAATATTCAAAACGTTATTACAAGGTTTATATTATAAAAAAAAATACTTTTTTGCCTACTATCGTTAGTTCTACTTAATTAGGCTTTGTTTACAAAAAAAAAAACAAGCTAATACTTACTTTCTTGGATAAATAATCACGACTTATTTCTAAGCGATACCGTACTACAGCTCCTGAAATATAAACCTAGGATTTTTTTGTGTATTTTTACGAGTTTTGACAAATTCAAATCTAGGTTTTACAAAAAACTTCAGACCTCTGCGATGCTTCTTCAGCGAGATATTGGCGATAACGTATTTTTCACCGTTTCAATGGCGCGGCCATGGGTTTGTACTCTTACAGCACCTAAAATATGACCCGAGGACTTTTTGAAGTATTTTTACCAGTTTTGACAAATTCAAATCTGTGTTTTACAAAAAACTTCAGACCTCTGCGATGCTTTTTCAGCGAGATATCGGTGATAACGTATTTTTCACCGTTTCGATGGCGCGGCCATGGGGTTTTAAGTCTTACAGCTCCTAAGATATGACCCGAGGACTTTTTGAAGTATTTTTACCAGTTTTGACAAATTCAAATCTGTGTTTTACAAAAAACTTCAGACCTCTGCGATGCTTTTTCAGCGAGATATCGGTGATAACGTATTTTTCACCGTTTCGATGGCGCGGCCATGGGGTTTTAAGTCTTACAGCTCCTAAGATATAAACCTAGGATTTTTTTATATATTTTTACAATTTTTTTACAAATTCAATCTGTTATTTACCTAAATTTCAGGTCTCTACAACGCTTAGTTTTAAAGATCTCCGTGGCCGCGCGGTTCTCCGCGTTTCGATGGCGCGGCCACGTTCAAACCCTTATAACTTTTTAACCATAACTTTGACAAATTTATGGTTTTGGGAATCAACTTTTACAAACTTTTACAAAAACTTGGCATAGTTTTTTTTAAAAAAAAACGCCGTGGCCGCGCGGTCGAAACGGACACTGTGTTCTGAGAGTGCGTTCCGTTTCACCAAAAACATGCTAACTAAACAATAAATTGTAAAATAAGTTAGTTATGTTTTAAGAACTTACACAAGTGTACCACAATGTTTTTATGCGCCAATACAAGGCAATTTTAATAAATAAAAAGAGTTTTGTATTTCTTGCATTGTAGCTTTCTGATGGTGAAAGAATTTTTAAAATCGGTTGAGTTAAGTAGTTCTTGAGTTAAATCATAACAAAAAAAAACAAATCTTTCCTCTATAAATTATTTATTATTTTAGATAATAATGTTGGAACCTCACACTTAATTTGTTACCTACCATAATTTAAAATATTTTAGAAATAAGTATTTTATTATATTTACAATATTTTCACGAATTTCATTCGGATCAATAAGTACTTAAAAGTAGGTACCTAGCAGTGGCGTAGCTACGGGGGCGCGGTGGGGGCCACGGCGCGGCCCCAGGTGGCATACGAAAGGGGGCGGCAAGAAGCGCCAATTTATTAATTTGGAAAATGTAAAAAAACATATTCGAATTCGCGCGCGCAATGTCATGCCATTCTTGCCAGAACATTATATAAATGTTGATATACAGGATGATTGGTAATTGGGTGCAGGCCTTAAAATGGATGATACCATTAAACACCTTATTTGCTACAATTTCGACCCAGATAACATGGGGTCCGAACTAGGTGGTTTTTGAGAAATTAAACTTTTAAAGTTATTTTGAATTTTTTTCACCTCTCCACCATAAGTGCTGATTGTGAGAAATCTAAGCCATTCAGGATTTTAAACTGATACTTTTCTGATAGCAGAAAATTACAGCTTTAACTGTCTGCTAGAATATGTTAAAATACACATGAGAAAGAAAGATTTTACCTGATCTGATCGACCAGGATCCGGCGCATTAAGTCAAATAGCTAACATCACATCCGATGACCCGAATGGCGCAGCGGTAGTGAGGCTGGTTCTTAGGGTCCCGGGTTTGAATCCCGGTTGGGGCAAATGTTTGTGTGATGAGCATGGGCTCATCACACAAACATTTGCTCCAACCGGGATTAACAAATGTCCATACATTTGTTTCCGAGTCATGGATGTTTATAATAAAGGGTGTTTATGTAAAACACCTCTTAACGAAGCCGAAAGGCGCTTGTTCTCCCCATCATGGCGATCATTTTTTTGTTCCACACCACACCTCCAACTTTTTGCTTCAACTTCCAACTTTTTGACAAGTTTTTTTTTAAATACAAGTTTTTAATGTAAGATTTTTGCTTTAAACACCTCCACGACCCCCGTACTATTCAATCCATCCATCAGCACAATGTTTTGAGTGCGTTACATTGAGTTCTACCACAAAACATGATTTTTCACCCCAAAAATAAAAGTCATTTCCCAGCAATAGTTACTTAGTCTGATGTAGGGAATGCTTGGTTGACGGCTTCGTGATGAGGTCTTTTACACCCTGTATGTATAATAAGTATGTATTTACAAACAAAAAGTATCTATGTAGTATATCAACTATCTGGTGTCCACGACACAAGCCTCGTTGCTTAGTCTGGAACTAGATGGCGCTGCGTGTAATGTCCAGCGATATTTATTTATTATTTATCACATACCGCTATGTTAATATTGCTAACAAGAAAATCTGCAACAAAGAAGACGTACATCGAAAAAACTGTACTATCCAGTTTTATTAAAATACTACCTTCTCAGCAACAATCGTTGTTATTCACTTACTAAAAAAAAGTATACTGTGGCACCATTTTAGAAAACTAATAAGACAAGGAACTCGGTTCTGTAATTTGCACGACAAATGTCATACATTTATTTTGAGAAACCTGCCTCGAAAAACAAAGGAAGTTTCAAGAATTTTTTTTAGGAACATGAGCTTTAGGGCGCTTCTTTTCCAAAGGCAGATGTCTTTTTTGACAAATTGGTTTTCGAAGGATACATATGTTGATGAGCTATCAGAAAATAATCAGTTTAACATCCTGAACGGCGTAGTTTTCTCATAATCAGCACTTTATGTTGGAGAGGTGACATAATTAAAAAAAAAACTTTTATAGTGCAATTTCTCAAAAACCACCCAGATTAGACCCCAAGTTATTGGGGTCAATAAAAAACAAGGGGCGGCGTATTTCCGGTTGGCCCCAAGCGGCGAAAACCCACGCTACGCCACTGGTACCTAGGTACAAGATCACACACACACCACACATACTTCGTCTACGTATATTTCTTTGTAATTTCTCCTTTTGCTGGTCTGCTGGCAGAAATTTCTTAAGAAATAAGCATAGTAGTACCTATGTACTTGTACCTACTTAAATATTATTTGTTATTTTCCTGTGTTGTTTACTGTGTGTAGGTACATAAATAGTAAAACAAATAAGATAATCGGTTTGCTACGTTACAAAGTCTAAGTACTTAATTAAGTAAAAATCACTTACCTCACACGAATAGCAACATCCCATGGTTGAAAATAACGAAGCACTGTAAGATCCAAATAAAATTTACACTGTCCCTCACGAAAAGTCACTTGATTTATACAGCTAAGTTTTTTAGATAAACAACGAACAAGCGAACTGCGCGTGCAACGCTAATGCCAAACAAAACAAATACTACAGATCTGAGTTTGCACCTAGACCTACCTACAACACTATAAGGTACCGTAGGAAGTTTGTACCCACTATTACAAAACTATTCTATATTTTATTTTATGAGTCTCTGCATCACTACAGCGACAAGCCCGTGACGCGACAATGCAATGGCAACTTGGCAAGTAATGGAATGCAACTCGTAAGCGTAACATAACACCTCTTTTTAAACTTAAATCGGCAAATGGAGTTAAGAAGTCTGAAGTGCACTGTAGTTTAGTTAGGTTAGTTAGTTGAACAAAGCGACATCTATGGCAGTAAATACCGTGATTTGTAGAAATCTGCAGCGGAAAATATAATCTTGTTTGTCCCCTTATTTCAGAAATCTGTGTTGCCAGCAATGAAATAAATCTATTGGAATGAGGGATTTTCTTTTTAGCTCTTCCCTTGTCGCTGGGTAGATGGCGCAGATTAGTACGTTAATGCAAGGAACGGAATCTAAAAAACTGATTTTAACAAAGCGCGAAAAAACTAGGTTATATTCGGAAGGATAACCAAACGAAAGTGTCAGTGTGGTGTCAGTAAACGAGCTTAGGTGACAATGTTTTTTTTCCCAAGCGTTTTGGCTTTGGCACCAAGTATCGTAGTCAGTTCAACGCCATCTATGGAGTTCTTGGAAACTAAGTTTTTTTTTTTTTTTAATTAATACCTCAAAAAGAAAACCTCTGTCTTGACGAATGACCATAGACTACTAATATATAATATGACCTTTACAAAGTCCACCTTCGCGTTGTAGTGTAACCAGTAACAGAGACCGCGAAAAAGCGCGGGAATCATCGAATTTGGCGGGCGTGATTTTTCTTTCTTTTTCTTTAAATATTAAAAAACGTTTGAAATTGGAGATAAGTTGTGTAGATTTATGTAAATATTCATTAGATTAGTTAATTTAATTGTTTGTAGATAGAATTCTTCGTATAATAGGGTAAGTTTCTTTTATATTTTATTTTTTCTGGCCAGTGGCCACAATGGACAACGAACCGCCTGATCCGGGGGGCACAGTCCCCTCGGTCGGGCATAATATTACAATTTACGAATCCAGTATGGATACAGACTCATCCATAACCAGATCGGAGCGGAAAAGGGCTAGAGCTCCACGCAAAATATGTAAAAATTGCAATAAAAGAAGGCGAAGTGGTCATCACTCAACAGGAAATAATGAAACAAATTGTCATTGTGATAATGAACCAGTAGTCAGTCCAAAAATAACATCAGACATTCCGGTACATTCAGTTTTAGTTCACAAAGAAGCCACTCCACGTTCTGTGGATGGTCCCCAGACTGAAAACCTCTTAAAGTCAGATCTTCCCCAGAAGGCGCCACAGGTTGCTAGGGCTTTGTACGAAGCCACAGACCTGTCGCCATACGTTGTACACATCCAAAAAAATGTTGATACACAAAACTCGGCTCAGACATTACACCCAGTAACTTTAGGGCATTTCCTGAAAAATCGCAGATACAACAATATTATTAACGGTTCTCTAAAACGCATTGGTCGAAATAGAATATCTCTAAGCTTCTCCCGTTACGTAGATGCTAACTCTTTTATAAATGACCCAAGTTTGGCCAAAGAGAAATTGAAGGCATTTGTTCCATCAATAAATGTGTGTCGCATTGGCATTATTAAAGGCGTTCCTACCGAATGGTCTCCGGAGGAAATATTGGAAAATATATCTGTCCCAGCTGGATGCGGGAAAGTCATCAAAGCAAGGCGTCTCAATTATAAAATACACGAACCGACCCCTGTGTGGAAACCATCCCAAACAGTCGTGCTCACCTTCGACGGACAAATTCTACCAAAACGTGTGTTTTGTTGTTACAATTCCATGCCAGTGGAATTGTATACATTCCCTACAATTCAATGTTTTAATTGTTGTCGTTTTGGCCATACAAAGGTACAATGCAGGTCGAACCCTCAATGCTTCAAGTGTGGGGAGAAGCATTCTGCTGACACTTGCAGTATTGAAGACGAGAGTAATAGTAAATGCTGCCATTGCGGTGGCATTCATTACGCCATCAATAAAAAATGCCCAGAATTTGAAAGACAAAAATCAATTAAGCATTATATGGCCCATAGCTGCGTGTCATATGCTGAAGCGTCGCAGCTTCATCCACCAATCTCAAAATTGTATGCAGATGTGGTAACATCTGCCCCATCACATACCAATAAAAATTCTTTTTATTCACAACCTTTGCCCCAATCACGTAACACACCAATTGTCTCCTCACAAAGAAAAACGGTATTCCTTAAACCTCGAGATCCCCCAAAAACTGCCAAGGGATATGACCGGGCAGCTCATCAGGCAATAATCAGTAATGACGTTTCTATGTCAGGGAATGGTGTTGCATTCCAAAATAAAACAACAAATAATAATGAGAGTCAAATTTTAAATTTAATAATCATGTTAATTAATACCTTATCTCAAAATAATAATATTGAACCGTCCAACGTTGCTACTTTAATTGATACGCTGTCTAACTTATTTAACTTTAATCTTAATGGATCCAAGTCTACTCAAGATTGTTCAGTGGAACAGTCGCAGCATTGTGAATAAAAAATCTGATCTGTCCTACATATTGAACAAATACGATCCCTTTGCAGTCGCTCTCTGTGAGACATGGCTTAAACCAGGGTTCTCTTTTAGAATTCCTGGCTATGCGTGTCTAAGAACAGACAGAAGCGATGGGTATGGCGGTGTCGCCATACTTATTAAAAATAACTTGTCTTTTCAATCTTTTCCTCTTCCAAGTCTCAGTGACGATATATCTGCTGTCGCTGCTATTGTAAATAAAATCTGTTTAGTATGTATATATTATTCGCGTCCCACTGTAAATATTCTTTCTGAAATAAGTAATCTTCTTTCAGTTTTACCTAAACCATTTTTGGTAATGGGCGACTTTAATACACAACATCAGTCCTGGGGTAGTTCTAGTTCCAATCACTATGGGGAAAAGTTACTAGAAATTCTAGACTCTAATAATTTGTGTATTTTAAATACATGTCTCCCAACACGCCAAACGAATCCAGATGAGGGAGTAAGTGCCCCTGACCTTTCAATCTGCACACCTGATTTAGCATCGACATTATCCTGGTCCCCTTTACCGTCTTCTTATGGTAGTGATCATTACCCTTTAATAATTTCTTTTCTGCATAAAAAACCAGCTGCTTGTAATCCAACACCACGATTAAAGTATAGACTTCAAAATGCAGATTGGGATACATACAAAAACTGTGTAGAAGAAAGAATTCTTGCTATAACTAATTCCTTACAACTACATGATCCTCAGCTATTATCTAATCAAATAACAAGAATTTTAATAGAGGTGGCAGATAATACTTTCCCTATTAAGAATGGTGCTACAGCTAAAATTCCTTCACCACCTTGGTGGGATGCTGAGTGCACTCAGGCCATAAAAAAAAGAAAAGAAGCAGAAAAAAATTATAGTCATACTATGACTCGTCATAATTTTGAGATATACCTAGAAGCTGCTCATACAACTCGTAAGCTCCTTAAGAAAAAGAAATTTGAAGGTTGGCAAAGATTCTGTGCATCTATCTCCCCAGAAGTTAATGCATCTCTAGTATGGCAAAATATTAGGCGATTCAGGTCAGCATTCAGTGACACAACAGCCTCAAAACTACCATTAGAATTAGCCAATAAGTTTATGGATCATTTAGCTCCTCCTTCAGTCCCAGAACAGAGATCTTTAATGCATTTTCCCTATGTTCCTATTCCTAATTCTGAGTTGAATTCTCTCTTCACACTAAGTGAATTGAAAGGAGTCCTTTCACATGTTAAGGATTCAGCTCCTGGTGAAGATGGTATACCATATTCATTTATAGCTAATCTGTCTGACTCTGTTCTTTTAATATATTTAAATCTCATCAATACAGCTTTGATATCTGGCAACATTCCATCAAGTTGGAAGTCTCAAACAATTATTCCTATTCTGAAACCAAACAAAACTTCTTCTAATGTTTCTTCTTATCGACCAATTGCACTTTCTACAGTTCTTGCTAAAATTGCTGAACATCTCGTTAAGAATCGTTTGGAGTGGTTTTTGGAAAGCAAAAACTTGCTAGCTACATCACAGTTTGGTTTTAGGAAGGGTAAAAGTACGATGGATAGCCTTAGTGTGTTCACAACAGATATTCGCTTAGCCTTCACTTCTAATAACTCTGTAATTGCTGCTTTCCTGGATATTAGCTCAGCTTACGATAATGTCCTGGTATCAATCCTAGAACAAAAGTTGAATTCATTACAAGTTCCAACAATGCTGTCTAAGTTCATTATTAACATGCTTTCAGAAAGATCTTTACATCTTCATATTGAAGGGTATACATTTACCCGTTTAGTATGGAAAGGTCTCCCTCAAGGTTCTGTACTTAGTCCAATTCTCTACAATATTTACACTTATGATTTGGAATCCTCTCTAAATGAGTCAGTAAAAGTCCTTCAATATGCAGATGATTTACTTCTTTATTTATCTGGTCATTCTGTTGAAAATATTTGTACTTCTTTAACCTCTTCTCTAGTCTTACTGAAGACTTGGCTAGAAACTAATGGTCTAGACCTGTCAATTGATAAAAGCAACATTGTCTTGTTTACTAGAATGCGTAAGCCTCCTTTATTTACAGTAAGGTATAATAATATCCCTATGCCCATTAAAAACCAGGTAAAATTTTTAGGTCTTATTTTGGATACACATCTTACTGGTTTACCACACTGTGATTATATAGCTGCTAAATGCGAACGAAATATCAACATACTTAGATGTCTTGCTGGTGTTTGGTGGGGAGCACATCCCTTTTCATTAAAATTACTGTACAACACCTTGATTAGAAGCGTATTGGATTATGGAACTTTTTTGCTGGATCCTGCTAATGTTGCTGGTCTTAAGAAACTGGACAGTGTTCAGTCCAAGGCACTTAGAGTGGTTTCAGGTGCAATGAAAAGCAGTCCTATTAATTGTCTTCAGGTGGAATGTGGAGACCCTCCACTTCATTTACGACGTCAATTTTTAGCTGATAGATTTATGGCTCGGTGTTTGCAATTTACGTATCATCCTTTGCGAAATAAACTTTCCATTCTCTCTGAAGAAGTAATTTCATCCACTTACTGGAGGCACAAAGCTACTCCGTGTTTAGTTAAAAGCTTTAGAAAATACAATTTAATTGAAGCTCCTTGTCACCAATCTGAGTTTCTTCCTTTATTTCACTGTAATTACAGTTCATTATTATTGTCACCGAACATACATTATAACCTTAACATTTTTCGAAATGACGTATGTCATAACCTTAACTTCAACTTCACTATGGATAGAGACTGGAAGGGCTGCCATCTCTTGTTTACAGATGCTTCGAAGCATGGAAGAGACTCATGTGTGGGAGTAGGTGTATGCCACTCCCAATATAATATCGTCCAAAAAATAAAGCTCCCGCCCGAATCATCTGTATTTACGGGAGAATGTTACGGGCTATTCAAAGCTGTCGAATACATACTTATGATGGGCTTACGGAATTCACTCATTTTAACTGATGCAAGGAGTGCCTTACAATCTTTGGCCAGATTCCCTTTCTATTCTCATAATCCTTATATTATATTTGAAACACGTGAACTCCTCTATAGGTGTTTTAATAAGGGGTATTCAGTGCATTTTGCGTGGATACCCTCGCATTGTGGCATTCTAGGTAATGAGAGAGCTGACCAGTTAGCTAATGATGCCGTATTGTGTGGCGACGTTTTTCCGTACAAAAATAACACCCAAGATCTGGCAGCTCTGCCCAGGGTTTGTCTACAGAAATCCTGGGGTCAGCTTTGGTCCGAGCAATCAGCGAAAGGGAAATTCTATCGTAATATTCAGCCATCCATTTTTGTTAAACCTTGGTTTAGTAAGTACAAGCTAAACAAAAAGATTACAACAATATTCATACGTATGCGATTGGGTCACGTATGCACTCCTGCTCATCTTGCCAGGCTTGGCATTGTGCAGAACCCTGCGTGTGAATGTGGCGCTGAAGTGGGAGATCTGAACCACCTTATTTTTTCTTGCCCCCTTTATGACCACTCCTTACTTTTCCAAAGTCTTGTTTCCCTCCGAGTCCCTTTACCCACTTCTATCTCATGTATTTTATTTAATTTTAATGTAGATATATATAAAACCATAGCTCTTTTCTTTGTAAATAATGATATAGCTATTTAAACATTTTCTAGATTTTATGTACATAATATAATGTAGTTCCTAGTTTACGCACCGAGTCGGCCTTTTTGTTGGGCCACCTGGTTGCGTTTTATGGTTAGTTTTCTGTTGTTTATATTTCCCGGACTATTAATTTATTATATTTATTTAACAACTAATCTCCTTTCCATTTCCAAATTTTTCGTTGTAAAATTTTATCATTTCGCGAGTACTTGATTCTTACGTTTTGTTATCAAATATAATATTGTCAGTGGCAATAAGCACGAATAGTGCAATGCCAAAAGGAGAAAAAAAAAAAAAAAAAATAAAAAAACAGAGACCGCAAATAGTATAATAATAATATGGGAGAGAGACCGTCTCTCCTTTCGCTTAATGGATCTATTATGTTAGGTACCCTTTTTTCACCCAAATGGTTTTTTAAAATCTTCATAGAGATTACCGTGGTATATGTTCTGTGTTTACAATCATCATGGGTGTCTCTTGTGGCCTTCCAAATGATAACCAGATGTGGAAAGAGAAAATATTTTAAGATTATTATCTTACAATTAATTATTTATGTACCTATTCATTTATTATTCCCACGACGGAACGGAGACGATGTATGCGTTTGGGGTGAGAGGATGTTTGTGTGTTTGTGAAAATACTTACATGTTGCCATTTTTCTCCAAAACTACTAGTCCGATTTTGATGCAGTTTTCAGATATGGGTTTGGGTTTGATTGGTGCATGTTCTTAGATAGGTGTTACGGTGACAACTCACCAGGGGTCGCTGCAGCAAACATTTTTTGTGCAAATACAAGTTGCCATTTTTGTCCAAAACTACTAGTCCGATTTTGATGTAGTTTTCAGTTATGGGTTTGGTTTTCATTGGTGCATGTTCTTAGATAGGTGTTACGGTGATAACTCATCAGTTGTCTACTCACGAGGGACCTCCGTAACGGTTAAATGGAAAATATTAATAAATCGAAGTATATTGCGTAGCTACATGTGGTATGAGATCCCTTGTGTTTTATTTACTTTGGTATAATAATAATAAAACAAATAAAAAAATAAGATAAACAAATCAAGTATCTTGACTTGGCTCGCGAGGTTGTTGACATGTGGGAAGTGGACTCAGCAATCATTGTGCCGATAGTCGTATCAGCCCATGGCTTAATTGCCAAGAGCCTCGATCAATACCTGAGGAGGCTCTCGTTAGGCAGCTGGATCAAGGGCTTGATTCAGAAAGCGGTACTCCTGGACACGGCTCGTATTGTTAGGAGGTTCTTCTCTCTGGAGCCCTGACCGCCGGTAGCTTGGACCCTGTTCCCGATACCGGTGGGCTACAATTTTTTATATTTTTAAATGTTTTTTATATATTTTTTAATTAATATTTAAAAATGTAACAAATTTGTTTAAAAATGAATAAAAGAGAATAATAATAAATCGTTTATTTATAAAAAGGGGCACATTTACAATTAAGTATCATAACAAATAAAATAGAGCACTGTTGCTTATTGCCTGAACTAGGTGGAACCTGTGTTTCAGGCTAGAAGGTGCGTAAATACCTACTTAAAATAAATAAATCAACAATGAAAGAAAAGTAGATTACTAAAATTACAACTTACATAAAAGATAAACAAACAATGTGTCAGCAGTTTACTTGCAGACTACAAGTAAATCTTCTGTCTGTGCCATTGGTATCATTATTGGTACACTTTCTGAACACGCACGATGGCATTTTTACAATTTTTATCTAAATTCGTAGTAGCGCTTCGCTCGTCGCCATGCGTGTTGCAGACTAAAGGCCAAACGACCCAATTGGGCCGTTTTCGAGTCTTCACGATTGCGCGCTCACAACATATCTGTTTACTAGAATATCATTGCCTATTAACATGACATGTATTGTTAACAATGTCAAACAGATTCATGGCAAATATTTATTTGGGAACAACTAAAAATGGAAAAATAAAAAACTTTTTTGCCAAAATTGTTTTTATAATAATAATCTTTTTTGCAAAAAATAAAACCGACTTCAAAATTAAACAAAATTGAAAAATAACTTTAGCTTCAGAAGTCGGTGACCTTTGTTTGATCGATTTAGTTTTTTTGTCACCGACTTCTGAAGATAAGTTATTTTTCACTTTTTTGTGTTGTTTGAAATCGGTTTTATTTTTTGCAAAAAAGTTACCTATCCATGCATAAAAACGAGTGAGTGACCAATTTATTTTTCGTGGCTTTCGACTCTTATCTAATTCGCATAAGAATCATTTCACTAGAGCGGAAGAAAACAATCGGAATGAGAGATTTTCCTTTTGAGGTTTTAAAAAAAACTTAGTTTCCAAGAACTCTATAGATGGCGTTGAACTTACTATGATAGTTGGTGCCAAAGCCAAAACGCTTGGAAAAAAAAACAATGTGTCACGTCACATACTCTCGTTGACTGACACTTTCATTTGCTTAACCTTCCGAATATAACCTACATTTCTCGCGCTTTGTTAAAATTAGTTTAGTTAGGTTCCGTTCCCTGCATTATCATACTTACTCTTAGCGCCATCTATCCAGCGACTAGGGAAGAGCTAAAATGAAAATCCCTCATTAGCGGAAAAGGGGTGTACTGTGTAAAAAAAACTGCGTAAAAAAAACATGGATACATTTTTTATGAACGAACAAACCTGTTTTTGTTCTACCTACTCGTCTGATCTGTGTGTGTGTGTTTCATTTCATGTACATGATCATTTCCATGTGTCAGTGTTTCAGAGTGGGCCAAAAATAATTGTTTTGCTATAAAAATAAATAATATAGAAATAAATGTATTGTAACTTATCAATATTTGCCCTTTCATATCCGGATATCATATTCCGGGATGAAACGGTCTTACGGCGACAAATAAATTGATTCCCATAACTCGTAATAGCGCCGGGATGATATGGGTAAAGTAGGTCTCTAACTGTTGTCTGCCAGATGAGCTCGTGTCTAAATTGTAGGTAACAGCCGCTCGAGTCGATCTTTAGTTTAAGCTTGCCTAGGTTGGTCCGGGGATGGGTGACCACCCATTACATACCGAGTTTCCTCCGTGCCTCGGAAAGCACGTTAAGCAGTTGGTCACGGCTATCATTTTGTAGATCTTTGACAGTCGTTAGTTCGTTGCAGGTAGTCAGTGGCTCAAGTCTGACAACCGGTTAAGACTGGCTGTCAGACTTGGAAAGGAGTACCTATCGTTTTACCCAATACTAACTGGGTTGTAGAGGTCAGATAGGCAGTCCGCAGTCGCTCCATGTAAAAAAACTGGTATTCAGCTGCATCCAGTTAGACTGGAAGCCGATCCCAACGTAGTTGGGAAAGGGCTAGACAGATGATGAACTATTGTGTCAGGCCACTAGGCTGGCCAAGCGACACTTTGTGGCGAGCCCGTACCGTAATGAGTTCGCTGCACTGTCGCAGCCGCAACATTGGTATCTGGTCTAGTCAGCAGTTCAGCACCTCATCGCCCTTTGCTGCGTCGACTCTCAGGTCCTGTTATATGTCTGTGCCCGTGCTGGCTGCTGTGACAACATGCCACTGATTTATTTTTAGGAGGACGAAGAAGCACCGCTGAGGTCACAGTATCGCTGCCACGAAACGCTACTGCTCGCACCGTGCCTCTGCTCCTATTTTTTTTTTTAGAAAGAGACTCGTTATAGGTATTAAACCTCCACAGACGGTATCCAGAACAAAACAGATACCAAACTGTAGTCCATGGCACAGAGTACATTTTTATAGTCAATGGTCGGTGATGTCGTGATGTGTAAATGTTAAAATTGTCAGATAAATTATAGTACAAAGATAATATAGTAATAATGTTTCCATACATAGTTTCTTTTTGTAGTTGCGATGAACCAGAACTCAAGCCTAATTTAAATGACGACACGTTTCCCAGTTCCGACCAAATTTGGGGAATGATAGGCACTATATTGGCAACAGTTGCATGTTGGCTTGTGTATGCAAAGGTATGTACTAGGCCTAGGTACTCCAATGAAAACCCTGATACATTCTACTAAGAGGTCCCTGTGATAAATAAATATTTTTTTCTTTCTTTTCTTTCACGATGGTCTGTTGTTAGTTATGCAATATAAAAAGCGTAAATCCATGGTTCTAAAGTGGAACCCAAATGTTTTGGTGATTTTCTAGCCACTTTATTTTGAACATGAGTGATGTTTCACGTGTCGCGAGGGAACTGTGTACATGCCTGCAGCTGCAGCGGCCTTTCAGAATAAAAAAAGAAACAATATTATAAAAAAAGTACATTGTAATGTTTTCTAACAAGACATCACCATCCACATCCCGACTTCACCTACTGCTGGGTCAAAAAGAGGGCAAAAATACCAAAAAGAGGCCTTTTTTTCGGATGGGAAATCATCAAATGACTCCTCCCGCCCTGAGCGGAGCAGGACGGAGTGTCAGACACTGACTAAAACCCATCCATTTTCCTTCATCGCCCTTTGCGTTCCGGGGCCACGGTATCTCTTTCGAACAGTCCCGCAGCCCTGGCAGGCATCGGTCTTTGCCTCTTTTTGCTCGTGCTAAGGTCGGTCTTTGCCTCGTCCAGGATATACCCGCGATGGCAACAATTACTTAATAGGACACATCTAGTAGTGTATAATGTGATAGTTGTTGTAGGTCAGGCACAAGTTAAAATGACTCGGTATTAATATAATATTGAAAACCTGTCGTCATTACGTTCCTTACAGGTAAGAATTGGCAGAAAAAGGAATCAAGAGCAACAAATTCTTATGAACAACAAACCGCCAAGAGTGATGACCACCTCACGCAAAACACGCACCGGATAACATTATTAATTAAACCAAATTTGTTATAGAAATATATCTTTATTCCTTAAAATAATATGGCTTATTTTTTATAAAATATAATTTTTATATCGATTTTATATAAAATGTATAAAGTCATTCTACCTACCCACACACCTTTGCAACAATAATAAAAACAACAAGATTAAAGGAATTTTGATTCGTCAAAGTACTAATATTTATTAATAAGTATCGTTCAGTAAGAACATTGTGTCTTTTGCATATTTCTTGCAGTCTTGCAAAAGATACTTGTATTCGTCATCTACTTGACCTCTCTTCAGTAGGTACACTAAAATGTACTGATAAGGGAATACGGGAACGTTGTGGCGTGCGAAGAACCGCAGTTTAACTCTCTCAATGATCTTCATATCGACGAAACAGTAATCTGCAGTACAGCAACTGCCAGGGGTCCTGTGAAAATTATTTCGAGTCGAGTTACACGTGATTATTTATCTCGTACCATTGTGCTAGGGCCCGCGCACATCTGGTAAATAAAGGGGAAGGCAGTCCGTTTTTCAATAGCAAACAGATAAGTACCTTGTACTGGTTGAAATAAAGTCAAAAATAAGTAAACTACTATCGGTCCGAAAGAGCAGTAAATCAGTTAAGTTCTTTTTTCTACTTTATTTTAAGAGACGCACGTTTATTTTTTACACAATGCGCTGCGCCTGCGCGGGCCATTAGAAATAGAACAAAAGAAGCTTGTCGAAAAGGGCATACAATGGCTCCAGATTTTTAAAGTAACAACAGCAACACGAAGATAACAGGTTATGAATGAAACTACAATAGTAAATTTGAGGGAGCCAAAAAATTGTAACAGAATGATAATAATTATGTAAAATATGAAATAAGCCCACTGACCTTGGATCATAAGTAATAGGCTTAGCTTTCAAAGCCTTGAATATCATCTGATAATATTGCCTGTACTTCCTCTTCATAATGAGAACGATTTGTTTCCCCTCAAAGGGGTACTTGGCACTAAGCGCATCAAGCTCCAAATGCCAGTAGACGGCTGCCTTCGCGACTTCCACACTCGTTGAGTCTATTTCCAATATCTTTGGGTGTTTGAGCCACTCATAGAGATATTCCTGTAATAAAGAATACATTGGTGTCGATTCTGTTGTGCACAAACTAAACTTAATTTAGGCTATTGCTGTCTTTCACTAAAAGGCAGTAAGAGAAAAGGACGGCTATAGCTATGAACTAAGTTAGAGATGTCAAACTAGTTTATGGTGTCAATTCTGTTGTGCACAAACTAATCTTAATTTAGGCTATTGCTATTTTTTTCTCTCTAATGAAACGAGAAAGAAACGGACGTAACACGACGGCTTGATGCCTTTGCTTTTCCGACAAAAAAAATATTAGTCTAGGAATTTGCCGCGTTTTTGTTTTCTTCCAATACATAAACGTTAAGTTTATTTTTATAAATAAGTTAATGTTCTAAAAATACGTTACGATGTTAAATCAAAGCGACAGTGACAGTGAATTGTCGGAGTCCATCAGTGCTGCCGCAATTATAAATAATTTGATTCCAACAAAATCCAAGGAAAATTATGTTTACTTTTAATTGTCATTATTTTTAATAAATGCTTATCTCTATTATTGTGTTATTTTTTTCGCAAATGGTACGAAAAGTAGAGTATTTTCCTCGGTGATAAAGCTGTCTTAGTCTTGGGTGAACTTAAATCCCTCGCTACACTCAGGACTCGTCTTAAATCCCTCGCTTCGCTCGCGATTTAAATTGTCACCCGCGACAGAAGACACTGCTTTATCCCCTTGGTTAATAATCTACTAATGTCCTTCTATAGCACGACCGTGAAAGTTCGAAATGCCGCAAAGGACACTAGCGTTCTCTTGGATTTGCAAAGTTCGGTTCAACGCCTATAGTTGAAAATTCAACCCTCAATGTCCCATAGGACATTACAAATTTTCGTCGAATTTTAATACATACCTGAAGAAACTTCTTGCACCTAAAACTGTCGTATATAAAGTTGACGTGAATCAACCACTTGCCGGTAGCGAGGGCGCATATCATCATACCAGTATATGTATCGTTAGGCAACACTGCTATAAAATGTGTTGCCAACATCTCCATTTTTGTGTTCTCTGCGACAACTCCACCTAATTCGTTTATCATTGCTCCAATTCTTTCGCGGTTCTATGAAAGATAAGAATTTAGTGTTACTAAGGAAATGTCAAAAGGTTTTATAAACTCAAAAAAGGTCATGTACTTAGCGACCTTTTATTCTCGTAGTTACCAACATCTGGATCAAAGACAGTAAAAGATGCTATCGGGTATAATAATTGGACCACAAGAAATAAGTTACAATATTTAGAAAATAATAACGTAAGCCACCCCGTCGCGCGTCGCTAGCCAACCAACAACAACAAGCCCCTAGCAATAGGGAACGTGCAGGAACTATAGGTGGCAGCACTAATCGACAAAAGAGACACTATGCGGACAGAAAAGGAAACTTATCCCTTCTCATCGTGCTTTCAATTTACATAGACAAAATTGTCTCTTCAATTATATTATTTTTGAATATGCTAAAAGGTATAAAATATGAGTTCCGGTTTATCAATAACGATCGTCAGCGTAATATAAATGTTTAATAATATGAATTTTATATCTTTCGTTTACTTTCTGATGAAAATTGTGGTGTATGAAGACATGGTGGCTGGCATAAGATAGCTTTCTTATTTTCAACACATGTTATAATGGAAGGGAATCCTTCATCAGTGAGAACAGTATCTCCAGGCTCTAATAAATCAATTAGTTCACAATCATTTGATGAAGCAATCAATAAAATGCAGTCCGTAGCATTTAGATACAAAACTTAAAAAACCAAAGGAGTGCAGCCAACTAAAAACATTATTGTGGGTGGTATAACCATGTTTATATTCTGAGGTGGAGTCTTAGATTAACTGTTGAGGGATATTCGGTGTGAACTTTAGTGCGGTCTAGTAGAACACGTGTATGCTGAAGTATAAATGGTTCTGGTATGTTTGCATGGACGGTTGATTTTAAGGGCCTTTTTAATGCAGAGCAAATATTTTTCTTTACTGCGTTTATCCATTTTTTGCGTTTTTCACCAAAACATGGTATGATAGAATTTTTTTTTTTCTAGTAGTATTCTTTGGAAAGTAATAGAATTTTACTCTAATTGATTTATTTTCATTTTTGTGGATGTATTGGTACCTACATCCAGAAATGCAACAATGCATTATGATTAGTTAATTAATTTTCACTATAAAATTAATTCTGTTTACTTGTTAGAAAAGTCTATGTCAAGCATTAATAGAGCACAAGATTTGGATTGGCGACGCCAGTTGGCAGCACCGTCGTTGTGCACGTTCCCTATAGTGTTGCCAGATCTGTCGCCAACACCTCGTATCTTATTTCTTCTTTCGGGACAGCATGTTGCGTGCTCTCTTTTACTTATGGCCATAAGGCCCCATATAGCAGATGTTGCTGACTGGCTACATTGAATGTTGTTTTGGGTGTATTATTTATTTAATTAGAACACCAAGGTATCAAAGTGTGGTAATAAGAAAGGATGTGCTATAGATCATCAAACTGAACCACTTTCTCGATAACTCAGATCAAAGAAACAGGCAGATAGAACGTGCGCGACAAACAAGGTGACGCTGGTTTTTATTTATGTGTGCGCGGCAGACAAGAGGGGCCGTGTAGGGACACGCGCGTCTGTGTGCGTTTACGGTTGCCAGATATTGAGAAATACTCCCATATTTTTGTTCAGTTAAATTGTTCCCAAATATTGTACTACTATTTTTTATGGTTATACCCAGATAGCAAAAGCGTGTAGTATCTCACGATACTGATTGTATTGCAACTAATAATTCGAAAATTAAAAATATCACTAATGCAAGTATGGAAACCTTTAAAATGTAGTATGTCACATGGCAAAGGCTAATTATTGCAATTAAACACTAAAAGTAATAATAAAATACTTCATAAACCCCATTAGGTCTTGAAATATTAAAATTTTAAAGCGCAGTACACCGCGCGCGGAACGAAAAGTAAACGTAGGTACTTACATCAAATAATATAATAATCCAGCGGCGCGAGCGCGGCATATCCTTACAAGTACCAAATAGTTTAAAGGCATGCTCTCCGTCCCTCTTTCTCACGCAAAAATACGAATACAGCCCCGCGCGCGGGGGTGCCCTCCCGAGACCCGAAGTCTTTACGACCCGGAGGGCCGGACGGAACTAACTACTGACCTCGTGTCATTACGACTGCGCAGGTGTATTGACGCATTTGATCGATTTGTCCCGTGACGTGATCGGCGCTCGCGCCACTCGTAGTGATAATTTGGATCGCAGTGTTAGTGGACTGTTACTGTGATGTAGGATGTGTTAGTCAGCTGTTGTGAGGTTTTAAATACTGCATAGGTACTAATATGCATTAATAATTTAATAATGTTTTTGAGTTGCGTAGTACAATTAGTATCGTTAGTAATGCCGGAGGTTAAAATATTCGTCATGAATTGAAATGCACCCTATAAATACAATATATCCATAAACGCAATTACGTATGTATAAATTAATCGATATTTTTTATGCACAATACACATTCCCCTAATTCAGGGTAATTTTCTCGTCATAAACTAGCAACACAGACGACTTACTGTTAAGGTTTTGTGTTTCAAGTGAGCCGAAAATATTTGATGGAAAATAAATACCATAACAATAAAAATAACAAGAGTTACCTGTGGAAAGATATTCCATCTTGTTTTCTTTGTTTTTGTGAACAACTTTTGCAGTGTTTAAACACACAAGACGGCATGTTTTGACCTAAAATGACAAATCACTAGTGGCGTGTGAGCGAGACGATGCGTAGCTTGGTACTGTCGCGAGTTTGTATTTGCTTTTGAATTTGTATTTGCTTTAGTGGCAGGGACTGTAATACCGATATGATTCCTGTATCGATATCGAAATATCGATATAGGAACTGATATTTTGGTACCTCTTTATCGATACTGGTACCGATATTTTATTTCAGTTCATCAATATATATACCTATGTGTGTCTTTATCGGTACCGGTACTGATCCTAAAATAACGATATATTACCAATAAAATGATGTGGCACCTTCCTTCCTTTACACTTCCAAAAATTCAGTCGCTAGAGTTTAGGCAAATTCGTTGCGATCCTATGTTAGTGTGCATTGTTCATGCAGATACACGCACACACGGGTGCAGATCGAGCGTAGTGATCGCCTAAACCATTTTGATCCTGTAGACGATATTATTTTATGATACATAATTATAAAGTCAGTACGGTTTAGAAATAAAAGTCTGGAATGTGTGTCTACTGTATATTTATCACAATCAAAATAAAAATGGTTTAATTTTGTATTAGAAGAATTTAGATACATATAAACATTTTACAAAATAATAAATAAAAGTGCGAGTTGGACGGACTCGCGCACTGAGGGTTCCGTACAAACTTTTTAAAGGACAAACTTAATTTTTCTGGATCTGGGACTTTTGCGCGAAAAACATTTGCGCGAAGGACACTTGCGCGAACCCATTTGCGCGAAAAGACAAATGCGCGCATGGACTTTTGCGCGATTGGACTTATGCGCGAACGGACTTTTGCGCGCCTGGAAACTTGTGCGACTGGACTTTAGCGCGACTTAATGGCCACTGAGGTTCACTCTGTAGAGTAAACATAACATACCCCTGTTATTTATACTTGAAGGTGGTTTTTTCTTTTGGTTTTTGTCATGGATGTCATTTTCATGGTTAAGGAGACGCTGATAACGAAATGAGATCAAAATGAAAATCCAAGATGGCGCCGAGGAAAACTTCTGTTTTTTCTATCATGGGTGTCATTTATATGGTTTTCGGGGTCGCTGATAATGAAAATGAGATCAATATGAAAATCCAAGATGGCGCCCAGGATAATTTTTGATTTTCCGTCATGGGTGTCGTTTTCATGGATTTTGGGGTTGCTGGTTACGAAACTGAAGTCGAAATGCAAATCCAAGATGGCGCCGAGGAAGCATTAGAATTAAAATAATCAGCGACCTCAAAAACCATGAAAATGACACCTACGTTGGAAAAACCGAACTTTTTTCACGGCGCCATGTTGGATTTGCATTTGACCTCATTTTTGTAACCAGCAACCCCCAAAACCATGAAAACGACACCCATGACGGAAAATCTAAAAAAATTCCTCGGCGCCATCTTGGATTTTCATTTTGAACTCATTTTCGTTATCAGCTATCCCAAAAACAACGAAAATGACACCCATGAAGAAAAAACCGAAAATTTTCATCGGCGCCATCTTGGATTTCATTTTGATCTCATTTTCATTATCAGCGACCCCAAAAATCACGAAAACAACACCCATGAAGAAAAAACCGAAAATTTTCTTCGACGTCATCTTGGATTTTCATTTTGATGTCATTTTCATAATCAGCGACCCCAAAACTTACTTACTTCTACATTATATTAATACTAGTATTTGCGTGGGTGCGCGAGTTGCGTGCAGCTCGCTTTTTGTCGTGTTCTTGAGAAGTATTCCTTACCATCATAAAATTTTGAGAAGCCATAGGAATCCTTAAGATAATTGGAAAATCCGTTAAAACTACCCCTATATCCACTGTCCACTGAGAGTGCAATACTAGGCTTAAAGCATGCTGTCAAGTATTACACGGACCGCAATACCGCTGTATACGCGAGCTTCCTTGATTTGTCCAGGGCTTTTGACCTGGTTTCCTACGATGTGCTGTGGCAAAAGTTACGCGACCATAAAATTGCACCAGAAATAGTTAACATCTTCCAGCACTGGTACGGCAACCAGGTCAACTACGTGAAATGGGCGGGAGCTCTATCGGACTCGTACAAGTTGGAGTGCGGGGTGAGGCAGGGTGGCCTGAGCTCACCTACGCTCTTCAATCTGTACATGAATGAGCTTATTGTCGCGCTTAGCAGCCGCCATGTTGGATGCCATATCGATGATGTTTGTTTTAATAACATCAGCTATGCGGACGACATGGTGCTGCTGAGTGCGTCGGTGGGTGGTCTCAGGGAGCTCATGAGCATATGCGAGGCGTACGCACATTCACATGGCCTCAAATATAACGTCGCGAAGAGTGTGCTTATGATCTTCCAAGCTGGGACCAAAGGTCTGACGGAGGTTCCTCCAGTCAGGTTATGCGGCGTGCCCTTGGAGCGCGTGCTATCTTTGAAGTACTTAGGCCATATTGTGACGTCTGACTTGAAGGATGACGCCGATATTGAACGGGAACGGAGGGCGCTGTCGGTGAGGGCGAACATGATAGCTCGCAGGTTTGCTCGTAGCTCCAATGAAATCAAAGTCACCTTGTTTCGAGCCTACTGCACTGCATTTTATACGAGCAGCCTGTGGGTGTCATGCTCGCAGAAAGCCTACGGAGCCCTCAGAGTTCAATATAATAATGCGCTGAGGGCATTGCTGCGGCTGCCTCGCTTCTGCAGCGCGTCGGGGATGTTCGCCAATGTGCGCGTAGACTGTTTTTATGCCACTATGCGCAAGAGGGCAGCCTCGATAGCGGGCAGGGTGAGGGCCAGCGGCAACAGTCTCCTCGCCGTCGTCGCCGACAGGTTAGACGGGCCATTTATGCGGCATTGGTTGGCCTTACATGCGCCCTTTTTTAGGGCTTGGGGGAAATAAGTAGTGTTTCTCTATAAAGGTTATTTATATTATTTATTATGTTATTGGCAATTACATATTAATCTACTAAATCTTATTGACTTTGTTATTATAAATTATTATTTTAAATCCAATTAATTATTTTGATTATTTTTATTAATTATGCTATTATTTTACAAGTTATCAGTTTTATGCACTTTATTTACAAACTACAACTCTTTAATTATGCATTAATTAAATTCCTGATTTTGTTATTTTGAAATATTATTGTAGATTGCTGATTTTGAATATGTTATTTAATTATTATTATTTTATATTTGGCGAATTTGTGCACTACTATGGATATTTTTGTCTGAATAAATAAATGAATTGAATTGAATACACGCTTTTTGGCTTATATCAGTATGAAAACCCTTAAGAACCCCTAAAACATTCTAAAAACCAATTTTAAAAAATATCACCTATAAAAAAACCTTATTTAAAAACTCAGACCCATTAAAAAAAACACTACCCTAAAGTTTGCTCGTCGTCCTCGTCGCCCTGAGTTACGCTTCACCCACTCAACTTTCGTTACGAACCTACCTACCACCAGACAGGTTTCGACGCCTACTATAATATTTGTTCAAGCACCCAATGGCTATCTCTGACCGTTACGAAGTTATAGCCCTTTTATTTTTAGGGGAGGTTGGGGAGGGGAGGATACCCTCCGTTTACAAATTTAAACGCTCCTCATTAATAATTTATAGTAAAAATCAAAAAGCCGCTACGTGTCCTAGTTTCCGAGATACGATGGGGGGAGGGGTGAAGGGGGGGAGAGTGGGGAGTTTTGAAAAATGATTTTGACTAACGCGTTGCCCCTTTATATGAATCTGAAAAAAAAAATGTTTCAAGTCTCTCAACTTCCGAGATCCGCCTAAAGGGGGGAGAAGGGGGACAAGTGGGTCAACTATTGAAAACTGGTTTTTACTTTTCCGAGCCTTCTCTATACGAATCCGTAAAAAACAAAAAATATATTACCAATCATAATAAACAACCAACGTCAAAAAAAAATCTTATCTAAATATGTACAATCAAAAAGTTTATATTTAAATATTATTATAAGTTTTAATTAATACTGGATCGAAATGTGGTAGTCTGCGTATATCTCGGAAATATATTCACGTAATAACTCGGGAGCGCTTGCGAAGCAAAGTGATACGTGCTCACGCTGGGAGAGCCCTTTCGTTACTGACGGGATCGGGTTTGCGCGGTCGATTATATAGTTCACTTTGCATTTAATTTACGAAATGAAGTTATTGTTTATTTATAAATTAAAATTCAGATTCTAATAAAGGGCTACCTTGAGATTAATGAGTAATTTTTAAATTTTCTTTAAAGTGTTTCTAAGGTATAGAAAAAATACCCTTTTGTCCCGACGTTTTCCATAAATCAAGTTTTTTCAACATTTTTTTTCTGCTATATTTCGTATAGAAATCAATAATGTTTTCCCGTATGTTACGAGTAGACCATATATTGATGTTATTCATATTTTTTAATATTCAGAATATTTTGTAGTTCTTTGTTCAGAGAACCACAAACATCACTCGCTCGTTACTTTTGCGGAAAAGGGGTTTTGAATATGGGTGATTGCCATTAATATATACATTATTTAAAACAATTGTTCCCGCAGTCGACAAGAATAAGAACCTGACTCTTATAATAAAAATAAAGCAGGTTCAAATTCTTCTTGCCTTTCTCACAAGGAGTGATCAAAAATGTTCAAAATGACTTAATTTCTTGTAGGGACAGACACCTTGTCAGACACCAAAAACTGTGCATCTCTGATGATAAGAGACATGTCGAGTACGCATGATCGCATCGCTTCAAAATAGGACACACGATGTCATCGAAGAATGCAATCGAATCGCACCATACCATCGTACGAGCGATCTCAATAGGACAGCGCCCTATAGGTACTATTGTCATCAAATGGGATACTACCTACATTTATAAATATCCGTAGTAGGTAATTACCTACCTAATAAATAGTGATCGTTCAAACTTATTTCTGAGTAGGTAGGTAGTTAGGTAAGTAAGTGCTTTTTATACTTACCAAACTATTTCTACTAAATCTAAAAAATCACACTTACTACCAAATAGGTACCTAAATAACTAAGAAGTAGGAAGGTAAGAAGTAGGCAGCTAAACCACCACTACCATCACCACTATGGTTAGTGCGTAATAATAAGTCGAAAATGATATCAGTATCGTCCTAGTAAAACCAAGAAAATAGGTAGGTAATAAATTACCTACTTACATTTAAATCCTTATTGCACACCAGACATTTCGATTTTAATGAGGTCTTATTAACATTAAAGTATTTGTATACATGATTTTGCTTTTTACGCCCCATTATTTATCACGATTACGTAAATCAAATTTGTCAAAACAACAGCAATAACAACAGGTAGACACGCGCGCATTCGACAACAAGACGCAACTCGTCGCATGTTACTTTCCACAGGGTCTGGTACTCTGGTCTATCCGTTACAATGTTGCCGCTCGGCGTTGCGGCTGTGCGAGTGCGAGCAACTAAGGTCGCGTCATCGTCTCCCTCTCGCGACGGGTATCGATATAGAATAACGATATAGTTATGGATAATTTAATAGCAGTATTTAATAATTTCGTTATTGATATCGATATTAACATAAAATATCAGTTGCAATTATGATATCTTCTTGAAAATATCGGTATTTTTCATTTATCGATATCGGTCCCTGTTTAGTGGAACCACTCGCGTGTTCTGAGCGCTCTATCTGCCTGTTTCTTTGATCTGAGCTCGATAAAACAATAAATCATGGATAATCCGCTGTCCCCATACATTTAGTTAGCGTAGGTTTTGATATTTGGTGTGTGACAGTCGATTATTTTTACTATTTGATGGTCTTTGGTCTGTGTACCATGCACATCATGATACAGAGTACAAACAGAACATAACATCACTTCTGTAATCCCCGAAAAGTTATAAAGAGGTGTAACCTAATAGTACACCACACCCACATTCCGCCAGTTATGTTTTAAATGCCATGTAATAGGGGGCGACCCTACAAAACACTATTAGTGGTAGGTATACCACCTTATTACTAAGACTACAACTTTCACATACATGCTGTGTCAGATTTTTAACTCACATTAATGCTCTCAGATATCATGAACACTTTCTTCTCACAGGCACATATTAGGTTCTGTTTCAACTTCCATGACTCCTCAGACGTGCCACTTGGTGAATGATAATCACTGTCTGAAACAGAATATTCAGATTACATTTCACAACTATTGTCCATGAAATATGGAATTGAAAAATTTTGTTATAGGTAAACCGGCAGTATTGCAATATTTGTGGAGGAGAGAAGAGTGGACGGCTATAGGGGAGGCCTTTGCCCAGCAGTGGGACAAAATAGGCTAAATATAGGCCACTATTTACCTGAAGTCATTTCCTGAAGACTAGCTTGAATTCTAGTGGACACCTGCATCTTCCCCTTTATTGGGCTGTAACCTTTCTCGGAGCCTTTCTTCTTGAGCTTGTAGCTCTGGTAATACTTCTGAAACGGCAAGTAATTGGCAGTCTTCTCTTTGCTGCTTTCTATCAACTTCCGAAAGCTCACTTTCTTAGGGGTACTCTGCCTACTGAAACTTCTGTGAAAAATATTAAAATACTTTAGAAATATTGTCTTGAACTATTTTTTTTTAATTCTAAGAGGAGAAATTATACTTATTTACATTTATTGATACTTAAGAATTCACTGTAGTTTCAGTGTTAACCAAAACACAGTTTTATATTATAGAAATAAAAAGTATTACCCAAAATAGCTACACCTGGCATGTTAAATCTAGAAATCTAGAAGACTAAAAGCAACTATCAATTGAATATTAAAGAATTATAGACAGACAGATACATGTTTTA
The DNA here is from genome assembly GCA_905147715.2 of Xestia xanthographa. NCBI lineage: Eukaryota > Metazoa > Arthropoda > Insecta > Lepidoptera > Noctuidae > Xestia > Xestia xanthographa. Next base: position 16,510,668 of record LR990645.1, on the reverse strand, counting down.
ATTCTAAAAGTTAATTCCTATAGTACTAGTAAAAACCCTGAGCTCAAGATATTAAAACTTTTTTGGAGCAACAAAAGCATTTAGTTTCCCATTAGGTAAAGCATGAAGTAATTAGTAGAAATATACAGATGAAATATACTTAGGTAGATCCCAGACATGCCAATATTCAATTTGTAACTCACTCATTCCCCAACTTTGAAAAAAATGTTTTAAAGGGACTTGACGTGGGAGTAACTTTCTCTTCAACTTTTTTGCAATCAATTTCTTGATAAATATCCTCAACAGACCAACCTATTTGACGACGCACAGCCTTCGGTTTCCTAGTTTTTTCTAATGATGGCACAAAATCAACACAATCCTCTCCCGGATCAGTAAAACCAGCCTTGTAATGTACAACAGTCTCTTTTGAAGTTACTTTAAAGTGTTCAGCCTTAAGATGTCCCAAGTATGCCAACTTTTCAGTGTATATGTCATGGCACACAGGACAAACATAGTGGTGCAGCTTGACATTAGTAGTGCACATGTTAAAATGTATGACATATTTATCATACTGGTCAAATTTTTCATCACATAGTACACAGGTGACATCCATATCCTCAGGTATGTCAGGCAGTGGCTGAGTGTGGCGGGGAGGTAATGACTGGGTGGCTCTAGCTGGCTGCTGGGTTGGAATAACATCTGATGCCACAAGAGTTTCATTACTGCTTGACCGTTGCAGTTGATTGCGCTCAATAGTGCACGTTGTACGGCAAGTGTGGGTGCCCAATTTGCTGTAGGACTCATTGCAACCTCCACATTTAATGGATTCAACATCACTATCAGTCTCATCACTTATATCATGGAAAATGTTACTATCCATGTTGTCTTTGAAAAAGTTTTCATGGTTGTCACCCTCAGCAGACACAAATTCTTCCACAGTACTATCCATAGTACTATCATGCATGTGAAACTCCTTACTGAAGCAGTCATTGTAGTCACTAACAGAGGATTTGTTTATATTCGTGTCTGACAACAAATTATAAAAAAAATGTTAATTGATTAATGTCAATGCTAAAGAACAACCGTTTAGCTTTAATACCATACAAATTATTTGAATTAATTAGTACTTTTGGGTACTAATTAATCACCAAAAAGGATCATACTGCAAATCCAGTTACTAAAAACATTTGAAAACAAGATGCTAACTTTATGAAAACACATTACCTGGACATTGCCTTATCAAGTTGTCAATTTTTTCACACTGCTGTTTGAATAGATAAGCTGTGCTTAAATTCTCTATACAGGATGAGCAGACACGATCTGGTAATCCATCACCTTCATAAATCTAGAAGCAAATGCAATGTCAGACATACAATATTTTGGGAATCTAGATAGAAGTGCTTGATAAATTTTTGTACATTGGATGTCTTATAGATAAGAATTTGTACTTACTTGAATGCTAGTAAAAGACATAACCATATCAGATAACTTAACACACTCATCTTGTTCAAATATTGAACAGAAATCACCCAATTTCAAGCATAGCCTGCATTTCTGAAATCGGGAATCCATTTTCTACAAAGTTCTGGTACAGTACAGAGTACTTTTAGCACCATTGCCTAATATTTACATTGAATTTATTACACCTCTAAACGGTACCTTGAATGCAATACCTAACACGTTTTTCAAAAACAAGAAACACAGCCACCAAGTGCGAAGTGCAACCGTCTTTTTTAAATTTGACAGTGACTGGTGAAGGGTGAAGTGGTGACGTGACGTGACACAACTACTTCTCAAGTCAATGTCCACAACAGTCCGACTTGGACTTGACATGGACTTGACAGATGCGTTTTACAGTATTTTCTCCATAATATTTTTCACGTCATATTTTCTCAAACATGCTTGGAAGGGCATTATTTTGACAACCTTCTTCGAGACCAGCGGCCGGCAAATGTTGTATGAAAATCCATAACTGTCGTGTAATCGTGTTATTTAAAAAAATGGAACGATCTTTTACTATGAAACATGGCAACCAAGGAGGTAACTTTTCAAAGGACAACCTCAGATTAGCAACTCTATTTATTGGTAGTTTAAACTTCGTTTGTAACACTGTTAGAATAAAGTTCTATTCCAGCTTACACTACAAAACGGTTGTTACGTCAGTCACTGCGGCCGAATAGTGTGAAATGGTGGTTTTTATTCTTTAGAAAAACAAATTTTCGTCTTTTGGCAAAAATAAAATACATGAGACCTGCTCTAATTTTCATGATCTAATTTGTTTTGATTTATTGTTCGATTTGGAGGTAACTTTGGGATTTTTTTCTATCGAGAAAATTTTATGTAATTTTATGAAATCGTGTTTTCGCCAAACCTAACAACTTTACCATATATATTTATTTCAAAATTAATGCTGCAGTATTTTAGGCGTAACGGAGGATCATGATAAGCCATTTGAGGTAGTTAAGCCCTTAAATTTCAAATTTTAACGAGAGTTTTAATTTTCTCGAGAAAAGTACTATACAAGCCTTGGCTACAAAGCATTGATGGACTTACGTACATTTACACGTTCGTCCATCAATGCCTCTGTTGCTGGCCACTGCAGTAATATACTATTATTTATCCCGTTTCCGAAAACCTCCATGAAATATAACGGTAATCCTTTGAAAAGACATTGAGGGCAAATCTGTTTCTTGACTCATGGTAAATAATAATGCCATACTTGATCAGCTGTTGTTTTTTGGCATCAGTCTGTCACTGTAGCGTCTGTAGCCCACTGACGTCTAATGTCAACTCAACCGAACCATAATATTGTTGTTTGGTATTGTTCCGAAAAGTGATTAAAATTACAAAAAAGCTCTTTTTGAGTTCTTACATAAAGTAACCCTAGTAGAAAAGATGCAGCCAGAACTACACGTTAGTCCAAATATTTACATGAGGCCTTTCCCTCGTTTTGATCGTCCCATGGTTATTGGTTACATTGGTCTTGAGAATCTTCAGTATGCACGTCGTATTGGTAATGATAGAGTTAATTTCGACTTGAACTTACATTTAGACAAGGTAATACGTAAACCGGATGACCTGGATGTAAAACTGAAGGATCTGCTCAAGTTCTTATTGGAGCATGAACGTCGCTTGAATTTTCCACTAGAGAGCACTTTAGAAAAAGCTAAATTCTTCTGCTATCGCGGTCTAATGACTTGCGTGGCTTGCACTCCGTATGAAAACCGCGAGCCATGGAAAATTGTTGCTATTCTCTTTAAAGGCACTATCTATCTGTGTGCGAGGGATACAGAAGAGAAATTTAACAGAAGACAAAATTTGACTGAAAGAGACAAACAGTTTACTTCTTGGGGCTATAAGTTTGAACAGTACCTTCTATCTGGTAAGCATCTATTAAGACAATTCAAGTTTTCCCTATTAATAGATAACAGATAATATAATAATAAAGTTGAATAATTTATACTTTTTAATTTCTGAGACAAATACCGTATTTTATTAAAATAATAATTGCAGATGAGCCAGATTCCGAGCCAAATCCTGATGTTCCTGTGGATGAGAATGAGGAATTCTCATTAGTTTTCACAACACAATTGAACCGCCATACAATAGTCTATGGTGCAGAAATGGATGGTATCAGGTGTGACAAAGCAGCTGTTTCTAAACCACCTCTAGAACTGGGACCAGAAGCTATAGTTAAATATTTGGCTACTAAAGAATTTATAGAGCTGAAGACCAATAGGCATATAGAACATCCAAAACAAGAGACCAGTTTCAGGTTTGTTAAACATCAGTATTATAGTTTTAAAGCCCTAGATTGTCTCAGCACCTGAGACAATCAATTATTCAATTTTAACAAATCACATCAAAGTCAATCACCATTTTATTTTTTTTCGGTTTGCCAACGGGACCCTAGTACTAAGCCTCTACTGTCCATCCATCCATCTTTCTGTCAGCGGCTGTATCTCATGATCCATAGGTTATTGTATATATTAATAGGTAGACAGTTGACATTTTTACAGAATGTGTATTTCGCTTGCCTCTATAACAAGAAATAAACTAATCTATACTAATATTATAAAGAGGAAAACTTTGTTTGTTTGTTTGTAATGAATAGGCTCAAAAACTACTGGACCGATTTAAAAAATTCTTTCACCATTCGAAAGCTACATTATCCACGAGTAACATAGGCTATATTTTATTCCCGTACTCCTACGGGAACGGGAACTACGCGGGTGAAACCGCGGAACGTCCGCTAGTAATAACTAAAGAGGGCTCCCCACTACGATGGCGCGGAACCCTTCATGAGTGATTCCAACCACACTTGGCCGATTTTGTTACATCTTGTCTTTTTCTGTAGTGTCAATTAAAAGGCACTATTGTAGCTGTTCCTCGTCTATTGCCACTGAAATATCATTTTCTCTTTGAAGCATTCTCATTGTGTTCAAATAATCTCTCATGAAAAACTGTATTTATAAAAATAATCTTGCAGACGGTTCAAGTCCAAGAAATGGTGGTGTCAATCATTCCTTGCGGGAGTAGATACAATATTATGTGGATACAGAAATGACGATGGAATTGTAGAAGAATTGAAGACATGGAAAATTAAAGATTTAGTCAAAATGTCCCAGGTAAGTCTTTTCTTCTTATGTATTGAAAGACTTTCTTAATCATGCTGCAGTGGTTTAACTTGTGAGATGTGGCTATGCCAATATTTAATGTCAGTCACCATTTAGGTGGAGTCAATTATCAATCTCCTAGCCATAGCTTGATATATTTTATTATTATTGGCCTATACTATCCCCGTACAGGCCAAAGGCCTCCATTCCCTCTTTCCACTTTTCCTAAGCTTCTGCAATTTTTTGCAATTTGTTAAAATAATGTTTTACTTTTTATTTTCAGAGATTTTGGAATCCAGATGTCTGCTTCAACTTTTTAGATAACTTCTTAATATATGTGAAGCGTTGTTTGGCTAGAGAGATAAAACACAAACATGGAGAGAAGGCAGTAAACAGACTTCAAGAATTGCCAATGATAACTTTACTGTTTCAGTGGACCCCTGGCATGCCTGTCCAGGTGGCAGAAAATTATTCCCATGTAGATGATCCTATACTAATGCCCTGGTTTACAGATAATTATGGTAATGTAGGAAATGTTTAAGATAAATTTTAAAATTTAATCGTGACACATACAATCCCTTATAGTCCAAGATCCCAGGGGGTCTAAAACGGCCGCTTTAGGAGAATCCACGCAGAATCTTAGTATGAATCACGTAAAAAAAAATATAATTCTTAAAATGGACTCTATGATTATGAACGTAAAGCCCATTTTAATCATTTTAAATTTTTAACGTGATTCATATTACGATTCTGTTAAAGCGGCCATTTTAGACCCCCAGAGCTGCCAGACCTTACTTATTTTCTCACTAACAAAATGTGTGGCATCAAGTAGTATTAGTATGTACTGTGAACGTATGCGTACCTGGTAACTTGTGCCGATGGCCAATTTTTAGATATTAGTTGCTAAAGTTGTGTTAAAATAATACTATTTTTTCTTATTAGCCCGAGTGCTAAGGAACATGACACAAAAAATGTGCTGCATGCTATTTAAAGATGTATAAACGCGCGCTCTTGCAATCTGTTGTATGACATACTATCGGATCTATGTATAGTTGCATGTCAGCTTTATTTTTATGTAAGCTCAGCCAGGGTCAAAGCCGGGTTATTTTAGGGCGCCTTGCCTTTTAGGGATGTCCGCTATGATATGCGCGGATGCGTGCTCGCGTGTCTGTATTTAAAAAAAAAATTGGGCAGCGTCCGAAGACTCAAAGGGCCTCCCGCTCGTGTAAGCGCCAGGGTAGCCCACGAAATTCAAATGTTGTTTCTTTTTTTGTAACTTGCAAGCAGAGTTGGGCGTAATCAACTACTTTTGTAATCGGATTAATAATCTGATTGAAAGTAATCATGAATACATCAATCATGATTACTTTTAATCTTGATTACTTTCAATCATGACTACATTTGTAATCATTAGTTTTGATTACAATAGTCAGTAATCTTAATTACATGGGTAGATTTGATTAATTTTTTAAGCATATTTTTAATAAATGCGGTTCTATATTCAATCAGTATGTATCTTGTATGTCTGCGTTTTTCTAAAAACTTCTGATCCAATTTGGATGTCATGGACGTTTTGTACTCTTTCGTTATTTAAATCCTTAAGTAAATTCGAAAAAGAATTTCTGCGTGCTCAATTGCATTTCGACGATACGGCACGCGGGGTGCGGGAGTGGGGTGGGGTACGGGGTACGGCCGGTAAGCCAATCGTCCGCCGCCTGCGCCCCGCTTCTTGCCATAGCGCAAGCAGTCAGTCTGTATAATAGTGCGCAAGGATATAAACGTAAATTGATTCACGAGTCTAAACCGTGACGTATTGCCTATGTGTTTTGGTGTTTAAACATTATTGATGATAATAGATAATGATTTTATTTTTCGAATTCCTAAATGTAGTTAATATGCATCAATCAAAAAAGTAATCAAAAAAAGTAATCAAAATAACGATTACAAACTAATAATCATTAATCACCGATATGATTACTTTCTTGATTAATTTCCGTAATCTGTAATCTTGATTGATGATTACAAAATGTAATCGTAATCCTTAATCAGATTACATTTTGCCCAACTCTGCTTGCAAGTCAATAGTAGGTTGTATGTTGATTCAAATACCCCATTGAACGACGTTTTCTTGCAGTAGTAGCAATGTGTCTGCTGCTTAATAAGAAGATGAAGATGATACCCAATTATTAATTATCGGGTTGTGGATTATTAATAATCAGGTTGTGGTTTTAAATAAGAGTAGCTCTTTTAAAATTAAGTATGAAAAATAGTAGTAATCTAAAATATAATAATTTGTACATTTATATTATTTTTTTGTACTTACATAAGAGTGATTTTCTGATGAGTAGTATTTGAACCTTAAAACATTGTATTTGAGTGTTATAACTAACTAAAATAAGGGTTTAAAATAAAAAAAATGGCATTTACTATCGTACCATTTATTATCACTGTATAGCAAATGGTGTAAATCAACATCCATAAAAGACTAATCAACAACATGGATATCTTCACTTACAACTAGATATGCTTAATATAGCTAATGTATTATCATACATTCATAAAAAATATTTAGAAAATAAAAACAATAATTAACAGAACAACATAGAAGTAATAAAAATAAAATGGTGTCATGTATTAATACGTGTCGACCAATGTTAATGCTGTATTTACATAAAAATGATTTATTTTAGCAACAAACTCCATCATCATAATTATCAATGATGAACATTGGTACTTTTATAAAAACAAATATTTTAAATTTTAACAAATATTCCTAAAAGAAATCATAGTTATCAATATTAAATTTATAAGTACCATGTAATATAATGTATTAATTTTAACAATTAAGTTTAAAACAAAAATGTTATTACAAATCTTGAATTTCATTAAAGTAAAATACATAATAAAATTTTAACTATACAGTTCTGAAGAAAACAATGTGATGTGATTGAAAAAAATATTGAATTCAGGGTTAATATAATAAAAATATTTTTTACACTATGTCTTGTCTTATTGTTAGAGTAAAGACATCAAATACAAATAATAACTATATAAAGATACACATTAATATTTAAACAAATATTTCTTAGTCTTAAAAAACATTTAATGTAATTTGTTAGAAATTGATTTAAAATACACACATTAAAAAAAGTTTGTGATCACTAGCTTAAGCTGATATAATTTTTTTTAAATTGAATTTTATGAAGAAAATTCTTTGTTGTGTGTTCTTGTGTGTGTATGTTCTTTAAAAACAATTGAACTGTTTTATATTCTAAATCTGTATTTTTAAATAAATTATCTAAAAAGAAATGATAATTTTAATCTACCGTAACAGAAAAGATTTCGATTTTTCAAAGTGATCGCAAACTTTTTTTGATGTGTGTATGTTTAGAAAGGCGAATGATTTACCATATAAACCATTTTCCAATGCAATAGTAACCAAATCAATTGGAGTATTACAAGTACAAAAGTTAATATGTTTATCATAACTGTTTAGCAAATCTTATGTAGATCTTTATGTACAGATGCACATCAAGCTACCCGAAATTGATAAATTTTCCCAATCAACCTTGAACTTAATGTTTTAGCGATAAAGTTGAAAATCTACTAAATAAATTTCATTGATTTTCAAGCACAATTTTTGAACTACTAAAACCTACTTCAATGGGGTGGCTAACTGTGGAACTAATGGCGCTAGCATAGTTGGTACTGAAACATCGTCATTGGTTGAAAATGTAATGTCATTATATATTTCAAAATATCTTAACCTCATTGGTCTGATTTACACCAACTATGGTGGCGCCATCTGAGATTTACTTGGCCTTAGCCACCCCATTGACTTGGTTATGTTAAATGGCATCGTACTGTTGAGAGTTATTAAATGGCTTGAAGAAGTGCTAACGACCATCAACGTAAGAGCTTAACACAAAAAAAGAAATGCTTGATTATTGTGTTGACATTTTTTTAACGATTTTCTTAGAAAATTGTGTGTTACGCAATTATGCTTTGGTAAAAGTTGGTTCCGACGACGTATTAATATAGAAGGTACATAATTTAAAATACGAATGAATATTATCTTAGTATCCAAATCTCAAAAAATGTGCACGAAAGAAATACATACCATAATGAAATATATCTATATATATGTAGGTATAATATTTGCGATTGATTATTAAATCCACAATTTCATTTAGGAAACAAAAATACAGATGCAATTAATTAATTTATTCAAAAAACACACTCGATTCATGTGGGTTGATTGAGTTTATCGTCGACATGATTAATTTAACCCGTATGCTCCCGGCCGTGCCTCCAGAGGCACGGTGCATTGTTATTTTAATTGTGTCTGTAATTGCGGGTATTGAAGTGCTACACATAATTGGTAAAGCTATACAAGTTATATCGGTGTGGGTATTTCGTTAAAAGTGATGTTAATAAACGTCTTACGCGATTATACTTAGTAATATTATGTACATAATTTGCAACGCACACACAGCAACACAATCATCAAGTTATACATTTCCAATATAACATGGCTTCGCTTTTAGGTTTCCCGTACGATGAGAGACCCCCGCATACACTGGTTTTGTATAGCTTGATTGGTCGTTGAGTGTACATTGCAATTCCGACGGACTTATATATTTTCTATAATCATCTTATAAATCGGGTACATGAACAGAGTAAATATAGCAGTTAGTTTAAACGTTACGATAGGTATCAGAGGATGCGAATTCAATCACAACACACATTGAGAAGATAATTACCGTACTTTAATAAACACATAATAATAGGGTAGATGACAAAAACAAATCTAATTACACTTCATAAAAGATAGCTTGATCTCTGCGACATATCTCAAACTCATACAAAAAACTTCAAATTTGAAGTTGTATGATTCGTTCATCAGATAGATTTCCAAAAATATTGGACGCATATTTTTTCTTTTTTCACGTGTACAAAAAATGAAGACGATAGTGCGTCGAAAACTCGTGTGATGTCACATTTGAGTACATTTTTCACTCAAATGTGACGTCACAAGCCCTCACTCATGATCTTTGACACGTTTTAACTACGTCAATTTTAATTAATTTGATAAAACAAAAAACACGTATACAATATTTATCGATAATCTAACTGACGGACTAAACAGAATCATATTTTTATTAGTCAGTCATCATCCCTATTCTCTTTCATTACACATTGTCATTTTGAAGTGCACATTAATATAATCTGACATCACATCTATTTAATCACTTAAAATTATTTGTTTGATGAATGTTAATTAATTTAGATGTTGACGATATTCGTATAGAAACCATGAGAAATGGAATAAACATTGAAAGTATTTACAAAGTGCTTCAACGTGTTAACTCTTAACTTACGAGAGACGAGCCTTAACAAAAATGTACAACTTAACAGTAATTAGGTACAAGTCGATTTTGGTAAGTTGTACCAAAGTGGAATAACACTGATCTGATCACTGAGGTTATTCGTTGTGTACATGTGTTCCTCAAGACGAAGTGATCATGACAAGTTATTTCTTTGTCTTGAAAATATTCTACAAACTTTATACAGTCTTCGGTTTCACTTACATATACCTAGGTATATCCCTGTCGAATCAGTGTTTTGTACTAGCGTTATAACAAACCAACTACTAAGCTTTTTAAGGACATTTTTACTTTAGCATTCGTTATTGAGGCACAGGTTGAGGAAATTAATTTAAATATACTATTGTTATCTCTTTCACACGTTAATGAAACAGTGCATCGTTGAAATAGTACCTACGATAGCAAACATAACAAAATTTATAACAACTTCGCTAGGCCTTAAGTTTTGAACTCTAAATAATGTTAGAAGCCGGTCTTATGGCGTTATGAATTACCGATTAATTGGTTAAATGTGCATTAATCTATAAATTAATACACCTTGCTACATACACATTAATTAGTTACATTACCTCTTGTAGTTTATACATTTTTTTATCCAAACCAAATATCATTTTTTTTATTGATTTTTTATGAATAATTTAGACTGCATAATTAATAGTATACTTTATACGTTACGCTTACTATAAAGAAAGAGTAGTGAAAATTGTGAAATTATAGGCAAAAGGCGGAAGAATTAAAATAACCTAACTATAATATTTTAAAATGTGATTTCATAATCGAATAACTAAATTTAATAATCTGTAGTTTTATTTTCACTACTCGCATTTCTTTTTACAAGCAGGATTTGTTACCATTCGGTGTATGAAGGACCGGCTTCGATACTAATAAAACAATTGCAATAATCCGCCTTACAAGCTCACTGCAGCCATAGCGGCAGGTCCACTCTTCACCCCGCATTTTATGCGATCAATGTAAATTTAGTATATCAGTAAAACTCCTATGTGATAATAAAATATATTAAATCTTTGTGCTAACTTACAATAAATTCATTTTTCATAAACTATATACTATTTTATCATTTTTCTTATGAAAAACCAATTCTAATTTACTAAGCGCGCTTGGCACGCTGCATTGGTCTGGTTCAACACTATATCTACGTACATTAGCTACTGTCGCATGATGTTGTTGATGGAACTGGATAGCTAGTATCACTATTGACTGTATCTCACTAGTTTATATAAAATTGGTATCAAAATTTCGATGTTTCTTGTGATAACAATGAGCGCAGATGTTGTCACGAGGCACATACCACCTTCCACTTAAACTTATGTTACAATCGAAACAGTGATTGTGAACCTCTTAGATAACAAAACTTACAGCTTATGTTCTACAGAGCTCATGTCATATACTTTACAGATAGAAGATTGCCAACTAATACATTTTTTTCGTCTGAAGGCAAGAACTACTCAAATCAATAGTTGAATACATTATGGACTCTGCACAAACAGCATTAAAAGCAATTACCATGTAGCAAGCTGAAAAGAATGTACTATCAAGATATATTTTGGTTTGAAAGTCATTTTAGAATGATCAATAACATTAAATATTTAATTATTATTTACACTGATTAACGTTCAGCTCAATATGTTATGTATAAACTTTTTTACGTATTATTTGCAGGTGGTATATGCCTAATATTGTAATAACGTATACGGTCGGTAAACACTAAAATTATCAATACAGCTTCCCTAAACCTAGCTAGTACAAATAACAATAATTATGTATCTACCGACAGTGCGTATCTCTATTTATACATAATTTCTCAATTTCACATCAGGTTGAACGTGTCATATTATAGTCTTCATACATTGATTTAATCTTTAAAAATTGGATCTTCATCTTATGTAAAAATATATATATATTTATATTATGTGGTCCGATGCATCACACGCATTCTGCGCATGTCGACAGCTGAGCCATGGGTCAACGCGCAATAATCACATTCTAAGTTAATATTAAATAAAAAATGATTGCAGAAATAATAATAATGATTCAACTCTAATTCCATCAATTTTATGTTAAACATGCCAATTGGGCTAAGATAACAACAACATAAATATCTGTAACTTAAAGTTTATAGAGCATGTTCACTTTTAAAATTCTTTTCCAATTAGTATTGTCAAATATTTTGGCAAAAACTACATTGCCAATAATTTCTTGGTGGCTTCACGAATGGGCAACCTAGACAAAGCCAAATAGCTAAAACAAAATATTTAGAGTCTTGCTATTGCTTACTCTAATAATTGATGTCATATAGCTTTTATTATTATCACAATATTATAGTGCATTGATTTATTGACTCAATTTTTGGGAGTGCGCGATCCAAATTTAAACTAGGTATGCACAACTTAGCACTTGCCTTCACTGAAGGCATACAAATACATTGTACTCTGTAGATATCCAATTTATCGGTATCTGTAGAAACAAATTCAAACTTATATTATTATAGTACATATATACAAGTGGTGATATTGAAACAGCTGACTAGAGATCGACATACGGAGTGGGGTCCATCTTGTCGAGGTCGGCCAGCAGCGCGGGCGTGAGCGGCTCGCCCAGGATGTCCTCGCGCAGCATGTCGTGCAGCGGCGACGCCAGCGCCGGCTCGCTGTCCGCCACGCTCTCGTGCAGCTGCGCGCCGCCGCACACCGAGTTGCCGTTGATCAGGAAGTCTCTGTTGCTGTAACTGAACACGCTTCTGTCCTCCGCGAACTGAGGAGTCGATGGCACAGATTTAGAGGATATGCCGTTCGATACGTTAGAGTAGTTCTCGGCGGTGAACAGTTCTCTGGAGCGGCGAGAGTCTATCTGCAAGTTAGGCGCAGTGCGTTTGTAGGGTAGCGGTGTACTCGGGACCGATCGTGATGTGTAGTATTTATTTTTTTCCGTAACTAATTCCGATAAATCAAACTCGATACTATTCGCTCGTTTGAGGAAATCTTCCACGTTCTCAGCGGCGGCGCTGTCGTTAGTGAACGATTGGTTGAACTGAGTGCTTCTCTCCAGCAAATCGTCACCACTCGGTATAATCGAAGTCAATTGCTCATCCGAAAGTATCTGATGTTCGGGAAGGGGATCACAACCGTTGCTCAAAGTGTCATTAGAGGTCAGAATACTTTGTGTGGCGCTAGAAGTGAGCACGTCGTTACTGCTGTCGATAGCATCGTATATTTTGTCGAGCGTTTCTCGATTAAGCCCAGCTTTTGATATGTCACAAGCATCGGCGAGAGATCCGAAGTCACAAAACTCATTGGGGACGGGTGTCGGTGGAACTGACCCTACTGGAGTGTTGTTATAACTCAATAATCCCATATTTCCCATACCCTGCTTCAGGGGTACTGACTGTGATCTAAACGTGTCGGGTCCTGATCTATAAACTTGTGACTCTTGGAAAAACTGACTAACTTCACTAGACAAAGGATCAGCAGACAATGGCTGGTCTCCATTCATGTGATCTCGAAATGTGTGTGTGTTAGGTAAAAAATTCAAACAAAGATTATTGGAGCCATTAGACATTCCCGAGGGACACGCGTACATGTGGTTTTTATATTGTGTGAGTATGTTCGGCGAGGGCGGAGCGGAGATCGGTTGGCAGTACTTGACAGGACCACAAAGTTGTGCTTTACTCATAAACTTTTGATCGTTGGGTATAGCAAACTGTTTGGAGCACGGATCCGTCACACCGAGGGACAGAGGGTTCCGCCGCTTCCTCCCGTTATGTTTGGGTATCGGTCGAGGGCACAGGCGCGAGCGCGGCACCGGCGTGTTCCTCGGGCTGACGAAAGGGCTCGCAGCCGTGCTGTGCGAGTGCGATATAGGAGACGTCTGTAGCGAACCGCCCATCATTATTTGTTTATTCACCTTAGTAGGACTTTGACCCCTCTGTCCGAATCCCAGAGGTGACTTGGAATGAAAGTTTCCTGGAGAATGGCATTCATCAGAAATTGGCACAAACTCATATTGTTGCGTTCTGGTAGTTGGACTCTGCGGCTCATTGTGACAATGTCCATTATACAGATGTGGCCCTCCGACATTGCCAGGCATTTGATTGGATGCTGTATCATGTGCATATGATAAAGACGTGCCATTTTGATTCGGAACCGTGTTATTGTGCTTGTTGGTGTTCATAGCAGTTTGATTGGTAAGGGTTGGCCCATTCATTTCTGGTTCGTTTGTCCCAAGCGGTCTAAAGGCGCCTTCTGATATGGTATTCTTCATGGGCGGAGGCTCGTGTGAATTTTCCTGAGAAAGTTGTGACTCCTGGTTGATTTGCATATTTTGAGAACTAGACCCACTCTGGTTTTTTAAGTTTTTAGCTAACAACTCTCTGAGCTGCGATATCTTTTCATTTTTGCCCTGACTATGGTCGTCGTGTGGGTCCTGGCCTCGTTCTAAAAAAGCAGCGGTGTTATCAGACGTGCTGGCGTTCGCTTGGGCTTGCTGCGCCTGGTTGGCGCGATGTTGAAAATACTGCAGTAACTCTTCTTCGTGCTCCTGACTGTTACCCTCGTTCAAATAGTCATCTAAATCATGTTTATCGATGTTACATATGCTGATCACACGTTCTCTGTTGAGGATTTCCGAATGTTTCTCTTCACAGATCATCCCCGTTTTGATATTAATCCCATCTAGACCGCAACACGAATCAGGCGTCACGGTTCGCTCGGGCGATCCCGCGCGATCCGGCGAGGGTCCACTGGCTCGGCCGCTCGATTTCCGCAGTTTATTGCGCAGCATTTCGGACTTAGACGTCGGAGCCTTCACCGACCGTGTGGGACTCGCCGCCTCCTGTTCCTCCCGGGCCAGCGCCGCGGCGGTGCTTTTGGACCGGCTCGTTAAGTTTTTTGGATCCTCTAAAAAAGCAACCTCGGGACGAACGGGAGCGTCGGCGGGCGCAGGCGCGGAGCCGCAGGCCACCTCGGGGGGCGGGGGCGGGGGCGGCGCGGGGGGCGGAGGAGGGCCCGCCAGCGCCTGGCGCGCGGCCGCCAGCTTGCCGGTCAGGATCTCGGCGGCGCGCATCTTCTTGGGCAGGTACTCGGTGCGCGGGAAGTCTTCGGGCACGTGGTGGCGCGGGTCGGGCGGAGGGGCGCGCGGCGAGGCTGCACGCGTCTCGCTGTGGTAGGCCTCGAGGATGAGCTTCTTGCCGGGCAGCGCCAGGCGGGGCGCGGGCGGGGGCGGCTCGGGCGGGCGGCGCCGCGCCCACTCCGTGCGCTCCGTGGACAGGTCCAGCGACGCGTCGCTGCTGAGGTTGATGGGCAAGTTGTGCGCGGCGTCGGGCGGGCGCGTGAGGTCGCGCGGCGCGTACGTGGGCTCGAAGGCGTAGGGGTCGGGCCGGTAGTCGTGCATGGGCAGAGGCGCGAGCGGCGCGGCGGGCGCGTGCGGCGCGTGCGGGTGCGGGGGTTGCGCCGGGTGCAGGGGGTGCGGCGGCGGCGGGTGCGCCCGGGGCGGCACGGAGTAGGGTATGGGCGGGCGCACGTCGTACACGGGCGGGTAGGGCGGCTGCGGGTACCCGTAGCTCATGTCGGGCGGTGGCTCGCTCTCGTGTTTCATCGGCTGGTGGTGGCCCGCGTACGACGTGGACGGAGGGGACTCTCCCGCCACTTCCTGGCCCTTGTTCTTTTTAGGCCGTCCAGGAGTTCCTTGTGTCTGTCAATCAAACATAAATAACAAGTTAAATCAAGCTACGAACAAGTAACAACAGCCCTGCCCTAATAATAAAAAACATTTATCACTGACCTGTATTTTTCGTTTCAGATGCTTTATTAACTGTCGGCTTGTTGCGTCATCAGCAGGTGCTGAAAGGAGACAAACAAAATAAAATGATGCACAGTGGTAATAACATGAAGACAAAACAAAAAACACCATAACCCATTATGCATTCATAATGGGCAGAATAGCCGTATCAAAAATAATTTCTGCCTTTTGGGCAAACATTTTCAAAACTTTCTTTATCATTGTGGATTATGCTATACTTTATATGGCAGGCTGTGACTCACAGGGAGAGAACCTCAAGTCCCGGCCACCGCGGGAGGACGCCCCGGGCGTCTCGTAGGCGCGGGCCTGTGGACTGTGGGCTATGGGCTAGCTCGCCGTCCGTCCGTTTCATGACGACAGGCCGTGTCGACGGCGCAGGAGTGTTCCACGCGCGCCGGCAAGGGCCGGTGCCTGCCGGGGTTGCGGGACTGTTCGAAAGAGATACCGTGGCCCCGGAACACAAAGGGCGATGAAGGAACATGGATGGGTTTTAGTCAGTCAAAGTCTGACACTCCCTCCTGCTCCTCATTTCATGATTTCCCATCCGAAAAAAGAATAAAAATAAAAAAAAGGGTCTACAAGCAGCAATCGCTTTCAAACGGTTTCGTATAACTTTTTTCAAGTTGCCTGCTTCGGTTCGGACCTACGATGTACGCCTTGTAAGTGCACCGTTACTACCGTGTTACCACTGTTCTGAAGGTTGGATAGTAATAAAATGGGTCGTACCGTGCGTCTGCGCAAGCGGCGGCGGCGACGCGCTAGCGGGTCCGGGCGCGGCGTGCTGCGTGCTCGGCGACATCAGGTGCCGGGACAGCTCCGATATGCTCGAGAATTTCATGCCTGCAACAACGTAGGCATTTACAACTTTAACTTTAGTATTTTATTTGTTATCTTGGTAAGCGTCTTTCGTCTCGAGCAAAGCTTGACTGTTCTGAGAAACAGCGGCTTGCTCGCTTTATCGGTGGCAATTAAGCTGAGGAACAAAACAGACGTATTAAGGACGCTATAACATTTTCAACGAACTCGAATTTAGGTATCTAATGCAGCACACAGCAACATCACGCGTACGCACACATTGAACCACTCTCGAGCGTTCGATTTTATACTTCACTTATATAATCTTGGTCTTTGATATTATTTTTTAACTTTATTGTAATAGGGAATATGCATGTAATTTTTTCTTCACTTAAATCAATAAAATACACTAATAACAACCCAAGAAAAGTATTAAAAGTTAAGTTCAACGACTGCTTGTCGCTCAAAAATAATATTAAACTTCTGCAATTTTCTACGACAGTTCAAACGTCCGTGACTGTCGTGGCCATGATGTGACGTCATTTACCTCAATCTGTGTAATAAAATAATTTTACTAATTGTATGTGCTTTATTCAAGCATAAATTGCAATAACAATATTATAATAAAATATTCGTCTAACTTTAAGTACTTTTCAAGTAAAAGTGTTTGTTTTTTACATATAGACTTTGACGTCACTACCGGCGTTATCGAGGGTGCGTTTTGAGAGTACGTTCCGTTTAACTAAAAACATGCTACATAAAACAATAAATCGTAAATAAGTTATGTTTTAGAAACTTAAACAAGTGATCCACAATGTTCTTATGCACCAATACAAGGCATTTTTAATAAATAAAAAGAGTTTTGTATTTCATCCATATTCCCTATTGATTCCTGAACATTACTTGGACCTTTGAAAATGCACTTGGTAGTTCTGTTACTTAGTACCGTCGCACAGTGTGTTATTTTGCCTTAGTTGCGCAAATGCCAGTTTTATGGCTTTTTTTTTGGAAATTGTTTACCAAACAAAACACCTATTATAACATCGCCAGCTCTAACTACTATAGTAAGGGAAAATAAGAAAATCGAGAAACATCCTTAAGTCGAGGAACGATTTTTTCAAGGTCAAAGTCATTGGTAGACCTTTATGAACTTGGAGGGTTGTTTTAATGGTTTTGATGATTATAATTCTGTAACTACATACGTCTTACAATCGCGAACAATATTTTAATCAACATACAACCTAGCACTGGCCTGCAAATTGCAAAAAACGTAAGAAAATTTAAATTTCGCGGGCTACCCTGACGCTTTCACCTTAATGGTCGTATTTCTTTAAAAGTCTAATTGTTTATTACTGTAGTAACTATTGCCATACAAAAAACCGAATGCAACAAACCCATGAATTCGGAAAATAATTTTAAAATTGCGGGTTAGGGTTGTCAATTAAACCTGGGTGCAACATACAATACTGTTGGGAAGAAATTAAGTCCGACTTATTGATAATACGAAACAATAATACGAATCCAATTTTTTTTTTTTACCTTCCTTTTGAGAATTACGCGGTAGGGGGTTACTAAAAGGGGGGCGAATTTTTCATTATTTTTGCGATAGGACGCACAGTTTTCAAGATGTAAACAAATTTATAACCTGCTACGACTCCATGACGTGCGCTCGCTATACTCGCATTTTACATTACACAAACCCACATTTTGACACAAATGTCGTCATCGTCGGCCTTCGGCCTACGCTCTTCATGCCAGCTAGCATGATTTTACGAAAATTTTAGCAATTTATTCAAAGTATTGAAAATCGGAATGTTTTTCGGACTGACGATACGTCGAACATTTGATTCTTCGGACATATGAAAGCCGGACAGCAAAAGTCGTATTTATGACTTTTAGAATTATGAATTCTGAGATTTTAAATAATAGACATTATAATTCTTCGGTATTATGAAATTCGGACTTTTGATAATCGGAATATCGAAATTCAGAATGAAATATTTCGGAATTTTTGGGTGTTGCCGAAATATGGATGTCTCCATGACGAAAAGTGATCGAATTTTCGTCGGCGCCATCTTGGATTTTAGTTATGATGCGACTCCAAAAACCACAAAATTAAGACCCATGAAAAAAAGTTGTCAAATTGTTGATTAAAAATCAGCTTCATCTTGGATTTCGGTTTTGTATCCATCCATATTCTTCATACATACATACAAACCGGTTAAAATCATAACTCTCCTCCCACCCATCCACTTCCGAACCTCACCGCCGACAGCTTAACCTTATCCATGCAAATCCTAACCTTAAGAGCTGCTGAACACCACTCATTCATTTTGCAACCTTGTCAACAACTGCTTAACCTTACCCATCCAAATCCTGTTCTTGCTTAGAGCTGCTTAACCCCACTCATCCATTTTTCAACCTTGTCCACAACTGCTTAACCTTACCCATCCAAATCCCGATCTTACTTAGAGCTGCTTAACCCCACTCATCCATTTTTCAACCTTGTCAACAACTGCTTAACCTTACCCATCCAAATCCCGATCTTACTTAGAGCTGCTTAACCCCACTCATCCCTATTGAAACCTTGTCAACAACTACTTAACCTTACCCATCCAAATCCCGATCTTACTTAGAGCTGCTTAACCCCACTCATCCATTTTGCAACCTTGTCAACAACTGCTTAACCTTACCCATCCAAATCCCGATCGTACCCAACATAATTTCTAAATCACATTCTACGTAATAATTTTTTATTTCAGTTCGCAAAAGTATCAACTTTTTCCGATTACGTTATACGACACCGACGGTACTCACACACGCATGCACAGAATGCACACTACAATATATTCTAGTAATTTTATCGTATTTATTTTTGCAAGAGAGCGTTACACCCGTCCTTCCTAGAGCGCTTCTGAGCGCGGAATGATGAACGGC
Source organism: Xestia xanthographa (assembly GCA_905147715.2). Classification (NCBI taxonomy): domain Eukaryota; kingdom Metazoa; phylum Arthropoda; class Insecta; order Lepidoptera; family Noctuidae; genus Xestia; species Xestia xanthographa. Next base: position 16,491,140 of record LR990645.1, on the reverse strand, counting down.
TAGAGGAAAATGTATGGAGAAACTGGCAAATGTTTTTATTTTAGTTAATAATTGGAAAATATGTTGATTTTGATTTAAAAAAATTAGCTACATAGTTAGTTAGTTATATATACCGCAATTTATTATAATTTTTAAGATAAAATATGCTGTAAAATTACCTAAAAAATGCACCTATTCTGACCCTACTTTTTACAATTTTCTGCGATTATTGTGATGGGAAAAACGTATTTGTGCGAAAATTTTATATGACGACATACAATTTTTCAGATGGAGATCTGGAGATGAATATATTATCTTTAAATTAAGACCATGAAATAATCACATATGTGATTGCTTCCACATTAAAATGGTACCTGAAAAACACTGATATTTGTAGAAAAATGTTATAGCGTCCTTAATTTGTTAAATTTAAGTAGATAATTTCCTGTTAAAATTGCAGACATTCTGTTACATACCTAATTTTGTTTCGGCCCAATCACAGACTATCCTCTCGGTTTCTCTCGATGCCGCAGTTGGTTCCTATTAGAACATAATAAAATTGCATGAAGGAGGTAGAACAGCCCTATACATTAAATACAAAACCTGAACTACACCAAATATTTTCGTTACAAATGGTCACTCAAAAATCAACTTAAAAATGTATCGAGGTATAGTAAATAATTGAGTAAGTATATTATTATCTGAGATTATGAATTAGTAGTAAAACGAAACCATGGCTCGCATAAAACAAACCCATTCATAAATTGTTTTGTAATACTTTCAAAAACATACCTTGGACGATTCACCCAAATCAGGTAACTGTGGCACTTCTAGTTTGATCTTTTTCCTTAGTCCCGCGTAACAATATCTAGAAAAAAAAGGAAAAAGAAATGGATAGTTTAGTCGCAAGGTTACCCTATAGTCTGCGCCAGATAAGTAGGAAATAAAGGTCATTAACCCGCGAACATTTATTCAAATACATCATTCCGAAAACGGAAATAATGACATAAACTTGTCCCGAAACTACCTTTATCGTGATCCTTGACTTTTTCTAGTAATAAAAAACGATTCATAATGTATTGTCGGGGTACCTACGCAGGGGCAATGACCTTTAATTCCTACATAACTGGCACAGACTATAGTGTATATTGTTGTTTATTGAATCGTTTTCTTTTAGGCAAGCGTACTCCACCCTAGGCCGCATCATCGCTTCACATCAGGCGAGTTGCGGCCAAACATAATTTAATAGGCTAGTTTCCACCATCAATAAATTGCAAATCTATTTAGTCCGTCAGATAAAGTATTAGAAAATAATGGACACGTCTTTTTTTTTTCTAAATCAATGAATATTGTCAAAGATAAAAGGCATCATAATTCGGGAGTGGGGGCTCGTGACGTCAGAAAGCACTAAAAATTATACCACGGCGTGACGTATTGAGAATTTTAAAAGCGTTGTATCTTCGTAAATAAAAAATACGGGTCAAATAATTTTTGACAATCTAACTGACGGACTAATTAGTTTTTTTCAGTTGACAAGTTGACAAGAAATTTCCTATTGGGGGGCCTGGAGTTCTAAAATACAGGCCTAGGCTTAGTTTAGACTCCATATCTCCCACCAGTTACACACTTTGCCAAAATTTCTGTCTGACTGTAATTTATACTCACGTTGATGTAATTTGTGGAGATAAATAAAGATTTTTATTATTATCTATAAACGCGGCTTGCGTTTAAGTATTAAGAAATAAAAAAAAGAATTGCCTTCTTTTTACAGAGGAATGTCTTTGAAGTGTTGATTCCCTAGAATTTGATTTCTTAGCAGTCTGGAGCCTAGATCTGTGCTTATGGGGAGGCTAACTGTGGAACTGATGGCGCTAGCATAGTTGGTAGGTACCAAAACATTATCATTGGTTGAAAATGTGGTAATGTCATTTTATATTTCAAAATAACTTAACCTCATTGGTCAGATTGAGACCAACTATGGTGGCGCCATCTGAGATTTACTTTGCCTTAGCCACCCTATTGCATTACGCCTGCCCCACCCTGCAGGTAGGAGGATCAATGACCTTGAAAGGCGGCTGCGACAGGCAGGATTCGGAAGGCCAGGGTGTCTTGGCACAGCTTCGAAAACATTATGCCCAGCAGTGAACTACGACAGGCGCAGAGTTGATTGATTGGTAGCATAATGGGTGTCACTCTGTGTACCCCTTTGAGGGTTACGCGCGTTATATTGTTAGGTTGTGTTTTCCAAATGGACTTTCCTCATCAATCATAACAACACAAAGTTTATTTTTTTCATGTATTCTAGTTGAATGTTGATTTATTATCATTACGTATCTCGTAATGGGTGACACGTGTATCGTGTATGCATATAATATACGTATAATGCACCTAAGTACATAACTATGTGTACATTGGTGCATCTTTAGGATGTTCATGTTTAAGAGGGGATTTTAAAAGAATTTATAATCAAAAATGTAGTTCTGATCACTAAGTACTAAGTAGGCAATAATAGTAAAAAAAAAATTACATCATTTTTCATAACATCCGGTATCATCAAGCGACAGGAAGTTCATGAATGATTTTTACTACGTACCTACATCTTTTATTGGATTGTTCAATTCTTTAGAATACTTAATTTAATAAAAAATAATCAATGTTTCATTGTATAGGTAACTCGTATACGTACAGCTTGTAGTCCACGTGTCAGTAGTAAACATCTGATAATAATTATGCTTGAACTGCTGACGTCATCTACCGATATTAGACGGGGTCATTGGCTTTACCTACTTTGTAGAGCATAACTCTTTAGTAAATAAGTACACAAATGTTCGTTTCTATGTATAAACAATATTACAGCTAGACCTTGAACTTAATTCAAGAAAATACTAGTACTATTAATACCTACTTACATATTTTTTTACATTGTAATGTAATTTACTTATAAATATTTATGTATGAGACATTCCCGTCTAGCTAGCAGAACCGCGCCGTGATCGAACGTTAAGAGTAATAAACACATTCAATTCAATGGTATTTGTTGACTTGTCGTACAACAAGCCGACCCGAATCAATTACTAATATTCAGTTAGGTGTCGATCGGCAAACTGAGTTTAGCCTATGGTTGCCGTCATACGTCAGAAATTTTCCGGACAAGCCCGAAATTTTAGCTCTATGTCACGAATGCGGGGGGATTCTTGAACATCCGGAAATTTCAAAAATGAGAATTGTACAAATAGCTGATACTTATTTTTTTTTTAAATGGGTAAGTACATAAAACAAATTTAATAAATTCAGCCAAATTGTACTGCGCAACGTCAAAGAAGAAAGTCCGGAATTTTCTTCAGATGTCCGGACTTTCCTCTGGAAAAAAAAAACTATAAATCTGGGAACCCTAGTTAAGCATCTCTCCATCGCTGAATTATTTTGTATCTATCGACGCGACGACGTTATTTCAGAGTCATGCCGACCCGAACATGTGGTTATCAATTTAAAATATTAATATTTAAAAGCAATGACTCGAAGCAATTGTTTTATCAGTGCATATCATATTTAGCTTACGTCACAGATACTTTACAATAAGATTTGCTTGTAATGATAAACTTGCCAATTGTGCTGGTCGCACAACAAACGCTACAGATGAGACAGAGATAAATTAAACGTACATTATTGCTACATTGAGAGGCTTTGTAATTATAAAAAAGGGGTAAGCAGTGTTGTTAACTATACACTCACTTTTCGCAGAGCTGTGTGAAATCGCCAGTAACACCAAGGCGTTACTGGAATTTCTCGGAGAGCTGGGGTGGTACCGTGCGCAAAACAAGCGCTTTGGACGTGGAGTTGCGGACCCCAGCCCATTATAATACATAAACTCTACATCCATGTATTGTAATGGTGGCGAGATTAGTAGCGAGTAATTCCTGATGGAATTTCTAACACCTAACACTTCCCGATCCAGGAATCAAACTCAGAACAGAACACACAAGAGTCAGTTACGGACTCTGGTCTACGTTGCACCTAAGATGCTAAGTACAATAAATAAGATGATGCTTATTTCTAAATCGAAACTATAATGTATAGAACATAATTAATAATGATCAATGTGCTCTGCTCTAAGGGTTATCTCGTTATTAATTTTATTGTCACACGTTATTTTACGTAATGTACACTAATATTATAAAGAGGAAAGATTTGTATTTTTGTATGTTTGTAATGAATAAACTCAAAAACAACTGCGCCGATTTCAAAAATTCTTTCACCATTAGAAAGCTACATTCACTACCTGCTACCCTGCTACCCTGAGTAACATAGGCTATATTTTATCCCCGTACTCCTATGGGAACGGGAAATACGCAGGTGAAACCGCGTGACGTCCGCTAGTCTTTTATAACGAGACACGTGTCAAACAAATTAAATGATAAATATTTTTTTAAATTCTCGTTACATACCCAGGGTAGCCCGCGAAATTCAAATTTTCTTACGTTTTTTGCAATTTACAGGCCAGTGCTAGGTTGTATGTTGATTAAAATATTATTCGCGGTTGTAAGACGTATGTAGTTACAGATTTATATTCATCAAATTCATCAATACAACCCTCAAAGTTCACAAAGGTGTAAAAATGACTTTATCAAGGTCAAAATCATTCCTGCACCTTTATGAACTTGGAGGGTTGTATCGATGATTCGTCTTATCGTCGCGAACAATATTTTAATCAACATACAACCTAACACCGGCCTGCAAATTGCAAAAAGCGTGAGAAAAATTGAATTTCGCGGACTACCCTTGAGCATGAAAAATTTCCTGCTTTGTGAATAAATGTTTTGTTCTTGTGGCTCTTTTGCTCGTTGTGCTAAGAAAAAAATCACAACACAACGGCCAACGGGACCAGCTATCTTGTGATTAAATCTAAATTATATTTAGTAACGTGGAATGCCCGCTTTGTTATCTCATATCAGTCATATCTGGTAGATCCTAAGAGAAATTGATAACGAGTTAGGTATAAGCAGCTATTGCATAACGTATAAAAGTTGCCAGAGTAGCTTATCTGAAGTGAAAACAACCAACGGATTTGTTTGACTCGTTGTTACTGATCTTACTGAATTAGCTAAGTAAAATCTACAGTTGGAACTTTGCCCCCAATATCTCCGTAACCTGAAGGTTCCCAGGTATGGTGTAGACCAAAAAACCGGCCAAGTGCGAGTCGGACTCGCGCACGAAGGGTTCCGTACCATTTTTATCAAAAAAAGGGCAAAAAAAACACGTTTGTTGTATGGGAGCCCCCCTTAAATATTAATTTTATTCTGTTTTTAGTATTTGTTGTTATAGCGGCAACAGAAATACATCATCTGTGAAAATTTCAACTGTCTAGCTGTCACGGTTCATGAGATACAGCCTGGTGACAGACAGACGGACAGACAGCGAAGTCTTAGTAATAGGGTTCAGTTTTTACCCTTTGGGTACGGAACCCTAAAAAATGATCACAATGACGGGGAGAACAAGTGCCTTTCGGCTTCGTTAAGAGGTTTTTTACACCCTTTAAAATTATCTCTGATATTATAAAGAAGTAAAGTTTGTAAGTTTGGATTTGGAGATAATCTTCGGAACTACTGATTTCATTCCGAAAATTCTTTCACTAATGCATAGCTACATTATGCCCGAGCGTCATATGCTATATTTGCAACGTTCCCGTGAGATTAATTGCGACCATAAGGTGAGCGAAGCCGCGGATTAAATGTAGTGTTTAATAATTTTGTTGAGTAGTATTATTGACAAACGTTTCTTAATGCGTAACAGGAAAATGTGTACATTTTCGTACATTTACACCAACGCCTATGTTGTGAATAACAAAGCCGATTGCCGATGAATAAAAGAGTTTCTCCTGTGTATTTTAAAAACAAAATTAATACATTGCTAGGAAGTCGAGAATAACATTTAGTGGTAGATATTATACATGCGATGCGATGGTTAAGCCGCTAATTCAGACATGTATGTAGTCAATGATATATAAACTACTAGCTGTTGCCCGCGGCTTCGCCCGCGTGAAGTTCGGTTACTGTCCCACTGGATCTTACTAAAGGGATAATAGTGTCCTACATGTTAATCCAGGTTATAAACTATCTATGTGCCAAATTTCATAATCATCACAATCACAATCACTATCACAATCACTATCACCATCACCATCACAATTACCATCAAAATAACTATCACAATCACCATCATCGTTATCTCAATCATTATCATCGTAATCATAGTCATTATCACAATCACCATCACTATCACAATCACCATCACTATCTCAATCACCATCACAATCACCACCACAATCGCCATCACAAACACCATTACAATCACAATCACTATCACTATCACAATCATCATCACAATCACCATCACAATCCCCATCACTATCGCTATCACCATCACAATCACAATCAAAATCAAAATCACTATCACAATCACCACGATCGTAATCACAATCGCTATCATCATCATCACAATCATTATCATCGCAATCACAACCATTATCATCGTAATCACAATCATCATCATCACAATCTCCATCCTCGTCATCACAATCATTATCATCGTAATCACTATCACTATCATCTTAATCACAATCATCATTATCAAAATCGCCATCCCTATCACAACCACAATCATTATCTCAATCACCATCACAATCACCATCACTATCAAAATCACAATCACCATCACAATCCCCACTATCGATATCACCATCACAATCACCGCCACTCTCACAATAACTATCACAATCACCATCACAATCACAATCAAAATCACTATCACAATCACCATCAGCGTAATCACAATCGCTATCATCATCATCACAATCATCATCATCGCAATCACAACCATTTTCATCGTTATCACAATCATCATCATCACAATCCTCATCATTTCAATCATTATAATCATAATCGCTATCATCATTATCACAATCATTATCATCACAATCACAACCATTATCATCGTAATCACAATCATCATCATCACAATCTCCATATTCGTCATCAAAATCATTATCATCGTAATCACAATCATTAGCATCGTAATCTCAATCATTATAATCTTAATCACAATCATCATGATCACAATCGCCATCCCTTTCACAACCACAATCATTATCACAATCACCATCATTATAACAATCACCAACACAATCACAATCACCATCACCATCACAATCACTATCACGTTCATCATTATCACAATCATTATCATCGTAATCACAATCATCATCATCACAATCTCCATTCTCGTTATCACAACCATCGCTATCACCATCACAATCACCGTCACTATCACAATCATCATCACTGTCACAATCACCATCACAATCACAACCGCCATCATTATCACAATCACCATCACTAACACTATCACCATCACAATCCCCATCACCATCACTATCACAGTCACCATCATTATCACCAATTATCATCATAATCACCATCACAATCACCATCACAATCAACGTCACAATCACCATCACAATCACCATCACAATCACCATCACAATCACCATCATAATCACCATCACAATCACCATCACAATCACCATCACAATCACCATCACAATCACCATCATAATCACCATCACAATCACCATCATAATCACCATCACAATCACCATCACAATCAACGTCACAATCACCATCACAATCACCATCACAATCACCATCACAATCACCATCACAATCACCATCACAATTACCATCACAATCACCATCACAATCACCATCACAATCACCATCGCTATCACCATCACAATCACCACCACTCTCAGAATAACTGTCACAATCATCATCACCATCACAATCACCATCAAAATCAGTATCACAATGACCATCATCGTTATCACAATCATTATCATCGTAATCACAATCGCTATCATCATTATCACAATCACTGTCATCGTAATCTCAACCATTATCATCGTATTCACAATCATCATGATCACAATCGCCATCACTATCTCAACCACAATCATTATCACAATCACCATCACAATCACTACCCTCGTTATCACAATCATTATCATAGTAATCACAATAATCTACATCATTATTACAATCACCATCACTGTCACAATCACAATCACAATCTGGTGATTGTGATTGTGATTGTGACAAGTGTTACGATGATAGTGAACCATCACCATCGCTATCACCATCACAATCACCGTCACTGTCACAATCACCATTACAATCACAATCACTATCACAATCACCATCATCGTTATCACACTTATTATCATTGTAATCACAATCATTATCATCGTTATCACAATCATCATTATCACAATCATCATCATCGTAATCACAATCATTATCATCTGGATCTCAAAATAAATGCCATTTTCGTAATCAGCATCCCTGATAATCTCGGTATCGACACCCATATTGATTTTTAGACATTTCAACCCCATCGCACCCCAACAGGGAATGGTAGTATTTCAGGTCTGCCACATTAAATCTTAAAATAGTTGTTTTTGTAATACACCCGACCCAATTCATCATAAAAACAATACCTATGTTGAAGTTCAGGCTTTGTTACCCCATTTCCCCCTTTAGGGGTTGAATTCTGAAAAAAAACTGAAACACAAATGTTAACTCATTTATCGATAGGAGTATTCCTGTTAAGTTTCGAATAAAGTAGTCTAACTAATCTTATTTCCCCACGTAATCTTTGGACTCCCGTTCCAACCCCTAAGGGGGTGAATTTTGAAAAATCCTTTCTTAATGCACCCCTAAACCTCATAAAGAACCTTTGTGCCAAATTTGGAATCGCTAGACTTAGCGGTTTGGGCTGTGCATTGATTTTTATACTTTGCCACCCCATTTCCCCCTCTTAGGGGTTGAATTCTGAAAAAACCTGAAACCCGTTTCTACACATTTATCAATAGGAGCACTCCTGTGAAGTTTCGAATAAAATAGTATAACTAATCTTGTTTTACCCATACAAACTTTGGATTCCCTTTTAACCCCCTTAGGGGTTGAATTTAGAAAAATACTTTCTTAGTGCACCCCTAGACCACATAAGGAACCTACGAGTACTTGCCAAATTTGGAATCTCTAGACTCAGCCGTTTGGGCTGTGCATTGATTTTTATACTTTGCCACCCCATTTCCCCCTCTTAGGGGTTGAATTCTGAAAAAACCTGAAACCCGTTTCTACACATTTATCAATAGGAGCACTCCTGTGAAGTTTCGAATAAAATAGTATAACTAATCTTGTTTTACCCATACAAACTTTGGATTCCCTTTAAACCCCCTTAGGGGTTGAATTTTGAAAAATCCTTTCTTAGTGCACCCCTAGACCACATAAGGAACCTACTTGCCAAATTTGGAATCTCTAGACTCAGCCGTTTGGGCTATGCATTGATTTTTATACTTTGCCACCCCATTTCCCTCTCTTAGGGGTTGAATTCTGAAAAAACCTGAAACCCATTTCTACTCATTTATCAATAGGAGCACTCCTGTGAAGTTTCTAATAAAAAAGTCTAACTAATCTTGTTTCCCCATACAAACTTTGGAGCCCCGTTTAACCCCTTTAGGGGATGAATTTTAAAAAATCCTTTCTTAGTGCACCCCTAGACCACATAAGGAACCTACTTGCCAAATTTGGAATCTGTAGACCCAGCGGTTTGGGCTGTGCGTTGATAGATGAGTCAGTCAGTCAGTCAGTCAGTCAGTCAGTCAGTCAATCAGTCAGTCAGTCAGTCAGTCAGTTTCTTCTTTTATATATTTAGATAGATACGTTGTCCGCACTCTAAAATGACAACATGAAATGAAGCCAATTGGCCACATCGCGCTTAGTTACGCACCAAACTGTCGCGCGACGCTACGTTTGTTAATAAATCCTGTGACGTGACTGAAGATGTATATTTATCTCCCTCTCGCAACAGGCATCCCGCCGTTCGGTGTCATATTTTCTTTCTCATTCTTCACGCTTATAAGTAGTTCTAGTATTTTCGCCGTTTTTAAGCGCCGCGATGTTGGTTCATGACGTGTCTATATAATTATAATACGTCATTGTATGTAGTAGACATGTCTATTGGTCTCGTTGCTATTGGTCTGATTTCAGTCTAACTGCACTCCGTGTTTGTTTGCACTCGAAATGTTGACCGATTGTAAATTGTTTACCCAAATTCTGAGCCAGTAAAACCTATTTGAAATGAAGTTAATTTTATTGCTGATATTATGCTCCATAGGTAGATATAAACGCCTTTGACGTAACCGTACTTAGCACGTGTAATTAGTCATTTTCCAGCAACCTATACATTTTGTACCTATGTAGGTATACATCATAGTTTATCTATGTGAAGTGAAGTGGTAGGTAATTGTTATTATTGTTTACGTAACGCATTATTAATTTACTCCTACCATGTTACAACCGGATTAAATATAAATAAATATGAATTGAATTATCCAGGTGCCTACCTACTACCTGTACTGTACCTATACCTAGATATTGGGCACTTTAGCCACTTACCTTAGGAAAAATTAAATATTATTGGAGTAAAATTATTTCTTTGAAAAGCAATTTACGTATTTCAGTACGAGGCAAATAACGAGGAAAGTTGAATAGACTGATTGATTGTATTTAAAGGACAGCGCTAATAAAAACCCAATTCATCATATTAGCATAAACGTAACATAACATCACGCTTATATTCCCCCGAAGAGGTAAGCAGGGGAATTTCTTACTACAAAAGAGCCGGCCTGGGGATTGAACCTAGAATCTCACGAGAGCAGTTAGGGACGTTGGATTAATTTACTAGTATTATTTGTTTTCACTAATATTATGTGAATGTCGATATATGTACAGTCCTACAGTACAATTTGTACTGTAGGAATTTAAACTTTGTGCTGAGCCCTTTTTTTTTTTTTTTTTGTTCGGATGGGAAATCATCAAATTATTATGACTCCTCCCGCTCTGGGCGGAGCAGGAGGTTAGACTTTGACTGACTAAAACCCATCCATGTTCCTTCATCGCCCTTTGTGTTCCGGGGCCACGGTATCTCTTTCGAACAGTCCCGCAACCCCGGTTGTGCTGAGTACTGCTGAGCCCTGCGTTGAAAATCCAACACTGGACTTTTATTAAGGCATTCTTTTAGGTGACAAAGGGCATTCATCTCTCGCATTAAAAAATATTGTTCTTTGATAGCTATACCTGCGTATAGAAATACCCTTAAATTATTAAATATCTTGCATGTAGGAAAGCCGAAACGCGACAGCACTGATTGCGACTTTACTTAATCAATTAGCGATCGTAAGCATGATATCATTGTATGAATGTATGTAGCTAAATACATATACTTATCAAATACTATAAGGATACATTGGTTTGTGTAAGTGAGTATGAATCAAAATGTATGTGTGTGTAAGTGACTTGTAACATAATTTCATTCTGCAGCTACTGTATTTATATTGTCATAAAAATGCTTTGACATTCTGCCTAATTATGACAAAATCATAAAGACACAACGATAGTATATTGCAAGTATAATAATTATTTTATTGATGTTTAGGGAAAATTATGTGGTAACCGTGTAAATATACGCACAGTGGCAAGCGTAAATCCCGGTTTCGACTAGTTCCCAGAGACATAAATAAGAATTCTGGACATTTCAATTCGCGTTATAATTTTATTTTGCTACTTATATTTTTTTACAATAGAAAAAGGTATAAGTAGTGCAGGAAGTTGCGGTGTGCTTTAAATATAAAACATTATAATTACCCAAAGCAACTATGCAAATATTTTTATGTGTATTCATAGAGATGGTTTTAAAATTCAGGAACGTATGGTAGGTAACCCTAGTTTTCTTAAGTAGGTACCTACTTCAAGCACTATGAATAAGAGATTCCCAGGACACAACCCAGGAATACCAGTGATGCTAGTAAATATGCTCCATTTAAAGAAAAAGAGTTTAGAGAATGTATTTTGATAAGAATAGAGCTTAAATACCTTAGGTCAGTGATATGCATGATAGGTACCGCGATATACAAATCGATGGATAAGACAGATAATAACGAATGGAGAAATTTTTCACGTCAAACAGTATTTATGTAGCCAAATGTAGCCTACCAGAGCACTATACATAAAATACTTTGGGTAAAATATTATTTAGACTGTAACTTTATAAATAAGATACTATTACTCTATTTACTAAGCATTTAAGAACCGCATGTAGAAACAGCGAATGGCAAACATCGAGCCAGAATGACCATCGACCTTGATGGCGATTGCATTAGACACTGGGAGGACTAAGCAAAACTGGACATCTTTTGTTTACCAGCTGTTTGTGACAGGCTGAGTCTAAGATTGATTTGTTATAACTCAGGGTTTCTCAAACTTCTGGCTCCACGTACCCCCATTCAAGTTTCCAGATGACAGCGAACCTCCCCAACAAGAAAAGAATAACATTGGATATAGAATAAAATAAAGTTTATAAATTGAATAAAAGGTAACAAATACAGGCCAAAAACAAATATCTTATTAATATTAATGCAATGGATGGGCTTGTTTCTTGTCACAAATTGAGTCAATTTTTTGAATAATATTGGAATAAAATTTAAGCCTTAATTCTGACTCAGCATCAAGTCGATTTCTGTATTTCGTTTTTATCATAATTAGGTGTGAAAACCCACTCTCACATAAGTATGTTGTAGCAAAGGGTAAAAGGAAATTTACCGCTTTGCGTGAGAGTTCAGGATATTCTTCCTGTCTAGCTGCCCAAAAATCTATCAACGTTTTCTAGTAATGACTCCTGTTGCTTAATACTCAAACTAAAATTCAATCGCTCGGTAGTGACCATAAATGGGTTAAGAATCCAATCATTTTCAGCATTTTCAATATATCACCCAGCCGCCATTACGTAAATTTTTTCGCGAACCCCCTGCCGTCGCATGGCGAACCCCTAGGGGTTCGCGAACCCCACTTTGAGTAACACTGGTATAACTCATTAGGAAAGGCTTTGCTCATCCTGCCATTGACGAAATCATAGGTTTTCTTCGGAGAAATCGCTAAGACTTACAAATATAGAAGAAAATTTATAGGATTCTACCTGGAGTTTCCGCGCGTTCCCAGCCTCCGCGGCCGAACTGTTGGGTACACCTGCTTCATGACCTTCCCGAAATCCGCCGTAGAGAGAGGTTTCATATTACTGCTCATACAATGTGCACTGCCAAAAAAAGAAGTATGTTACTTTATTGGATTATAGCCCATTCCCTCACATAGAGAGAAGGCCCATGTCCCAGGAGTGGGAACATTATAGGCTGATTATGATGACTTTATTGAAGACTTCATAGCAGTACTCAGCGGGGATAAGCTACTCATATCCTGTGGGTGTTACAGAGGCGCGTGCAGGAGCTATATTAAGATTGAAGCCTTGAATAGCAACAGGAAATTATAAAATCATTCTATCAAGTGCAAGTCTAGCTGTTTTTAATAAATCTGACCGGCCGTACCAATAGACTGCGAAGATATGCCATGAAATTCAAAATCTCACAATTTCCCATTTAATTCAGAGTAGGATATCATTGTATAACTACAAAATTGTATGGTTGAACAAGCTATTTGGATTACATTTTACAATGTAATTTGTTGGTTAAACTGTAAACCAAAAAGCTTGTTCGACCATACTAGTATCAGGATCGTACACATACACTTTGAACAGTGTGTATGTATGTAGCCTGCCAGAGAGCTATGCATAAAAATACTTCCGTTAAAATGTTATCTAGACTGTCGTAGCTATTTTAACTACATGGTATGCTATGCTATGTCAACAACAGCACTTTCATAGCCTTGTGGCTCAACTGTACCTTCATCTTTTTGTTTTTGACAATTCAAAAGTGCCTGTGATTGTGTAGTTGTCTAGCTGTTTTTAATAAATGCCAGAAAATACAAAATCAATTTCATATTTAATTGTGAGTAGGATTTCATTGTATAACAACAAAATTAATGCCCAGTAAATTTTGAACAGTATTTGAAAAATATTTTACTTTTTCTTATAGGATTCATAAAAGAAAATGAATTAAATTAAATACTCACATATATTCATCGTACACATCCTGTTTCGGTAATGATACATCTGGGTCAACTTCCAAGTGTGTCTGTATCCAAGTTACAGTCTGCTGAAGTTCAGCCCTGCAACAACTGCATGGTTAGAAATATGACTTTTTTTTAACTTATCTAGATAGGAGGCTGTATGAAACGGACTTTGTGCATACCAAATAGGACATACTGCAAAAAAAAATAGAATCCACCCCCCTACACTACCAAATCCAATCACAAATTGATGTATAAGAAGAATCACAGAAGATAAGAGCAAAAAAAGTAGGGTCATGCCTGGTCTCTTTTCCCTTTAAAGCTAGTCCAACCTTTTTGAATGTTTGTAAACATTGTTCAAGGTTACTTGAAGTGTGTAGTTTACACAACTGTTTTTCATAAGTGCAGTGTAACAGGCTTTTATTTAAATGTTTACCTATTAAATGTTTCTACACTGCACATCCACATTAACATTTGCTCCCTACTTAATTATATTTTATGGTTTGTATTTGAACAATAAAATTGATTGTTGATTTATCCAGTGATGACCAAATTATGAGTCAGAATGAGGATATTATTGGAGTATAATTTGTATGCATGTATAATTATATTCCATTTAAATACAAAAACTAAACTCTTTGAAAGTTGTTTTGCTTACTAAAATAAAATACCTGCTTTATTAAAAAAAACTTGAAATCTGCTAATATTAAGAGTTGATGCATCAAGATATATTGAACTTCAAAAATAATGCTTCTAAAAATGCACCTGTGTATACTTGAAAAATATCTAGATGTTTTGACAATAGGTAGTATTAGTGAATTGTAAATGCATACCGTGAGCCCAGCGGATTGATTGGTTGTTTGAGAGGATCATGTTGGGGCACTCCAGTGGGCAATCGAAGGTACAGAAGTAGTCTCTCCGCACCGCTCAGTGCTTCCACTGCTTCGAGCAGCTGAGCCACTCTTTGTCGGCCCTCCTGACTGTAACAATTTTACTTTCATTACTTTTGAATTTGGATTGTTTCCAATGTGACAAAAACTTTCACTAGCTTAGTTTTTATGGTGTTGGAAAATATTTAAGTGTAATAATACAAATTTTTGAGCACTCTCTCATACTGTTACAGATGTAGAATATTATTCCAGAGTAGTAGAGAGTAGATCAAAGAGTAGTATGATAATATTTTATGTTAACTGCAACTAAATTAGGCCTTCTTTACCATGTTTGAATGAAAATTAACAACCATAATAAGCATCCATACTGTTTGGTAGAAAGTCACCAAATGAAAGGAGTGCAAGACAGCCTCAACAGCTGGGTTGCTGATAACAATGGCCCACTATCATGGTCAAACGAAATTCGCCGATAAAATATATGTGTGGGTGTGTTAACGCAAAAACTCAGCGGGGTTTGTTTAATCTAGTTTGGAATGACTGACGTTACCTGAGGGTGTTCTCGACTATCTGCTGCATGGAAGCTATTTTGCCCGAGTCCATGTTGGACTCGCTGGCCCGCGCGGGCTCGCCGCCGGGCGCCGTGGAGCTCGATGATCCCGAAGCGCTGCTTGGAACGGCGACACTTTCTTTATTGTAAGACGCAGTTTGCCTATGTTTTGGATGATTGACATTTTCCCGATGAAGTTTCGCGTCATCCACTAGTTCTCTCTCAGTTTTAACATTTTTTGCACTATCGTCAGTGGCCCAAGGTTGAAATGGACTGGTACTATCCATTCTAACCCAAGCAGGTTATAAAAATATTGTTATTTGATTTCATACTGAAACTTTTTCTAATATGAATTATAAAATGCGTAACAAAACTCCATTTTCTTGACATTTGATCAGCTGAGCGGTGAGGTGGAGTGAAGGGGGGATATGGGGTTATCAGCACATGAGTAGTTTTTTGAACAGAAAAAAAAAATCAAAAAAAAACTAAACAAACGCTCTATTTTCAGAATGTAACAATCTAACCTTACGAAGATATAATTTATATTAACAAATATTACCTACTACATAAAAAAGAAGAAAAGAGTAATTAATTTGAAACCACAGAGTATCCTATTATTATTATGCGAATTTTGTGAGTATGGATGTATGGGTGGGTGTTTGTTACTCTTTCACGCACTAACTGAACACCGAACACTGAATAACTGAACGGATTTGGATGAAGTTTTGCAAACAATTAGTTTATATCCTGGATTAACACGATACCTTCTTTTTATCCAGTTATTAAGATCCCATGGGACAACAAACTTCACTCGGGCGAAGCCGCAGCCGCTGGCAACACGTCTAGCTAGTCACACAAAAGTATTTTCCTAATTTTTGGCGTGTTTGAAATCATCTCCGTTGGCTGTGTGATTAGAGACGTGGAGTTGAGGCAATCACATCACGCTGCTGCATTTTACGTGTAGTACTTTCAACTTTTATTTACAAGGACGTGTAGAAACAAATTTAACGATCAGAGGATTCATTTCCATCTGTAATATTTACATTTTTTTTTTCTGTAATATTTGCATTTTTCTTGTCTCGGTAACTTGATGAAAAATTTGTACATAATGTAATACTACTCTTTCGTTGATAAAGTGTCTTGTTGCTATTGAAAAGACATTCACGGATTTTTGGGATATTACAGTTTGGCAAAATAGAGTATGGAAAAAATAAGGGCGTTGTTAGTGATTTTCTGGCAACTCTGAGCAGTGACAAGCCAATGAGATTGCCGAGTTTGACAGAAAACGCGGTATTGCCGGTAGGAAATTTGTAATTGCAACTGTCACCGCGTCAGACTTCTCTTTGCCAAGCCTATCTGTAAAGGCTGCTGTACACCGGGGCAACACTGTGCGACATTGCTGCATGCTACACATTACATATTGGTGCATGTCATCTTGTGGTATGCTACAAATAACCAATTTAGGCGGCAGTTGCGGTATGCGGCAGTCTATTTTACATCGAGGCAACATCGTGCTTATATAATTTTCAAAGCATCGTGCTGTAAATTTTATTGGAGTGTTTTGGTCTACAAACTTGATTGATCGAGGGGACAAGACACCGTAGAATATGGCTGATGAAGTAACTTTAGCAGCATGACGCAAGATGTTGCCATGTCGCACGATTTTTGTCACGGTGTTCAACATTTTAAATTATTGTAGCATGCGGCTATTTGGCATGCGGCTTTGTCGCACAGTGTTTGCGCCGGCGTAAAACAGCCTTTACGACTTTAGATAGTGGCTGCATTCCGAATGAGAGGTTTTCCTTTTGAGGTTTTAAAAAAAAACTTAGTTTCCAAGAACTCTATAGATGGCGTTGAAGTTACTATGCCAGAGCCAAAACGCTTGAAAAAAAACCATTGTGTCACGTCACATACTCTCGTTGACTGACACTTTCATTTGCTTAACCTTCCGAATATATCCAACATTTCTCGCGCTTTGTTAAAATCAGTTTTTTTAGGTTCCGTTCCTTGCATTATCATACTTACACCTAGCGCCATCTATCCAGCGACTAGGGAAGAGCTAAAAAGAAAATCCCTCATTACGCTGTGATCGATTTCAGCGTCCATAACCTCGTTCCGAATTACCGTGAGCGTGATATCGATGTCCCTTGAATCGTCATAGATGACGTCATGACATGCGCCATCTTGCGATTACACCGACCATGCCCCAAACAAGGCCCCAAATAAATATCACCGTGAGTGCTGTCAAAAATGACAGTTATTTTGACAGGTTGTGTTGTTTTGTTAGGAACTTATAGGAGTCGCAGTATGAACTTGTTCGACATTATATTTATTTATCGTTGCATCTATGAAATTTGTAATTCATGGTATTTTTTTAAGGGGTAAATCTTTGCCGGGAGCAAAATACGCTAAATAGAAACACTTCCGTCATCCTTTTCATCACTGGACGAATCGTCGTTCTTTATCTCATAATCTGAGTTATCAGAGTCGATAGAGTCAACCAACATAATTATTATTAACTTTCATTTTCAAAAATAGATCTTGTGAGAGGTTTTAGTTTGGGGTTATGTTCACTGTCAACGCGTTCACGGCTGTCATAATCGTGATATATCTAAATCGGAACACAAAATATAGATGTGAGCGCTGTGAGCGATTATTTTGTAATACGGAATGCAGCCAGAAGACATCTTACTTCTTCTGACAGTGACGCTGACGTCTGACAGATTATCGGCATCAGATGTCAAAATTTTGACATTATAGTTGTGAGATTTAATTTGTAATTGAATTGAATTATTTATTTTCTAACGGTAGTTATTATGTGTAGCAAACAGTTATTTATAGTGCTTAAGTAATAAACTAATACTTAAAATGACACAAACTCGAAAATAGCTTCTGCAAGGGGAATAAATCATTTTTATCAAAATGTATTTCTACGAGCGGTTTTGCCTGTGGTTAGGGCATTTAAAGCTATCCCGTGTTATATTGTTGGTGTCGTTAATATTATTCGTTGTGCCTCTGTTCACACATTATTATTTGTCCAAGGTAAGCACAGGTTATATTAATTTTCTTAACTTTTATGGTTAGGTCATTGCAAAATGTATTGTTTGTTTTGCTAGAGATACTACTCTGAAATGTTACCACCTTTATTTGTGAACCACCTATAACAACAATAATTTAATATTCTGTTCTATTCTAAAAAAATATGTTGGTTATTTAACACATTTTCTTCTCATGGCTGTACATAGGGAACCATTAAGATAGATAGACACATAGAAAACTCATTATTATGTCATCATCTGCCTAGCCTTTTCCCAACTATGTTGGGGTCGGCTTCCAGTATAACCAGATGCAGTTGAATACCAGTATTTTATATGGAGCGACAGTCTACCTGACCTCCACAACCCAGTTAGTACCCGGATAATACGATAACTCTTGGTAATACTGGTTGTCAGACTTTTTGGGCCACTGACTACCTGTAGCAACTGTTAAAGATCTACAAATGACAGCTGGGACCAACTACTTAACATGCTTTCTGAGGCATGGAGGAAACTCGGTATGTTATGATTGGTCACCCATCCACCTAGGCAAGCACGGCTTAACCTAAAGATCAACCTGAGTGGAACAAAAGAAAGTCAATAAAATTATTAATTTTTCCAATTATTTTAAATTTTTTAATTTTTTTTTATCAATTATTTTAAAGAAATAGCCCTCAATGCTTATCATGGCTATATTGCATCAGTACTGCGTTATGGCCTCGTGATATGGGGAAATTCAGTAGATGTGAATAGAGCATTCATTGCACAAAAAAAATGTGTCAGAGCTGTGTATAGTGCAGAATATTTAGACCATTGCAAGCCATTATTTAAAGCGCTAAAAATTCTTCCACTTCCTGGCCTATATATTTTTGAGATTTGTATGTTTGTTAAAAGGTATTCACACATGTTTCCATTATATGAACACATTTCTAAAATAGTGAAAAGCAGAAGCCCAAATAAATTACTTGCACCTAGCCAGAGACTACATTTATATAGCAGGAATTCCAATTGCATGGCGATTATAATATTTAATAAATTACCCCCAGTGCTGCCCACTAATAAATTCAGGAAAGCAATATTTACCTGGCTTTTAGACAACTGCTTTTATTCGGTTAATGAATTTTTAAATTATAAATTTTGATATTATTTTTGTCACCCATTGTCTCGTATTGTTGTTTTCTTTTTATTTGTTATTTTAAATCATTTGACATTAATTGTATAACTAGTAATTTTTGACATTTCATTTATAAATAAAAATTGTGTTTTTATAACTTGACATTGTATAAAAAAAAACCAATTTCATGTCAACTAATAAAATGTATGTTAATGGGGACTTTGCATTGTTATGACATAGAGCTTTGTAAGTTGTTTTAATATTTCTACACCGGCAACGGTAGTATATGTGAAACTGTCTAATATTAAGATCTTAATGTACCATATGCTCAGAAATAAACAAATCTTATCTTATCTTATCTTATTTGGGCCCAGATTAAGGTGCACAATAAAATAACTATTAGTAATAACTTCATATAGCATATTATTGTAATGATTTAATAAACATACTTTCAACTTTTCAGTATGATGAAACGGGTACTTTATCAAATAATCCAATGCGACATACTTTGGAGGCACTTGGGGATATCTCAACAATGAATGCAGCTGATCTAAAATTAAGGATTGAAGAAATGCTAAGAATAAAGGTAATCTAATATCTATACTAATATTATAAAGAGGAAAGATTTGATTTTTTGTTTGTTTGTTACGATTTAACTCTAAAACTACTCGACCAATTTAAAAAATTCTTTCAGCAATGGATAGCTACATTATCAGCGAGTAACATAGGCTATATTTTAACCCCATACTCCCACGGGAACGGGATCTATGCGGGTGAAACGCGTGACATCTGCTAGTCATTTATAACCATGATTCAGTAGGGGTCAATAATAAGGGGACAAGAATGTTCACAGTGAAATGACAATTTATCAGCATCAATTTGCATTTAATGAGGTGGTTTTGGCCACTCTTATATGCATCGTGAGTCAAAACCTGCAATTGATGGCTATCACATGCCTTCAGCTTCAATGGTATTCAATCTAATGCTTTAATAAATTCTAATGTATGCTATAACCTACTTAAACTCGCTAAACAGTATAAAGGTACGCTGTGAACAGAGTGGAATGTTGAGCTGAGTTATGATGCATTGGCATGCATTAGAGTGTGTTTGATTGAATAAGTATCCTTTCTCATATTATGTTGACATTTGAAAGCACACTAACACACTTAAACACATTTTAAATGCAAAAATGTGAAAGCTGAATCCATGCAGAAAAGAGAATTGGTGCATACGCATCAGATATCAGCACAGACTAACCAAGCATCCTAACAACCTAGCAAGACTGCTTATGGCCTGGAAACCGCATGTGAGGCGATTGAAGAAAAGGATACCACAGGACACAATAACATCAAGTTAAAACAAAGAGAGGGTGCACCACTGGATGCATACCCGGCAAGTCCAACTGCGACAATATCCAAAGTACAGCTGATTGTTCTCAAACTAGGACAGATTGCAGTAAAAAGAGGGGTTATAAACAAAAATATGCGTCTATAAACAAAATAAGCATTTTCAATAGACAAAATGAGAATGATAGGTGTGTTTTCATCCTAATTATTGTTTTGCGAAGATCACCTGCATTAAAGTTAACCAATGGTAATTCTAATTGTTAAATAATTGGTAATTTTAAAGAAAAGTTATGTGTTTCATTCAACTGTGTTTAAATTTTGGTGAATTCTGCAACTCACCTCACAACCTTCGTATTGGCTAAATTAATGGTATTATTATTACACAAAATTCCAGGCTTCGGTATCTACTGAGTTACGTGAACTGGAAGCGAAGCGCGGGCGGCTGCAGCGCGAGGCGGCGGCGGCCAGCTCGAAGGCCGACAGCGCGAAGGCCGAGCACGCGCGCGCCGCCGCCGAGCTGCAGCGCCTGCGCGTGTCCGCCGACCAGGCGCGCATCGCGCAGCTCGAGGCCATCCGACGAGACTCTCCGGAACTCGCCCCTCCGCTACAAATCCTCCCCTCACGACCTCCTCCTATTTTACCCTCCATAGCCCTATCCTCTGAAGTCCATTGCCGCATGTTCTCCTGCTTCGATCATTCTCGTTGCTCCCTCACATCGGGTTTCCCCGTCTACCTCTATGACCCCGATGTGTTCGCGCCGCTAGCTGGCGCTGAAGTGGACGGTTTCCTGAAAACAACTCTTAAGCAGACGCTGGGCTACAACACGCACATAACGCGCAATCCAAACGAAGCATGCGTGTATCTCGTCATCGTAGGTGAAGCTTTCCCTTTTGAGAAGACTCCCGCGTAAGTTCTGCCACAGTTATACTCGCAATTTTTAACAAATCAGATCATATAGATGCTTAGTTTTACTTGTTATTTTAGGCCAACAATAGACACGTATAAGCTATTATTGAACGAGACTGCCATCAAGAGACTGCCGTACTGGGGCGGCGACGGTCGCAACCACGTGCTACTGAACATGGCGCGGCGCGAGCTGGCGGTGGGCTCGGGCGACGCCTTCCGCGGCGCATCGGTAGGCCGCGCCATGCTCGCGCAGTCCACCTTCACGCACGAGCAATTCCGGCCGGGCTTCGACGTCATCACGCCGCCCGCGCTCGGCCCGCCCGGCGGCGACGTGTGGGCCGACTGCGCACCTATAGCGCCTGCCAGACGGAAGTACTTGTTAAGGTAAATACTTTTATAGCTCAAAATCATGTAATTAATATCTACTATTTTAGGTTGGCCAGTATCAAAATGTGCTATCAATTCTTAGGTATGAATTCATGAGCTACATTTAGTTTTCAGGGTTCACAACCGCCGCCGAGAGGAATTGACAAAGATCAGGACAAGTCTCTGATCGAGGCATTGCAGAAGATGGTGAAGTCCGCGCCAGCGTCGGACATGTTCCATCTGCAGTTCGAGTGTGACCCTCCAGTGGAGAGGCGCGCAGTCTTGCCTATCGGTGACTGGGCGTTGTGCGGCACAGACCGGTCTCGCCGCGCTGTGCTAAGGGATTCGACGTTTGCGCTAATACTTGCGCCGGCCGACAGAACCTATGTGACCACGGCGCTACTGCAAGCTCGGCTGTATGAAGCTCTGAGGTCCGGTGCGATCCCGGTGCTGCTGGGCGGAGATCGGATCCGGTTGCCGTACGACGAGGTGCTGGACTGGCGCCGCGCCGCGCTGTCGCTGCCGCGCGCGCGCGTGCCCGAGCTGCACGTGCTGCTGCGCGCGCTGGGTGACGCCGACGTGCTGGCCATGCGGCGCCAGGCGCGCCTGCTGTGGGAGCGCTACCTCAGCTCCGTGCAGGCCAGCGTGGACTCGCTGCTGGCCGTGCTGCGCACGCGCCTGCACATCCCCGCGCAGCCCGTGGCGCCGACCGCAGGAGCGCCCGCATTCAACGACTCCTTCTTTCCTCCACGGATGGAGCCGCCCGCAGTGGACGCGGAACCGGAGGAAACGCTCGGCCCTCTGGAGGCCCCGTACGCGAGTCCTTCGTACCGTCGCAACTACTCCGTGGCGCTACTTCACGGTTACGAGCTATGGAACTCCTGGGGCGAGCCGTTCGCGCTGTACCCGCAGCTGCCGTGGGACCCGGCCGTGACGTCAGAGGCGCGCTTCCTGGGCTCGGCCGCGGGCATGCGGCCGGTGGGCGCGGGTGCGGGCGGCGCGGGCCGCGAGTTCAGCGAGGCGCTGGGCGGCGACCGGCCGCGGGAACAGTTCACTATCGTCATACTCACGTACGAGCGGGAGGCCGTGCTCGTGGCCGCGCTGGCCAGGTTACGAGGGTTGCCGTATTTGAATAAGGTAAGCCATAATAATATATCAGATTATTGCAGCAGGGGTCGAAACTAGTCAGTAAAATCAGTAAAAGTCAGTTTTTTTTAGCATGGTCAGTAAAAGTCAGTTTTTTGAGAAAATGGTCAGTTTTTTCAGTTTTTTGAGATCAACACATATATTGCTCCATATATTTTTTTGGAACCTTATTAATTATTTACTGACACAATTTTGCCTGTCTGTGTCGTTCCTTTTTACGCCTACCTTCTTCATTCTAGATTTTGCTTAAGAAATATATATCTTATAGTATACCTACTAGCAGCCAAACCCGGCGTTGCTCGGGTTTCACCTTTCAAGTCCATTCATTTCATCAGTTGCAACACTTTTTCACATTTTCGCTACCCACAACCGCGACCAAACTTCCTTACTTTCACCAGGAGACCAAAGGGGAGATGATTGGAGTTGGTGGTCATAGAGAAAACCCTGTCTTCCCGTCCTAACATTAGCATTTTAAATATACATTTAGATTGTGTCAACAAAAAACAAATTTCTAGTCATTTCTAATTTTCTTAGCCGGGCCCAGTGATGGTTTGAGGGCAACTAACAGCTGATGCTCTATTATGATGTCTTGTGGCAACTTAATATTGTAGCATCATTATTTCGAGGAAAAAAGTCCAATCCTACTTTTTTTCTCGAAATAAATACATATTTTATTATTGTATGTTTAACTTTGCATATTTGTTACAGCTTCAGCTTTTTAACCTGCATTGTATGTGATTTAATTTGACTGCTGTGTGATTTGTTTGTGGCAACTAACCAACTAACTAATATGGGGAAATGTAAATTTAATGAGGACTGGCTTAATAAAAAAGATAAAAATGGACACTTTATATCTGAATGGGGAAAAAAGGATGGTGAAAATGAGGTTTTTTGTTGTGTGTGCATGAAAACGTTTTCTGTGGCTTGGGGATTTGAGGCTTTGGAGCTGTTGCTCCAGAGCCTCAAATCCCCAAGCCACAGAAAAAGTTTATGCATCATCAAAAAAACATATTGAACAGTCAAAGGTGAAGCTGGCTGCATCTCAATTACATCTAGCAAGTGTTCGGCCCGTTGAAGACCCGACGATTGGTTCACCCGGTAGAGCACCCGTTCAACTATATAGTGTTAAAGATGGGATAGTAAAAAGGTGGTGATGGTTGGCTATGGGGATGGTGGAGGCCAATAATATTTTTTTTTCAATTCCACATGAAACTTTTATTTTAAGTTAGTTCAGATGGTCAGTAAAAGTCAGTTTTTTTAGATTTCTGGTCAGTAAAATCAGTATTTTTGAACACTGAACCTGTTTCGACCCCTGTTGCAGATATTTATGATGATGATTAATTAATTACAGAAAGTGTAAATCCACCAAAAATATCCTGAAACATTACCATGTCTGATCCAAATTAAATTCTGTTCGTCTGTGTCTAGAATTTTAAATTATAGTTCTGATGTTTTTATTTCATAGTGACTTTGTCATACCGTCTCTTAATAGCCCATAAAAATAAGGTGTAATGATTATTATGAAAGTATTTAAGCAGTACTGTTAGGTTTAGATCCAAGCACCTAAGTATCATAATAATGGCTATTTATTCACCAAGGGGAGTAAGGCACAGATTACTAATCGAGTGTGCATTTGAGGCCCGACGCGAAGCGGAGGGCCGTGAACCACACGAGTTTAGTAATCTGTACTTACCCTCGAGTGATATATACTGCTTTATACTACACTAGCACTTTTAAGCACAAAGAAATAAAGACAAAATAGCAAAACAAGCATTTTATTAAAAAGTTTTATTGACAAACTTTACCAAGAAAATTGTCTCTACAAAATACGTCTACCAACAATAAGGTTTTTTATTAATTTTAGCACGTCAAACAGTTTTCGCGCCAGAAGACGTTAGAGAAGGTAAAAACGCCCCGTATGGTAAAATTAAATCGTTTGATTGCAATGATATTCAATTAAACAGATATGTTATGAGCGCGCAATCGTGAAGACTCGAAAACGAGCCAATTGGCCTGTTTTTCCTTTAGTCTGCGTCACTGCGTGTATGTGAGCTGACTCTGCCCCGCGGCACACTTTTTTCGGTGGTTTTGTAGGTGTATAACATTATATCATTGTTTGATTGCCAATGTCATCAAGACTTAAAAAAAAAAAAACAAAACGCGTTAGTAATGCATTACTACCCTGATTTTCAGGGCAGTAATGGATTACTACCCTGATTTTCAGGGCAGTAATGAAATTCCATACAATATAACTGCCTAGATTTTTGAGAAGGTTTAATGAACAGCTTTCAAGCCTTTAAGTGGGGTAGTATTGGTACACTTACTAAGCAAGTGTAGTATAATAGTAGATTGTATCATAAGGGAGCAAAATAATATTTTTACGGCGAGGGCGCTTTTTTGAATCCAGAGCGAAGTGAGGGATTCTAGAGTAGAATCCCGAGCGTAGCGAGGGATTCTTTAATAGAATCCTGAACGTAGCGAGGGATTCAAAGTACGTCGCCCGAGCCAAAAATATATTTTGCGCCCGAGTGATACACTCTACTTTTCATCACCCATTATGAGAAAATAAAAAGGTGCCTCATAATTTTAACCGACTTCAAAAAGGAGGAGGTAATTGGACTGTTTTTTTATGTATTTACACCGATTACGCTGATATTTATGAGCCGATTGACGTGATTATTCTTTAGTTTGATGCGGAATAGTTGCCATTTGGTCCTATAAAAATGTAACATAGTTTGGCCCAGTCGTGTGGTCTAATTTCAACATGTAAAATAAATGCATATCTAATATTTGGATAGGATATTACAACTAAAAATGGAAAAATAAAAAAACTTTTTTGCAAAAAATAAAACCGACTTCACAAAACACAATAACGTTAAAAATAACTTTAGCTTCAGAAGTCGGTGACAAAAAAAAACTAAATGAATCAAACAAAGGTCACCGACTTCTGAAGATCTAAAGTTATTTTTCACTTTATTGTGTTTTTTATTCACTGTCACTTGAAGAACTCATTTTTCAAAACAAAACCATGAATTTCTAACAATTCATGAAAATTGACGAAAACGCGGTCTGTAGTTCGCGCGTTTTTAATTTGATTTCTTTTTTTATTCAGTCAGCGCGGCGGCCGGCGCCGGCGGCGCGACTGGGCTGTCGTACCAGCCAGTCTTTATTCAAACAATATTTGCGTTCGATTTCTGTCGGCGCTGAACACTAAGATGTTCCAAATTCAAAAAGTGCGCCGCAATTATCTTTTCATCCCTTCTATTCGAAAAGTGTCGCTTTGTTCCCCTTTTAGCGGGAGCAAAGTAGCTCTTTTCTCCACTAGACTTTTTAGCGGGCAGTAATGAGATTTGAATTTGGAACATGAATCGTTCATTGAAATCGATCGAAAATTGTATAAATTACTGGCTGCAAGTGTTTGTTGTACGGTGCGGGGGTCAGCACGCGCATTGTTGAAAATATTAAATGAAGAGTTGCAGATAGTTCGCCCATACCGTTGTCACCGCGCCCTTCTTCATCAAAGGAACCTTTTCCTGAGCACCAGCCAGATACTGAGATTACAAACACTCAAAATACTGGATGACTTTTTTATCACTTTCCAAAAAAATGGGTATATTCGGTGAATGGAGTAGAAGCTTATGGCATACCTAGTTTTGTTTTTCTTTTTTCCACAGTTTAGAAAATAATTGATCCATCATCAAAAAACGCTACAAATTTCAAGTAAACTTTTCGTATTAGAACAAAGAAAGAGATATTAAAAAAAACAAAAAATGTAAAATATCGAATTTCAAACCAAAGAATTTTTTTTTTTTTTTTCTAATTTGAAAAAAAAAACTAAGTGTGGCATTTGCTTCTACTCCGTTCACCTAATACCCATTTTATTTTGAAAGTGATAAAAATGTCACCTGTATAAATAAATCCACAACTATGTCAATCCCAAACAAAACACACACAGTGACAAAAATTTTCAAAATTTCGCCAGTGTATTAGATATAAATATAAATTTGTAATTGACCTTTTTTACATTCATGCCATTTTTTTAATGAAACTTATTCAATAATTACTTAAAAGTGTCTCTTATTTATTTTCTCATATAACGAGATGAAAAGTAGAGTATATGACTCGAGAGCAAACATATTTTTCCCTCAGGCGATGTACTTTGAATCCCTCGCTACGCTCAGGATTCTATTTTAGAATCCCTCGCTATGCTCGGGATTCTATTCTAGAATCCTTCGCTTCGCTCTGGAATCAAAATAGCGCCCTCGCCGTAAAAATACTATTTTGCTCCCTTGTCATACAATCTACTATTTCATCCCTTCTATTCGAAAAGTGTCGTTTTGTTCCCCGTTTAGCGGGAGCAAAGTAGCTCTTTTCTCCACTAGACTTTTTAGCGGGCAGTAATGAGATTTGAATTTGGAACATGAATCGTTCATTGAAATCGAACGAAAATTGTATAATTACTGGCTGTAAGTGTGTGCTGTACGGTGCGGGGGTCAGCACCCGCATTGTAGAAAATATCAAATTAAGAGTTGCAGATAGTTCGCCCATACCGTTCTCACCGCGCTCTTCTACATCAATGGAACCTTTTCCTGAGCACCAGCCAGATACTGAGATTACAAACACTCAAAATACTGGATGACTTTTTTATCACTTTCCAAAAAAATGGGTATATTCGGTGAATGGAGTAGAAGCTTAAAGCATAACTAGTTTTGTTTTTCTATTTCCACAGTTTAGAAAAGAATTGATCCATCATCAAAAAACGCTACAAATTTCAAGTAAACTTTTCATATTAGAACAAAGAAAGAGTACCTAATTATAAAACAAAAAATGTATAAATAAATCCACAACTATATCAATCCCAAACAAAATACACACAGTGACAATAAATTTTCAAAATTTTGCCAGTGCCATTTATATTTATATCTATTAGATATAAATATATCTATTAGATATAAATATAAATTTGTAATTGACCTTTTTTACATTCATGTGATTTTTTTAATTAAACTTATTCATTGTCCGCTCAACTTATAAACAAGATCTATATAGCTCTGGCGCAATCCGTAATAACTTACTGCATTCCGATATGGGGTGGTGCTTCCAAAATGAAGTTCCTCGATCTGGAAAGAGCTCAGCGATCACTTATCAAGGTGATGTATTTTAAACCGTTTAGGTTCCCCACAACAGACCTCTATAAAGTCAGCAACTTGCTTTCAATTAGAAAGCTTTATGTTCTAAATGTGACCATAACCCTGCATAAATGTCTTCCTTTTAACCCAGATACTCAGAGCAGAAGGCGCAGAGATATTG
This sequence comes from Xestia xanthographa, assembly GCA_905147715.2. Lineage (NCBI taxonomy): Eukaryota > Metazoa > Arthropoda > Insecta > Lepidoptera > Noctuidae > Xestia > Xestia xanthographa. Next base: position 16,462,429 of record LR990645.1, on the reverse strand, counting down.
TGGCCTACTCTCCAGGGGTTCGATCAGCATTTGCTAGCCGTCAATATGTTACACAATCCACCTACATATACAATAAACTGAATCTTAAGTGTGAAATATATCCCATGCGGTTATACGATTGTAAAAGAACAATAAGTGATTGGTTAAGATCTCTAACATATGAAGAAACAGAAAACATTCTGATCAGGGTAGGCTAACATATTGGATAATTATCTGGATTATCGCACGAACACACACACACACGCACACACAGACAAATACACACACACACACACACAAAACACACACACACGCACACAAATACACACGCACGCAAAAAATACAAGGAGAGCTGCTTAAGTAATTAATTAATTAATTAACTATCATTTATTTATTTTTTTTATTTCCTTTTTATTGCATTTTTATTATATTCGTTGACTTAATTTTCATTGTTAGGATACCACCTATGGGAAGAGCGAGACAGCCCCGACACAAGTACTATTGTAACTTACTGGGGCTACCTCAATTTATGTATGACACAATGTTTGAGAAGTAATAAATATTTTTGTATTTTTTTGTATTTTTGTATTGTCTCTTATTTATTTTCTCATAGAACGAGATGAAAAGTAGAGTATATGACTCGAGAGCAAACATATTTTATCCCTCGCTACGCTCAGGATTCTATTTTAGAATCCCTCGCTATGCTCGGGATTCTATTCTAGAATCCTTCGCTTCGCTCTGGAATCAAAATAGCGCCCTCGCCGTAAAAATACTATTTTGCTCCCTTGTCATACAATCTACTATTGCGGCGCACTTTTTGAATTTAGAACATCTATAAAGAGGATTAAAAACTCATTACTGCCCGCTAAAAGTTTCTTATAGAAGACACCGCCTTTGGGTGCACTTAAAGGCGAACCAAGTCGTCCTTTTCGAATAGATGGGATGAAAACACCTAAACGTGCGCATAGCTGTATCTCAAATGCCCAATGTCCTCATTACAAGTGGTTACAACAACAGGTGGTGGTGGTATGGAACGGCCCATCCTCCCCGGGCGGCGTGACGTCATGGCCGGAGAGCGGCGCGCCGGTGGCAGTGGTGCGGGCGGCGCGGAACTCGCTGAACAACCGCTTCCTGCCGTACCACCTCATCGACACCGAGGCCGTGCTGTGCGTGGACGACGACGCGCATCTGCGACACGACGAGATCGTCTTCGCTTTCAGGTCACTTCACTTTGTATTGCTGGACAAGGAAGTTTTGGCGTGTGACCAAAATCGGAACTATTACAACAATTGTTTCCCAGTAGCGTCCTCCTCTTAACATCATTGAGCATTAGTGAAATTCACTGTCGGCTTCTCAGATTCCTGATAATACAATCTAGATCTCTTCAAAGTTCAAGTGAATCGGTTTCTTCTAGACAAGCGTGCTCCACCCTAGGCGTCAACGCTTCACATTAGTCGAGTAGCGGCCAAACGCCCTATTTAGCATACAAAAAAAAAACTCGTACAAGTGTAAAGTGACAAGTGGTAAACACCAATCTTTGTCTAAATCTGTGCTGTGCCATATTTACGGCCAAGTACTGCAATAGGGGGTCTACTGTCTAACTCTGTCAACAAAGATACGGGGCCCGTCCGAAAGGAGTTTATACTTTGAAATTAATCCTTCTCCCTGATATTTTCGGATTCATGACATTTTAAAACACGTTGGGAGTAAGGACCAATCGTGTTGCCATTCATTTTTAGTTCGGCCTCCTAACGAATCTTATGTCCGTAAGTGATACGTAGTAGGAAACGACCGTAACTTACGGATTTCGTGTTTCGAGAGTAGACCTCCAGGTCGTATCTTCACGTCCATTCATCTACGTTGTTTGGTATAAAGGGTGTAAATAACCTCATCACGAAGCCGTCAACCAAGCATTCTGTACATCAAACTAAGTAACTTTACGCAAAAATTATTGCTGGGAAACGACTTTTATTTTGGGGTGAAAAATCATGTTTTTTGGTAGAACTCAATGTAACTCACTCAAAACATTGTGCTGATGGATGGGTTGAATAGTACGGGGGTCGTGAAGGTGTTTAAAGTAAAATTTTACATTAAAAACTTGTGTTTAAATAAACTTGTCAAAAAGTTGAAACTTTGACCCCCAATATCTCCGTAACTGTCTAGAAGTTTCCCAGGTATGGTGTAGAACAAAAAAAATTATCGCAATGACGAGGAGAACAAGTGTCTTTCGGCTTCGTTAAGAGGTGATTTACACCCTTTATAATTTATTTTAATTTCCAGGGTGTGGAGAGAACATCGCGACCGAATCGTTGGTTTCCCAGGTCGGTATCATGCCTGGGATCTCAATTATAACAACGGTTTCCTGTACAACTCCAACTATAGGTGAGCTCTCATTTTTGCATATTGTTGTGATCCCTGAGAATCTATCTAACGATTTGAACCATTAGATCTATCTTAGCTTTTATCTAATGGTTCAATTTGATAATAACACTAATCCTTTTTAACCGACTTAAGAAAAGGAGGAGGTTATATGTTCGTGTGGTATTGTGGTCGGGTAAGGTCAAGCTTCAGAAGTCGGTGACATAAACACTAAATCAATCAAACAAAGGTCTTTGTTTGATTGATTTGGTGACTTTTTTGAAATTTTATTTTTGTGTTTGCCTGTTAGTTTTTTTTCAAGTCGGTTTTATATTTTTGCAAAAGTTTTTTTTCTTTTTGTTGGTCTTAGTGGTATAGCGAGACTGCTGAGCGTGAGGTCCTGGGTTCGATTCCCAGGATGGGCAAAGTCATATTGGGTTTTTCCGTCAGGAATTTCTCGGTAGCAGCCTAGAGACTCAATTTGTTCCTGGATGATGGCATTAGGATCGCTCCTTATAACATAGACTTAAACATAAATAACGAAATGTTAGTGTACTGTGTACCTTCCTCCTTTGGGAAAAACAGGCGTTTCGTTTTGAATTTTGTCCTTTTTTATTTTGAATATTATATGGGTCCTAGAGGAGCTCGTGGCTAAATTATAACAGCCGCTCGGGTCGATCTTTAGGTTAAGCCGTGCTTGCCTAGGCTGGTCTGTGGATGGGTGACCACCCATTACATACCGAGTTTCCTCCGTGCCTCGGAAAGCACGTTAAGCTGTTGGTCCTGGCTGTCATTTGTGATCTTTGGCAGTTGTTACAGGTAGTCAGTGGCCAAGGGGTATCGTATTACCTATTACTAACTGCGTTGTGGAGTTCAGATAGTCAGTCGCTCCATGTAAAATACTGGTATTGCAGCTGCATCCGGTTAGACTGGAAGCCGAACCCAATAAAACTTGGGAAAAGGCTAGGCAGAGGATGATATGGGTCCTCTTGACCTCAATCTTATCCTAAACTATGCCGTAATGCTATTCTATTAATATTCTATAATATAAAATGCAAAAAAAAACAATCAATCTAATTTATAATGCGTTTCCATTTTTTTTTAATGCTATTTTTGTATTATTTTGTTGCCAGCTGCGAGCTAAGTATGGTCCTGACCGGCGCGGCCTTCGTGCACCGCTACTACCTGTGGGCGTACTGGCGCACGTTGCCGGCCGCTATCCGCGACTACGTGGACGAGTACATGAACTGCGAGGACATCGCCATGAACTTCCTTGTCTCGCACATCACTAGGAAGCCGCCCGTCAAGGTTCGTTCACTACCTTAAGCTTATAAAGGGTCTACCGAAAGGCACTTGTTCTCCCCGTCATTGCGATCATTTTTTTGTTCTACACCATACCTGAGAACCTTCTAGTTACGGAGATATTGGGGGTCAAAATTCCAATTTTTTGACAAGCTTTTTTTTGTTTTAATACAAGTTTTTAATGTAAGATTTTTACTTTAAACACCTCCACGACCCCCGCACTATTTAAGAGCGGGCCTAACGCCAGGATAAATTCTGATTTCCCCCGCGCGTCTCGCTACACCCGCATTAGTGCCGATAACAAACACGGGCGGCCGCGGCGCCACGACGCGCGAAGCGTGGGACCAAGCTTGCGTAGTGTAGCGGGTAGGGCGTAGTATATGCAAGCAACACAGTTAAATGAAGCCACTTTTTTTTCTTATTTTTTTTTGTATTCATTTTTTAACACCTTCTATACAATACATTCCTATGTTGTTTGTATGTCGTGAAATAAAAGTTTCGAGTTCGACTTTTGAGTACTCCATTTCATCTTAATTTTTTTCTCCATTTCGTTTTATCATCACGCCTGTTATTTTGACGACCCGATTGGCGCAGCGGTAGTGAGGCTGCCTTACGTTCTTAGGGTCCCGGGTTCGAATCCCGGTCGGAGCAAATGTTTGAGTGATGAGCATGGACATTTGTTTCCGAGTCATGGATGTTTATATGTATGTATAATATGTATGTATTTACAAACAAAAAGTATCTATGTAGTATATCAACTATCTGGTGTCCACGACACAAGCCTCGTTGCTTAGTGTGGCACTAGATGGCGCTGTGTGTAATGTCCAGCAATATTTATTTATTTATTTATACTTGAAGGTGGTTTTTTTTTGTTTTTTTGGCCCATGAGTGCCATACGCTCGACAACATAAACAAACACATATTAATGTCTACAATTTTTGCACAAATACCAACTAAAAAGAAAATGTTTATATTATAAATACATTAAAAAACGATAACAAAAAGTAAAATGATGAAATAATAAAATAAATAACATTCGATTTCTTAATAACTTATAAAATTTATAAATACTGTGACCATTAATAAGAGCAAAAAGGCATTCATAAACACCAAACATGACAAAATCGAGAAATGTATAAAATTGATAACCATAATAAAATTGAGGACATACCGTACAATAAGAATCAATAATAAAAGTAAAAATAATAGAATGTATAAAATTTATGACATTGGTAAAATTGAATAGGTAACGAAAAAAACTTGATGAAATTAAAAAACATAAAGATAATATATTGATAACTATGCTAATATTTAAAAATGCATAAGATTGTATTAATGATACCTATACATGATATATACCTAATTGATAAAAACATTGATGAAAATTGTTTTAAATTGATACATCAAGACACAATAACAAAAATTATAGAATGTGTAAAATTAATAACATTGGTAGAATAAATATTTATAAAATACTGTGCCCGTTAGTAAAAAGAACAAAAAGGCAATAATAATAAAAAGCACAAAAGATAAAATCAAAAATTTTATAAAATTGATAACAAAAATAAATTTGATGACATACACTAAGAATCAGAAACAAAAAGTAAAAATGGAGGAATGTGTAAAATTTATGAGCTCAAAATGAAAATCCCAGGCGGCCAAACATTTTTGGTTTTCGATTATGGGTGTCGTTTTTCATAGTTTTTGGGGTCGCTGAATACAAAAATGAGGTCAATTTTGACCTCATTTTCGTTATCAGCGACTCCGAAACCATGAAAATGTCACCCACGACAGAAAAACCAAAAAACCAACTTCAAGTATAAATAACAGGCGTGAATGTTTACAGAGTGAACCTCAGTGGCCATTAAGTCGCGCAAAAGTCCAGTCGCGCAAGTGTCTTTCGCGCAAGTTTCTTGATACCTACTACCTACCTACTACCTACCTACTACCTACCTACTACCTACCTACTACCTACCTACTACCTACCTACTACCTACCTACTACCTACCTACTACCTACCTACTACCTACCTACTACCTACCTACTACCTACCTACTACCTACCTACTACCTACCTACTACCTACCTACTACCTACCTACTACCTACCTACTACCTACCTACTACCTACCTACTACCTACCTACTACCTACCTACTACCTACCTACTACCTACCTACTACCTACCTACTACCTACCTACTACCTACCTACTACCTACCTACTACCTACCTACTACCTACCTACTACCTACCTACTACCTACCTACTACCTACCTACTACCTACCTACTACCTACCTACTACCTACCTACTACCTACCTACTACCTACCTACTACCTACCTACTACCTACCTACTACCTACCTACTACCTACCTACTACCTACCTACTACCTACCTACTACCTACCTACTACCTACCTACTACCTACCTACTACCTACCTACTACCTACCTACTACCTACCTACTACCTACCTACTACCTACCTACTACCTACCTACTACCTACCTACTACCTACCTACTACCTACCTACTACCTACCTACTACCTACCTACTACCTACCTACTACCTACCTACTACCTACCTACTACCTACCTACTACCTACCTACTACCTACCTACTACCTACCTACTACCTACCTACTACCTACCTACTACCTACCTACTACCTACCTACTACCTACCACCTACCTACCACCTACCTACCACCTACCTACCACCTACCTACCACCTACCTACCACCTACCTACCACCTATCTACCACCTATCTACCACCTACCTACCACCTACCTACCACCTACCTACCACCTACCTACCACCTACCTACCACCTACCTACCACCTACCTACCACCTACCTACCACCTACCTACCACCTACCTACTACCTACCTACTACCTACCTACTACCTACCTACTACCTACCTACTACCTACCTACTACCTACCTACTACCTACCTACTACCTACCTACTACCTACCTACTACCTACCTACTACCTACCTACTACCTACCTACTACCTACCTACTACCTACCTACTACCTACCTACTACCTACCTACTACCTACCTACTACCTACCTACTACCTACCTACTACCTACCTACTACCTACCTACTACCTACCTACTACCTACCTACTACCTACCTACTACCTACCTACTACCTACCTACTACCTACCTACTACCTACCTACTACCTACCTACTACCTACCTACTACCTACCTACTACCTACCTACTACCTACCTACTACCTACCTACTACCTACCTACTACCTACCTACTACCTACCTACTACCTACCTACTACCTACCTACTACCTACCTACTACCTACCTACTACCTACCTACTACCTACCTACTACCTACCTACTACCTACCTACTACCTACCTACTACCTACCTACTACCTACCTACTACCTACCTACTACCTACCTACTACCTACCTACTACCTACCTACTACCTACCTACTACCTACCTACTACCTACCTACTACCTACCTACTACCTACCTACTACCTACCTACTACTTACCTACCTACCGGTTAATTCGGACGGGTTGTATATATTTAAAATAATTTCGGACAAAAACAATGCACATAAATCAATCATCCGTTTATTTTGCGTTTACTATGAGCTTATGCACGTAAAAAATACATAGTACCTTCGACTTCGGCAATCAGCCATCATTTGAGTCTTCAACTGTTTTAGTTATCGCTTTTCAATTGTATTTTTCTTGTTACCCATGTTACACAAAAAAAATAATTGATTCAATGATATTATTAATGGCGAATTGGCGCGGAGCAAAGTGACATAGACTACCCGTCTCAACAGAGCGATGGCAACTGATCGGCGAGTGATCGCCGATCGGTGAAACAAACTGATGTCTCAAGCTCGCGTCACGCGGGACGGAAGACTGCGTATTGCGTGGAATAAAAATGTAGTAAGCGCCAAATGCTTTGAGTCTGTTATCTCTTAAAATAGAAAATATTTTGAAAAAATACCAATGCCAGCTATAGGTTATACATGAGTGATAATATTTATCAAGTTTATGGTTCAGTAACATGCACCAAAATAGAATAAAAACCAAAAATGTTGAAAATTAGAGGTAACTTTGTGATGGTTTTCTATCGAGAAAATTTTATCCTATTATGTTTTTCGCCAATGTCAACCATCACATTCATAATGAAGTTTCCTGACATATACTTTTTTTCCAATTGGAACATGATTTACTACTCTAAAAATCTAATCTAAGATTGAAGATTTTGCTTTAGGCCCGCTCTTAATTCATCCATCAGCACAATGTTTTGAGTGCGTTACATTGAGTTCTACCACAAAACATGATTTTTTACCCCAACAAAGTAGTTTCCCAGCAATAATTTTTGCGTAAAGTTACTTAGTTTGATGTAAGTACAGAATGCTTGGTTGACGGCTTCGTGATGATGTATCGAAACATACGTATGTATGTAGTTTTTTGTTCCCACTGCTGGTCCACACCGGCCACAGGCCACCTTTCTGTGAGCAACCGGGCCGTACTCCACCACGTGGGTCTATAATTGCGGTCCTGTTGATATCACATGTCTTTGAATTTTTGGTGTTTGTACATGCCTGTTTCCCCACAATATTTTCTTGCACGGGTTTGAGAGCAGTGGTGATGAAATAAACAACAAAAAGTCACATAACGTAACATCTATCTGGTTTTGAACCCAGACTTCCGCGTAAGTCGGGGTCGTTAGAACTGAGCCACAACAGGGGGTCTAAAAAGGCCGCTTTAGCAGAATCGTAATATGAATCAAGTTAAAAATTTAAAATTCTTAAAATGGACTTTATGGTTCTAATTATAAAGTCCATTTTAAGAAATTTAAATTTTTAACGTGATTCGTAGCACTTCAATACCCGCAATTACAGACACAATTAAAATAACAATGCACCGTGCCCATTTGAGCACGGCTGGGACCATAAAGGTTATGATTTTGCTAAAGCGGCTATTTTAGGCTCGCAGCTCTTTCAAAGCACAAATCCATTTATGTCAACCTCGCTTTAGGAGGTCGTCAGACGGAAGACTTCCTCTGAACGTCATTGAGTTTTTTTGTATTCAGTAACGTCTGTTCACGGTTGGTGACCAAGTTTATCCACTCGGATAAGCCCTTCTTAAGAGTGCGGCGCCGTCCGCTCGCAACTGCAATTCGAAGCGAAGGCAAAAACACGTTGAAATATTGTTGTCTCTTTTTCACACTCCCCGGCCCGTTGCGTAGCCGCGCGTGAGCGTGTGTGAATAGTGTTTATCTATGCGTGTGTTAATAGTGTTTGGTGTTTACCTTTTTAGTAGTTATCATGTTCATTATTTGCTTTATTTTTGTTAGTTATTTTGTGCAATCGTTAGTGTATGTGCAGAATAGTAATGCGTTTTTAGGAAATCTGTCTACAATGTTTTTATCTCAAATGTTAGATTAACTCAAAATCTAGGCTTTGTTGAAAAAAAATCTGGGTTACTTACTACTCTTTCTATACCACTAATGTAGGTAACGAATAAGTATACGGTTCGCCTGAAAATCTGAAATAAAAGTACGTACTGGTGGCTCAGTGGTGGCGGCCCCGACGTACGAACAGTAAGGCGCGGGACAAATACAAGAGGCGTCGGGCGCGGACATGGTGCGGGCGGCTTCCTATTCCATTCAAATATCATACAAAATGCATGGAAATAAAGTGCAATTTAGGCTACACGGTATATTATTGCGCTGACGAGGATGTGACGATATACCGTGTGTTGTATTTGTCCCGCGCCCATAGACTTAGTACTTATAATCCTGCCCGCGCCTAAGTCGTAGGTTCGAACCCAGGCAGGCGCATTACTTTGTGTAATTCATCAACTCTGCTCTCAAAACAGTGAAGGAAAACATCGTGAGGAAACCGGCAAAAGTATCCTAGAATCTAAAAGTAGGTAGGTAGTAGGTAGGTAGTAGGCAGGTAGTAGGCAGGTAGTAGGCAGGTAGTAGGCAGGTAGTAGGCATGTAGTAGGCAGGTAGTGGGCAGATAGTAGGCAGGTAGAAGGCAGGTAGAAGGCAGGTAGTAGGCAGATCGTAGGCAGGTAGTAGGCAGGTAGTAGGCAGGTAGCAGGCAGATAGTAGGCAGGTAGAAGGCAGGTAGTAGGCAGATCGTAGGCAGGTAGTAGGCAGATAGCAGGCAGGTAGTAGGCAGGTAGTACGCAGGTAGTAGGCAGGTAGTAGGCAGGTGGTAGGCAGGTAGTAGGCAGGTGGTAGGCAGGTGGTAGGCGGGTGGTAGGCAGGTAGTAGGCAGGTAGTATAGGTAGGTAGTAGGTAGGTAGGTAGGTAGGCAGTAGGTAGGTAGTAGGTAGGTAGTAGGTAGGTAGTAGGTAGGTAGTAGGTAGGTAGTAGGTAGGTAGTATAGGTAGGTAGTAGGTAGGTACTCATCAAGACGACTTTAACGAGCCCAAACTCGAAGCGGTTGCGTCGTTTTATTACGGAGATCGTTTGGCCCCCCTTTCAGCTTCATCATCAAACCCTGATTACCATTTAGGACCAATTTACTCTTCAAGATCAATCAAACGAGCCCAAACTCGACGGGATTATGTCGTTTTATTACGGACTTCCAATGGCCACCTTCCAGCTCCATTATCAGACCCTGGATATCACCTAGCACCAAAGTACTCGCCAAGACAAATCATACGAGCCCAAACTCGATGGGGTTATGTCGTTTTATAACAGAGTTCCCATGGACACCTTCTAGCTCCATCATCAGACCCTCGATATAACCTAAAGACAAAGTACTCGTCACGACGAATCAAACAAGTTCAAACTCGATGGGGTTACGTCGTTACATTACAGAATTCCTATGGCCACCAATACATATGCGTTCAAAATTTCAGCTCAATCGGTAATCGGGAAGTGGATCAAATTTTACTTGCAAGATTTGATTACTTACAGATTACAGACAAACATCGGGAGTTCGGGACAAGTGAAACACGGACAATTAGGTAGGCAGGCCTTTTCTTGGTCTGAGTTTAAAAAAATGATGAAAACAAAAAGGTAGGTAGATACTTACTTTGAGATACTTGGGATGTATCTCAAAGTAAGTATCTACCTACCTTTTTGTTTTCATCATTTTTTTGACTGCAACAGTCGGGACCCATATTGAATGTAATGATTTTAGTCTAGATTATTTAATGGGTCCCGACTGTTGCAGTCAATATGTCCTGTCTCCTGAGCTTGTTTTATTCTTTTCAGTTTTTTTTTTATTTTTTATTTAAAGTAATTAGTTTTTTTACGCAGTCGGGTTTTTTATTTTTTTTAATTAATTTTTTTATTTTACACTTTTTAGTTACTTAGATATTATTAACCTTTTAAAACCCTCAGCCCTTTATTGGGGTGTGTAATATTATGGTATAACTAGCTGTTGCCCGCGGCTTCGCTCGCGTGAAGTACGGTAACTGTCCCACTGAATCATACTAAAGGGATAAATAGTGTCCTACATGTTAATCCAGGTTATAAACTATGTGACGAATTTCATAATCATCACAATTTATTATTATCATCACAATCTCCATCACTATCACAACCACCATCATTATCACAATCACCATCAGTATCACAACCACCATCATTATCACAATCACCATCACCATCACAATCTACATCACAATCACGATCACAAACACTATCACAATCCCCATATCCATCGCTATCACCATCACAATCACCGTTACTATCACCATCACTACCACAACCACCATCATTATCACAATCACCATCACCATCACAATCACCAACACCATCACAATTACAATCACCATCACCATCACAATCACAATCACTTTCATCATTATAACAATCATTATCATAGTAATCACAACCATTATGATCACAATCACCATCACTATCTTGTGATAGTGGTGATTGTGATGGTGATAGCAATGGTGATGGTGATTGTTAATCACCATCATCATCATCACAATCTCCATCTTCGTTATCATAACCATCACTATCACCGACACAATCACCATCACTGTCACAATCACCATCACAATCACAATCACTATTACAATCATCTTCATCGTTATCACAATCATCATCATCGTAATCACAATCATTACCATCGTAATCAAAATCATCACCGTCACAATCGTCATCATCATCATCGCAATCATCATCATCGTTATCACAATCATTATCATGGTAATCACAATCATTATCATCTTAATCACAATCATCATCATCACAATCTCAATCTTCGTTATCATAACCATCACTATCACCGTCACAATCACCATCACTGTCACAATCACCATCACAATCACAATCACTACCACAATCATCTTCATCGTTATCACAATCATCATCATCATAATCACAATCATTACCATCGTAATCAAAATCATCATCGTCACAATCGTCATCATCATTATCGCAATGATCATCATCATTATCAAAATCATCATCAACGTAATCACAATCATTATCATCGTAATCACAATCATCCTCATCACAATCATCATCATCATCATTATCACAATCATCATCATCGTCATCACAATCATCACAATAAATCAACAATAACCCTGTATAGAAGTCCTATCCGCCATCTTCTGGATCAAAATAAATGCCATTTTCGTTATCAGCACCCCTGATAATCTCGGTATCGACACCCATATTGATTTTTAGACATTTCAACCCCATCGCACCCCAACAGGGAATGATGGTATTTCAGGTCCGCCACATTAAATCTTAAAATCGTTGTTTTTATAATACACCCCCGACCCAATTCACCACACAAACCTATGTTGAATTTCAGGCTTTGTTATCCCATTTCTCCCTTTAGGGGTTGAATTCTGAAAAATCCTGAAACCCGTTTCTACTCATTTATCAACAGGAACACCCCTGTGAAGTTTCGAATACAATAGTCTAACTAATCTTGTTTCCTCATACAAACTTTCCAACTGCCGTTTCACCCCCTTAGGGGGTGAATTTTGAAAAATCCTTTCTTAGTGCACCCCTAGCTAGAGCACATGAGGAACCAATGTGCCAAATTTAGAATCTCTAGACTCAGTGGTTTGGGCTGTGCATTGATTTTTATACTTTGCCACCCCATTTCCCCCTCTTAGGGGTTTAATTCTGAAAAAACCTGAAACCCGTTTCTACTCATTTATCAATAGGAGCACTCCTGTGAAGTTTCGAATAAAATAGTGTAACTAATCTTGTTTCCCCATACAAACTTTGGAGCCCCGTTTAACCCCCTTAAGGGGTGAATTTTGAAAAATCCTTTCTTAGTGCACCCCTAGACCACATAAGGAACCTGCTTGCCAAATTTGGAATCTGTAGACCCAGCGGTTTGGGCTGTACGTTGATAGATGAGTCAGTCAGTCAGTCAGTTTCTTCTTTTATATATTTAGACTAGCTGTTGCCCGCGGCTTCGCCCGCGTAAAGTTCGGTAATTGTCCCACTGAATCATAATAAAGGGATAAATAGTATCCTACATGTTAATCCAGGTTACAAACTATATATGTGACAAATTTCATAATCATCACAATTTATTATTATCATCGAAATCACAGCTATCACTATCACAACCACCATCACTACCACAACCACCATCACTACCACAACCACCATCACAATCACAGTCACAGTCACAATCACAATCACAATCACAATCACTATCACAACCACAATCACAATCACAATCACAGTCACAGTCACAGTCACAGTCACAGTCACAGTCACAGTCACAGTCACAGTCACAGTCACAGTCACAGTCACAGTCACAGTCACAGTCACAATCACAATCACAATCACAATCACAATCACTATCACTATCGCTGTCGCTGTCGCTATCGCTATCACTATCACTATCACTATCACTATCACTATCACAATCACTATCACTATCACCATCATCGTTTTCACAATCATTATCGTCGTAATAACAATCATTATTATCTCAATCACAATCATCATGATCACAATCGCCGTCAGTATCACAAAATCAAGTTAAAACAATCACAATCACAATCACATTCACAATCACAATCACAGTCACAATCACAATCACAATCACAATCACAATCACAATCACAATCACAATCACAATCACAATCACAAGCACAGTCACAGTCACAATCACAATCACAATCACTATCACTATCACTATCACTATCACAATCACAATCACAATCACAGTCAGTCACAGTCACAATCACAATCACAATCACAATCACAATCACTATCACAATCACTATCACTATCACCATCATCGTTTTCACAATCATTATCATCATAATCACAATCATCTTCATCATTATCACCGTCACTGTCATAATCACAATCACCATCACCATCGCTATCACCATCACAAATCATCGTCTTTATCACAATCACTATCACAATCACCATCACCATCAAAAACACTACCACAATCACCATCATCGTTATCACAATCATCATCATCGTAAAACAATCATTATCGTCGTAATAAATATCTGCATTATCACAATCATTATCATAATCATCATCATCGTAATCACAATCATTATCATCGTTATCACAATCATCACAATAAATCAACAATAACCCTGTATAGAAGTCGAATCTGCCATCTTCTGGATCTCAAAATAAATGCCATTTTCGTAATCAGCACATCTGATAATCTCGGTATCGACACCCATATTGATTTTTAGACATTTCAACCCCATCGCACCCTAACAGGGAATGATGTTATTTTAGGGCCGCCACATTAAATTTTAAAATCGTTGTTTTTGTAATACACCCAACCCAATTCACCATACAAACAATACCTATGTTGAATTTCAGGCTTTGTTACCCCATTTCCCCCTTTAGGGGTTGAATTCTGAAAAAACCTGAAACACAAACGTTAACTCATTTATCGATAGGAGTACTCCTGTTAAGTTTCGAATAAAGTAGTCTAACTAATCTTATTTCCCCATGTAATCTTTGGACTCCCGTTCCAACCCCTAAGGGGGTTAATTTGGAAAAATCCTTTCTTAATGCACCCCTAAACCTCATAAAGAGCCTTTGTGCCAAATTTGGAATCTCTAGACTCAGCGGTTTGGGCTGTGCATTGATTTTTATACTTTGCCACCCCATTTCCCCCTCTTAGGGGTTGAATTCTGAAAAAACCTGAAACCCGTTTCTACTCATTTATCAATACTCCTGTGAAGTTTCTAATAAAATAGTCTAACTAATCTTATTTCCCCATACAAACTTTGGAGCCCCGTTTAACCCCCATAGGGGGTGAATTTTGAAAAATCCTTTTTAGTGCACCCCTAGACCACATAAGGAAGCTAGTTGCCAAATTTAGAATCTCTAGACTCAGCGGTTTGGGCTGTGCATTGATTTTTATACTTTGCCACCCCATTTCCCCCTCTTAGGGGTTGAATTCTGAAAAAACCTGAAACCCGTTTCTACTCGTTTGTCAATAGGAGCACTCCTGTGAAGTTTCGAATAAAATAGTCTAACTAATCTTGTTTTACCCATACAAACTTTGGAGCCCCGTTTAACCCCCTTAGGGGTTGAATTTTGAAAAATCCTTTCTTAGTGCAACCCTAGACCACATAAGGAACCTACTTGCCAAATTTGGAATCTCTAGACTCAGCGGTTTGGGCTGTGCATTAATTTTTATACTTTGCCACCCCATTTCCCCCTCTTAGGGGTTGAATTCTGAAAAACCCTGAAACCCGTTTCTTCTCATTTATCAATAAGAGCACTCCTGTGAAGTTTCGAATAAAATAGTCTAACTAATCTTGTTTCCCCATACAAACTTTGGAGCCCCGTTTAACCCCCTTAGGGGGTGACTTTTGAAAAATCCTTTCTTAGTGCACCCCTAGACCACATAAGGAACCTACTTGCCAAATTTGGAATCTGTGGACCTAGCGGTTTGGGCTGTGCGTTGATAGATGAGTCAGTCAGTCAGTCAGTCAGTCAGTCAGTCAGTCAGTCAGTTTCTTCTTTTATATATTTAGATAACAAATAGTACATTATCACTTGAAATATAACCTTCATATGATAAAATTTTCATAATATGCTATAAAAACAAATAACCAAATTTCATGACATCTAATGTAACATTTCATATAAACTTCTTTTGCTCTAATTACATTTAGTATAACATTCATTTCATATAACTTTCAATTTGTATAATGCTCTTTTTATTATATAACATTTAGTTGACCTATTTTCATTTGATATAGTTTTCAAATTTACTCATTCTCAGCCTAAATTCTGTAATTAATCAGTAAATATCAGGAAACTTCATACGGTTATAACTTCATCTGACCCAAATGATTCACCAAGAATAGAGGGGATCGGGGGAAGCACGAAAATCTCAGGCGTCTATAATCGAATCAGTTTTTGCATAAGTATATGTCGCAGCCAACTAGTTTAATTAGTCGTTCAACTAACTCGGGGTGCCCTAACCTCAAAACACTTTATATTGGCCAAAAAGTGTAGTCAACGGAGCCCCGGTATGGGGGGCTCCTATTTCTGTCTTGCAGGATTTAAAGGAACCTAACTATCCTAACATCGGGGTGCCCCAAGTCCCGAACCACTTTCTATTCGCTTAAAAAGCGTAGTCGTTGGAGCCCAGCTACGCGGGGCTCCTATTTCTGTCTTGCAGGGTTTAAAGGAACCTAACATCGGGGTGCCCCAAGTCCCGAACCACTTTTTATTCGCTTAAAAGGGTAGACAACGGAGCCCCACTGTGCGGAGCTCCTATTTCTATCTTGCAGGGTTTGAAGGAACCTAACTAACCTAACATCGGGGTGCCCTAAGTCAACTAACGTAACATCGGGGTGCCCTAAGTCCCGAACTTAAAGCTGTTTAGACGAGATTTAAGAGTTGATTGAACGGCTAATTAAACTAGTTGGCTGCGACACATACGAAACAAAGTATACGTTTCAAAGTTATATTAAAGGTTACTATAGATTTTTTATATTATACAAACTAAATATTAGGTCATGTGGTCGTTAGAACTTTTGTTATTATATCAAATGGTACGCACCCAGAGCGTGCCAAACATTTGAACTTGGCGCTAAAAATCCGCCATTTTGTTTTTTATTATTTTTCTATACCCAGAGTCACTCTCACAGTAAATACAAATCTAATGACACCTCTCAAGCTAAAATCCATCTAGCCGTTCAGGCTGCAGAACTTGCCAAAACTTAGAATTTTATTTACTTTTATACTATTTGTCATTTCGAATTACATTCAAACATATAAGTTGCATATATTTTTGTAACCACCTTTAAAAACCCTTCATTTTGATACCCCACTCGATGGTACTAGAAGAAAAAAAAAATTCGACCTCCACAATCTGGCTCCCCAAATCCACGATTTTCTTTGTTTATTAATTTTAATGTAGCCAGTGACACTTGCGCCATCAAAACGAATCTAACGACATATAAACTATCCAAATCCCTCCATCCGTTGAGGAGTTACGAGGGAACAAAGAAACGGACATACATACAAACATACATACAGGGCAAACACATAACCCTTCTTTTGGGCTTCGCCGCAGTCGGGTAATAAATGGTGTTAATTCACAGGGGTTAAAAGTAAAAATGGGGGTTCCACAAGGCTCAATATTGGGTCCTTTCCTCTTTCTAGTATATATAAATGATCTACCCTATTTACTGAAAAACCAACCTCAAAATATGGTGTTATTTGCTGATGACACTTCCCTAATTTTTAAGATAAATAGGCGGGCCCAAAATCTAGATGACGTGAATAATGCCCTACTTCAGGTCCAAAATTGGTTCACAGCAAACAATTTGGTATTAAATGAAAAAAAAAACCAAATGCATAAGATTTGCTTTACCGAATGTTAAAAGTAGTGATTGTGATATAATATTAAATAAAGAGAAACTTAAATTCGTAGATAAAACGGTTTTCCTGGGGATTACGCTTGATTCAAGGCTACAATGGGGTTCTCATTTGACATCTCTTGCGGGGCGGCTAAGTTCAGCAGCCTATGCCGTTAGAAAAATCCGTCAGTATACTGATGTAGATACCGCTAGACTGGTTTATTTTAGTTACTTTCATAGTATAATGTCTTATGGCATTTTGCTGTGGGGACGGGCTGCAGATATTGAGTCTATATTTATTCTGCAGAAAAGAGCCATCAGAGCCGTATATAATCTTCGTAGGCGCGATTCTCTAAGGGAACTGTTTAAGGATATTGGCATCATGACGGTACATTGTCAATACATCTACGAAAATATAATGTACGTCAGAAAAAATCTGCACCTTTTTGGTAAAAAGGGTGACAGACATAATTACAGTACTAGAAATAGGGACCAACTAGTTCAGCCAGGTTTCAGACTCGCTAAAGTAGACTCATCTTTCATGGGGTACTGTTTGAGATGCTATAATAAAATTCCACAAAGTATTCTTGAACTGAATGAGACAAAATTTAAAACATGCATTAAACGCACACTATGTAAGCAAGCATATTACAAGTTGAGCGATTATATCGCTGATAAAAATGCTTGGCTCAATGCTGGTCCTGCTCCGCATGGACAGGGGCGCATAAATTGATAGCACTAAATTGTATTGTTGGAGCTGCTGAAGATTGTACAACTATCTTTGCATTGTATAGAATCAATCCCTTTAGTATTATATAAATGCATAGCCCATATTGTGTGAGTACTATGTACTAGAAAACTATCATTCACTGGAAACCTACGTCTTTTCTTGACTTGAATGTGCCCTGGCGGTTTGGAGTATGTCATGCTCACTCAATTGTCTCGCTGATGGTGGCGCATGTGTCGGATCATTTTGTTCCCTTCAAAATGGTTGAGTTGAATGGTGCTGATCCATGCGTCATGTCCGTGAACGGGCGCTGTCAGTTGTGACTGGTCATCTCTTGGTTGCCATGGCTTATTTGAATGAATTATTTTGAATTGTATTTTTTTTTTGTTTGTGTGTTTTTGCTGTGGACACTTTTACCGTGCACATCTTGCTACATTGTTCTCACATAATATACCATCTCAACGTGAATGATGTAACCAAGATTTTGTAACCATATTCTGATTTAAAAGAGTGTCCATGGAGTTTCTTGCCCGTTCTTCTCCATAGAGATCTACGCTAGGGAATGGGCAACTACAGTACTTTCACAGTTTTTATGTCTTGTGACTGGGACTGTAGCTACATTTAATTTTCATCTTTGTTTCGACAATTCAAAAGTGCCTGTAACTGGCTTACTTGAAATAAATGCTTTGATTTTGATTTTGATTTTGCACGCACAATGCAATCAAGTAATCGTCTAAAATTGACGAACGAATTGCCCGGCCCGGCCGGGTGGCGAGGTGCGCACGCACACATTTACATTTGTCACTATACTCAACACATCCAAAATGTTCTGTCCCGCGCCCCGCGCCCCGCCCCAGCTCAATGCTTGATGTGATAGCACGACTTCCGATGAACATTTGTGATTAATTTGAATGTGTGCCGTAATACCAAAAATGTTTTTTTTTTATATTATTTAACTTAACAATATAAGACATGTTTCGATTTGAACAATATTACAAATACTACCGTTTTTAATATAGAACAGATGAGATGAAAACATCGTATTTAAACTGTAAAAATGTGAGATATTCAATTTGTTTGCATTTCGCTTTTGGTAAGTATTTTGAAAAAAATAAAAACCTAGGTAATTACCATCTTGTTCCGAATAACAGCATATTAAGGTGGATATATGCTCAGACTGAAAATAATTTTGGTATTACGTTTGTATGGACAAATTCATGCTCCCCGGCCCCTTAAGGTGACACATCACACGGGCTCGAACTCATTGGTGGGCGTGGCCAAAAAGCACGCTGTCTCACCTGGCATCGTGCCCGACAGAGATAGTATCAGTGATGAGCAGTTAGACGCTAGTCTTCACGCGCGTCCAGTTCGTACGTACACACTCAGCGTTCCGAACCGTTCCGAACAAAAACGAAGTTATATAATACTTTCGTCTGACCTTTTATGCGCTAAAAGGAATAAAATAAACTTTTTCTTTAAAAAATTTACTATCAACTTATAACGTCATCGTCACTACACAATTCGCGAGATTAGTGGCAACAATAATATTGTATAACTATATTGTTTGTTATTGTTCGCCAGGTCTGCTAATCCCTCGAGAGAAATAAATGGCTGTGAAGCCAGCAGAGTCTGGACGTTGGTCGGCAGACGACTGCTTTATATTTGTCATCGTGGTACTGTGGATTTCCTTGGCCTGATAAAGTTTAGGATTTCCTTTTCAGGGCATATCACGTCGGAGTCACTAATTTAGTGGTTGTTGTACACTAACTAAATTAAATTAAAAATGTTCATAATTCTATATAAATTTAGTCAACACAAGACAGAGAAGTGACAGATCAGAAGAAAAGTAAAAATTATATCGTGAAGGTTTTATGTAAATAAAGTTTCTAAATAAGTAGGTCGCTACACCATATTATAGGGTGTGCGTTTCAATGGCGCGACCACGGCGTTTTTTTTAAAAATAACTATAGGTACCATGATTTTGTAAAAATATGTATGTACGTGGTTCAAATTTCCCAAAACCTTAAATTTGTCAAAGTTATGGTTAAAAAGTTATAAGGGTTTGAACGTGGCCACGCCATCGAAACGCGGAGAACCGTGCGGCCACGGAAATCTTAAAAACTAAGCGTTGCAGAGACCTGAAATTTAGGTAAATAACAGATTGAATTTGTAAAAAATCCTAGGTTTATATTTCAGGAGCATACGTACGGTATCGCTTATAACCTTCAAAATGTTCTGAATGTGAAATTTAAAATTGAAATTAATTAATTTAATTTTAAATTATTTTTTTTTACCAAATCTTGCCATAGTTAAAAAAAAAAAAATGCCGTGGTCGCGCCATCGAAACGCACACATTATAGGAGAGCAATAAAAATGCACAGGCCCTTCAACTTCAGCGAAAAACAAATGACACGTCACTGACGTCATGCATGAAATGAAAAGGACAGAAATATAGGTCTTGTTCTTCTATCAAACGAAGGACATGTCAATATCGCGTGTCCCCCTCCCGCACCGCACCGGGGGAAACATTATTCAGTGAGATGCACGAAAATTCATAGTAAAAGGCGCGCGTAAAAAAATATGAAAAGGCTTTTGGGAAATCGAATTTTATGAAAAAACCACTGCATAAATCATTATCAAATAAAATTTATTGAATTCTTCGATAATTGTGCTGTGTCGGTACCGACTTTGTTTTGGAAATTTGACACTTCTTTTATTACTAATTTACGCCCAAAGTTACGTTAAAATTAGCAATATAAATGAATCTTTGGTAGCTCGTAACTTTTGAATGGCTTTTTATTTTACTATTCTGTTTCCGCACAGACACAATTAATAATGAGACAAAACGATATCATGTTTAACTTTAGATGTACCATGTCAAACAGTGGAGTAATAGCCCCCCGAAATTTGTATGGAAAATATGTTGCGCAGTTCAACCTTAAGCTTTTAAACTAGTTTGTGGATTCTAGTATGCTCTGCGGGTTTTTTATAGACAACAATTGAACAAACCCATAAATTAGGTTAGATAATGGTGAGGCCAAACGAACATAACTATGAGTCGCGTAATTTAAGCCACATTTTCATACGAAAGTGTGCTTTGTGTCACGTGACGACGTAAAATGTGCCCAACTATGTATGAAACCGAATTTATGCGACTCACATTATTACGTTCGTTTGGCCTCACCCTAAATGTGTATCGTATGTTTTAGGTGACGTCGCGATGGACGTTCCGGTGTCCCGGGTGTCCGGTGACGCTGTCAGCAGACGAAACACATTTCCACGAAAGACATAAATGTATACAGTTCTTCTCACAGGTAAGAAATATTCAACAGGTAACTAACTAAAGTTGCACCACCACTGTCTAAACGCGGTTCCTCATACACATACGAGCTATGACGTCACTAATTTACCAACTCAATGTCTCGAACATTTATTGATTTCAAAGCAAATAAAAATCTAATTTTACAGTCAAAAATTCATCGGTATTTCAGGTCTAAAATGAAATTATATTAATGGTGCAACTATCCAATTTATAGTTACATTTGCTGCTAGATCTACTCGCGTATTTTAGGGCCGTTAAATAAAATAAATAAATGAATATCGCTGGACATTACATACAGCGCCATCTAGTGCCACACTATGCAACGAGGCTTGTGTCGTGGACACCAGATACTTGATAAATAAATAATAATAATAAGGTTCAATTTGGAACGAGTCTCGCTTTAGTGCAACACAGTTTCTATAAAGAGAATATCACCTTGCCTGAGGATGCTATCACCACCTTTGGTAAAAATCAAATCACTGACTTGGCTTTATATGCCTTCGAGAAATATCTCTCAGGCATGCTGATTTGGTTTCCTCACGATGTTTTCCTTCACCGAAGCAAGTAATAATTATACAATACGCACATAAATCTGAAAAATCAGATGTGCGTTTTCTGGGTTCGAATTCGAAACCTAAGACTGGGCAGTCCGACTGTCACAGCACTAGTCTCCGCCAAATAAGTAAGAATTAAAGGTCATTGCCCTTTCCTTAATTTCTCTGCGTAGGTACCCCGACAATAAATTATGAATAGTTTTTTATTACTAGAAAAAGTCAAGGATCACGATAAAGGTCGTTTCGGGACAAGTTTATGTAATTATTTCTGTTTTCGGAATTATGTATTTGCATAAATGTATGTGGGTGTATAATGACCTTTAATTCTTACTTATCTGGCGACGACTATAGGCTATCAGTGCTTATTATTCAGATATTTCTATGCGATCAATGAAATGATTTTCTTCCCTCAGGTTATGGGCTACACGCCACTCTTGACGACGCAGTACCGAGCCGACTCCGTGCTCTTCAAGACGCGGATACCGCACGACAAACAAAAGTGTTTCAAGTTTATATAGTCACAGGTTTCAGTTTACTTTGTTTTAAAACATTATAGGACTGGAGTCAAGTATTTATTTTTGAAATTAGTGAATGCTAGAACGAACGTAGCCTAATTAGAAAAATGTTGTTACATAGTTGAATTAAGTCCTATTGCATTGAAAGGCTGGAGTGCCCACTGGTTAACCTGCTCCTAGGATGAGCTATAGTCGGTGCCAGTTAAGATGAGAATAGCGGTCATTGCCCTTTCCCTAATATCTCTTTGACAAATAAACCATGTATCGTTTTTTAATACAAATAATGTTGAAGATCACGATAGATGACGATTCCAGACTTGAACAGGCTTATTTTTGGTTTCCAAAGTTAAGAAGTTTAATAAATGTAGGTGGGTCAATGACCGCTATTCTCATCTTAACTGGCACCAACTATAGTTCAGTTTGTCTTAGGGCGATATTTTAAACAATAGTGAATCTATTAGGTAACATAACAAATGCATTTGTTTTTAGGCGGATACACGTAGTTCATTGCATTTTTAGGGTTCCGTAGTCAACTAGGAACCCTTATAGTTTCGCCATGTCTGTCCGTCCGTCCTCGCTTAATCTCTGTGACCGTTAGCACTAGAAAGCTGAAATTTGGTACCAATATGTGTATCAATCACGCCGACAAAGTGGTAAAATAAAAATTGGAAAAAAATGTTTTATTAGGGTAGCCCCCCTATATGTAAAGTGGGAAGTGATTTTTTTTTTAATTTCAACCCTAACGTGTGATATATTGTTGGAAAGGTATTTAAAAATGAATAGGGGTTTCCTAAAATAATTTTTTGATAATGTCAATAATTTCGGAAATAATCGCTCCAAAAGTAAAAAACAATGTGCCCCCCCCCCCCCCTTTAACTTTTGAACCATAAGTTTAGAAAATTTGAAAAAAATCTGAAAAGTAGAACTTTATAAGGACTTTCTAGGAAAATCATTTTGAACTTGATGGAAACAACAGTTTTTGTACAAAAAAGAGAAAAAGTTGTACAAAATAATTTCTGGACTAAGTTTGTAGTATATTCGTATATGCAAGCATTTTTACATAATGGATACCCACCTTTAAACTCATAAGTGGGAACACTTATTGTGACGGACGGGAAACTACGGAACCCTACACTGAGCGTGGCCCGACACGCTCTTGGCCGGTTTTTTTTATATTCGAACTGATTTTATCACACGAAGAAATATGTAAACAGGAGAAAATTAAATTAATAGGCGAAACTTCACACTCTTCACAATCATGACGGATATCGATGTCAAACCGTAATAAAAAGGTTCTGTTTTAAATTTATATCGTCAGAGCTGCTCGGGTTTAAATAAGGGAAATAATAAGTTTGGGAAATTATACTTATTGTTTCATTTCATAATGATAGTTTTTGAAGTTTCGTTAGTTAATTTAATATGTTTAATTCAATTTTACACCAGTGTTAGACTTGAATTCTTGTAAATATTTGAAATTAAATTAAGATAAAAATATTATATTTAAGTCTAGATCTTTCTAGTTAAAACAAAATCAAATGGGAGTCTCGGAATAGTTGTGTTTTTTTTTTTCTATAATGATTTTTGCATTTTATAAAAAACATTTTATGTTAATGGAATTGATAGTTGTTAATATAATTATGGTGCGTGATTAATTTTAAATATTTATTTAATTATATATATAGTCAGAATAACTGATAATTTTACGAACGTTGTAAATATTATAATTATGTAATAATACGATACATAACAGAGTGTACATTCGAATATAATAAAACAAATTTGCATAATGATGACAATAAGATTCAAGTACACATAAGTACACAATAAAGTGTACGGTCGAACAAGCTATTTGGTTTAAATTTCACAATGTAATTTGTGGGTCAAACAAGCTATTTGGTTTACACCAAATAGCTTGTTTGACCGTACATAATAATATTGAAAGAAAGTGAATACATTCATTTATTTTGTAAAAGGCAGCTGAAAAGCAGTATTTTAAATCTAGAGAGCCTTAAGCTATAACAAAAAAAAAGTATCGATGTTGGGGCTAATTCTAAAGATAAATAGATTTATCTAGAAATCAAGAGTCTGGTTTTCTAGTGAAAGGAAGGCTCCGTTCAGTTTAAAATATTCTAGTGTCTCTTCGTAGTGTTAGCTTGTAAGGTGCGAGCTAGCTATTGAAAATTCAGTTATCATTATTTTCAAGTGAAATAGATATATATAGGTTTTTCATATATTTATGCGAGTACCCTATCGTACTAACTTAAATACACCCTAATTTAAAATGCCAAATATTTTACATAATTTTATTAATTGTTTTATTTTTATAGAAAAAACAAGCACCAAGCATTATGTATTAAAACCATATTTTTAAGATCAAAATCTGAATTTAAGACTGACTGACCAATTGATAATTTGAAATTAATTTATATTCAAAACTAAATTTATAAAATATGTTGAATCATTCGTTTTATATTTTGTAAATGAAGTCATTATTTTTGAGAGTATTTCTTATTTATAAGTTTTAATCATTTAGCTTTTATTTTTCATCATGATATTTTATACATCGAAGGAAACTTTACCTTTTTGGTAATTCTAAAATTAATTATGTATAATGTACCGAACGCCTTTGCAAATCACGAGTACGCGGTATGTCTTACTTCAATGATGTAAGGTTAAATTGCAATCATTGATCATCTCCTCTCCGCTAAATGCAACACCTTAAAAGCTGTTATTTCACTTGGCATTTTTGTTCAGAAATTCGCGTGAATTTGATAATATAAAAACATATCCTCTGTCGCTTGTCTCAAAGTTCTTTTTGTGTAGCGCGAGCCCTAACACGCAAAGTGCCAGCATTGCATGAAGGGTACGTTTTCAATGTCGATAATTACTCTGTACAGACGCCAGCACTTAAAGCTACCCGAACAATTTTCCCAATCAACCTTGAACCTTTTGGGATAAAGGTTAAACCCTATTAAAAAAAAAATCGGAGCAGTCTTTGGGGACTGCCGATAGAAGTGAAAACAAAAAGTACACAGGCCCCGCCCCAGTCGTAGCACTGGTTATGCCTCGTGCTACGCCGTAGCGGATGCTACGAGTGCTACGAACGACTACGAAACGTGACCGCACGTTACGTTACGTCACGATGAGTTCAATGTTTTTCCTTCACCCAAAAAGTGCTCAACGCGCCTAAAGAAGTTTTCACTTCAAAAATTGTCAGATTATAGTGGCTTGGTGTGCTGGTCTCCTTACCTTGAACATGTCGTACCCTACCTATTCTCGTGTAGTAATGACGAACTGCGGTGGTAATTTGAGACACTCGTCACAACCGCAGCCGCCTCGCGCTACTAGCATTAGCTGATCTTCAGCTATCACATTACAGAGATATACGTAACTCAGTCCATAAGGTCAAGAGTACTGTACCTATTGATGACCGGTGACCCACAGGATGTCCTTCATCTCAACTTGGTACGAAGTGTTCTAATACAGGCACATGGACTTTTGATGTCATAGCTCTGATGAGCACTGCACTGTACGGCATCACCCTAAATTATTTTTACTAGATAATGTTCGGGTTTTCTTCTCTCTTTATCGTGTGGTTAGTGCCTAACCTGCATAGCTATTCACAACGCTTCGATTCGATTTCGATTCGGAGAGTCGTATGTCTATCTCGCTCGCTTTCATAATGCCAAAAAAAGACAGATATACGACTTTTTGAATCGGAATCGAATCGAAGGGTTGTAAATAGCTATGCTAGTGTCGAGAGTTTTTATACTGCCCATGGCCCCTGACTTGGCTTTACATGCCGACAAGCCGTCAAGAAATAAGTATGTCGAAACACGAACGATCGTTCGGGTGATCCGAGGTGATGCCTAACTATGCTTAGGTACCTATATCCGTCAAACTTCTTGGAATTAATCCCGAACAGCTCCAGGTTAAGTAATGGTGATCCCATTCTGCTTATAACTGCATGTGGATTACGTCCCCAATTGTTACAAACAAATCAACAAGACAATCGAATTTGTGATTTTTCTATCTTATTTAAAGTCACCTTTTGCTACTCATATTTTTAAAATGTGGGATGTTGTGTTGACGAAAATTGTTACAAATGGGGTGGGAACGCAGTTTAAGCCTGTAACCCCTGAATACTGAAACGTCACTCAAAATGTAAGTAGTACTTATATTTAACAGATACTCAAAAGTGAAATTTAAAATTTAGAAGCTGCTCAAATGTTAAGCAGCCCTTAAATTTTGAGTGACGTTTCAGTATTCGGGGGTCAGTCCTGTCACATAAGCATGAGTGTCAAAGACGACGCGCTCTATAAGTGAACTCTTTCTTTAACTCCCTCTTTGATACCCGCAATTACAGACACAATTAAAATAACAATGCACCGTGCCCGATCGGGCACGGCCGCGGCCTCTTGTGCTTTATTTGACAGCTGGGTATTTATTGTCCTTATTTATCTTTATACCCATCGATCAAATTTTTGTATAAGTGCTGTAGTCACCGTTATCATATTGCCCTCCATTTTTGGGACGTATTTGTAAAGCAAATATACTTAATAAATTGATTGGTATTGTGGATAATCGTTCTACAACGTAGGTATCAAATAAAGGTCCTCATCCTTTCGTAGTTTTAATTTTATAATTTCTAATTTATTTTACAAATATGGTGCTTCTGCTTACAGAACTTTGAACAATATTAATAATTTTAAATTTGTAAACTAAGTAAAACAATGTTGTGTTTAATAGTATGTAAAACTAGTTCTATTTCAAGTAGGATTTTTCCTGGGGTTTTAGTAAACTGGAAATGTCAATTACCTCTGTAGATCAAAACATAGAAATGTTTTAACTATTTCACGTTTATCGATTGTTCACATGCCTACATTGTTCCCACAACTACTTTATTTGTGAAATCTTTATTGAAAATTCTCGTAAGAATACTGAGGTTTCTGTGCAAATGTTTAAACAGAACAAATTGAAGCCACTCAATTCCTTAGAGCAATGATTTTTTGTAAATCTTATGATTTTTTGTAAATCGTAATTGACTTATTTGTCTGAAAATAAACTTTTTTTATTTTATTTTATAAACTCTATTAGAACAGAAAATATATTGTACGAAGAATGATAAGTGATAACTTATCAATCACGCATTATTTATATTTGAATGTTTTATCGATATTTTTTGTAAACTGTTTACCTTTATCGAGAACCTTTTCGGTTGGGGTTGTTATCGGGCGTTCGTGACCCTCATTTCTGTTATACGTGTAGAATCGTATAAAAAAACTCGTTTAAATAGTCCACATTATGTTCGCTATAGCTCGGAGCTGATAACAGAACTAAAAATTTTATTATATAAAAATAAAAAAATGTCCTCTAGAAAAAATACTGAAAAAATGTCTTTGATTATAATTGTAAATACTGTATTTATACTAACATCTAATAAAATCGATGATAAATTATTTCAGTTCTAGTTTTATTGATCTGTCTTCATCCACTTTTTTATGTTCAAATTTTGTTTGATTTTATCAAAAATCAAACAAAATTACTACTACAAAAACCACGCAAGTGCTAGCACATGGCTGAATGTATCTGTTTCAGCTTTGTTTTTGTTTTTAATTATCTGTCGTGTGCTAAATATGTTCTCACGAATATACATATTATTTATGTCAACATACTCATACTTTTCTGGTTTTCGGCATGCCAAGGGTCTACGGAATGAAACACATAAATAAAATAATATGGTATTTATTTCATCATAAATTATCAAGACAAAACGTTTACATTCATATTTATAATTATTATCTCTAATATGACATTCGCACAAATCAGTTACAAAAAATTTCATTCAATAAATCGAGTTGGTATATTTTTGAACACTTCGGTTTAAAACTCGTTACTATTTAGGTACTATTCATATTAGCTTATACATAAAGCGACTTACATGACACATTTTTATTTGTATCGAAAGACTAAAAGGGACATATTTTTCATTTAAATGATGCCTTTTCGGTTCGCTCTGTTGATGATGATTCGGGCGGGACATTGTTGCAGTAGAATGTGAACGTAAGTCGATTTATATTAAAACAAAAATACTTTGTAATTTTATTCTTATATTAAACTACACTCTAAACAAGGGAGTCACACTGGGTGAGATTTTTTGATATAATAATAAAATTCTAGACTCCCTTGTAACCTAAGTAAAATTTGAAAAATATAAAAATAATCTCAAATATAAAATAGTATAAAACGTTACTTATAAGTATTCAATTTGAAGCACATTCAAAAAATTAAAACCGTCAAACAATATTTAAAACATGGGGCGGATATCAAAATTTATTGAATACTTAAAATGAGATATTGTTATAATGTTTGCATAATTAGGATGTTAAGATATTTACAATGATACAGAACATAGTATGGACACTTGAACTAGTCGTGTGGTTGAGGACTTAATATAAGAAATCTCTAGCACTAGTCCACTCCACAATGTACTCCGGAGAGTAACGAGAATGGCCCCGAGACTTACATTCATTCCACGAGATAAGATTCCAAATATCGGATTTCTAGTGTGGTTTGTTCGATAGGTATCCATAGCGTCCTTGAAACGGTCACTATAGTTTTGTTCAGCTTTTAGGGACACTTAAAGCTGTCGTTTATTTTGAATGAGTAGGTATGTGGTGGTGGGGGGTTGCAGGCTCGGTCCGGGCCGCGTGTCGCGCGGTACCGACAACCCGGCGCCGGGCGGCCCGACCACGAGCCGGCGAGCGCGCTCTCAAGCCAAGTCGTCGCCTTTACCGTCCAACCTCTTCAGCTAAACAATAATAAACAACATTACTTGTAATCTCGACTACCGACTGATTTCCAATACCACATAATTTACATACCTATATAAAACCACCCTGTCGAAGTGGGCAGATGGGAATAAGAAGGCACACAAAATCATTAAGGTACATCACACATCAGACCAATGGAGTGAGTGAGTGATTTCTATCGGTCGGTTTAACTTAAATTGATGGGATGTGGATGATCATGAGCTCGCTCGGTTACTTACGCTGTTTTCTACTGTCCAAGCAGTTGGGGCTAGGCGTCCAGTACGCTTGTAATGGAACATTCAATTAACTAACTAGCTAGGCAATAAAAAGCTTGTCTGAAATGAAGTGGGAGCTTGGGAGCTTAGCTAGCCATAAATATTTTGTTTACAGAACTTTATAATAGAAACTGTTTTAGTAGTAAGAAGAGGGATTTTCTTTTTAGCTCTTCCCTAGTCGCTGGATAGATGGCGCTGAACTTAGTATGATAATGCAAGGAACAGAACTTAAAACAACTGATTTTAACAAAGCGCGAGAAAACTAGGTTATATTCGGAAGGTCCGGGGGATACTGACCAAAATACTAATATTAGCATTAATTAGGAAAAACGAAAATTTTATCAGCCTAGGGTAATTTAGGAACAGTCACATGTTAAGCAAACGAAAGTGTCAGTCAACGAGCGTATTTGACGTGACGCTATGTTTTTTTTTTCCAAGCATTTTGGCTTGGCACCAACTATCATAGTCAGTTCAACGCCATCTATAGAGTTCTTGGAAACTAAGTTTTTTTTTAATACCTCAAAAGGAAAACTTCTCATTGCGCATATCAGGCCCACATCAACTTATACAAAACGTTCTCTTTATCTACTGGGAGGGAGAGGGATGGTATGAGTACATTATTAAAGCAGAAGTTCTGAGAGTGTTAATTTGTGTACGAAGAAAGTTTCATCAACATCATAATCTCCATGTTACCTCCTTCTCGTCTCCGGCGACGGCGCGGTAGCGGGGCGGGGTCTCCACGGGCGGCGCGGAGAACCCGTGCACGTACAACAACGCGGCCGCGATGCCTCCGGCGATGGGGCCTGCCCAGTATATCTGTAGGAATGGACGTTTTAGAAATTTCTATGGGATCAGGGGGTCTAAAATGGCCGCTTTAGCAGAATCGTAATATGAATCACGTTAAAAATTTAAAATTCTTAAAATGGACTTTATGATTATGGACATAAAGCCTATTTTAAGAATTTAAACATTTTAACGTGATTCATATTATTATCCTATTATGATTCACTAAAGCGGCCATTTTAAACCCCCAGAGTTGACGGGTCAGTAGCGGACCCAGACTACAAGGCCCGATTTCATTCATCACTATACAATCTCATTGGTTGTAATCCACATCGCCTCTTTCAAATTGGTTGGAATAATCTTGCCAGACTTCTTCCCGCTTTGGTGGGACCCGGTCCTAACTAGGTCTAGCTTTGCTAGCTATAATCTTACCACCAGCCGGTGGAACATCAAATGGACACGGAATATGGTCAGTAGTCACCATCTCAGAAGGCGATCATGTGTTTTATGTGATTATTCTTGAATTTCACCAACTATGCGTAGGTATGTCAATTTTGGTCTAAGCAAAATGGGGAGAGTTAGAGGAACTACTCAACTGCTTGATACCAGCACATGTCAGCCCTGAATTACATGGACCAATAACTAGATTTAAATATTGAAAAGTTCCTTACCCAATGGTCAGCCCATTCGTTGGCGACGAGTGCAGAGCCGAAGGAGCGGGCGGGGTTCATGGCGGATCCGGTGTAGTCGACTGCGAGCAAGTGGCCCAGTGTCACCGTCAGGCCGATGGCCAGGGGCGCTGTGGACTTGCTGTCGGGCTTGTTCGGGTCGCAAACCTAGGGAAATACCAGGAAAAATAAAAATAGGTACCTACCTACATAATTTTTAACATGTATTGCAAAGTTAGGAATATCCACCCGATTCTTTGTGGTTTACAGTCCTGCCAAAATAAGTAAACAGATATTGGCATTCACCATGATTGTTAATAAATTGGTGATCTTCAGTTAGAAGGAAAGAGTAAAAAATACCATTCATCAATTAAATTATTTTAATTTGTCTACTCGACAACAGATGGCGGTACTTGTACTTTAATGAGCAATTGAGCATGCTACATACAATCAACCATCTTATTAGCGGGTTTGTTATTTTATTATCTAATTATGTAATTATTTGTGGCTTTGTCTGTAAAATAAATCTTTGAAGACCGTACTTGAGAATGTAGTGAAAATTCGTCATAGTGCCCAGGCATAGATTCTATTGTATATATTGTTGTTTACACTTGACCACCTAATCTACGATATGAACCACTTGTAGTAAATGGGTAATGGGCTTAGGGTAACCAATAGGGGCACGCACGTGTACAACATCAAGCGAGGTTGTTTGAAATTGTTACCTACCTACTTCGAGGTACCTATATCTACCTCGAAGTAGGTAGGTAACAATT
Source organism: Xestia xanthographa (assembly GCA_905147715.2). Classification (NCBI taxonomy): domain Eukaryota; kingdom Metazoa; phylum Arthropoda; class Insecta; order Lepidoptera; family Noctuidae; genus Xestia; species Xestia xanthographa. The sequence goes on along the minus strand of LR990645.1, from coordinate 16,430,539 downwards.
TGCACTTGCATAAATTTTCAAGGAGAGTGAGTTTTAATAGTTTCGTTTACATAAGCTTTTATTTAAACATTTTTGGAGAATAAATTAAAGACCTACCTAAACCTGCCTACTGCACACCAAATAGGTAGTTTATGTAACTGTAACTACTAAATTGCCCAAAAAACCAGAAATCAATCAAATCCAACGGAGCGTGAAATCAGACGTTAGTCTTGTTATGTTTCACAGACATTGTTGAGCAGCGTCTTTAGGTAACGGTTTTTTTGCTCCCATATAATGTAGGACTGTGGTAGCTATTATAACATCACGCCTCTAAACCCAGCAGGGTGAGGTAATGGTGTAGGTACCTTAAGTTCCCATATTTCGCTACCTAGTTATTTTTAAGTCATGCGACTTATGTACTAAGACTGTAGTAGATTTACGTAGCTACAGAATATATTTATAGGGACTACTTAGTTGCTATGTTTTTATTAGGTAGCAGTAAACATTTGTTGTGGGCACGTAGAGATAAAGCAAATTATTCAATATTTCAGTGTTATTTACTCAGATTAAAGAAATAGGCAGATAGAACATGCGCGACAAACAAGGTGGCTCCGGTTTTTATTTATGTGTGCGCGGCAGACAAGAGGCGCCGTGTAGGGACACGCGCGTCTGTGTGCGTTTACGGTTGCCAGATATTGAGAAATACTCCTATATTTTTGTTCAGTTAAATTGTTCCCAAATATTGTACTACTATTTTTTTAAATTGGAAACGCGATTTAGCTTTATGGTTATACCCAGAAAAATTAAATATGCGTAATTATTAACTATTTAATTAATTTATATCAGACAACATAACACTTTATATCGCTTTTTGGTAATTTGATTAATAAAATATTAAAGCAAATGTATTTACCTAAACTTTTAACCTAACCTTTAAAATGTAGCATGTCACATGGCAAAGGCTAATTGTTGCAATTAAACACTAAAAGTAATAATAAAATACTTCATAAACCCCAATAAGTCTTGAAATATTAAAATTTTAAAGCGGAGTACACCGCGCGCGGAACGAAAAGTAAACGTACATGAAATAATAAAATAATCCAGCGGCGCGAGCGCGGCATATCCTTACAAGTACCAAATAGTTTAAAGGCATGCTCTCCGTCTCCGTCCCTCTTTCTCACGCAAAAATACGAATACAGCCCCGCGCGCGGGGGTGCCCTCCCGAGACCCGAAGTCTTTACGACCCGTACGGAACTAACTAGTGACCTCGTGTCATTACGACTGCGCAGGTGTATTGACGCATTTCATCGATTTGTCCCGTGTCGTGATCGGCGCTCGCGCCACTCGTAGTGATAATTTGGATCGCAGTGTTAGTAGACTGTTACTGTGATGTAGTATGTGTAAGTCAGCTGTTGTGAGATTTTAAATACTGCATACTAATATTCATTAATAATTTAATAATGTTTTTGAGTTGCGTAGTACAATTAGTATCGTTAGTAATGCCGGAGGTTAAAATATTCGTCATGAAATTAAATGCACCCTTTAGATACAATATTTCCTTATACGCAATTACGTATGTATAAATTAATCGATATTTTTTATGCACAATAATGTGTATTGTGCATAAAAAATATCGATTATTTTTTTTCCCCTAATTCAGGGTAATTTTCCCGTCATAAACTAGCAACACAGACGACTTACTGTTGAGGTTTTGTGTTTCAAGTGAGCCGAAAATATTTGATGGAAAATAAATACCAAAACAATAAAAATAACAAGAGTTACCTGTGGAAAGATATTCCATCTTGTTTTCTTAGTTTTTGTGAACAACTTTTGCAGTGTTTAAACATACTAAGTCTATGGTTTAAACACACAAGACGGCATGTTTTGACCTAAAATGACAAATCACTAGTGACGTGTGAGCGAGACGATGCGTAGCTTGGTACTGTCGCGAGTTTGTATTTGCTTTTGATTTTGTATTTGTTTTGGTGGAACCACTCGCGTGTTCTGAGCGTTCCATCTGCCTATTTCTTTAATCTGAGGTTATTTAGATTTAACACCGACATGTCAGAGTCAGACTTAAACGCGACGCTGTACTAGCGATGCGGGGCGATTAAATTCCAATCGCTTAGATTTGAATAAATTCTATCGATTTATCTACTAGATTGCAATCATCGTTTCATCGTCTGTTGTTTTTTGTAGCACTTCAATACCCGCAATTACAGACACAATTAAAATAACAATGCACTGTGCCTCACGAGGCACGGCTGGGAACATCAACAAGGATTTGAAACAGTAAGGCTGTGTTAAATTCGTACGATATAAATCTACATAAACAACAAAATAGCCTATAGGCTATAAGAAAGCTACCTGAGTATAGATTATTATTTTCCGAGCCAGAGATTGTTTGACTGTAATCAAAAACCAAGATTTTATGGATATCTTACCAATAATGTTTGAAATCACAATACGCGTCCCTTTTCGAGATAATAAAAATAGTTGTAACCAATAAAGCTGCCTGCGTTGGCGCTGTTCAAAGTCACATTTATGATCAAGGTACTTACCTAGTAGCAGAGATTAAAGTAAGTAGGTATTTACGTAGGTAGTGACAGATTGCCGACTCATCCCATACAAGTATCAAGGAACCAGTTTCCAAGAGACTCCTACCTGGGATGAGAAACAATTGAACGTCGACGCTTTCTTTTTTCACAGAGTCCGGTGCACCTTTGGTACGAGTATCTTTTCCTACTAAATATCAATGAAATAAAAGCGTGTTCCCCACAGCTGCGTTATAAATATATTGATTATGTTAATCTGTAGTAGATTGTTGCCTACTATTTCGCGAATAAAATACGGTGTTCCGTCACGCAACGTTCCTTCGCGGGGTTTTGTCTGCGATTTTTAGGAATCTACACGAAAATCTCGCGTTTATTATGGTTTTTAGCTAATTATAGTCTTTCGAATTAAATAAGTAGCCGTAATTGTTTTTTCTATAATAAAGTTGTTCGAGATATTTATCTTTTTCATTAGACAAATAAATTTTATTAATCAAATGGTACCTACCTCCAACTAATACAGTTGTGGTAGGATGTGCTTCGGTGCTTGTTTGAATTTCTCGTCTTTTTTATCGCCGATTAATAATGTCCATAACCAGGTTTTTCGATCAGAGATTGCCAAGTTATGAAAAAGCCAACTAATAAGATAAGATGACTTTCTTTGAATTGTATAAAGATTGAACTTTATGTAAAACCATAATATCGTAACCAAGTACCTACCTATTCATTGATTTTGAGGAATACTTTAAACATTGGTAGTTAGAGTCGCCAGCTTCAACTGCACACATAAAGTGGTCATAGGTACCTACTGTAAATATCTGTCTGAGTCCGGTTTTAAATTTTGACCGAAACTTTTATTAGCAGATAGTCGAAATTCATACGGAACCGCCACATCCAAGGAGGAGTTTATAATCTCTTTTGATGGTATCCTTAACATGCAACGTTGTAGATATATTTTTAATCTACCGATTCATTTTTTTACTCCATACCTTTTGTCTTCGTGACGGATTGTAGGCACAAATGATAATGTAATTTTGAAAAGCTGAATAAGAATGATTTACTACACGAAGCAACCACATCCCAATGTCATATCGGTATTAATACTCGTATAATTATAGAACAAAGTGTTGTAAGGACACTGGTTATTTACTCTACTGACATTGAATTATTACAATCCTACCTCAACCAGATCACGAATGTATTAATATTTAAATATTATGTGTGAGGTAATTACTTTATATCCTTTTCTGGTGAGTACCTACCTAGATGTAGACGGGCGAGTCATCAGTGAATAGGTATTAGAAGTACCTATACGTAATTTATGCACGTTTCATTTCAGTTTATTTCCAATGACCTATCAAAGATCTATAGCCATTGTATGATCTATCAACTATCGTAAATTATATTTAAGTTTTATTGTTAGTCCGAGAGCCACACCTTATGCTGCAGAGTTCTGCGTCTGAGTCTTTAGCGTATCGCAAAAACTTGAAACCTTGCATGAAGCGTTTATTTTTTAATAGAGCTCTGATTCCTATCATCTTGCTGCCCTTGTCATATTCTGTTTGAGGTCGGTGCAACACGTTTTCTTCTTTCACTCTCCCCTGACAGACGTCACGGCATCTTTACTCCTTTCTCTTTCATATCATTCCTCACACAACCCATCCATCTTTTCCTTTCTTTTCTTTGTCCATGTCCATCACTCTTTTAATCACATGCGTTTACTGTGTACTTTTCTGGGTAATTTTATCTTACCATGATTACCACGATGGTTATTTTCTCGCTCATAACTAATAGGTGCGACACATTTAGACAATCGCTTGTGACTTAATACAGCTAATAATGTAGCTGCACGAAACGAAACACTTATTTTTATGTGATTTATTTGGCGAACAGACGTTGTTTTTTCCTTTGTCTAACTATAGAAACTGTTTTAATATTTCATTACAAAAAGGCAGATTACCGCTCACGTTTCCGCTAATAACTTCGTGTCACGAAACGACTGATGCGACCTCTGACGGCGCGAGATTTGTCATTAGCTGATTATTCTATGGAACCACTATGTTTTAACTCATTAACTGCACTACGCTATTAATACTACAGTCCTACAGTGTAGGTACTATATTATGCTGCTAATGCTATTGTGTGCATTTGGGTCTTTTAGTATGTTCGAGACTCAGATTATGTTGTTGACATGTCATGGACTCAGCGATCATTGTACCGACACGACAGTCGTGTCAGCCAATGGCTTAACTGCCAGAGCCTCGACCAACACCTGAGGAGGCTCTTGTTGGGTAGTTGGATCAGGAACCAGAAAGCGGTACTTCTTGACAGGGCGCGTATTGTTAGGAGGTTCCTCTCTCTGGAGCCCTGACCCGTAGCTTGGTCCAAATTCCTGATACTAGAGGCTACTAATTTTTATTGTGATGCAGCTCCTGAAAACACCTATTTTCCGCAATAATCTTCTTTCAAAATTTAAATGAAACTGGTGCATTTGGATTCAGATTAAGGTGTGCAGTCTGACAAATATAAACTGCTGATTGCAGCTATCGGAACGTGGGATTAATGTCTGAATGACAAAGGATCATATTTATTTTGAGGCGTTACCTAAGGATTCTGTGTAACGTTTTAATATCTAATCTTTACTGCAAGGCAGTAATCTCTATTATTACTGTCCGCTGTAGTTCTTAGTAATGTATTGTAAGTTTTTATTGTTTTGCTTTTTTTATGTACACCGAATTTACTAAGAATTAATTATATTTTAGTCAGTCAGTCAATTCTGATAATAATATCCGCAGGAAAACCCCAATATATCCTTACCTAGTTAAAAATTACAATCTTTTATTAATTTCGTCTGAATTTTATTAGTCATCGTTTTCCGATAAAAAATTTCGAGCACTGACCTCGATACAGATTTTGGAAATAACGTACAGTGACTGTTGATGATTTTCCTGCCGCATTTGGCGAAATGACCATCATAACTACGTGAAGGAAACTTAATTAGCGATGAATGATTGGAGCTTCCTTGGAGTCAAGCGTGAATTATGTCTAGCAATCCTTCAAACTCCGTTATAAGTACTCAAACAGTAGAATTTATATTTGTCTCTGCATCTGCTGTGATCTCTTGAAAATCCGTAGTGGTATAGGTACAGCTTTATGAACTTACCCCACAAACGACGAAGATAAGCACAAATCCAAGGAAGAACTCGATGCCGATGCCTTGCAGCTGAGTGACGTTAGGTCCCAGGCCGGTGACACCGAGCTTGCCAGCCGCATGTTCAGGAGTCAGCGCCTTCAGTAGACCAGAGCCTGCCGCGGCTCCCGCGCATTGTGCGATGATATACAGCACCGCACGTGCTGGCTTTACGCGACCCGCTGATGCTAGGCCTAAGGTCACTGCTGGGTTGATGTGGCCGCCTGAGATGTGACCAACCGCCTGTTGGGAATTGGATAATTAGTGTTGTCAAGTCTGATGAATCGAGGTAAGTACAAGCAATGGAACTGCCAAAAATAAAAGCCGTAAAGATTCGTAAAAGGCTAAAGAATTTTAAAATTCTGAGGTTCGTTTTCTAGTCTTTGCTCTAAATCTAAAGTATACAAGTTTTTTCTAAATACAGCAGCTAAACTTTATGTGAGTAATCTTCAAACTTGCAGTAATAATAAAAGCTAATATGTACTTACTGAAACACTGGCGTAGACCGCAAGACCGAAGGCGAGGGCGATGAGTACAATGTCTGGTGCCGCAGTAGACCCTAGCGCGATGTTGATGCAGGCGCCGCAACCGAACAGGTTCAGTAATAGGTTACCTGCACAAAGAATAGTACATTTTGATACAAGTGGAGAAAGTTTGTTATTGCAATCGAGGCGGAATTATAACACACGAGCCGTAGGCGAGGGTGTTTTTGAGCCGAGAATTGCAATAACAAATGTCCACGTGTATCAAACGACATTTTTCAATACACTTTTGAAGAAATAAAATAAAATAACGAACAATATTTTTGTCACGAACTATGAAACTATGATTTAAATTTTCTTTTTTTTCGCGCTTTGGTCTCGCCAGGTTGAAAGAGAGGCAATGGTATGAAGCCGTTAAACAGCCTAATATAAAAATAGTTTATTTTTTATTTTTGAATTCAGAACACAAATAAATGTTAATTTGTGTATAAAAGTAACTATTAGTTTTAAATAATCATGTTTATCTATGATATTCTATTTAAAAACACAATTTGAAAATTCAAAAAATATTTATGCTAAAGACGCGTAGTGCTTTGACAAAATAAAAAAAAAAACATTCACGTCAGACTATAGGGAACGTGCACAACGACGGTGCTGCCAACTGGCGTCGCCAATCCGAATCTTGTGCTCTGTACATTGACTTTTTTATCAAGTAAACATAATTAATTTTATAGTGAAAATTAATTAACTAATCCTAATGCATTGTTGCATTTCTGGATGTAGGTACTAATACATCCACAAAAATGAAAATAAATCAATTAGCGTAAAATTCTATTACTTTCTAAAGAATACCACTATCATACCATGTTTTGGTGAAAAACGCAAAAAATGGATAAACGCAGTAAAGAAAAATATTTGAAAACAACTTGTTTTTGTTACACTCTGCATTGAGAAGGCCCTCAAAATCAACCGTCCATGCAAACATACCAGAACCATTTATACTTCACCATACACGTGTTCTACTAGACCGCACAAAATAAAGTTCACACCGAATATCCCTCAACAGTTAATCAAAGACTCCAGAATATAAACATGGTTATACCCACATTACCTAATGTTTTTAGTTGGCTGTGCAGCCAACTAAAAACATTAGGTAATGTGTGTATTTAAGTTTCCTTTGGTTTTTTAAGTTTTGTATCTAAATGCTACGGACTGCATTTTATTGATTGCTTCATCACATGATTGTGAACTAACTGATTTATTAGAGCCTGGAGATACTGTTCTCGCTGCTAAAGGATTCCCTTCCATTATAACATGTGTTGAAAATAAGAAAGCTATCTTAGCTAAGCCAGCCACCATGTCTTCATTCAGTACAATTTTCATCAGAAAGTAAACGAAAGATATAAAATTCATATTATTAAACAGTATATTACGCTGACGATCGTTATTGATAGACCGGAACTCATATTTTATACCTTTTAGCATATTCAAAAATAATATAATTGAAGAGACAATTTGGTCTAGGTAAATTGAAAGCACGATGAGAAGTGATAAGTTTCCTTTTCTGTCCGCATAGTGTCTCTTTTGTCGATTAGTGCTGCCACCTATAGTTCCTGCACGTTCCCTATAGACATTGAACCAATTTGGACTAAGTATAGGTATAGTTATCTGTGGCAATTTTCATTCCCGCACACGTGCAGGAAAGTGGAAAAAATCGCACGTGTGTGAAATACATTGCATGTTGTACCTAATCGTAGTGCGTTATGGACCAGTTTTCGAGAAAGTGTATTGAAAAAATCTTTTTAGATCTTCAGGGTTTAGGGTTGAAGCAAGAATGAAAGCCTGTTGCAATGTGGTTTGTTCAGGGTATATCGTAAGATTCGTAAGTCAAGAAGTTGGACAAAAGTTGTCCATAGCTATTAACAAACTTACTGTTAGACCCGTTTTCCAAATGGGGAGGCATACTGGTTGTCTGTAAAAGTCAGTAATTTCCGAAGGACTTATACTGGGTGATATTTATTTTTGAAATTTCGAACGTCAGCAATGCGGAGCCTTTACGATGGCCGATGATCATTCCCGCCCTCAGAAATAATTGACCGTAGCGTTTTCCTTATTCAGTCTGATCGAGACAGAAATGCTGTTCTCTTTGGTCAAGGTAAATTACAAAGAGCATTAACCTAACCTTCAATTTTCCTCAGACTGTCATTCACAAGGTTCATGACAATAACAACAATTAACTGACTGTTCCTGCAAGATATCTTGCAGTATAAAGTTGAGATCACACTTCAAACATTGCATTGTTTTATTTATGGTTATGAACAAATCCTGGATTAAAATGTCGTGTACCTTACTGCAAAAAATCGTGCGGTTCAACGCTGTGTGAATGTAGCCTTATGCTTCATGCTGTAGGTAGATCATGCCCAAAAGCGTATCTTTGCTCAATATATCTAGGTAATGTACAATATTCAATGTATCGTACGACATAACTTAGTAAGGTATGCATCCTCGCCAAGTGTTCACTGATGTCACCTATTAGGGCTGTTAGATGACTCCGTTTAAGGTACTGACAGTCAACACAATGTGGAATTTTATTATTCTTAGGTGTGTTTTCATAGAAAAAGTGAGGGCACATGTTTTAGCTATTATGTTGTTTATGTAATAATTAAGCACATTATATCATTAAAAGTGGTCTGTACGTAAGTAATGCCTGGAATTCACCTGCATGATGCACGACCAGAACCGATGACGGAAAATATTTCAAAATAGCTTGTTAAGGTTGCGTATCTCAGATTGTTAATAAATCCTAATTACCTAGGTAATGATGTAAAGAATGATAATCGTAATGATTATTACCTGCTCTTAAAATATAGTTTCCACTTACCAATAAACTCAGCCAGGAGGGCCCTGCTGATGCTAGCCGCTCCACCGGTCAGTTCATCGAGCCCAAGCTTCGCTCCTAGTTCTCCCATGGTTCTGTGAACAAAAGAAAAAAATGCTACAGTTTCTTTAAGCTTTCTTAATTACCATTTATCATTAGATTACGCCCAGATGACAGGCGCTTGATGCGTGTTTAACTATCGCGTGCCTACAGCGCTCTACATTTTGCAATCTAACTTACTTTTAACGTAACTATTGAGTAAGTCTATAAATGGAAATAAATGGAAAACATAATTACTTATTCAGCTTACAAAAGAGTTATGGCCGACGACGGGTCTAATAATCTTTAGAAACAGTGAAGTTATGATGCCTCGGCTCCGCTCACGAAGGTTTAATACAAAAAGCACAGCTTTTTCCAAAGGCAGCGATATACATCGCTAGTTCACTAGATCTGATAACATTTACTGTTCGGTGATTAACATTTTTCACTGTTCTGGCTCTCGGCTAGTGGAACAATAGGAGTGATAAAGGGTGCTGTGGTTCAGTAATGACTTGTAGTCAAGTTTTATAGGGACATAGCCCGTGATGGACTGATGGCCGGACACAAATTACACTAATTAACTGTTGTAGGGTGAACGGTCCAGTCGTTGCATGTAGTGACGGAACTGAATGGAACAATTCACAGGAAATTAGGAAAGCGGCGGATACCAGATAAAGCTCGGACAGTCGGACCACTGCACTGTGTTGTGGGAGAACTTTACAGAATCGTTTTAATTATAGTGATTTGTACTATAATTATCTCGTTAAATGCGTTGTTATTTCCGGACATTTATGTACTGATTTTATAAGTTCCGGGGATCGAAAATAGTGACTATAAACATAATATAAACAGACACAGTTAAGTCACAGACTTACAGTAGTTACAATATATTGGGTATCAATAATTGAAAGAATGTGCCATCTAGAGCTAATTAAAACTTGGATGAACATCCAATCTATTGAATAGAGGAAAATGTCATCTTATATATTTGTGAACCTATTGTCTAGAATCAGCTAGATTGCTATGCTACTGTGATTTTCCTTATACCGTTTCACAATCTGAGATGTAATCTTCTCTTTGTCTTTCAGTTAGGTAGAGTAGGTACATGGAATTTTTAACATAAAGTTTACAGATTACTATGGTTTTATTATTTATGTACCTACCTACTATACCATAGTAATCTGTGGAAAATGTTGTGGGTATAGTATATAATTATTAAGTTTAATTTTAAGACAACACTATTTATGCTTACGCCATTGAAACGCGTGCGGCAATAATTTTAGCTAAAATATGTAGACTACCGTTTGTTTTCCCACATTGAATAAGTAAATAAAATAAGTATTCCCTTTTATTATAAAAATCCGTCTGCACTCTTTTAGACCTTGGCAGTAATCCATAATTCCTTCGGGTATGTGCAAGTTATCACAAGGTCTATAAGCTGTTTACCATGACCGCTCCACTGACTAATTATTTGCCATAAAAGCGTGATGACGGCTCTTTAAGGGCGCAAAACTACATGTACACCTGTACTCGGTAATTTAATGCGTTTGTGCATTCAGTAACCTCCAACCGTTTTATGTTCAATGTTTCTTGGAAATTAAGTGATTATAAAATGAATATTAACCACACTGCATTTCCGGACAGGAGATTGATCATTAACGAAGTAACAATAACAGATCATTCTTATGCAATGGTACAGTCTAATCATCATTCTCATTGCAGCTGACATTCTTTAAAAGTTCTCCTGTCTGCGCTTTTTGTTTTTTGTCCTACTAGCTTGACCATACGAAGATAAACTCATTTCCTAAAGTGCCCTCTATGGCCTAATTGAAATAAGTATTTTCATACAAAAAGGAAAAGATGTGATATACTAATAAACGTAGCGTGAGCTTTAAGGTTCCATGTCGACCAGTCCACACTTATCCCGGGCAGCGGGTGCACGTACCCTTGAAGTGGTTCATCTCCTTACTGATAATTTGGTGGTTTTATTCTAAACCCTAGCTAGGGTTCTCTTACCAGTTTTCAGAATTTTCCTAGTTAGGGTTATCTTTGTAAAAAAACCAGCTGGTTTTTTTACAAAGATGGACAAAAAACAACATGAGCATTTTCTTTTTGCGTTTAGATACAGAGTTGTGATTGTAGCATTCTGTTTACGAAGTTGATGAGCACACACAAAAATCAAAGTTCGACCAGTTTGTACACTTGACTTTCGGGTTTTAGTTTAGGATGCACCTTTCTCGAATTATTTAAGGAATTTAAACTGGTTTACACGTAAGTTCAAGAGATGTAAGTAGGTAGCCACTGTTTGCACTAGATTTAGATTTAGCTATCGTCAGTGTGTTAATACTTTGTGATAACAAATGAGTCGCTGCGTCTCCTAGTGGAGTGTGTGACTACCTCATAAGTCGTTGTTAGGCTTATTTATTTGAACAACTATGATAATGATATTGTTGAAGATGTTAGGCATAGTCGGACGGTTTGTAGATGTCAAAAATGTTATATGCGTTATAGTTTTCCTTTCTCGTAAAATATTTCATCATATTACGTACGGTTTATTCTAGTGTGAAGACGTCCCTCTTAAATTTAGAGTTTTGGCAAATGAGCATTGCAAAAGTGAAAATATTATGAAAATTGAAAAGTATGAAAATGTGGAGTCATGTTGAATGACTATATCCTATACCTGCTGGTACGAATCAATATTTAAACCATTTACCTCGAGTTGATTTTTACGACTTACGCTGTGTACCTATAAAATTCCCTGATACACGTGTAAAGCAGGTATTTCAATTTAGCATCAAAATTCAAAACAATAATAACTGGTAAAATCAACTGTGTAATGTTGATTTAAACGTGTTTATATAGAATCGACGAAAAATTTGGCACCGGGTGAATCATGTGCCGAATTCATGGTAACTGTTTTTGCCTCGATATCATTTCCACCACCCTATAAATAGGCTGAAAAAAATCCGTTATAGATACAACAAGGTAGGTACCTACTCCTACTATCAGCCACTGCTAGTTAGCCCTGTACCTATTATCGCGAACGCATTTAAATACAGCGTATCGAATGGAATATACCTATCCATATTCTAATTACCAGAGATTGTGTTTACGCTAGGCTGGATCCGCCGTCAACTGCGTGCAGGTGTTAATAATTATTTAGCATAGCGTCACGCATTGATTAATATGGTAATATATTGTAGGTACTACCATTGTCGGTGTTCATGTCTGTAGTAAGGGCGAACATGGGAGAGCGGTGAAACACACATTAGTCTAAAGCTGGACACGACAGGATGAATCACAATGAAGCTGCATTATATATACCTAAGCTAGTCACGGTGGTCAGACCGAAAATGAACTGACTGGTAATAGAGGTGTGAACCACCCGCTCCGTTAGACAGGACGTGTCCATGCTATTCTCTGGTCGACTAGTTAGTACGGAGCTGCTAAGGTCTGCTTTACAAGTTTGTGCAATGATGCGGAAGTCACAAGTTCAGCGTTTGTCGCAAACCGTTACTTCATGATGGTTTAGTCGAACATCCACGACATATCTCTTGTCACAGAGAGGCGTGTCAGGCTTGCTGCTACCGATGAGTTTGGGCACTTTCAAATTGCAATGTAAATTATGCCTCGTGATTTTGGTTGCGAATTACAATATCCATTTCCTCAATGACTAACTGCATAAAAATGGCAACGGAGTATCAAACGTGTTTTGATTAATTATGAAAGTACCATAGTTTGACATTTTTGGAAAAAATATCTACAGTTTAGTAACTAAGTATGGCGGATCATTTAAATATGTAAATCCTTCCGGAAATCTAAAAATTTGCATGAAACCGATATCCTGTATAGGTAAGTTTATTTTTGGATCAATCTAACTGTTTTGAAATATGTAGCAGTGTCCCATAGAGTTAAACAACATGACCGTGTACCAAAACACTAATTTCAGGACGATATCAACCATTCCTATCTAATCAACAGATAGTTAAATCCATTGTGGACGTCAAAATAATAATATCTACCCACCTAATGGCATGCTACCACAAGATATAAATATACGGACTGTATTATTACAATACAGTAGAAACAACCCAAATATTTGTCGGACGTCACAATAAATTGATTTAAGATTGGGTCTATAAATGAAAATTTATGTTTTTCCGTGACTTAGTCAAGGTAAATGATAATGGATGATTTTGGAGTACCTAGGTGCGACTGGCCTTCAATAATCCAGACCCAAGAACTGTCATTATGATGGTATCTGAAATATATTGTAGTGAAACACTGTACTGTGATTATAACGACATGACATGTCAGCATTTTGTATTGACACAGCATTAGTTATTCAAGGTTCAAGGCAGCCATTATACTAAACGTAACTTTCTGCAGCTTTTCAATTAATTTCCTTTGAAGCGACATTAGGAATGGCAAGCATCCTTTGTCACGAAACCGTTAGGTTAGGTTATAATATATAAATATCCACGAAGATTATTTACGTAGTAACTATAGCAGGAGAGTACCAAGTTCATTATTAATTTGTAACAAAAACTTCATCATCTGCCTAGCCTTTTCCCAACTATGTTGGGGTCGGCTTCCCGTCTAACCGGATGCAACTGAATACCGGTATTTTATATGGAGCAACTGCCTATCTGACCTACACAACCCATTTAGTCCTGGGTGGTACACAACCCAGGTAATACGATACCCCTTGGTAAGACTGGGCCGGCAGTCTGAATTCGGTTGCAATAACGATGATTGCGGGAAATGCAAGTCTCTCCATCCAAGATGCGATTCTCGCAAGCATCATTATTGCAACCGAATTTATCCGTTAGTAATTAGCAGTCGAAAGTTAGCGATTTTGTCGTTATCTCTGTCGAGACTGCCCTGGGCAGGCAGTCTCGACATAGATAGCGACAAATTCGCTAACTTTTGATCACCGATTACTAACGAATAAATTCGATTGCAACAATTATGTTTGCGAGAAACGCATCTTGGACGCTGAGACTAGCGTTATTCGCAAGAATCATCATTGTAACCGATTTTATTCATTAGTAATCAGCGATTGAAAGTTAGCGATTTTGTCGTTATCTCTGTCGAGACTGCCGGCCCTGGGCAGGCAGTCTCGACATAGATAGCGACAGATTCGCTAACTTTCGATCGCTGATTACTACCGAATAAATTCGGTTGCAATGACGATGATTGCTAGAAACGCATCTTGGATGTAGAGACTTGCTTTACACATAAGCATCGTTATTGCAACCGTATTCTTTCGTGAGTAATTAGCAATCAAAAGTTAGCGATTTTGTCGTTATCTCTGTCGAGACTGCCTGGTTGTCTTTCGGGCCACTGACTACCTGTAACGACTGTCAAAGATCTACAAATGACAGCCGAGACCAACGGCTTATTGTGCTTTCCGAGGCATGGACGAACTCGGTATGTAATGAGCGGTCACCCATCCACGGACCAACCTAGACAACCACGGCTTAACCTTAAGATCAACCCGAGCGGCTGCTATTATTTAGCCTCGAGTTTCTCATTTGTAACAAAGACTTGTAATTTGTTTAAAATCAAACAATAGGGAAAAACAGTGATAAAGTGATTAGTGGAAAATGCTACTGGAAATGAATGAGGTCATGGCGAACGGGTGGGTGGAGTGTCACTTTATATATTTAAGATAAGTAACATTATGTATGTCACCGTTTAATATTAATTATTTACGTTTTAAATATTCTTATTGTTTTCCTCTATCCTATACGACATTTACTTACGATTTAAAGCCAGAGATAAGTGTAACTTCGAATGAAATAGTAAACTTATCGATTAGATTTCCACTGAAGTCCAATATTTAAAAAAAAATTGGGTGTGCTAAAAAAAAATTACCAGACAAGTTAAGTGCTATAAGGTATCATAACGTCAAAAAGTTAATCCATTCAAATTAAACATAATTTGAATGGATTAACTTTTTTGACGATAACAATCGTTATCGCTAAGTTAACTATCTCGAGAACCTTTACCTAAATCTCAAATTATAATATACTTATTGTGAAATGATAAAATGTTAAAGTTTCAACACCAATGTAGAGTTTACTTATCACGGTGACCAATCAAGCTATGCAAAACTAGTATAAGCGGCTCTCTCATTTAACGGGTCATACATACAAAGTCAGGCCATCATCATCATCATCATCAACAGCCTATTAATGTTCCCACTGCAAGGACACAGGCCTCCTCTCTATGGGAGGGAATGGGCTATATATAATCCACCACGCGGGCCCAGTGCGGATTGGTAGATGCCACATGTCTTCGAATGTTTGGTTCTAGGACATGCCGGTTTCCTCACGATGTTTTCCTTCACCGTTTTAAGAGCAGTGGTGATGAAATAAATTACACAAAGTAATGCGGCTGTCTGGGTTCGAACCCACGACTTACTGTTCGTAAGTCGGGACCACCACTACAGGGCCACCACTGCTCCCTGCTCACTGCTCCCAAGCCAGGTCATGCTATACTGGAATTGTATAGCTGATATGTCGCCGTGATACCTAGTGAATTAAATATTGTTTTCAGGAATAAAAATTTCAGATTCAGGGACATACATAAGTGCTTAAACAGATGCATTTATTACATATAATAGGGGTAAGCTTTTCCTCGCAGTTAAAACACCGCCGATGACTTCAAAAGTGTATGTTCCTTATAGGAAGTGCCTTGTGAAATATGAGCTCATCCAAACAATAAATAGGTATGCATTTTTATTAAGTGCATAAATAATTACTGTAACCACATTGTTGGTTATATCACTCTTAATAAAAGACGCAAGTTGCAAACTAATTAATTAGTAATAGAAACTGATTGTAATTTCACTAGGCTTCCTATTATTACAGTGTTAAGTACGAGTAAATAAGGCCTGCATGCATTACCACGGTAAGTCTACGTATTCAAATCGCGTACAGAATTTGATTTTCCTTTAAGCGATTCATTGTCATTCCCGATACGATATCACATTAGGCTTTTAGGCCACTTTTATGGTCCTCCTTCCCTCTTGGTAATACGTCGTGAGGATTAAGGCCACCCCTCGTCTCCCTGCCCAGCACCGCGTGAATTTTTTTATTTTAAAAGATCAGATAGGTAGCTTTAGAATAAGTTTAAAAAAAAAAAACACAAAACTGTTTTTTTTTTGTTTAGTTTAGTTTTTTAATAGCTTGCTTTGCTCGGGGGTAATAATTCATTATTGGTAAAAAAAATACACGCCACACAATAAATTAATTTGTTAATTTGTAAAATACACGCGTTTGTGAGCCCATCCTCCCCCATCGTGATTAATCCTGATTTTTTTCTGATCCCCTCCCCTTTTCGAACCTCACGTGATTAAAGGACGACCCCTTACAGAAGCTTACACGTGTAGATATTTTGTATACCTATACAAACTAGTTACCTATAGTTTGTATATACAAAACAGCTATTTATATCATAACAGGCCTGGTTCAGGTTAGCGAATTTTGAGCCTGATTGTTATTCTAAGTTCGTATCGATTATTGTCTGAAACGATCGTGCATCATGATATTCGTCGTTCATAAGATTAACTAAACATAAATGACTTTAACTTAGCGATTGACGGTAGTCGTAAAAGTTTTGCGGACCTGTCGAGCTCTGACTGAAATAAACGTTACAGCGTCTTATTGCTTTTTGTTTTTATTTATTCAAGGTTGTTTGCGCTAGTAACCAGTCAACCCATAGTACAAATTCCATAGTACAATATTATAAAGTACTAAATAGGTACGCTACTTGACGCTTGGGTAAAAATACAGCCACTTTTTTACTTGACGTAAAAACAGTTGTGGTGAAACTTAAGCAGGTAATGTCAGATCATATCATACCATAGAGACCATAGAGATGAATATCATAACAGGTTTTTGACAAGCACGGTTAAATAACCACCATAAAGGCGTTAAATATGTTCCTTTACGTTTACCCAAACAAGGTTCATTGACCTACGATGCATGTAGAAATTCCCGATATGTGACCGAGTAAATATACGAAAAGGTTCTACTTTTTATGCATTGATCCGTTAGGCATGTGTCTGGTACATAAAAAGCAAGCTTTCTATCTTTACAAATAAAAACAATTGAAGTGTTGAATAATAGCTTTTTACTAAAATATATACATGAAAGTACCTACATACGGTACAAAAAACATTTTTAAATGTTTGTCTATCTTTTTATTCCAGCTAATCTCCGAAACGGCTGGACCGATTTGGACGCGGCTTTTACTAGCAGATAGCTGATGTTATAAGGATTACCCTAGGCTACTTTTATTTTTGAAAATGGATTAGGGTCCGTGCAGAAAAGTAATATTTGTGTAATATATAATTTCCCGCGGACAAAGGTCGCGGGCAAGAGGTATGTACTTCTAAATATAAAGTCTATCTATTCATACACGAAATCTTTAAAGGGGTCACTGTACTCATCATTATGAACAACTTTTACGATGGGATCAAACCCTGAATCGCGAAAAAAACATCAGCTGTTCCATACATTTTGACGAGTTATGCGAACATGTTGTAGGGGAACAGCTAATTTTTTTTCGCGATTCAGGATTTGGTGACATCGTAAAAGTTGTTCATAATGATGAGTACAATGCCCCTTTAAGAGATTTCGTTTATGAATATACAAGACCATAAATATCTGTTGAAGACCAGTTTCTAATTATTGGGCCAAACTACTTTTACATCAATCGCGAAATTGCTAATCAACCTAACGTTTGAATTTAAATATTAGTTTAATATTTATGTATTAATTAAATATGTAGTGGAACTTAAAAACAAAGTACACCAGATAATTTTAGGTACGTACCTGCATTTACACATATCGTAGTTGCAGCAGGTTTAGGTTTTGTGAGAACAATGTAGAAAATGTGCCACAAATCAGAATACAAGTATATATCTTATTTAAATGCCGTTGACATAGAGGATGTCTGCGGCTCTGCCAACAAATGCATGCGGTCGTAATGCACAAGTTTACGATTCGTTTCAAAAACGATACTGACCCCGAGTGTTGGCAATAGGCTTGCCAAGATCATAAATATTATAGTTATTGTTTGTTTGTTTATATTAAACACGCACTAAAATAAACAAGCACTTGAAAACAGCAGTTTTGCGACTCAAGTGCACACAGGCTCTACTTTATATCAAACACTTTTATACAACTGTTACCTACTAATAGAATGTTGTTTATTTTATTAAAAGTCTATTTATATAGAATTACCGCTGATATCATATCACGATTAATGTAATCTTGTACCAGAAAACATCACTCACTTCTAAAAACATTTTGATAGTCATTACTCAGTTCGTATTGAGATGATATTGGCCTTATCTTGATACATACACCTTTCCAAAAGATTTACGTCACGGCTGAGTACACATTATCATATCAAAGTGTTATCACAACGGAATTTGTTTGTAGAAAAAGTTATTTTTAATCCTTTCTGACGTAGCGCCTTCACACCTTTATTTATTACTGGATAAACGTAAATTCATGATTGTAATTTTTGCCAGTGATAAAAAACATTATCGCGGTATCAGCAATAGCTGGCATACAGGGTCACATTACTTACACCATGGTAAATCAAAGCGGCATACCGCTACGTAAGCTTGGACTCTTAATTGGCCCGAATTTCTAATTAACATTCTTATTTTGCTTTCTTTATTATTTTGCCTTGCGTTGCTTATAACAAGGAACGAATAACATTTTATATGATGGCCATCGTAAGGAATTCAATGTTAATACTCAATGACTATTTCGTCCCAGAGGATGAAATGTTGTCGGCTGTTTGCATTGAGCAGCCTTCGAGTTTCCATTCTAGTCTTTGGCGCAGACAGCGGCCTCTACCCGCAGTCCCGCATGCAATCATTAACAGAACCACTCAATTATTCAAAACATGGTTGTGTATTATAATGAGAAAAACCCGCGTAAATGGTAAAAAGATTTCTATGACACACGGCGGATACAAAGCGTTACAACAAAGGAAATAATCGTATCTTTTTAATGATTAGTGAGAAAAGGCACGCGATAATTACGAATGAATGGAAAATATTATCTGCATAGGCTACTAGTAATCGTTTACATGAATTATTTGAATGTGAAGTATTTAAATTACTTTATAAGTTATGGGAAGGTGGATTGTAATACCAATACGCTAGGATCGGACAGGTTTCCGTGACAGATCGCGTCATCTTATTTCAAAGAACAAACAAGCAAAATGGAAGCTTCTATATTAGGTATCTCACGGCTCTATCAAGAATTTGTCCTATTAAGTTTCACAGAAATGATATTGTGGTCGTTTTCTACCACAGACTTGAGCACTTTGTCTAATCTTGGTGATCAACGCTAAGCGGGCCAGTCCCCGGGTTGCCAACTCATCTTCGCCTACGAGCACAATATCCTCTCCCCTCAATTGCCTTACAACTGTAGCGTGGGAGCTCAAACTGGTCCAAGTCATGTTCTTTTTATAACCAGATGAACCAGATCTAAATAGAAACAACACTACTTAACGAATCTGACAAAATGTTGCTATAACTCTTAGCCCACATTCGGACCACACAATTTTATTGTTTGATTGATCTATTTTGAGGACAAAGTTCCTCAGGAGGGAGCTATGCTATTAGCACGGATTTATTTAAATTGACCCCTACAAGAACCCTCTCTACAGATGGTCAATCGATGAATTCAAGCACAACAATCAGCAATAAAAAAATGAAGTCCTAAAGGCTTGTTGGAATCATGGTCCACTGGCCGATAGAATTTTGGACTTGGATTTCCATTCGATTTGTGTGTCTAATGCTGTCTCCATAAACATTAGGTCTGTAACTTTCTCTTTGATTGGATACAGAGTTTCCCCGTTGGAGCTTCGATATCGTGCTAATACTGCGTCATCGATTACAGATACCTTGGGGATTTTTATGGTTCTTTCTAATTGGTCATATTTCGCGAATTATGTCTAGTAAGCTTTCATAATTGGCACTGCCGAAAACCTAATGATTAACGTGACTCATGTTTAGTGTTTCTAAGTAATTTGAATTAATTGATTGAACTTTACCTGTCTATTTAATGGGAATACTTAATTAAATTAGTGTCCATTACGAAGACTCAGGGGAGTGGGACACAGTGGACACACCTAGTGATTGAGTTTGAACCAAAGTGTGATGTAGTAATGGCTCCAAACGCCACAAATGGCAATGAGGTAATCGTCGGCTTCCCTCAGGGGAGGCGCCGCACGAGGCGCGCCTGTCCGTCGACGCCGCTATTCTAATATTCTAAGAAGGTTGGAATATTTTATTGTTTCGCTATTATAATAACTCAGGCAGGTGTGGCTTTGACTATTTGCATAACTTTCTGTCAGGACACTGTCATAGCAATGTTGGTTTCACCCACATACATTTGTAATTCTAAGCTTGCGCTTGTAATAATTTATTGTTTCGTAATGGGGAGACAGACAAAGATTATCGAAGATGGCGCCACCATAGCTGGTCTCAATCTGACCAATGAGGTTAAACTATTTTGAGATATTGTTGTAATAATAAATTTTGCTTTACCGATTATCAAGACGTGTAGTGACAACACTAATTTAGTAGTACCTCACTAGTATGTAATGTCAATTTGACGCACTCTGTGCTGTGGAATCTCTTGAATAAAACTACATTGTTCAAAATCTACTTTCGCCGTTTTTAATTAATCTCAACAGGTTATGGGCCCAGGCCGCCTGATTTCTTTTAAAATATTAAAGAAATTCAAGTGATTATTAAAATACAAAAGTAAATTCCGTGAAAAAAGTAGTTCTGTATTCAAACATAACTGTCAACGCGTGGTCTTTTGTGACACAATTTTTTCTTCATCAGCAAAATGTCGTCTGCAAATAATATGGCACTGATTGAAAAGCTGACCGGGAGAGAAAACTATCCAACGTGGAGATTTGCCGTCCAAACATATCTTGAACACGAGGATTTATGGCATTGTGTTACCGAAGAAAAAGTCGATGTCAAACAAGATACGAAAGCTAAGTCCAAAATTGTTTTATTGGTACATCCCACCAACTATGTACACATTCAAGAGGCGAAAACTGCCAAAGAAGTGTGGAATAACCTTTCTAAAGCTTTCGATGACAAAGGGCTGACACGCAGAGTTGGCTTACTAAGAGATCTGATAACCACAACGCTAGAAACATGCCATGGTATCGAAGACTATGTTAGCAAAATAATGTCAACTGCACACAAATTAAGAAATATTGGTTTTAATGTGAATGATGAATGGCTGGGAACCTTATTACTGGCAGGTTTATCCGAGGTCTATCAGCCAATGATTATGGCTCTTGAAAGCTCCGGTGTGGCAATAACAGCTGATTATGTGAAAATTAAACTGCTTCAAGATGTGAGAAGCACTGAAACAAATGCTTTATTTGTTAATAAAAGCAAAGGAAATCGGTTGCAGCATGCCAAACAAGCTTCAGAGAAAACCACTCACAGTAACAGCAAAGGTCCTAGATGTTTTGTGTGTAATAAGTATGGACATATAAGTAAATATTGTCGAAATAAGAAACAAAAGTCACAACAAAGTACAAAGTCAGAACAAAGTACCAATTATGTCGCTGTATTTTCTGCAACTACAAGCAATGAGAAAGGTTGGTACGTAGACTCTGGAGCATCAATGCACATGACTATGCACAGTGACTGGCTCTATGATAAAATTCCCCCTCCGATTAGTACTATAAAGGTGGCGAATGATGAAAAACTTTTGGTAGAAGCTTGCGGAAAGATAAATTTAAATGTTGCTGATAGCAATGGGAAGATAAATACAATTCAAGTGCAGAATGTTCTTTATGTTCCTGGTTTGGGCACCAATCTTCTCTCGGTTACTCAGATGATTAAAAATGGATGTTGTATACAGTTTGACGAGAAAGGTTGCAAGATATTAAACAGAAATAAAGAACATGTGGCTACCGCAAAGATGATGAATAATATGTACCGGCTAGATACTCACAGTACTTGCATACATATCTGCATCAAAAGACAATGACTTTTATCTGTGGCATCAAAGAATGGCTCATTTAAATTTTGAAGATTTGGATAAACTAACAGAATCTGCAGGAATTAAGTTAGAAAATAAAGAAAAGGTCTTATGTATTTCATGTCAAGAAGGGAAGCAATCAAGAAAACCTTTTCCGTCTAAAGGGTCTCGAGCACAAGCAAAGTTAGAGGTCATTCACTCTGATGTTTGTGGACCTATGGAGGTACCATCTCTTGGAGGTGCTCGCTATTTTGTCACTTTCATTGATGATTTTACCAGGAAGGTATTTGTATATATTTTACATAAGAAGTCTGATGTATTTGAAAGATTTAAAGAATTTAAAGCTTTGGTGGAGAACCAACTGGATTTAAAAATAAAAACTCTCCGTACAGATAATGGCAGTGAATATTTGAGCAATGAATTTCGCAATTTTCTCAAGAAGTCTGGTATTTCACATCAAACTACTACTCCCTACACTCCACAACAAAACGGTCTAGCGGAGCGTATGAATAGAACTCTCTTAGAGCGAGCAAGATGCATGCTACTGAATGCTCAATTACAAAAACCATATTGGGCAGAAGCAATTTCGACTGCTGCCTACATCACAAATAGGTGTCCAACACGGGTGCTAGAATTTTCAACACCTGAAGAGAAGTGGACTGGTAGAAGGCCAGACATCACTTATTTGAAAGTCTTTGGTTGTGAAGCCATGGTGCATGTGCCAAAAGAAAAATCCAAAAAATGGGACTCAAAGGCAAATAAGATGATTTTTATTGGCTATAGTGAACAGACGAAAGGATATAGGCTTTTTGACCCAAAGACAAGGAAAATGTTAATTAGCAGAGATGTCATCTTCATTGAAAATTCAGTTAAAAGAGATTATGCATTATTGCCATTATCAGAGTTGGTCTCAGAACCCAAGATCAGTGATGATATTTCTAAATTAGAGAATAGATCTGAAGATAGTGAATTGCAGTCTGAAAGCAGTGATGAATCTTTTCACTCAGATGAAGGATCAATTTATGAACCAGACAAAGCAATCGATTCAACAGAACTTACACGAAATATAACAACAAGATCTAAACTAAGAATGGCTAAAATGGAAGCTAATACATATGTACATGTGTTAATGAAGTGTCAGAACAAGAGGATGTTCCAGAAAGTTACACAGCAGCAATATCCTCACACAATGTGAATGCTAAAAAATGGAAACAGTCAATTCAAGATGAGTTTAAAGCACATGAAGAAAATAAAACTTGGAACCTTATTGAAAAACCCAAAGGAGTGCGATTAATTGATTGTAAATGGGTATTCCGAATAAAAGATAACCCATCTGGTCCAATCTTTAAATCGAGACTATGTGCTAAAGGATGTGGACAAAAACAAGGCATTGATTACACTGAAGTCTACTCTCCTACGGTGAGATATGATTCAATCAGAGTCTTACTTTCAGAAGCTGTCCAACAGGAGTTAAAAATGATCCAATTTGATGTAAAAACTGCGTTCTTATATGGAGATGTAAAAGAAGATATTTACATGAAGCCACCAGAAGGTTTGGAGGTCCAATCTAATTTGGTATGTAAACTTAATCGTTCACTCTATGGTCTGAAGCAAGCACCAAGGTGTTGGAATCAGAAATTTGATAATGTATTAAAGAAATTTGGGTTTAGTAATAGCCATGCAGATAAATGTGTTTATATTGGAAATGTAAGCAATAACAAAATATACTTGTTGTTATATGTTGACGATGGGCTTCTAATGTCTAAATCAGAAGACTCACTAAACAAAGTGATGAGTGACTTAAAAGATAATTTTGAAATGAAACAGTGTGATCCAAAATACTTCGTAGGATTACAAATAGAAAGATTTGAAAGGTGTATTTTCATTCACCAATCAAAATATATTGAACGGTTATTATGTAAATTCAATATGCAAGATGCAAACTGTAACAATGTTCCAGTTGATCCTCACACTAATCTGGAGAAAGCAACTGAAGCCCCAGACAAAATTATTCACTACAGAGAGGCTGTGGGCTCACTCATGCACTTGGCTGTGGTAAGTCGTCCAGATATCATGTATGGAGTCAGTCTGGTGAGTAGATATTTGAACTGTTATGATCAGACTCATTGGAATGTCGTCAAGAAAATATTAAGATATTTGAAAGGAACAAAAGACTATGGTTTATGTTACACACCTTCAAAGTCTAACCTAGAAGGTTATAGTGATGCAGACTATGCCAAAGACACAAGCACACGCAGGTCTTTAACTGGCTATGTATTCATGAAGAATGGAGCTGCAGTAACATGGGCAACACAACGCCAACAAAGTGTAGCCTTATCTACCACTGAAGCAGAATTCATGGCTGCATGTTCTGCAACTAAAGAAGCTATATGGTTAAAAGGATTGTTAATGGACATACACGAATTTAATCAGAACTCGGTCTGTCTAAATATTGATAATCAAAGTGCAATTTGTCTAATTAAGAATGTAGACTATCACAAGCGATGTAAGCATATACATATAAGGTATAACTTTATCAAAGAAAAGTATGCAGAGAAACAAATAGATCTTAAATATGTGAATACCAAAGAGCAATCTGCTGATATATTTACTAAGGCTTTACCTAAAGAACAATTCCAATATCTTAGAAATAAAATTGGTATTAAGCAAGTATCTATTAACTAAAATGTTTTGTTTTGTTATTAATTGCTTTAGGGTATTATTTGATAAAAGGTTGTCTGTCAGTCTCTAATATTTTTCTTTAAGATGTCTGTAAAGTTAAAATTTGGTGAGAGTGTTGTAATAATAAATTTTGCTTTACCGATTATCAAGACGTGTAGTGACAACACTAATTTAGTAGTACCTCACTAGTATGTAATGTCAATTTGACGCACTCTGTGCTGTGGAATCTCTTGAATAAAACTACATTGTTCAAAATCTACTTTCGCCGTTTTTAATTAATCTCAACAGATATAAAATGAAATTACCACATTTTCAACCAATGACGATGTTGGGAACCAGCTATGCTAGCGCCATTAGTTCCACAGTTTCCTTCCCCATTATAATAACTCAGGAAGGTGGGTCTTTGCCTGATGACTTTGCGTAATGTTCTATCAGTTTTAAGGAGAACACCACACCGCATACTTTTGTACCACTTTTCGTAGAACTTAAAATTCAGATCGATTTCCTGGCGGTTTACCAGATAAAATCATAATTTATTCCACAAAGTTAAGCATGCCATTTCAACAGCGATTTCGACCCCTTTAAATATCTTTAGAAAATGTAAGTAAATGACAATATCCGGCCGTTTGTTTCCGGGTCGTCATTTAAGAATTTGACAGACTGACACAGGTTGGTACGAATCGGCGCCCTACCACCTATCCATCGCCATAGCTTCTATTAATGTCCCCAAAAAGGTTTGTGTTACAAGTTTACCTTAAGCCTATGTAAATTTTATAATATGCTTATTCCTAAATATTAAACAAACACAGCTCAACTAATTATTCTCCATTGTTCTTTCTAAGCCAATTAATTGTTAAAACATAATAGGCTTAACGTAGTTTTGTAGGCAGTTCGAAAGGGTCTATATGTGTGTAATTTGATACTTCATGCATCGCTAGTAGCCTTGCTTAAGTACTGACACGTGCCTTTACCTTCAGAAGGTAATGTCCGACTCCGAAGTGATTTAATTAAAAGTCACCTCTGTCATACAAAAATTATGGTTTGTACTTCATAATAACTGATTTTAAGCAATTTCGCGACAAGTTAATTTGCTTTCATCGATACAGCCAGATTACCTTTACCGATTTGCAATTATTTTAACAAAAGTTTAAGGGCACTCATTTAAGGTAGCAAGGTCGAAAGTGCAAAGTCAGTATGATATGACTTCATACGACCTGATGACCTACAATTACATGCACATTCAAGAAGGCTGAGAATCTGAATCTATAGTGATTACCTAAAGGACGCTCATTGTTTCATTTCCTCGATCTG
Source organism: Xestia xanthographa (assembly GCA_905147715.2). NCBI lineage: Eukaryota > Metazoa > Arthropoda > Insecta > Lepidoptera > Noctuidae > Xestia > Xestia xanthographa. The sequence continues at coordinate 16,404,371 of LR990645.1, read as the reverse complement.
TGGTCATAATATTTTGCGACCCACACGGTTTCGCATCACTCTAAAGTGATTATGACCGTAAAGTTCTTAACTGATCTAGACATACATTGCGCTATATCTAGAACTTAATCTACTCTGCTCGTGCCGATACTGTTCTGTAAGAAACAAACCAAGTACTATTTGGTTATCTATTGTGACAAAAAAAATACTTGGGCACTACAATAATTATTTTTAAGATATTTTGTTTGAGATTATAATGATAGAAATCAAGAAATTCGCAATCGTGGGTACATACATACATATACCTTAAGTGGACGTACTTAATTAGCATTGATACTTTATCGGTTACTAATAATTATATTTTATAACGTTTTCTTATCCATTACTATTTTATTCGATTTGTAGATAATGGAGATACTACTATATTTTCATCGACGTAAATAAAAATGTAATCAATCATTTACTTCATTGCGATGACGAATTATTCTATAGATTTTCCGAATTTTTTGTTTGTCGATTTCGTCATAACGATAAAAATATTTTCCACATGATTATGACGAATATAAAACGAGTTACGTATTTACAAGCTTTTGTTTAACTTGCACTGTTTGTATAGGTAAGTTGTCCGAACCATTTTTCGACAACTTCTGTTATCTGATTAAGCTAAAATTTTCCACAAGTACACCATTAGTTCTGGTGACAATAGATTTTTATTACAGACATGACTAATCCTGCAGCCAGGATCGCCTCATAACAGAGAGCTCCTCAGCGGCTAATAGCACGGACACGTTTGTATACGCATTCAATGTTGATAGATAAACCTGATTTTCGTTCATTTCGTAGTTTCATTTTAATAAAAGCTTGTTTTTAACCTGCCAAGGAAGGGTTATGTTTTTCGCGCGTATCTTTTATGTTTGTAAAGGAGAATGGGCTACGAAGTATGGGGCATCTGCCTTAAGGTCTATATAGCCCTAAAATATACATAATTGAAAAGAGCTTTTTAATAAGAACCTTTGCTACTAACACGACTTTTGGCAATTTGCAGTCCGTTCGGAGTTATTGAGCTAAAAGGGTAACTAGTTGGACAACGAAGTTACGATTGTTTATGGCAACCAATTAAGGTTTTCTGGGTTACCAATATACATAATTATAATCCATTACATAGAGCTTTTTATGGAGAACCTTTGCCAGTAACACGACTTTCGCCAATTCGTTGTACGTTAGGCGTTATTGACATAAACAGGTGACTATTTGAGCACCGAAGTTAAGATTTTTTGGGTGACCAATAGCAATAACATAATTATATACCAGTGGAGAGAGCTTTTCACAACTTTTGCTACTAACATAACTTATCTACGCTAATTCGCAGTCTGTCCGGAGATATGTACCTAAAATATAATTCACTAGTTGGAGACCGAAGTTAAGTGTTTATTTACAACCGATTAAGAGTTTACGGGCAAATAATAGTCAAAAGATATACACTATTAGATAGAGCTTTTGATATTGTGCCAATATCAAAGAAAAAGAAAGAAAGTTCTCTTTGAAAAGCTCTACTTTTGCTAATTGGTAGTCTGTTTCGAATTATTGACCTAAATGTGTGTTAGGGCACCGAAGTTGTGATTTTCTAGGTACCTAACTAATGGCAATAATACACCATTCGAAAGAGCTTTTAATGAGAACATTTGCTACTATTAAACAACTTTTGATAATAGTTGTTTGTTCGGTTTTATTGATGTAACTATAGGTAGTTGATTGGGCACCGACCTGTAGCTCCTCCCTGGCTCTGAATCGAGAAAAGTTATCAAACCAAGAAATATACTTCTTGAGGAGAATATCAATCTATTACTACATATTTTAACGCTATTGGGCGTTGGAGTAGAATTAACGATATAACCAACCTTCTGCTACTGTAAGGATTTGTTTCTGATACGGCATTTAAGATGTCAATGTTTTGAAAAGGAAGTTTATCAGGCTTATAATAATGATGTTTTAAACGTACAGTATCAAATAAAGTTAATAAAATAACAGTATTTAATTCAACTTAATTTCTCATATTTAGAGCTCTGCAGCTCCTCTCTGACTCGAAATCGAGAGAAGTCGCCATAATAAGAAATGTTGATGGACAATGTTTTGCCCAATTTCCTTTCTTTAAAACCTCGTTTCTTCCAAACGGCTGGATGGATTTCGCCAGTCAAGGTATCGTTATATTCGTCTTAAAAACCCAAGTTTCCAGGTGTTTGAAAAAAAAAACAAAATGGCGGGTTTTTGGCGTGAAATAGTAATTAGGTATATTAATACGTTAGTTCATTTAACAAAAAAATAACCAATCGAGTAGGGTATCAAATTAAAGAAAATTAAGGCGGTACCCCGAGCAAAATTAGTCTATTTGTGGTGGTTCAAACTTCGCTTGAAATACTGTTAGAATAAAGTTCTAATCAGCTTGCACTACGAATTGGTCGTTACGTCAGTCACTGCAAGCCGAATTGTGCCAAATGAGTGGTTTTTATTCTTTATAAAATCAAACTTACGTCTTTTGGAAAAAATAAAACGACAATTATGTTCATTATTAAATTGCCTATGCATTAGTATAAGTAGCAAATCAAATTAAGGGTTACTATACGAGGAGTAGCATTTTATAAATCATTATTTCTCATTTCTATGGTTTCGTTGTGAGGGGATTTATTAAACATTAAGCAACTTAAAAAAAAATATGAAACGACAATTTTGGAGTCAAGGATATGTAGTAATTTAATGTATTTTTTATTAGTTGGTATTTCTTTTGGATAAAGAGGAGTAGGCTCCGAAAAACTGCTCGCTCAAGGTCATTTGCTCGGGGAGCCGCCTTAAAAGGAGATTACAAAAATATTTATAATTACCTATATGTTTGAATTGTATTAGGAATAAGATAATAATATTTACAGTCGGGTTTTAGATTTTTTAATTATACTTATACGTAGTAGGTACCTATACTTTCAGGAAATTAATGAAACAACAAGTAATTTCTTTAATTAATTTCCTGAAAGTATAGGTACTACGTATTTAAACACCTGAGAATAATAATCAATAGAATAGGTACCAAATCGTTGAGCTGAAATCGTATCACTGGTACTGACTGACAGATGTACTTACTAGAGTCAATAGTCAGATTAATCTATTCCATTCTAGTCTATTTTTATCTCGTCAAACCCAATACTTAGGTACATACGGTGGAATGATTTAAAGAGCAAGGTAGGTATACAAATATTGTGAAATCCAAGAATGTCGTCAAACTACTCAAAGCTAGCAGGCAATGTATTATTAGAAAAAATGATCTAATGTTGGTCCTTATTATGATTCGACTGACGCGAGTTACAAATTATACGATGTTTGGGATGCGCTAATTGTCTTATAATTACATTCATTTAAATAATTAAAGCAGCCACAAAATATTAACGTGGAGCCCATTTAAATAATCATAATTTGGTATGAGAGCGTGGAAGTAACTGGTGCGCTCGCTTGCCGCGAGGTAGAGCCAATTATCTATGGCACCATCCAACGTACTCGCGTGTTTTTTTTATTCTCTCAGATAATAATGGTCCTGGCTTCGGGCCGGCCATAATTGCATCCCAAGAACTGAGAAGGAAAACGATGGGGTTACGCTCCGTAAGCCCCCATGACTCGGTAATTTTGACAAAAAAAAAAAAAACTTTTTGGAATATCACGTCTCTGTTTCTCGGCGCTAGTTTGAGAAGGACAGACGAGCTACTAAGTTCAATATCCATTAACTTTTTTCTTATTCGGACACGCTCTGATTGTTACACAACCTTTAGTACAAGAAGTGAAATATTTCGGCTTTTTATAAGTGCCCTCAGGCCTCAAGCGTTTAGTTCCTCAACACGTGCGATAATGGACTTGTGAGGTTCTAATAGCTTCCAGTATTAGGTAATGCATTAGGTACTTCGGTACCTAAAGTAAAATAAACAATAGGATAGGGTAGGTAAGGAATAAGGCTAGCTCACATTCAAGATAAAACAATAGTTAATAATACGTTAATTAATTAATTAACAATCTTCTGCAGTCACCGTCGCAGTCATATTGAGCAAAATCAATTTCGAAAATTGATTACATTCGTTTCAGTAATTTTTCACATCTTGAAAAACATTGTCTTATACAACAGGTACTACATTCTACAGCACAAAACGAAGTAGCAATTTATAAAGTGAGTCAAAGTACATAGCGCGTATTGGACATTGCAAATATGTGTGAAGCGAGTTATCTTAAGATGTGGCCAAGTAAATAATTGCCTCCAGTATCTATCTGTAACATTTTATCACTACACTGCTTAACAAGCTTACTTTTATGTGCTCAGTAAAACTGTTTTCTTTTTCGACATTTTTATATGAAAATAAAGAATTTTAATTAGGTTTCAGGAACAAACATCGCAAGCTCACTAAAACTTCTTGTTGAGGTATTTCATAAATCTGTTTCATCTGAAAGTTTGCCGCTCGTACCTATACTGCACGTTGTTTGAACATGTGAAATTGTATTCAAAACAATTTGGCATTATTAAATGTACTTTATCGCTGCTGTGGAAAATTCTTTTGTTACAAAGAAAATTGTAAACAAATAAAAGAAAAAGAACTCTGTGATGTTATCTACTTATTGTGTGGGTGCACAAACAGAAAATACATAAATGATAAATTATGTTTATTTTGCAAGTAGGTTTTTACAAACACTTTTACACGTCATTTTTTTTAAAACTAGATGGGGCTGGTGTTTCGTACCTGACTACTCTGAGAAGAAACAGCCGAAACAAACTCAGAGGTCATAGTCTCTTTTGAAGTCCATACATAATCTCGCTCAATTCACATGAGGTGATGAGGACTATGCAGATTAGTGTCTGAGATGGTCTGTTGAAGAAAGAACCACACAGATTTGAGTGGACCTGTCCAGTCAGTGCAAGCATTTGTCAGTTAACGTGTAGCTATAAAAACAGACAGCATAAATAAAAACAGACGGGAAACTATTAATCTGTAAGGCACTTGCTCTAGGGACATTCCCAGATAGGGTCAATCGTACCTATAGATATACGTACACATGACCCAAAGTGGGAATATTAATGGACCCGGTATATTCGTGTACGGTCCGCCTTCTCTGCAATCCAAGTCGAGGTTTTATTTTATAGAATTTAAAATAGGCTGTGACTTGTGAATCGTTTGGTTACGTCACGTACCTACATAAACAACCTATATTCAGTTAGACTATGTAATTATGTAGGAAGGCAACTACCTTTATAAAAAGCTATTGGTGTGATTCAGTCTCAATATTCTTATTAGCTATCGTAACTCATATTTTTTGTGCTGCCGACTGTACTCTACCTCTCGGTAAACTGGTTCTGTTCCCAATGTCAAGGTCCTACGAATATTCGGTATAGCTGAGCCGAAGCAACGCACGACGGGCTTACCGACTAAATAACGTTTTGCTTTTGTTATTCAACCCCACAAATAATGTAAGACAACTGAAAAATAAAAACTTTATGCTCTACAATTTATAGTTATAAAATTAGAGCTTACTACTGTTTTCGGATTACGCTAAAAGAATATTTATTATAATTTGCTTGGTTTAGGTATAGTTTAGCCAATTACGTATTTCATGCTTCAATTACACTTGGTCATAAACCAGGTTTATATGCTGAATCATCTTTACGTTTGTCGTTGCAGCACGAACGACTGCCTTCCGGAAAATGTCTGTCTGGTCTGATCATAAAAACCAAAGTTTTTTTTTTAATGCAGCAAAACCTAGAACTTGAAACAGTCTAGTTAGATCGACTTCAGAATGAAGGTTGTTAGGTACTTGTAATCGACTGCAGCTAGAATTGGACTTCCTTGAAATAATTCCTTATTATATTATTAGTTTGAAATATGGGTATTTGGTACCTACTAGTCTAGTTTGGTATCGAATACCGCGAAACTAATCAAGTATAACATTTTGTTGTAAGTATCAATGACGTGCGGTCTGCTATGTAGGACCTAATTTATTTCATATCCTGAATGAATGGCTTCTACGCTATAACATAAATTAATTTCACAATCTCGTCGACATCGCGTGTTGGCTAATTACCTACAGTGATGTTCTTTCAATTACACAAACTTCTAATTAACTCATTAGGTATACAGTTATCCATTTATTGCGCTATTGTCCATGTTCGGTCCTAATAAACAATCATAGATTTGTATCTGAACATTGATGGAAGATTAAATTCCTTTGCAATGTAGGTATATATTTTACTAGCGATTAATTTATTTGATGAAACTGCAAATGACATGTCGTCATGGATTAGAAAAGCTTTCATGTTGTTTCAATTAAGCGGAAAAATAAATGGGAATTCATACGTCATTGATTGCGATGTTGTCCTTCCAATTAATTACTTTGCAAACGACAATATAGGTAGCTTGATGATAAGTTTTGATTTGTAGCTAGGTAGGGCTGGCAAATACAATATTTTAATTTTGAATGCTGATTGAACAAATTATTCTCTCTCTACCTTCCTCGTCATTTTTCAGTAGTAAGAAACCGTTCTTATGTCGAATCTTAACAATAAGCACATCAATAATATAAAATAGCTGTTAAGCCAATCCCAACATAGTTGGGAAAAGGCTATGCAGATGACGAGTAGGTGAGAATTTCTGTCAAGCTCATGATTTTCTATAACAATAGCACTTGACTGTAATTATACCGGTAAAACTAAAACAAAGTCCTTTAAACAATGCTTTAAGCAATTATCTCCTCTATCAGTTAATCTCGACAACTTCAAAGCTCATATATATGCGAAAATTGCCCGAAGATAAGACATGTGCTAACCGTTATTAAAGGACATAATATTTAAGTTAGGTATATGTAGGCACTACATAGGTACCCACAATTCGGGTTCCACGAACTGCCGCTGAAGAAAACAAAAGCCGCTTTTCATAACTTACTTCTAGTAGGTACAACGCCATTGCCACGAGAATGAAAAACTATGCATTGTTATTTCTATTTTTGCAAGTTCAAGGTGACAACTATAATAGGCGTTTCAGTACCCTGTAATTTATATAAGTATAAGCATATACACAGTCGGATGTCCGGTCCGCATTTCCCCATAATATACTTTGCCGGCCCGCAACCCGCCCTCGGAAAGAACCGCATTAATTTGCATAGCTAATTAACTTTTTACTTTATTACAGTGACGTTAATCTAACGTGTAACAATTTACGAGTAAATACTATTACGTCAAAATGATGGACGAGGCGGTGTGGCGGCAACCCGATTGAAAAAACAGTGTCGTAACTCCTAAGTCGTAATCTTTACAAGCTGAAAGATAAACTCCTGCAAATATTTGTATGGGTAACAGCTGTCACTCGTTTCGGTCGAGTGTTGAGCAGAAACAAACCAGATGCCCACGTCCACGCTCTTAGGTAAACATATTACCTACGTGCGTATGTAAAGCTATTTATCTATTTAGAGGTACCTACATAAATAAATTGATAGTAGGCTGGTAAAAGAATGTGGTAACTCGGAGTACCCCAATGGATCTTAGAATGACGTTATATATTTTTGGTATCAATTATTGAGTAGAAGAAAGGAGTAAATGATGTCGTGACGTCTAACAGGGGAGAATGGAAGCAAAAAGAGTGTTGCGCAGACCCTAAATATAATGGCACAAGGGCAGGAAGGTGACGATATGTGGACGTAATTTGCTTTAAACCAAAACCATTATGGCAGTAAAATAGTAAAAAAGCGCTTCTTTACAAAGTGCTTAAATATTTCACAGCCTATGAAAACCATTTAACGGGCCCGTATGAAATTACAAATGCCCATGCATAATTCTTTAAAAGCCTACACATTCCAACTGGTGTTAAAGCAATGTTATTGCAGAAATAACACATTATTATAATGAATGAAGCCGCAGAGGTGACAGAGGCGTGATGCATTTGAAAAGCACGATTCTCCACGGTGCTCCATAAATGTCGTCGACGAATTCACTCGCTTTACACGCTCTTCGTCACAGTTGTCAAATGAGATGTAGTTACAGTACAACGGTGCCACGGCCAATCAGCATCCAGTAGCCGTCACCATCAGTAACGACTAGAATCACACATATGGTCATCGTTCGTAACATATGTTAAGCCTATTTGATGCTTTGTTTCTGTCACATAATTAAAATGTCAAGATAAGTTATAGCTACATACTCGTATTTACACTTAAAATAATATTTTGTCAATACAAAGCTTCCGAGTTCTGATTGATTACATCCTGTACAATTGAGTTTACTACTTCTAGGAATATTTGAGTTTTTCAGACAGTAGTTTTTTTTTCTGTAAACAGTATGGTCTGAAAAAAAAACCCGAGTCGAGTACTTAAGCTCAGCTAGCGGTTCTACGAGCTACGAGCTTGTCTAGGTACACCTGCTACGAGCTACGACGTCGCTTGTGGGTAGAGATAGAGACGGATTTATGGTGTTTTCTATTCTTGGAGTACGGTAACATACTCGTACAATAATCTAACAGTGCTTGGGTAAATAATTGTTTTACGCGAAGTGCGAGCGAGTAGAGTCATACAGCATAGGTACTTATAATCAGAGAGGCATACTTATACTTTAATGACCGACAGTTACATGGGAAGATTACAGAACATTATAGTTCTATGTAATAATTAAAAGTGGAGCTTTGATTTCCTTGCAAAATAATATCGTGAAATATTCTCTCAAATCCAATAAAGTTTGCTTGGTAATAGACACTAAACTGTTGTTTTATTGCAAGGTTATTTTAGGTGTTACTGGTAAATCCTCCATCCTACGCTTCATTTTGGCTGCATTTTCAAAACCAGTTTTATCTCTAGATAAAAATTAGTCATCATCTGCCTAGCCTTTTTCCAAATGCGTTGGGTGCGGTATCCAGGCTAACCGGATGCAGCTGAATACCTACCATTATTTTACATGGATCTCCTTGGTAAGACTATGGTTGAGACTTTCGGGCCACTCACTACCAACCAACTGCTGGGACTAACGGCATAACGTGCTTTCCGTGGCACGAAGGAAACTCGGTATGTAATGTGTGGTCACCCATCCACGGATCAACCCAGTCAAGCGTGGCTTAACTTGAAGATCGACCCGAGCGGCTGTTTGCTTACTTAGCCACAAGCTCTTTGAGATAAAAAATCGTTTGAGTTTATAACAAGAAATAAGTGCTTGTGCGTGCCACACTTAAATAAAAACATATTAATAAAACTGAGTAACAAAATTAGGTACCTACAAGTTAATTGTCTGTCTGTCATTGTTTTTACAACATCATAGAACCTTTTTTGTATACTTGATCCAGACTGCAATTTAAGTAAAGATTGTTTTGCGAATGCCAGCGCAGAAAAAACCCGTGTTCGAATGTGTTATGTTGATTATAGAGGGATTGGTAGGTAGGTATCATTAATCCATTGTGTGACGAAACCGGTATAAAAACTACGGCTGAATGAGAGTCTAGAATCACGAAAGTTGGAAAATCCCCACATGGACCGCACGGATGGCTTTGTCGATACATTTATTTATTGTTTTGTCCCTTGCCTAAGCCTGAGTGGAAGATTTTCTGTTTCAGACGAATATCTTTCGTGGTGAAGATGATAACGTGACGATTGACAAGAGTGAATGGAAGACAAAAACGTGATGCGCCGACCCCAAATAACATGGAACAAGAGCAGGAAGATTTTTCGCTCTATTGAAAACAAGTTCTATGGAGTCTTTCGGAATAAATACATAATAGCGTGAGAATTGATAGGGATCGAAGAAAAAAACGCGTAGCGCCGACCCCAAATAACATGAGACAAGGGCAGTAAGGTCTTTCGCTCTATTGAAAACAAGTTCTTAGGAGTCTTTCGGAATAAATGATAGGTAGCGTGAGAATTGATAGGGTAGAATGGAAGAACAAAACCTGTTGCGCCGATCCCAAATAATATGGAACGAGGGTAGGTGATGATCTACATAAATCCTAGTTCTATTGAAAACAAGTTCTTAGGAGTCTTTCGGAATAAATGATAGGTAGCGTGAGAATTGATAGGGTAGAATGGAAGAACAAAACCTGTTGCGCCGATCCCAAATAATATGGAACGAGGGTAGGTGATGATCTACATAAACCCTAGTTCTATTGAAAACGAGTTCTTAGGAGTCTTTCGGAATAAATGATAGGTAGCGTGAGAATTGATAGGGGAGAATGGAAGAACAAAACCTGTTGCGCCGATCCCAAATAATATGGAACGAGGGTAGGTGATGATCTACATAAATCCTAGTTCTATTGAAAACAAGTTCTTCGGAGTCTTTCGAAGATTTAACGAAGAACTAGTCGGTTTCTTCCTGACGTCGTCGTAAGTAACTGCTCTATTTAAATGATGGACTAGTTTTACTCGCTGAAACATAATACGTAACAACACAATGTCAACTAGCGACAAATGCGGTCAACTTCCTGCTTCTAGCACAGTCTAATCGTTTAGCAAGTTTAGGCCAAGAGAACGTAGCACCACTGTGATAACCACCGAGTGTTGACATTGTGTATTTTATTGTCAATTACCTCACGATTTTCATGTCTCAATGTCAACCGGCAAATATTTCATGCCTGTAGTGATTTTTCTTAGTGACGTCATCCGATTTGCAATTTATCAGCGTGTGAAGCGATTCTAATAACTTTTATATGACCAGATTAATATGGATTGACAAAGATAAATTATTAAGTTGATTTTGAAATAAACTCTTGCTTGCCGTGATATAGCGCATAATTTTAATTACCGGTTACGAGTTTTCTTCTCCACCGCTTTTAACTACGGACTGTAGACATTTTGTTTGGCCAGTTATTTGTTTTTTTTAATTTTTTATTTGATTAATGGGCTTAAAAACGGAACCCTATTACTAAGACTTTGCTGTCTGTCCGTCTGTCCGTCTGTCTGTCACCAGGCTGTATCTCATGAACCGTGACCGCTAGACAGTTGAAATTTTCACAGATGATGTATTTCTGTTGCCGCTATAACAACAAATACTAAAAACAGAATAAAATTAATATTTAAGGGGGGCTCCCATACAACAAACGTGATTTTTTTTATAATAATTGGTACGGAACCCTTCGTGCGCGAGTCCGACTCGCACTTGGCCGGTTTTTTAATATATGTGTGATACGTAAATGTAGTTTATTATTTTATAAAAAAAACTGCCGCCTTAATATTAATTAATTAATTACTAAGTACAAGATTACGAAGTAGAAGGGCCTTTTAGTACAGCCAACCGTCAACAAGACTAGTGTAACGGTCATATCTTATCTTATCCAATTTATCAATAGTGGAATCATGAAGTTTATCTACCTACCTCAACTAAATTAGTTTGGTACAAAAAAACAAACAGAAAGAAGCTAATAAATAGGTAATTATATAACTCCTCAAGTTGCTATTTTGGAGGAAAATTTGTATGTTCAATAAAATAATAGGCAAGTGCCTAATTTAAACACAGACTTAAAAATTGTATCATAGCTATAAAGATATACAGAGTTAGTTTTCAATGACCAGCCAAAATTTAAAATTAAGATCTAGATATCAAACCAAAAGTGCATTTTAAATATTATTGAAGAGAAGAAAAAAAAATGCACATAATAAAATGTCCTAAAAAATTTCCTAAATCATAAACCTAGTGGGAATCAATGCACTTGTGTGCGTGCATGCACCGCCAAATTTATGTGTGTGCAAAATGCTACCTATATGTATAGGTTGTTGAACTGAATTGTGCTGTTGCAATATCCACACTTTCGCTTTTAGTGGTGGACAGGATTCAATCTTATTAAAAAAAATATGTTTTTTTTTCTTCATTAACTATTATAGGTATCAAAAATATTATCGATACTAAACCATCTCTGAAAATTTGGCCAGTTATTGAAAACTAACCCTGTTTAATTAATACAAAAAAAAATACCTGTTCTTCTATTCTATTTGAGAACGAATGATCCAATTCAAAAAAAATCTTTAATTGGCTTATAGCTACGTTATTCTCGTGGGTGCTATACGGCTATAAATTATTATTTAAAATGTCATGCTTAGAGTAGCCGAACTATCACAATTTTGCGGACAAAGTCGTGGGCGTAAAATAAAATTAAGTGCGAATTGCCATTTTCATGAAGGTTGTCTTGATACATACATATTTTTATAAAATGTATGTATAACTTTTTCAAATTTAGATAAATTGTGTTCCTACGAACTTAGATAGAAAAAATAAATAGACTTACCAAGTTCAAACCAAAGTAAGCTCTTTCAAAGTTTTTGCAACTGAACTCCAAACTCGCGAAGTTTTATTACTGAACAACGCGATTCACCACACTTATCTAATTTTAAATTCAGAATTATTATTCTGGATAAGTGTTAAAACTAAAGTGTAATCCGTATTTCGGTACGATGTCGTCTGCCGCAACCGACTGTCGCGCGATTTTGATCTCGTTTGAATAAATGTTTAAACCAGCCGCCTCCTGGCTTTCTTGAAAAGGGCGGTAAATAGCGAACACTAGCGACACCGACACTCAATTATTCTGTTTTATGAAAACGCCATCTATTGCTGAGTAGCGTAAACAAATTCAACCTTTTAACTTGCCCAGAATAACTTGGCATGCGGGAGAAAGGTGAACTAAAATATTGATTACTAACATGGACATCTAATCTTTTGTTTCTTTTTACACATATCATGGAAATCAAGTTTAACCTTTGGAACGCCAAAGAGTAAACGCATGGGCGTCCCCACCCACGTCCAGGCCACAAATTTAGAACAAATACCTACAGAAAAATATTCCAACATCTTATCGATAATTTTGCTAATCATTGCTTTACGTCCCATACTTTTTCTACGATACCTAATCATTGCTTTTCGTCCCATAGTTTTGAAATAAAATATCACTCGTTCCATCATTATTTAATTTTACTCTATTTCGTAAACAGCAGCATATTTAAATACTTACAGCAGTTACAGCGTTTAAAAAAAAAACGTTTTCACTTCTCATGCTCTGAAAGTGCTTGTTTGTGCAGGATATAGGCTGCACAAAATTGAATTTTGTGCACAAGGGCATTAACGTATCTACTCATAAATGTATCTATATTAAGGCAAAGAAAATGAGCCATACAGCCAAACGCAATAAGAAGTTCATAGATAGAATTTGTTATTTTATAATATTTACTTTAATTTATTTGCCTTATGTGTTTTTTAGGACATAAAAGACATTTAAAAAAAAAACCAAGTACCTAAGGTACGTTATTTAACTAATTTAAGAAAATTATTATTACAACATTAATTTAATAGTAGGCTGTATAGGTCTAAAACCCAAGTCTAATATCAATGTCATAAGATTTCAAAAAAATAAAGCGGCGGGAAACAGGTCTTGTTTTTTCGTGCGTTTTTTAATTTCTTCAATTTATACTACTCTTTTATTTCCTCGCAATCGAAGTGAAAAGCAGAGTTTATAACTCGTCCACAAAACCATTTTATCCTCGACATTATTATCAGCCCTCGCCTTCGGCTCGGGCTGCTAAAGGTCTCGGATAAAAATGGTTCGTTTTGTGCACTTGTTGTAAAATCTACTAATTTCATCCCATCTATTCGAAAAGGACGACTTGGTTCGCCTTTAAGTGCACCCAAAGGTGGTGTTTTCTATAAGAAACTTTTGGCGGGCAGTAATGAGTTTTTAATCCTCTTTATAGATGTTCCAAATTCAAAAAGTGCGCCGCAATAGATTGTATGACAAGGGAGCAAAATAGTATTTTTACGGCGAGGGCGCTATTTTGATTCCAGAGCGAAGCGAAGGATTCTAGAATAGAATCCCGAGCATAGCGAGGGATTCTAAAATAGAATCCTGAGCGTAGCGAGGGATTCAAAGTACATCGCCTGAGGGAAAAATATGTTTGCTCTCGAGTCATATACTCTACTTTTCATCTCGTTCTATGAGAAAATAAATAAGAGACACTTTTAAGTAATTAATGAATAAGTTTAATTAAAAAAAACCGGCCAAGTGCGAGTCGGACTCGCACACGAAGGGTTCCGTACCATTGACTATATTTAGTATTTGTTGTTATAGCGGCAACAGAAATACATCATCTGTGAAAATTTCAACTGTCCAGCTGCCACGGTTCATGAGATACAGCCTGGTGACAGACAGACGGACAGACGGACAGACAGCGAAGTCTTAGTAATAGGGTTCCATTTTTACCCTTTGGGTACGGAACCCTAAAAATGACATGATACACTGGCGAAATTTTGAAAATTTATTGTCATTGTGTGTATTTTGTTTGGGATTGATATAGTTGTGGATTTATTTATACAGGATGACATTTTTCCCACTTTCCAAAAAAAAAATGGGTATGATTGGTGAACGGAGTAGAAGCAAATGGCATACTTAGTTTTCTTTTTTTTTAAATCGAAATTAAAAAAAAATTGTTTTCGTAAGATTTGAAATTCGATATTTTACATTTTTTGTTTTTTAATTACTCTTTCTTTGTTCTAATATGAAAAGTTTACTTTAAATTTGTAGCGTTTTTTGATGATGGATCAATTCTTTTCTAAGCTGTGGAAAAAAGAAAAACAAAACTAGGCATGCCATAAGTTTTTTTTTTTGGAAAGTGATAAAAAAGGCATCCGGTATTTTGAGTGTTTGTAATCTCAGTATCTTGCTGGTGCTCAGGAAAAGGCATTGATTCCTTTGACGTAGAACGGCGTGGCGACAATGGTGTGTACAATGCGCGTGCTGACCCCCGCGCCGTACAAACACTTACAGCCAGTCATTTATACAATTTTCGTTCGATTTCAATGAACGATTCATGTTCCAAATTCAAATCTCATTACTGCCCGCTAAAAAGTCTAGTGGAGAAAAGAGCTACTTTGCTCCCGCTAAAAGGGGAACAAAACAACACTTTTCGAATAGAAGGGATGAAATAGTAGATTTTACAACAAGTGCACAAAACGAACCATTTTTATCCGAGATTTTTAGCAGCCCGAGCCTAAGGCGAGGGCTGATAGTAATGTCGAGGATAAAAATGGTTTTGTGGACGAGTTATAAACTCTGCTTTTCACTTCGATTGCGAGGAAATAAAACAGTAGTATAAATTGAAGAAATTAATAAACACGCAAAAACAAGAGCTGTTTCCCGCCGCTTTCTTTTTTTGAAATCTTACGCAATGATATTTAATTAAACAGATATGTTATGAGCGCGCAATCGTGAAGACTCGAAAACGTGTCAATTGGCCTGTTTTTCCTTTATTCTGCGTCACTGCGTGTATGTGAGCTGGCTCTCCCCCGCGGCACACTTTTTTCGGTGGTTTTGTAGGTGTATAACATATCTGTTTGTTAGAATATCATTGATCTTACGACATTGATATTAGACATGGGCTGCAGACCTATACAGCCTACTATTAAATATTTTTTTTTATAAAATTTTCTTAAATTAATTAAATAACCTACCGTAGGTACTTGAATTTAATTTTTTATGTCTTTTATGTTTTAAAAAACACACACACAGGTACTTTTATTTATGTAAATTTAGCAACAACAACATTAGCAACAAGAAAAAAGAAAAACATTTGGATCGAAACTATACAGATATGTCTTATTATACCAGTAATGAATATTAAGACTTGATAATAATCATAATATAACATTGTTTTTTTCTAAAATACTGCCAATTTCATGATATTTTTAGATTAATATTTAATTAAGAGTGAACTATTTGATCGTCACGCTGAGTCACGCACCTGCGTACACCGTACTGATGTACAATAAAAAAAAAGATACTGGTGGAAAACATAACCTCCTCCTTTTTTAGAAGTCGGTTAAAAGTTTTTCCGTGTATTTGAATGAAAAATGACGAAAAAATCGTAACTACTTTGCCCACTGAAATATGACAGGCAATATGAACGTTTAAACGTTTAGTATTAAGGTCCTATGATAGATTGATTATTCTTCTATACTGATCCTTAAACCATAATGTTCTTAAGGTAGAAAATACCGAAGTTACAAAAGTTTCTGCTAAATGGGCAAACTTGTAAAACTAAAAACCGGCCAAGTGCGAGTCGGACTCGCACACGAAGGGTTCCGTAGTTCCGTACCATTGACTATATTTAGTATTTGTTGTTATAGCGGCAACAGAAATACATCATCTGTGAAAATTTCAACTGTCTAGCTGTCACGGTTCATTAGATACAGCCTGGTGACAGACAGACGGACAGACAGCGAAGTCTTAGTAATAGGGTTCCGTTTTTACCCTTTGGGTACGGAACCCTAAAAAGTACAAAAAATTTGGCCCGCTGTACAAATTAAGCTTTTTAGCACAGAAACACTTATTTTCTTGATATTATTATATATCCTATGCAAAGAACAGTATTATAACATTTAAATGTCGTGTAGCACAATCACACGTTTTTTTTTTTTGAAATATTTTAAGATTAGTCAAAAATTTTCAGCAATTTGGGCAAAGTCGTACGGTTTGATTGACGTTAATTTTGTGAATGTGGATAATAATGAATGTACTTACCTAGTATGGATGTGGATCTTGTGATATCTGAATTAAAAGAATTTATCTTTATTACTACTATTTCTCACGGTTGTAAAAAATGGTCCAGTCAACTGTAACACTGTTAAATTTTTTTACCATGGTCCAGTCAACCGGACCTAGCCAACTGTACCACGGGCAAGGAATGGTTGTAGTAGTATTTCATAAAACGCTATTTCATATTTGCTTACATATAGACGCTTTCCGATGTTCACTTTTTCCGGCGGTCTCCCATTCGACGCGGTGATCAGCCCAGTCCGATTTCAGGTTGTTTTTTTTTACGTTAATGACGTTATCCCACAAAAAACGTACCTACTACTTACAAAAATAATAGTGAAAAGATTACAGGCGCCGACGAAAATTTTCGGTTTTTTCTTCATGTCGTTTTCGTGGTTTCTGGGGTCACTGTTTATTTCATTACATATTGCACTGTTTTCTCGCAAATGTGTTGAAAAACATATAATATTTATTATTTCAATAATAGTT
The DNA here is from genome assembly GCA_905147715.2 of Xestia xanthographa. NCBI lineage: Eukaryota > Metazoa > Arthropoda > Insecta > Lepidoptera > Noctuidae > Xestia > Xestia xanthographa. Next base: position 16,387,350 of record LR990645.1, on the reverse strand, counting down.
ATTTTCAAAACATTTGCTCAAAAAATGTATTTACGGAGCCTGTATACATTGTTTGAAGGTTATAAATTACGCACCACTACAATATCCACCGTTCTATAGCACCGTGCGTATTCTTTACGGTTTCTTTTTTAAATTAAGTCAAAAGGAAAATCCAAGATGGCGCCAACGAAAATTTAGTTTTTTCTTCATGAGTGTCGTTTTCATGGTTTTTGGGGTCGCTGATAACGAAAATGCAGTCAAAATGAAAATCCAAGACGGCGCCGACGAAAATTTTCGTTTTTTTTTGTAATGGGTGTCGTTTTCGTGGTTTTTGGGGTCGCTGATAATGAAAATGAGGTCAAAATGAAAATCCAACTTACCGCACTAGTATCATAAAAGTTATTTATGATACCAGTGCGGTAAGTTTGTAAATACCAATTTCTGCACGTGTGTCATACTAGTACATTTTGATACAAGTGGGAAAAGTTTGTTATTGCATTCGAGGCGGAATTATAACTTTAATAATGTTTTTGAGCCGAGAACTGCATTAACAAATGTCCACGTGTAACAAACGACGTTTTTCAATACACTTTTGAAGAAATAAAATAACATATAACAAAAAATATTTTGTCACGAACTAAGAAACTATGATTTTAATTTTCTCTTTTTTTCGCGCTCTGGTTTCGCTAGGTTGAAGGAGAGGCAAAGGTATGAAGCCGTTAAACAGCCTAATATAAAAAATAGATTAATTTTATATGTTTGAATTCAGAACACAAATAAATGTTAATTTGTGTATAAAATAACTATTAGTTTTTAATAATCATGTTTATCTATGATAATCTATTTATAAACACAATTTAAATATTCAAAAATTATTTATGCCGTAAAGACGCGTAGTGCTTTGCCGAAATAAAAAAAAACATTCACTTCACATTCACCTGAGACTGTAGGCATTGAACCAATTTGGACTAAGTATAGGTATCTGTGACAATTTTCATTCCCGCACACGTGCAGGAAAATGAAACATAAACGCACGCGTGTGAAATACATTGCATGTTGTACCTAATCGTAGTACGTTAATAACGCACTACGATTACGATAACGCACGCTGCGTATGGACCAGTTTTCGAGGAAGTGTATTGAAAAATGTTTTTCACCACATTTGCGAGAAAACAGTGCAATATGTAATGAAACAAACAGAGACCCCAAAAACCACGAAAACGACACCCATGAAAAAAAAAAACCGAAAATATTCATCGGCACCATTTTGGATTTTCATTTTCATTATTAGCGACCCCAAAAACCACGAAAATGACACCCATGAAGAAAAACCGATAAACCAAGTGACGAAGTCGAAGACCTTTATCAAAATTGTTTGGGGGCCCTACGAAACCGAGAGCGGCGAACACAAAAAAAATATATATTAAAATAGCACCCTGACTTGAAGCTGTCATTGATTTTATTAAGATAATGTAAGAGCGAGCAAAGTGGGATAGAAAATGTAGTAACCCTAATCAAGGCTCGCAGGGTAGAGGCATTCATCCAAAACCCAGAAAGCGAGCTTGAAAAATTTTAACTGTCCGAACCGCGACGAGCCTTCTTCATTTTTAAAAACGAGCTCGAGGTTTTGAAGCCTTTTCTTGATTGCGATATATTATGTTAAATATTTATGATATTTAATCATATCGGGCCTCTTCTCAAAAACAATTTGAGGTTATTGGAAGATTTTTTTCCTCTACATGTCGGGGCCCCCGTATCATTGGTAAGCTGTAAGGGGGAAACTTCGCCCCGAGACACAGAGTTGCTTCCGCACAAGTATGTGTGAAATAGTAAATTTTGATACAAGTGGATATAGGTTGTTATTGCATTCGAGGCGGAATGAACACATGAGCCATAGGCGACGATGTTTTTGAACCGAGAACTGCAATAACAAATGTCCACGCGTATCAAACGACGTTTTTCAATACACTTTTGAATAAAATAAAAGAATGAAAAATATATTTGTCATGAATTTTTATGAGACTATGATTTTAATTTTCTTTTTACCATTGCCATTCGAAAAAGGGCATTTTATTCATCGATAACAGTGAATAAAACGCATGCCGGGCACAGCTAGTATGTAATAAATGGATGTAGCCCTGTAACAGAACTAGGCAAGGACTGTATTTCGGTTTGCAGTACCTTGACCCTCGATATTTTAGCAATAGAATGCCAACAAAAGAAATATGGTTGGTTGTACTAGGTACTAATTAATTTTGAATAACAAAACGTGTGAGTGAGTGAAGTAATTATGAGTGTGTGTGGACTAGTAGGTGAGAGTGGAGTTTGAGTGATGTGGGTGTGTAGGTATGTGTGTTGTGGTGCATAGGGGTGTGTGTACAAGTCGCGGCACGAAACTCTAGCGCTGACCGTTATTGCGCAGAAGTAAAAAATAAGAATGTATTGGGGCGTGCGTTGCGCCGATTGGCTCTCCAGTCGTATAACATGCGCCGCTATCCCCTCCACGTTACGTTCAGCGCTAGTTACGTGCCGCGACCTGTAAGTGAAGTGTTGTGTGGGGGGTGCGGGGCCCTTGTTACTCGGGGGCCCCGGCGTAGCTACGCCCCTGAAGCAGGAAGAGCTGTTTCCGCACTTATGTGTGTACAGTTTGGGTGATAAAAAAAAACAATTATATTTTCAACTACATTTTATTATTTTTATTTTATACACTTATTGCATCATGTAATTGGACTTCCAAAAAATAATTAGATCATGTGATACTTACAATTACAATAAACATATGGTGATTGTCTTATAAAAGCAAAATACATAAATGTAAATATTTAGAAGAAAACAAGAAAAACTTGCTAGTGGAACAGATTCATTAATATCTTATACAGTTTAATCATACTTGTCTATGAGAAATAACTTGAGAGCAATAAAATGGTGTTTAACACTATCTTAACTATGTATAAAAGAGAAGACATCCATGTGTCTTTCTATGATAAATGAAGGATACATAATATGATAAAAACAACACTTCATTGTATGTGTGTACTTTACGACTCATCTTCTAAGTCGCATCGCGACGGTGCTGCTGACTTTCCTGTCTTAGGAGATTCGGTATCTGTGGAGAAGAAAAAAATAATTTATATAATTGTAGCTAATTTGTAACTTACTACTAATTGACAGACCTAGATTTTAGTTCCAGCCAAACTTAGGGACCGCCTTGTTTGTGAGTGTTTAGGTGATATACGAACTGTTAAGTATTTCCGCGCACAGTAGCTGCGTCTCTACTTCGCAAGATACGCATCGGTTTCAGAGTGGTCATAAAGTTACCTCTAGGTAAGCACATAATTTCTTGTCCATTTTAGGAATCGAAAGGCTTAATAACACTGTCGCGGTCAACTGATTAGGCGAGTAAAACTGTCCGTAAATATGATACTGTTACGTCGGTTGTTTTACGTGAACATTCTAGATTACGTGCAAGTCTCGAATGTTCCACTATGGAACTGTCAAAAAGATTCGAGTCTAGAATAATCCACTATGATTCCAGAAGTTCCACAACTTTCTCGAAGGACAATGTTCCACTATAGAATTGTCTAGAAGGTTCCAGAAAGTTGTGGAACTTACACGAATGATCGGTCGTCATGTAAATAGCCGTCGTGTTTGCGGGAATAGTCAGGCTGATTTAGGCGATACAACGAAGCAAATCGAAGTGAAAGTTAGAAGTGCGTTAATTAAGTGAATAGTACTGTATTTGTGATTAAGTTTTAAGTGTTTTTAGTAGTGAACAATACGAACCATCTCCCAAGCTCTTTCTGAATCTGTGTACTTCTGACGGTGGAAGCCTGATGCCCGATTTCAGGATCATGTTACCATCCTGGAAATATCACAAGTTGAATAAAATCTGCCTATAAAGATCGACCACTGGTCGCACTTATTTAAGTAGAGGGCATGAGATCACATAGCCGATCACCAACTCGCTGGACTGACCAGGGGGCCTAAAATGGCTGCTTTATCAGATACATATTATTATGATACTGAAAAAGCAGCCATTTTAGTAAAAGCAGCAGTCAAAGCAAAGCAGTCAGTTTACTCCCAACGTCTCCAACCGGCAGAAATGGAAGCACATCCCTGAAAGAGCAATCCTCGGGAAGTCAACGACCCACCGAACATATAAGACTTGTGTACCTCGTCTGCACCTACACGACCACTCTGACAAAGAGTGTTTCGACTAAGAAGATCATTAGTATTAATAACCTTCATCTGGAGTTACCTCGAGGAGCTCGCGGTAACTCCAGATGAAAAAAACCAGCCGCTCGAGTCGATCGTTAGGTTAAGCCGTGCTTGCCTAGGTTGGTCTGTGGATGGTGACCACCCATTACATACCGAGTTTCCTCCGTGCCTCGGAAAGCACGTAAAGCAGTTGGTCTCAGTTGTCATTTGTAGATCTTTGACAGTCGTTATAGGCAGTCAGTGGCCCAAAAAGTCTGATAACCAGTCTTACCAAGGGGTATCGTAACTATCGTATTACCCAGTACTAACTGGGTTGTGGAGGTCAGATCGTCGTATCCTACGAATAGTGCCCTAACGAACATAAGGGCTTTCTTTTTTTATTGCATAATTCAATTCTGCTCGTCATACCACAGATAACCAGTTTAACAAAACAATTAAAAACCGCACAGGTTATCAAATAATGAGGTTTTCTAAAAAGCCACAATTTTAAGCACTACGTTTTCAACGAAGAAAAAAGCCACAACCGCCGTCGCGCCTTCGTTCTACGCGAGTAGTGGGGGTGCGGGGACGCGGCGCGTTCGTCTTAGCGCCGCTCGGCTAGTATTCGGCGGAACGCGGAGATTGTTAGTTGCGGCGAGCGTAAACTAATTTTTAAATAAAAAACTTTTAAGTCATTTTAATTACTTATTCATTTCCAATATAGGGTACATAGAAAAAAACCCTCATGGTGATTGTGGCCGTTTTCTATGGAATGACTAAATTGCGTATGTATAGTAGAGACGAAGCCCTAATTACGTTTGTGTCTTTCTTCTACATCTTCTAGGATTTAAGGGACAAAATGCGGTATAAACTATAAAGATAATTTATTGAAAATAATGCTAACCAAACCATAAAATACCAATACACATTATATTAAACCACCAATACATATTTTGTCACATTTAATTTAATTAAACACAAAAAAGTGTCTCCTGAAAAGTAGCTATTATGCAGTTACGCCCCTATTCGTAGGATACGACGAGATAGGCAGTCGCTCCATGTAAAATACTGGTATTCAGCTGCTTCCGGTTGGACTGGAAGCCGACCCCAACATAGTTGGGAAAAGGCTAGGCAGATGATGATCTGAAGACTTACCCTCATGTGCAATAGTCCCTTCCTATGCATAGCCTCAACTTCTGCTTTCGTCATTATTATCTTCTGTACTTTAACTACCTTCGTGCCAATTTGCATCTCGCATAGCCCGGCTGTGGAATAAAACAAACAGACATCAATGAAATATGTTGCCAAGGTATATATTTCTGCAAGATTTTCCGCTATTTTTACTTACTTCTGGGGGGATTTGCGAGAGGCGTTGCTCTTACCCCAGGAGGTAGAGCGTTACTTGGAATCTGTAAATAGTAAGCTTATTGTTTCAAATAATCATAAAAACAAGTAGAACAGCTGTAGGGGATTATAATGTGGTGCTGTCTGTAGAAACTTAGAACATGGAAACATGAGATGAGCTCGAATGTTAAAAAGTCAGAGCGTTATCCTTCAAACTATTGTTAATATTATTAGTATTAAAACAACAATAATAATGGCTCATGAGGGTACTGGAGTTGTACGGCAGCTTGGACCTTGTTAGTGACATCGGTGGATAACTATTTAATTATATTTTATATCGTTTTTTCTATCGGAATACTTAAAAATGTAAAAAGTATGTGAGTTAGATGAATAAACGACATAATGTACGAAATTAAACGTTCAATTATGTCAAAAGAAAGTATTCTGGTGGACATATTTGGTGCGGTAACACAGACATATTTGGTCACAATGTTGTTTTACACGAAGCAGTTGCCAGCGAAATTAATAACATTTGATCACTTTTCACCCTTATGCTCTAAGTAATAAGGTTGAAAAGTGGTCGACCGTCAGTGCGAAATGACTGACAGTTGACCACTTTTCACCCTTAAGCTCCAAGTAATAGGTTGAAAAGTAGTCGACCGTCATTACGAAATGACTGACAGTTGACCACTTTTCACCCTTAAGCTCCAAGTAATAAGGTTAAAAATGGTCGACCATCAGTGCGAAATGACTGACAGTTGACCTCTTTTCACCCTTATGTTCCAAGTAATAGGTTGAAAAGTAGTCGACCGTCATTGCGAAATGACTGATAGTTGACCACTTTTCACCCTTAAGCTCCAAGTAATAAGGTTGAAAAATGGTCGACCATTAGTGCGGAATGACTAACAGTTGACCTCTTTTCACCCTTATGCTCCAAGTAATAGGTTGAAAAGTAGTCGACCGTCCTTGGAATGACTGACAGTTGACCACTTTTCACCCTTATGCTCCAAGTAATAAGGTTGAAAAGTGGTCGAACGTCAGTGCGAAATGACTGACAGTAGACCACTTTTCACCCTTACGCTCCAAGTAATAAGGTTGAAAAGTGGTCGACCATCAGTGCGAAATGACTGACAGTTCACCTCTTTTCACCCTCATGCTCTAAGTAATAAGGTTGAAAGTGGTCGACCGTCAGTGCGAAATGACTGACAGTTCACTTCTTTTCACCCTCATGCTCCTCTAAGTAATAAGGTTGAAAAGCGGTCGACCGTTAGTGCGAAGTGACTGACAGTTGACCACTTTCACCCTAATGCTCTAAGTAATAGGTTGAAAAATCGTCAAGTGAACTCGGTAGTACCACACACACCCACTACTACAATGTCGAAACATGAATGTATACAATTAAGTGTGCTTACTTTCTTCAATGTTTGACCAGTGGGCGACACCAATGTGCTATGTGGTGCGGGTTCAGACGAATCAGTGTTGTTGCTCTCCTGAAACATTTAAATATGTTTGAAAACTGTGACCGATATCTAGTTTTTATTCTTACGTATTTGGTGGGTTAAAACTGCAATATTGATACATCATAAAGGTCTATCGATATTTCAACATCACTAGCTGCTACAAGAAATATAATTGCATAACAGATTAGCTTATGCTCCGGAGCTTCTCTCGGTTTATGGTCGGAAATTATCCCACGGATAATGTTTACCTTCCCATTAGTGAAAGAATTTTCTGAAACGGGTCAGTCGTTCTGAAGATTACCTTATAAACATTATCCGATAAGCACGTCAAAATTCACAAGACAGTCCCAAAAGGACCCTTCGCCTAGTCATCATCATCATCATCATTTCAGCCGAAAGACGTCCACTGCTGGACATAGGCCTCCCCCAAGTGTCGCCACATTGACCGGTCCCGTGCGACTCGCATTCAACGGATTCGCGCAACGTTCACCAGGCCATCGGTCCACCTGGTGGGAGGTCTTCCAACGCCACGGCTTCCGGTTCGCGGTCGCCACTCCAGAACTTTTCGGCCCCATCGGCCATTCGTTCTGCGAGCAATGTGCCCTGCCCACTGCCACTTAAGTTTGGCATTTCTTCGGGCTACGTCGGTAACCCTGGTTCTCTTGCGGATGTCCTCATTTCTGATTCGATCGCTCAAGGAAACTCCGAGCATAGCCCTCTCCATTGCCCTTATTCCTTTTTCTTCTCCTTTGCCTAGTATTTATATTGCATCTAGTACCCTAATTAATAGGAAAGTGATACTCACCGAATTTTCTTCGTTGTCTAGCTCTTTCTCGACTGCAGCAGAAGGCTTGGGCTTTTCTTTTTCAGTTTCAGAGCTTTCCTCATCTTCATCTTCAATTTCTTCTTTACGCACTTTGGCGACTCTGTCGAAGTTAGAAAAAAAATATAAGTATAATTTTGACGGCATGGTTGGCGCAGTGGCTGAGCGATTGGCTGCTGCGCTTCGTGTCGCGGGTTCGATTTCCGCACAGAACAAATATTTATATCACCTACAGGTAGTTGTTCCGGGTCTGGCTTTTTGTGTATGAGTTCGTGTTTGCAAAAAAAATGATTGAATAAAGGGTATAAAACACCTCTTAACGAAGCCGAAAGGCACTTGTTCTCCTTCTAGTTACGGAGATATTGGGGGTCAAAGTTCCAACTTATTGACATGTTTTTTTTTAAATACAAGTTTTTAATGTAAGAAGTTTTTACTTTAAAAACCTTCACGACTCCCGTACTATTAAATTCATCCATCAGCAAATGTTTGAGTGCGTTAAATTGAGTTCTACCTCAAAACTAGATGATTTTTCACCCCAAAAAAAAGTCGTTTCCCAGCAATAATTTTTGCGTAAAGATACTTAGTTTGATGTACAGAATGCTTGGTTGACGCCTTCGTGATGAGGGTGTTTACACCCTGTACTTGTGTATAAATTATTGTATCATGTTTATAATCCGAATAATCTAAGTTTGAATTGAAGTAATACAAACGCACACAGCATCCTTGCGCGGTCGCCCTCGTTTCCGGGGAGCGGGAGTTACAGGCGCCGCTGGGGTTGCTTTAGGTGCCGGAGTCTTCGTGCTGGCTCTGCGTGGCCTTGATTTAGTCTGAAACATTACGAAAAGGTATTAATAAGGCATTTTCATCTCTAGCTGGACAAGTTGGCGGCACGGTTGGCGCACTGACTGAGCTGAAAAAATGTCATTTTAAGATACTTCATAGTTTTCTTAACTTTTAAGATTGGAAAATAGAAAAGCTATAAAATCTCATAATGTTAAGATTTTTTATGAAAAGACCCGTTGAGCTACATTACATTTAAAAAGTACCCACTTTACACACAGAATCATTCACGTATCAATACGTAATAATCGAATGCATATTTTTTTCTTACCTCAATAATCTTCTCCACCTCTTCTTTATATTCTTCATCGTCACCATCATCTGTATCGTCATTTTCTTCGTCGGAATCCTGGGACCTGTTATTAAAATAATACCATTGTAACTAAGCACATGGTCACTGGCGTTTCATGTATTTTTAGCGCGGGCCACATCGCCAGCTAGCGAGTGAGCGAGCGAGCTGGGCGAACCTCTTTTCATATATTTTATCTACACCCATGCTATAAACCCTCTATACAAGTAACTGAAACAGTTCATCATCATCATCCCATTAACGTTCCCACTGCTGGGACATAGGCCTCCTCTCTATGGGAGGGAATGGGCTATAATCCACCACACGGGCCCAGTGCGGATTGGTAGATGTCACATGTCTTCGAATTTTTTGGTTCTAGGACATGTCGGTTTCCTCACGATGTTTTCCTTCACCGTTTTGAGAGCAGTAGTGATAGAAGTAATGTGCTTGTCTGGGTTCGAACCCATGACTTACTGTTTGTAAGTCGGGGCCGCCACCACTGGGCCACGGCTGCTCTCCCTGAAACAGTTAATATTATAATAATACTCAGTAATTAAACTTTCCATGAATTTAGATGGTTTCAGGACCTTTTATGGAGGATTCATATCATGGATGTAGATAAAGTCTTGTATGCAACTGTAGTTACTGTACATAATTAGGTATTAAAACACTCATGTGATACATTCGTGTTTTAATACCCCTTATTATACAACAGTTGCATAAATAACAATTAGTTTCGGCTGTTTCAGTAGTTCGCGGAGTGTGAACCAAGGTATATAAAGGTGAAACGATGCCTCGCCCGGCTCTCTCGCTCGCTCGCTAGCTAGCGGTGTAGCCTTTATGCTTGGCTTTCATGCAGCGTTTATGTCTTCCTGCCACATGGAAGTGCCATCGCAAGTAATTTTTCTATGAGAAGCTCTAGTTATCAGTTTAGGTACCTGTCCCGTATCATTTTAGCGTAATCCTTAATCTTTGAAGGTCTGGTCGATCGGCGAATGCCCTCTTCAGAATTTGATTTGTCGTTTCCATTCTTTACAACACTCTGGAAGAAAATACATATTATAGTATCAGTCAAATTATAATCTATTGTCAAGCAGATCAACAATAGTATAAAAGCTGGTTCATTGACAGTTGTTACAATAAAGGTCACGGCACAGTATACCGGCACCGCAACTGCACTGCTGCTGCACGGCGTCTCGTCTCGAATTTAGGCTACAGCTAGCCACCAGCGCGCTAACTAGGCGTCGTCCGCGAGGTGCAAGCTCGCTGTCCGCGCGCCGGCCGCGAGGTGTAAGTGTGCTGTCACCGCGAACACAATATGACATCTTAGTCTACCAGAACGCCTCTAGCGGCGAATTCATGCGCGATAGCCATCAGTGTTATATGGCATTTTTGATCGACGTTGTTTCGCTGGCGACTCAGAGTCGGCGCGCTGTAAGCATGCGGCTGCGAATCGAGTTGTATGGTAGCAGCAAGCACGCTGACTGCTCGCCGGGGGCTTTTTCATATTGACATTATGAAATATATTATACAACACACGATTTAATGCTCTAATTTGAATGGCAAGTTAATTGCTGGGTTGGAGCGGTGCCGGTATAGGGTGCACATCACAAGCGCTATAATTAGCGTACATACCTTAGGTGTTTCTTTTTGTTTCACTTCTTTCTCTTTCACCTCTTTTTCCTTCACCTCTTTCTCCTTCGGTTCTTTATCCTTCAACTCTTTTTCTGCTTTTTCTTTTGCTGGCTTTTCTTTTATTTCTTTCTCTTCTTTACCGCTGCCATTCGTTGCCTTAGCATCCTTAGTTTCTTTGGGCTCTTTGTTCTCTTTGGTTACAACGCGACGTTCTGGCACCTTCTTTTCGGGAACTGGTGACTTAGATGTTATTTGCATTTTCCTATCATCTGTTGGAGTTCTGTAACATGGTGGAATACACAATTATTTTTAGGTCGTTCTGTAACCGAAATCCATAAGCATAGACTCGATCATCGAATTCGGAACGATTGGGACTGTTTTTTTTTCAAAAATATAACAATAAAAAAATATATTATAAATTTATTTTATCGTGATGTTTTTTTTTTAAAAAATTAGCAATAAAAATATTAAAAACACACACAAAAAAAATATAATAAAATGTAATTAAAATTTATTTATTTTTTTATTATTTTTTTAAATATTTAAGAAAGATTAAAATTATAGAAGAATAAATAAAAAAAAAAAAATATGGCTTTCGGTTCCAGAACGAACTAAAATCAACCATGTATAATGATTTATTTGTAACAGAATTCAAATGCATCAGATTTTATTATGAAAGGCAGTAACTTCCTGTAAGTAATTGTGTGACTCACCTTGGTTTAGGTGTAGAAGTATGTATCTGAACGCGTCGGCTCCTCAGTGTTTCTAAGGGCTTCGCTGGAGTTTTAACGGCTTCACTGCGCGGATGCGTCTGAAAATTAGTTTATGTCCATGTTTTATTATTGTGGCTCATATTGCTATTGGCCCTTAAGTTATAATCTGACAATATTTACCCTTTTCAGTTCTTGCAAATCTTTTTCTAACATACGTAGCGACTTATCGCTGGTACCAGCCGAATTATTTTCTGCCTTAATAAGGACCTTCTTCTCAGGAACTGCAAAATTATGTATTTATATAGAAATTAATATACCAGATGACTTTTTTATCGCTTTCCAAAAAAATTGGTATATTAGGTGAACGGACTAGAAACAAATGGCATACTTAGTTTTTTGTTCTGATATGAAAAGTTTACTTGAAAATTGGAGCGTTTTTTGATGGTGGATCAATTTTTTTCTGAGCTGTGGAAAAAAGAAAAAAAAAAACTAGGTATGCCTTAAGCTTCTACTTCGTTCACCTAATATACCAATTTTTTTTGGAAAGGGATAAAAAAAGGTTATCCTATATAACTTCTAGTGAGTGTCTTTAATGATGTGATGTGTTTGATTAAACTACTAACTTGGTTCTGAAGCCACTTGTGGTATAACCTTTTTCTTGACTTCTTCAGCTTTACGAAGAATGCTTGCAGTCTGTGATACAAAAAAAGCCTTATTTCTTTTTTCAAAATGAAAATGTCATGTTTGATGTTTGGAATAGCCATAATGTGTGTTTTAGTTTTATCATGAAGACAATATTTTTACAGACATGGTAAACGAATTAATATTTCAGTAACATGCAAATTGTGATCTAATATTTTTTTTCAAACAATGTTGTTGAATATTAATTTTTATCTAGTACTTTTCGAGATAAGTTGGTAGGAAGCTGTAGTTATTATTTTATTGATAACGCGTACTATAATACTATAGTAATATTATCTGCATGTACTAGCGTGACTACGTTTCTAACAGTAATATAGGGGAAAAGTTTATATTGAAGAGTCAAATGGTCCATGTTCCATAAATTTTCAAGTTCTATATTATGTTAGTACTGTTTACCTGATGGTCAGCCTTATCGTCTTTCTTAGGCACTGCCACTGTCTTGGTGATGGTAGCACCGCCCACGGTGGCTATTGAAATTTCAGCTGGCTCTTTTCCAACGGTTTTGCTAGACATTGTTGCTATAGCAGTCGCAAGGTCGGGCAATATCATCTCCGAATCGCTCTCTAAAAATATGGTTTCATTGATTAAAGACAAATATTCAATAGTGACTATAGTTGGTGCCAGTTAAGATGAGAATAGCGGTCATTGACCCACCTACATTTATTAAAGATAAGCCTGTTCAAGTCTTGAATCGTCATCTATCGTCATCATCTATCTATCTTCAACATTTTTTCTAATGAGAAACGATACATGTTTTATTTGTTTTGGTTCGTACGAAGAGATATTAGGGAAAGGGCAATGACCTTTATTCTCATCTTAACTGGCACCAACTATACGTATACCTATGAAATCAGCCTACAAAGTAACAAGTATACACTCGTAGACTCAAGTAGAGCATTGGAAAAATTGTATGGTACAGTTAACCAAAAGAGTTAGGTATGTAGGCTAGCAATCTTCTTACTAATAAAAGCTGAAGGTTGTGAAGATCGATTTTTGATATTCTTTCGTGCAGAAACTACTGAACGGATTTGGATGTAATTGCAGATTGATTATAACCCTTTCGCATATATAATAAGCATAAAGACAGTATCAAAAAATTGCAAATCTATTTAGTCCGTCAGTTAGAGTATTGGAAAATAATGGACACATATTTTTTGTTTTTGTAAATCAATGAATGTTGACAAAGCTAAAACGCATCAAAACTCGGGAGTGGGGGCTCGTGACGTCAGAACTAGCTAAAAATTATACCAAGTCGTGACGTATTGAGAATTTTAAAAGCGTCACAGCTTCGTCAATTTCGGTTTACGTAACAAAAGAAAAAAATATGCTACCAATATTTTTTGGAAATCTATCTGACGGACTAATTCGATTTTTTTGTCGTCTCGGCTATAGTAGTAAGAAGATTGCTAGTCTGCATACCTAACTATTTTGTTGACTGTACATACAAATATCAACAGAATTAGCGATATATAAGCTTACAAAACTTACCTTCAGATTGGATGCCGTCGGCCTTTTCTTCACTTTCCTCTTCCGGCAACTATGTAATAAAAAATATGAATGGTTAAGAATTTTATACATGTATTAATTATGTAGGTACTTGTTTTAATAAAAAAATAATTACCAAATAATCACTGGTTTTGTTAAATTCGACCAACGTATGGTCGTCCAGTTCTTTTACTGAAAACAAATTTCATAATTATGAGTATAGTCCATTACAACATATTTAGATCTTGATCTATGTTGGAAATAATATTAACTAATTTATTCTCCAAAGTAGAAACCTAAATAAGTAATATTGGGCACAAAAAACATTGTATACATAGTTTATGAAGTGCTTATCTCACCATTGATTGTAGAATCCTCTTCGTCGTCTGCAACGTCCATCTCATTCGATGACTCATCCTGGAGTAGGTTCTACGACAGACAGTTCAACGTCGAAATTAAGTATATTAAATATATTATCTAGATGGCTACGAGTGCTATGACATTAGAATACATTCCAATTACAATATTCTATAATGTTATAAATAGGTGACCATCACTCATAAGGTATTATAGTAATCAATTTGTTCTAGTATCATTATGGATTGGTGTCCACATAGTCACTCGGAATAGTGACGTAAATTATCAATTCATAACATGAAAACAATAGGGAATATGCATACATTTTCTTTTGTTTTTATTATTTCGATACGGAATGTCGGAATGTATATGTGTACTGTAAAAATAATGACAAAAAGCGAAAACAAGACATAAATCGGCCAAACAACACAAAAGTTGTAACCCTGTAAACTTTTGTTTCTATCTCTTTCTAGATAAACGCAATTTAGTCTGGATTTTGTACGTCGATGCAGTGAATGACGTCATTCGCTGTATCGGATCTCTCTGTCTAAGCAGTTTAAAATGCTTATAACTTAGTATTTTTTATAGATATAAAAAAAAAATCACTTTGCTATTTCTGATGTTAATACGCTTTTGTTTAGAGTGATAAAAAAAATCATGCATATGTATACGAAATTCACTATATTATCTAATATCAGTGAATTTCCTGTAATTGTTTGTGTGTGTTGTTTGTCGTGAGTTAATCTTACCGGTACGTTCGCACTGGAGGGTATGATTTCGTCCTCGTGCGCGACACTGATGTGGAAATCCAGCTTCTCTTTCGTCGTGTACACCAGCTCGCATAACTCACACATGAATTCAGTACCTATAGGGATGAATCAAAAAACGTATAATACTGATGCGAATATACATGCTCAATAGTGTCCCCTTTGCTAGGTATGCTTACCTATAACGAAAAACAGTATATCGCTGCCTCTCCCTTCAAATAATAACAGGCGGGTCCGGTATTAATTAATTTACGAGCAGCCCATTTTTTGACTAGATCGGCAAACAATAGGCCACCCTGTATTTTTCTTTTTGAAAATGTCACATTACAATACATATAATACAATAGAATATGACACACCAGGTAATGGCTTCACATAGTGGCCGACACACCTAGATTGCAAGTCCCCACTACCAAGGCAGCATGAATGGTACTGTTCAGCATTAAATGGTTTATTTAACAAAAATAAGTGTATTAAATTATAGGAGACTTAAGTCTCTGCGAAATCAATGAAAAAAGCTGTAGCAATGTAAACACGTAATTCTATTTGGGGTCAAGCTACTAATCTAAAGCTAATTTTCTTTCAGCAAAACAGACGTAAGCTTCATACCATTTACGTGGGATTTAATATGCGACGTGACCGCGTCTACATCTTCGAACTTTTCTTGACAGAGCGGACAGGTGAGATTCTGCGTGGCGTGTATGGCGGAGTGGTAGATGAGCTCGTCTTGCGTCGCGAACGTGTCCTCGCATTGTTCACAACGGTATTGGTCGCTTTCGCCGAACGGGCCTCGGCAAGTACGAATGGTCTCGCGGTGTTTTAGACGAAGATGTCTGTGGTAAGGTACGCAAAAGAGACCGTTTTCAGAGAGAACCGAGGTTATCAAAATACATATTTGAAAATTTTTGCAAATCACAAGCGCGTCAAGTGGCTTCTATTTCTATTAACGTAGGTTTTAAATTACAATGGTTGATTCGCACTCGTGAAATGCAACAACTTGTATCGAGAGTATTTTCAAGAGGGAGAAAGTTAATCCAAAAGGATTCTTACCTTGTGTAGTGTTGAGACTTAACAAAGCTTTTATTGCAGTACTTGCAGGGGAACGACCGCTCATCAGTATGAGTTTGGGCATGTTTCGCTAATTTTGCCGGCGATGGAAAACCTTCAAAATAAAAAAAAAACGGTCATAATAAATATAATTACGTATTCTAAACCTGATGGATAAAAATACAGAATATTCGCATGTTCATAGCTCAGAAATGATAATGTTATTCGCTTATGCTAAGTTAACTTAGGTTAGGTGATTTTTCTCTTTCTCTTGCAGGTTTCACCACGTCACTCACGCAATCGGCACCACTTGCACCAAAGCTTGAGTCTGTCGTAGCGCCTGTCTCGTCTAGCTTGCGCCTTGATGGCCTTCTTGAGCACTCTGTGGTTATAAATCAAATTAAATTAATAAAACTGTAACAGTCACATTTTTCCGGGACCTTTGACCGTTATACCGGAAATTATCACACAGAAACGTACTGCCAAGACAAAAGTATTATAATATTTCCCCCCTAAAAGGTCGATTCTAAATATGCGTGTTTTTTTTTTTAATCTGAAGCTTCAAGCTCACAAATTTTACCTAAAGATCTCTAATATTATATGTAACTAGAATTATTACATAATACAGAATAGTTATTAAGTACTAATTTTATATATGCGACATTTCCTCTATTATCTACATTTACCGCCGTAACCCCTGAACAGATTTCGATGAAATTTGTCACATACCTGGGGTTAACCCATATATGCCCAGAACTATTTTGGGATTCCGATTATGATTATTTTCAGATATGTTTATGTTGATAACTGCCTTTATTAGAATTTACAAGGATTTGTAAAAAAAAAAAAAAAAAGTAGGTGTTTTAGAGGTGTTCGAAAACGAAACAACGGGCAAATATCCTACATTCGTTGTAGGGAATTAAAACAAATCTGTTATAATGAGTTTATTTATCATATATCCACAGGAAGTTATAGTAAAAACTAAGAATGAAATGCAGAGAAACATAATTGATTTCGGTCACCAACTAGGCGCCCTGCCGATCATGTGAGAACATGAGAATCTTGTTTCTTCGTAGACGTTCTGAATCTCAGTCATTAGTTTTTGCACATTTGTCCTAACCCAGTACTATTATGTTTCATAGCGGCCTTGCTACGGCTCGGCGTATAAGCAATATCCTAAGCGCAAGGTCGCAATCCACGTCATGAAGCCAAATCTAATAGGCTTTCCCCTGATATTCTGCTTACAATCATGTCTACCATAGTAAGGTATCATAGATTCGTCAATGCTGATGTCCTTTTCGATTACAGCATATTGCAGGAACTTCTTATTCAGTAAATCAAAAAGAGGGCAGACTTTAGCAATTTTATTATTAGGGCAAAGGTTGGTATTATCGGCCACATGGAAATATCGAAGAATTTCTTCGAAGGGGTTTCTCCGCATTGACTTCGCCACCAAGACATAGTGTGTCTGTGTATCTTCGTTGCTTTCCCAATACATCCGACGTCGCGGCAGTGGAGAATACCCAGTCAATATCAAAAAGCCAATGAAACAATAAATGTCACTATCAGAGAGAGGGTAAACCCTGGGTTTCCTTTTTGTACTGCATAAATAACAGAGTGACGGACAATTTGTATGATAACTTCGTGGCTAAAAAACAATTCAAAGAAATCGACTCTGAAGCATCGGACAAGGTAATTAGCTACTGATCTTGGGAAGGGTGCGATTCACTCATCATGATGTTGGGGTAAGTCTCTCTTCGCCCATTTTCGGGCTGCCTTAGGCAGTGAAGGCGGCGATGGAGGTAGAAGCGTTGGATTATCTAAAGATCGCGATGGCCGGCCCCGCTTACGGGTTGATAAAGACTGTGACTGGCTTGACGTGCTTGGGTGTGAAACTTCTTCCGAGTCGCTGCCATCACTGATATTGGTTCCACTTAGTGTCAGTTTAGCAGGTGCCAAAAGTTGACGTGATAAATTTTCAAAAGTTACATTTGTTTCGTCCCCCGAGTCAGAATCTGACACAATTCCATTACCTGGAGGGTCGATGTATATGTCAGCTGCTGTCACTTCATCATCCGAAGCTAAGTCACTATGTGTTTCGCCTAACCAAAAAAACAGATTTAGTACAAGTCTTACCTGTATATTTGCCCGACGTATCGTTTTCGAAACACGAAAGTTACACAGACAGTATAGGTATTTATAAATTATTATTTACTCATTCTAAATACACGAATAAGTTTATAATTTACCCAAATTTACTATAAACCTGTGTTAAGTACAAAGATTTACTCAATAAAACAGTTACTTACTTTTTTCTGGCAGACGACATGATTTTGGCGCGACGCAAAACAAGACACAAATTGCATTGCTCACTATTTGAATCAAATGTCAACGCTGCTCAAAAATCTTTGTTGCTTATAGAACCTACTTCCATAGCCCTGCGATAGATGACGGTTTTTTACATTTTGCTGCAATAACAAACGATTGAAGATGGTTTTATGAAAGTACTACCTATGTTTCGTTTTCGAATCAATGGGCATATATGGGTTAAGACTAGAATAAGATCCCGATACGTTTTTGTAGGATAATTTCCGAAATACACGCGACCGAAGCTGCGGGCAACAGCATGTATAAAAACAAAGCTTAGGAAAACTGTAGCTATATTCTATTTATTTAGTAAAAGCGCCATAAAGGTATTGTGTAGTAAATAAATACTTACTTGTAGCATTCATCATTCGGTTCCCTTATTTGTACACGTTCTTCATTTGCAATTCTGTCTTTACCTGCATCACAAGCAACTCAAACCGCTCATTAATACTGTACTTATTTTTAAAACTAAATTAGGGATGTTGACAAATATTAAAAAAATAACTATGTTAAAAACTAAGCATAGATGATTACAAAAATCTATGGAAATGTTATGGAGAAACTATAAGTAAAGACCATCGCAGACACTAATCTGCATGGTCCTCATGTGAATTGAGCAAGATTATGTCTGGACTTCAAAAGAGACCATGACCTCTGAGTTTGTTTCGGCTGTTTTTTCTGCGAGTAGTCAGTACGAAACACCGGCCCCATCTAGTTTAAAAAAATGACGTGTAAAAGTGTTTGTAAAAACCTACTTGCAAAATAAACATCATTCATCAAACCGACATTTAAAGTGTTCGGTATTTGTCTGGCAAATGATTCTTTGTAAACTTTTTTTTCGTTTTCGTTTTAAAATCTTGATCTAAAATGAAACAAAAATTGTCAACATCCCTATTGTGAATGTTGCAAATACAACACCGACATGCAACTCAGAGTGCAAACATGAAAATGTGCATCTATTGCAGCCATTACATAAAAAAAATAAACTTCACAGTTAACATACACCGAAGGGTTCGGCAGAGGTGTACCTACTGCTCGGTGCTCTAATGCTGTGTGCTACTGGTAAGCATACAACAACAACAACAACAACAGCCCATAACGTCCACTGCTGGACATAAGCCTCTCCCATGATGGGAGGAATTTGCCGTAATCTCCACGCTTGGCAGGCGGATTGGAGATCGCAGTGATGTAAGACTAACAGAAAACGCTGCTGCCCATTCTCTGGTCTACGGAGGCGCAAGGTGTTCTGCCTCAGACATTAGTCGCCTTATACGACACCCGTGAGTATAACGAGTTGGTTCTATTCTACTCTGCCGGATGCCACTGGTAAGCATGAAGTCTTTGATTCGTTTCCCAGGTTGGACAAAGTATAATCAGAAATGTCTGACCGTTCAGTCTGGATTTGTGCCAGGTTGAAGGCAGTTTGCTGGCATTACACTGCCATTAAAATAAAAGTGGTGAAATGTGTGTGTAATATTGGTACACCTCTGCCGATCTAAAACATAATTATACGAGTATTACTACACATTTAAGATACACATACCTTTTTCTTAA
This sequence comes from Xestia xanthographa, assembly GCA_905147715.2. NCBI lineage: Eukaryota > Metazoa > Arthropoda > Insecta > Lepidoptera > Noctuidae > Xestia > Xestia xanthographa. Next base: position 16,367,791 of record LR990645.1, on the reverse strand, counting down.
ATTTTGAAACAAAGCTCCACACTGTGGAAAAGAAAATCGCCTGCCCCACTACATAATTCGCATCAAATCTTATTTAATAAGATACAAAAAATAAAAATAGTTTGTGCAATTAAGGTACTTGTACACGGTGTAACGTCTTTTAGATAGATATTCAAGAACTTATGTGATGCGTAAGGCTAACGAAGACGGGGACGGCAGCGCAGAGCATTTTATCTTTACCCAACGTAAATTCGTACGTAGCTTTATGTAACAAGATACATCTTCCAATGCTGCGAGCCCGCGAGGGAAAATCCACTTTGATGCTTTGCGGCCGAATTTGTACCTTATTACCACTGGCTACGTATGAATTTAAGTTTGGTAATGATAACATACTCTGCCGTCCCATCCTGTCTGCGCTGGCCTTTAACCGCACTTTGCTTCTCAGTTTGCATGACGCATTTAACCTGCAAAACAAGCTTAAGCTCAACTTAAAGCATTTATTTAAAATAATCAAAACCGTCGTCTAGTAATTCAGTCAAAAACTAAAAAATGAAACCACAGTTCTCTTACAGCCACTGACATCATCAATGATTTCGACGGAAATGCAAAATCAGAGGCATACAACAATGAAAGGACTGTGGTTGCCAATTTCAAAGCGTAGGTATGCTTCTATGCAGGAGAACGGGCCTCCGAAGGGTCGGTGCACATATGGCGGAGCGCAGCGCAGAGCATTTTTCACTGTCAAACTATTGTCGACATGTGAAAAATGCTCTGCGCTGCGCTCCGCCATATGTGCGCCGGCCCTAAGTACTTCAGTACCGCGACCCGCGCCGTGTACAAGCTCCATTATAGACCATAATGTGCAGAGTTACAGTAACCGTTACGCACTGTCAAAAACAAACACAATGGAATGATTCCAAGGACCAAGCGGGTTTGAGCTTTCAAAAATTATTGAGTGACTGTTTTGAAAATGCGCAATAATTTTCAGCTTTTTCGGGTACACTATGCACTGATAAAAATACATTTAGTAGAAAGCAATAAATATAAGTAGCAAGTAGGAGCAATTGGGGACTTGGTACAGTCGACCGCACTTAGCTGGCCAAGCATACAGGATTAAAATACACCATTATTTTTAGGTCGGTCTGGAACCGAAAACTCGATCATCGAACTCGGAACGATTGCGACTGTTTTTTTTTCAAAAAATAAAAAAAATATATAAATTTAATTTTTCGTGTTTTTTTTTAATAACAATAAAAATTAAAAAAAAAAAAAAAACGAAAAGTATATATTTATATTAAAAATTTAAATTAATGACCCTCCTTTTGGGCTTCGCCGCAGTCGGGTAAAAATAGACCCAATCGTTTTGAGTTTGATGATCGAGTTCATGGCTTTCGGTTCCAGGACGACCTAAAATTAACCGTGTAGAATACGCTTTTTACTGGTTTTGACCTCCATTTTTTGTAGTTAGTTGCAGAGGCCTAGTACAAATTTTACTATACAAATTTTACTAAAATACTCCTGTCACAAGTTAATTAATTGGTCAGTAATTTTATTTAAATCATGATTTGTTTTTAATACAACAGATCTTATCTACAAGTCATAATTATTATAAAAAAAAAAAAAAAAATGAACATCCAATTATTTTGTTGTTAAAAATTTTGAAAAAGAAAAATACATCCAATTCAATAAAATTTCACTCCGGTACCTGGATAAACAAATTTATAAGTAGGTATTAATTTGTATGTCTTTTCCTATCCCGGAACCATGGGGTCCCGGATCTTAGGACGAAGCCAATTCGCAGAGGCCTGTAAGACAACTTTTATCTTTTTCGAAATAAATACTATTATAATTGCTGCAATAAAAGAAACTTAAATTGAACATAGTATTATGAAACATTACAAGAACAATTTCGATTGTCAACTAGGATAATAAACAAAACCAATATTATTATCAACTCAACTCTAAAAGTAATTGACTGATAGAACTTTTATTGGTAACTTCTTTTCTTAACAAAGAAAAGAAGTTACCAATGTCAAAAAGGGTCAGCGGAGCAGCATATTGAATAATTATAACTTACCTCATGATGTTTTTCTTTACTTTGGTGAAGGAAAACATCGTGAGGCAACCCACATACCCAAGAGATATTTCCTGACCGGCATGTAAAAACAAGACAGGCCCATGGGCGGCATTAAAACGCTGACACCAGGTTAAGCATTAACCACACGATAAAGAAACGGTCGATATTTAACATCACTAAATTCAATAAAATTTTATATACTTCATTTATATTTAATTTAAGTACGGTACTGAGAATATACTCGCAATTACAGACACAACAAAAATAAAAACCGGCCAAGAGCGTGTCGGGCCACGCTCAGTGTACGGCTCCGTAGTTTCCCGTCCGTCACAATAAGTGTTCCCACTTATGAGTTTAAAGGTGGGTATCCATTAATTATGTAAAAATGCTTCCACGAATATACTACAAACTTAGTCCAGAAATTATTTTGTACAACTTTTTGTCTTTTTTGTACAAAAACTGTTGTTTCCATCAAGTTCAAAATGATTTTCCTAGAAAGTCCTTATAAAGTTCTACTTTTCAGATTTTTTCATATTTTCTAAACTTATGGTTCAAAAATTAGAGGGGGGGGGGACACATTGTTTTTTACTTTTGGAGCGATTATTTCCGAAATTATTGACATTATCAAAAAATGATTTTAGAAAACCCCTATTCATTTTTAAATATCTTTCTAACAATATATCACACGTTAGGGTTGAAATTAAAAAAAAAAATCACTTCCCACTTTACATACAGGGGGGCTACCCTAATAAAACATTTATTTCCAATTTTTATTTTACCACTTTGTCGGCGTGATTGATATACGTATATTGGTACCAAATTTCAGCTTTCTAGTGCTAACGGTCACAGAGATTAAGCGAGGACGGACGGACAGACATGGCGAAACTATAAGGGTTCCTAGTTGACTACGGAACCCTAAAAAATGATCTGTTCCCTTTCGGGAACGGCTGGGGAATAAGGGTTAATGTATAATAAAAAATAAAGGTCGACAATATATTTTGTTTATTATGAATGAATGGGATGGGATGGGAATAAGGCGCTACACAGTCATCTCCGGTCGGCTGTTTACATTAAAACATAGAATATCGAGATCGCACACATGCGTAAATTATAATTATGATCAATCGATAATGTAGGACGTTGCCTAATAGAACGCGATTCCGCGACCATCGCAAGGACGGGGGATTTTTGCTCTCGCGAACTCGCGATCAAAGGTATTGATGTCAAATAGGTGAGTGACCTCATTAACGTCCACGCGATCAATTGCGGCACTAGAATGTATAATATCGATTCGAGCAGTCAAACAAATTGATGTTGAATAGGTGTCCTAAAATACACTGCGATTAGGGCTACGCGTCGGGGAGCTGGGTAAGGCCCTAACCCTAACCCGCAAAATATGTTATCCACATACCTACTTCCCGAAAGCAAAAACTAAGCAATGCAAAATTCCGCTCCCATGATCGCGCGAACACGGACCCACCCGGCTATCTATTGATCGCGTATTCTCGTTCTATTAGGACGACGCCTAAGCTATGAACACACGTAAATGGGACATTTAACTTTAACTAAAGACATACAGGTATTTCTAAGTGCAGTCTCTATAAATAATTGATGGGTGATTATTTTACCTTTGGCACGTTTCGCTTTCGCTTTTTCTTGTTTTTCTACAGCATTTATAACTTTGATACGGGCACTTTTTGACCCATCGTCAGAACCATCTCCAATCTGAAAACCAAATTACAATTAGTTTGGGTAAAATACTTTTGTGTTAAAGTACTATCGTGGCCTTTTCCGCCTGACCAGTTTAATTTTTTTTCGCATAAATCATGCGGAGGCGCCGAGCCACGCCCCCTTAAAGTTTGGGCCTATTAGGAAAGCGTCAACTTTGGTGCGTAAAATAACAATAGCTCTCGTTTGGCGTGCGTCGTCAGTGCTCTCGGCCGATTCGGTATCTTTTCATTCATTATTTCTATACAAAGTCAACGGGGCGGGGCTAGAGAGCGTTTCTATGTTACGAGTGCAAGCTAAAATTAGCTTAGTGGTGGTCAGGCGGGAGTGTCCTCGATAGTACATACTCAAGGGTTTGGTTGAGGACAGACATGACTATAAGAGAGTATACAAATGTCAACAATTTTCACTCATCATTAGCCTACAGCAGTCCACTGCTGTAGGCATCCTCAATCGGACGCGACCCAACTCGATTCTCGGCAACTCTCATCCAGAGTTGTAATAGTGAAATCGCAAAAAAAAAGTTTTATATTCTACAAAATAAAGGGAAGAACAGCTAATTTTTTCATATTTCAGAGTTGGCTCCGTAGGAACAGCTGGGGGCCTGAAATGGCTGCTTTATAAGAACTATAATATGAATCACATTAAAAATTCTTAAAATGGTCTTTATGATTATAACATTAAAGTCCATTTTAAGTATTTTCAATGACATTTTTGTAATTATTTCACTCATCATCTGCCTGGTGTTTCCCCCTTTTTGTCATGAGGTCCTTTGAAGTGTGTCTCTCGTATATCCTAACAGCCTGTGTATTTGTAATAGCATTACCTTTACATTGTAGACATTTTCATCATCCTCCTCCTCCGTGTCCGAGTCTTGTGTGCTGACCTGCACAGTGGCACCACCCTCTATCACAGTCTTCATCAGAGGGACCTCAGGTGCTTTGTGAGCCAAGCGAAATAACTAAAATAATACACATTATTAGAGATATGAATGAACTAATTCAGGGGGCATAAAATGGCTGCTTTATCAGAACTATAACATGAATCACTTTCAAAAATTTAATTCTTAAAATGGTCTTTATGATTATAGCCAAAGTAAGTCCATTTTAAGATTTTTTAATGTGATTCATATTATGATTATGATAAAGCAGCCATTTTAGGTCCCCAGTATTTGTGTTTCAATGACATTTTTGTAAATATTTATCACTCATCATCTGCTTGGTGTTTTCCTAACTATGTAAGGGTTGGCTTCCGATGTAACTGGTATTCAGCTACCAGTATGTTTACAATATTTTTGAAATGTATGGTTACCTAACCATCCATAATATCAAATAGCTTACTATTTGAAATAATGAAAATATATTCCTAATAGTACACCCACATTTCACCAGTTATGTAGTATTCAGTAGTCATGTACAGGTCGCGGCACGAAAGTCTAGCGGTGACCGTTATTGCGCAGAAGTAAAAAAATAAGAATGTCTTGGGAGTGTGTTGCGCCGATTGGCTCTCCAGTCGTATAACATGCGCAGATATCCCCTCCACGTTTCGTTCAGCGCTAGACTTAAGTGCCGCGACCTGTAATAGGGGCAAGCCTATTGCCATCTTGTTGACAAATTTGCCCGATTCAGGAATCAAACCCAGGACCTCATGCTCAGCAGTTGTGATTGTAACCACTAGACCAACGAGACAGACTTTTTATTTTTGCCACATAAATATGAAAACCTATAGATCAACTGCAAGGAGAAAAAGAAAAAAAAACAAAGTCTTTTTTGCTTGTAGAACTGTTGACTGTGAAAAGAAAGAAAAAAAAATTGTTTGGTATTTGTTTTCTTTTTTAGAACAGGTTTCCTTCTTTCTGTTTTTGTTATTCATACCAAAACCAAAATCTAAATTCAATAATAAAGTAATTCTTAAAGTAGGGTTGAATAAGAATAATGGTTTTCATATTATACAAACTCCTCAGCATACATAGAAAGTCTTATCCATTCGACTATGACTCAGTAAAACCTTCCAAAATCTGCAATCAAATAGGAATGGAGAATTCTGGTAAGTCAGTCATTTTGTTAAAGTATTACATTTCCGTAACACAAAGTAGTTTTTGGCTAGGTTTCTTATTTATGTAAGTAATACTTACCTTCGGTTATTTATCCATTTTATTTTGGCAACTGTGATTAAATCATGAAATTTATGATGAATTTATAGTGATTTAAGTAATCAATCAGATGAATTTCATTTAAAAATTCCTCATAAAGTTATGGTTAATGTCAACATTTTTTAATAGATGGAGTAGACCAGTAACAGCAATAATATTCGTAGTACTATGTTAGTTTTCATGGGAATATCTGCCCTACTTAGTAAGTAATTAGTTATATCTTCACTTAAGATTATTTTATATTGTACTTACTTTAACCAGGGGTTGTGGCCAGGACATTGGTGCCAAGGGTGTAGCATTCTGTATGAACTGCAAGATATGTTCATCAGCTTGCCGACATATATGCTTGAAATCATAGCTGATTTCGATGAAAAATTTACAGCGGCTGCAAATATACGTAGGTTTTTTGTCCGATGGGAAGACCTAAGAGGGGAGTAACATGTTTTTATTTATTGCAGCTCTAAAAATACTATCACACACACATTTAAGATACAAAGGGTTGCGTCCACCAGAGGGCGCCTGCAGGAAAGCAATGACACAAATCCAATAATCCACAAAGAAATGTAAATAGCAGCTTTGACAATTCCCCATCATAAAAATTATGGAAAGCTTAGGTACCTGTATAATCGATAGGTAATTTAAACAACATGGAAAGCTAGGACTAAACATTTTGTAATAATTTACAGTGTTCATATATTCGGCGCCATTGTGATAAACGTACACAAAAATCATTATTTATTCATCATCATGTTTTTTTATTTTAATATCAGAAAAGAATAATTATAATACATACCTCAATAGAGACGCATGATAATATTTTCAGTGGTAGGCTAACTGTGTTTTTGGTGGATCGTTTTTCATAGATACTTGTTAGCGTATCACCTTGAGCTAAACAAAATCGACAAACTTTAATGGAGGATAAACTATCCCTTCTTGCCTCCATTGTTATCACTGATAATAACACTTCACTAAATTGATATTTTACTCCATAACCTCCATCACAAAATCCCCACAGTGAATTTGTGTATTGTATTGACACTAGCGCCGCCTCAAACGTTTGGTGAGTGGTGACGCGGTGCGATACGAGCGACAGACGACGCCACCGTACAGCGCTAGTGGCGGTGAGTAGATGTAACTATTTTTAAAAGTTACATCTATTCCTCACTAGATGTCATTAGTTATATCAATGATGTCCTCCTTTTTCATTAGCGTTGTGTTTCAAAATGCGCCAAATTCTCATCAAAAAATCGAAACACCTCATTTTTTTTTTTTGGGAATACGCATTAAATGTTGTTTAATGAGTCGTCGTTAGCCTGTTTGGATTATGAAGGAAATGGCGAAAAGCAATACTTGTACTATGATTATTTCATTACCTAAAACAGTTTTTAATAAATAACTTGCATTCCCCGGGATCAGGGATAACGATGTTTGCGGAAAACGCAAGTCTCTATCCAAGATGCGATTCTCGCAAGCATCGTTATTGCCAATCGAATTTTTTCACTGTTGTTCTAGCGATCGCTACTTGTCGTTATTTATGTCGAGACTGCTGGCTGTTTCGGAGATTAGTTGGAGCAAACAGATAGACAGACAAAACAAAATTTTATAAGTAGGGTCCACCTACCGTATAAACTTCCAATATGCGTTCAGTAAAAAGCTGTTATTTTGTAATTACAAACAAATACTTCTATTTGTTTATTTATTTAGATTTGAATGTGTTCCCTAAGTAATACATTATGAATGAAAACTTATTTTTATTCCATATTTTTTTATTTATTTTTTTAAATTATTTTACCTAAGTTTCTGTTCAATTACATAATATTATAAACATAATTATGTAAATGTTTTGTCTGTGTAAAAATGAGCGAAATGCAATTCGCTTGTTTTTAAGCATTTTGAAAAAAAAAGAAGAAAACAGGGGCCTAGATAATGTATAATAAATCCGAATGACAGATAACATCATTGAATGACAGCAATTTTGTTAGAAATGTGTTCGAATCGCAAATGATTGGTGTCTGTATGGATAAATGGAGAATGCATTCTCCGTTGGCGTTAATTTTTAGTTTTACATGATAAATGTAGATACTCTTACTCTCTAAACACCGGTGAAACACCCATTTGTATATTGTATAAATGGATATCTATATATCCATTGACAGCAACATTGTACCCTGTACAAACGGCGACATTGGACAAAGGTACTACAGCGCCATCTATAACACACATGAAGAACTAACATCAAAATTCTAAATCGCACAGGTTATCCGCGACAAGACTATACCGGGTGTAAACAGAACAGACCCTTCACGAAGCCGTCAATCAAGCATTCTGTACATCAAGTAGGTACGCAAATTTTTTTTACTACCTACGAAATGACTTTTTTTGGGGTGAAAAATCACGTTTTTTGGTAGGATTCAATGTAACGCACCTACAACATTGTGCTGATAGTATGGAGGCCGTGTGGTATCCGGCAGAGTAGAATAGAACCAACCCATTACACACATGGGGTGTCGTATAAGGCGACTAATATCTGAGGCAGAACACCTTGCGCCTCCGTAGACCAGAGAATGGGCAGCAGCGATTTCTGTTAGTCTTTCATCACTGCGATCTCCAATCCGCCTGCCAAGCGTGGAGATTACGGCAAATTCCTCCCATCATGGGAGAGGCCTATGTCCAGCAGTGGACGTTATGGGCTGTTGTTGTTGTTGATAGTACGGAATAGTACCTACCTACGGCCTACGGGGTCGTGACGGTGTTTAAAAATCTTACATTAGATACATGTAAGTACCTACCTACCTACTTAAAAAAACTACTGAAAAAGTTGGTTCCCACTGTTCCCAGGTATGGTCTAGTAGAGTCTAGAACAAAAAAAATAACTCAATGACGGGGAGAACAAGAGTGCCTTTCAGCTTCGTTAAGGTTCTTTTTACACCCTCTGTAAAAGGACCCGACAAAAACTGTCGGGCAGTAGCCCGCCAGACACAAGTTACAACACCCGTCTGGTCGAGTTAAATTATTTATCTGTAGTCACATTGGTGTGACTACAGATAAATAGAATGAATCGTAGTCACACTGGTGTGGCAGTTTGGTGTGACTATGGATCGGTCACGGGAGGATCTTCCATTTTCTATGGAGGATTACGACTTACATCCTGTACTTACTTCATACTCTTAGAGAAAAACAACTGAATATTTAATTGGTTAATTTAGTACATCATTCTATAGGCTATAAAATTATGTAAGTATTTGAAGTTAATTATTACAAGCAAAAAAAATTAAAAGTGTTTCGATACCCGCAATTACAGAAACAATTTATTAAAATAACAAAGCACCGTTCCCCTTTTGGAACGGCTGGGGACATACGGGTTGATGAGATAGTCTGACACTTACGGAGTGGCTACATTTAACCGTAGTACTTACCCAAGTTATTGCTTACTAGCGGACGTCACGCGGTTTCACCCGCGTAGTTCCCGTTTAGTCCTGAGGGAGTACGAGAATAAAATATAGCCTATGTTACTCGCTGATAATGTAGCTATCCATTGCTGAAAGAATTTTTCAAATCGGTCCAGTAGTTTTTAAGTTTATTCGTTACATTACATACAATAATACAAATCTTTTCTCTTTTGGTATTAGTATAGATTTCGAACAATGCTTCTAAGCAAATTGAAACTGGCCAGAACGGCCCGCCAGGCACATGCCAGCCATATTATTTTCAATACGCTTCCTCGAAAACTGGTCCTCGCACTACGCTACGATTAGGTGCAACATGCAATGTATATCACGCGCGCGCGATTTTAGAAAATTGCCACAGATAACTATACCTTTAATTAGTCCAAATTGGTTCAATGCCTATAGTCTGAGCTGAATGTTTTTTTTAATTACGGCAAAGCACTACGCGTCTTTACGGCATAAATATTTTTTGAATATTCAAATTGTGTTTATAAATAGAATATCATAGATAAACATGATTTTTATACACAAATTAACATTTATTTTTGTTCAGAATTCACAAATATGAAATAAATCTATTTTTTATATTAGGCTGTTCAACGGCTTCATACCTTTGCCTCTCCTTCAACCTGGCGAAACCAAAGCGCGAAAAAAAAAGAAAATTAAAATAGTAGCGTTTTACCTTCAAATAAAACGCTCGTTGTGTCCGGAGACTCATTCGGGGTCATCTAAACAATATTTGAGTCAAGCATCTTCCGTTTCCGTGTCACATCTATACAGGTACCTATATGCAACTATCGCCTTTTTGACAACACGATGATGACGTATTTCCGTCTTCGTTCACCAGGTGGCTGCAGCGCGCCAAAAGTTCATTGTGGCCTCAAAAACCTAAAAACTTGAGAACCAATTAAACCAGGCAGACTTTAAAATTATGACCCCGAATGAGTCTCCGGACACAACAAGCGTTTTATTTGAAGGTAAAACGCTACTATTGTGTCCTTCGGCCTCATTCGGGGTCATCTAAACAATATTTGAGGCTTTGTTTGTTACCTGGGGGGGCCGAACGCCTCCTGCCGGAGGCTCTACGCGGGAGTCGTGCGATCCATGGCCATTTACGGGGCCCCGGTGTGGGCGCATTCTTTGAGGCGGCGTGCCGCCCACTATCTGAACGCGCCCCAAAAGGTGGTAGCCGTAAGGCTGGCCCGGGCGTACCGCACGATCTCCCGCGAGGCGGGGAGCCTCCTTGCCGGATTGCCGTCATGGGATCTGGAGGCGATAGTCCTCGCGCGCCTGCATGAATGGCGCGCGGAGGCGCTACGCCGGGGGGAAACTCCGCTGCAGCGACAAATTGTCGCTCAGCGGACAGACTTCCGGCGGGATCTCATGGCGACATGGAGAGAGCGACTGTCGCAACCCCGTGCAGGGCACGCCACAATAGTGGCGATAAGTCCCCTCTTTAAGGAGTGGCTTGAGAGACGCCACGGCGTCCTCACCTTCCGCCTGACGCAGGTCCTCACCGGACACGGAGTGTTCGGGAGGTTCCTGCACCGAATCGGGCGGGAGGAAACGCCCGGGTGTTTCCATTGCGAGGATCGACCGGAGGACACGGTGGAACACACGGTGGAGGTGTGTCCCGCGTGGGCGGAGCACCGCCGTGTCCTCGAAGCGGCGATTGGCGGCGGCGACCTCTCGCGTCCGGCCCTGGTGCAAGCCATGGTCCGGAGCGAGACGGAATGGGACGCCGTCACCTCCTTCTGCGAAGCAGTAATGCTAGAGAAGGAGGTGGCGGAACGTGAGAGGGAGCGAACCTCTCAACGTCCCGGCCGCTGCGGGACACGCCCCGGGCGTCGGGGGCCACCACCACGTGGCCCCCGGCCACCGTAGGCGCGGGCCTGTGGACGGTGGGCTATGGGCTAGCTCGCCGTCCGTCCGTCTCATGACGACAGGCCGTGTCGACGGCGCGTTCGTGTTCCACGCGCGCCTCAAAGAGAGTCAGCAAAAGGGAAGGGGTCCGTAGGGACCGATGCCTGCCGGGGTTGCGGGACTGTTCGAAAGAGATACCGCGGCCCCGGAACACAAAGGGCGATGAAGGAACATGGATGGGTTTTAGTCAGTAAAAGTCTGACACTCCCTCCTGCTCCGCCCAGAGCGGGAGGAGTTATATGATGATTTACCATCCGAAAAAAAAAAAAAAAAAAAAAAGGCTTTGTTTGTTATCGCCTGGTGAAGGGGACGCCAATGTGTTTTAAAGTAAATTATCTAAATTAGATCAAGGAACCAATAATACCAATGAGTTTCAAAATAAAACCCCAATTTATATATTTACTAAATATATTGCAATAAAATAATAACTTTTTAAAATAACTAATACCAACCAATGACTATAGTAAACACGTATCAGAATAAAGTGAACATTAATACGTACCATAAATCACCTTCTTGTAAACTTACCATAATCTTACAGTACAACATCTATCATTCATCAATACCTCAATTAGGTATATAAAAATAAATTATTTCATTGAATGAGATAATTAATTGGCTGAAAAAGATTAATCAAGGAGCTTCCCTGTGCTGGAATCACTTCCATCCTGTAATGTTTTTAAAAGTATTACTGGATCTCCAATTAGCTCGTGCCATTATCTCGTCAAGAGGTTTGATAACCAACCGACTTCGGGAAGCAACCGCGGAACGAAAACTACCCGGAGTAGCCTGAATTCCTGCCTCCTTCACAATATAGTCTTAGTAGCTGGCTTAGTTTTTCCACAAACCGTAACAAATAATCTATCACTAGAACAAAGCAGACGACGCGGTTTTCCAATTTCTATGAGCTTTTTAAACCAAACCACTGAGTCAAGAGCCTCATTTTCAACATTACCTAATAATCTCCAACCTGACTGTACGTGTTCCGAATCAGTTTCCGAATCAGTTTTGGACCCGAAATGCGGCCAAAACATTTAGCTATTCTCACCTACTATACATGTGTCTAAAGATATACTTGGCAATGTATAAAGTCGTGTATCCTAAACCCTGAACACAACAACAAAAGAACTGTACTAACTCTTGAAATGTCGAATAGGCTTTGATTTTATAGACTACCCAACCAACCTACCAGAGACTGAGGGTCCAAGACAGTGGGTGGATACTTCTTCGGTTACTGCAACGCAATAGCTTAATCATTTGCTTAACTAAAATATTTAAACTTAAATTACATTTGTTTTGCAATTTTTTGATTTTAACTCCTTAGACAATTTTTTTAGATCGGCGTACACGAGTCGATAATAATAGCGATCTCCGGATGATTGTTGATTGTTATTGACGAAAATTAGAGACGAGACTGACATGAGACTGAGGAGCGACCTGAATTGACGCAGAATTATAGTACTTCAATTTTATTTATTGTAATTTTGTCTTATTATATTGACAAACGAAAACTAGTCAAACTTATTCATTGTAGATTGAAGTTTTATATCATATTAATTTATTTGATAAAATTTAGTTTATTTGGAATATAATGGACGCTGAATCAAGACATTTATGGCGTAATTACGCTTTCTTTACGATTTTTTCCGTGAAAATTCAAGGAATTTAAAGAAATTCTAAAACTCCAATAAACAAGTAAAATATTCAGCTTATGTTTCAGTAATTTTAGCTTTTATAAGAATTGCACGTAACAATGTGAATTTGAGCGTCCAAGTTCCATCGCCGACGGTTTTTCTTGCAAACTGCGTTCGTAAAATATTTATAGTAAATTACACGAAAAGAAAAATGAAATTGTGTAACTCCAACTTACAAGAAAGAGAATGGCACTATTGTTATTCATAAGCAAATAATTAAAATATCTAACCGATGCTGAAAATGACTGCGTCAAAAATCATGAATTTGCGTAAAAAATGTAATAGCGGGCGGGCGAGCGAAGCGAACGAGGCCCTTTTCATACTTCGTTCGGCTTTTTCGGTAGCTCGCGGTGTGAACCGTGTGCTTAGTGTGAGATTTGTTATTTTCGTTCACCACATTCGAGCGCGTTAACGTTTAGGCAAATTTGTATGGCGCTGGGGTAGCGCCATCTAGCGTAATATGTCAGAACTAGGTAGTGTGAGTGCCGCATCGACAATCGTTAACTTGCGAGTGTGAGATCCTAGAATACATTCATTCGTTTTCGCGTTAATTCACCGTAACTTGTGTTGCGTACATTAATAACCGGCCAAAATAAGTTGACATTCGTATTTTGTGTTCATAATATAAGCGACTGCCTATTCAATTAGTGGTGGTTATAGAACGAAGTTAGACGACATTATTTATTTATCTGTGGACTCTGTGGTCAATGGTCATTAGTTTTGTTTGTGTTTACGAAAGTTTGTGTTAGTTTTGAATATTATTGTTAAAAATAAAGACTAGCCCGTCCCAATTTGAAATGCTGGTGACATAAATGGAGCAGTTAGTGTAATTTATGTCTTTTGGTGTGTAGTGAGTGACCTTGATCCATCTGTGAAGTTTGTAAAACTAAGTTTGTTACTTTTTAGGCATGGAGATATAAGCAAATGATCTTATAATGCCCGAGTGGTTTGTGGTGGTGTTTCTATCTTTGTTTACGTAACCGTGTTTACTTTTTTGTGGCGTTATATTACGCTTATCTTGTGCTTTTGCGGTCTCAAACATTGTCCAAACGAAATAATACGAGATTCCATGGTAAGTTTCATTCACAATACGAAATTAAATTAAATTACTTTGTTATTTCACCACTCTCATGATGCTCTCACCACAAAATCTTAAGTGAAAACTTTTCACGCTCGCGTTTCGTATTCGAGCTGTCAAAACTGTCAAAATTGTAACTTGCACTCGCGATAGCATGCAAACGTTAGCGATGTGCTCCAAACGGACCTCATTTTCATAGAGGCATTCTATTGTCATTACCGACGACGTAAATGGTAACGTAAACTCGGCTTACGCGGTCGACACATTACTTGAATTTTAGTAAAAAACTCGCACTTAGCACACCGAAGTATGTAAAGAGGTGAAACGATGTTCGCCCGCCCGCCCGCTAGCTGGCGGTGTGGCCTGCGCTTAAATGGGCTTTGATCTTTGTATTACATAAAGTAGACAACCGATTTATGAAGTAAAATTATACCATACGATAATTTTTCTTTGAAAATCGGCTAAATATCAAGCCATTCACTACCTGACAAAGTTTACGACCTCCAACCTTGTTTGAGCAGATACTTTTGTTCTGCAGACCAGTCACCTAAGGATTCAGACCACCCCCACATCTCCATACTTCTAGGACCAGCTCCTTCACTCGTGGCGGCTGCCCAGTCCTCGTGTCCACTAACACCTTCGATAATTGGTGAATCGTGAACAGAATGCTCGATACCACCTCGGTGCAACTATCAGGAGTACACCTCGAACCTGATTGAGATGCATCAGGACCCGGGATAACAAACTCGGAGAAGGAAAGACACAAACTAGATGAAAATCCCATTGAAATGCGAACACGTTGTGTCTCCATGCTCGCTGGTCTCGTTGATCTGTATGAGTGACATAGCAAGGCAATACGCGAGTTGTGCTGGAGGCAAGAAGATTTGCATGGGGAACACCCCACTTTGCTAAAACAATGCTGGTGAATTCGGGGAGCAGATACCATTCCTGTAACGTCGAATGACGCGATAGACCGTCTGCGACATGTGATTCGAATGAAGCCAATCTTCTTCTCATGTCCACTTGCCCGATAAATGAAGACCATTCAACTCCGCCCCCCTACCTGAATCGGCTACATCCCTGGTCAAAAAAATAAATAAATTTCCCACTGGTAGTGGACGAAGCCTGGTCTTTTCTAGACAATGAACTTTCCACCAATTCAATTCTTCCAGCACTTCCGCAGGCAAGAAGTAAGTCGACTGACATGGCATTTTCAGGACCGGTTGCAATAAGCCAGAAGGCGGCAAACGTTCAAACGACCCATCGGAACTACCAGACTTCTGTACTGTATTGTATTGTACTTCTCGAAGAGACGCCTTCCGCCGGCGGAGCAATTTCGCTATTTGCATGCTCAGAATTTAGCTTTCTGGTAAAAACTTTGATTTTGCCACGGATTCCACATCAAACCTAAGTAGGTACTCTATTATTTTCTGTGGGACAAGAATCGACTCCCTCCTCTATAAATGCCAACCCAACGGGCCACGGCTGCGCTTTAGAATCGTGCGTCACGCGGAGGGGCGTAAAATGGGTTAAAGCTGGTAGGGATTGGGTCCCCGATTATAATGCTATCACTTCTATTATTAGGAAATGCATATTTTCGAGAAAAATTTTCTAACCTCAAATCAGCTTCATAGCGAAAACGGAACGTTAAAATGGGCGATTGACAACCAAATCTGTTCCACATATTGTCTATGGTGCAAAATGACGTGAAAAATCTGCAAAACGGAACGTAAAAAAAAAAAGTATGTTATTGTGTCACTGTCATGTCGTTTGTTCATTCCGTTTCTCCTCGAGTTGCGTAGGCAATGTTAATAGAAACTGAGAATGCGATTAGGATAATTTGGATGCAAGAGCGAGCAAAGCAAGCTCCAGAGCTTGCTTCGCTCCAGTCCAGACTTGGGGCACCCCGACACGGATAGATTAGGTTATTTTTTTTTAAACCACTCAGAAGTAGGAGCCCCGCGGAGCGGGGCTCCGTCGACCGGCTTTCCCTCGACCGCGCCAATTTGAGCACTTTTTAGAAGACTATAGTGTTTTGAGGTTAGGTTACATTAATCGGTTTTTCTCAGGGACCGTACATTTCCTAATCATGGGAGTGGTACCAGGGGCCAGGAGGGACCCCCCCTCCCCCTGCCCCACCCCCCACCCCCTACCCCCTCCGCGTGACGCACGATACTAAATTTTAACCCGGGCCACTAAGGGGTATTTGAGGCAAAAAACCGGTCATAAGTGTTTTTTCTAAAATTAACTAAATGATACAAACAATGCCTGTTTCATGAAGTACAATAACCGGTTTATCAAAGGGCTGCCCCCAAACCCACTCTACCTGCGCGGTCTGGCCGCACTGTCAGTCAGAACCCAGTCATTTTGTGTTACGGTTGTCTTTGTTCTCGGCGTTCGATTATTTTAAATATTTCTCGTGATAACTTGGCTTCGTGGGGTGAATAACGTCAAAATACCATGTTGGATATGGAAGTTGAAGGTGTACTTTGTAATAAAATATATTACAATTCATTTCTCCTTAAGTTTTACTATTTAAAGTTAATTTGCAAATTCCCTTTTTAAAAACATTTTTATAAATAAAATTTTATAACATACCTAGTGTTTTTGTATATGTCGTCTTTGTCGCCTTACATTTTAGACATAGTAATAAAGTTTGATCCTTTGCCTTGCAGAAACTGAAAAAAAAATCGTCCCCCAACATACCCTAAATATTTTTTTTTTAATTTTTAAGTTAGTAGGTATAGGTTTTCGAAAAAAAATTTTTTGTTTGTTTATTTTGTAGGTACCTACTTCGGAAAATTGATTCAATTGACTTCATTTCCAGCAGAAGACAGTTTTTTTTTGTCTTGTTCATTGAGGCATTTTAAGACGAGTTTTAAGCAGAAATGGACAGCAGCTCGTTACACTTTTTTGTTTTTTCTAATTTTTTTATTTTTGTAATGTATTTTTTTACTAATAAATCCATTTTTTTTTATCAAATGTTTTTTTTATTATACACTGACATGATATAGCCCTTATATAGTTTTGACCGGTTTTTTGCCTCAAATACCCCTCTGTGCGGGCTGAGAGTTCGAAGTACAAATTCCATGTGTTTTATGAGTGTCGATCTATCTTGTGCTACCAAGAGAAAATCGTCGAGAAAAACCACTACTCGTATGCCTAGATTTCTAAAAATCTCGGCGGTCCAGTTTTTTAGCGATGCGAACACTTTGGGCGCTATCGCCAGGCCAGATGACAATGATTTGCAGTTACCAATTTCGATACAATAGGCGGAGAAAAATAACGATGTACTGGAGCAACAATAACGTGGTTGTTGGCTTGGCTTGCCCTTGGTCTATTTTGACCATCTAATCCTTGTCCTGAATAAAATCAGGAACCTGATTTACCGAAATCAAACGAAACTTGCTTATTATTAAACTTTTTAAATTTCAAATGGGACGGTAGGTTCTGTTTCTTTCTTTTTCTTTCAAATTTGATACGAAAGTCCGGCTATTCTAAAAATCCTGGTTTCAACAAACTCAATAGAATCTGTAATTTGTAAGTTAGACTAATTGACATCGCCTATTGTGAATGTATTTGCATGTCATGACAGGATGTGATGAAACCACAATTTACTGTATCACCTTAATAATGTACCATATCTAGCAAATAAATATTTTGACTTGACTGATTTGATTTGACTCTGAATAACCGTTTCGATCTCTGGAGCTGGTAGAGTGACATTGCAAAGTTTTACCTGCCTTGGCGGGACCAGAGGCGGTTTCTTTCTAAATTGAACGTTTCACCTGCCTTGGCGGGACCAGAGGCGGTTTCTTTTGAAATTGATCGTTTTACCTGCTTTGGCGGGACCAGATGTGGTTTCTTTTGAAATGGAACGTTTCACCTGCCTTGGCGGGACCAGAGGCGGTTTTTTTTTCTTTTTTTAATTTAAATTCTAATGGGTCTAATGCCCCTAATCTCTTTCACTCCGTTACTTGTTAATAATAATAATAATACGTTTATTTCAGATATACAATCCATAAAGCATAATAGTAATAATAAAATAGTCATCGCACAAATAATCAAAATAGACAAAGTAAAAATAATAAAATCAATCAATTAATGGCATATACATACACTGGAAATGATGAATACATATCAATTAAAAATATTCAATAATCAATGTCAATAATAGTACGTCAATCAATCAATTAAAATTGGAAATTATAATGCAACCCCCCGGAATTCCTGATCCGAGTCAGAACTTTTTATTTAATTTACCAGAGTCTTTGCCTCGTGCCTGGTACATTGTATTGCGGTTCATTTCTCCGAAAACTAATGGGCTGGTGAAAGCGTTGTCCAGCGTGCTATCCCCTTGATTGAGGACGAAAAAATCTATTATTATGAAACAGGTGCATTGCCCGAAAATTATAAAAAGTTTCTACACTCTGAGGAGGAAGAAATCTTTGGTTCATCGTCAGTGCAGAACCGCGATTGGACGAATGATACCCACTAGATCCAGGGAGGAGTTTTCTTTTCTTTCCCAGAAAATACATTTTTATTTGGATAAAGAAAAAAATTGTTAACACTACCATTATTCTTAATAAATTCACTAAAAGGTACTTTTGACGTGACAACGTCTTATAAATTGGTTTGCCGGGTGACACTTCAAGAAACTGCGTTACGCTCCGCTCACGTTATGCGCTCACAATGAGAGCGAGTGAGAGGCACGCGTCCCTTCCACTCGGGCATGGTTAGCCCGCCTAAGAGCGAGAGAGACAGACATAAAAAGTGAAAGGCACGCGTCCCTTCCACTCGAGCACATGTATAAATAAATGTTTTAAATTGTTACTATTATTTCATCCTTCTTCCTACTATACGAATGAATATTCACATTAAAATTATTTTACCACTCAAAGTCGTTGTCACGTAAAACTTTCGCCCGTATACCGACTTTACAGGCAACCAATTTTTTTCAAACAAAAATTCACTTATCCCTTAATTGATTATGGAACACTTCTGAAACTTTTTGATAGTCAGCAGAAAAAACCTCTTTTAATTTTAATGGTAACTGTTCTGGATCCAAACTACTATGTCCAGTTCACTATCTGTCGGGAACCCACGGGAACCCTATTGCAAAGCCTCGCTTTGCATAATCATTGCCCGTTATCCATAGAGGGTAGATGACTAACATTTTCTAAAGACTTGATTTCATCATTAACTTAAAAGTCAACATATCCTAGACGAGCATTAAATTTTTTCACATATCCAACATTATTCTAGTTGTCATTTATGAAATATTTGTATGGAATTTTACAATATTGCCTAACTGATTAGAAGGAGTTGCAATGACAGCTGGCTCCTATAATTGCGTTGCCAAATCAAAATCAAATGATTGAACCGGTGCAGGATCTGCGACGGGTTCTGACAACCTTTTGTATCTGGTTGCTCCTGGGCCATATCTAACTTATCACCATAATATATCGGGTTAAAACGATCATAATTTCTATTTTCAGAATACATCATAATAAGAGAGTAGCAATATAATTTTTTCAAATCACTGACCTGTTTTGCAAGCTTTTTGATTACCTTGCTTTGTCCTCGAAGACGCTTACTCCTCTTCTCCTTACTCGTCCTCATAAGGGATTCATCAACCTGTTCAACCTCTCTGAAGCCAGCGGTGACGATTCAGAGGAACTCGACGAACCCGATGACGAAACAGAATCTTTACGACTACGCGTCTGTATTCTATCCGCCATTTTAATAAAAACTAAATTGAACACTATTTTTAAACCTATATTATAGGTAAATAAGTTTAGTTTTAAACTGAAGTTTGTTTTAAACTATGCATATACCGAACGCCTACAGCGTTATCCAAAATTAATATAAATTCTAATGTTTTAAAATATTTTGAAAATATCGAACGTTAACAACGTTAAATTTTTAAAGATGTGAACCGTCTGAAAAACAGGACGCCAATGAACTTTTGGCGCGCTGCAGCCACCTGGTGAACGAAGACGGAAATACGTCATCATCGTGTTGTCAAAAAGGCGGTAGTTGCATATACCTGTATAGATGTGACACGGAAACGGAAGATGCTTGACTCAAATATTGTTTAGATGACCCCGAATGAGCCCGAAGGACACAATCATAGTTTCATAGTTCGTGCCAAAAATATTTTTCGTTATTTTATTTTATTTCTTCAAAAGTGTATTGAAAAACGTCGTTTGATACACGTGGACATTTTGTTATTGCAATTCTCGGCTCATAAACATCCTCGCCTACGGCTCGGGTGTTATAATTCCGCCTCGAATGCAACAACAAACTTTTCGTACCACTTGCTCAAAAAAGTGACATTCTATGTCACAAAAAGCGAACATAACAATAGTCATTTTAAATCTGTTAAAAACAGGGAAAGAAAATTGTACTGAATTTCATTTATCCTCTAGGGGGAAAATGTGATTTAAATTTGGAATACTTCCCGAAATTTATACTGAACTACATCTGTGTTTACACCATTGAGTTTGTATAAAATATATAAAGCATTATACATCTTTTTGAAAAAGGAATACGCATTTATTATGCAGTTATGATTATTAAATAAAATTACGAAAACCGACGAGGCCGTATGAGCTTGATGCCTTTGCTTTTCCGACAAAAAAATATTAGTCTAGGAATATGCCGCGTTTTTGTTTTCTTCAAATACGTAAACGTTAAGTTTATTTGAATTTATTTTTTTAGATAAGGTAATGTTCTAAATATACGTTACGATGTTAAATCAAAGCGACAGTGACAGTGAATTGTCGGATTCCATCAGTACAAATGCTGCCGCAATAATTATAAATAACTAGCTGTTGCCCGCGGCTTCGCTCGCGTGAATGCGGTAACTGTCCCAATGAATCAAACTAAAGGGTTAAATAGTGTCCTACATGTTAATGAAGGTTATAAACTATGTGCCGAATTTCATAATCATCACAATTTATTATTATAATCACAATCTCCATCACTATCACAACTACCATCATTATCACAACTACCATCATTATCACAATCACCATCACTATCACAATCAATATCATTACCAAAATCACCATCATTATCACAATCACCATCACTATCACAACCACCATCACTATCACAACCACCATCATTATCACAATCACCATTACTATCACAATCACCATCACAATTACCATCACAATCACCATCACAATTACCATCACTATCACAATCACCATCACAATCCCCATTACCATCGCTATCACTATCACAATCACCGTTACTATCACCATCACTATCGCAACCACCATCATTATCATAATAATTATAACAATCACCATCACCATAACAATCTACATCACAATCACGATCACAATCACTATCACAATCCCCATAACCATCGCTATCACCATCACAATCACCGTTACTATCACCATCACTACCACAACCAACATCATTACCACAATCACCATCACCATCACAATCACCATCACCACTACAATCATCATAACTATCACAATCACCAACACCATCACAATCACAATCACCATCACAATCACCATCACAATCACCACCACAATCACCATCACAATCACAATCACTTTCATCATTATAACAATCATTATCATCGTAATCACAACCATCATCATCGTAATCACAATCATCATCATCACACAATCTCCTTCCTCATCATCACAATCATTATCATTGTAATCACAATCGTTATCATCTTAATCACAATCCTTATGATCCTAATCATCATCACAATCACCATCACAAGCACCATCAGAATCACCATCACAAGCACCATCAGAATCACCATCACAATCACCACCATAATCACAATCACAATAACTATCACTATCACTTTCATCATTATCACAATCATTATCATCGTAATCACAATCATCATCACAATCTCCATCCTCGTCATCACAATAATTATCATCGTAATCACAATCATTATCATAATCACAATCATTATCGTCTTAATCACAATCATCATGATCACAATCACCATCACTATCTTGTGATAGTGGTGATTGTGATGGTGATATCAATGGTGATGGTGATTGCGATTCTCTATCACCATCATCGTTATCACAATCATTATCATGGTAATCACAATCATTATCATCTTAATCACAATCATCATCATCACAATCTCCATCTTCGTTATCATAACCATCACTATCACCGTCACAATCACCGTCACTGTCACAATCACCATCACAATTACAATCATCTTCATCGTTATCACAATCATCATCATCATAATCACAATCATTACCATCGTAATCAAAATCATCATCATCACAATCGTCATCATCATCATCGCAATCATCATCATCATTATCACAATCATCATCATCGTAATCACAATCATTATCATCGTAATCACAATCATCCTCATCACAATCATCATCATCATCATTATCACAATCATCATCATCGTTATCACAATTATCACAATAAATCAACAATAACCCTGTAAAGAAGTCGAATCCACCATCTTCTGGATCTCAAAATAAATGCCATTTTCGTTATCAGCACCCCTGATAATCTCGGTATCGATACCCATATTGATTTTTAGACATTTCAACCCCATCGCACCCCAACAGGGAATGATGGTATTTCAGGTCCGCCACATTAAATCTTAAAATCGTTGTTTTTGTCATACACCCGACCCAATTCACTACACAAACAATACCTTGTAATATGTTGAATTTCAGGCTTTGTTACCCCATTTCCCCCTTTAGGGGTTGAATTCTGAAAAAAAACCTGAAACCCGCTTCTACTCATTTATCAACAGGAGCACCCCTGTGAAGTTTCGAATAAAATAGTCTAACTAATCTTGTTTCCCATACAAACTTTCCAACTCCCGTTTCACCCACTTAGGGGGTGAATTTTGAAAAATCCTTTCTTAGTGCACCCCCAGACCACATAAGGAACCAATGTGCCAACTTTGGAATCTCTAGACTCAGCGGTTTGGCCTGTGCATTGATTTTTATACTTTGCCACCCCATTTCCCCCTCTTAGGGGTTGAATTCTGAAAAAACCTGAAACCCGTTTCAACTTATTTATCAATAGCAGCACTCCTGTGAAGTTTCGAATAAAATAGTCTAACTAATCTTGTTTCCCCATACAAACTTTGGAGCCCCGTTTAACCCCTTTAGGGGATGAATTTTGAAAAATCCTTTCTTAGTGCACTCCTAGACCACATAAGGAACCTACTTGCCAAATTTGGAATCTGTAGACCCAGCGGTTTGGGCTGTGCGTTACTGCGTTGATAGATGAGTCAGTCAGTCAGTCAGTCAGTCAGTCAGTCAATCAGTCAGTCAGTCAGTCAGTTTCTTCTTTTATATATTTAGATTTGTTTCCAACAAAATCCAAGGAAAATTATTTAAAAACTTATGAAGAACTAGCTGTGCCCGCGACTTCGTCCGCGTGGAATAGAGACTTTCGGCAGCATTTAAATTTTTTTTTAGACACGTGTTATGTGTACACTTATTATCCATCCGCCCTATAAGAATTAATCGATGATTAATATAATCGCTCAAAGGGTCACAATTAAAAGCAGCGTCTTTAATATGCCTCCCATGTACCGTAGTACATGCACTTCTCCTTTGTGACTGCCGTTCAGCATCTAAAACACGTCTTCTTTGCGATTTTTCATGGGACTTTGCAGCAGTCAATGACGCATGATGCTCAGCATCTAAAAGCCGACGTAGCCGAGTTTGCTCCAAGATCTCAGCAGATGCGACGCGCTCGGCATTTAAAGCCAAACGGGTTTGAGTCTGCTCTTCAGACCCTTGGCTTCTAGCAATTTTTGCAGCGCGACCTCTGGCAGAACTACGCGCTAGATTAGATTTGCGTTTTCCAGGCATATTTATTAGAATAAAAACAACGTAATTAAACAAAAATAAATCTTCTACCTAACGTTCACGAATCAAAACGTTAACCTCTTGATTTGAAAAAAAAAAAAAAATTGCTTAAACACCTATAACTACAGTTCAAACTATAGAGAACGTGCACAACGACGGTGCTGCCTACTGGCGTTGCCAATCCGAATCGTGTGCTCTGTCAATGCTTGACATAGACTTTTCTAACAAGTAAACAGAATTAATTTTATAGTGAAAATTAATTAACTAATCATAATGAATTGTTGCATTTCTGGATGTAGGTACCAATACATCCACAAAAATGAAAATAAATCAATTAGCGTAAAATTCTATTACTTTCCAAAGAATATTACTATCATATCATGTTTTGGTGAAAAACGCAAAAAAATGGATAAACACAGTAAAGATAAATATTTGAAAACAACTTGTTTTTGTTACACTCTGCATTGAAAAGGCCCTCAAAATCAACCGTCCATGCAAACATACCAGAACCATTTATACTTCACCATACACGTGTTCTGCTAGACCGCACTAAAGTTCACACCGAATATCCCTCAACAGTTAATCAAAGACTCCACATGTACTCAGAATATAAACATCGTTATACCTACAATAATGTTTTTCGTTGGCTGCACTCCTTTGGTTTTTTTAAGTTTTGTATCTAAATGCTACGGACTGCATTTTATTGATTGCTTCATCAAATGATTGTGAACTAATTGATTTATTAGCGCCTACTGTAGATACTGTTCTCGCTGATAAAGGATTCCCTTCCATTATAACATGTGTTGAAAATAAGAAAGCTATCTTAGTTATGCCAGCCACCATGTCTTCATACACCACAATTTTTATCAGAAAGTAAACGAAAGATATAAAATTCATATTATTAAACATTTATATTACGCTGACGATCGTTATTGATAAACCGGAACTCATATTTTATACCTTTTAGCATATTCAAAAATAATATAATTGAAGAGACAATTTTGTCTAAGTAAATTGATGACACGATGAGAAGTGATAAGTTTCCTTTTCTGTCCGCATAGTGTCTCTTTTGTCGATTAGTGCTGCCACCTATAGTTCCTGCACGTTCCCTATATAACGACACTGAAGGGACTGCGCATTTTATGACGTTTTTGAGAGTTGTCTTTAAATGGAGAGAAGAAAAATCAGTACAGTTTAAAAGTTTGTTAGCAACTAAGAATATGATAACGTATAGATAATCCATGACTCCTACTAACAACAGTCTACACGTGCAAGCAATCCCAATTTGTATCTAAACAAAAGAACAGATTTCTTAGAAAAAACCGATTTAAATGAAATTTGGTACAGAGCTATCTCTGTACCAAATTTCATTTAAATCGGTTTTTTCGCATTAAAAAGTAGCCTATGTCCTTTCTCAGGCTCTAGACTATCTAGAGCCTGAGAAAGGACATAGGTTACTTTTTAATGCGAAAAAAGAGCTGTAAGGGGTTAAAATAGGGGATGAAAGTTTGTATGGAAAGCGCCATACACAATGAACCCCGCGCTGCGCGTGGAGTGACGTGGCGTGGCGTAGGTGGGGGAATATCACTGTGTGTCATCCCGATTCCCCGAACGGGCAGCAGACGCGACGACACGACGGGTAGGCGACTGTGCGAGACGTATGCAAATATGTATTTTAAAAAAATCCCTGCAAATTGATTACAATTCAAGTTGTTTACACGATTTTTGTTTTACATAATTAATGTTCTTAGTGAAATGAAAAAAAAAAATTGTAAGGTTATTAAATATATTTTCTTTAATTTTTGTTTAGAATTCGATTTTTGTTTGGAATCATTCGTAAAATACTATTGTTTTCGTTAATTTTGTAGTTGGTTAGATCTTCCATACAATATAATTAAACAGCTGTGTACGTTTTTTTGTCGCTTTATTATCCTAGCCCGTAATAAACTCGCCTGTCGGCATCATACATACCCAACTTTCTAAGAAATCTGTTCTTTTGTTTAGATACAAATTGGGATTGCTTGCACGTGTAGACTGTTGTTAGTAGGAGTCATGGATTATCTATACGTTATCATATTCTTAGTTGCTAACAAACTTTCAAACTGTACAGATTTTTCTTCTCTCCATTTAAAGACAACTCTCAAAAACGTCATAAAATGCGCAGTCCCTTCAGTGTCGTTGTATAGTTTGAACTGTAGTTATAGGTGTTTAAGTATTTTTTTTTTTTCAAATCAAGAGTTTAACGTTTTGATTCGTGAACGTTAGGTAGAAGATTTATTTTTGTTTAATTACGTTGTTTTTATTCTAATAAATATGCCTGGTAAACGCAAATCTAATCTAGCGCGTAGTTCTGCCAGAGGTCGCGCTGCAAAAATTGCTAGAAGCCAAGGGTCTGAAGAGCAGACTCAAACCCATTTGGCTTTAAATGCCGAGCGCGTCGCATCTGCTGAGATCTTGGAGCAAACTCGGCTACGTCGGCTTTTAGATGCTGAGCATCATGCGTCAATGACTGCTGCAAAGTCCCATGAAGAATCGCAAAGAAGACGTGTTTTAGATGCTGAACGGCAGTCACAAAGGAGAAGTGCATGTACTACGGTACATGGGAGGCATATTAAAGACGCTGCTTATAATTGTGACCCTTTGAGCGATTATATTAATCATCGATTAATTCTTATAGGGCGGATGGATAATAAGTGTACACATAACACGTGTCTAAAAAAAAAATTTAAATGCTGCCGAAAGTCTCTATTCCACGCGGACGAAGTCGCGGGCACAGCTAGTTCTTCATAAGTTTTTAAATAATTTTCCTTGGATTTTGTTGGAAACAAATTATTTATAATTATTGCGGCAGCATTTGTACTGATGGAATCCGACAATTCACTGTCACTGTAGCTTTGATTTATTAAATTTTTGTTTAATTCTAAACAAAAATTAAAGAAAATATATTTAATAACCTTACCAATTTTTTTGTTCATTTCACTAAGAACATTAATTATGTAAAACAAAAATCATTTTCATTTAAATCGGTTCAGTAGTTTAGGCGTGATTGCGTAACACACAGACAGACAGAGTTACTTTCGCATTTATAATATTAGTAAGGATTTTCAACGTGGAGAAGTGCGAAAGGCCTATCAATTTCAGAATCAGTACTTTTTGTCTATTTTGATTATTTATCCAAGACAAAGAATCCGAATACACTTTGGTGCATATACCTACCTACTCAAAACTGAAAGCTACAATAAGCATCAAACACAGCATTAAAATAAATAGATTCACGAAATTACTGTTTTTTTTTTAAAAAGAAAATCAGAAGGGCATTGCGCAAAGAAGTCTAAAATTTTTACGACTCAAATAGTGGAAAATTTTCTTAATGAAGCTCCTGACGAATTTTTTCTGGCCACAAAAGTAAGTATAGGTAGGTACATGATTTAACTATGAATATTTCGTATCTTAGTAATGGTAATTATTCTATATATTTACCTGTTTTTTTATCTTTGTTATAGGTGGCCTTAATTTTTGGACTCAATGGTGCTTGCCGCGGATGTGAACTTGTAAACTTAAAGGTGGAGGACGTTGAAAATCATTCCAATGAGTTACTGCTGATTAATGTAAAGGAAACTAAGACAAAGAAAAATCGGTCATTCATTGTACAAGGACAATATACTAAAATCATTCATAAATGCCAAGCATTACGTCCTACCAACATGGAAAACAATAGATTTTTTATAAACTATCGGAATGGGAAATTTATTCGACAAGCAATCGGCCAAAAAAAAAATAGCAATATGCCAAAGGAAATTGCTAAATATTTAAAACTTAAAGATGTTGAACTCTACTCTGCTTTAGAAGAACTTCGGCGACTTCGGCGACGGATTCAGGGGCGGATATTACGTCAATAAAAAGACACGGTGGTTGGAGCTCTGATAGAGTAGCTGAGGGTTATATCGAAAGCTCAATGGCGAATAAAACCATATTAAGCAGTCAAATTAACAAAAATATAAAACTTAATTCATCAGAGCCACAACCATCAACTTCTATCTTATCTTCGTCCTTATCTCACGATGCACCACCACCACTATCTCCGACGTATACTATCTACAATGAAACGCAAGTTCCTCAGACGCAAGAACAGAGAAATACTCAAATCAACTCATCAACAATAAATGTACCAAACAAAAATGTAACTCTCTATCAATAATTGGACCAATGTTTCGAATATTAACTTTTACTTTTAACTGTCATTATCTATACATATAATGTTACACTTTAAAAGTAGTTGTATTGACTCGCACGTTAAATTACCACCTTAGCGGCAAAATAAGGGGGGCAAGAGTGGGAGTTATAGTGGGGAGTTATCGAATAGCGAGTGGCACATTCGTTCGACAGCAGTTCAGCTGAAAGGTTGTCTCTAACTTTATAAAACTGTTCAGTGCTCGATCAAGTGTTGAAATACTTTAACGTGTGTGATTGTGAAAAAAATAAAACTAAATAGTGAAAACGATAACTGACGTTATTATTTGAAGTGGCCTTCCCGAGCGTCTTTTACATCTCAGAAGTGGGATTAATTGGGCAAAGACATCTGTAAATTGCCCTCCCTGCGCCAAAAGGTAACCTAATAGACCGTATTTTTTTTCTATTTTTTTTATTTGTATTTATTACTACAAGAATTTTTTTTTTTTTTTATTGTGCTTGTGCAAAGTGTAAAGGTGTAATTTACAAACTAATGACAGGGGATCATAATTTATCTACGACTGATAAAGTTGATGATATCATGTTTGAAACCGGGCAAATACCCTACGTAACAATGAATTTTATTTACATGTAGAATAAGCATTTCTTATCTCTTAAAACTTTTAATCAATCCATAACATAACGGTTTTTATGAACAATTTGATATGACTATTTGAATTTTTAACATTTATGAAGGCTTCTTTAGCTACGTAATAATGAATAATAAATACTTTGAAAGGTAAATATCCTTAATGTCTTAAATAAGTCTTTGCATTTCAGAGGTAATTCTAAATAGTGTTTTTTTTCTTTTGTGAGCCCTAGATAAAAATGCCAAGAAGTGAAGCAACTCGAAGTGGCACACCGGAGTTACCGAGAGCTTCAAAAAGGGGTCGTCGTGAAGAAAGTCGACGCCCGCCGAGCCACTCTAGTAGCAGCAATGACGAACGAGCATCCCGTCGCCGCCGCAAAAACCGCCGGCGACAGGAAAAGAGGCGGGAACCTAGCAGTAGTTCTTCTACTGGAAGTGAACGTAGGCCAAAACGTTCTCGCAGGTACGATAGCCAAAATATGTTGTTGAGACAATTTGTCGATATTATGAAAGATATGAAGAATGGTGGTGAACGGGATAAGTTTCCCGTTCTCCATAATGTCATACCCGAATACGACCCAATGACGAAAGAACAGACGATTGATGCATGGATCAACAAAGTTGAGGAATGCGCTCACATTTATGAATGGAACGATAGGCAGTTGATCCACTATGCCTTACCAAAGTTGAGTGGTGTAGCCAAATCTTGGTATCAGGGATTACCTACAGTACTGTTCTCCTGGGCGGAATGGAAACATAAACTTAAGGAATCTTTTCCAACCCGAGAAAATTATGCGGATTTATTAAATGAAATGTTAAGTTTGAGAGTTAGATACGGGGAATCGTTGGAATTGTATTATTACCCAAAAATGAACCTGTTGAACCGGTGTAATATTACGGAAAGACGTGCCGTTGATTGTTTAATTGCTGGTATTGACGATCGTGGAGTAAGGTTAGGCGCTCAAGCGGTTGAGTTTGCGGAACCTGAACAAGTTTTAAAATTTTTTAAGACCGTGAAAAGTGGCCAAGATAAAGCTCTTCCGGAAAATTCAAAAAATAAGGATAAGGACAAACGTACAGTTACTCAAAGTACACAAAGGGTATTACCTAACCCTAATAATACCCAGTCGAGTTCTAGGTATAATCGCGTTGTATGCTACAACTGCAAGGAAACAGGGCACCCATTTTTTAAATGCACTAAACCTAAACTACAATGTACCAAATGTAACTGGCTAGGGCACTTAGATAAAAATTGTCCAAATAAAAAGGATAAGAGTGACGCTTCCGAAGTTTTGACTAAAACTGTGATGCAAATTGATAATGATACTCAAAAATCAAATTATAAATATAAGATGCCGATAAAGTTAAATGACTGTATTACAGAATGTCATGTTGACCTCGGAAGTGATGGCACCCTAATCCGACATAGTGACGCTTGTAAATTAGGAATAAAATGGCAAACTGTAAAAACACAATTGCTTAAGGGTCTAGGTAATGTGCCATATCAACCATTAGGTTTAGCTTATGTAACTATTGAGATTCAGGGAGTTGTGCAAAATGATGTGGAAATACTAGTAGTCGCTGATGAACTTATAAATATCCCTGTATTACTGGGTCACACATACACGGAAAGACCATCTATAAGAATTATTAAGACTGCCACTGATGTTATAATTCAAAAAGTTGAAACTCCAGTCAGTGACAGCGTCAAGTTTCCTCTGGTTAGTCTCTCGGATACAAATATCGCGCCGGGTGATCTTAGAGTCATTCCCGTAAAGTACCCGTATGAGTATACCGGTCAAGTTTATATTCATGGTTCGGTTAGAGGGTATCCCGGTTCAGAACATTATTTATTGCCTGGCGAATATGAATTGAAGCTGAAAATATTACTAATAAACATATAGTTATTCGAAAGGACGAGTTAGTAACACGTGGTCATAATGTAGACAAATGCCTGCAAATTAAAACCGTTCAGGAGTTCCATGAAGGAAACTTGGATGAATCACCATTTAAGTGTGGGGATAATATTACGTCTGAACAAATAGAAATTCTTAAACAATTACTAAACAAATATAAAGACTGCTTTTCTTCCAATTTAAAGGACTTGGGGTTTACTACAACAACTGAAATGGTGATCAATCTCAAAGATTTCGAACCAGTTGTCTATCGCCCATATCGACTGTCGCAAACAGAACGCGTACACGTACGTACAATGGTTCAAGAGATGTTAGACGCAAATATTATTAGAGAGTCCAATTCCCCATACGCAAGCCCTATCGTATTGGTTAATAAAAAGTCCGGTGAGAAGCGGTTGTGCGTGGACTATCGCGCTCTTAATAGAAAAACCATTCGAGAGCACTATCCTCTACCTAGGATAGAGGACCAACTAGATATGTTAGCTGGCAGTAATCTATTTATCACATTAGATATGTATTCAGGGTACTATCAGATCCCTATTGCCAAAAATTTCCGCGACAAAACAGCTTTTGTAACGCCTGATGGGCAATATGAGTATAATAGGATGCCTTTCGGCTTAGTAAATGCACCTTCCGTTTTCCAACGCACTGTGAACAAAATATTACAAAAATCACAAGCAAAGTACGCACTTATATTTATGGACGATGTATTAATCCCAGCTAGTTCATTTGAAGAAGGTATTACGAGGCTAGAGGAAGTATTAAAATTACTAAGAGCAGGTGGTTTAACATTAAAAATGAGCAAGTGTAACTTTTTCTACAATAAAATAGATTATTTGGGGTTTGAAGTTAGTGAGTTTGGCATTAGACCAGGCTCATCTAAGATAGAAGCCGTGTCAAAATTTCCCGTACCCAAAAATATACACGAGGTTAGGAGATTTCTTGGGTTGGCAAGCTTCTTTAGGAGGTTTGTCCGAGGGTTTGCTACCATAGCACGTCCCTTGACGGGCCTCTTAAAAAAAAATCAGACGTGGAAATGGAGCAAGGAAGAGTCGGATGCGTTTGGGCAATTAAAGAAATGTTTAATAGAACGCCCTGTTTTGGCATTGTATAGACCGGATGCAGAGACACAGCTTCATACTGATGCTAGTAAATCAGGTGTCGCTGGTATTCTGATGCAAATGGGTGAGACTGGTTCTCTGCAGCCGGTGGCTTAATTATTATAGTAGACAAACGACCGTTGACGAACAAAAATTACACTCTTTTGAGCTTGAAACCCTCGCTGTTATTTCTTCACTGAGCAAGTTCCGGGTATACCTATTAGGCATAAAATTCAAAATCGTCACTGATTGCAATGCCCTGCGCACAACATTGACCAAGCGCGATTTGATACCACGTATTGCTCGATGGTGGGTGCAGTTCCAGGAGTTTGACTGCGAAATCGAGTTTAGGTCAGGTGATAAAATGGCGCATGTCGATGCTCTAAGTAGGGCCCCCATCGAGAGCGATCGCGGTTATGATGATAATAATATCTTAGATGTCCTTGCTATTAATTCAGAAGACTGGATAACTACTGTCCAACAAGCCAATGATGAGATTAAACGTATTTCTGTAATTTTAAATGATCCCAAAACTAAAGAGATGGCAGACATACATAATAATTATAAAAATAAAAACGGACGAATTTATCGGATAATTGACAAAGACAATTTACGTTGGGTTGTACCCAAAGGTGCTCGGTGGCAGATTTTAAGGAATAACCACGACGACGTCGGGCATTTTGCCTTCGAAAAAACTCTAGAGCGTATATCGTCGTTATATTGGTTCCCCAAGATGCGACGCTATGTGAAAAAATATGTTTCGGCATGTATGGAATGTGCTCTTCATAAACTACCCAGTGGTGCAAAGGCTGGCGAGTTACATCCAATCCCTAAGGTCGGCAAACCATTTCACACAATACATGCTGATCACTTAGGGCCGTTTATTAGAACAAAGCGTGGGAATACATATATATTAATAATTATCGATGCATTCACGAAGTACATTAATTTAACGGCGGTTCGTAATACAAAATCTGCCACCAGCATAAGAGTATTTCGTGAACATGTTAGTTACTTTGGTACACCTAGTAGACTTATTACGGACCAGGGAAGTAGTTTTACAAGTAAAACTTTCAAAGATTTTATAAAGGCTAGTGGTATTAAACATATTTATAACGCCGTCGCTACACCGCGTGCAAACGGACAGGTAGAGCGTTACAACCGAACTATACTAGCAGCGTTAGGAGCCATGAACCACGATAAACCTAACGGCTGTTGGGATGAGCACTTGGCAAACATACAGTTAGGAATTAATACAACTCCACATTCCACTACAAAAAAAACACCCTCAGAACTGTTGTTTGGTATAAATGTTTTAAACCCATCTCAAGGTAAATTGAATGAAATCGTCTCTGATATTCTGCCCCCAACTTCGGAAAATAATTTATCAAAAATTAGGTCGGAGGTTGAACAATTGATAAAGGAGCAACAAATTAAAGACAAAGAAAGATTTGACAAAAAGAGAAAAAAAAGGTGTTTCTTTAAGTGTCGGAGATCTTGTAAAGGTGATTAGAGCGATTACGGGTATAGAGGGTCAATCAAAGAAATTGGAGGCAAAATGTAGAGGACCCTATAGAATTAAAAAAGTCCTTCCTAATGATAGGTTCGTTATCGAGGATACCCCACTTACGAAAAGAGGTAGACGTTATGAAGCCATAGTATCTCTAGACAAGATATCCCCGTGGCTTAGTTTTAGTGATCCGGCTTCTGATTCTAATGAACTAACAAGTGATGATGAAAGTAATGAGAAGGATGAATGTAGCGTGACAGGTGAAATTAGCGAGAAAGATAAATGTAGCGAGAAAGATGAAAGTAGTGAAAATGACGAAGGTAGTGAGAAGGACGAAAATAGTGAGAAACATGAATAAAGTATAAAAGTTAGTAAAAGGACTTTAAAAGGCGATGTTTTTAAAGTAATTCATTTATTGGGATTCACAATGACTGAGTCATGGTTCATTGTGTCTCCAAAAGATCCGTATATATTGGTCAAGGTAACAGGCCAATATATACGTTATGACGCTTAAAGATCCCAGTCAAGGTCATGGACTGGTATTGGTCAAGGTAACCGACCGATATGTATGTTATGATTCTTAAAGACCCCAGTCAAGGTCATGGACTCGTATTGGTCAAGGTAACCGACCAATATATAATATTTGAGAATCATAGCATATTATGTTATGATTCATGAGGCCCCAGTCAAGGTCATGGACTGGTATTAGTCAAGGTAACCGACCAATAGGTATATAATATTTG
The DNA here is from genome assembly GCA_905147715.2 of Xestia xanthographa. Classification (NCBI taxonomy): domain Eukaryota; kingdom Metazoa; phylum Arthropoda; class Insecta; order Lepidoptera; family Noctuidae; genus Xestia; species Xestia xanthographa. The sequence goes on along the minus strand of LR990645.1, from coordinate 16,333,760 downwards.
AGAATCATAACATATATTCGTAAGGCCCCAGTCAAGGTCATGGACTGGTGGTATGTAAAGACTCGAGTCAACAGTGTTATGTAAAATTAGTATGATTAAGTTATTATAAGCGATAATATTGTTATAATTCTAGTCTTAAGTTATAATTGTTGGAGAAATTTTGTGATTATTGTTCAAGCGAAGAATTGTATGATTGTTATTTTAACTGAATAGTTTTTATGATTGTTAAGCAAATAATTTATTAGAAATGATTTATTTATGATTGTTACCTCATAACTTATATACAATGTTTATTGGTTGTATTCTCAAAATTAAAATCATTCAACGATGGGACTCGTTGTGGAACGGATGGCCGAGCTGTTACACTTTAAAAGTAGTTGTATTGACTCGCACGTTAAATTACCACCTTAGCGGCAAAATAAGGGGTGGCAAGAGTGGGAGTTATAGTGGGGAGTTATCGAATAGCGAGTGGCACATTCTTTCGACAGCAGTCCAGCTGAAAGGTTGTCTCTAACTTTATAAAACTGTTCAGTGCTCGATCAAGTGTTGAAATACTTTAACGTGTGTGATTGTGAAAAAAATAAAACTAAATAGTGAAAACGATAACTGACGTTATTATTTGAAGTGGCCTTCCCGAGCGTCTTTTACAATAATAAATCTGTAGAAAAAACGTTTTTGTACATCAAAAATATTTTGAAAAAAAATTGCCAGGGTGTTAAAGGATAAGCAACAGAACACATTTTCAGCATTTTTGGAATTTTTGTCTGTTTATCTGTTCGTCTGTTTCGATGATCAAGCATCACGCAAAATTTACGTAAACAATGTAGATAACTTTTATACATAAAAATTGAGCGTATCTTGAGGTATTATTTAGTTTTTGTTTCATCGTAATCGGTTAATTCCATTAAAAGATATATGAATTTAAAGTGTTCAAGAAGAACTAATCATCAATAATGTAAGATGCATACATGTAGCGACATCTGTTGAACTAAAATGGTACTAATGACTAAAAATGTGTTTGACATTTAAATATCATGATTTCCATGCATTCTTTTAAGGTTGAGCTCTCTCTCTCTTATGTGACGCAGACGAAGTTGCGCGGGTCAGCTAGTTTTTAATAAATGCTTATCTCATATTATTATTGTGTTAATTTTTTCGCAAATGGTACGAAAAGTAGAGTATTTTCCTCGGTGATAAAGCTGTCTTAGTCTTGGGTGAACTTAAAGCCCTCGCTACACTCAGGACTCGTCTTAAATCCCTCGCTTCGCTCGTGATTTAAGTTTTTAACACACTCGCTACGCTCGGGAGTAAACCTCGAGTCCTTCGTTACGCTCGCGATTTAAATCGTCACCCGCGACAGAAGACACTGCTTTATCCCCTTGGTTAATAATCTACTATTCTCCACTTGTATCAAAATGTACTATTGTGTACTGCTGCGGGTGGGTGCAGCTGCTCGTATACTCGTATTCTTTTGTTAATGTTGTACACATTTCTGATTTCAGAATGGGTTGGCAGTTGTGTATAGGCGAGGAGTTGGCTGATCCCGCTCGGAAAACAAAACTCGGCAATACCCAGCTTCTATGGCCATCACTGGGCAACACTGGTGTGTCGCTTTGACCTTTTTTAGGGATCAGGAGCTCTTTAGGGCATGAAATGATAAGATTAAGACTGGGATGTTGAGGCGTATCGAAAGCGACTATTTGGACAACGTACAGGTGCCTACTGATCACCAACTACTAAATAAATAAATAAATATCGCTGGACATTACACACAGCGCCATCTAGTGCCGCATTAAGCAACAAGGCTTGTGTCGTGGACACCAGATAGTTGATATATTACATAGATAATTTTTGTTTGTAAATACATACTTAATAAACATGTCGGGTTTGCCAGGAATTTATTTCGCTAGGCTCGAGCTTATGTGGGCAGAAGACGGGTTTCGTGCTATGAAAACACACTGGATGCGATACACTATTTTATTTCACATTGCACGGTTCGGGTTAGTCGTTTCCATGGAGAAGAACCGGCAAGAAACTCCATGGTTACTCTTTTCAAACAGATACACTGGGTACACTAACAAATTACTTGACAATAAGAATGTCCGCCTCGCCACGTGATGTTAACATCAGGACTCTGTAGAAGCCGCTGTGGTGGGGTAGACTGGTAAGTAGGTCGTGTGATGTCACCACTGGCGCGCTTTCGATACATTCGCCCGTCTGTACTCATGACCTGATCCGACATACATATAAACATCCATGACTCGGAAACAAATGTCCATGTTCATCACACAAACATTTGCTCCAACCGGGATTCGAACTCGGTACCCTAAGAACGCAAGGCAGCCTCACTACTGCTGCGCCATTTAGGTCGTACTGTGCTAGCTCGAACGAAGTTTTTGTAACAAATCCAAATGCTTCGCCTAAAACGATTTCTTTTGAAGATGTAGGTACGACGTAACCCCCCGCCATACTACGAAGTCTAGTATTATGTTTTTCGAAACGATGGCGTTTACTATTTATTACCGAAAATCGTTCGACAGCTGCCTGATCATATTCTAGGTGTTTACGTAAGTACTTTACAGTTTGCATTAGTTAAGTAAAGCGCTGCCGCTCATCTTTCGTGATTTAATATCAAGTATGAACCGATTGCCTCCCCCAAGCCGACTGGTCCTCGTGGGGGAAAAATACCACGAACCTCTAAAGATAAAAATTAACAGGAAAAATAAATAAGTATAACGATTTCAACTATGAACTGTCGATCACTAGGAAGTCATAGGAACCACAGAAAAACGGCAAGAACTGGAATTAGCATTGGATGAAATATTAGTAACAAAACTTTTTTGCAAAAAAATAAAACCGACTTCAAAAAACACAAAACAACAAAGTGAAAAAGGACTTTAGCTTCAGAAGTCCCCTTTAGCTTCAGAGGTCGGTGACCTTTGTTTGAATCATTTAGTTTTTTTTTGTCACCGACTTCTGAAGCTAAAGGTCCCCGGAGGACTTCTGAAGCTAATTAAAGTTATTTTTCACTTTTTTGTTTTGTGTTTTTTGAACTCGGTTTTATTTTTTTGCAAAAAAGTTTTTTTTATTTTTCCATTTTTAGTTGTAATATCCTATACAAATATTTGCTATGCATTTATTTTACATTTTTTAACAGTACATGTCATGGTAATGGGCTTATCCCCAATAAATGGAACTTAACATACCTAAACTATTGAAATTTGGGTGTATTGTACAGATCTGCGTACCCCTCAGAGCATACAGGCGTGATGTTACGTCGTGATGTTGTATAAACAATAAACATCCAAACGATTGCAGCAATCACGACCGATTTACCATCTAGTTATGAAGAGTTCCATTGTATTTCTCCGAAGATCAGCATCAGATCTTCACCAAATTTAAATGCGACCATTTTAGGAGTATATTCTTTCAAATAAAAAAAGAATTTTGAGAATCGCTTCACAAATGGAGGAGAAATTGGTGAACATACATGAAATTATACCACACGACAGAAGTGAAAATCTCATGAAATGAAAACTACTGGGCCAAACTATGTTAAATTTTTATGGGACCAAATGGCAACTATTCCACATCAAACTAAATAAGAATCACGTAAATCGGATCATAAATGTCAGCGTAATCGGTGAATATACATAAAAAAAAAAAAAAAAAACCGATCGAATTGAGAACCTCCTCCTTTTGGAAGTCGGTTGGTCGGTGAAAATGGTATCCAAGAGATAGCGAAAGACATACAGACAGACAAATCAAGATGGGAAGATAACCTCAAGAAAATAGCTGGTCCGGTACGGGCCCGTTTAACAATAGACAGGAATACGTGGAAATCCTTAGAGGAGGCCTTTGTCAGAAACATCCAGTTGCCGATCATTCAAATAATTGATTAAATCAATTTAGTTTTTTTTTGTACGTAGACATTTATTAATTGGTTTCCCCGAAGCTGGACTCGCGCGTGGATGAGCGAGTGCATGTGGACGGAATGCATGAACTGGTTCTTTTTTAGTTTCTCTGTACCCACGGGCGGACCAGATACGCTCTGTACGGATCACGTAGAATAACTCTAAGGACCTGTTTCCATTGTGTCATGACGATATTTTATCCGACGAAAAAAAGGAGGAGCATTTCAAATCGACGCGTATTATTTCTCTGTCGTTGAATCTCTTTTGCTTCTTACTGTAGTTACACAATGAGTGATGGATGTGGAAAGGAAATTAAAAACAGTAACATAATCACGATCGATATATTTTAATTATTGATTGACTGATTTGTAAGGTGTTATAGCAAAATCAGCTGTACAATCAACGACACTTGCAATCCCTGTAAATCCTCTAAATTTAATGAATTTATGACGACCGAACATCTGCTATTGCAAGGACTTATCAAAAAATGTTAGTGATGATTGGAATTGAAATGAAGTCGATAAGATTCGATAGTACCTATTCATATTATTTTGTTAGGTATATAAATATCATATCTAGTAATTATTAATATGATTATAATTTTGTTATCGGTCTTACAAGGCTAATACCAATGTGTCAACATCTCATAACTTCTCAGATGCTCTAAATCGTTGCTCTTGTGTGATGTTATAAATAATTGTGGTGTTAAAGTAAATAATCGTGTAAATAAACAGCTAAAAGATATGGAGCCAAATAATACAAGTCTAAACAAATCGAGACATTCTCTTGATAGTGCTTTAGTGGATAAGAAAAATGAATCCAGATTGTCGTAAGTACTGTTTTACAATTAATAAAGTTTTGGCGCTTAAAATAAATGACGAAGTTTAAGTTTAATATTAACCGGATATAGGCATTGTTTTTCTACTTACATTTCCATAAATTAATAAATAAATATTGATTTCGGTTAACCAACAATTGTTTACACAATACCTTTACAATCAATTCCTTATTGAGACTTTGGTAAAAGAGCAGCAAAAATATTAAAGTTTTTTTTGCAGATGGCGTCCAAGTTCCTTCGCAAATATAGCTAGCGATTATCTTAAGAAATCAGAGCCTGTGCTGGATTCCGTAGCTGGTAAAACAGTGAACCACAACAATAATATCGCCAACAATAAGACAGCAGAGCATCCAACTGAACCTGCTCCAGCTACGCCAGAAGTAACTCCTAAACATGAAAAGGTACCTCTATATATCCTCTCTCTATATACTCTGAATGTTTGTTATGTTTATTGTTTCTGTTTTCAAATTTTGTACTTAAGCACGTCATGTCCCTGCGATTGATAAAGATTTTTTCTTTCTTTCTTTCTTACATATTCGGTTTCTTATAAGTTAACCACGGATTGGCTTGCTAATAGAACAGTTACTTTATAAAATCCTATATATCTTCTTCCTGACTCGAACCCGTTACTTCGACCGCGTTCGCATACTCCGCAATAATGTAACTTACCATCAATGAAAGTTTGTGAAATCGGTTGATTAGTTTCGGGTATTACTTCCTACATCCAAAATAAACTTTACCCCTATAAATATTGTATTATAAATGCCAATAAGTGCCTTTCAGTAGAGACTTACTCTCTACTAGAGAGTAGGTAATATAGCGAAGCCACAAAAGTTGAAGGCTGAAACCTATTATATTATGGGGATTCGATGCGCGATTCAAGATTCGAAATAAAAAAGACGCCCAATAGCTATCCGTCTCTGCAAATATCAAGTTATTATTCTCTTCTGTTAGTCAGCAAAGTTCGTAGCTAGCTGGGCAAAATTTGACGGACGCAGGCAACACTTACCTATATCGTAAATGTAGAGCTTTTTTATGTGAACCAGCTTCCATTTCAATCAATCAGACTTTGCATCCAAAATCCGAACCAGCGCCTGTTCCGGCGATTGCTCCACCACCAACACCAACGCCCTCTATGAAAAAGGACAAGACAATCCGGAACACTGTGGTTGACGTCGTCATCGTGGAAGCAAAGGGCCTCCCAGACCCTCCACAGGATAGCCATTCACATTCAGTTTACTGTAAATTCCGGTAAGTGAACTATTCCATATACACACATCAAAAGTGTCTAGGGATCAAGCATTTTTATGCGGATTTCTTGAGATTGAGATGTGGCTTTGTAATAAATTTATGATTTTATAAATTTATATGGATCCTTTTTGGTGCATTTCATAATTTGAATCAGGAACTCTCAATCAAATTCGAGTAAAAGATGAAAATAAGCTGTCAATATTTTCCCTATAAAAACATACAACGCATTGAAGACATTATTAGTGCTACTGTTTCCCTACTACTGATTAAAACCAACGTTATTATGGAGCGGCGACGTCATTTAAGCAGGGAAGAAATGCTCAGAGCCGTGGGAATGATAGAAGCTGGTTCCCGGCAACGTACTGTAGCTTTAGCTCTGAATACAAGTCAGAGTGTTATCAGTCGACTTTGGACACGTTACCGAAGCACTGGTACCGTGGCTGAGCGCCATGGAGGACGGTATCGCTGCACCACACGGAGACAAGACCGATACATTCAAATCTTAACTCGAAGAGCTCCAACAATAACCGCCATGATGTTAGCCGTGAGGCTTCATCACTCTTCAGGGAACTTAATTAGCGACCAAACAGTCAGAAACCGCTTGCATGAAGTGAACCTTCATTCCCGAAGACCGCTACGGGTACCACCTATAGCAATGCACAATCGTAGGATTCGATATCAATGGGCTCTTGAACACAGAAATTGGGCAGAAGAACAATGGCGTTTCGTGTGCTTTTCTGATGAGTCTCATTTTGGTATGAGACCGGATACAAGACGTATACGACACTGGAGAACCCCTGGACGCCAACAGCGATTAAAATCCTGCCAGGAAGTCCATCCTTATAGTGGTGGAACCATCATGGTATGGGCGGGTATTTGGATCGGCGGAAGAACTGAGTTGATTTGGATCAGAGGCAACCTCAACGCTCAAATTTATGCTGAGACGATTGTATCAGACGTCATCGTTCCTCTACAAGTGCAAATCGGTCCCTTATTTCAGTTAATGCATGATAATGCACGACCGCACACCGCAAGAGTTGTAAGACAGACTCTCGCCGCAGCTAACATCAATGTCCTGCCCTGGCCTGCTCAGTCGCCAGACTTGAACCCGATTGAGCATGCATGGGATATGCTACAGAGAAGAGCTCTGCCGAATATGGAGGGTATCCAGTCGCAAGAAGACCTTTTTTTGTTGTTGCAACGAACATGGGCGGCCATTCCACAGCGTGATTTGGATGAACTCATTTTGAGTATGCCAAACCGATGTTCTTGTGTTGTTAGTGTTCGCGGTAGAAACACGGATTATTAATTGTTTAAGTTACCCAATAAAATTTTAAAGAAAACTGTGTTTTCAGTCATTTTTTCGAACTTTAATGTTAGTGGTTCAAATGTCAAAAATCCTTTTATTAGGAAAATGGCAAATTTCTTTATTAATGCAAAGGTGACTTGGTTTATCGTTACTGTGACAAACGAAAACACTTTATTTGATGAATCCTTAAAGAAAATTTTAATTAATATCAATCAGGAGAAAAGTTATTGCAAAAATATATGTTGATCCCTAGATACTTTTGATGTGTGTAGTTTCCAAGTAAAAGTTCGGTCAGACTGCTACGGACAGCACCTCCATAAAAATAGCTAGGTATTGCTGATGTATCTTGGTATAGATATGTGGGCGTCAAATTGTAAAACCCGTCAGATTGTGATCTGTCTAGTCAGATTGTAAACTGTCGAAATATTGTCAATTGAACATACTGCTTACAATATGACGTATTATTTTTCGGCAGATTATAATCTGTCGAAGTGAAATCATCAAATTGTGAAATGTATGCGACGGAACCCATCTCGCACGCTGTGAAGGGAAGGGGGAGCGAGGGAGGTCCCCCTTTCACACCATTGCAATTGCACCATTCCTGAGAAAAACCGATTAATGTAAAAAAGCGTAGTCTACGGAGCCCCGCATACTCCTATTTCTGTCTGCAGGGTTTAAAAGGAACCTAACTAACCTAATGTCGGTCCCCAAGTCACATTTTGGCAGTTTCACTTCGACAGATTATAATTTGCCGAAAAATAATGCGTCATATTGTAAGCATTATGTCCAAGTGACATTATTTCGACAACAATCTGACGGGTTTTACAATTTGACGCTGACAGATACATCACCAACCAGACCACCAAACAACCACCAGACCAGTCAAACGTGGCCAGTGACCGAGAAACAAGAGAAGTAAAATGTTCCTTCATGTAGAATTGTAGACAAACCTGCATCAATCAGTACAGTTCTGTACTCTACCGAAAGTTGGGACCGGGGTCCGCTTAATTATGAAAAGGACTCATTTCCAGGGACAATTTACATTGATTTCAACCTGTTTGTTGCAGCTTGGGTTCTCAAACATATAAATCGAAGTCCGTGTCGACCACCAAACACCCACAATGGAGGGAGAGATTCAGTCTACATCTACGCAATGATCAGTTGCTACATATATCTCTACGGGATAAAGGGAAACGAAAGAATTTCATGGGCAGGTATGGGAAAAAAACGTTTTCTTGTTTGTTTCGCACGTCATCTCCATTTTAAACCTTGAATGAGGGCAATAAAAATTTAAATTTCAAAATATCACCTTTAGAAGCGATCATCAGTTCCAGTATTGAACACATAACACATCCTACTTTTGAATTTTAATGCGATTTTGACAAAACTTTATAACTTTATTATTCGGAATCAATCCGGTTCGTTATCGAGCAGTCCCAGTTTGTTAGCTCTCTCAATGGACTGTTAACCAAGATAAGAGGTGTTTTTCTAAGCTGTCTAAACAGTCTGCAGAAAATGTATAAACTTCTATTAATACGGATGATTTTATCACTTTTAATACACGAGAGTTTGATCTACTTAATTAATGTGTCTGGGAGTCTTGATTTGATTAGTTGTTTGTATAAACGTGCCTGTTATCTAGTAACCTTCCCCTAGGGTCAAGGGCAGTAGGTACCGCACTGAGTATTAGTGAACTTGATTTTTTTGTTTATTTTTACGTGCATCATAGCCGCAATGTTATCAGTTTGCGCATGCCGCAATTGTGTATATTTGTAAAAAAAATGTATTTGACGTCAATCAAGTACGTAGCATAAAATGCCGCTGTAGGTCATGGTTCTCCTAAAAAAAACATTGAAAAAAAATTGGCTAGGCTTTCGTGCAATCGATATACATTATGTACTAACAAGCCATGTAACCTATGGGATTTTCCATCGGGAAATGACGAATTTACCATATAATCCTATCTCTACAAAATCCAAAACTCATCATCAAAGCAAAGTTTGAGTCTTTACTTTGTAGGGTTATAAAAGTCCTTGATCCTGTGCTCCACATTCGCCATAAATCAAACTCTTGTGCAAAATTGCATGTTTCAAACGCAGGAACAGGCTGTTTTTTTATCAGTGGGTGAATAAATATAAGATCTTTATAGTAGAAGACTTAGCCGACCGATTATTAAACCGATATTTTGTAGTCCTACGTCAATGGTTACTTAGTTAAATTATTTTAAAAGTTGTGTTCTAGACCTGTCGACGCGGGAAAGGGAGCGTACACACGATATCTGGCAGGACCTGGAAGATGGCTACGGCTCGGTACATCTCTCTGTGACGTTGTGCACGATCCGGAACAGTGCAGGTGATCCGAGCCAAGCTGTCGCCATACCAGAACCAAATGTGGACGACTTACGGTCTAAATATGTACGTATTTATTATTACTACAAGTACTACTATAAGTTATTTAATTCCTCTAAATACTCTACTCTGGTTCGCACGTAGCTTACCTCACACAAGATTGAGATGAAGTTTAAAAACTGTAGTCGAAAAAGAAACGTGGATTTTCGTAGCACTGTGCTACGCTGCCGGTTGAGAATTTCGTAGAACCGCTACGTCATAGTATATTTACAGAATCCACAAACGATTTAAAATCCATTCATTCAAGAGCAATATTAAATGAATAGATTTCATATTTCCTCTTTGAAATATGAAAGCTATTCAACTGAAACCGAACTTCGTAGAGGTATCCCTACAACTAAACAAATGAAAGTACGTTTTCGTAGAAGTAGCACTACGTCTAGTAATTCATAGAAAGAAGCATTTGCTTTTTCTAACATAGGCCTGTGGCGAAGCCTAGGCGTGGGCCAGCATTTAAAAAAAAGCGTTTTATTTCCATAGAATACATTCCTTTTCTTTCTACATAGCGTAGCAACCTCAACCTGATTTCGTCAGACATATACGATTTTAAATTCTTTCCTACTTTCCAGGCCTTCTACAACCTGACTCCAGACACGAGTGTGGTCGGTCAGCTGCACGTGAAAGTGATCGGAGCCCGGGGTCTGTCCGGTAGGCCCAATGCGTACTGTACTCTGGAGCTTGACAATGAGAGGGTGCAGACGCCGTCTGTCAGTTCTAGTGCTGAACCGACGTGGAATAAGAGCTATGTATTGTGAGTTATTTTGAGAGGTTTTATTTAAAGTTGTTTTTGGAATACGAAGCGTGTTGTACACTAGAATACAATAATGATTTTCTATAATGATATGGTGGAAAGTGGCAAATTAGGGCTTGCAATTAATAGGCAGAAAACCAAGCTTATGGTGATAGATCGTGCAGGAAAGCTATCGGGCGCATATAACATCCAAGGCATCGATACTGTGGACAGTTTCGTTCATCTGGGGTCTAATATAAATAATGAAGGTAGCTGCGTCCCAGAAACAAAACGGCGGATAGCCATGGCTAAAGATGCTATGACACGCCTCCAAAACATCTGGAAAAATCGTGGTATAAGTTTAAAAACGACAGCCCGTCTGGTCAGAGCACTAGTTTTCCCGATTTTCCTCTATGGGGTTGGGACGTGGACAATCCAAACAAGAGAAAGACAGAGGATAGACGCTTTCGAAATGTGGTGCTGGAGGCGGATGCTCCGAGTTCCATGGACAGCCAAACGCACAAATGTGTCTATCCTTTCCCAACTTGATATCAAGAGCCGATTGTCTACAGTTTGCCTTCAGCGTATTTTGACCTATTTCGGCCACATAATGCGAAGAGGAGAAAGCAGCCTTGAAAAGCTGGTCATTGTTGGTAATACCGAAGGCAAGAGAGCGCGAGGCCGGTCGCCAACACGATGGTCCGACCAAGTAAAAGAGGCTATGTCCTCAAGCAAATTTCAGCAGGTGGTGATGGTAATTTCGAACCGGAGTAGATGGAGGCAGATTGTCCGTTTAAAGGGTTCCAGTGACCACGATCCTCAGTAATGAGGGACCGATTGAAGAAGAAGAAGATAATGATACTAATAAAGCGGTAACTTGTGTCTAGATCAAAGCCTGTTAGTAGCCTGTTAGTACAAACGCATATGCCTATATGCGTTTGTAAAATTTTTCACGAATTTGAATATAATATTTTGTTTTCCATAAAATTATGAAACTGTTGAGCCCCATTGAGTCATCTAAATCCTAATAGTACAATTGATGCAATCACTCGATTATTTCCAACGATAACGGGATACCTTGACTTTTGATTCACGTATCTATGAAGTTGGACAATGGATGTTGAGAAATAGTTTTTAATATACGAGTATTTGTGGGTCAGTTACCTAATTTTAATATAACATTTTCCAGCAATATATACGACGTTGCATCAACATTTGAGCTGAAAGTCTACGATCGCTCGATAAACTCGTTGCTGTTCGATTTTCTGGGCAGAGTGATCATACCTCTGCTCAGGATAAACAGCGGAGAAGCATGCTGGTACGCACTCAAAGACAGCTGCAAGAAAAAGGGAGCGCGAGGGAACTGTCCCAGAGTGCGATTGGAAATGAATATATTTTGGAACCCAGTGAGTATTTACTAAGGAAACTGAACCTGGATCTAAGTAAGGTTATTTCTCGAGATCGAGAATACACCTTTCAGTATCCATTAAACCTTTGATTGACAAATTACTACTCATTATGTTACACGTTTTCTCCTTCTCTCTTGATAATTGAAGGCCTATTTGAAACACGATATTGGGAACCGAAGATATTGAAGATCCCTCTCAAAACATGGAGGACTCTTGAATGTTCATCTGAAGGAGGTTGAACCTTGTAGATCGATCCATCTGCTCTCGGCCCCCTGTATAGGCCTAAGGCGTAATTAAATGTGAAAAGGAAAAAAATAAAAATACGTAAATTGCGATAATAAACGTGATAATTGTTTTGATTGTGAATGCTAATCCGTAGGATTTATTCACCTTGCGACACATGTGGCATTGTGAAATTCGATAAACAATAAACTAATGTATTTATTATCTTTCAGGTGACCGCTTCGTTGAAACTGTTTCGTCCGAAACAGGTCAAGTACATAGCGAAGCCGGCAAAGTTCGACATACCACTCATATACAAAAACTGCAAGTTTATTAAAGAAACCTTTGAAGCCCTCTTCCAAATTAATGAACATTTCAAGTAATTATCATTTTTGTTTATTCGTTTATCATGGAAGCTCAACAAAAGAATTCGTCATTGCAAGCAAGATCCGTAATATCTTTATCTTTCAATATGACTTGCGTGATTGACTGATTAGTGTTTGTACTTACACTTGTTCACGTGCACTGCTCTTAGAGATTAGAATATCTAGTGGTTAAGCAATAGGCAGTGGCCATATCTATGTGCATTGATAACATTACGTTGACCTCTAGGGCTCTAACTATTCCTAACTAGCATAACTAACTATGCGTTACTGCGTGAAAGTAGTAACGACAGATCCGGGTATACAATGTTCCGACATTGTATAGCGGATTTATCGTTACTACTTTGGTACAAGGATCCGTCCTTAGATGACTTTAGATACTTACTATAATACAGTATAGGCACTGTCACCATTTTTATGTTTACTTCAAATTCGAAGCAGGCTCTTTATGCAATATGCTGCTGCACTACAATTTCATTTCAGGTAAGGCTAGGAATCTAGGATTTGCAAAAGTTATGCTTATAAATGCAGCTGTGTCTACTTAATATAACTGTTAGGACAGGAACTCGATAGCTAATAAAATACATCTTAGAATAATAAATGTCGTGGCTTGATTTTTGTTGACAGCAAATTGCAACATATTTTTAACAAGCGGTGCTGACAAAGTATTTCGTGTTTCAATCATTAGTCACTCAATCATCATTCAGAATGTTACAATAAGAAGCAATATTTAAGTACGAGTAGGGAATCCCTTACCGGACTACCTGATTGTGATCATGATTAAAGGTATAGTATTAGGTATTAGTATACTTATGTAGGTTTAAAGTTTTGATTTCAAAAACATCTTATCTCACAGACAAACCTAATCGCTTCGCTCCAAGATATACCTACTTATCTGGTAATCTTTGTTATTTTATAAATCATTGTTAGAAAGGTGAACGTTCATCAAACAAACAAGGATAATGACCAAGGACATCAAATGATTATGATAGTTTTGAAAGTCACTTCGCAAAGCGATCGGGGCCGTTTTGGTCCCGGCTGTCGTTTGTTGATCTTTGACAGTCGTTACAGGTAGGTAGTCATTGACCCGAAAGTCTGACAACCAGTCTTACCAAGGGTATCGTATTACCTAGTATTAACTGGGTTGTGGAGGTCAAATAGGCAGACGCTCTATGAAAAATACTGGTTTTCCGCTGCAGTTAGACTGGAATCCCACCCGGCATCAAGTCTAACCGCATAGTTACTATTTTATAACATAAGTAGTTGGGAAAAGGCTAGGCAGATGATGAGCGCTTGTAAGTTAGTGACAGAAACAAAACTCAGCAAGGGTATCTTCGTGCTAAATAACGTTTATCAGTCTTGATCATTGCTAATCTTTAATCTTTGTCTGTAGGAGCTTCCTGGAGTGGGAAGATCGAGAATTATCGACGACAATACTTATTTCCTGGCTCATCTTCTGGTACTATTTCGATCCATGGATGACACCGTTACTTATCGCTGCGCTGTTCCCTGTCATGTGGTTCATTGATCACAAGCAAAGTAAGTTGCTTATTGATTTGCTTTCAAAATATCCTACCAAAATCGAGGAGGTTGGAAATTATCCTACCAAAATGTATTTACTACTATGATAAAAGTTATTTTATGTTTTAACCCAGTCTGTCCGTAATAGCACGGATACGAAGGGTTCATAGGTTTCATGGGTTTGGGTTTTTAGGTTCGTTCATATTTTATGAATAAACATGATTCCTATTATGACCTCATCCTGCAACCAGTCAAGATTAGACTCAAGAGGGAAGTCATCCACGGTTAATGCACGGATTCAAAAAAGTTTTGACATAATGATGCGTTATTAGAAATAATTAAGACAAAACCTAAAAATTCGAAATTAAAATGATTAAATAAAAAAAACCTTATTAAAAATAAGCTTTTATAAAAATGCACTTAAAAGAAGAAAATAACGTTGGAGTAAATATTTAAACGAAAAATAAATTTTTCATAAAAGCTTCTTGCGTGAATAGTTTAGAAAAGGCAGAAGAAACTACGCGACAAGCTTTTATGAAAACTCTTCTTTTTCGTTTTTATTAAGTGCATTTTTAAAAAGATTTTCTAATTAATATTTTTTTATTAACACACAAATGCTTCTTGTTTTATTGTCTTTATTCCAGATCAAGACATAAAACTACAAAATGAAGAAGATCCAAAAGACTGGGGTCCTACGGATGATGTTCAAAATGGCGAGTCGGTATCTGATAAAATTAAAGGTCTACCGGAAATGACGCTCATTATAACGGATGGCATAGAGTACATGGTATCATTAGCTGAAAGAGTATATAAGTAAGTCTCTAAAATGTTGAGTTAGTATTATTCAGCGTGATAAAAACTCCCAAAGAAATTGCTGGGAAATTCGAAATAAAGTTACCAGAAGGAAAAAAAACAAGAAGTTAATGTGTACGGTACTAAAAACAAAACGTTTAAAATATTCTAAGAATTTATTCAGAGATATAGGTTATCAGGTTATATGTTATACACACATTATTATTGGTCACATAGAGGGTGTAAAACACCTCTTAACGAAGCCGAAAGGCACTTGTTCTCCTCGTCATTGCGATAATTTTTTTGTTCTACACCATACCTGAGAACCTTCTAGTTACGGAGATATTGGGGGTCAAAGTTCCAACTTTTTGACAAGTTTTTTTTTTTTAATACAAGTTTTTAATGTAAGATTTTTACTTTAAACACCTCCACGACCCCCGTACTATTCAATCCATCCATCGGCACAATGTTATGAGTGCGTTACATTGAGTTCTACCACAAAACAAATTTTTCACCCCAAAAAGAAAAGTCGTTTCCCAGCAACAATTTTTCGTAAAGTTACTTAGTTTGATGTACAGAATGCATGGTTGACGGCTTCGTGATGAGATCTTTTACACCCTGTATAATGGTAAAAAACACAAAAATACACATTATAATGGCTTAAATGCAATGATTATTATCTTGCTCCTAAATACACGAAGTTTTCCACACTAATACGCACATGTAGAGGCGGTTTAGAGCAGTCCTGCCACTAACCTACTGTCTTACTGCATAGACACGGACTCCCTGATGAGATATAATAAAAGTGCGTGTGAAAGAAGACATATATACGGCACCGACCCCAAATAAACATGGATATGGGCAGGAGGGTGATGTTACAGACTAGATTGTGTTTATAAATTGACTTTTTTTTTTTGTTTTTTTTTTTTCAGCTTAGCAACATTCAAGGTTCCATTTTTGACTGTGTTATCAATGCTGCTATTAGCAGTGAATTCAGCACTTTTGTTCTTCGTCCCTTATAAATACCTCATGATGGGATTTGGTAAGTTAAAATTATTGACGAATTTCTGGTTGTTGTCTCAAATATTTCAGGATTTAAGTTATGCTGTTTTTTGTTTCAGGATTATATAAATACGGGAGGAAACGGTTGGAGCCTGAAAGAGTGCTGAATAATGATATTTTGGACTTCATTTCAAGAGTACCGGACAACAAGATGCTGGTAAAGATAACCGTGCAAATATTTGCTTGAGTTTTTTGTATACAGGGTGTAAACAGACCCTTCACAAAGCCGTCAACCAAGCATTCTGTACATCAAACTAAGTAACTCTACGCGAAAAATATTACTGGGAATCGAATTTATAGCAATGTTGTTGATGAGCAAATTTTTGTTGATTGAGTACGAGTAGGCGTTTCGTGATGCTTGTAAAAAAGTACTAATTGTTCAACTAATTTTTCAATTACGGTAGAGAGTGGTTGTGTTCCAAACTTCTGATGGGAAGCCGGTGGGAATCGAGTTATTAGGAGCCTGCGCCACTGACATGGTTATACTGTTTAAGGCACATCACATATTGTGGGCCACAATTTTTTGAGTATTTTTTTGAACTTTAATGCAACTAGTTAAAAGCGATAAATCTTCTCTTTCTTATTATATCTGCGAATGAGAGGCAATCATTCTGGAATTTAATCTACCTACCTAACTACCATCATCATACCGTGTGTGATTGATGTTCTCTTAAATGTTTTGTTTTCTGCTTTACAGAGGTATTGGAAAGAACTAAGCGTTCCAGAACCGCAGAATCACAGAAACTCTACAAGACCAATATTTTCAAAATCTGTTTCGACTTGAAAACAGTTATTTAGTCTTATAGGTATAGTGCGATAAAGTAGGTATCCTAGTCCAGGGTGATAATATGTAAGGAAGGTTTATTTCTTATTATAGAGAACCATGGTGATAAATGTGCCATGCCGTTTGTACGACGAAAGAAGTACCTATGCTCAAAATCTTTGTCGAGCTGTTGTCGACAGAGGTTGTTTAAATATTAATTTATTAAATAAAATAACTTTTGAATAAGAATATCATTATTATTCGTTGTTTTATTCTTAAAACTAAACATCACAATTTTATTATTAACCTAACGCCTTAATTAGGGGTATACGCATTCTGATTTATTTGTACAATCTGTAACAACACTATTAAAATAATTGTAAAAAAAATGGCTAACACTATCATGTTTTTGGTCTTATCTGTCAACGAGTTGACAGCAAGATAATAAACATGACGTCATCCAGTTATACGACAAATCCGCAAACCATTTATAAAAAGTTATATTTCTATCATGAAATAATTTTAAAATGCATGCGGGTCTAGATCAGATCTTAATACTTAATAAACTAACGGAAAATTAAATTTAATATCACCTATTTATTAAAATAATGTACTTAAAGTAGTTTTAAATAAGTTTTGAGCCATCTACACTTTATTCATAGTTTCATTGCTGCACAACACTGTGCAATATGGCGGCGGTCATAGCCGCGCATTTCTTGTGCACGTCATAGTCTAGGAGACAGCGCCGTGAAGTGCTCTTCAGTCCTAAAGGCCGGGCTACATCAGTGCACTACAGTACGTAACGTAGTGTGTAGTGCGCCTTTCATCTTCTCAATTTATCGCCTCTTCGAAGAATACTGTCTGTTGAAGTTCGACTCCGGCACTCTCAGTTCACGCCATTGTTTCTGAAAGTTAAATACTTGTTTTAAGTATATTGTGTTAGGTTTTTATATTATATTTATTATTATTTTTTGCTAAAGACGTAAGTCGTCTAATAAGGGGTTTATGCAGGTCTTTGTCACCAATGTTGATTGATTATGCTGCATACAGTAGATACTTTAACTACAGTCTGATCTGGGATTCTGCATCATAGCTAAATCCGTTTATGTAAAACATAAAAATACTAACCAGCATCTTGTCGTCCGGTATCCGTGAGATGAAGTCCAATATATCGTTGTTAGGAACTCTGTCAGGATTCAGCACTTTACGCGTGAATTTGTATATACCTGTAATAACATAAAAATAATTTATTAGTTTCCCAAATAGAACTTGATCCCCACTTTCTGAAAATATGATCAAAACTTTCGTGCATTAAAGCTGTTAATTGTAAATACTATTTAAAAGTTGTCATTTTGTTGATTCAATTGGAACAGGCAATCCAATACCAATTACTTGACAATACTTTTCACCACAAATGAATTTGCATAAGCTTTTAGTTTTTAGCTTTTCAGGTTCCAGGGGTAAGTACGCTTTAAGCTAATAATGAAGGTAAATTAATAGGTAGGGTGTATACGCACCTAATGCCATAAATATATAATTAATAGGTATAATGTAGATTGCGATTGTGGCGCCAATTAGCACGGCCATGACGAGGTAACTCAAGTACGGCACCGCGAACTTGAACAAGCTGAAAAAGAAGAAAATAAAAGTTTAGTATGTTAGTTCTAATATACAACACTATTCTTTAGTCGTTTTAATTACTATAAGGGCGTCTAGTACCTACTCATGAAAATGAACAACTTTTGATACGGGATCGACTATGAAATCTCGAAAAAAAAAATCAGCTGCTATTGGTCGCGTAACTCGAAAAAATTTAGGCAGTAGCTCATATTTTTTTCGAGATTTCATAGTCGGCCCATAGTAAAAGTTGTTCATTTTCATGAGTAGGTAGGTACTAGACGCCCATAAAGTAACTAAAACGACTAAAAATAGTGTTGTATACATAGGTAACATATTTTTAAAATATGTACACCATACAAATTACAGGTATTTTAACAATGTAGAACTATGCATAGGATGACACAATGGGCGGTCATAGCGTTAAAAGCGATGTTTTCAAGACGACCTTGACTGTTTTTTTTTGAAGAAGTCACTAAAATTGTCCTTTTACTTTTGCACAATAGCTGAAAACGTTTTCACGAAATCTTACAACGATTCACTATTATTTGTACCAAGGCACTCGTAAAGTAAGCCAACTGGTAACAATGATACCAATTTGCGTAACAATGGATTTGTGAAATTGAGACTAAACTAAACATAATGGGGCCTACTTCCTGTATTACGGTTTATGGATACAATACGGTTGTTATTTATCTTACTTAACTGGTGGATAAAGTAAAAACTACTATAACTTGTTGATTAACTAGTTATAAAATTCAAAATTCTTTGGGCCCGTGGTGCTTCATAATTGTTTTTCAGCCCATTTTTGTAAAAAAACAGAATTTTCTTTAATAAATTCTGTATATTTTAGTATAGTCAGTGACCTTAACTGACCCCTCTTACGGAGAACAACAGTGTAAGAGGTATCACTTAGTACCGGGTACGGCCAAGAGATGGCTCTCACGGTACCTAAATATGGCGATCTTTCAGAAATAGTCTATTGAGGTGTACGTTTACATCGCTCATGTTACATTGACTTACTTTTTCACCCTTTGTAAAAGAGATACTATGTAGTCTATCCCGTCCTTTATCGTAAATGTGAGATCCTGTAGTTCATAAAGTCGGTTTTTAATTGTTTTCTCGTCCTGAAACAGATACAATAATCAACAATAAGTAAATCAATCACTTATAACTTTCTACATAATGGGATATGTCGGCAGGTAAGGAGTCTCCGCCTCCTTGTCGCGTCTAACAGTTGGAACTGTAGTGGATTTATTGAATCGATTCGACATAACATCACACCTGTACTTCTCGAAGGGTTGGACAGAAGTGAACTTAATACGAACATCACCCACTTTTCCCCAGGTATGTTGTAGTCCCATGTAATAAGGGGCGAGCCTATTGGCATCGACCGGGCACGAATGCAGACTCCGTTGCTGCTACTGAGAAATTCCTGATGTAAAAACCCAATGAGGGATTTTCTTTTTAGCTCTTCCCTAGTCGCTGGATAGATGGCGCTAGGAGTAAGTATGATAATGCAAGGAACGGAACCTAAAAAAACTGATTTTAACAAAGCGCGAGAAATGTCGGTTATATTCGGAAGGTTAAGCAAATGAAAGTGTTAGTCAACGAGAGTATGTGACGTGACACAATGTTTTTTTTTTCAAGCGTTTTGGCTTTGGCACCAACTATCATAGTAAGTTTAACGCCATCTATAGAGTTCTTGGAAACTAAGTTTTTTTTTAAAACCTCAAAAGGAAAACCTCTCATTATAATTTACCCGACATGGGAATCGAATTCAGGACCACATGCTCAATGCTCAGCGGTAAAAAACTTATTTGCAAAAAATAAAACCGACTTCAGAAACACAACATGGTGAAAAATAACTTTAGCTTCAGAAGTCGGTGGCAAAAAAACTGAATCAAACACACAAGTCACCGACTTCTGAGGCTAAAGTTATTTTTCACTTTGTTGTGTTTTTGAAGTCGGTTTTATTTTGTGCAAAAAAGTTTTTTAAATATAATTTATAAAGCAACAAGACTTTGTAGTGGTTGGGGCTGCGTAGTGCCAGAGGTCCCTTATTGTTACGATACAGTGTGAAACGCGCCTAAGGTCTAATATGAACTACTTATAATATTTAATACAAAATTCGAAAGTATAATTTTCTTTATTGACTTGAAATGGACATTTTAATTGTATTTTATGAATTGACACATGACATTAATTTGTTAATCTGTTTTTTTATTCTCTTTTTTGGATTATTCTTATTATTATTCTGATTTTAGTTTAATTTGGATAATTTTATTGTTATGATTTTAATTTTAATTGCATGTATGATGTTTTTTTTTTTTTTTTTTTTTTAGGTGGGACCACTCGCAGTCACAACACGTTAAGGTTGTCAAACTGCTTAACCGGACTATCCTGTGGTGGCCAAAAATTACTTTAAGGCCCCCAGCCAGGGCTTACAAGCTAGGATTTTTAATTAAATGAACAACACTAAGGGCACTCCCTGTGGAGTTCGGGCCTCGGCTTAGTGAGTCATTGAGGGAGGGCAGCAAGGGTGGCTGGGTCGGATTATTATTTAGGGAATTTAAAGCTACATGCTCAGCGGCGCGGGCTGGCTCGTCGAGCAAGGGTCGGTCGGTGATGTTACACGTCGCGCTCGCGGTACGTCACGGTGGCGGGGTCGGTTTCGAGTTCGCGGTTTGTATCTGTGTTTGTTGTTTTTACGTAGAGTGCTACTTTCCCTACAGCTTTCTTGAATGAGGGTGGTGGGGTCATCGGGAATGAGTAGTGTATGCCTGGGGTGGCGAATCTTGGAGATTTTAGATGGGGCATAATGGGCGGCTGAACAGATCAAAGGGTTGGTATGCTTCTCGGCCTTATCAAAGAAACTCTTAGAGAGACGTTTCATGAACTGTTGAATGGTTGGGATTTTAAGATCTACGTGAAGTTGCTCGTTCCTAAGGTACCACGGTGAGCCCGTAGCCCTTCGGAGAAAACGGTTTTGTAGGGTCTGCATCCTGTGGATTAGATAGGGTTTTGAGTGCGCGAACACGGGGCACGCGTATGTCATGATAGGCCGAATGCACGCGGTGTAGATACGCAATTTGCACTTAAGTGACAATTTGCTGCGTGCATTCAGCACATAGTGGAGCCTACCGAGAGCGAAGGCGACACGCGAGCGTACCGTCCTTATGTGCTCTCGAAAGTTTAGGCGTTGGTCTAAGATGACCCCCAAGTATTTGGCTTGCGTCACCCAAGGGATCGGCTTGTCAAACATGGTGATCGGACTAGGGTTCGGGGGAACAGTGCGGTGGGGCCTGGTGAAAAGTACCGCCTGGCTCTTGTCGGGATTGACTTCTATTCTCCATCTCCGGAACCAATCGCCTAAGGCGTTTGCGGAGGTTTGGAGAGTGCTGGCGATTTTTGAGGGATTCCTTCCAGAGCAATAAATGGCCGTGTCGTCAGCAAAAAGGGCTAACTGGGCTGTATTGCTCTTTGGGATGTCGCTAGTGAACAGCGTGAATATTAACGGGGATAGCACCGAGCCCTGAGGGACACCGGCGCGAATCGGATGAGGGGCGGAAAGCGCACCCTCGATGCGGTACTGGAAGGTGCGATTCGACAAAAAGTCTCGGAGGATGAGAACTAGACGATCTGGCACACCGAGCCGATACAACTTGTATATCAGCCCGTTGTGCCAAACCTTGTCGAATGCTTTAGCAATATCGAAGAACAAGGCACCGGTCATCATGCTTCGCTGGAAGCGGTCGCTGATGTGTTCTACAATGCGGTGCACTTGTTGGACACAAGAGTGTTGGGATCTAAATCCAAACTGCTCTTTCGGAATTAAGCTCTTTGCCTCGGCGTAGTCCTTGAGACGCTTATAAATAAGCCTCTCGTAGATTTTGCCTATGACATTGAGAAGACTAATGGGGCGGTAGCTGCTCGGGGAAGATTTAGGCTTGCCCGGTTTGGGAATACCAATAACGGTAGCCTGTTTCCACGACTGAGGGAAAATATTATTGGACATGGCGCTATTGAAGATAGTAGCGGTTAGTAATACTATGAGGGCGGGGGAGAAAAGTTTGAACACCTTGTTGGTGATTCTGTCAGAGCCAGGGGCTTTCCTAGGTTTGAGACCTTTTATGATGTCCTCTACCTCGTCTGGAGTGACTGGGGGTAGTGGGTCATCAGGGTCTTTGACAGGGGGTAAGGAGGCCCGGCGTTCGACTTCAGCATCCACCTTAGCAAGGTGAGCTTGGTCTACTGGCTGGGTGCTGGGGGAGCATTGAGACTCTAAACTGTCGGCCAGACATTCGGCTTTATCGTCGTCGTCGAAGGCGACACTCTGATCAGGGTTAATGAGAGGGGGGGCATGGGAGTGACCTCAGAGGAGCGGAGTTTCCTCTGCAGGTTCCAGAAGGCCTGATGGGTTGGTTCTAGATCGTCGAGCATCTTGTCCCATTGTTCTTCACGCAGTTTTTTGACGCATCTACTTACTTTGCGTTGTAAGCGACGCATAAAAACTTTGTTATTGGCACAAGGGAAGGCTCTGTAAGCACGGATAGCCGCGTTCTTCTCGGTCACCAGTTCACGTACGTCATCCGGAAGTTTCCAGCGGAGGTGATCCTCCGCCGGAACCTCCCTTGAGCATTCGCTCAGGATTGACTGAACGTGGCCAGTGAACAAGCCGATCGCGGCCTCCGTGTCGGCTACGGTTACTATGTTGTCGGGGATTTGATCTAAGTGAGGGGACTCGGTGGATTTCAGCAATTCGCTTACTTTCCCCCAGTCCGTGATCACTTTGGTGGGGGGGGGGGGGGGGTTGAGAGGGGTCAGAAGGACCGTATCTGGGGGCAAATTCTATAATAACAGGTCTGTGATCCGAATTGAGCTCATCGATCGTTTCCATAGAATGTAATCGCAAGTTTACATTCTTCAGAAGCGCGACGTCTAGCACATCGGGGGTGTGATTAGGGTTATTTGGAAAATGTGTGGGATGCATCGGAGCGATGACATCAAAATCGAGGGAGGAGCAGAGGTTGTAGAGGACATTACCTCTGGTATTGGACAAGCGGCTATTCCATGCGGGGTGCTTTGCATTAAGATCCCCCGCCAGAAGGACGGAGTCACTTAGGTTGAGTAGGGTAGTGAGGTCATCCTTGATGGAGGCGTTAATCGCCACAGAATCGGTGTTGGAGGCGGAAGGTACGCCGAGATAATCGTAATAGGTAGATGACCTGTCATGCCCAGCCGACAGACAGAGACTTCGAAGTTGGAGAGGGTAGGGGGGTCTAAGGGGATGCAGTACAGACTAGATTTATAGTAGATGAGAGTACCTCCCTTGTGACAGCGAGTCCTGTCATTGCGAACTAACCTGTAGTTGGCAATTTTAGGGTCTCGCTGGTGGGGTTTGAAGAAGGTCTCTTGGACTAGGAGGATGTCTAGTTGATGGTCGCGGAGGAAAGTGGCGATCTCATCACGTTGGCCATTCAGGCCTTCGGCGTTGAAGGTCCCTATTTTTAGGGATTTCGGTTTGAATCTACAAGGGGGGAGGAGCTCTATGGATTCCTGTTATGGGGGAGGTTATGAAGGGATTGCGTAACATCCGGGTACGCGTTGTATACTTGGAGCAAGGCGAAGAAGTCGCCGTTGCAGGCGATTATGTCTCTCGCCATTTGATGCCCTCTTGGGGAGTGGAAGACTGCAAAGGTGCTAGAGATAACCCTGAAGGGGTCAAATGGGTCTAGCGCTGGAGCGTTGTTTGTCATAGGGAAAGGGGGGTGCACTTTGGCTGGGTGATGGGGCGCTAAGGGCGCTGGAGGACGGGGCGCTGAGGGCGCTGGAGGACGGGGCGCTGAAGGACGGGGCGCTGAGGGCGCTGTGGGACGGGGCGCTGAGGGCGCTGGGGCAGTGTGTTGAAGGGGGGGGTCGAGGCGCTGAGGGCGCGGACGCTTTAATGATCGGTCTGGGGTTTTGTTTGATGTTCTTATAAAATTTAGTTATAGACATTCAGACACGATGTAAAAAACATTATTGCATAAATGAATTGAATTGAATATTAAAAAAATGTTTATTTCATACCTAAGAAACCCAGTTATTCTCTAATAGGTGAGGAATTGATGATTCTGATGTACTATCGAGGACACTCCCGCCTGACCACCACTAAGCTGATTTTTGCTTGCACTCGCAACATAAAAACGCTCTCTAGCCCCGCCCCGTTGACTTTGTGTAGAAAAAATGAATGAAAAGATACCGAATCGGCCAAGCGCATTGACGACGCACGCGAAACGAGATTTATTGCTAATTTGCGCGCCAAAGTTGGCGCTTTCCTAATAGGCCCAAACTTTAAGGGGGCGTCGCTCGGCGCCTCCGCATGATTTAAGCGAAAAAAAATTAAAATGGTCAGGCGGAAAAGACCCCGATAGTACCAAGTCCATTATTAATTATTATTTTTAGTTCATCGGCCACATTGGTTTTCTCCGTATAATTTAATGTAGTTGGAATATTCCTACCTACCTTGTTATGCTTCATAAAGATGATTGATAATAAAATAGTAATTGACTGAATACAAAGAGCAAACATAATATAACATAATGTTGGTTCCTCAATAAACATTCCTAAGTACTTACAAATTACATTATCTAGGTACATTTTATGATAAGTAACTAAGTGCTTCGAACATTTAGTTTTTCCACTTAACTATGGTGTTTCTATGCGTTAAGACAACATTAGAATAAAGATATATTGATTTTCTATCTAGTATTCCATGAAAACCACTGTATTTATGAAGCCAATTAAATTAAGATTATGATTATAATTGTGTAGCAATCTCATTCGACAGAAAACACGTGTGAGGCGGTGATGCAAGAAAAATCATTAGTTTCACGTTAAATTTTAACTCATTCTGTGATAACTTGATGCATTAACATGCATAAAATAGAGGTATAATAAAATAGAGATATAAAATATAAGATATAATACTTAGAGCAACACATAATATTTTATAATAAGTACTGAGAATTTATTGATTGATGTCTTATTCAATTATGTACTATGATAGTTCATTTACAGGTTAATTTTCCTTTGGTTTTACGTAATTGACTATTAATAATACTCTATAAGGTATGTTTTCAAGAAACGATTGAATGACGATATCTTTCATGGAAACAGCGGAAATTTATGGAATTTGAAAGGTATGTACGTACCTTAGTTGAATCCATATCATCATCTGATGATTCTTCGTCGAAGTGAGAAATAGGAATCAGGTTTGCAGTGTCTGGAAATGTTAAGAAATTATTAGCATTGCTAATTATAGCTACTAGCTAGCAACTAGCTAATTATATTATGAGTTTATTTTTAAAAAATGCTGACCATTTTCATGTTTTTTTTGTCAAATTGCATTATTTAAGAAAAAACAATATATTTAGGATCCTTGTAATACAATATTACTTAATGAGGAAATCAGAGGACTCACTGCGTGTCGCCCAAAAGTATAGGAACGGGATGACAGCTAACAGAGGAGTCATCCACATCCGGAAGAAAAACCAGAACAGCAGCCAAGCCAGCAGCGCCAGCGCTGACTTCTCACGGTTCTCCCACTCAAACAAGTACCTGGAAAGTGCAGACAAGAAAATGTTAGAACAGTGTAACTACTACAGAGACTCTACGTAGAGTGCCTTGTTCCCCGAAGAGATCAGGCAGGAATCGACTTCTTAGGTGCCTTCGGGGCTCCTATAGTGGTTTAACGGGAGAGGCTTCGTAGAGCAAAGGGTCATGGGAATAAGTGCAATCTATCCGTTTAGGAATTCGAGTTTAATTCCCGAACGGTTCGGTTGTAGTTACATGCACAGTGCTTAAGAAGGCTATCACAATTTTTCTTGTATTTGAGTGTCTAACAGTCTAACAGTCAAATACAAGAAACATTTTGATTTTTATTTTGAGCGCTCCTTAGAGAAATAATTAAACTTTCTCGGGCATAGTTCTTTTTAATTTTGTGGCCATATCTAAACCATAATATTATATCTTATACATAATCTTATATCTTCACACATATACACTGAGATTTTTGATGTGTGATTATGGTTCAGATATGGCCACAGATAAGTAGATAATAATTTAAAGAAAAACAAAAAACCCGACTGCGTAAAAACTAATTTAAAAAAATACGTGAAAGAATTAACTTAAATAAAAACTAAAAAGAAAGAAACAAGCCCAGTAGTTTAGAATTCTGTTAAGTAATACTAAATAACTACACAATTGAAATAGTTTTATAATCGATACACACATAAAACAAATCATAAATTCTAATGCAGAACAGAACGACTCACAGTCGGGGCCCATTTAAATTTTACCAATCAAATCTTCCCAAGGGGCCCCGACTGTGATTCGTTCTGTTCTGCATTAGAATTTATGATTTGTTTTATGTGTGTATCGATTATAAAACTATTTCAATTGTGTAGTTATTTAGTATTACTTAACAGAATTCTAAACTACTGGGCTTGTTTCTTTCTTTTTAGTTTTTATTTAAGTTAATTCTTTCACGTATTTTTTTAAATTAGTTTTTACGCAGTCGGGTTTTTTGTTTTTCTTTAAATTATTATTTTTTATTTTATACTTTTTAGTTACGATTCATTGACTTCGTTATAAGATGGTAAATTTCGCAATCTAGTCATTTAATTGAGGGAGTTAATATCGTGGGGATTATTAAGTAACTTGCGGTGGTCTAAACTACTGATGATTAGTCCCTCTAGAGACCTAACTCGGCTCATAGCTACATATGCTTGACCTTTAGCAAAAATGCGTGAACTTAAGTCAACCACAGCTCGCTCCAAAGTAGTTCCTTGGAGCTTGTGTACAGTTACACCCCAGCACAATATCAATGGCAACATTCTTCGCTCTATTTTACCCTGTCCGCGAAGTGCATCGAATTCTGTCGTCGATGGTTCGATTCTGACGCCTACTCCAGGAACATTGTTTTTAATTGCTTTGTTGTCAAATTCTATATAAACAGCCTGTGGCAATTCTCCGGGTTCCAATTGGTCCCTCCGAAGAGCTGGCCACTCAATTGTCCTTATAACACCCATTGCTCCGTTAACAAGACCATGGGTAACATTCAAATTTCTTCGTAACATAACTCGTGATCCTAAACAGAATTAGCGAGAATGATTGCTTTGTTAAACAACTTTAAATCGTTATATATCCTAAACTATTATTTAAAATGAAAAATGATAAAAGGAACCTAAATATGATTTTAAAATACCTATTCAACGATACCCCACTTGACATAGTTCATCAACTTTTATTTTTTTCATTTTGACAATATGGCGTCTGGTTGTCGCTGTGGTGAATTTTGATTACTGTTATGTCTTTAGTGACACTCGCAAGGTTAAGACGAATCGATTGACGTAAGAATTATCAAAATCGGCCTACGCATTTGGTCCCTAGAACGCCACATAGAAACAAACATACATACATACATACATACATAGACTGATTAACACATTACCCTCCTTTGCGTCGCGCAGTCGGGTAAAAAGTCACCCACTGTGGGTGAGGACAGTAGTGGAAATTGATCGGACAGTCACTCTTTGTTTTTGCAACTTGCCACTGTAGTTGTAGTCGCTACGTAAGTATATTTATCAAAATTTGGTTAGGCTTTTGATAGGACGGTTCGAGTTCGAGCTGCCACCTCTCCAAACAAACAAAAACAAGTTGACAATATTCCAAATGAGTTAACTAGAACCTTTAGTCCAGACGTATAAATAAAAAAAAAAAAACCTGACTGCGTAAAAAACAACTAATAACTTTAAATAAAAACTGAAAATAATAGAACAAGTTCAGGAGACAGGCCATATTCACTGCAACAGTCGGGACCCATATTGGATGTAATGATTTTTAGTTTAGAATTAGATTATTTAACGAGTCCCGACAGTTGCAGTCAATATGTCCTGTCTCCTGAACTTGTTTTATTCCTTTCAGTTTTCAGTTTTCTGTCTCGAAAAACATAACCCTCGTTCTGGCGCAGTCTGTGTGGGACCACTTTACTAAACACCCAAAATAACCAGGGAATATCTAGGGGCCTGTCCGGTGATGACTCAAAGTAGGTGATGAAAACCAATCAAGTGAAAATGTCACTCATTTGTATACGTTTGTGCCAGTTACGGAAAAAGACAAAGAGATTTTATTGCACAAATAATTATTTATTTTCGACACGTATCGATTATTTAAATAGGACACGCACACGCATAATATAGTCAGTATTCAATAGATACTAGTTTAATGTTTCTTTTATACTTGAATATTTAATTTTCTTTGTAGGCCGCAAATATTATGTTGTAGTTTCTAGGAATAACAAAGACGTCTACGTGTGTAGCATACCGCTACGAGCGTAGAGGTTGCTACGAAACTGTAGAAGCATAAGGTATTCGTAAGAATTCAGATACTTTATCCTCCATCTTTGGTCTTGTCCTACATCTCTTCTCTTTCGTCTTGCGAGATCAAATGTTGGTTAGACTGTGTGAAAGATGTGATGACCAGAAGAAGTTTGGAAGGAGATATTCCGCGCTGACTCCAAATACAAAGGGATAATGACAAGAGACAGATGTTCAAGAGATTTTCACTGTTGTAGGTAACTCAAGGGTAGACGACAAAAAAAATCTAATTAGTCCGTCAGTTATTATCAAAAAATATTTGACCCGTGTTTTTCTTTTGTTACGTAAACCAACATTGACGAAGATCTATAATGAGGCTTTTAAAATTCTCAATACGTCACACCTTGGTATGATTTTTAGCTAGCGTCAGAGCTTCGTCATGAGCCCCCACTCCCGAGTTTTGATGCGTTTTTTCTTTGTCAATATTCATTGATTTACAAAAACAAAAAATAAGTGTTCATTAATTTCCAATACTCTGATGGACTAAATAGATAAGCAATTTTTTGATTCTGTCGTCATACCTATTATGCCCGACTTGTCACTGTTCCTACTCATCATCAAAAAACAAAAGATCACGATTCACAACTGTTTCAACATTTTTTGTGATTGTAATTATTTCAGGATAGCTCGAAGGTAGATGTTCTATGACCTGAACATTCGTATATATATATTTTAAAATAATAATAATAATGTTTTATTCAACTCAATACATAAAAAAAATATCATAATGGAGCTTATATAAACATAAATTCGTGTCTGAACTAGATAAATGAATATATGTATCTCAGACAACAGCGCTCTTCTTTAAGAATATACATTTATTTATAAGCTTGAGGTTCAAATTGGCTTTAATTGGCATCTCGCCAGGTCAACATGTGAGGCTGGCTTCAGCTTAACTTACCCTGAGAGTGCCTTGAGTGTGCCTAAAACACATGTTTAAATAAACCTAGATCGGGCAGGTCGCTAACAAACATTTGAATTCCACATTATCGTTTCTTGCGACTGTTAAATATATTTTAGTTATAGTTTACTTTTATGCACTGATTATACCATTGTTTGACAAATAACACTACTGCACCTAAATGTATACTTTTGTAATACTTTTTAAAATAAATTATGCTTATTCTTATTCTCCAGCGAGGGGTAAATAACTAATATACTAAGCGACTGCACGCTAAGGCCCCCCTGTGGGGTTCGAGCCTCGGCTTAGGGCGTCCCTGGGGAGGGCAGCCAAGGGACATACCTGAAGGTTAAAAATACCTGTCCCTTTTGTATTCAAATTTGGGTACATAAAGTTAATGAATTCACAAAAGGTAATGGCTTCGTATATAAAATGCAATATAATTTAATTAAATAATTTATTAAAACCTTTGTATTGTTATTTTTATCGGTATTGATATAAATAATTAATTGATCTTTGTTTTTATGATGTCATCGTCCTTCGTACTTTTCATAAACATTTATTCACAAGTACAATATATTTCTCCACATTTCGAAATATCACGGCAATATGTCGCAATATTTTTTCAATTTAAGTCGTAGGCACGTTAGTCATTATAATTTCCGGATACTACTTCAAGGAAATGCAAATACATCATTAGAATACGACACAAAAGTAATGCATCGTTCAATGGCGCCATCCGGGCCGGTCAACGAACGACACGTATAACTGTGTTAAACAATGCACATAGCAAAGTAATTAGACAACCCCATTCAATGTAATTAAACAATCATGATAGAGTTAGACTAGAGGCATTAATTATTATTGATGAAAACACTGGGATTTAAACCCCTAACCTTTTAAATGGAACAGAAAGCATTGAGTCATCATTGGTTCTAAAATTGGTGGGTATACCTAAGTGTCTGCAACAATGACGAAACTTCGAGGCTGACTTTCTGTCTTCATTAAATCGGATTTTAATGCTAGCGCGTGCTGAGCATGGAATTGGGCATACCATTATAAAAAGTCTGGGGAAAATAAGCTATCCGTCTTGCACTAGGTTGTAATCGCATTTCATCTTTTTACAAAGTCGCAGTCACACC
Organism: Xestia xanthographa; assembly: GCA_905147715.2. Lineage (NCBI taxonomy): Eukaryota > Metazoa > Arthropoda > Insecta > Lepidoptera > Noctuidae > Xestia > Xestia xanthographa. The sequence continues at coordinate 16,303,077 of LR990645.1, read as the reverse complement.
TGGGTAGATGCCGTTGATGACACACCAATCAAGGCTGTCAAAACGCGGTTCTCTCATAGATTTTGTATGGCAATTGCCAACTGTGACGTCACTGTTTATTCAACTCAATAACTCAACTATTTATTGAGTTCAAAGCACCTAAAATCGAATTTGGCAATTAATTGAAAATAAATCGGGTTTTCAGGCCCAAAATAAAGTGTTTTTTTTAAGAGATTGGTGAATTATTGTTTTATGGTGTCATCTACCTTATTCCCGAAGGGCTAGCCAAACGTGTATTAGTACACGTTTCAAGTCCCATGAATTAGGGGGTGAGCCTGAGCCTATTACCATCAATCGGACACACCTCCATACTCCGGGCTGTCTGTGAAATTCCTGACAGGAAAACGAAATTAACTCAATAACACTCATTCGACCCGGTATCAAATGACCTTATGATAAGTATTGATCGTTGATATAATAGTCAAAACAATATATAAGTATAATATAATAATATTTGGCTGTGGTCTATGTTGACCTCATTTACGTAAGGCCCCGTGCCCCCATTACGTCAAATAGCACAGACACGACAATATAGAACGTTATTATTGGAACAGAACAATAAAGTTACCCAAACTATTCGGAAACCTAATTTGCAATATGTCAAAAGTCACAGTTTGAATCCACTTCTGCAACCAGTGAGTATATCTATATCCATCCATGTATTGTAAAGATTGCTCTAACGTGGACTCTATATAGGAGTTAAGATAATGATTAGGGATAGAAGAAAGAAAAGAAGGAATACTTTGGCTAGAGTGGTTTAACCGACTTCACTGTAGCTCTCGCTAAGGGTTCGTACAGACGAGCGGCACGTTCCCAACGGCAGATAAACTGCAGCCATCGCCACCTGTCGATGCATCGGTGAGAGCCGCCGAAACGTGTGACGTGACGACGGGTGCCGACAACGCTTGCAGATGTGGCGTGCCGCGTAAATTTATTTCAGTCAGGGTCGACTACAAGCGTCGCCACACGTCAACGGTTGCAGTTTATCTGCCGTTGGCAAAGTGCTGCTCGTCTGTAAGAACCCTAAGATGAGAGAAAATCTATCCTAAGATGGTCCCACTTAATGAATGAAGTATTAAATTATTTTTTACTTACTTTAAATGTTCGTTTCCATAATACACAGCGGAGAATATGTCTTTGATGAACTTCAAGTTGTTGTAAATGAGGGGAATACTGAAAGTCTTCGGCGTTGGCTCTGTGTATCTGTTGGTTTTGGGACTCAATAACCGGACTGAGGCTTTTATCTGTAATTGGAAGAAACCATAAACAAACTGAACGGAGAAAATCTAAAAAATAGCTGAACATTCAAAAATAAGTAAAAGTCTTTTTTTGTCCCGTGTCCTAATACAAGCGATCATCGTATGAATTTCTTTGGCCAACCTTAACCCGACATCGCGCGGTTGCGGGGCGGGTTCCGGTCAGCCGAACAAATGGACCCAGCGATCAGCGCTGGCGTAGCCATTCGCGTGATGGTTTAAATTAGGACACGGGGGTATAGAAAAACATGAAACTACTATCATTATTTGGGGCTAAAACATTGGAAGCTATAAAAACATGAATTACCGGGTTCCACGCGATGGACATTTGTAATTGAATCTTCGGGGAGTTCGCCTTCATGGTGTGTTTCTTCGATCTATGGTTGAGGTCGAACCAGGCCTTCTCTTCGTTTAGTATTGTGAGTAGAGGTATCGATACTTTGCCGAGAGTTTCATCTTTCATCGTGTTGATTATTGATTCATCCTTTACGGTTATTGTTAGTGTGGACGTTACATCGTTTACAGGGCTGTAGGGAAAAGAAAAATCAAATGAAAATGACCACTTCGTCTACTTAATTTGAAAACAAGACAAAGTTTGTCATGAAAGAACGTGACGATTGTACAAATCGATATATTTCTGCATTCATATTGACACTCATCTTAGGAGTACTTCCAACAAAAAAAAACAAACAAACTTTATGCTTCGAAATATTTTAAAATAGGTTAACTGAGTCATACAGGTAGGTACATACTTCGTCCGATTATCGTATCTTTTGTTTAAAACTAAGTTCAAAATACAGGACCGCCTATAGGTCAGGTTTAATTTAAATAAATCAGGATTACAGTAAATCGATGCTCACAAAAGGTAATTAACAGAACTAAGTATAAAATATTTGGGCTTTTCCTCAAAACTAAGACGACATAAACTATTCTTGTAGGTATAGCTTTGATCACTTAATAAAAATATGTTAATTGAGCAAGTTATAACTATCCGTTTGGTTATAATTATTATTGATTGGTGTCCCTCCTCTATAGTGTTCAACAATGTTTAGTTTATCATAAAGGAAACTTGTAAAATTGGTTGTGGTCGAGTTTTCAATGGAAAGAGACCGACGCGACGTAACGTAACCCTACGTAGAAACATCCCTGTCACTCTAAAAATCATGTCTTTTCAAAGCATGTCTTTTCGCAATACATACTACACAATTAAACTTACAATTTGTAACTCTTGCTCCACATCGGATCAGTAGTCCCCGGCACGGTGTGCGTCTGTACCCTGGAGTTGTCCAGCTCTAGCACGCAGTAAGCGTCGGCCTTGCCGCTGATGCCGAGCGCGCTCAGCCCCTCGGCGCCGTACACCGTCACCGACAGCTCGCCCACCTCCCCCCAGCTGTTGTCCAGGCGGTACCATGACTGGGGAAATGGATATTGGTGATTTTTTCTTCCTTAACAAAAGTAGGTTTTGCCAAATCAACTGCTGAAAATAGCCTCTTTTCACTTCTCATGCTCTGAAAGTGCTTGTTTGTGCAGGATATAGGCTGCACAAAATCGATTTTTGTGCACAAGGGCATTAATGGATCTACTCATAAATGTATCTATATTAAGGCAAAGAAAATGAGCCATACAGCCAAACGCAATAAGAAGTTCATAGATAGAATTTGTTATTTTATAATATTTACTTTAATTTATTTGCCTTATGTGTTTTTTAAGACATAAAAGACATAAAAAATTTGATACAAGTACCTACGGTAGGTTATTTAATTAATTTAAGAAATATATTATAAAAAAAATATATTTCATAGTAGGCTGTATGGTCTGCAGCCCAAGTCTTATATCAATGTCGCAAGATTTCAAAAAAAGAAAGCGGCGGGAAACAGCTCTTGTTTTTGCTTGTTTATTAATTTCTTCAATTTATACTACTGTTTTATTTCCTCGCAATCGAAGTGAAAAGCAGAGTTTATAACTCGTCCACAAAACCATTTTTATCCTCGACATTACTATCAGCCCTCGCCTTCGGCTCGGGCTGCTAAAAATCTCGGATAAAAATGGTTCGTTTTGTGCACTTGTTGTAAAATCTACTATTACATTACGCTCGCTGTCAGTATATAATTATTGAGTTGAAGTTTCAGAAAATTCTAAGCATTTACTAGTACCTACTACTAGAGACTATCAACTTCAGGCCTTTGCAGGAATTCTTTTCTGAAACATGTAGAGTAAAATTAAGTTGATCCTAGAATCCTAGCTGGGCTAAGAACAAACAAAATAGGTTTCGTGGAAAAACTACTCAATATTAGTTTCATCGGGAAAAAAATATAGTCTAAAAAGGTAGGATGTTGAAAACTGAATCGACGAAAAACCACTTTGGCAAAAAGTTAAGTGGTTTGCAATGAAAGTACAGTGCAGAATTTTCGAGTTTAAAAAACCTGTTTATGTTTAAGGGCTATATATCCCTCAAATGACTTAGCATGATCATCCTTTACGCCTAAAATACTGCAGCATTAATTTTGAAATATATATATGGTAAAGTTGATACAGGGCAAAGTACTTCGGTAACCCAGGTACTCTCCGCGAGATTGTCAGCAACACCAAGGCGCTGCTGGCCTTTCTCGGGGAGTTCGGGTAGATCGAATAAAATTCCCACCCGTACGCAAAATACGCGCTTTGACGTGGAGTTGCGGACACCAGCCCGCTATACAATACAATACAATACAAATGGTAAAGTTGAGGATTAATGCTAAGTCCTATGTGTGACGAAAACCTGATTCCATAAACTTTTCTCGATAGAAAAAAAATCCAAAGTTACCTCCAAATCGAACAATAAACCGCTGGTATTCAAAAAGTACTTCAAATTAGATCATAAAACTTTGCATACTAACTGAACTAACTATAAAGCAGGTCTTATGCGTTTTATTTTTTTAGTCCAATCAATAGATTTTTTGTAACTCGCAAAAAACCACTCATTTCGCACTATTCGGCCGCAGTGACTGACGACGTAACAACCGCTTTGTAGTGCAAGCTGATTAGAACTTTATTCTAACAGTGTTTCAAACGAAGTTTGAACCACCACAAATAGAGTTGCAAAGTTTAGGGTTAGAAGGGCCTTAAACTCGAAAATTCTTTTAGAGTACTTAGGTACTCTAAAAGAATTTTAAAAATTTCGAATTTTTTGTTAAAAATTTCGAATTTTTTGTTTTTTTTAGTCTTTTTTATTAGTAAAAAAGACTAAATTAACTGTTTCAATATTATAAGAAGGTAAAGGATTGAGGATGATTTTTAAGGATCCCTAAATTATTTCCAAGTAAAAGAGTGTATATAACTTATTACAACTTATGATGCAAAAAACAAAAATAAACCAATAAAGGAAATATCCTTTAGTGGTTTATTTTTGTCTTCTTTGTACATGAACAGTAATTCTCGTAAATTCTTGTGTATCTTAATAGTTAACACAAACGTGTTAAATATTAGCGCTATTTAAAACACAAATATTCGTTCGCCTATTTCAATAACATCTATTGAATGGATATGTAACAAAAAATAACGATTCTGTATCGGTGATTGACAACCACGATATTAAATACGACATAGTGTTTCTTTGACGTAGATATTTTTTCTACATTTTATTATTATCTCATTTAAAGTTTTTTGTATAATGACGGACACAAAAATTTGGTCGCGGGGTCATCGATGTAGTACCTGTTATATTAAACTTATTTTTCTTTTTATAATTTTCTATTTAACTCTACTTTGATCCTGTCTATGTCGATAGAGGAAGCAAAAAGCATTTACGTCCGGTAGATATTTTTATCATTGACGTGTAGTCTTACTTAGTTGAGAACAAATCAATCTAGAAATTCTAATTTACAATCCTATAATTTCATTGAACCCCATTCAATAACTATTTCATGAAAAAGACATTTAATAGGGCTAAATGAACTTACGAGGGTTGCACTGATGATTTTAATTATTATAATTCTGTAACTACATACCCGTTACTTGCGCGACTCATTTTTCATCAACGTACAACCTAACACTGACCTACAAATTGTAAAAAATGTTTGAAAATTTGAATTTCGCGAGCTATCCTGACGCTTCCACCTTAAGTGTGACATACAGGGTGTAAACCAGAGGTTCCCAAACCTTTAAAAATTGTCTAGTTTCCGTGGACCTTATTGGAAATTTAATCATTTATATTAAATATTTTAATATTATAAAAAAAGTCTTTTAAAAAAATCTACATATCAATATTTTTTTTATGATTTCAAATTTTGATTTTAAATTTTATTTTACATATCTGCATTTTTGTCAAGCCCTGCATGATCCAAAAAACAAAAGCAATAAATATGCTGTTAGGATTGCATGAGGACCGCGGTAGCTCCAAGGGTTTTTTTTTGGCAAAAAATCTGAAAATTAGAATCCGAAAGTTTCGAAATGCTTTTTTTTAAGTCTCAGTCAATATCACCATTTTCACTGAAATACAACCTGTCGTAAATCACAGAAACATTTGAATTCCTTTACATAAACTTTTTTGATTAGCTTAACATCTGCCTACATTGGTAATTTAGTATATGAGTCAAGCCAACATTTTGATAAATTTACGTGGAAACCCCACTGACAAAATCAAAAATCAAAATCAAAATCAAAGCATTTATTTCAAGTAGGCCAGTTCCAGGCACTTTTGAATTGTCGAAACAAAAATGAAAATTAAATGTAGCTACAGTCACAGTCACAAGACATAAAAACTGTGAAAGTACTGTAGTTGCCCATTCCCTAGCGTAGATCTCTATGGAGAAGAACGGGCAAGAAACTCCATGGACACTCTTTTAAATCAAAATGTTGTTACAAAATCTTGGTTACATCATTCATGTTAAGATGGTATATTATGCGAGAACAATGTAGCAAGATGTGCACGTTAAAAGTGTCCATAGTAAAAACAAAAAATACAATTAATAAATAAACATTCAAATAAGCCATGGCAACTAAGAGATGACCAGTCGCAACTGACAGCGCCCGTTCACGAACATGACGCATGGATCAGCACCATTCAGCTCAACCATTTCGAAGGGAACTAAATGATCCAACACACGCGCCACCATCAGCGAGACATTAGAGTGAGCATGACATACTCTCAACCGCCAGGGCACATTCAAGTCAAGAAATAAAAATAAAAACGTAGGATTTCAGTGAATGATAGCTTTCTAGTACATAGTACTCACACAATATGGGCTATGCGATTATATAATACTAGAGATTGATTCTATACAATTCAAAGATAGTTGTACAATCTTCAGCAGCTCCAACAATTCTATGTAATGCTATCAATTTATGCGCCCCTGTCCATGTGGAGCAGGACCAGCATTGAGCCACGCATTTTTATCAGCGATATAATCGCCCAACTTGTAATAAGCTTGCTTACATAGTGTGCGTTTGATACATGTTTTAAATTTCGTCTCATTCAGTTCAAGAATACTTTGTGGAATTTTATTATAGCATCTCAAACAGTACCCCATGAAAGATGAGTCTACTTTAGCGAGTCTGAAGCCTGGCTGAACGAGTTGGTCCCTATTTCTAGTACTGTAATTATGTCTATCACCTCTTTTACCAAAAAGGTGCAGATTTTTTCTGACGTACATTATGTTTTCGTAGATGTACTGACAATGTACCGTCATGATGCCAATATCCTTAAACAGTTCCCTTAGAGAATCGCGCCTACGAAGATTATATATGGCTCTGATGGCTCTTTTTTGCAGAATAAATATAGACTCAATATCTGCAGCCCGTCCCCATAGCAAAATGCCATAAGACATTATACTATGAAAGTAACTAAAATAGACCAGTCTAGCGGTATCTACATCAGTAAATTGACGAATTTTTCTAATAGCATATGCCGCTGAACTTAGCCGCGCCGCAAGGGATGTTAAATGAGAACCCCATTGTAGCCTTGAATCAAGCGTAATCCCCAGGAAAACCGTTTTATCTACGAATTCAAGTTTCTCTTTATTCAATATTATTTCACAATCACTACTTCTAACATTGGGTAAAGCAAATCTTATGCATTTAGTTTTTTTTTCATTTAATACTAAATTGTTTGCTGTGAACCAATTATGGACCTGAAGTAGGGCGTTATTCACGTCATCTAGATTTTGGGCCCGTCTATTTATCTTAAAAATTAGGGAAGTGTCATCAGCAAACAACACCATATTTTGAGGTTGGTTTTTCAATAAATAGGGTAGATCATTTATATACACGAGAAAGAGGAAAGGACCCAATATTGAGCCTTGCGGAACCCCCATTACTACTTTTAAACCCTGTGAGTTAACACCATTTATTTGAACATGTTGTTGTCTATCACTCAAATATGATTTTACCAAACTAAGTGCAAGTTGACCTAATCCGTAATGCTCAAGTTTCAAAAGTAATGTGTCGTGATTTACGCAATCAAATGCTTTGGAAAGGTCACAAAATATTCCTATGGCATCTTGAGACTCTTCCCACGCAGTAAATATGTGCTTTAATAAGGTTACACCGGCGTCAGCCGTACAACGTCCCTTGGTGAAACCATACTGTTGATCGGTTAAAATTTTGTTGGTGTTAAAATGATTGAGCATTTGATTCAGCATTACCATTTCAAACACCTTGCTAAAAACCGGCAACACGGATACAGGTCTATAATTATTAGTATCTTTACTGTCCCCGGATTTGAAAAGAGGTATCACTTTACTGTATTTCATTAGATCAGGGAAAACTCCTTGGTCTACACACAAATTAAAAATTAAAGCTAAGTATGGGGCTATAGTCTCAAGTATGGATGTACAAACTTTGATAGACATTCCCCATAGATCTTCGGTCAGTTTTATTTTTATTTGCCGGAAAGCTTTAATAACTATCATAGGGTTTATGTGTTTAAATTGAAATTCAACCGTGCAGCCAGATACATTCGCCTTTAATAAACCAATTGAGACTTCAGGTGAGGAATTAAGAGCCTCTGTAGTTTTTAATGGTATATCGGTAAAGAAATTTACAAATTCTTGAGCTACTTCCAGATTAGAGCTTTTAGGACCACATGCTGAATCTAATGTGTAGCTAGTGTTACGTATTTTATTCCTGTTAGTCTCATTATTTATGACCTTCCAAACTGTCTTTATTTTGTTTTCTGCTGTTTTGATCTTGTTGCTAATGTGCAGGGCTTTAGCAACCTTGCACGTATTTCTAAAAATTTTTGAATACTTAGCAACATACTTGTTAAAAGTTTCAGTGTTTATAAAAGGCTTAAGGCCATAAAGCTCAAATAGTCTTTCCCTACTTTTTCTGATACCTCTAGTTGCCCAATCACTGAATATGAATTTAGGGCTAATACTTTTTGTCTTCTTTTCAAAAGTTTTGTTGAATTCCGTGTGAACTATT